>OZ010794.1:402257603-403555936 GCA_963932465.1 Maratus speciosus | reverse complement strand
TTAATTTCTACGTATTTAGCATTGCAATCTGCTTCCTTCTTCTAGAATAATATATTCTTGTTTAAAAGAAAATGGCTAATACTCAACCAGGACCTTCCAGTAAAAAAATTCGGCCATGTGATCCAGATTTTGAAAAAAAACTGTAACGCAATGGTTTGAAGAATGCGAAGTTACGGAAGATGGCTCTCCTATTAGACATATTATTAGTTATTATTTTATGACACTTTCAGAAGAAGATAAAATGTAGCAAAAACCGACGCAGGCAGTTGTGTGCTTGTCTGCTTGTATTGCAGACAAAAACAGGAATATAATAGCAGACAAATGGTTTTCATAAGTTGAGCTTGTAAAAGTTTTGAAGAAAAAAAAATCAACCTATGCTGGAACATTAAAATAATAAATAAATAAATAAATAAATAAAACAGAAATATCTGCAGAATTCCTTCCAAACAGAAGCAGAATAGTCGAGAGTTCAATTTATGGCTTTTCGAAGGATTTAACCTTGGTATCATATTTTCCTAAAAAAGGCAAAGCTGTATTGCTAGTGTCGTCTATGCACTCATCAATATCCCAAGATACAGACATCAATAAGCCGGAACTTATCGCTTTTTATAATAATACCAAATCTGTTGTTGATGCCTTGGATGAAAAATGTGTCATATATTGTACTGGTCGGAAACCAGAAGGTGGCCAATAGCTATATTTTTTCGCCTTATGTATATAAGTGCAGTTAACGGATTTATTATTTACCAGGCCACACGAGATTATAGAAAAGAGCCAAGTAAAGAAGAGGAAAAAGTAGATGCAGATAGCAGTTTAAAATTACCTACTAGAAAATACTGTACCATTTGCCCAAAAAAGGTTAAAAGGAAAATATCTACTCTATGCCATTCTTGTAAACACTCAGTATGTGGACAATGTTCCGTAGCCGTATGCCCCAGCTGCATTTGAATATTGTAAAAAGCAAAAAGATTAAACAAATATTCTTAAATAAATTGAAGAGGTTGGAAAAACAGTTGACGCATACGAATGTCTCGAATACATGTCTCGAATTTCAGTTCTGGGCAAAAAGAAATAGTTTTGCGTTTTAATATTTATGATACCTTATTCATTCAAAGAAGTAGCTACAACTTAATATGCTACTTTCCCAATCTTCGTCCCTAATTATTGGCAATTCATAAGGCGGATCACCAGACATAACTTTTAGCCTCAAATCACCGTTTTTATCTTCTGTGTATAATATGACCAAAACAATATGACACCCCCGAAATAAGCTGTACCTAGCTCTAAATTTAGACACAATAATTTTTTTAATTGTTAATAATGCTGAAAGAGCCAAATAATATTAACTTTACGAAAGAAAGAAAAGCTTGTTTACAATAAGATCGAATAGCAGGCGAACTTAAAACTTAAAACAACTTCGACCGGTGATGTGATAGTTGTTCAACTGAGCGAGCATTTTTTGGGCATGTACAGTGCGTCACTCCAAAGGCAGACTTGTACTTATATACTGCGCATGCGCAACGGTAGAAGTTTAATTTAAAATTACGGCTAATTAATAAAATATTTAAACAAACGAATGGACGATAACAAATCTGTGGCCAAATAGCTTTCATTTAAAAAAAAGATTGGTGTAATTTGATGCAGTAGTTTCTTCTCACGGACTGTCGAAAGAAAATGCTTAGAGTTTTAAAAATATAGATGCTCAATGATTTATAAAAGGGGGTTTCTTTACCTTAATTAAATTTTAAAACTAGAATATTTTTTTAATTCAAACTTCTTTTAACAATTTAAATATATATTAAAAAGTAAAGATTTCGAATTTTTCAAATCCTCCTCTGCTTGGATTCGATTCCACGATCTACGAATTAGGAGAGAAAAGACATAGGGCAGAGATATTGGTATCCAGACCGAAATGCCTTATACAAAATTTGAAACAAATTTAAATTCTATTAACACATGGCTCAACTTTTGCACATCACCCCAACTAAGAAGCGGACATCCTACTTTTCGTCCTTCCATAGGGAACCATCTGAGAATGAGATTATAGTGCTCTGAAATTCGAAGCACAATTTATAGTCATTGTGATTACAGCGCCATCTGTTAACGGTTTTTGTAACTGAATTTTGCAACTTCTGTATAACATTTTTACAGCTAAGCTAATAAACAAACCATTTACCACATAATTCTATTGATCTTTGTTTTTGAGATATTTAATTTTGAAATCAGGGTCTTATTCGGTGGACACCCTGCATTAGATTGCATAAGTTCTCAATGTGTTCTCAATTTCTCAATAAGTTCTCAAATTTCTCAATCTATATATTTTCTTAACAGAAATTAACATTTCAACGATTTTATGCTGATACTATCTAATTTTTATAAATTTTCTTTACAAACTTTTATGTAGTATATCGGAATATACTTTAAAATTTTAAAAATAAATAAATAATGATGAATAAATAAATAAATATTATTTATGAAGTAATCATAGTCAGAGCTGTCAACCAGACTAAAGCTAATTAGGATTTATCGCTTATCGATTTTCCTCTTTTACACTAATTAAACTAATATATTTACTTTGATTTATAGCTCTGAAATTAATCCTTTGTTGTTTACAATTTGATTCTTAAATTATCTAGCATAGCCTGAAAAACTCAGTATGTTTATGCTATAAACATAATGACGCTTACAAGATAATTTAATATGTTTTATGATGACTGTCTTATGCCAACAAAGGGTAATTACTTTTCAAAATCTGTTTCATAAATACCAGTTAAGGTCAAAGATTGTTATGATGAGTAAACTGTTTTTAAGTATTTGATTTAAGAGTCTATAAAAAAAATGGGTTTCCCGATTTAAAAATTAATTTAAATTTTGAATTTTAAAAGGGTTTATCTTTTAAAAAGGAGTTTATTTTTATTTATTTATTTTATTCCTTTCACATTGAAAAAGCGAGGTACCGAGTCAATTATTTACTATGCCACGACCTACATCCTACATTAAGTAGAAGGAAACATCAGCGGAATCATTTCATATATATGTATATATATATATATATATGTATGTATGTATGTATGTATGTATTGATATACGAGTTTTTCAGCGACTGCACATTTAAAGGAATAGGATGAAAAAATTTCTAAGTATTTAAAAGGATCTGCACCATAGTGAAAAGATTGATGCAATTTAAGTTGTTTTTGATATGATTAATTAAAAATGATTAAACTGTCAAACCACAAATCCCTTCTACGTATTCTACTGCAAGAAAACTCAATACAGTGAAAGAAAATAATTTTGCTGAATAATGCATTGGAATGAAATGGAGCCATGATTGTTAATAGGAACTTGCACGTGGCATATAGCATAGAATAAACTTCATTCTAATCCTCCTCTTCTTTTTGATAAAAATGTGGTTTTTTGAAGAAAAAAAATGTGTCATTGAGAAGTACCATACAGGTTTCCATAAACAAATTTTACATTATATCATTCCAGACATGGTGCATTTCAAATTTATTGTGACGTCGCATTGTACTGAAAAAATATCAAGATCATTTGTGGAGAAATGTATTCGACGTCTGTTGCAACCATACTTTAGAAAAATATTTGCTTCACTCGTACCGTCGCATCGTATCGAGAAATATAAAAGACAAAAAGTTCTAAATTCCGATTTTTGCGATAATGAATTAATTATCGATAATGAATTAATTATCGATAATGAATTAATGAAAATGTAATTCTCAATATGAACGTCTTCTAGATATTCGAAATTGAAAAGGCTGAAATAATTATAAATTAAGACTTGTATTGAAATGTTAAGGATAGAAACTTGAAATTTTGCATGATTTACTTTTAAGACGAAATACTTGCACAAAACATTTTGAAAATTTTTCAAATTCTAAAGGGTGCATGAATAAATATTCAAAAATTGCGGAGCTTTTTTTTATACGGGAGAAGCTTCAAACGTGAAACTTGGCGTGGTGTTTTCCGTTATCATGTAAATGTATGCTAAGACGTTTTAAAAAAATTCAATATTTAAACTAGTAAAATGAAAGTAAAACTATCTAAAATTGTTCTAAATTGCGATGTTTCGTTACTGAAGGTGATAGAATCTTCTAATTTGATAGGGCTGTTACTTTTAACATGTAAAGGTTTGCTAAGAAAGATTTCTGAAAGTTTTAAAATTTATAATGGTGAAATGAACGAAAAGCTTTCTGAATTGTGTTCTTATGACATTGAAGGACAAAACACTTTAAATTTGCTCTAGGGTTACATGTAAATTTGTAAACTCTCGCAAATAACACATTCTAAAAAAATAAAAATTTAAAAGGTAAAATGAGCAGATTTTTTTTTTTTAATGTTCTATAATTATGTAGATTTCTATATAGGATTTAAACATGATTTTCATGTTTAAGCAAACAATTCCCGTAAATAACAGGTTTATTTTAATTCGAACTTAAATTCCGATATCTGCGATACTTTTTACCCTCGAAACATTAAATTGGGCGTGGTGGTTACATTTAATCTAAAACGGTTTATCAAAAATTGAAATTTAAAATGTACAGAAAACGTTCTAAAATATAATTTATGTTTAAACTACTGAAACTACATCATCTCAGTTCTATCAGAATAATATTGTTGATAATCTCTGCTTAAAACTGGGTTTTTTTTTCTCAGTCAGGTATCAAATTTATGTCTTTGTCAAAATCTTTAAATATGTTGAGGCTTTAAACATGTAACTTTGCATCGTGATTGTCGCCGTGAATCGAAAACCGATTTTAAATTCTATTTAGTTATTATAACCAATTTTAAGATAAACAAACTCGCTCGGATTAATTTCTATTTTTTTTTCTAAACGGTGTAATGAGGAAAAAACATTCTAAAATTATGGTTATTTTGGTACTACTGAACCGATTTCAAGTCATCTATCAGGTACATAATGATGAAGCCAATCTTTAAAAAAGCTATATTTTATCCCTTTAAGGTGTCTTGTACCTTTTAAGCGCGTCGAAAATTAACGAAAAACTTTAAAGTTTGAATTAGTCTATTTTCAAAACCTTTTTATGTATAAACATGAAATTTTGGATATTGGATTAAACAGATTGTGCTTCGGAATATACTACCAACAGAAATTTATTAACCCTTTACAGAATTTGTGTATTTTTGAAATCAAAATAGCTCTTTTTTTACCGCATAAGTCATTGCGCGCATGATATCTTGAGAAAGTATGTATGGATTGTCATGAAATTTGGTAAATATACTAAACAAATACGTGTGTTTAAAATGATCTACTTTTAAGTATTTACAATGGTAATATTTTTAGTTATGACTATTTTTGTTCATTAAAAATACAAAATTTTTATTTTTTTTTTACGAAAATATTTTTTTTATATAGTTAATGAAATAATTTTAGCCTAAGAGTAGATCATTTTAAACACACATATATGATTAGTATCTTTACCGAATTTCATGCGAATCCATACATACTTTCTCAAGATATCATGCGCGCAATAACCTATGGGGTAAAAAAAGAGCTATTTTGATTTCAACAAGACACACGTTCTGTAAAGGGTTAATAAATTTCTAATGGTAGCATATTACAAAGCACAATCTGTTTAATCAATATCTAAAATTTCATGTTTATACATAAAAAGGCTTTGAAGATAGACTAATTCAAAGTTTGAAGTTTTTCGTTAATTTTCGACGCGTTTAAAAGGTACAAGACCCCTTAAAACCTACCTAGGAGGGGTGTAATATCGAAAAATGTTCTGTAATTCCGATTTCTTTAAATCTGCTGAAGGTAAAAACTTGATATGGTAATTTCATATGGAATTTTAAAACTTAAATGAACGTTAAGAGCCTTTAATAATACATTCGATTTAAAAAAGGATTAAATGAATCACAAACGCTCTGTAATCATGATTACTCTGAAAATATTTTGGGCTAAAAATTATTAATTTGACATGCAGGTATCTGTTAAGACAAAACTGTCTTAACAGATCTGTGTCTGTATGTTCCCAAAGAAAATGAAAGAAAGATAATTTCAAATGACTGATATTAGATGAAACCGTTCAAATGGTACTTCAATATGGGTTTTCTGAAAATGTCCGCTTGATAAAAATTAAATTTAGCATACAGGAAATTTTTAAGATGTAGTTGCGAATTTCTTTTTTTTTTTTAAACTAAAATAATTGAAACCCCAAGGAAATTAATTATATACCATCCGGATTTCTGGTACTTTTTTTTAGGAGCAATGTAACAAAACGAAAGTATCATTCACTTTTAAAAGTAATTAAAATAATAGTTATAACGAAACTTGATTTCGAACTAGTTAAGGAAGTACTTTATATTTAGCATTTGCCATATTAAAATTACGTTTAAGTATACTAAACCAATGTTTTCCAACATATTCCTTAATGGAATTTTGATTTTTAATGTAAATGAAGGTATAATAATACCCCCAAAACGATAACTCTATTTTTTAGCGGAAAATAGACTCTGAATCTGTTGGATATATTTTAAAAATTCTTTCATTGCACGGTTATTAATAAACAAAGTTCCAAAGTAAAATTTAATTTAGCTGTTTTTGAAAGGAAACAAATGCTGGAATTGCGCTAGAATTAGTTTTTTTTTCTTGTTAATTAAAATCATAGTTCGCCTAATGCTGTATCAGAATCAAGATTAGGCAAAATCAAACTTAATTAGTGCTATTTAAATTATCCGGAACAATAAAAATTCAATCGAATGTCAGTAAGCACAGAAATACCGTAAAAATATATCATATTTTAACACACATACCTGTTGACATATTTCAACTATCCCACTTGCACATCCATAGCTGCGTGATGTAACAGTTAAAATAAACACCATTTTTTTTTTTTTTTTTTTTTTTTTTTTTTTTTTGTACTTTCATATAAAAACAAGTTAGTTACAAATTATTATTACAAAAGAACAAACTATGTTTCTGCACTGTAAAAACAAAAATTCCGAAACGTTCCTGGGAAACAAATGGGCAGCTGAGTTGCCCATTATTTCCAAGAAACATTTCTTGAAAATGACTGGAACTTTACTGTATAACTTTAAAACTTTCCACAGAAATGCCAGTAAGCTTCTTGCGAAATACCAGGAATGTTTCTGTTAAAAACAAAACATTTCTGATATTTCACAAAAAGCTTACGTTATTTTCTATGGAACGTTTCAGAAGTGTTCAATAAAGTCTGTTCAATATTGTCAGAAGTGACAATAAAATCAATATTTATGGCTGTTACAATAGTAAAAATTTTACTTTAAAAATGAAACCATTATTTATCTCTCACACAATATAAATGATTAATATTATTAAAGTTTATTTTTTATAAGCAAATAAACTGCAAAAAAAAAAAGAAAAGCTTACTGCCAACACTGTAAATAAAACTGTACAACTGCATTTTATATAGATAGAGTGAAAATGAAAAAAATAACAACAGAAATCAACAGCGTAAATATAGATTAATATTAATTTTAAATCTTAAACATAAGTGTATAATTCTTAAATGGAAACTCATTAAAACATAAATAATATTAATACACATATTTGTTAAAACAAAATTTGTTCTAAAAATAATATAGCATATTAAAAATATCATCGGAACAACATAAAATATTATATTTATAGCCTCTTACTATTTTGCGATTATCCTTTTCTTTTAATTTATAATCCTTTAAAGGAGGGGGGGGGGCTTCTTATGTCCAACAAGGATGTTCTAGATAATTGATTAATTTCTTTTTTCACTTAAATTAACCAAGCTATCATAGAATCCCCAGTTAGATTGAAGTTTTAAAATGAATATGCAGTCTTAATTGAAATCTAAATACTAGGCGTATTTTTCTACTTGTGCTGCTGGCTAAAATTCCACGGACAGGTACGGCGGATAATATCTTACAAGGAGAAAGTCCGAGGTTGGTCTCACCGAATACGATGAACATTTGTATTTCGATAGAGTATAGTTTGCATATGAATATATGACCGCCATAAAGCGCAACCCCCAGGGGTTCTTGAGAAAATAAGTCGCAAAGTTTAAGCTATAGTTTGTAATCGGACATATTTCCTTTTTTTGGAATCAGCTCCGTGGCATGTTCGGTAGCATGCTGGATTTGAATTTTTTCTACTCGGGACCAAACCCGGCTCGGACTTGTTTTCGGAACGAAAATTTTTATCAATCATTTTCGAACCGCAATTGAAAAAATGTGTATAATAATTGAAATTTACGAAAAATATTAATTAAATGTTTTTTTTTCTGTAGCTTATAAGTGCTTTTTAACTACGATATTTTGCCTGCTTAAATATACTGCTGGGCAACATATAACTATGATATGTTCCCGCACCATGTTGGTTAAATCAAAGTAAAATTGCGTAATTTGTTATTTCTGTTTGTATAAATATTTTTTTATAAAATATAATTATGAGTGTAAAATTATAATGTTTATATATTTAAGTAAAATAAGAGTGTAAGTTCATACAAAAATTATTAAGTTGATTTTAAATAGTAAATATATATTTTTAAAAATTGTTGTATTGTAAAATGAATGTATAATATTGAATGGAATTCGGATCTCAGACAACAACAATACGCAGACGCCATGGTGTCGTTTTATGACAAGCCAATGGAAAGTAGTGTATAATTAGAAGTCGTAAAATCATAAAAACGTTGGAATCAATTTATGGCCTCAATAAAAGTGTTGGGATAAATTTATAACTTTTCAGACCACCCAAACTTTAAGGCAGATAATAATATTAAAGTATATGTTAGGGGCCATTTTGCAGACTGCTAGCTAATAGGCCTATCGAAGTATAATAAAAAATCTTCTCACATCCAATAACAGTGGACTAGACAAAAATAGTTCCTCCCACTGCAGGAACTGGTGTGCAAGAAGAATAAGTTTGAAAAAGGTAGTCTAAAAAAAGATGTAGAGGATGCAAGAGCTCTCCTGAAAGCCCGCGCAATGAGTCCCGCAAGCCCTAGTAAAGCCCAGGCGAGATGGACCTAGCGGAGCGAGCCTAATCGAGCCTAATCAAGCCTAATTGAGGTTGTCTTCCTGAGGTACCTATCGGAGTGAGCCTGAACAAGCCAAATTGAGGATGTCTTCCTGATCTACATATCGGAGTGATCCTAATCAAGCCAAATTGAGGATGCGTTCCTGATGACACATTGCCATGATCCTAAGCAACGCAACTACTCGGAATTTGACAAATAAAGGCCACCATCCCGTATATTAAAAGAAGGTACTATTTTACACATTTTCTTTTACCACATAAGTTCATATGAAAAATCTAAAAAAATACTTTTCTGATATTTTATGGTAGAGAGTTATCTGAGATCCGACCAAACCAATAATTAAATAAGATTAAGGTAATTTTAAAAAATGAAAGAGAGTATTTCTTTTAGCAAAAAGAAACAATTATAATAATTAGAGTACGTGAAAATATTGTCTTTTTTTTAAAAAAAGATTAAACATACTTAAAATAATGAGAAGCAAACAAAAGTGTTGCTTTCTATTTTTTGAATTAATATTATGTTTTTCTGTAAATAGATTTGTTCAATGTAAATAAATTATTTAATCAAGTTTTAAAAAGTTTATGTAATTATTTAATTAATAATATTTAAAGTGTGTCAATTCATTTTTTTACAGCTTAAACTTTAGTTTAATTCATAAGTGGAAGAGTTCGTCTAAATAATTCACAACGCAAACTCTTAATTTTATTCGTAATTATTCAAATTTAATAATTACTTTTTGACGCGAATTATAATTTAATTTTATTTAATGCTTCGCGTTGCTCTTCTACTAGAATGTAGGTAAATACGATCACTTATATTATTTAAATTTATCTAAGGTATATAAAACTATATACCAATTTGCTATGAGGTTGCTTGGATGATTTGGACCAATTAACAATTTCGAATATATTTAATAAAAAATAAAAAGGTGTAATTATCTGTCCAGCATCCCCCCTTCATAGTACAAATGGCGCCGTGACTCAGGAACGTTCATCTGAGGTCATTAATAATAATAATAATAATAATAATAATAAAACAGGAAAATAAATTTAAGTATTATTTTAATGTCACAATTTTAAAGATATTGTAGGTATGTAAGTTTAATTGATTAAAATTCTATTAAAATTAATTTTATTATTGTAACAATACTGACACACATATAATAATTTTATATAAATAAAATGAATAATATATGTTAGTAAAAAAAAAAAAAAAAAAAAAAAAAAGGAAATAAAAAAAATAATTCTGGGATTTATAATAGGTAAATTTAGGAATTACAATTTTGTTTTTTTTTCTCTCTTTTCTCTTGTGGTTGGATCTCAGTTACCATTGAAAAATAATGGCATTCACATCACAGATGACACATTTGTAAAAATAATTTTTTTTTATATAATGTATAAATAATAATAATAATAAGAATAATGAGTAAAATTTTATAATATGTCTGATATAAAAATGATTGAAATGTCAATAGATCATGATTTTTGAAATTGTATCACCTTGATACAAAAGAAAATTTATGAGTCGTACTACGAAGTAGTAGTACAATATTTACAAAAAAAAAAAAAAAAAAAAAATAAGATTGTTTTTTCTGTAGAAAAAGACAGATATTTTTCTGTTAAATGAAATTATGTTGTTTTTTATATATACGTGTATTATAAATATTTTAGGGGTATTTATGTGTGTAAAAGAATAATCTACAAAACAACTTCATCTCCTCAGAAATTTTTTTTTAAATTTTAGTGTTGTTGTTTTTATGTATTTATGCAATTTAGAATATTTTCATACATATGTGGTAATATTAAAAAAAAAAAAAAAAAAAAAAAAAAAAAAGTATGATAAACAGAAACATTCTGTTAAAAGGTTATGCCCAACAATAAGCGAAAATTTAAAAGGAGAAGTGTAGATTTAAATACTTCTGGAGTTAAAACCAGAGGACAGAAAAATAAAATTATTTCTCTAAATTATTCGCTACAAAAAACTAAAAAGAATACAATGACTCAACCTAGTGTTGATACGCTGTTGAATTGTATCCCCGTCTTTGACGGAAAGAAAGAGTCGAATATTAAATTCTTTTTGAACGAATTCGATAATCTAATTAAACAAATGGAAGATGCATACAATCAAGTTGCATCAAAGGAAATTAATTCGATTACAAAAACCTCCACTGAGGAAAATTTGGACAAATTGTTAAAATTAAATATGGAAAGCGCGGAGCAAATTAAAATTTTGACTTCCGAAATAAACAATTTGAAAATTAAAACAAAAGACACTGCATCAAGCAGATGGTGCGAATTATGTAAAAAAAAATCGCATACTTTAGAAACGTGCTGGTACAAAAATGATAATAAAAATACATATAAGGATAGCAGAGATTTCGCAGGTCGGCATTTTAATAAAAGGTACTCTTATAATGGACAGTATCAACCGAGAGCGAATTTTAATCCTAGATTTGTTAACCCAAACCAGCAGTGGCATTTTCAATCTTATGCACCCACAGGTGGTTACTATGGATATTCTCCATATCCCCCACCCCCACCAAATTACTTCCCTCAGCATGTGCCATATAGGAATAGTCAACCTCAGAGTCATGCCAGTTATTATCCAAATGAGGATAAAAATGAGAATTTAAAAGACAATGCTCAAAAGTATCCAAAAAAGTATAAAAATAAGGGTAAAACTGATGATCAAAGGGACAAGTAAGGTATATGAATTGGTATTAAAAATAAATCAAAATGCATAATTAATCGAATTTCAAAATTTAAAAAATTTTTCAAAATTTAAAAATAAATTTTTCTTTTTTTAGATAAAAAAAAAAAAAAAAAAAAAAAAAAATTTGAAACAGAATTAATAACTTGCCTTTTTAAAATTCAAAATAATAATAAGAAAGGATAGGAACATGGGAACGCCAATTTGTCTCAGGGTTACAATATTGAGCAAATGTGCAGGGCGCACCCGATAACATACTTATAAAATTATGTAATGTGCTTCACGAAACTTCAATGGAGCAGTGAAATATTTCGCTCCAGGCAAAAGTTATATATTTTTTTTTCTTTTCGAATATGAATTAGAAAATATAAATTCTTAACAAAGCCAAATAACATTAAAACTTAATTAATTTCATAGTAAATAATGTTGGAGTAATTTTCAAAAAAAAAAAAAAAAAAAAGAGAATTTTTTCTGTCTTCTATAAGGGTAGCCTTTGCTAATAGCCTTACAATTTAGATGACAAAATTTCAGAATTACTCTTTAAAATGAGTAGGTGTAAGCTATAGGTTCAGGGTAGTTAGAACAGCTTTATAGCATACTCATATATATATTTTTTTATATAAATATATGGTTGACAAGGAATAAATTATTAGTGCACTCTATATTAGGATAGCGGTCAGCTATAAGCCTAAATATAATAAAATATACAAAAAGTGCTAAGATTTATTCCGGTAGTTCAAGTACAACTTATATGCTAATGTCTAGAATTTAGACAGCAGGGATAAGTTTTATGAACAAAAGTGTTATAAAAAAAATTAAAAAAAAAGGATTTTGGTGTAGCACATTGGTTTAAAAAAAAAAAAAAACACATATATGTATAACAATGGACAAGGCAAGTTATTTCAACATGATTGCACACAAAAATAATAGTAAAAATACACAAATAAATAATTGAAGTAAAATTAAAATTTTCTCACCAAAGGCTTTCTGTATAGGGTACAATTTTGGCCTACGGCTGGGTATGCACCAACACCAACAAAATTTTTGTAGAAAATTTATCAATTCACAGATACATCAATATATGGTCCACCTAGGCATAAATTTCAGGATTCTTGGCTGAAAAAGGAATCGAAGAAAAAATTAAGTATGGTATAATTACTAGATGTTATGCTCAGAAACAATAAAATTAGTAATATTATATTGTAAAAAGCAGCATTTTGAGTTTTCTTTAGGAAAATTTTTGATTTTTAGGTTTTACACATTTATGGAGTGTCTAGCTCAGTGTTTACTTCCTAGATTTAATAAAAAAATAATAAATAAAAATATAAGTTCGTGTTGTTTTCAAAATAAATAACAAAAGGTATAGCAATTAGCATTTACAGTTAAAATTTATGGAATTTTCAGCAAAATTAACATTAGACAAACATAGTTTATATTATATTTAACTTGATAAGCTAATTTACTTTTATTAACGGTATTCAATTAGAATTAAAATAGGCTTAAATTCAAGTTAAATTAATTAATAACATTGTTGTAGTGTAAAATTTTATGTAAGACTATTATATTTTTATTGTATATATAAAAATATGCAAAGTTAACAATTAATAAAATGTATTAGCAAAATTATTTAATATAAATATTAAATGACATCTTGCTGAAATCAGCTAGAAATTAGATTTTTTTTTTTTTAAATAAAATATTTTATAAATTTATGTTAGTTTAGAATTTAAGCATTTTTTTTTCTCTTTACTTTCCCTTAGAATTAAATGCAATTCTAAATTTAACACATATAAATATACATAGTATTGATAAATTTGAGTGTGTGAGTTCATAAATTTTTTTTTTTTTTTTATATAATTTGGCCAATTTAACATAAGAAAACAAAATAAATAAATAAATATATTTATATATATTGGCCTTAATTTTATTAAAATATGTAGTATGGCTTAATAAATTTATTTACTTAATTTTTTTTATAGTACGTACAGTAATTATTTTAAAAACTTGATCTATAAAAAAAAAATTGGATGTGGTTGTTTGTGAGTATACAAAGATTTTTTCTGCTGGCAGAAGTTCTTTGGTCCGGCCGGGTACTCATAGAGGGCTGCATACGATTTTACGTAGTAATTATCATTTACTTTTTTTTTTTTTTTTTAAATTATACAAGTGTATTAAGTACATTTTTTTTTATAATTAAATAATAATTATTAATGTTGATTAATAATAATAATTTATTATCTTTTATTTTAAACATATCATTAAATTTTAGATAGTAGAATTCACATACGGAATGTTAATGATAAATAAAATTTTGAATAAATAATTTTTTATTTCATTCAGTAAATAAATAAATATGAAAATTTAACAATCTTTTAAGATAGAATTGTTGGCTAAATAAATAATAATTTAAGACAAAAAAATTGTTCTCTTCTTCGTCAATGGCATTTTCTGACAACACTATTTAATAGTATTAAATGAAGGTGAATTTTTAAGGTCAGCGTAATGCATATTTGGCATTTTGGAGAGGCCGTAGAAGTCATTTTTCCTTGTTGTTTACATTTTAATAGTAAACAATATCATGAATCAAAATTTGTGTTTGTTAAAAAGGTCTAAAAATATACAATGTAATCAGTTAAAGAAAATTATATGCATTTTTTTTTAATCCTGAAAGGCAATTTGGGTTAGATTTAAACCTGGATGCATAAAAAGGCCAACCTCGCTTCAGTTCAAGTATGAGGCAGGAGAATGCAGAGGCTAGAATCGCCATTTTTCCCCTGCAAAATAATAAAAAAAAAAGCAGAAGGTTTACATTAGATACGATACAAATACATACACTGTTTATGCATAGATTATGTTTAAAATTACATACAGGCATGCACAGTGAGTTAAGAAGAAAGTATATCAAGAAATTATACTAATTAATAAGGTAATTACAAGCATGAAATGGTTTTAAATACTTACTTTTTGAAGTCGTAAAATTTGGTCACAGCACAAATCACCTCACAGAAAGCGATTAGTAGCTTGACCACCCCCCACTTTTCGGGAGGATCGGCGACGGTCAAAAAACTGGTTTTATTCTCTCCTGCTTCTTCTTTCTTTTTTTTCTCTCGTATCGGGTAAAGTTGGAAAGCATTGCGTAATGATATATTAAAGGAGATGAATTAGCTTGTAAATTTTGACAGATCATACATGTTTGAAGTAACAAATGAATAAAATAATGTAACAAGTTTGTATACAATATTTTTTCTGATTATAATTTGAATACATCAGATTAATTATGTGAAAATATAACATGTCATATTACAAGCATTGTATTTACTTTTATTCAGTATAAAATGTGTTTTAGATAAAACACTGTGTCATAAGGTTGTATGTGATGAAATAATATGTCAAATGCGTATGCCATTATTTTTCTTATAATGAGGTTTATTTCGGCATATTAATTTCAGACAAAATTATAGCTTTGAATGTATTTTGGGCACTTAAACTGTAAAGTTACAAAATTAGTAAACATGTGTGTGGTAAAGAAAAAAGGCTTCGAGAAAGACGTCTGATTGTCAGTACAGAGATCTTCTACAAATGTGAATGTCAACAGACAACTATGCTATCATGTGTTGAACTTTCTGTTATGAAACAATAGAAGAACTTCTTATAAAATATACCAGAACCATTGATAATTGAACTTAGTCTTCGTTCAAAAACTGTGTAGATACACAGTCATATGGACACGTACATTCCTTCAAGCTTTATAAAAAAAATAAAACCAGCAATCAGTTTTTATTTTTTTTTTCTTCCGAGACCGGGAGAGATGCTGGGCAACATATAACTATGATATGTTCCCGCACCATGTTGGTTAAATCAAAGTAAAATTGCGTAATTTGTTATTTCTGTTTGTATAAATATTTTTTTATAAAATATAATTATGAGTGTAAAATTATAATGTTTATATATTTAAGTAAAATAAGAGTGTAAGTTCATACAAAAATTATTAAGTTGATTTTAAATAGTAAATATATATTTTTAAAAATTGTTGTATTGTAAAATGAATGTATAATATTGAATGGAATTCGGATCTCAGACAACAACAATACGCAGACGCCATGGTGTCGTTTTATGACAAGCCAATGGAAAGTAGTGTATAATTAGAAGTCGTAAAATCATAAAAACGTTGGAATCAATTTATGGCCTCAATAAAAGTGTTGGGATAAATTTATAACTTTTCAGACCACCCAAACTTTAAGGCAGATAATAATATTAAAGTATATGTTAGGGGCCATTTTGCAGACTGCTAGCTAATAGGCCTATCGAAGTATAATAAAAAATCTTCTCACATCCAATAACAGTGGACTAGACAAAAATAGTTCCTCCCACTGCAGGAACTGGTGTGCAAGAAGAATAAGTTTGAAAAAGGTAGTCTGAAAAAAGATGTAGAGGATGCAAGAGCTCTCCTGAAAGCCCGCGCAATGAGTCCCGCAAGCCCTAGTAAAGCCCAGGCGAGATGGACCTAGCGGAGCGAGCCTAATCGAGCCTAATCAAGCCTAATTGAGGTTGTCTTCCTGAGGTACCTATCGGAGTGAGCCTGAACAAGCCAAATTGAGGATGTCTTCCTGATCTACATATCGGAGTGATCCTAATCAAGCCAAATTGAGGATGCGTTCCTGATGACACATTGCCATGATCCTAAGCAACGCAACTACTCGGAATTTGACAAATAAAGGCCACCATCCCGTATATTAAAAGAAGGTACTATTTTACACATTTTCTTTTACCACATAAGTTCATATGAAAAATCTAAAAAAATACATTTCTGATATTTTATGGTAGAGAGTTATCTGAGATCCGACCAAACCAATAATTAAATAAGATTAAGGTAATTTTAAAAAATGAAAGAGAGTATTTCTTTTAGCAAAAAGAAACAATTATAATAATTAGAGTACGTGAAAATATTGTCTTTTTTTTTAAAAAAGATTAAACATACTTAAAATAATGAGAAGCAAACAAAAGTGTTGCTTTCTATTTTTTGAATTAATATTATGTTTTTCTGTAAATAGATTTGTTCAATGTAAATAAATTATTTAATCAAGTTTTAAAAAGTTTATGTAATTATTTAATTAATAATATTTAAAGTGTGTCAATTCATTTTTTTACAGCTTAAACTTTAGTTTAATTCATAAGTGGAAGAGTTCGTCTAAATAATTCACAACGCAAACTCTTAATTTTATTCGTAATTATTCAAATTTAATAATTACTTTTTGACGCGAATTATAATTTAATTTTATTTAATGCTTCGCGTTGCTCTTCTACTAGAATGTAGGTAAATACGATCACTTATATTATTTAAATTTATCTAAGGTATATAAAACTATATACCAATTTGCTATGAGGTTGCTTGGATGATTTGGACCAATTAACAATTTCGAATATATTTAATAAAAAATAAAAAGGTGTAATTATCTGTCCAGCATATACAAAGAAAAAAAAACGCATATTTAATGCCTATGGACCAGAAGATTTTTGTTGTTATTTAAAATTATTTACAGTTATTTCAATGAATAATCTACTATTTTTCACAGAGAAATAAATTAAAACACGTGATAAAAATGCGTGAATAATTATATGACTTTAATTTTCTTTTTATATGAAAGTATTTCGAATATTTCATGATTTTTTAATACCCTTTTTTAAATTCTTAATTTGACTTTTTTATTTCGGATATTTGGTTTTGTAATTATTACCTACATAATAACAATTTTCAGCAGCTCAATATCTTTTTAGAACTTATTTTTGAGGAAAAAGACAGTTATTCTAACTATAATCATAAGAATCCAAGATTTAAAAAAATCAAAAGTTAAAAAGTTAGTTGGTAAAAAAATATACATTTATTTCACTGTGAAAAGTAGTAGCTTATTTATGTAAATAACAGTAAATAATTTTTAAAATTAGCTTAATTTTATGGTCTATAAAAGTTCTAATTGTCTTATTTTTAGTTTGTTATTATTATTATTTATTTATTTTATCTTTGCTTTTCATTAAATATATAAACATTGAAAGATTCACACATATTTATATATTTAAACTTATATAAAAATATTAAACAAGAAATAAAAATGATTTCCGAAAGAAATTACTACGTAGACGCTTATTCTAATTAAAAATCAAGAATCACAGACTTTAAAAAATCATATTAAAAATATAAAAGCATATTTTTCAAACCATGAAATATTTGAAGTATTTGAATGAGGAAACAAAATGAAAATAATATACTTGTTCACTTATTTTAATTATTTCTCTGTTAAAAATTTTAGATATTCATTGAAATAACTGTAAATAATTTTAAATAACAACAAATATATTCTGGTCTATAGACATTAAATATGCGTTTTTTTTTCATTATATATTTAAACATGCAAAATTTCGTAATTAAAAAAGCACTTATATGCTACAAAAGATACATTTAATTAATATTTTTCGTAAATTTCAATTATTATACACATTGTTTCAATTGCGGTTCGAAAATGATTGATAAAAAATTTTGTTCCAAAAAACAAGTCCGAGCCGGGTTTGATCCCGGGTAGAAAAAACTCAAATTCAGCATGCTTCCAAACATACCACGGATCCGCTTGCGAAAGTCTGAAATTTATCCGGTTATAAACTATAGCTTAAATTTGCGACTTATTTTCTCAAGACCCCCTGTGGGTTGCACTTTATGGCAGCCATATATTTATATACTAACTATACTCTATCGAAATACAAATGTTTATCGCATTCGGTGAGACCAACATCAGACTCTCTCCTTATTAACAATATCACAGAGGTATTGCATTTTCATCTGAAAGACCTTGACAATAGAGACGAAAATGATTATGTCCTCTATTCATTTATTTGCATTCCACAATGATTTTTTGACATTCGTATAAGGAATTCGTTTTCGACAGTCGAGCGCGAGCGGCGGACAACAACAAAATAATAAAATGGCTGCTGCAACGTTTTGCTCTTGACAACTTTTGCTCAGGAACGTTTCAGATATGAAAACCAGAATTTCACAGGAAAGAGCTAAATTATTCTGAAAACCTGAGAAAAGGCAAAAGGTTCCTGGAATTTACGTGAAAAGTTACCACTTTTTCTTACAGTGCGATATATACTACAAATATTCAATTTAAATGCCCTTAGTCACGTAGAATGTTTCTCAACGGTAATCGAGTTCCGTCCATACACTGAATAGCATGTTTTTGTCAATGTCCGTCACAGAACCATCGCTGCTTTCCTACACGCGAGCCACGGGGTAGGCTTTAAAATTTGGGAAGTTTATGTATCTTGTCACCTATGTCCCGTTTTTGTAGGTTGTTTACTATATATATATAATAGATCATTTTCCAGTTTTGTAACGCACTCTAAAAATTCATCGGTTATTTCATATTTTCATTTGTAACATCGACTAAAAGCCATTAGCAATTTTTGAACTTCTCGCGTTTTTGGTGGTAGAAGGTTTCCTTTCTGTTCGTTATTCTCAACGGCAATTTCTTAATATCTCCATGAGTAAGGTTTCATATAAGTTGTTTTTGCAAAAATAATGTAAAACCAATTTGTACTCTGCTCGGTCAGTTTGTGGTAATAAAAAAACCCCTGATTATCCTATATGTATTACGGTTTAATCAGTGTCCTTAACAATAATTTACATTGCGAAATGATAGGGATAACAAAATTGCACTCATTAATCCCAAATGCATTTTAAGAGAAGACAAATTAACGAGGTAAGTCCGAATAACTCCGAAGTAACGAATAAGTCCGCTCTCACTATTACAAATTTACGTTCTAATGTTATTTAAGCACTGCACGCTGAATAGTATTATGTAATGAAATGGATCTTAAATATTTTGTCTATCTAACTGGTTCAAATATACAGTTAGAATTCTTGATTCGATGTCCAGAGTCACCTTTCGGATACTTTTCTAGTTTTATTTTTTATATTAAAATTTTGTTTAGCGTTTTTTTCTGGTATTGAATTTTAAAATTTTAACTTTCTTTTTCTTTCTTTTTTTCTTTTTTCAAAAAGTCGAGTTTTGATTATTCCACAGTCATACTAATAGGAATACATACAAAAATGTAGGGATTGTTATAAAAATTAAATTACATTAGTTACTATATTACAAGTACTACATAATCTTACTTAGTTTCATTACGAATGTACTAAAATTTTAACATGAAAATCCAAATATAAATATAATCATTTACAGAACCTTCCTTTTTTGGTAGAAAAACTTTTATCTTAAACTTCAAAAGTTTAGCTATGCAACATTAACATTATTATTTTTTCGATAAATCATTCTAAAAAGATTTTATTGAGAAACAAAATGTGAATATTTTTATTCTTTAAAATTTGGGAGCATAGCCTGAGTTGCAAACAATCCAACTGAGATGTCTAATATGAAAAAGTGTAAGGATGATAATTCAGACATTACTTGTGACAGTAATAATACTATTCTACCATAAGGGTCATTCCATGTCAATTCAATCAATTTTTTTTATGGTTTGTAACCCGGCCGACAGGGATTTGGACGAAACTTGATGTATATTCTAATTCTTTCATGATATGAATACTTCAGAAATTTTTCCTTCTTAGACCTCATAGTTTGTGAGATATGGTGGGACCAATTTTTGGATTTTTCTCAAATCGTACATTTCTGAGTCTGTATTTTTAGACTGCAGTTCCATTTTCAAAAAATTGTTTCTCTGGATCTAAAATGCAAATCATCTTAAAAATATCACCGTAAGTACATAAAAAAGTGCAGATTTTATTAAAAAAAATTTAAAAAATTAATTTTAAATATTTAGGGTCAAAAACTTAAACCAAAGTTGAAAATTATGGTTATATTTCCAAATTTTTGTGACTTTACGAAAAAGGCTCTACACAAAAAAGCAAATGAAATTTCCAATTTCTTTTTGTTTTAAATAAAAGTTTACACTTTGGGCTTTCTATTTATGAAATAAAAATGATGTCTTTCTCATGGCTTATGCAAAAATTTTGACTATTTTGGGATGCTGTACCTATCAAGAGATAAAAATCTTTAACTTTGCTTACGGTATCCAAATAATTGCTGCACATTTTAAATTTAAATTTATTAATCAATTTCATTTATTTTCTAAAATGAAACCTGAAAATCAGACTAATTTATTTATTTTTTATAACAGTAGAAAATTTGTATAGTATTGGTACTTATCACACATTATCTGAAATTGTGTTGTTCTTAATCTTATCGCATATGTTTGTCACATAAATGTACATCTATCATTGGATTCAGTGGCACAGTATTTCTATAAATACTTTCACAATGATAGTATGTAAAGAATATGTACAATATTTAATGGAGGGGGGTGTGGATAATGAAATCATGAATTTTTTTTCTCATTTTACTCAGAAAAAACAAAGCAAAAACTTTACTTTGTAAATAAAATAAAAGAAGCACTTATATTAAATAAATTCAACAAGTCATAAGAACCACAGTAATTATTTAGGTATCACAGTTTAAATTAGACATATTAGAGATTTTTTTTTCTTGAATGGTGCAATTCCCTAAAACAGGGCAAAATTTTTACATAAGCTAGGAGAAAGACTTCATTTTTATTAAAATTGAAATAATCATTAATTAAATCTAATACATTAAATAAAATTGCTTATAAATACTTTAAAAATTTAGATTGTTGTAAATTTCCAATTTATTTTTGTTTAAAATAACATTTTAAATAACACTTTGGGCTTTCTAGTTATGAAATAAAATTGATGTCTTTCTCATGACTTATGCAAATTTTGCCCTGTTTTGGGAAACTGCACCAATCAAGAAAAAAAAAATCTGCCTAATTTTAGCTGTGGTACATAAATAACAACTGTGGTTCCTATGGCTTGTTGAATATATTCAATGTTTCATTCTTCCTTTATTTTGCAAAGTAAAGTTTTTGCTTTTTTTTTCTTCTGAGTAAAAAAAAGGGGGGGGGAGAGAGACTGTGACTGCAGTCTATCCTCCCTCCATTAAATTTTGTGCATAATCCTTATGTTTCCTTTATTCATTCATTCATATATTTTCTTTTATTATAAGTATTTTTTTTATTTAAACAATCCCTTAATATTGTTTTTGCAATATAACTGTAAACAAAAAATTCTTTGTTGGTATAGAATAAGAAAATGCAATAATGACATTTTTACCAATCACATTTTCAATACGTTTTATTTTCTGTGTGTGTATGTGTGTTTGAATTAAAATACTTTATTTGTATTTAACATTTTTTTAACTTTCTATCTTATTATCTTGGAAAATTTTAATCATTTTAAATATGTTTTTTATAGTTTAAATACCTTATATTTAACAAAGCCTAGTTCATTTCTACAGGATGAAACATATTTCTACACCTGCCTTGTATAAACAAATTCTGACAAAGGCAGGATAATTTTTTTTTAGTAAAGGCAGGGCTTTTCGAATCTCTTAATCAAATTATTATTAGTCTGCTGTTTCTCACAATAGAAGGGTGATCTATTTTTCCTTGTGCTGCAAAAGAAATTAATAGCTGAATTTGAAGTAACCAATTATGCTGCACGACCGTCATGACAACTTTTAAGAGAAGACGATGAGTGCCCCATAAAAAGGGGACCGCCTTCCGGTCCCAGGCTCTTACAAGCCCTTTTGCCTACGCAGGGAACCACCCGCAAGACAAGCCCCGAAAGAACGGAACGCCACGCAAACTCCGGCCAAGCCGACGCGCTGCCCATCGCACGCAACGGTGGCTATTCCCAAGAAGAGACGAACGGCCGCATGGGACAGTCCTCACCACCCAGCTAGAAAAACCAAGTGGTCCCTAAACTTGGTTACCCGTGCCGGTAGACCCCGCAAGCCCGCAAGAACCAGACACCTATAAAGACGCTGGGTCCACGAAACTGAACCGAGGCTTTCCGACCCGGAGTTGCTTTACGGAAGACCCACAAGATAAGATACCATAAGATACCGGACGGGGAAACTCCCTCCGGCCGTAAAGCGACCCAGCTCCGGGCTTTTCGCCCAGACTCCCCGGCTCAACCGACGGAACCCCTCGCGAATCGCGCCGGGAATCAGAGAGCCCAGACTAGGTGCCGTTAGCGACCCCAGGTGGGCACGGAAAGCTCCACCTAGACGGAATAGACTCCGCCTCGCTAGGGGGTTGGATGGAACGGAGTCCCGCCCGCCCCCGCCGATTCGACTCCGCCCGAAGAC
The DNA here is from genome assembly GCA_963932465.1 of Maratus speciosus. NCBI lineage: Eukaryota > Metazoa > Arthropoda > Arachnida > Araneae > Salticidae > Maratus > Maratus speciosus. The sequence continues at coordinate 403,532,961 of OZ010794.1, read as the reverse complement.
GGAGAAGTCAGCAGAGGCCGACAGGAGCCCGCCCACCACTACCTTACCTCACGGCCGTCGAGGGTTCCCAGGCCCGAAGGCCCCTGACCCCGTGCAGTGACCGACCGCTACCTTTGTTAGTGCGTTCGAAAATTAGGTGGAGACACCTCTAGGTCCTCATCACTGGGCGAGGCAATCTCCAGTATCGCATAGACACGAAGGACCTGGATCGGACCAAGAGTTCCTCCGAGGCTCGAAGCGCCGCCGCGTTACCGGCGAACCTCCTGCCCGTTTCCCCGCGGGGACAGCGTTCGATGGTGGACCTGCCGACGACCCCCTCCCAAGTGTCGCGGCACGACATGGAGCAACCAGAGCCATACTGGCCTCCCCACGCGACCGCTCCTTTGTCGACGGGGGCACCGCCAAACCCTACCCACCTTAGGGTCGGCTCACAACTGCTACAGCTGCAGGCCTTGGAGGGATGAGCCACCCGAGTCAAAAAGTAACTCGGGCGCTGTCCGAAACCCTCGCCCTTCGGTTGCCCCGGGAGTCCCTGCATGGCGTTCCCGCGATCCCCGTCGTCACTAGCGAGCACCAAGGACTTTCCACTACGTAGCCCGCTCTCTCACCTCAGGCTCCCTCTTAGTCTATTGTGCATGGGGTCCTATCGCCTTAGCTAGTCTTTGTCCGGCGACACCGTCCGGCCCTAAGACCGGCACCGGGATCGACCTATGGAGCGTCGCTATCCGGCTTACCCAGAGAACCTATGCGCCGGAGGTGATGCACGGCACTCATATGCTCACCTATGCACGACGTCCGTTACTCGTGGCCACCGGACTCTTGGCCTGTCGACCGCAAGTCTCTCAAGGAGGTGGCGATTCGTCCCCATCCGGCCCCCTCCCATTCGTACACAACGAACTCGGCTGGGCTTCTGGTCTCCTCCCCCACTCAAGGGATCGGTTCGGAACCACCCTGAGGGTGCGGCCACAACTTCTAAGAGAAATAAGAATCTTGTCTATGCCAGAAATAAGAAAAGGTAAAGCCACAGCCACATCTCCAGAAACAATTGAACTAATTGAAAAGTTTTATATTTGTAATGAATATTGAAGAATCATGGCTGTGAAAAAAAAAATGTAGTTAGCATTGCTAAGAGATACTCTTGATATTATGCATATCTACATGAGTTGTATTCTCTTTTTAAACATGAATTTCCAAAAAAACTTGAGGATTATAACTCTGGGTATTCATTCAAGTATTAGCAGCACTGTTCCTTTAAATGAATTTGTGACAAGCTAAGTAAAATATTTGGAAAATGTTATTCCACTCTTTTATAACGAAAGCTAAATTTAATATCTTAAAAGAAACTAAACCAAACTTTGGCCCTCAAAAAGCTATCGTTTTGTTGGATTTCAGCAAAAATTTTACTTTTCTTATTCAAGATGAGGTTTAAAGTTACAATTGAACCAAAGAAGCTGCATTCTTGATCCAACTGTTATGTACAGTCAATCTCTCAGTATTAGATTATCAGAAAGCAATATACACATTTTATCTTATGATATGCAACATGATGTCACTCTTGTATGTTTAACACAGAAGGAAGTGATATAAATTGTAAAATAGATATTTCCTGATGTAAAAATGTTTTTGACTTTAGTGATGGGTGCTCTGGCAATATAAAAATTGCAAATATTCATAAACCTTTACCATAATGAAGAGAATTTCCCCTTAAGATATTTAACATTTTTTTCTGTGGGGTTTGGGGAAGGAAGGGGGATAGCCACCGATTTTAAAATACAAAGACATTTTAGATACTAAATCACAAAGATCTTCCTAATATACCGATGTTTTGTTATGTTATTAAGTTTGGAGTTGCAGTAAGATAGGAAAATTGAAATATACATTAGGTTCTCAATGTTGCTTAGTCATAATAAATATAAATTTTAAATTGCACAAAGAAAGAATGTTGAAAAATAAATCTAAGTGATACTGCAAAGTACGTCATTTATTTCTATATTTATATTTAGCTCAATTATATTTTTGAATTTCAATCTTTTAAATATAATGCTTATTCTGATTTTTTAGCTTTAAAAATTTGCATATAATTTAACAAATTCTTTATTTGTTACATAAAAAAATTAGAACAATCTAAATTTTTAAAATATTTATAAGCAATTTTATTTAATATATTAGATTTGATTAATGATTATTTCAATTTTAATAAAAAGAAGTCTTTCTCCTAGCTTATGTAAAAATTTTGCCCTGTTTTGAGAAATTGCACCATTCAAGAAAAAAAAATCTCTAATATGTCTAATTTAAACTGTGGTACCTAAATAATTACTGTGGTTCTTATGACTTGTTGAATTTATTTAATATAAGTGCTTCTTTTTTTTCTATTTACAAAGTAAAGTTTTTCCTTTGTTTTTTCTGAGTAAAATGAGAAAAAAAATCTACGATTTCAATATCCACACCCCCTCCATTAAATATTGTACATATTCTTTACATACTACCATTGTGAAAGTATTTATAGAAATACTATACCACTGAATACAATGATAGATGTACATTTATATGACAAACATATGCGATAAGATTGAGAACAACACAATTTCAGATAATGTGTTATATGTACCAATACTATACAAATTTTCTACTGTTATAAAAATAAATAAATCAGTCTGATTTTAAGGGTTCATTTTAGAAAATAAATCAAAATGATTATAATAAATTTAAATTTAAATGTGCAGCAATTATTTAGGTACCATAAGCAAAGTTAAAGATTTTTATCTCTTGAAAGGTACAGCATCCCAAAATAAGTCAAAATGTTTGCATAAGTCATGAGAAAGACATAATTTTTATTACATAAATAGAAAGCCCAAAGTGTAAAGTTTTATTTAAAACAAAAAGAAATTGGAAATTTCATTTGCCTTTTTGTGTAGAGCCTTTTTCGTAAAGTCACAAAAATTTGAAAAAATAACCATAACTTTCAACTTTGATTTAATTTTTTGGCCCTAAATATTTAAAATTAATTTTTTAAATATTTTTTTCTTAAAATCTGCATTTTTTATGTACTTACGGTGATATTTTAAAGATGATTCGCATTTTAGATCCAGAGAAACAATTTTTTGAAAATGGAACTGCAGTCTAAAAATACAGACTCAGAAATGTGCGATTTGAGAAAAATCCAAAAATTGGACCCCCCATATCTCACAAACTATGAGGTCTAGGAAGGAAAATTTTCTGATGTATTTATATCATGATAGGATTAGTATATACATCAAGTTTCATTCACATCCCTGTCGGTCGGGTTACAAGGTCTGGTTGAATTGACATGGAATGATGACTCATACTGCTTGAAACATGCTTCACAAATAAAAACATAATTTGTTAATCTTTGAAAGATTTTTTGTTTAGAAAGCTAGATTTGTTTACATTTTCTGTTTTTAGGGTTCCGTACTTAAAAAGTAAAAACGGAATCATTATAAGATCACTCCTGTGTCTGTCTGTCTGTCACAGCCATTTTACTCGTAAACTACGGAACGCGGAGAGTTCAAATTGGGGAAGTAATAAAGACTATTTTACCACATATTTACAGATTATTAAACATTCACAAATATATTCAGTAAAAACGTAGAGGGGTTAATTAAGTTCCTGGAGAAAAATCTTTTCTTTGTATACCGTGTGGGCATCGTGTGAAAGCTGTCGTAACGCAGAACTCAAAAATACACTTCTTTTAATTTTAGGTATTATATATTCAGAGATATCGTCGAAAATGTAGTACAAAAATATGTCCCCTTCCCGTCGATTTCCGAATCTACTGAAAGTTAAATTATGAAAAAATAGAAGTAGTAAAAAGTAATGTAAGCCTTACGAGAAAATTATAGCAATTACTCTAGGTCACATAGTTTTTGAAGAAAAGCGCATTTTTCCATTACACACAAATTTCGATTTGCGGGCATTCGTCAAAAGTGTTGAGGAACACTGGAGATACCTATCGTAGCAGAAGTATAAAAGTATTGCTGATAATATGATTTTCGAAAAAAAAATGGTCGATAATTATCCAAGATATTAACCCTTAAAGACACGGACAGTTTGGATATACATAATGACAAGGGCGGCCTACTCTGTTAACTATCGGCTTTTAAAGCCGATAACAACTTTTAATGATATATTTGTGTAATGCAATGCCCAGTAGCAGTATAAAAGCAATAAACGTCAAATTGTTAAAAGCAGACTATTTAGAATTAATCGCATAAATACTATTCGAATCGCGATTAGTTTGCATTGGATGTATCTCTCTATACGCCTCCCGTGTCTTTAAATTTAATTAGAAACGTACCTGGAAAAACGCGGCACGGACCAAGGCAGCGGTGCAACTTTGCAGCCTTGTTTGGAAGCGTGCTTAGCACAATCCCAAGTTTAACCCTTAAATGCCTGATTTTTCAAAAATCATTGTAATAATGTTTTTCAGATTTCATTTTTTAAATAAATCATTAGAAAAATACTTTAAAAAATCATATTTTGTTTTAAGTATAGTTTACGGCTAAAAAAAAAAAGTTTGTTACTAATCGGCAATGCTGGTGTTTAATCGAAAAAATAATTTCCCTTGATAAAATTCTATAATATTAAACACACAAGAATTTTAGGAACTATAATAAGAAATAAATTTTACTTGCTGACTGCAGGTCAAAATAGGGTATTTCGCAAGCTTCCAAATAAAACAAAAAGAACAAGTAACAACAACTGAAAAAATAAATCTATCTTTATTTTTAAACTGCACAAGTGTTGCCATCTACATGTTGAAAATCGATTTTATAATATTTTCAGAATATATTTTATTGGCAACATTTGGCATTATAGATTCAATATTACTCTAATAGTATTTTATAGCCTAAATTGGATATGTTGCCGAAAAGCAACAACAGGCATTTAAGGGTTAAACTATGAACAAGGGCTTTGTTTTAGCTACACTGTAAAAAGAAAAAAATATTGCTACACTGAATTTAGTTTTATGAAATGTCAAATGAAGTTTAAATATGCACTATCTTTATTGTCAGTACCGAAATAAGATCATCATAAACGGATTATGATAAAATTAAAAAAAAAAAGAGTTATACAGAACAGCAATATTTGACATTATTTAGTTTTCATATCTATTTGAACTTTTATGGTATACCCATTCATACTTTTCTAACATATACAGCTACACCCTACACTACGTTGTATAGTGTTTTACAAATTCTTATTATTCTTTTAGCAACGATCTTTCTAATGATATAGTTCATAATTCATATATTTATTGTACAGAACCCTCTGAGCGCGAGTAATACTCGCACTTGACCATTTATTTTTTCTAAGCCTAGTAGAGTATTCTTAAATGTTTGTTAACGATTTTTTTAACGAATCATATGAAATGGTAACTAGAATGCGTAGAGTTTAATTAATTTTCGAAAAAATAAAATTTTTACCCTATGAATATTTTAACACAAATCGATTTTGAAAAGTGTGTGTTGTATTAATCTAATATTACAGCTCATTCCGACTAGTACTTTTTGTGTTATTCAGAAAGAACTACTCACATAGAAATCTATTTTGCAAAGATTACGAATGAATTTAAGAGTTTTCTCATATGCACAGATCGAATTTCTCACACAATTCTGTATTAAATTTTGTTTGGAATTTGCAGATGTTTTTATTCAAAAACGATGTTACCAAATGACGTTTTCCATTTTTTCGGAAAAGGCAGAAGATCTTTTAAATATACTGTCAAAATTGGCATTTTGAACATATTTAGTGATCACGTGACATCATTTACTTATAACTCTATAAAAAACAAATAGCTATTTCATTCTCAATCGCTTCAAAATCCAGGAATGTCAAGTTTATGTCATAGATTTTTCTACATGATACAGTAGATATGATACTGTAGATTTTTTTTTTTAAATCATTGGAATGTATAAATTAATTTACTTTTTTTTTTCTATATAAGCATTTATATATTGCGTTTATTATATACATTACTATTTTATTCCTTTTATTCTACACCTTGAAATATTTCTTTTGGATATCAGGAAAGCATTTTCTATTCTTCACCGATACTTTTGATACATACTTCTGTATTGTTTTAAGTTTATTCAATCGCAAATCATGCATATGTACACAAAAATGTCAAAATATGAAAATCCAAGAAACAGTTTTTATCTTTGATAACTTTAAAAGAAATGTAAGTAAAGTCTAAAAAACTATAAATATGAATTAAAATAAATAATTTGTTAGGTTAAAAGTATATATTATGTTAATTCCCCTTTTTTAAGGAGTCTCAGGACTCTTAAAGCTCTAAAATTTTCGAAATTTTAATTTTTTTTAGATTTTAAACTTCTATGTTTTCTGAACATTTTGATATAATTGTTATCTTGAAATTCCCATTAGAACAGAAGTTATGGCATTTAGAATTATACTCGCTCAATAGCTGAAGCGGTGTTTCCAAAACTTTGCAGTCATTTTTCTCCAAATGACGTTTTTGGGCATAACGCGCACGATACCTCAAAAACTTCTGAATATTTTTTCATGAAATTTTGAAAACATATGTTTCATGTCTGTATAAACTGTCTGTATAAACGGAATCTAAAATTTCCTTTTTATTGTAAAAAGAAAATATTTTTTAGGGGTTTATATTGTTGAAATTTTCTAAATTTTGCATTAGCCAAATACAGCTTTGTATTAAAAATATAAAAATGCTTTAAATACAAATTTATTTAGGTTCAGTGTAATTATTATAATTTGAGGTTTAAGTAGGCACCAAAATTTTCATTCTAGTTGCAAAATTTATTTTGTAATCGTGCGCATAAGCTGTTATGCCGATTTTCTGCTCGTCAAATGCCTGACAATTTGGAGCCCCCTGTAAATGCTAATTCTGCATCTTGCAATTTTTGAAATATTTGAAATGAAAGAACATACTTGTATCTTTCATTTCCATTTAAAATTGTGTCTTAGTATCAAATACATTTTAAGATATTAAATATTGAAAATGGTCCTTTATTTTCACTTTTTCCAATTTTAAAAGTCCTGAGACCCCTTAATTCCACTAAATTAAATACTCAAATTTCTGTTAAAAATAACTAAAATAATAATAACAATAAGACGGTAACTACACATTTTAAATAATATTTGATTTTAGAATTGTTACAAGTGTTTTAAAACTCAATGATCATTTCTATAAAATTTTAAATCTTCCCGATATATGTCCTTATTTATTTAATATTATGAACGTTAAAATAGTTTGAGTTTATTCGATGTAAACAGCTATTTTAGACATATTTTCTAAGAAATATGATAATACGTATATATTTTTTTTTCCTTTCAAAGGTACTGCAGCCTATCTCCTACAGACTCTAACTATTGAACTGCAATAACTACTTATCAAAAGTTAAATGTCTGACGACATTTCTGAATCTTTCATGAACTATAAAAAAGATGAGTAAAATAACAATTAACTTAAAAATAGATTAAAAAAACATCAGTATTTTATATGCATTTAAAATTGTCTTTATTATATTTTTTTTAAATTTGTTATGAGAAAATTGCAACGAAAAGGTCTACTATATATAGATAATCTACTATTTTCCAACTCGCTAGGTGACTATCTACAGCAATGGAGTACTTCAGTTGCCACCATTACGGAAATGTCATTATAAGCTACAAAAATTCAATATCTCAAATTCAGATGCAGTTTTCAAATAAATTGCAGTTAAAAATACATTTCCCCCTACACAAACGAGGTAAATTTGAAAAGGTTCGATGCTTAGAAGTTTTCAAAATTGCAGTAGGGATTATCAGTGTTTAACCGTACAATGATACATCTGATTCGTTTTTTGGATGGCTTATGTAACGTGATGTAATTTTTAGTGAACACAGTTTAATTGTTGCCTGAAAGAAATACCATATCATTAACTAAAAAGGAAGGACGAGCGTCCGCCAATAACCCCCAAAGCGTATGACCCACCCGCGTATAATCTGGAGTATGCAGTACATGTTTAAAAATAACAAAGAATGTTTTATATCTATTTGCGATTGAATTTTACCAATTTTATTACGTAATCAACGCCGTAAATTGCAATACTCGTTTTGATCTGCAGTTTATATAGCATTATGCCACAAACTATGCTTGTTATCTCTAATAACTTAATTTAAATTCATAAAAACTACAACTGTAGTTATCATAGCAATTAACGGCACTTCTAAGCTACAAAATAACTCTGATTCAAAGATTACGAAAAGAAGTTACATGATCAAAACTTTAATGCATACTAAACATTATTTCCCGTTTACACTTTCGTCAGAAAGAGTATCTGACGTCATTGGGCACAGCTGCGTAACATAAGATAAACATATAAAGCAATAAACAACACTTAATGATTTACGAAATTATTAGAACATCAATAAATATTACTTAGTAATTTACAAAAGGATTATGATGGCAATAAATCTTTCTGATTGAATGGAAAAAGCACTTTACTTCATTTTTGAATAATTTATGATATCTAAATTATATTTATCAATAACACTCTCCCCCCTTTTGAGTTGCTGACTAGCTACTCAAAACTAAATTCTATTTTCCAAATCTCTGGGGCATTTTGGTCACACGACCGAACCTGGTTCTATAAGTAGTTGGCTCAGACTCTGTCAACAAGTCTGAAGAATCTGTCCCCATCAAAGCACCTTGATTACTGCTTTCTAGCTGAAAAGGAGAAGGATAAAAATTAGTAAGAGGTAATTCTAATGGAAAAACTCGTTGTATGGGTCTGATAACAACACCATGTTCAGTTTTCAATTTGACTGTTCTAATTTTGCCATCCTTTCCAGGAATTAGGTCTACAATCTTAGCTAGCGGCCAATTGAGACGTTTTTGTACATCGTCCCCAATGAGCACAAGTTCACCCAGCTTCAAGTCTGGTAACTGGGCGATTTCACGACGCCTTTGAATAAGTTGACCGAGATATTCAGTTCGAAAACGCATTCGTAATTGTTCCATGAGCTTAATTCTGTATCGCAGCCTTTTGCGAAACTGTGTTGCGTCAACTTCATCAATGTCCGTGACACTAGAACTAGAGTTTTGCACTAAAAACATGTTCGGTGTTAATGGAACTAAATCCTCTGGATTTTCGGATTGATATGCGAGAGGCCGAGAATTTATATTTTCACAATCACACAAAATTGTTTGCAGTTCCTCAAAAGTCACGACAGCTTCGCGGAGTGTTCGTCGGAGAAGCTCTTTGATCACACGGATCAGCCTTTCCCACCAGCCACCCCACCAGGTGGCTGAGGGAGGATTGAATTTCCAAATGATTCGTTTCAGGTCGCAGAAACGAGTCAATTTTTCCCAATCAATCTTTGACAGATCATTATTGGCACCTTTGAAATTGGTGCCATTATCAGAATAGATTATTCTAGGTCTGCCTCTTCTTGCGATGAAACGTCGCAAAGACAGCAAAAATGCATCAGTTGACAAAGAGGAGACAAGCTCTAAATGAACAGCTCGATAGACTGCACAAGTATAGAGCACTATCCAGGCTTTATCCGCATTTTTAATAAATAAAGGTCCAGCTAAATCAACGCCTACAATTTCAAAAACTTTAGAATCTTTAATGCGATCTAAAGGCAGTGGCACTGGATCGTATTCACGTGATTTAACTTTGTAGCGCTGGCAAGGAATGCATTTACTTACAACTTTTCGGACAGTTTTTCTACCTCTTTGGATCCAATAGTTTTCTCTCAAAATACTTGGAAGAATGTGAGTTCCAGCATGACAATTCGCTACATGGAAATGTTCTATTAGTCTAACCGTGAAAATACAGTCATCAGGTAAAAGAATTGGTGACAAGAAATATGGTGTATCAATGCGTTCTGTAATTCTTGTCTTTACTCTAATTATACCGTCTTCATCTTTAAAACAGACTAGGTTAGGTATCGAATCTACATCTGGAAAAAACTCACTTTGTACCATTGAAATTAAAGTTTTTTCAGCATTTTCTAATTCCTCAACTGATAATTTACTATTTTTCCTTGCACTGTATATCGATTTCACATTATTTATGAATCTTAATACCCAAGCAACAAGTCTAATAATAGATTCAAATTTTGAAAATTTCCTAGCGTACCAAGGAATATTTTTGACTGTTGTATTTACATTACACAATTTCACTTTTCTCCTTTCACTAGTAATCTCAGGAGTTTCACTATCAAGAGTCTCAGTCCTGGGCCATTTTTCCCTTTCTTCCATGAGCCATTTCGGCCCTTCCCACTACCGAGATTCTAGCAATTGCTGGGGAGAACACCCACGCGAAATCAAATCCGCAGGATTCATTTTTCCTGGCACATGGCACCATTCGCTATTGGGGAAAAGACCTTTTATTTCTTTCACCCTGTTCGAAACAAAAACGGACCATTCACCGTATTCACTTATCCAGTACAACGCAACCATGGAGTCACTCCAAAAAATGGTTTTCATGTTCTGGACACAAAGTGCTTGCTGTACTGAATGTGCCAACCTAGCTCCGATGTTACACGCCATTAATTCTAATATGGGAATTGACGCTTGCTTTATAGGAGCAACTCTAGCTTTAGCTCTAATTAATTGAATTTTTACAGCTTCCGGGGTTATAGTTCGAAAAAAGACGCAAGCTGCATATGCCTCTTTGCATGCATCCACGAAAACATGCATCTCGGTAGTCTCATTTATTTCAACATATCGCGGAATTTGAACGTCCTCTAATACATTTATTTCGCTGAACCATTTTTAAAAGGTCTTTGAATTTCCTCCGGTAATGGAGAATCCCAACCTAGACCCAATTTCCAGGTTTGTTGTAATATAATTTTGGGTGGCAAAGTTGCCGGGCACAATATTCCAATCGGGTCAAAAATTTTCTGCATAGAGCTCAAAATTAATCTTTTAGTGAAATTTTCATTGTTACTCAATTTATCAAAAGTTAAATTACACTTAAGCATATCCCAATCAAGATCCCACAATATCCCAAGCAATTTTGTTACACCCGAACTCTTTGAAACATTTTGAGATTTAACATTACTTTCCCAATTTCTCAAATTAAAACACCCTCGAGACATAATGCATTTTGCTTGCTCGATAAATTCGTCTTGTTCCGCAGCATTTGAAACACCTGTAACACAATTATCAACATAAAACGCATATTTCAACTTTTCTGCCATATTCCTATAATTATGAGATACATTATCTAATAAATGAGATATCGAAGCTGCCAACAAAAATGGGCTCGAACTCACTCCGAAAACCACCCTGCAATGTCTATAAGTAATTTCTTCGTTCACAGAAGGATAAAAAAATCGTAAAAAATCTCTATGATCCGGGTTTATGCTAATCTGCAAAAAGGCTTTTTCGATATCCGCAGAAAGACCAATTTTATAAATTCGAAACCTATCGATAATATCCGGTATTTGCTCAATTAAATTCGGGCCTTTATACAAAATATCATTTAAGGAACACTTTCCATATTCTCTAGCGGACGCATCAAAAACGGGCCTAATTTTGGTCGTAGCACTGTCCACTTTCACCACAGGCCGATGCGGCCAAAAATGCTCTTTCTGGACGTCCCCCGTTACATTTTCAATTATTTCTAAATCTTCCCATTCTCTGAAAACCTTTTCATAATCAATAAGTAGACCCCCCTTTTGTGCGCGTTCGCACATCTTTTTATGTCTCTTCCACGTCATTTCTTTATTACTGGGTAATTCAATCGTATCAGATTTAAAAGGTAAACAAAATTCATATCTACCATCTGGATGAATTTTAATATTGGTTTTAAATTCCTGTATTATTTTAGAATGCTCATATTGATTTTTCAAACTTTCTACAGGCTCCCTAATACCGATCGTTTCAAGATCCCATAACTCATTAATAGAAGCATTTTTTACATACAAAGATACAACAGACAAAACAGTATTACTATCATAATTACTACTCAAATTTTGATTGGGTTTTCCAGTTAATACACAACCCAATCGTGTTTCTAACATAAATAAACCTGAATTTAATTTCATACATTTATTAGTGAATAATGTGCCAATTAAATCGGCACCTAAAAGTAAATTAATTTCCGAATCCTCGGATTCAAGATCAGGTAAAATAATTTGTTTTTCTCTAAGCTCAATAAGTGCCTCTACACTCGAAAGTTTGGGTACAAAACCAGTAGTTTTATTTTCAGAGAATACCTCAGCTCTACAACTAAAGGAATCATTTAAATCAGAAATAATTAAATCATAAACATCATGTATTTGAACTGAGGTTTCTCTCCCGCCAAAAAGGCAATGGGTCTTTTAATTTTCCTCTTAGGAACCAGATGTAGATTCTCAACCACCTTTTTACTAACATAACTGTTTTGAGAACCAGAATCAATAATAGTGCGAACCTTTAGTTCCACATTCTTATTTTTCACTTTAACCATTAATGTCATGAGATAAACATTTTCACTATTAGAATGATTTGTCATGATATTAGTTTCATGAGTTTCATTTTCTTTCTTATCATTTTCACTATTATAATCTGGGCACATAAGAAAATGATGATATTTTTTACACTTAATACAAGTATTTTTTAAATCTACAGTTTTTAGATATGTGGTTAGGCTTAAAACAATTAAAGCAAGCATTTTTCTTCAGTAAAATATTTTTCTTATTTTCTAAAGTCATATTTCTAGCGGCAAAACAATCTCGCGATAAATGCTTTTTGTCACAAAAAATACAAGTAAATTCTCGCTTACCTGTATTTCCAAAAGAAGTGTTTACTAGCGATGAAGCCGTTGCAGGAGGGGAAGTTTTATTATCCCGGTCATATCTTTTATTAGTAGTATTAGCACCAAAACCACTACGCGCTAAAGCAACCATCTCTTCGCTTTGCACTTCGTGCTTTAGAAAAGACATTAAATTTTTCAGTGAACGTTCTTCATGCATCGCATCTTCGGCATTTCGTTTTCTTTCCCATGACATCAAGACTTCTTCAGGGAGGATCGATTCTACTAACGGGATCAGGAAATCGCCGTATTTTTCTTGCGTACGTCCTAAACTTTCCAGAGATCGCAACTTTCCCTCTAATTCATCGTACAACTTTGGAAAATCTGTTTTTACTCGGCCAGCGATAGCATTTTTCATAACCATTGTTAATAAGTCCCGTATATAGACTTGTACGAGCAGATCTTCTCTACCAAATCTTTCTTTGGTTTGGTTTATTGCTTGATGATAATTAGCAGCTGTAGCTGGAAAGCTCTCCACCACTCTGGCTGCTTTTGAATTCGGAACGACCGCTTGAATTAAATATTGAAATTTGTCAGAGTCCGAAATACTTTTATCTTCATGTATCTTCTGAAATTGGGACCAGAAAGACAAATAGTCCTTAACATCACCATTAAATTTTTCAATTCAATCTTCGGCAATTTAAAACTTCTCTTCTCGAGAGATTCATTCCGATTTTCAAAAACGGGCGTCTGCAAAGAAATAATTTTTTCTTCTACTCCAGTCTCACTCAAGGTATCTCAAGGTAGACTCAAGGTATTTATCCCGATATTCTTCGGCTGCTTGAAAATCTTCCTCACACTCCTTCTCGGAACCTTCTTTCAACAGTATGCTACTTATATTTTTCTGACATTCCTCTAACCTTCCAAATTTATCCTCTAATTGTTTCTGTAACACAGACAGACTTTTAAGATCAATCTCTAGTTTCAATAATGCTTCTGTAACTTTATTCGTGCACGAAGTAAAACTTATTCGCAGATTTTTCTTTCTAGTTTCAACGCTTTTATATCCATAATTGCTATGTCGACACCACGTTTTCGCGCCAAATGTTATCTCTAATAACTTAATTTAAATTCATAAAAACTACAAGTGTAGTTATCATAGCAATTAACGGCACTTCTAAGCGACAAAATAACTCTGATTCAAAGATTACGAAAAGAAGTTACATGATCAAAACTTTAATGCACACTAAACATTATTTCCCGTTTACACTTTCGTCAGAAAGAGTATCTGACGTCATTGGGCACAGCTGCGTAACATAAGATAAACATATAAAGCAATGAACAACACTTAATGATTTACAAAATTATTAGAACATCAATAAATATTACTTAGCAATTTACAAAAGGATTATGATAGCAATAAATCTTTCTGATTGAATGGAAAAAGCACTTTACTTCATTTTTGATTAATTTATGATATCTAAATTATATTTATCGATAACAATGCTATTTTACGCCTCTTTTGCGCTATATTTCAAAAAAGGATTATCTTGACCTAAGATAAATGTATAAAATGAGTTTTGATATGATTTTCCTAACTTTCTTAATAGCCGTTATGGATGTACGCTGCATAGAAGACGAGTTATTAAAAAAATGATTTTGGCGATATTTGCTAAACACATTTCGACGCGCAACTACAACTTTTCAGTGGACATTTCATTAATTATTTCTACTATTGAGGCAAGGATGTTCAGCTTGACGATAATGTTAATTAATGCACTGGCTTTTTTAGTCGAAAGTGGCTGTACAAATAGTAACCTTTTCTTTTTTATTTTATGTAGCTGCAAAAACACAACTATATTACTTGAATTGACCGCAAATAATGTATCATCAATAACATAATGAATTGCAAAACATTAAACAAAATAGACCATAATTATTCCGGTAGAAATCCTGTAATTTTATTCTTTTATAAGAGAGATATATTCTAGAGCAAATTGGTAATAAACAAAAAATTATGATTACAAAGTCAAATTCGTGTTTATAAAATTGTTAAAATGCATTTGTAAATAACAAATTAATTCGTTCGTGAAATTTGCATTTTATGTTTTTTGTAAAATAACCCTGAGGAAAAATTTGCAAATTGATACAAGAAAAGTGTAATTTCAAAAGTATTATTCAGACAGTTGCATATGACATCTTGCCTATGCTTAATAAATGTGAAGTTAAACGATTTAGCTGAAAAATAATGGAAAATAGTTTTTAACTAAGATATTAAAAGATTCGCAATTGCCAAAATCAATTGAACAGATGCACATAATGTTCTAGAAGTGGTTTTTAAAAATCAATTAGGAAGTAATCAGTGATAATTAATCAAGTTATTATTGCAGCAGTTTTATGCATGGTATCGTGGATTTCTTTATTCGCTTTGTTGTTGCGATTTCGAATAATAGTCGTAAATGACACTGGGTTTCTCCAGTTATTACCAAGCTCAAACTAGCTGATACAAAAATTAATAAAAATACATAGCAACGAGACATTTGGTAAAATCACACAAAATAAAAGATAACAGAGCATTGTAAACATTTGGAGCTTTACCAAAGACACTCATCATTATAAAAAGGTCCGACTGCCCATAGCTAGCACACAATTAACGTACAATTTAAACACGCATATAAGGCCACGGTGCTTTTCCATTTTTGTATAATAATAATATATATATATTATCTGATAATACGAGCAAAAATTGTGTGTGCATGTAAATTTTATCTTAAAAACGGCTCTAACGATTTTGACTAAATTTTGCAATTTTACCGTTTTCGAGCAGGAGAAGACCATTCGGCTATGTCATATGTTCGATAAAATTCGATTAGTGAGTCATTTTGGGTTATAATAAGTCAGGGTCAAGCTAATTATATCTAAAAAAGGGCTCAATCGATTTTGAGTAAATTTTATATCCAATCGTTTTGGGGCACGAGAAAACTTTTGCGCTAGGTCGCATGTTCGAGAAATTTCGATTAGTGCGTCATTTATGGGTCACTTCGGGTCAAGCTAATTTTATTTAAAAAACGGCTCTAACAATTTTGACTAAATTTTGTAATATATTGTTTTGGATTACGAGAAGACGAATGGGCTAAGTCACATGTTAGGGAAAATTTGATTAGAGGATCATTTTTGGGTCACTGAGGGTCAAGCTAAATTTATCTAGAAAACGGCTCTAAAGATTTTGACGAAATTTTGTTTTCTATCGTTTTCGGGCACGAGAATAACATTGGGCTAGGTCGCATGTTCATGAAAATTCAAATAGTGGGTCATTTTAGGTCACAATGGGTCAGGTGTTAAGCTAATTGGATCTAAAAAAAACGGAATGAATAATTTTGACAAAAATTTATTTTATACCGTCTCCGGGCACGAGAAAATCATTGGGCTTGGTCACATGTTCGAGAAAGTTCGATTAGTGGGCCATTTTTGGGTCACTGTGGGTCAAGCTAATTTTATCTAGAAAACGGCTTTAATGATTTTGTTTTCCATCGTTTTCGGGTTCCAGTGTGTAAATAGTGGAACCCAAAAATAGTGGTCTTGTCGGGTATAATTTTATTTCATTACCAAGCACAATAAAAAATTTAAAAAATCATCGTCTACTACGCGTCAAGATAAGTGATATTTATAACAATGAGATTTGATAGAAATATGTGTTTTGATCTGCATCCAAAATCCTGGTAAACCCGGCATTAGTTAAGAATTATATAATTCTTTGCGGATACACTGAGGAAAAAATATGGTTCTGGCATCTAGAATCTAAATTGTGGCTCTAGAAAAAATAGTTCCATGTCATCCTTATAAATTCTAGTTCCTTTTGCTAGAGATTTGTAGAGTCTCCTACTAGAATTCAAGAGTGTTTTCCCATATTCTCGTGGTAAAACGTATTTAAAAATCTCTGCAAATAGATGCGAACACAAGAGGTTAGTTTTAGTAACTATAATTCTAGCTTATGAAACCATTTCAGAAATCAAGCGATAATTTCTCACTACTGGAACGATTCAATATCGTTTCGTCTGCAAGAAAACAAGAGACTAAAAATTCTCGATCATTTCGGCTATTCAGCATAGTTGTTTACCCTATTCGCATAGTTCGGAAATCTATATGTCTACTTTAGGGATTCAGAAAATGAAACTATTCATTCTAGGTGAAGGTGGTATTTGTTTTTTCTCAGTGTATAATCAATATAATTTTCCCTAAAAATATTAGTCACAAATTCCGTTTTGACTCTGAAGGGCCGACTTCGGTTATCCATTTACTCAAAAGAAACTGCACAATGTTTTACAATATGAGAAAATAAACTATATATTTGAATATAAATGAGTAATTTGATACAAATAGATAATAAGAAATTTTAAACCTGTGTTAGGGCAATAAATCTATATTTAAAACAAAGTATTTGTTATTATAAAATTATACTATTTTTGTAAGGGTTAAAATAAATAGTTAAACATAATTATATAGGTTTAAAGGTTATTTCTAATTGTATTTTCTTTTATTTTTTTATATTTATTTATATTTTACTGGTTTTACAGAATTAAAATACTCCTTTACTTTTAGCATTTAATATGTCACATGAGCTTGTATTTTGTCTTAAAATATTGCTTTACTTGAATATATACAAAAAACAGCAAGAAAAGCACGACACCTGGTTCATTTAAAAGTGTAGTGAATTTCATTTACAAGTCAATATATAACATATTGCATTATATTTAATGTTTTATATACACATTTCTATAATAACATGTGTTTTGAAGAGCAATAACTATATACTAAAATACTAAAACCATTTTAGTTCAAATATCTTCCATAATTCATTTTTTGAGATCAGTCAAACAGAAAAAAGGGCATGATTCAGCATGAGCATCCATATAATGATTTCTGATCTTTTGCGTATATTTTTTGCGAACTTTATACTGATATATACTAAGCTAAAAAAAATCTCATTTATACGTATAATCCGTATAATACGTATAATTATAAGTATTATCCATTCACAATGCTATAGCATTGTGAATGGATAATACTTAAGCAAAAAAGCAGCAAAAAGGACGCCCGTCTGACATTGGTCTAAACAAAAACATTCAATGATAAAAAGTATTTTATCCTATTTCGTTTTTTTCAATCCTCCTTGTCGGACGAGAACCTTCATGTAAAATAAAAATGTTTAATGTGCAAAATTTAATTAACTTTCATAAAATCAAGTTTCATACCAATTTCCACATCTAAAAATGTTTCAGCATGCAATAATTTGTACAACTAAAGGTCCTTGTAGCGCTTTTTTCAATATTTTTCTTCCTGTTTTATTTTCGTTACTCTTTGTACTGATATTTTTTATAAAAACTTTTTTTTTTTTTAGTAATCAAATAAAATTTCTTTAAATAAAATGAATATAAAATTTATTTAAAGAGAAGTAAATATTTAAATTTTATTGTAAATGCTAACAGAAAGGTGTTCAGACAAATTAGTTGCAAAACACGCTGTTGTGTAATTTAAAATAAATATTTGATAATTTCAGACAATTTCTTTTAATTGCATCTTCTATATAATACTACTATCTACAATAAATTTCTGTTATTACTAAAAATAAAAGTTATAATTTCAAGAAAAATAGCAGCTTTAATAATTCATAATAAATAAATGGGACTCGTTACATATAGAACAATGTTTAATTTGAGTATTTTATAGTACATTTTTGAGACTTTATTAATTTGTATTATGAAGAACATTGATTTAGTAAAGAAATGGTCCATTCTCGAAGTAAGCATATATATATATATATATAATAGTAAAAACACATTTTCGACATATCGCTGAACGTTTTGCAAAATTGTTTCATACTTAACTTACATGAGTGTGGTCGCCCTCCGGGTGGAAAAGGAGTGGAAAAGGAGACTCGGAGCCCGGCACCGCTCGTTGTGTCGAGCCACACGGGGCAGGACAAGGACGAACCACAGCCTCCTCGAGGGGCCCAACGCCGAGAGGCAATGGGTCCGTCGGCCACAGGTAACGGACGTTGCGTATGAGGTTGGAGGGCCAACTCGGTGGCAGACATGTGCTCCACCCCCGGGGACCTTGGTTTTTGAGAGGAGCCCGGTGGCGACGCTCCATAGCTCGATCCCAGAGCCGGTCTCGACCGGGTGGTGACTCTGGGCAAAGGGTAAGCAAATAATGGTAGGGACTTGTCTCACGCCAATGCTCCTGTAGCGGAGGTAGTTAGGAGTTGATCCCAAAGTGGGTGGGAATCGGTGGTGCTCTCGTCGACCAAGGAGTGGTCGTGGAGGGAGGTCAGTATGGCACTGGTTTCCTGAAGCCATGGCGAATCCCTTGGTAGAGGGTCGGTAGGCAGGTCCGCCATAGGACCCATCCCCGCAGGGAACCGGACCGGGGGCTCGCCGTCTAACGCGGCGGTGCCTCGATCCTCGGTTGAACTTTTCGTCTGACTCATGACCAGCGTATCTAGACGCTTCCGGAGTTTCCCGCGCACGGAGGTGTGGTCATGGTGGTTTATAAACATAACTTTCGAACGCAAGCTCCGGGGCGGGCCTGGTTTGGGTCGGGAGGTTTGATTCCGATCAAGGGGGTCGCGTGCGGTTTGTCCGCCTACTTCTGTTTCGGCCTATCGCCTCCTGGCCTTTCCCGGCTTCGTCGTGGAGTCTCGGAACACAGTGAAAGTCGTTGGCTGGGTCCGCGAATCGTGAGTCGCTTTTGCACGAGGTCAGAACACCCGTGCTCAGGAACCGTCGGCGACCGTGAAGTAAGGTAGTGCCGGACCGGGCTTCTGCCGGCCCTCCGTGGCTTTTCCACCCTCGGGGGAGTCGCGTCGTGGGGGGCGGGCGGGACTCCGGACCCTCCAACACCCTAGCGAGGCGGGGTCTATTCCGTCTAGGTGGAGCTTTCCGTGCCCGCCTGGGATCGCTAACGGTATCTAGTCTGGTCTTTCTGACTCCCGGCGAGATCCACGAGGGGTTCCGTCGGTTGAGGTTGGAAGGCTGGGCGAAAAGCCCGGAGCAGGGACGCTTTACGTCCGGAGCGGGATTTCCCAGCCCTCCAGGGTCTTCCGCTAGGGGCATCCTTCATCTTCTTATCGGTTGTTTCTCAAAAATGCCTTTGCCGGATAATGGTAGTTGATCTTGAGAAATCTCCGTAAAATAATACCTCGTAGGTATCCTCGGCATTGGCTCGTGGGCTCGGGTCCTTTATAGGATTTCGTACTCTGCAGGTCGTCGGGGTGAACAGCGGAGAGACCAAGAGTAGATACCATCTGGCTCTTTTGGCTGGGTGGGAGGTACTGTCGCATCGAATGGATGTCTAACCCTTGGGCGCAGGGTTTCGTGGCGTGCGCTGGGCAGCGCGAAGTCCTTGTGCGACCGCGCACTGGTGGCGGGTGCACGGCGAGGAAACTTCTTTCGGGAGGGCTAACCCCGTGTCAGCTGCGCGCAAGTCTGAGCCCCGAGAGGCCTATGTCGCCGGAAAAGGCTTGCAGCTTCGCTGCAAGAGCTAGTTTTACCTTACAAGAGTTATAAAAGTCTCTATAAAGTTAACGATCATATTTACAAAAAGTCAATCAGTTTAAGCAAAATTTATTGATATGTCATGACATTTTACATTGTTTTATTGATATCTACAAATATAGTAAAACGAATATTTAGTTTAAATTTTACCTAAAAATAAACACTGATCTATAACTACCTAATTTTATGAAATGCATTATATGAATGTTACATTAGAAAATCAAGTAAATGTTGGATATATATTGTAAAGTTGAGTATATATATTGTAGGTTATTATACTTGTGTAGGCTTCTACCTTCACATACTAATGTTAATTGTTTCCCCTTCCCCCCTTTAAAATTATGCCTTTTTAAATTCTTAAATTTCATTATCTGTCTGCATTTGGACTCAATTTATTTTGCAACGCTCTTTTCCTCTCATAAAAGTAAGCAGTCATTTCTAGTTCTCATTAATCTTCCAACCTTAGCGCACTGCATTTAAAAGAAAAGAAATAATAAATTTTTCCGCCTAGCAACCGCTTTCTAATTTCGTCCTTGAGCCTTACTTTTGATGATATGCAGAAATTAGTCAGACATATTACTTCTACATTTTGTGACCGTTAGTACAGATGCCATATATTAATCATTTCGTTATTGGAACTCTGTCTTTAATTTGTTTTATTTTATTAACGTTCGCTTGCTGGCGTTTTAATCCCGTGAGATTTTTGGCAACCCCCTATAGAATGATCCTACGTGGTTTCTGAACCATAATTCCTACGCAATCAGTTGGCGGCAAATAATTCATATTACCCTTTTACTCCCCCCATTCAAATACAATTAACGATCTCTGACCGCATATCTCCACTCATAGTATTCTCGCCATATAGCATACGTAGTTTGCGAGAATGTATATGTACGCTTGCCAATACTCGATCATTTGGAGAAAATTTAATATTAAACACTTCCTTCTCGACGCTGATTCTGTCAACTTAAAATGTAAGACTTTGCTCCCTTCTCCAGCATCGGCGTTCTCCATGTAAATCTCGGTTGTGTTAGAAACGATCCCGGTGGACAATAAAGACATTCAGATAATTCTACTTTTGATTACTCTTAATTCCACAGCTTCCTGTCTTTTCTTAAAATAATTAACAGTTGATTTTACAGCCTTCTATTACTAATGGAATTTCATCGAAAGGAACCACCTGAGCAAGACATCCATTGCCACAAACTATTTGGTCCTTCACAATACTGACAGATTAAAAGTTAATATTGCAAAAAGTTCGAAAGTTTGAATAATCAAAAGAGAAATGAAAGCAGTTATTTTGTTATTTTCAGTTAATGAGACTTTAATAGACAACTTCAGAATATACCTCGGATATCGAAATTAATTTTAGAAAAAGTATTGGAAAATGGATATTATACTCTCTTTTCCCAAACTGTATATTATCGAGTTTGGATACTATGTATAACTTCTACTATTTCATTATAATTTTTGTTGTTTTGTTGTTGTTATTGTTTTAAGTCAAATGTAAAAATTTTACGAAAATACTTTAATTATTTCTGTAGCATCAGAATATCGTTGGTAAATTGTCTGCTAAACTAACTTTTGCATTAATTAATGTTCAATTCTATTAACAAAACATTTGAAAAGAGAAATGTTCTTCTTCTTTTTTTGTCGTACATGAAATATATAATTAATTTACCAGACGAAAATGTTCAACAGACAGATTTTCATTTCATTGAAAGATACTTTCTCGGACGTTTTGACGTGTAGATAAATTCTAATAACCAGGAACTTTTTAAATTTAATAATCAGTTTACTAAATCTAATTCTTTTAGTATGTTTGGACAATTTCCTTTCTTAGATACGAACACTTGATACACAGTAATAAATATAAAATAAAACAACTCTAAAATCAGCTAGTAGCATTTCATTACACTTTAGTTTAAAATAGTTTATTTAATAATATTTGTATAAAATTTTACATAATTAAATATACTTTTACTTCCTTATGTCCTTAATTAAAATTTTCGTTATATTATTTTTTAACTGCATTTTGATACGGCAATTTTGATAAACATATAAAAACAAATAGTAATAAAAATTGTATAATTAACTAGAAAACCCCGCGGCTTTGCTCGCGTAATATTTGAAATATGCCAAGTGATATTTATATGTCTAATTTTTATCAAAAGTACTAACTAAATTTTTATTTTATTAAAATGTTATATTTTATTTTATTAAAAGGTACTTTTTACTTTTAGGAATAATTCAAAAATTACTATTTAAAACACAGTTTGACTAAACATCATTATTACACTGTATTAGGCAGAAATGAGACTTAAATTAATAAAATGAAATAAAACTAAATAAATGATAATTTAGAAAATATTTTGAAACTTTTATGCTCAATTAATACGCTCATTTCAGTATTCATTTGAAGTTTTGAATTTATTAGAAACCATCTTCTTACATCTTAAAATTAACCATCATGTCGAATTCCAAGTCCTACCACCTCTCTCAACATAAAGTGCTATGTTGAAACAGGAACTGTCACCATTAATTTGCCAACAATAATTTTGAAATCGGTTTGTTATTTCCTAATATTCCACAGAAACGTAATTTAAAAAGCTTTTAAAGCCCCTTTTTTAGAACGTTTGTTGTTCCTGTGAACCCCAGGTGGTAGAATCACCGGCATAAAATATAGCATGTGTAGGATCAGAGACTGTTACCACTGATTCGCAACTATTACTTTTATAATCGGTTTATTTTCCCTGAAATTGCATAGAATCGTAATTTAGAACTTTTTTAGAATGCTTTTCGCACCTCCCCTTCGCTTCACCCCTTATTAATTCGAATTTATTTTTGACGTTCCTTCGAGGGCATTTATATTTTATAGGTAACTACCATGTCATATTTAAAGTTTCTAGCCTTTTCAGTATCACAGAAATCGCAATTTAGAAAGTTTTTAGCTCCTGCAACCCTCTGGTGGTAGTGGAACAGACATAAAATATAGCTTATGTTTGAGCAGGTTCTATCACCAAAATTTGTCATCATTATTTTTTTAATCGGTTTGGTAATTTATAAGTTTGCTTAAAAATTGTAATTTATAACGCTTTTCACTCACTCCAGTTTTTTAAAATTTGGAATTTTCTTTCGACTGTTCTTAGAAAGCAGTTGCATCTTGTAAGTAAATACCATGCCATACTTCAAAGTGTTAGACCCCTCAGTTGTGCAAAAAATGCAAATTAGAACATGTTTTGCTTTTGCAACCCTCAGATGGTAGTGACAGCAACATAAAATATAACCTGTGTTATAGCAGGGACTGTCACCATTGATTTGCAATCATTACTTTTGAAATAGCTTTGGTATTTCCTTAGATTGAGTAGAAATCGCAATTTAGTACGCTTTTTAGGACGCTTTTCGCGCATTTTCACCGTTTTATAATTTCCAATTTTTTCGAAACTTTTCTTAAAGATCATTTATAGCTAATAAATATGTACCTTGCCAAATTTTAAGTTGCTAGCCCCTACCGATCACAAAAATCGAAATTTAGAACGCTTTTTGGCTCCTGCAACGTCTTGGTGATAGTGATATCGACATAAAATAGCGTCTATGTTAGAGCAGAGGCTGACAGCATCAATTTAATACCATTACGTTTGAAATCAGATTCATTCTTCCTGAGGTATTGCCGACAAATCGGCATTTAGAACGTTTTTAGAACGCTTTTCGCGCATTTTGCTCCTGCATCTCCTCTGGGGTAGTGGAAACAGATATAAAATATAGCCTATCTTGGAGCAAGATCTGTCACCATCATTTTTACACCATTATATTTGAAATCGGTTCAGTACTTCCTGAGATTGCATAGAAATCGCAATTTAGAAAGTTTTTTTATAGCGCTTTTTTGCGCATTACCCCCTTTTAAATTTCGATTTTTTTAGGAAATGTCCTTAGAGATCATTGATATCTTATAACTAACTACCATTCCAAATTTCACGATTCTAGGCCCTTCCGTAACGCGAAAGCCGCAATTTAGAACGTTTTTTGCTCCTGCACCCCCTTTGGGGTAGTGACACCGACATAAAACATAGCCAATCTTGGAGCAAGCGTTGTCACCATCATTTTGACATCAATATTTTTTAAATCGGTTTATATTTCCTGAGATTGTGTAGAAACTACCATTTAGAACGTTTTTTAAAACGCTTTTTGTGCATTTTCACCCCTTTTAAGTTTCGAATTGTTTAAGAACTGTTCTTAGATATCATTTATATCTTATAAGTAACTAATATTCAAAATTTCATATTTCTAGGCCCTTCAGTAACGCTAAAATCGCATTTTTAGAACGTTTTTTTCTCCTACATCCCCTTTGGGGAGGTGGCACCGACATAAAGCTTAGCCTATCTTGGAACAATAGTTGTCACCGTCATTTTGACACCAATACTTTTTAAATCGGTTTGGTATTTCCTGAGATTGTGTAGAAGCTACCATTTAGAACGTTTTTTAGAACACTTTTTGTGCATTTTCAACCCTTTTAAATTTCGAATTGTTTAAGAACTGTTCTTAGACATCATTTATATCTTATAAGTAACTAATATTCAAAATTTCATATTTCTAAGCCCTTCAGTAACGTTAAAATCGCATTTTTAGAACGTTTTTTGCTCCTACACCCCCTTTGGCGTAGTGGCACCGACATAAGATATAGCCTATGTTCTAAGTTGGACTAACACCATCATTTTGATACCATTACTTTTGGAATCGGTTCGGTAGTTCCAGAGCTTATCTCCGACAAATAAACAATTTTTTCCTCTTTATAATAGGAGTATAGTAAACCGAAATAATAAGTAATGCAAAATAGAAAAAAAAAACTTAACATTAAGTACAATAAATGTGAATGTTAATCCATCCATGTAATACTACAAGTATGTTTTTGCATTTAAGTCACAGTACTATTCAATAATAAAACACTATTAAATTGTCTCATGTCTAACGTCTGACATTTTTATGGCCATGTTGCTAATATTGTTTATAAACATCAATTAGTCAGAAAACAAAAAGAAAGAATCATATTGTGCAAACATGACAGCACGGGTTGTACGCTTCAGGGAGTTTTTCAGGACAAATATAAGATTTTTTTATAGAAAAATAACTCTAGGTTAAACGTGTGAAATTTCGCCTTAATTAAGAAGAAATTTTCTGTAAGAAAATACTGGTACCGAAGAATTTCCTGGTCTTGCAATTTCAGAACAAATACGACCCCTGTAACTGTCAAATTAGCGTGATCTACTGCAAGTTTCAAATTTTAGACAGTAATTGATAAATCGAGAGAAAAATAGCAAGGAAAATGTATATGGCAATATATTATATACATGTTTAACATTTTCAGCACGTCTTAGCTATTAAAAGCAACTTTTCAAAGGTAGAGTGTAAAACAGCACTGCGTAATCGAATAACATTACACGAATATCGATATGAATGCTATAAAATGCTCGGAATTAAAAGTGTTAGCGTCTGTAGTCTTCCGGTAATGTTTATCTGTAATTACAACAACTGATAATAGGCTGTAATTCATAGCATAATGGTCTTTTCGTAGGAACTTTATTAAAACTGCACACTGATATGTAGATGGCGTAAAAAATGTTTCATATACTTAAACTAAATTCAAATATTATTTTTACCTATAACATTTTTTAGAACTGACGTACATTGATAACTAGTGTAATAATAAAGCATATTTTTTAAGTACTATTGTAGTAGTCTATTTTGCGAGTAGTTATTTGTAGCAATACAAGAATAATTCTGGATGTAAGCTTCGGAGTATAATAATTTCAGCACCCGTCAGATGGCACTCATCTGCCTATGATGTTGATGTATCGCGACCCGAATGACAAAATAAATCCCCAAAGCATAAAAGTCTGTATTGAGAAATGCTGACAGTATAAATATTGCGTTGAAGATATTCAAGTGTGCAGACGCAGAAGTTTCCTCCAACTGAAGGACTCTGTGAGATCACACGAGCATTAGATGGGGCTAATCTGCATATGCCTAGCGACCTTAGTGACAGAAGAATGCGTCATAACATAAAAGTTTTTAGGAGTAAAGCTGACACGTGTAAATCTTGCTATTTTTCAAGGCAGTAGAATGTTCTACCAACTGAAGGACTCTATGTGATCGCACTTGCAGCATGTGATCTAGTATTGTCGGTCAACAAAATAACATGATCATTTAAAAATCTGGTATTTTTTTGTGAAAGGAATATCGCAGCTGTTTCAATATTTCACCTAAAATAATGGCATTAACGCTTTTGTATGCGGGTGTGTGTATTTAGTCAATTTGAACATTTGCCTTGTTGCCAATGTGGTGTGCTTCCATGCATTAAAAAAGTGATTTACAGAACGATTTCACAGTTCGTGTGACTTCCCATATTCTTACATTTTTCTAGCAGAAGATTCAGACGTGCCAGCGTTCCACCATACAAACTTTTTTGAATGATCCATTCCTGAGTCGGTGGGGACCTCGTCGTAGTTTTTTCACGTACATGTGACTGTTTCTCTGCTAACCGAAGAAAATATTGCTCAAGACAAGAGATTACACATATTATATTAATAGAGTTCTTAGAAAAATGTTTCTCAGTCTAAAAAACAAAAGTTTATACCTTGCAACGGAATAGGTTAAGGTTTTTAATTCAAGAGCACTTTGGTTTTCATCACGTTAAGAAAATGTGGCGTTAAGAGGTTTTTAATTCTTTGTCTTAGTAAATGTAAAAGAAAGAAAATATTCAAAATATTAAAGTTGCTTTTGTGAAACTTTAATCTTAGCTTAAGCACAAAAAGAATGATTTAGCATGATTTGTTTGTAGTAGTTAATGGACTAAAAATTCAGAGGAATGTGATACAATATGCAGAGTTGATGAACTGCGTTTTATTTAGAAAAATTTTGTAATTATTTTCAGGAGATACAAATCAATTACGATAATTTGAATTTTATGAACTTTCGGATCATTCCAGAACTAAAAACGGAACGCAATTTTTTAGTGACATAAAATTCAAAGTGTCTTTTGAGGTGAATTTTGGTCGTAAAGGTTTGGTCGCTCTCACAAGTACAAGAATAAAAATTGTTGCACTTCTGTGAGCATGGAGAAAATATTTCTAAATATAATTTAAAGTAACCAGGTGGCGTATAAAATTTTATGTAGTATACCAATTCAAAAATCAGTAGAAGGACTTTTTTACTGAAAAATTCTTATTTCCTACATTGTTTATTATGCCTTGTTATGTTACTAACTTTAGTATTTAAATAGCCTGCATATTTCCAACAGTTGAAAAATCAAAAGACTTTTAAATTTTTATGAACACCTTGCATACTCTGTGATTTATCACCATTTTTAAAGATTTTACTGTAAATAATAATAATTAAATGTTCATGTACTGTACGAACTTATATATTTTCAACCTCATATTTTGGTAAATTGTGAAACAGGATACATTACACATTTTCTTTCTCCAAAGAACATGCTGCAGTTAAGTAAATTTAAACGCTTAGAAATCTCTCCTCGTGTTTCTCTTTCAGTTCGAATATTTACAAATGATGAGCATATTCCAGACATTTTGGTAGATATTTTTTATTTCATTCTTTTCTATTTCCTGTTGAATAGATTTAATTTTTGTTTACATTTAAAATATCATGCTTCAATTATTTTTTAGTGAAGATAAATTTCATAAATATCCAATGAAAACAATATAAAGAATGTATTATCAATTCCTTCGAAAAAGTAACAAATGGTATATTTATCATAGTTCAAACCTTATATGACTGTATCAATAACTGTAAAATCGCAAGCACACATTTAAAAAAACCGTTTAAAGCACTTTCCACGGTTTTTAAATACAAATATTATGCATGTTTTATAAAAATATTATGTATTCATTTATTTCATTTAACACTATGTGTAAAACTGAAGTGATATTGTTCAAAGAAGATAACATTGCTAAGCAAAAGCTGACACTTGTACGTATGAAATCTTTCTTTTTTTTCTATAGCTCCAATTGTTGCTATTACAAGACATACGCGGTAGTCGTTATGCTTTGAAACAACACGTTTTACCGATGAAATTTATATTTTAATCGTTACAAACCGATTGTTGGATCGCTCAAACGAAGGGAGCAAAACAAAAACACGCAAGGTGTTTTCGCTAGGTGTTAGGCCAGGAAAGCAACAAACAAACCGATATTTTCAACGCAAAACCGAATGTTATTTTTTATATTCGAATTTATTTGGATCCAGCAAAACGATAGTTTGCTGATATTGGATTCTTGGAAAATGATATGCTCTGGAAATTGTAAACTTCATATTTGATTGTATAAAAGGCATTTCTGAGTAACTGGGGCTATTTCCGGACCAAAAAACGCCTGGCACAAAATAGACCCCAAAAACTAGTTTTCATGTTAGCTTTATGAAAACGTAAACATTTTCTGCAAAATAAAAAGTTAAAGGGAAAACTATGATCATACATGTGTCACAGGTTACTAAAGGTTACATTTTGACGCTTATCTTATTTGTAGTTCTTATCCAGACTGTTTCACTATAGAAAGTTTGGAGAGTTAAAATTTACAAACAAAAACAGTTGTTTGCAAAACATCCAGTGTTGCCACTAAATAAATTTTAATTATCCCCAAACTATTCAAATACCGTATAGTAGAGGGTTTAAAATATTTTTCAAGGGCAAAGGATCCGAATTATCTTGTATTGTTTGTTCAATACAAAGGATAATTTTTTTTTTATGGGCTGGACCAAAGTAACCCCACAAGGACCAAAGTAGCCCCGATCGACAGTAGCTTTATCTCACGTACGAATGCACGGATTTTCGTCAAACTTCAGATTCAATTAAACTTTGACATAAGTTATTGTAAACTGGGACTTCCCTTTGAGGGATTAGTCTGAGCGATATTGCTGAGAACATAGATTTAATAATAACATGTGGAAGCAAAGAAAGTGAGATGTTATCTTTAATTGTCCATATACTGCGATAAATTGAGATGATGAAAATAAACGAGTCGTAGAATCAATCGTCGAAAACAAAATCTTACATATAAATTCGTATACACTGTTTAAAAAAATGGGAAAGCAAACCATGCAAGATAGACATGCATGGATATAAAATTGTAAGTACGCAATATATTAAAAGTAAAATAGAAAATGAAACTCTAAATTACTTTATATCGTAATTATAACAGTATAAAATGATGTCAAAAACACAATCAGACGCTCCGCACCAATTTGAGTAACTTTATATGACAACTTTAAATGATGTTTGAAAAGAATGGACTATACTTTATATAGTGTGTGCTCCCCCGGAAAAATTAATATTGTACAATATCTGTTTTCCACGCATGCAGTGAGGTTGTGGATAAGAATTAAGGAATTTTCTAAATCTGATGTAGTATCAAAGTACCGAACACATCAATAGTGGCATGCAATGCATCGTTAGAGTCTGTTTTAGATATTCTCGATCGGATTTAAATGATGAGTGCTTGCTGACCATTACATACGCTGTATTGTTTTGTTTTCAGGCATATTCTGCACAAACAAAATGATGAGTGCTTGCTGACCATTACATACGCTGTATTGTTTTGTTTTCAGGCATATTCTGCACAAGTTGAGCTGTATTTAGTATGTATTAAATAAAAGAAATCGGTAATGAATGCAGCATAAAGTATGACACAAAATCTGAATATATCGTCTGCATAACCTTTGAGCTGTCAAAGTGTCATTTGAAGTAATTTACAAATCCATACATATTTTTTCAGCAAATCATGCAAGCTAAAATACTCCTATATGAACCCGATTACAAAATTTCACCAGAATAAGTTAATATATAAAAAAATCTACTAATGACAATTGAGAATATGACCTTATGATAAAATCACTAGAAAAATGAATCAGAAAAAAAAATTCATATCAAATTTAAAACGTCACTTCCCGCTGTTAGTGGCCTTGGAGAGAGAGAGAAAAGCCTTGAGAAGGAACACTTTAACAAGGACTTTCGGGCAACCTACTCACTGTTTCATACATGTCTTTATTTAATATTTACGCAATTTATTTAATGCTAAGTGGGTATCTATCTGTTTTGTTGCACCATAGTTTGTGGAGGAAATGCGGCATTAAGAAATATTTAAAGTTTCTATACCTAATAATTCCAAATGAATGTTAATTGAGAACGCTTTCCGTTAATTTTTTTTTTAAGATTTAAAGTTTTTTAGAAACTATTCACATAGACAATTTGAAATTTTAAAACTAACCCGAAGCAAAATTTCAAGGTTTTCGGCTCAGCAGTAACACAGAAATAGAAAATTTTCGAACGTTTTTTGTTTCTGCAGTGTTTGATATAGCGACATTTTTAGAAACTGTTCTATTGAGAGAATTTACGTCATGATAAATACAGCCATGTCAATTTTCATGTTTATATTCCTAACAATTCCATGTACTTTGTTACTTAGATCATCTTTAGATCTTTTTTTTCGCTTTGTTTAGTCTTTCGATTTTTTACAATTCATTCTACAACGAGCATTTACATCATATAAATTACAGCCACGCCAAAGTTCTAGTTTCTAACCCCAACAGTATCCCAGAAATTTCCGTATTCCAAATAAATCATAATTTAGAACCTTTCTGGAAATTTTTACGTTTATCTGTCAAATTGAATTTTCGAACCTTTTAGAGAGCGTTCATAACGAGTATTTACATCTTAAAAGTAACCATCACACCGAATTTAAAGTTTCTAATCCAATCACTATCACAAAAATCGCAATTTTAGAATTTTTTTGCTCTTGCAGTGATGTAGGTTGTTGCACTAACATAATATATAGTCTTTTCTTTGGAGCAGAAATGGCCACCAACATTTTTTAAAGTTGACTATGTAGTTTCAGACTTAACACCTCACAAACGCGCAAACATTATTAATATTATACACTTTATAATATTATATCGCTTTATAATATTAGCATAGATGTACAAATGCAGAAGCCATTTATCTGTTACAAACTAAAGTTTCCGGCGTTGCCCAGAATTTCAAGAATGTTTGTTCTGAAAAATTAATTTCAAAATTTAACATACAACATAAAACAAACATTAAAACAAGTAAGAAAAATCATGCGTACAGCATAGATTATGAAACACTTTCCAACACTCCCTGAAAGCTTTAACGAAACTTCGTTACTTTGGGAAATAAGGTAAATAAGATAACTAAGTAAACATTTAAAAATCTGATTTCAGTAGTTACCGCCCATAGCCAAATATGTATTCCAATTCTTTTGAACAGCCCTGTATTCGATCTGTATGTTGATATATATACTATATAATGGGAAAATTTAGTTTAGCAAGAAAATGCATAACAGGTTGAAATTCATCTTTCAGCAATTTATACTAATTGATGGAAACATACTTGAATTTGTACAGCCCTGTAGTTTACCTAGTACCTTTATTACATGCCACTATTTTGCTAAAATTTAATTCAAACTAAAACACGCTTAAAACTACTAAAATTACATTTCCAGAAACTATCACCCATAGTCGGCCACGTATCCAACTCTTTGAGTGGCCCTGTATATAATTTTATCTATATTCTACAAATATTTCTTAATACACTAAATTCAGTTCAGCGTAAAAATGCATAACTCCTTTAAAAGCCACCTTTAAGCAATTTATGCTCATACTCAGTAACCTTTACTAATTCATTTTTGTAGCCCTGTATATGAACTATAGCATTTATACGCGCTTTATAGTATGCATAAAAGTAGTGAACAAGTAGGTAAGTGTGATCACAGATCGCACAGAGGGTTTCGTTTAATATTCCTTTCAAAACACTTTATCCTTTTGAAAAATCTCATAGTTCCACATTTTGCAACCAGGGTCGCACTCTAATCTAAATAAACCTCTATCCGATCGAAACTCTGTTTTATAGACTATCCGTAGATATATTAGTCGAGGGGATTGGGCCGATAGCACCCGAGATAAGAAGGTGCCCCTTCCGGTAAAAAGTGGGACTAAAATATGTAAGGCTATGATGCATAATATGAAAGAATGGTCAAAGGGGTGTCGGCAAAAGTTGGAAAAGTGCCCCCCGGGTGAAAAGGGCGGAGGTTAGAAAAATTGCTTAAAATACCCAAGTTAGAGCACGGAGGAGTAATTAATATAAAACTTTTTGAAAATTTTATGATTCGCCGTGTGGTCTGAGGTATTCAGCTATACGTATGCAAAAATTCATGTGTCCAACTTAATTAGGGGTTCTCTTAGAAAGAATTGCTTAAAATACATATGTGGTAGCTCAAAGGATTAAACTTAAGACTTTTTCAAGATTTTATGATTTGTCGCCTGATCTCAGATGTTCTGCTATAAGTATGCAAAATTTCAAATCTCCAATTTCTCAGTAGGAAGAATCGCTTAAATTATGCATGTGGGAGCCCAAAGGGTTAAATGTGCGATTTTTTCAAAATTTTATTATTTGTCGTATGATATGTGGTATTCAGCTATAAGTATGCAAAATTTCACGCCTCCAACCTAAGTAGGGGCTCACTTAGAAAGAATTCTTTAAAATACACATGTGGGAGCTCAAAGGGTTAAATGTACGGCTGTTTCAAAATTTTATGGTTTGTCATTTTATGCGGGGTGTTCAGCTATAAGTATGCAAAATTTCACGCCTCCAACCTAATTAGGTATTCACTTAGAAAGAATAACTTGAAGTACCCGTGTGGGAGCTCAAAAGGTTAAATGTACGACTTTTTCAAAATTTTATAATTTGTAGTTTGATGTGATGTGATCAGCTATAAATATGCCAAATTTCACGCCTCCAACCTAATTAGGTACTCACTTAGAAAGAATTGTTTAAAGTACACATATGGGAGCCCGAAGGGTTAAATGTACGACTTTTTCAAAATTTTATAGTTTGTCATTTGATGTTAGGTGTTCAGCTATAAGTATGCAAAATTTCACGCCTCCAACCTAATTAGGGCTCACTTAGAAAGAATTGTTTAAAATACATATGTGGGAGCTCAAAGGGTTAAATGAACGACTTTTTCAAAATTTTACGCTTTGTCATTTGATGTGAAGTGTTCACTATAAGTATGTAAAATTTCACGCCTCCAACCTAATTAGGGCTCACTTAGAAAGAATTGTTTAAAATACATATGTGGGAGCTCAAAGGGTTAAATGAAAGACTTTTTCAAAATTTTACAGTTTGTCATTTGATGTGAGGTATTCAGCTATAAGTGTGCAAAATTTCACGCCTCCAACCTAATTAAGGCTCAATTGGAAAGAATTGTTTAAGATACACATGTGGAGCCCAAAGGATTAAATGTACGATTTTGTCAAAATTTTATGATTTTTCGTATGATATGTGGTATTCAGCTATAAGTATGCGAAATTTCAAATCTCCAATGTATAGTTTCTGAGAACGGGCTTTGTGACAGACGGACAGACAGACAGACAATGGAGCGAGAGAAATAGGTTTTTGCCAAATGTACGAAACCCTAAAAAATAAAGAAAATAAGAAAAAATGATCCTATAAAGCAAAATATTTTATTAAACATCATATAATTGTTTCTAATTTTCACACGCGACATATAAAATATGCTTTTGGCGATTAAAATATGCTATTGAAAGATTATCGCAAAATCTCAAATGAAAGTTTTTATGCCTTTTTTTCTTTTTAATGGAATAACAAACAGATTTCTTTTCCTGTTTGATTAAATAAAAATTTTTTATGTCACTTCGTTATTACTGCGTGCGTTTTTTTTTAAAATTATTTACTCCATGTGTTCAAACCAGTTGTCTACGAAAACGCCTACCAGTGAAAGTGACGCACAACAAATATCTGTGACGTATGCAGATAAATTTTGCTTTTTTATCAGTTTTTTTTTTTTTTTTTTTTTATATAATTTTTAAGCGGTTTGGAACTTACTTTTCATAGTAGGTGCATTCAGTAGGCGACCCTCATAGGTACCTTCTGGTGCAATCATAAACGAAATCCGTTAGATCTTTTTTGAGTTAGGCTTGACGAAAGTTTTTATTGGGGCTTTTTTTTTTTTTTTAGTAGGACATGGCCTTAATATCAATCGTAGCTGTAATATTGCGTTGAGTATTAGCCTTCGCTTCGCTCAGACAATTAGGGTTTGGTGTAAATCTGGAAATATGTTGCGCTGCGATGAAGCTTTATTCACTATTTACGCGATATCGCCTATCTCTAGAACTAATGTACAGATTTAAATATATCTTTTGATTCCATAAGATTTGATCTTGGTATAAATTGCTGCTGATTTGGTTTTGGTGCAAATAGCTAAATATTCGGCGCTACTATGCTGCATTTGTCTGAAATTGTGCAATAGCTGTATTTTAAAAAATAATGCACGGATTTTTATCACACTTCAGATTCAGTTAGGTGTTGACATAAGCTGTTGCTGATTAGGTTTACTGTAAATCATATAACAGGTGGTTCTGTTATGCTCCACTTTTCACTATTTTATCGATATCTGTATCTCAAAAACTAATGCACGGAATTAAATCATTCTTCATATTCTGTTACACTTTCAGATAAATGGATTCTTATCAGTATTGGATGTATACTCCCATTAGGTGTACTCCCATTTGGTTAGGAATTTTGGTTGCAGATATATCACACCTAGGGTGCCAAAAAATCAAAGATTTGTTTGAAAAATACTATGCTTATTCCTCCTTTTTAAAAACTCCCAATTCAACGAACCTATACATTTATAAACATCATGATGGACATATTTTGTCACTGTTTAATTTTGGCACTATGATAGCGAAATTTGAAATATTATCATGTATGAGATAGAAGAAAGTGTCAGTATTGGCACATCCGACTAGTTAATACTGTTCTTTATATTTTCCACTTCCTATAATATCCATATAAGTTAGGGAATAAGAAATAGCCCCCATATGAGTGTAAATATTAAATTGTTTCATTGCTTTTTATTTAAAAGGTGTAAAATTAACTTTCGATTTTTTTAAATCTATTTGTTTATTTTTTAATATTTGGTAAGTGTGTGTGTGTGTGTGTGGGGGGGGGGGGGGCGCTACTTTATATAGTTTATTTAAAGTTCCCTACAAATTTAAAAGTTTGAAAAAATAAAAATAAAACAAGCTTTTTAGCTATAATATTTTATTAAAGTTTTAATAAGTAAAGTTATGGTTTCAGTAAAAACAAATATTTTCTACCAACTTTCTCAATTAATAGTTCTTTTATTTATCCAGAAATAATGGATATGCTTTAAAAAATATTTCTATACAGAGGTTCTGAACGAGGATGAATTTTAACATTTTGGTTAATTACTTCCTATCTAGTATCATTGGAGAGGGGGGGTGAGAAAAAATATTTATTCCTAAGTATTTTTGATATTTAAATCTAATGATTGAAATTATAAGTTTTGCCATTGTTATTTGAGGACAATCTCCATTAGGAAAGATGACACAGGATCGCCCAAGTTTGGTCTAAATACGTAATTTGGATCACTAGACCTGTTTTTATTACGGCTAAAAGTCATCTATATTTCATTGGGATACTTGCATATTAGTAGGATGTAATATGGACAATAAATATTTGGATAAATCTACTTTACATTTAGCTTACATTCATTTAACACCTATCTTGACGTGTAAAAAACTTACTTATTACATAAAAAGAAGTTACATTTGAAATAAATACGAAAAACAAATCGTTGAAATATCGACGGATTTTAGCTATCATATGGGCATGGGCATGTCTAAAGATCAAATTTATTTCAGAGCAAAACTGAGCATATTTGTGTTATGTAAAATAAGTGTTATAATCGGTATATTATCAAACTACTATGGCGCTTAAGGATTTTCTGTATTTATTGTTATTTGCATATATTTAAAAAAAAAATTGTCAGGGAGCACAAGAACATGTAAAACTAAATCATGAACCCCAAAAAAATGCAGACACATTAGTTTTCAAAAACACTGATTTTATCTCGTATAAGTCAATAAATAATATTTACTAGATTTAAAGCGAACATTGAAAAAATCCTTTAGAAAAAAAGGTAAGATGTTCGCTTGTAATAATTAACATCCAATAGCAATCACCTCTTGTAGAATAGAAAACAGTTGGAAATAATGGGAAATATGCTCATCTCAGTTTTAGTAAATGAATGAAATTTGTTATTTCTTAGAGGATATTCTGTGACTAATTTTATGCTATTTAGTTTTATGCTAGGCTGTGCTAATTTCAAGTTGAAACATTATAATGCATCCTATCATACGTCTAAATGTACTCCAAACAGGCTTAGTTTAGCAGACCAAATAGTGATTTACAGTGGTTGTATCCTCAGGGATGATTTGAACATAACCGAATTTTTAAATATTCTAACTCTCATTTTTGTTTTTGCAAAGAATGAAAACATAAATATTTGCGAATAAACATGTATTGCTTTTTGTAATCAAATAACATGTATTTACGATAGAAACACCTAGAAACTATTTTTTTTTATAATCGCTACAGATATTTGTAATAAGTAGAGGTAAGAATGAAACATATATTATTTATTTTGCATAAATAAGTTATTAATTTAACAGAGATGTAATAATTTTGTATAATTATTTTCGAATTACTTTGAGTTATATTAAGTAGTCTGATTCAAAATCAATGCACAATAAATAAATAGTTAATATATTATGTGTGTGTAATACAATGATTTACGTTTAATTTAATTATTTTATATAATTTTAAAGTTCGAAATTTTTAAATATCTATATCATTAAAAAAA
This sequence comes from Maratus speciosus, assembly GCA_963932465.1. NCBI lineage: Eukaryota > Metazoa > Arthropoda > Arachnida > Araneae > Salticidae > Maratus > Maratus speciosus. The sequence goes on along the minus strand of OZ010794.1, from coordinate 403,495,896 downwards.
TTGCCTTACGTCAAACATTAAACACATTACATTTGGATTAATTTTCACATTTTACCTTCAATATAGAGACAGTACTTCTAATGCATTAAAATTTTTTATATACAAAATTAGAATTATATCTTTTAACCCTGCAGCTGTCAAAATTTGTCCAATATATTTTTTTTTATTTTATTATTATTATTATTATTATTATTATTATTATTATTATTATTATTATTATTATTATTTGTACAGTAGTATTTTACCTTTTCAGCATAATTTTTTTCACAGCTTATACCTTTCTTTCTAAATAATTGTACTTTGAATAAGAAACTAAAATAATATAATAATGTTTAATTACTTTGAAAAGAAAAAAAAAATAGAAAAAGTTCTGCAAAAAAATCAGTTAATTGAATATTTGTATTAATACATTTTTGACCTTATCGATAAAAATTAAATCTATATTTTACTTAACAGATAGATCTCTTCCACTATAGCTCTAAATTTTCAGAATTATCCGAGAATGTGTGAACATGTGATTATGATTTATCTTCGATGAAAATTGGACTATTAATCAACGAAGAGCCCGGATAAAACTTCAGTATCTAGCTTTATATTTATGATACATAGTTAGGTAAATGTGTCTAATACATCAATATTCTGAAAGAAAATTAACTAAATTATTTACTAAAGTTATTAAAATGAAATTTATATATTAACTGTAACACTATCGAGATATTTTTAATACGGGTGTTTTAATTGCTCTGAAATATTCACTGTAAAAATTAGTCAAATATTATTGTATTTTCAATACAAAAAGCTGTGTTCTTCAATAATGATTCAGACTCCATTCATTTCATGTAATATAAAAATTATTTTGATAAACATTATATACGCAATCAGTTTAAAATATCTGAAAAGCCATTTAAATATATATTAAACAAAATATTTCTAAAAGGAATATAATTAAAAATAAAGGATACACGTAAAACATTATTGCCATAATACGCACATGAAAGCAAAGAAAACTAGTTGGATGTGCCAATCCCAAAACTTTCTTCTATCTTATACATCTTAATATTTCAAAATCTAGTTACACATGCTAATACTTCAATATTATTAGTTCAATACTATACTAACTTTGATTTTCATCTTAAATTTCTGCTCAAGTCAATTAAACGGACTAAAAACGAGTTAATCTATATCATGATATTTGTTAAAATTATTAATTTTTCCTTATGCTGTTGTTATCAGCTGTTTGCGAATAGCCGGCTTAGCAGGAAGCGAGTTCCCGTCGCTGCATGAGCCGCCGATGCACAATAGAACTACGAAAAATCATAAAAGTATACAAAAATCACTAACACGGAGCCCCTTTACCGCGCAATATTTCCAAATTCAAGGAGGACCTGTTGGCCAAAGCCAAAAACAAGCACAAACATTTTGGTTCAATTGTATGCATAATTTTATACGCTGTTCGATGGTACAATAAGAAAAATGGCACAGAGATCGGAATTATAGCGCCCCCTTCTTTCGGAATTTTTTCAAGTTCAGGGAGGACTTGTTTGCCATAGCCAGAAACATGCACAAAAAATTTGGTTCAATTATATGGATAACTTCATACACTTTTCGATGGTACAATAATGAAAATTGTACAGACATCGCAATTATAGTGCCCCCTACCGGCAGAATTTTTCCAAATTCAGGAAGAACCTTCGTGAAATGACCCAAAATAAACACATAAAATTTGGTTAAATTCTATGCATAACTTCATACACTTTTCGACGGTACAATATTGAAAATGGCACAAAAATTGTACAAAAATCGCTATTACAGCGCCCTCTACGAGCGATTTTTTTACAAATTAAGGGAGGACCTCCTTGCCATAGCCAAGAACTTATTTTTTTTTTTTTTTTGGTTCAATTCTATGCATAACTTCATACACTTTTCGATGGTGCAATATTCAAAATCGCACAAAAATCACTATTACAGCGCCCCCTAACGGCGAATTTTTTGCAAATTCAGGGAGGACCTGCTTGCCATATCCAAAAACTTAAAATAAAAATTTGGTTTAATTCTATGCATAACTTCATACACTTTTGGACGGTACAATATTCAAAATCGCACAAAAATCGCTATTACAGCGCCCCCTACCGGCGATTTTTTTCCAAATTCAGGGAGGACCTGCTTGTCATAGCCAAAAACTTAAAATAAAAATTTCGTTCAATTCTATGCATAATTTCATACACTTTTCGATGGTACAATATTCAAAATCGCACAAAAATCGCATTTACAGCGCCCCTACCGGCGATTTTTTTCCAAATTCAGGGAGGACCTGCTTGTCATATCCAAAAACTTAAAATAAAAATTTGGTTCAATTCTATGCATAACTCCATACACTTTTGGATGGTACAATATTCAAAATCGCACAAAAATTGTTATATCAGCGCCCCCTACCGGCGAATTTTTTCCAAATTTAGGAAGGACCTGCTTCCCATAGCCAAAAACTTATAATAAAATTTTGGTTTAATTCTATACATAACTTCATACACTTTTTGATGGTACAATGGCGACAGACAGACGGACAGACGGACAGACGGACGGACGGACAGACGGACAGACGGACACACAGACAGACAGACATTTTCTATAAACATGTTTTTTGGAATCTCTGACCCCTAAAACATGCAAATCCGTCGAAAACCGGAAGTCGAAAAAAATTTCGATTACAATACTTTCTTCTATTGAAGATAGAAGAAAGTAAAAAAACTATGCCGTAGATCGGAATTATTACGTTGTGTAAATATTTCTTTAATAATTCTTAATTGATAAATATTTTTTCAGTCAAAAGTGACACTGAAATTATTTATAAACAAAATTTGTATAACTGGTAAATTTATTATAGTATTACTAGGGGGCTCTGCCCCCTGCAAGCTATGCTCGCCAACCCCCGTTCAGACACTTCAGAATCTAAAAGCGCTTTTAAAAAGATTATAGAAGATTGAATTATACTGAAAAAACCTGTAGCGATCTCCCTGTAAACGGGTTTCCATTCAATTCCCGTTGATTGCAAAAATTTAAGGCAGAATCAGTTGCTGTTGAAACATACAATAATTGTTTTCGTTTTTGATTCACAATCTGTTGCCTGCTATATCTAAAATCTTTAGCCAAACTATAAGATTAAGTGCCAATAATGGTTGATCGTAAATGTCGCATTGACTTGACTTTAGGGAAGTTACACTTGTTTACGCCATCAAGTGATTTTTATTTCGACATTTTATTTGTATTTTTATTAATGTAATACTAACTGATTTGTTCTTTCGTTATTTAAAATAAAAAATGATGTCAATTTGTATAATTTTGCGAGTGGTTTGGTGATTTATATAACTTGGCGAAATTGGTCAACGGGAGAAGTAGTACTATTAAAACAATGCTTTGAAGCTGAAATTAAATGTTATGATTTGTTGTATTGTCATCTACGCACCGGGTTTGGCGTGCATTCTTTTTTACGACAATTTGGCGAAAGCCTCGTTTTCGAATACCAGTTACATATGTATTTTTAAATTATTTTCTGTTATTTTTAAAATGAAATAACAATAAATAAATAAAAAATTAATTCATAAGTATAGAACAAAACAATTTATAACATTTTTTGAACATAAAAAGAAAATAAATTCAAATAAACATTTATTAATAAATAAGCAACAATAGCCGGGTTACCATGTCAGGTAAAATAACGCCATTTTGGCACTAATTAGGTATAGCGTTGCGAATATGACATCTGTGCCTAATATATTTCGTTTCGATTCGTTTAAAAAAAAGAAAGGAGTTAAAGCCATTTATTTTTAAAGTTTCAGTTTTAAAAGAAAGTTTTGTATTAAATAAAATGATAATGAAATACAAATTGAATTATGAATAAAAGTAACATGATACATTTCTTAGCATACATTTAAGAGAGGCCAAACTGGTCGCCAAATTAGTTTAACCTTTTCTAAAATATGAAAAATAATATCTGTTACGATTAAAATTTGAGTTACCATCATTAGAGAGAAGTATATAAAATTAGAAGAAAATAATATTTTAAAAACTAATTCGAATTTAAAAATTCTAATACCAGTTTTGAGATCTTCGGATCAATAAGGATTTTTGGTAATAGTTTCATCGCAAAGTATTCTGTATTTTAGGAGAAATCGCTGGAAAACATAATCAGTTGTTTAATCAGTCGTTTCATAGAATTGTTTCATAAATTCGTTACATTTCAGTCGTTTCATGAAATTCGTTTCATAAATTCGTTTCATTAGGATTATATATATATAGGCTAGATGTATTATTTTTATTATACTTTCCAATATTTATGAACATTTTAAACAAGAAAATTGAAAATCATCATTTTTCGTCTCATTGTCTTAGAAACTGTGTTCCGTATTAATTGCTGTGAAGTTCTAGGCAAGTTGTACAATTATAAACCGGTTACGGCCTTAATGTGCAACTCAAACTTCGGTTGTAAACAGGTAAACCTCCCCTCCTTATCCTAATTTGATCGATTTGCAGGTAAATGATCAATGTCCAGTACCGTATAAGTTCCTAGTTGAGAGGAAAGTAATTAAATTTAATTGTATAAAATAAAACTACAATTTTAAATTACACTAATTATAAAATTACATGAATCTAAAGCGCTGTGTTAATTTTTGAAGACTCAAATTTTTCGAAAAGTCTGCACTAGACATTGTAACGGAGCCGATGTCGCAAGGTGGTGTGGTAGCGGGCAACTTCAACGGCCTGGTCTTATCAATATCGAAAAAATATTTTATTGTATCACAAACAATTAAATAAGAATTTCTTGATTAAATAATTCATAAATACAACATTTTTCATATAAGGGTCGAGTTCAGCTGTCAATAATATATTTATAGAATCAAGTCCAGTCCTCGAATAATAGATCGCTTTCAGTGTAGTCAGTCTCTTATTTATTCAATGTCCACTATTTTCGAAGATAGAGTTCGAGATGCTCGCCCGGAATGTCGCACTTTTTGTAGATGTTTAACCGAGGTTTAGGAACCTCCGATCTTCAACTCCGTGATGGAGATATCTTAACAGCCACACCTGGCTTTTGCTTTTCTGTGCTTCGGAATATGTCCCGAAGCCGTCGACCCGTGAGAGATTTCCACTCTGCACGGCCAGAAACACCTTGAAGTCTCAACTTTAACAGAAGGGAAAATTAAGCTCTCGAGAATGCTCTTTTATCAGTTTCGTTTTCCGTCTAGACCAAAGCCACTCCCGTTAGCCACTCACCATCCGTGGCCCATGATCTCATAGACCAGCCCTTTTCTCTATAGGCTGCAGTAAGGAACCTTGGCGCCCGGTTTAATATCTGGTTTCACTTTCTACTTTCCCACGGGAACGAGACCCTCGTGAACATCAAAAGAATATTTCTCTCGCTAGATAAAAGAGTTCCTTTCACCCTAGTGTCCTCTGCAAAGATTGATTGAAATTGATATATTTGTTTCATCTTTAGCGACATTTTCTGGGACTCTGAAGAAATTTGGAGGCTAGGTGAAAATACATTAGCTTCCCTATGCTGGCCTTTGCCTTGTAAATTGAGAGTTTCAATGTGAGATATCGTTGAATTCTCACAACATTAAAATTGTCACAATCTAAGTCGTTAAAATTTTAACTGCAGCCTGACAACTGCCTATCGATCAGGGATATAAATAAATACATACCTCTCAAATTCGATACAAAAATCAGTTAATAAAACTAGATAGAAAAAATAAGTAAGTGAAAGTTATTAACATTTAACAAATATTTTATTTACATTACTAGCAGATACGCCCGGCGTTGCCCGGTGTCCGTAAATAATCACATAAGCAAAACTGAAATTGTATGATTTTATATCTTTTGAAATTCATTTAAATTAACCTAATTTCGGAGGTCCCCATTGCCTTCCGCAGCATCTAGAGTGTTCCCAACAAACTTCTTTCCGAACAAACCTGTAACTTGGGTACCCGTTACCTAAGGCAACATGTACCGGAAGTGCTCCGCACGTACCGGAGATAATCGAAAACCAAGTTGAGTGAGCCACACTTCATAGTAATCAAGCTCATAGGATAAAAAAGAAAATGAATGCATCACTAATGTTAGAAAATGTTGGTAAATGAAGTCTAAGGTAAAATTTCATATTACAGAAAGTAGCTGAATTATAATATAAGTTGAATGAAACAAATCCCGTTGAAATCGGGTCCTTAGAATCCGAGGAAAGAATGCAGCCCCAAGCGGTGGAAGATGACCCATCCCCTTCTAAATTTTATGAATTACTACATTAACACGATATTTAATAAACAGATGAAATCCCTTATCTAAAGTTACCTTTAAAGTAACGCGATTTTTAATTTGCGGCTGTAGTTTGTAAACGTAAGTTGATGCTGAAAAAGGAGATCAATGCTCGAAAAATGCGCTAGTTGAGGTATAAAGAAAGACATAGCCCCGGGGACTAGGGTGTTAACTGGCATTTAGTTGGGTACAAGAAAAATTCTTAGTAGTTTTAAAGTAGCTGGAGGACGCAGAAACTATGTTAAAGAAAATTGTAATGGAATCGGATAGTTCTGAAAGAAGCTGCAACAAAGGCCGCAATAAAGAGATTAATATTCAAAATTGGTGGTAGCTGAAGTCTGGTAAATTTGTTTGTGATTCACGTAGTAGTGGGAGGACATAAGAAGTAGGTTTTTTTTTTTAAGTTAGTGAATCGGACAGTTTTTAAGTCACTTATAACAAAGGTCACAAAGAGGGCCAACTGATACTAAAGAGCACGGCCCTAACATGAAAACTTGTTAAAAGATCTAAGTTCTCAGCCCTTTAGATCAGCAATTAGTGAAAATTAAGCATAAGATATGAATTAATCATTAGAATAAAAAATTAAGGAAATTTGCAAAAAAGGGCGGGGTAATGCTTATAACAGGGCCTTAGGGTTCCGTAAAAATAAGAGGGTGTTGGTCCGGGGAGAAATGTGCAAGACTCAACTTTAAAATTTTGCATTGAGAATGCGAGAAAATTGGATGATGAAAAATGTATGCCGCACAAAAAGTGCAAGAGGCCCCGGACCGGGTTTTATGGAACCCTAGGGTGCCACAGAATTTTAACTGGAGTAAACAAACGGGAGAGTAACTAAATGGAAAAAGAGTTCCAAAAATGAAGATCGGATTAAGAGGAGGCAATTTATTAACAATTTATGGTGAAAAAAACTTTAAGGGGCCCTATACCGGGCCCCAAAGGTACAGGGCTTAAGTGGCAGGCAGTTCCGTATAAAGATATATTTTAGTAGTTTTTAAAGTAGTCAGAGGATTCTAGAAATATGTTAAAGAAAATTCCAAGCAATTCCGACCATTTTAAAGAAGCTGCACCAAGGGCCCCCTTGAAAGAGATTAATATTCAAAATTGGTTGTAACTGAAGTCTTCTTTTTTTTTTTTGTCTTTTATGTAGTTGCTGCAGAACCTAAGAAGTTCTTAGAAAAAAAAAACTAGTGAATCGGACCATTTTTAAGGGAACTATCATAGAGGGTCCAAAAGGGTCCAACTGATAGTTGAGAGCAGGACCCTAACAGGAAAACACGTTAAAATATTTCAGTACTTAGCATTTCAGACCTTAAAGTAATCAAAATTAAAGTAAACGGAGGACGCTAGAACTATGTTAAAGAAAATTGCAAGCAATTCGGATTATTTTTAAAGAAGCTGCACCAAGGGCCCCAATAAGGCGATAAATATTCAAAATTTGTGGTAGCTGAAGTATGAGAAATTTTTTTGTCGTTCATGAAGTAGCTGCAACGTCTAAGAAGTTGTTAGAAAAAAAAAAGCTAGTGAATTGGACTGTTTTTAAGGAACCTATAACAAAGGACCCCAAGAGAGCCAGCTGAGTGTAAGAAGCAGATGGCCCTAAAATTTTTGATGACAACTTGTTAAAATATCTAAGATCTTAGAACTTTAAATCTTCAATTAGTAAAAATTAAGCATATGTTATGAATTAATCTTTAGAATAAAATGTTAAAGAAAAACACAAAAAATGGGGATGCTTAAAACAAGTCCCTAGGGTACAGTAAAAATAAGAGGGTGTTGGTCCGGGGAGAAGAGGGCAAGACTCAACTTTAAAATTATCCATTGGGAATGCGAGAAAATTAGATGGTGGAAAATGCATGCCGCACAAAAAGTGCAAGGCCCACCAGACCGGCCCCTATGGAACCCTAAGGTGCCCCAGAATTTTAACGTAGTCTGAGAATGCTAGAAATATGTTAAAGAATATTGCATGCAATTCCGATCATTTTTAAAGAAGCTGCACCAAGGGCCCCCTTGAAGGCGATTAATATTCAAAAGTGGCTGTAATCAATTTTGAGCTGATTATAAAAATTAGATTTTTTTTGTCATTCATGTAGTTGTTGCAGAACCTAAGAAGTTATTAGAAATAAAAAAGCTTGTGAATCGGACCATTTTTAAGGGAACTATAGTAGGGGGCCATAAAGGTTCCACTGATAGTTGAGAGCAGGGCCCTAACATGAAAATCAAAATTAAAGTAATTAGGGGGCGCTAGAACTCCGTTAAAGAAAATTGCAAGCAATTCGGATTATTTTTAAAGAATCTGCACCAAGGGCCCATTTAAGGCAATTAATATTCAAAATTGGTGGTAGCTGAAGCAGGAGAACTGTTTTTGTCGTTCATGTAGTAGCTGTAAAGTCTAAGAAGTTGTTAGAAAAAAAGGACCATCTTCAACGGATATATAGTAGGGGACCCAAAAGCGGCCCACTGATAGTTAAAAACAAGGCCTTAACATTAAAACATGTTAAAAAGGTCTCAATACTTAGCGCGTTAGATTTTCAATTAGTCAGAATTAAGCATAGGGTATGAATTATTCGCTAGATAATATTTTGAAGAAATGCATAAAAAACTCGATAAATATTTAAAAAGGTCCCTAGGGCCCCAATAAAAATATGAGGGTGTTGTTTCAGGAAGAAGAGTTCAGGACTCAACTTTAAAATTATGTACTGAGAAAGGGAGAAAATCAGGGTGCGAAAAATTCTTTGTGCACAAAATGTTCAAGGGGCCCTGGAGCGGGCTTTACGGCGCCCTAGAAGTCCTAGGATCTAAACTGGAATGTAGAAACGTGAGACTAACTAAATGTCAAAAGTATCTCAATAATGAAGATCGGATTAAAAGGAAGTTTTATTAACTTTTTATTTGCATAAAAACTTCAAGGGGCCCTGTATCGGGCGCCAAGGGGCCTGGGTCTTATCTGCAGAGTAAAAAGGCGTGCATAACTAAATGGAGAACGGTCCCCCAAAACGAAGAAGATTGTATAAAAAGAAAGTTAAAGGGGACAAGGGGCCGACTATTATCTGGTTCTAGAAATAATAGAACTAGTGACACACTCAAATAAAAACTACTTTTTAAATTGGGTAAGGGGCCACTCGGGAAAACAGGGGAATGAACTGGCCGACCAACTGGCTAGATCAGCAATAGAGGATGATACAGTGCCAACAACATTTTTGCCACTGCCACCATCCACACTGGAACGTGAATTAAATAGAAGACCTCAAGAAAAGTGGCAGCAACGTTGGACCACAGCAGCGGCGGGTCGCTATACAATAGACTTCGTCCCAGAAGTCTCATCCTGCTTTTATATCCAAAATAGATACTTGTATATGTTCTTGACAAACCACGGACCATTTCAAGATCACTTATATACAATAAACAAAACGGACTCACCATTATGCACCTGTGGTTCACTGGCAAATTCATTACATTGCATATTATACTGCACACTCACGTCACACTATTATGTTAAAAAGCCGCAAAAGATATCACTAAAAGATTGACTAATCTGCCTGTTGGATAGGCCGGTACTACTAAATCGGATTTGCGAATGCATAAAGCTCCTTGAAAATAACGAACACTTTTCCTCTAATTTACTCCCCTACAGAGGGGAGGACTGCTCTCTGTTGTACCAGGCAGGAACCTCACTCTAAATAAATCTGTCTTGAGTCCTGAAAGTTTTTTTTTTCAAAATAATGTAAATTTATCCAGCATTCGGAAATCACAAGGTAACTGAAAAACATTTTAAAATAATTGTAAATATTAGAGCATAATTGCAAATTAGTATAACCCAATAGAGTTTGTAATTATATTATAAAATGTTGCCTTTCCAACAATATAAATAATATTGAAATGCCATTTGTAATTGAATCAAGTGATATTTCAAATATAACAACACAATAATAGCACTGCATTATGTAGAAAAAATCTTTATTATGATTTCAGAATTTGATTGTAAAGCATTGTCATTGATAACTTATCATTGTAGATATAATAACACTGTAATTTTATTTGAATTACGTAAATATTTAAACTGTTTATAACAAGGTGCCAAGTATAGCACAAAAATGTATATTAAACAGGAAAGGTACCATAAATTAATGTACGATAATATGTGAAAAATGTGGTATAAACAGTTAACGCATTGTATATAGACATTGCCCCAGAATAATTGGGTAACCAATTGTAATTTTCATTGTATATTAAGTTCAATGATAATAAATATAAAGACGTCGGATAGTGGGACGGTTCGGTTCTGGTATAATCCCCCAGGGACTGCACTAAACCTCGAAAGCATCTGCTGGATTTCCCTGGGTGGCCATACCAGGACCCGGCCCTTAGCGAAACTTTTCTTTATTACTATAGATTTACTTGCATTAATTAAAACAGATTACAGAGATTATCATGCTAAAAGCATTTAAGAAAGTTTTGTTGTTTTGTATAAGCTTTCATACTAAACATATTAATTTAAGTTAATGAAATCCTGACTGTAAGCAGGCTCTGTTGTATTTTCTTAAAATACTTAAATTGCAGTTACAAATGAAAAAGATATAGAGGCTACCTTTGATCCTTACCTTGTTACCGTGGTCATTAACTGCCTCAGGGTTCTCCTCGTTGTGTCTGCAAAACGTTTCTGATTAGAGAATCATTCAAAACACTGCATTATTTATGCAATTCCACCAGACTAAAGCATTTCACAAATCTTATTCTAAAAATCTTATATTTTTTATGTCTATTGCGACAAACTTCGGTGCCTTAGCACTAGCCTCGTATTAGTCCAACTGGACATCATTTCTTTTCAAGTCGTAATTGTTTTTTTAGAAGACTCACTCAAACATCATCACTCGTAAAGATCCTCCAGAAGGTATGAATATATAAAACTCTCTCTCTTTTCTCGAGATGGTATGGTATTAGGGAACTATATGGGCCGCCTTCTTCCGACGCAGCCCCTCATTGGATTTGGTGCGGCCCCGGCTCTCATTTGCACCTCTTGCAAATAACACTACCCTGCAAAATTTGGGTTGTGTCATGTTTTTTAGCTTTTGATAATTTATTCTTATGTAATCTATAGCACTGAATCTGAAAATGTCATTCATTTTCTACTATTATATAACTATATTTGCAAATCACAAATTTCAAAGTCAAAAAAGTAAAAAAAAAAAAGAAAAAATCTGATAATATAAAATATAAGTGATTGTTGTGTTTTTTTCCTTTCGATAATTGATTTTTATGGGTTTTTTTTTTTTTTTTTTTTTTTTTTTTTTTTTTTTTTTTTTTTACAACTGAATCCGAAAATGATCTTCATTTTTAAACATCAAATCAAAACTTTTCTCAAATAGGAAATTTCAAAGTTCAAAAGTTCAAAGTTAAAATTGAAAACCCTACCCCTACCTCATCGAACTCTTGGGCTGTTTAGCTGAAAGAATCCCCAGTGTAAGCCCAAAAGTCAAATAAATTATTGAATTAAAAAAATTAAATTGAATAAAAAAGTTTTACATCTATTTTATAGTATTAAATTTTCGCTATTTTTTTAATTTTGCGATTTAAAAAACATTCTTAAATTTACGATTTAAGAAACATTCTGACGTGATAGTTAAAAATGAAAGTCATTTTCAGATTTAGTGCTAAAAAGTACATAAAATTATTTATCAAGAGTAAAAAAACAAAAACACCTCTTCTATTTTATAGTATCAGAGTTTTGCTACTTTTGAACTTGAAAATTTATGATCTAAAATATCCTTACATAATGGTTAAAAATAAAAATGATTTTCAGATTCAGCTCTAAAAAATACGTAAAAATCAATTATCAAAAGTTTAAAACTGAAACCACCTCCATTTACATTAGATATTTACGGTTTGCTAAAACTCCGAATGTGATGGTTAAAAATAAAGGGCAATTTCGTATAAAGCGCTAAAAAATACATAAAAATTAATTATTAAGTGTTAAAAAAACACGTTCATCACAGGCTTGTATTATTGGTCACTTGTGTACAACGCACATTGCTAAGTATAGGGTATGAAGTTCCCCATATCCCTTAGCCTTGCGTGTCTCTTCTCCTGTACACAAGCTTCTTATTTACGACTGACTCAAATTATCCCCATACAAAAGTGCTTGTCGCATTCGTCATCTTATTGTAAGTTAAGTTTTATTTGCATCATTAGAAAAAATTTAGTTCGTAAACCCGTCTACTTGCGTGGTCTAAGACATTGAAATTCTCATATGTGGACACTATAATATATATACTTTTACATATTTTGCATAAAAACAGTAAGTAATTAATATACATTCTTTGTATAATTAATAAAGTTTACATTTTTGCTAAAACTTGAGATGCAGTACAAACACACCAGTATCTCTTCCCTCCTTGGGAAAAATAAGACACGACTGAAAAAATAAGATACGTCATCCTTATTTCGTGGCATGTACTGCAGCTGCAGCACCCCGAGAGTTCCACAGAGACTCAGCAGTACGATCATTCGTTTCACATTCATTATTAAACCTCTGTCGTAATGCCCGCCAATATTCGGAACATATAGGCAAAGTCATTCATATGTCGGAATGTAATCACAGGCGAAGGGTGTGGAGTCAAATACGTACGAGCCTCGTACACACAATCCAAAAATGTCATCTGGTGAACGAATTCAGTATCACTGGACTTTACTGCACTCGTTGCTGAATAGTATCCGCACGGTACAGAGCACACCATCACGTTAAGCATGTGCATATGCAAAAATCTTTATTTTTTTGGGTTTTTTTTACTTATTTTTTATTATTGTCATTTAGCTAACCAAAAATATCTAACCAAACTCAAAAGAAAGTGATCAATACTTGGCTTTACGTAAGATAATCACTTTTGACCATGCGCAACACTACAGTAGCATTAAATGCATACAATCTAGTATTCGGAAGAACATTTACATATTACACATATATCATAATAAGCTTATGCACCTTTAAAGATACTTTGCACAAGTTTACAACATTCAACTGTACTGTTTTGACTTACTGCATTTCAAACACTCATAATTTGTTTGCATTTCACATATTAACATTTCTATATATGTATTTCATGTAGCGGTCATGTAAGTATATCAAAAATACGAATGCTTTCATTCATCTTTTGTTAATTATACTACAAAGATATATATTTTAAACATATAATTCCAACCTTTTTACATAACCAACATTTTTTGTATACCTACAAGAGTTATATTAACCTTATTTTTAGGATAAACATCCACTTAATGATTCAAACACCTTTTTTGTAATATTATATAGTTTTCATCCAATTATTTATTTCAGAACAAATTTTATTTCACACATAAAAAATGGGATTTCCTATCCCTATAATTTGAAGTGCAGTGAAAACGACAATTTGGTTGAAAATCCCCATGTACATATGATGTTCCTATCTTGTCATTATTTCGTTGGGTACCTATTTTTTTAGACTTACAATTCACCCAACCAATGTTCGGAGCTCCTTCTTCTCAATTAGGTGTTCCATGAGACAGTTATACCCTCTAGTAACTCTATGTATTGGATAGACGTCTCATATGTGAAAATTCGTTCAACAATGTCTATAAATGATCTATGGTGTTTAGGTTTAGGCTGTTTCTTGACAATCAAAGCACTTGTATGCCATTAGATGGGAAAAATAATTTGAATATCGACACAATATGGTAACGAGCTGAAACCAGCTTGTAGAAATACAGAGCATTATCCTGAAAAGATTACTTATAAAATGTAGACATTGTCGTTGTAGAGGGCATAATTGATCTATTTTCTACTGTTCATTGTACTATATCTGACATGAAGACGGCCTACAACGTTTGTTGATATACATGCTTATAAAATAACACGTGCAGGATTCTTTGTTGTAACTTTATTTCAATATGGAGTAACTCTTCCTCGATGTGTCATTTTTCATCATTACCAAATATTGATTTCATAGTCTCATTACCCATATCATGTTTTTTCACTGACCATCTGAAATGTGTACTTATGCATACTATATTTGTTTATGCTTTTTCTTTTTATTAACAATAGCTTTCCTCGGAATTCTTACATTTTAAATCTGTCTCAGTTAGTTTTCTCTGTATTGTTCTAGCACTGACAAAAACACCAGTTGCAATTAGTTTACTTTGAATGGTTGCAGCTGTCTCTGAGGCAAATACTTTTTACCCTTCTATCTTCAAAAGCAGATGAGCCTCTACCTTTACTTCTGAATAGATTCAATTCTGAGTAGACTCAGCAATATAGATATGTTTTTCAATGTACAGTTTCGACTAATTCTGAAATTTTACTTCTTTAATGTTTTAAAATTTGACGGAAAATCTATGTTTTTACCTCACCAGCCGCTTGCTGAACAGATCTGACTATTTATTTTCATTTGCATGCTTTCGGATGACTATGGTATTCTCGAACGGTGCTTGTAAACGATTCGAACACATGTATCTGCCTCAATCCTATCTCTAATTTTAGCAATTTTAAATCGTAGACGGGAAAGTATTTTCAAACGCACTCATAATTTGTCTTCGCACTTTAGATACATTCAAAAAAAAAAAAAAAAAACATTTTAGTGTGACATTCCTTTACTCAAGGTTTACTCCACTTCCAGCCATTATTTGAAATAAGTTAAAAATGAAAGGAAAAGGACATGCCGGCTAATCGAAATTACATTGTGTACAGAATATTTAAAAGCAATCTGAAAATTTTCTCTTGAAATATTTAATTACTGTATTTAGGAATGGCGATGACAATTTTTTTCTTTATAATCTCCAAGATTTCTTCGGTCCGAAATGGTTAAATAACAATTCACAAGTTATTTCTCCTCAAGTGTGAATATTTTAATGGACAGTTTATTTAAATATAAAGTATGTAAATAAAATAGTTAAAGGAAACATAAACTTCTTATATGTTCTTGAAATTATTTTTAAAAATTTACTGATATAATATTTTTTACTGGAATTAGCTTTTAATGAACAGTTACAGACAACAGCGCTTTCGCCCAAACTTCCTTAAAAAAAAAAAAAAACTCTAGTAAACATGACACAATATTTACAAAATGATGTATTATCTGATTTTCCATTAAAATTCATTTTTGTTTAAAATGTTGTCTGAAACTTTATGTTTTAACATTTTTCCAGTAAAATTCATATTACAATTTTAGATTTTATCAAATACAGTTTTACCTAGTTAAGAGAACTAAGAAAAATGACTTTCGTTTAAAAATTAGTTTCTTCAAAAAGACGCAGAAATATAAAACTTAAAAAAGAAAAAGCAAAAATGTCAAGCCTAAGTCAAAGCACACTGTGGTTGAATTTAAACTACATAATAAAATTTCCGAAGAATTTTTAAATGGATCAAAGTTAAATTTTGTTGTCTTTATAAATTTATTTTAAACAGCCAAAACTAAAATAATTTAAATCGAAAAAAGTTTTTGTTTGTAGTACAAGATGAAATTATGTAACAAATTTACTAAGCGGCTTGTGTCGAATTTTCTTTTAGGAGTAATTTGATTTCGGAAGCTTATAAAAGAAATATGAAATACGGTACCGAAAATGTTGTAATAGAAATTTATTCGGTCATTAATATTAATGGACTTTATACAGAATACCGTAGAAAAATTTCTGAAAAACGTATTTCTGAAAGTATTATTGATTATTAATTTAATTTTTAACAATTCCCGCTATTGTTGAAAAGCGTTTGTGAATTCGGATTGTCTGTCAGTCTACCTAATCGTCTGTCCGTGCTCTAACTTGCATGAATATTGTTCGATTGCCATGCTATTGATACTTGCAAAAACCACAGGGGATCCTGATGCGTATTTACGGCAAGGTTCGGAGGAGACCATGAAAATATCCGAACCATTAGGCTGCCGAGCGCATCTCTGGAAATCATTACTACCCGTCTAGCAGTCATGGGAGTAGCTATATCAAGAGTAGCCTATCAGTCGCTGAAATAGGCGTAAAGTTTCAGAAACAACTCGAAGCTCAAAACTCAGAATTATATATTCAGTTCATTCATTGCTAACAGATGTTTTACTAATCCTACCTTCTACTGAAAATCATTTAAAGAAGAGAAAAAAAAATTTTCTGTTAGTAAATTATATAAAAACTTAAACTTTTCTAGAATTGTAACTAAAAGTGTGTTACAATAACTAAAATTTAATATATTTCATTTACAACACTTTAAAGTTCAACATTTCACTATAGTATATTACTATTTTCATACTCAAAACTGCATATGTTCATTCCTTCAAATACTTCGAAATTCCAAAATCGAAGAATCAAATTTTCGTAAAATATGTGAAAAGTTTCGTAGGGTACCTTTAAACTCTTCTGTTGGCAATGATTGATTTCACAGCTGATATATTGACAAGTGACCCATTCTTTAAAATAAATAGTTTTCTTACACAAATGTTTTTTGTTTTCTCTTAACATTTACACAGGGTGGGATTGTATCCCATTTTTCATTCCCTAGTTCAATTTCTAGATGATGATTATTCATCAGTGAAAATGAGTGGTGTTTGTTTAAGCTTCGATATCTAGGAAAAAAAAGAACGCGATTAAACGTTTTAAACTTTGCGGTGAACATTTCTTAAAGAGTAACAAATTACAGAATACATTTTCCTTAAAAGTTATTTATTTTTTGTATCTTGCAAAAGTTTTTTCAAACATATATAGGGCGTTTTCTTTATTCCAGAATTAGGATTTTGAAAGCACAAAAGCTATTGACATTTTAAATTAATAATTAATAACGTATGGTTCCCTTATACACTTTAGTTTATGCAGAAACTATGTAGGAACAATTCCATTTTGTAGTTTAACTCTCAAATGCCCATGGTAGCATACCTGCTACCAATGTTTAATTTTTAGTACGAAATTCCATAAATAATGTACATTTTAAGTCATTACAATGATAATTGAACCTTTAAGTGATATTAGATGTGAATTTTAAATGCAGATGGAGCACTAAATAAGAATAAAAGTAGTTTGAAGCTACATGTCTAACAAACAGGACAAAATTGAATAACAGCTGTTAGTTTTTGTTCAAATTTTCAAATATTTTATTGAAATAAAACCAAATACATATTATATATAGGTATAAAAGGATTTACTTCCATTTTCTGCACAAAAAAGTTCAATGCAAGTTAGTTTTATAATGATAAACTCAGTAATTAAAATCATGGTATCAGATCTGCTACCACGGTTAGTTGGGCCGTCACGGTTGCGAGGGTTAGTAATCATGAGCCCACGATAGCATTTTAGCTACCATATTATTTTCAAAGAAAATTTGTATTTCTTAGTGTTAGCTTTGTATTTAAGATACTTGTTTACTTTTAATTGACAAGCACATGTTATTAAATACATCCGAGATAAATTACTTAAAATTTATAATTTCCATATACAATAAAATGAAATTATATTTTTTTTTACATTTTTGAAGAAAATATTAAAATTCCTTTTTAATATATAAATAGAGAAATTTATGAAGTAAATCCGGAATTAATATTTTGACCTTTATACTTCTAAGTACAAATGTAAACAAAAGTTTTTTTTTGAGCCAAAAAAAATAACACTTATTTTTTGCCGATACATGCTACATTAGTGTTCTATATATATATATATATATATATATATATATATATCATTACACACAAAATCTATAAGTAAAATGAAATTTTTTTATTAATATTATTGTGTAAAATTGAATAAATGGTGAAAAAAATTAAATTATATGAAAAAATTGGATATGCAACAAACTTTGGATTTTCTGACACGCTATCAATCGCAAATCATCTTTCATATTTTTTTTTCTTTTATCTTGAGGGGGTAGGATACCCTTGAATACGTCGAAAAAGCAAAAAATATCACTACGTTCCGAGCTCCAAAACCTGTGTAATAAGTCAAAAATATAAAATCAAACTTGATTTAAATATAAAGCTCATATATACATTTATATAAAATATAAATATATATATTTGTAAATTCATAAATAAATATTGAAATGATAAGTTTAAAAATATATATGATTATGAGAGAAAAAAAAATAGCACGCTTTGCGTGCATGATAAATTCTGAAAATATGCAGACAAAGAGGAAATTTTGGTGAATTAGTGCCACCTTTATACTAAAACCAGAATATTTGTAAAACATTTTGACTAAATAAAAGAATTAACTTAATAATTAAAAAAAATAGAATTTTCCATTTCTTAAAAATATTTTCAAAGAAAAAAAAAGAAGAAGAAAAAGAAGAAAAAACATTTTTTCTGGTTTTAAGTTGTAGATAATATAGAAATGAATATGTGGCGAAAATTTCTTTTGATTACCATGGATAGTTTTTTATGAACACTGCGCGCAGTATCAAAATTCATCGTTTTGAATAAACGCGCCGCAACGTTAAATTACCATTTTTCGCTTAATATTATTGATACATTAGTGTTCAAAATGCGCATAGAGCATAAACACTCCTTCTTTCTTTCTTTTTTTCTTGTTTTTTAGCTCTACGAGCCTCTAAAGTTTTACACAGTACTCGTTTTTCTGCAATCGCATTTGACCACTTCGAAAAAGCGTAAAACAGCGCTAAGTTCCAAGTTTCAAAACTTGTGTAATAAGTAAAAAATAAAAATCTAATTTATTTCAAATATAAAGTACATATTTAAATTTATATTTTAAAAATATATGTTACATTATTAGATCTAATTCCGCGATTCCCTTATCTTATTCTAAATTACTACTTTATATTCACTAAATCCTTATTCTTAAATAACCTCTATCGTTAATTTTGTTAAATTCCCTTTAATTTAATGCCTAACTTGTCTAAATTACTTAAATATTACGCTTTTAGTATTCATAAATTAAATGTTCCATTTCCACCCTTTTATTTTCTTTTAGAATGTTCTGTTAGCTTCCATTTTATTTTCCCGCGCGTATTCCGGGATTATCCTTTTTAACTTCAAATTCATCCACTCGCTCTGTCAGCACTATTTCCATGGCGTGGTATTCTTAATTATTAATTGGTTGAGAGCGCGACCTACGTCATATTTGTATTCCTACACTTGCACAAAAAGCCGATGCTCGTTGTGTTTCAGCAGATTCTACTCGTATTTCCATTTTTCATACCACCCCCTGATCAACGTCTACGTATTTGATTATCTACAACTTGCGTACTCCCTAAATTACTACTATGAAGCGATGGCTAATATTCTTGGTGGAAACTGTGCCGCTGAATGATGTTTTAATAAAATGATGAGCTGTCTTCCCGTTTTATCTCAATTATTTCCGGGGAAACTTTCACGGAAAAATGTATTCCACGTCCTTCACTCGTCGACTGATAATCATTATATAACATCAATGTAGCAGTCTTTAACACGACAGAATTCCAATCCTCGTTATACTAGTACAACAGGATTGAATTTACCTGTTCTGACAACTTATACTACTCTATTACTGCTGGACGTGATCCACTACTGATATCGTGACAGCCAGTTACTTCGTCTCAACTAGAAAAATATTCCAATGTTGCCATAATGCAATATATATATACTTGTAAATTCATAAATAAGTATTGAAATGATAGTTGAAAAATATGCGAGATGGTAAGAGAAAAAAAATGCCTTGCGCGCATGATAAAATCTGAACATTTGGATTCAAAGAGGAAATTTTGATGAAGTTAAAAACATAATAGTGTTAAACATCAATTCGAAGATTCCAGAACATTTTAGTTCTCCATGTATCTTAAAAATGACTCAGATATAGCATTATTACTGCTGTCGTTTTGGTTGCTATTTTGAGAGGAGATAATGGAACAAAAATAATGTATTCTTCAAAAATCTACTTTTATTTATGTGATTAGTGAACGTGGTTTTGGAAAATTTACTTTAATTGTTGTAGCCATTGCTGTAACTCATATTATGAAGGAAAAAAAATGGCACTCATAACATATTCATGCACGTAGGGTGGAACTAAAAAAGGAATATTCGAATTTTATATTCTAATAGTGCTTTTTCTTCTTTTTTTAACTCCATAAAAAGAATATATATTTCTTTTAATTTTGAAATGATATTTTCCGATTCCTCAAATGTTCTGACTTCCTAAAAAGGGAATAAAAGCCAATAATTGCATTAAAAATATTTTAAGTTTATTAAAAATTTTATATTTTGCAAAATTAAAATAATTAAGTGTAATAAAGTCTTGTAATAAAGACATTAATGTAGTTGGAATGTCATGAAAAAGATGCCCCTACTTCACGTGACATTGGTAAGAAAAGCCAGCGTATTTCACGATGACTCCTATTGTCTCTGTTTTACTTGACTGTGAGTCATAAAATGTTAATCCAAGTTAGCGGGTACGGTGTTTGTGCATTAGCAGTTTCGCGATTATTTTTAAGAAATGGTCAGTGTCAAATGTGACATTGCCTGATAATGTGCTTAAAACTAGAAATTTGTTAAAGTGTCTTGTGTTTCGTGAAACAAAACAATTAACATTATATTGTCGTCTTCGTACAACTAAAACTGTACGGTTGAGAGCTTCAATTCAATTGATTTCTGATACACGAATCTTAAAAATGATTAGCCTTTCAATGGAAATCCCATAATTTGGGGAACAATATTAATGGTAGAAAGAATAATCCTACATCCAATTAAAACTAAAATTTTAGGTAATCGTCTAAATACCTTTTCTTTGTGTAATGCACAAATATTGTCGTCTTTCAGAACATGAACGCAACTTTATCAAAGACCTAAGAGAGAGAAAAATTATGTCAACAGAGTCAATAGCTATAATAACTACAAAGAAAAAGATGCACAATGTAGCAAATCTGGAAAAAGAAATATAAAGTAAAGAAGTTATTTTAAAACAAAAAAGTGATGTTTTGATGAATGTCTCGCAAAATGAAGAAACATAGCTTGGGAAGCAATAGTTCAATAGTACTTCTACTGACCCTGAATTTGACAATCAAGCAGTTGCATGAACGGGAACAATAACACATGATCTTGTTCGAAAAACAGGATCAAAATATATTGGCCATATTTCATTAACATATTCCCCTGCATTAATATAATCAATGGATATTTTGCGTATTTTCTATGGACATTTCAAAGTTGAAAGTTATTGGTTGCGACGAAACAGTCTTTAATACAGGATGCAAATCTCGAGATATCAAAATATTGTATGTACAAGATTGAAAAAAAACATTTATGATGGATAATTTGCTTACTACATGAAAAACGAACTTTCTTTTAGACGCTTATTTCAACATCTCGATGGAAAAATAACGAGTCCTAAAGGATTTTCTAGACCGATAGGAAAGCAACTTGAAAAATGCGAACATATGGAAATTATACACTATAACAAAATTGAATCACAGCTAGCGCAAGTTAATTTTGTGGATTTAAACTCCGGAAAACTTGATTATTCTCGTTGGTAAACAATAGCCAACAGCCAACAAAATTTTGCGATTATATGTGCATTATAAGACTTCCTCAGAAAATGTAAAGTTTATAGTCATATGTGGTTAAACATCGACTTAAAAACTTCTTGAAAGAGCGGATCAGTTCATTTGTGGGGAAATGATTAAATGTTCTATGTACCTCAAAAACCAGTATAAAAGCATTATCAACCAATTCATTAAGAGAAATGTGTTTTTTGGCAATGACGAAAATATACTTTTGGCTATGTTTTGAGGTACCTCTCTTTAAATAGGATGCTTTTGAATACATAGATTTAATTAACTGGAATCAGTGTAAGTTAAAAGAATCTCCTGTCTTGACGGACTTATCGGATAAAGAACTTAAAAAATAGTACAAACATAGGAAACACCCGATTTTTAAGATTTGCTTGTCATATAGAAACAGTGGAATTTTTGAACTGAAATTACAATATCAGAAACTTATTTCTTTTTAATATACTTGTTGAAATATACATATGCTTTTTTCAATCAAGCTGCATAGACAGAAGTTTTAAAACATAGAAATAAATGTTTAAGGCATGGACATAGGCATACAGTCTTAAAGTTCCAGATATAACGTGCCATTTTATAATTCCATGGAAATGTAAAGCAAGTGGAATTGATGAAATTCTGATATGTATTATTCTATGTGACGATTTATATCTAAATCAAAACAATAAATAAAAGTTGTGTTACAAACAGTGTTGCCAAATCTGACGGTTTCTTCATTCAGAAATTTTAAGTTCAACTTTTATTAATAGCTTATAATTAAATTCTAGGAGCATTTTAAAATAAACCCCACGAACAAATTCGTTTTAGAAGGCAGTTATGTCCGAAATAGTTAAATCCCTTTTTATAAGATCAATTGTTAATTTGATCTTTAAAGTCAATTTTCTGAAAAGAGTGATTTTTGTCACATTACGCAGGATTCCTAAAAAGTCGCTGTATAGAATGTCATGAAATTTTAAATGAATGTATAAAAGTTGATTATGCAAAAAATAACATACTATTATGTTCATAAAGTGAGAAAGTTAGCAATTGTGATCATTTTTCTTTAAAAAGTTTCAAAATTTTCACTGTTTTTTTTTCTTTTTTTTACTTATTTTAATAAACATACAAGAGGTTTACAAATTATTGAAATAAAAAAAATAAGAATGTAAATATTGTCAAGTGTTTAATTAAATATAGTTGCAGTAAATTCATTCTATATAAATTAAATGTTATTCAACATGTACATCTTGTTTTGCTATTGCATTGTATTCTATATAGTGCTCGGAAAACGTTTGTTTGAAAAGGCTTGGAACTTGAAATTTCTTATTATTTAGCACATTGAGTGCCACGATGACTGACACTGAAGCGCTAAATATTTACAATGTTTAAAGTAATTTTTAAGAAAGTATAATTCTAGAATAAATAAAATGTAGGTAAATTTTAAATAAATGTTCAGTAATTACTTAAAACAATATACATTTTTTTAAAGTTTTGTATCATATTTTAGAAGTCAGTCATCGGCGAATGACGCATTTTAAACGGAAAGTTCACTGTCAGTCATCGGTGACTGACGTGGTGCTTAACGTGTTAAACATTTTGTGCGTATTGATATTTTTATATACACGGGAATGTATTATTCATAAACAATAATTAGATGGATCTGTCAACAGTATGTTAGATTATATTAATTTCATCCACAACTGAAATACATAATCTATTCCCAATTAATATAATTAATTTAGTCAAAAAGGCTATACAATTAAATGGATTATTTAAATTTATTAGTAGATTATTGTAAATTCTTTTCAAATGTTAAAGATTTTTATTTTTTTTTTAACTAACCATTAATATTTTACATTTTATCTGAATTGCCTTAAACAGAAATAGTAAATATATTTTGAATTTAAAAGTATTAAGTTCAGAAATTTCGTTTAATTAGAATCCCAAAATAACAACAAATAACTTTTTATTCCTTTGTTGATTACGTTTTTTATTAATAGCAAGAAAAAGTAATTCATTTTTTGCAAAATATAAATAGAATAACCTAAGTATAAACTGGAATGAACAATAAATTCATTAATGCAGAAAAAAGTTTTATTTTTTAATTCGTAAACATTTTTAATCTTAAATTATAATGTTAAAGGTGTATTTATGTTTAAATATAAAGAAAATAATTAAATGTTTATTATAACTTCTGTTTTGTGCTTACGTTTTATGTTAGATATATAAATAATTATGCTATAAAGGCAAAAACTGTGTAGAAGCAATCCAAGAATTATTCAAACAATATTAGTATAAATGACAGTGTGGCCACATGCATCAGGTTTTATTTTAAACATTCTAAATTCTCACGAGAAAGCTTTAATAGTTATTTTTACTTTATAAGATAATAGGTATTCTAAAAACAAAATAAAAAAAATAATATTCCAAATTTTCTCGTATGAATTTAGAATTCCTAAAATAAATAATTTCATTAAAAAAATCCAGATGTGGCAACATTGATCTTACGATGTAATTTCTACAATCGAGTTATAGTGAAATTAGGTTGAGAGGCTGTATACATAGTTATTTTTATACAAAATTTAAAAATCAATGTACGATACTCTATGTTTAATCTATCTAAAATCTATTTTCAATTAATTTCCTATACCGTATTTATCACAGATAGAAATTGTCATTGCCCTATATTCAGAAATACAAGAAAAATTATTTAAATTTTGTGATTTTATAGCTAAAAATGCTAAGATAATTTTTTGTTTTTGTTTTGGTTTTTTTGTGATGAACCACAAAAATTAAATAGAAAAAAAAAACTTAAAGGTAAGGTTTATTTGCTATATTTAGCGATCACAAAACCGTGAAAAACAGATTTTCAACATTAGTTTTAAGTATGATTTTGCTAAATTTGTCGACTTTACAAATTTATTGAAAACATGGCAACTAATGACATGAAATTACAGATAATTGTTTGCGGCGTGTTTTCGTTTATAGCGAAAATAATAGTGACCTCAGAAATATATATTTATGTTTAAGTAAATTTAAAAAGCGCATTAATATTTAAATCATTAATAATCAATATTTTAAAACATATTAAAAAAGAATATTCATGCGTATTAGGTTTGAGCTTTTACAAAACATCACGTAGAACACAAATTAATGAAATATGTAAACTTTTGATTGATTTGTGAATAAAGAGCGGATATTTATTTCCAACATTTATTGACTCGTTCTCAAGTAATTTATATCCGACTAAACTATCATTAAAAATTTATGATAAACTGTATTTCTCCATTTTATCCATGTGAATTTAAACACTCAATAAAAATTCTAATCAACACATAAATGATTAATTTTAATATGTAAATAAAACATTATATAAAAAAACCCACTGAATTTTTAAACTAAGTATTTTATAAAAATCAAAACTGTAACCGTTGTTTTTTATTTAAATAATTAAAAACAAGCTTATAGTAATTGGTGGTAAATTTTTATTTAATTTTTTGGGATACTTTACTTTCAAGTTATATGATATTTTATTTTGATGTCAATATTCACTGAAGCTACCTATATATATTTCTCAGGAATGATGAGTAATATTTTTCTTTGAATGATGTTAAACATATTTTAGAGATATTATTATTATTAAATAGTGGCTCTAAATATTTCCAAATCTAAATCTAATTTTCCAATATTTCCAATTCTAAATCTAAATATTTAATTTCAATCTTATCATAAAATGAATTTCTTTAGCTCTTTAATGCTAAGCGCCCTGTCAAAATAAAATTACAGATCTATTCTGTCACAGTATATCATGTTAATCCGTCTTCTTTTCTGTAGATTAGTTATAGAGTGTATAACAGGACTGTTGTACATTTCCCCATTTCTGTTTGAAAAAATATAGATTGTATTTTTTCCGTCCTCTTTTCGAGCAAAACATTTTTTTTTTTTTTTTTTTTTGTCTTTTACTGTATGTTTTGAATCGAAGATTTGAAATATCTCGTTAAAATTGCGTATTGCCATTGAAAAAAATGAAGTTTGGATTCCTTTTAATATGTAGATAGCCCCTAAGCTAATTTTATATACATCATTTAAAAGTAGACTTTATTTCCAATCGTTCGGTACCAGTAACTTTCGTCTACGATAATTTGCTGATGAGTTAGTTGGGGGTGTTTACATTTTTTTCCACGACTGTACTTTTTATCTAATTAGAAGTGCCTTTTATTGATACTATGAGATAGAAATACTTGATAGTTTCTTATTGTTTTAATATACTTAACACAATTTAAAAACATTTCAGTTACACTGAAACTTTCTAAATAACTTTCGCGGTAATTGGTATATTATTTCATACATATTTCATTTTCAGTGATATTTTTATTGGTATATTTTTCTTTTAAGAAATGCATCTTGTTTGCCAAAACCATAGTTACGACTATACAATTTGGAATTTAATACTCGTTTTCATAATCATAACGGCATCAAGATTATATTATTGTTAAATGAAAAGTTAAATTACATAAATGTAATTTCCAAGTATAAAATAAACAATGAAAAATTAAAGATTACGCGATTCAAATGAAATATATTTTTAGAAAAGGCATAAAATGGTATTTTAAATCAATATCATACCCGACAGAAATAAAATATATTCCATTCAAATTTTATTGCAGAAGAAATTGCTTGGTAGCTGTATTTTTTGAATGGAATTTGACTTGAAACATATTGTCTTCATAAATAAAGAGCATCATTTGTTGGAACGGTAAACAATATTTGTCTTCATTCGAAATATGAAAAGTTATGAAAGTGCAATTTTCTTTTCATTTTGGCAGAAATATTTCAGTTTTAACTTTTACATAACACATGAATTGAAATGTAAATTTCAATGTTTTTTAGTACAACATTTGAATTTCTCCCATTTCGTTGATTAAAAAAAAATTCACACATAGTTGCCAAGTTTTTTTTTTTTTGTCACATAAAGTTTTTTCCCGGAAAATAAATAGGAATATTTATTTTTCAGAGTGAATGCATTGACGTCTACGAAAGACTTTTCCCTGTCTTTCAGTTTCAATTTTTTTTGTCTAAAATTTCATTTTTTTTAATTATTATACTACCAAAATATGATGTTACTGTTTGTTTCCGGATAAAAAAATAATAATAATAAGTTTTGTTTCCTGTAAAAATACATTTAAGCAAAGTGTCCAACAGAAAAAGAAACAATAAGAAAATTGTTAAGAATAAAAAGACAAATCTTACAGTGAACATATATGACGCATCATAAACATAAACATTTTTTTTAAACTAAAAATTAAAAAGAGATAGCGCTACACTTTATGTAAATAGAAATAAGAAAAAATCATATTCCATAGTTAAACTGTTGTCACTATATTTTAAAAATACACTCCATCTATCGGCATATATCTGCCAGAACGTGTCTAGGCATTTAAATTGGCAGATTATTCGCACGACAGGAGAGAGTTCCATTGTACAATTTTTTAAATGGATACTTTTAGATTATTCTACATCAATTACACAGAATGGACAATTTTCAAGCTCGTATAAAGCAAATACTTCCTCAAAACAGATATATATTTGTGTTGATTTCGTATTCATTGATTCCGATAATTAGCTCTATATCTCATTAGCTCTATACCTCGTTTTTAATAGTAATTACTTGTTTTTGTCCACTGTCATGGGCTTAATTTCATTCTTTTATTCATGTTTGAAGATTGGGAAAATTAACTTTTTTCAAACGATATTCAAAAGGATTTCAAATGACATTTGACCTTAATTAAAAAACTCCAATAAATATTTTGAACATGTGTTCTATGTTACCATATGCTTTAAAATCATGTATTTTCGAACTATCCAATATTATTCACAATCTAAAACAAAGCATAAATGAGCAAAATAATAAAAACATGCAAATGAACGTTGAAATAAGTAATTTTATCTATATTTCGTTGCTCTAAAACACGGCTGATGGACACATATGAAACTTGCATGATTCCGTTTACCGTAGGCATTATTTTAAAAATATCGATTTTTATTTCAGATATCCAAAATCCCATATCAGAGGTGTATTTTAATTCAAATGATCCGATCTTCTAAATTTCAATGCTTTCTTATAAATTTACTTTAACGCAATAACAATGATATAAAAATAATCCTTTAAATTACCGGATTTTCATCACTACTCTGAGAGCTAATATAAAGAAGAGTGAACAAGTACTTCTTGGATGATTGCCCCAAGGTTTGTTCAACGGAAACAAACTCGTTCCATACATTAACATTTCATGTTTAACTTATTTTATTTAGTAGATTTAACTACCCAGTTCCGCCTAATTTGAAAACAAATATCATCCGAAATATTTAAAGTGTTTATTTGAGAGATTAAAGTGATTGTTTTGTACGCATATCAAACATTTTAATTTCCCAATATTCGTCCGGTTTCTTCGTCAGATTCGTTAGATTTTGGTCAGAAATCAAATTTATGTAAACTGTTGAATGATACCAGAAAGACCACTTCTGAAATTTTATTCTGTATCTAATTTAGAGTTACTAACTGCTAACACTTCACTATATCTAACTAGTGTGCAATTAAGGTTATTAAATAACATATATTAGCAAAATAACCATCACAAACAATTTTTTACAATCCTACACAATTTAGAAAAGGTAAAGAAAGACAAAACCGATTTCCAATTCAGACATAAGTTTCAGCGATTCAGTACAAGATCGCATTCAAAATCACACAAATGCTCCCGTCTACTATAGTAAACTTACAAAAGAATAATGAGGCATCCTGCCCATGTTCAGTTAAATTCTGTACATATAAATCAAAAATCGCGAGCAGAATTTAAAAAAGATATGTACATGTAAAATGTGATATATTAACGAAAGCATACTGATTTTATGTTTAAATTTCTAGGCAACACGTTCTCACGCAAAATCACAAAAACTAAACCGTCTACTAGAGTAACCTTGCACAAGAGAAACCAGGCATCGTGCAAATGTATTGTATAATTCAAAAGATATAAATCAAAGTCTTAAATAAAGGAAAAATATATTTCTCATTAAGGCAGAAAAGTTAGAAATTCAGTATAACACGATCTTACGCAAACTTACAAAAAACCACATGTCTACGGTAGTAACATTACAAAGAGTAATCAGGCATCTTGCCAATACGGTGTTAAATTGAATACAGAAAAATCGAAAATCGCGTACAATATTTAAAAAAAAACTCTACGTGTAAAATGTGATATTATAATCAACAAAATTATATAATTTTATATTAGAAATCCTAGACAACACGATCGCACGCAAAATCACAAAAATTCGTCCGTCTGCTGGAATAACTTTACAAATGAGTAACCAGGCATCCTGTAAATGTATATTTTAAAATTCTGTTTATGTAAATCAAAATCACTTACAATAACGAAAAAAAAGATCATTAATAATAGAAATAATGTAACTATAATAGAACATGTAAAAGGTGATATCTTAATCAATAAAAACATATACATTTTATATACATTTTCTAAAATACATGTCAAGGAAGTCAGAATAAATTCTGGAAAACACATTTAAACTAGTATGTTGTGGCCATCACAAAACTTTCTTCTATCTCATACATGTCAATGCTTCAAAATTCACTATCTCAGTGCCAAATTAAATGGCAATCTGTGTTCATCATGAGAATTCTAAAAATATGAAATTCCGTGCATTAGTTCTCGAGGTATGACTGTTGCTGAAATCGTGTAAATCCCGCAAAATGCAGCATAGCATCGCCACCTATTGGGTTATTTACACCACAACCTAATTATCACCAACTTATGTCAACGTCTAACTGAATATGAAGTTTGAGGAAAATTCGTGCATTAGTTCTTGAGATAGAGGTATTGCGCAAATCATGACAAATGCAGCATAGGAGCGTCACCTGTTGAGCGATTTGCAACAACACATAATCAGCAGCAATATTAATCAAGTTATACTTAAATCTGAAGTTTGATGACAATTCGTGCATTAGTTCTTAACATAGAGCTATTGAGGAAATAGTTCAAAGTGCAGCACAGCAACGCCACCTATTGGGCGATTTACACCAACACGTAGTCAGCATCATTTCATATGAGGGATTAACTAAATCCGAAGTTTGATGAAAATGTGTGCATTATTTCTTGAGATAGAGCTACTGCGAAAATAGTGTAAATCATGCAAAATGCAGCATAGCAGCGCCACCTGTTGGGCGATTTACACCAAAACGTAATCAGCATCAATTCATATCAAGGACTAACTAAATCTGAAGTTTTATCAAAATCCGTGCATTAGTTCGTGAGATAGAGCTACTGCGAAAATCGTGAAAAATGCAGCATAGCAGCGCTACCTGTTGAGCGATTTACACCAAAAACTAATCAGCATCAATTTGTATTAGGGACTAACTGAATATGAATTGTTATTAAATTCCGTGCATTAGTTCTTGAGATAGAGCGCCCACAAAACTTGTGTCACATACACACAGACAGACAGACAGACAGACTCACAGAGTCACAGACAGACATTTTATAAAAACATGTTTTTTGGAATCTCTCACCCCTAAAACGTGTAAATCCGTCGAAAACCGGAATTCGACAATTTTCATGAATCCAATACTTTCTTCTTGTAAAGATAGAAGAAAGTAAAAAGAAGACTGAAATAATTTAATGATACTCAATAAACTCCTTTTAATTAATCTCTTTTTAATTAATTCTATTTAAAGATATTTTGCTGAATGTTGCAAACATAAGCCTATTACTAAGTTAAAAGCCACAATAAAAAAAATGCTTAAGATTTTGCAAGAGAAAGAAGATTATTCGTGTGATCTTAATGGTGCTAACGAACATTAAATATTTAAAGCTCGTTCAGTCTTAAAAGGATAAAATCATTTTTTCAGAAAACTACCTCTTTTTTGGCATCTTTAAAATACGCATTTGAGCATGTGATATTTTTATCTCGTTATTCAAATGCTTTTAGTGACAACAGTTCAAATATCGATTTTATGTAGTAAGGTGTTTATCGATTAGAAAATAGATGCCCTTAAATTTTATAATTATCTTTTTCATTGCTTTCATTAAGAATTAATAGATAAATTTATCAAACTATTTTCCCAAACTTTTACTGCTAAGAAATTAAAATTATTATGCAGAGTAATGTGAACACTGAACAACTAACAGGGAGAAAATATTAATTTAGGGTAAGTTAAATATTAGAATTTTAAGAGACCATTTAACATACAATTTTTAGTTTATGAAATAGACTCGCTACTTAATGTACTAGATAGTATAATTTGAGTTATGTGGACTCAGGGGATTTGGACACTAAACAAACAAAAAAGAAAAATTATGTGTTAAACGTAGATTATAAAACGTTTTGCAACACTAACAGAATAATTTTTAGAATTTTTTTTTTTGTACAATGAAATTGATGATAGTACGCCCTGTATGCAAAATCTTCTGTGAGCCTCTGTAAATGAGCAATAAATGCTAGGCATACCATAATCTATAGAAAACACTCCCCTTAGATGTAATCGAATTCTTTTTTTGGCCCTTGTAAACGAACTATTTATGCTACTTATTTTATACTCCTGAGAAAGTATATTTTTGTTCACCTCCGTTGATCCATTTCAATTTTTTTTGCGTTTGGAGTATTGGACACCATTAAAATGCACAAAAAAACAAATTTTCCCAGAAACCATAATTTAACAGAATTTTGTATGTGACCCTCTGAACGAACTCTAAATAATTCATTCTTCATTTTCAATAGCGAACATTCTATATTAAACCTCAAATGCAATAACAGTCAGACTATATTAACCTGAGTTAAAGTACAGATAGTTGGACAACCAGTCAGATACACGAATCGAATCCATAAACATTACTCTACTAAGTTGATATATAGAAAAACTGTTGTGAATCCCACTTGGAATACTGCGTTGTGATTATTGCACTAATTCGCCAATAATTCAGAGGTAACAATATTTAACTACTAACACAGTACACCCAGAATAAATTAACAGCACTTGTTATTTGATCGTAATAATCCCACGTTATGGTGTATAATTTATAAAATTTTTTGTTCTTTCGAAAAATCGATTTGGAAAACTAGTTTAATAACCTTCACATACAGAGAAGTGCTTAATTTAAGCCGGTACTCAACACAGCACAATTCCATTATTATTATTTTTTATTTCAGTGAATATTTAAATATTAGCCAAAGCCAAGTATTGTGCGCCAAAACTAATCGGGATGGGATGGTATCTTCAACGGTTGGTAATTAAGGTTACAAAACAGGATAGACTGACCAAAGCAAAAGTCACCCGGTCACCCTAAACATCCACCCTAAAAGAAAAATACTAAAATCTGAAAAGCAAAAGTATCGGAGAAGGATTATTTTTAACACAAAATCTCAAAAGCACATATGAACAGCTGTAAAACCCGTAGTAGCACAGAAATATCTACCCAAACAAACAAAAACATATTTTAACGATATTTAAAAAACATTGCCTTATTTAACAAAGCAGAACAAAGCACTTTAAGAATTCGAGAAACGTATTTTAGAAATAGCAATGCCTTGTGCAGATAGCATATTAATTTTCAGAGAATGCGCTGCAGTGCACCGCAGAATATTAGGACTACTGTTCTTTTTTGTTGAAGCACAGCAGCGTAGTGGTCAGTAGGCCTGTCTGCACGCTTCACGTAGATAATTCGATTCCCAGTTGGGTAAGGTTGTCTCAATCTTTCATCCCTCCGGGGTCCATAAAATGAGTACAATGTTTGGTAACCAAACACTGAAAATCCCGTGATAGACTGATTACCTGACCGGGTCATGTGCTGCATAGCACCTCGTGGGCCAGCGTCAAGAAAAAAGGGTGGGTACTTTGGGCCCTGCTCCTGCATATATAGTAAAATCACTGGTTCATTTAAGAAAAATTAATTCCTGATACATTGAAATAATGCAAGCATTATTTAAACAAAATTAGTAGGGGAGATGGGGGCACATGTGAACAGGGGGCAGATGTGAACATCGCAATTTTTCAATAGTTATTATAAGTTTTTTTATTTGAAAAAAATTACTAAAGATGACAGCACCTGTAGACATATGGTAAAAATTTTTTGAAGCTTTTTGACATTTTGTTTGTCCTCTGTAGCCAAAACACTGTTTTTAGATCTCAAAAGTAAAATCTTTCTTCCAAGTTGATAAGCGTATAACTTTATTTATTTATTCATTTATTTGAATTTGAGTGTTTTAACATATACTATGAATACTAATCAATATTTTTGATAACGTTCTTTTTCTTCTAAAATTGAGAAATGTTAATGATTTATCAATTTAACAGAAGCAGCAATGTGGTGCACTTATGAACAGACAAGCTGGGGCAGATATGAACAGTACATAAGTGCCCCAATATTCATTCCGTGATTCTGTTACTTTCAGTTAACTTAATGATAAATAATGTCAGTTCCATTATCTATAATTTTCCTAAAATAGAAGATATTTTCATCACACAAAGTTGATTTTGCATTGGAACTTCATCAAACACATATTTCAGCAAATACATAAAGAGCAACAAGCTCGTTTACATTCAATTGTACTTTAAATAAATTTAATGTTTTCTAAAATGCAATAATTATATATTATTTTACTAAACAGGTTACAACAATATTTTTATGCATTGTTAATACAAAAGTATTACCTTGAACAACTTTGCAAATTTTTCTATTACATTTGTTCTAAACTTGCAATGATGGCTTACTTCCATATCAAAAACAGTTATGTATATGATGCTTTGAATGGAGATAGATAAGAGTAATATCTTAAGAAAGTAAAATTTTTAAACTGATAACTACCGTAAAATCTCTATTGTAACCCCCTCCCTCTTTCAAAAGCAAAAGAAGTTTGGGAGGGGGGGGGGGGGTTATAGTCGAGATTTTTTTTAAATCATTAAAAAACCCTCCTTTATCTATAATTTACAAGTAAATAAGGCAAATACAGCAGTAAGAATCTTTCGTATTTCGGCAGATTTGAGATAAATAGTATGTAAACGCTTCCCTCCCCCCTAAAAGTTTCCCCAAACAAAAACCCCTAAGCAAAATTTAAAAGTTTTAATTTCTTTTTTAAATTTTCTTCTTTATTTTTTTTTTTTATTATTATTTCAGTAATACTTAATGAATCACCTAAGCCTGCACCCCCAAAATCTACTTATTTTCATTTTATAATCTTTTGCTTAAACATATCACCCAGAAACTAGAGAAGTATATATATATATATATGTATGTATATCTTTATGGTGAATTTCACAGTTAATTAACTAATGATTACGATGACAAATGAATAACAGAATAAAAAGCATGCCAAAGGATATTTTTCCTTGTGTTCACATGTGCCCCACGTGTGTTCACAACTACCCCGCTGATGGGGCACATGTGAACAATATTTCGAATTTATAAAACTATTAAAAAATGTAAAAAGAACTATACAGGTGATTTTTAAAAAATTGCCATGTATAAAATAAAGTTCTATTTACTATATTGAGTAGGTTTTGTTTATAGAAACTAATCCAGTCATGAGAAAAAGCTATATTTATGCGAACTGTTCACATGTGCCCCCATCTCCCCTATACATGGACACATGAGAATTGAAAACATTCTTCATCGTTTAATTTTGAATAATTATTATTATTTTTTAGTTTAGAAAATATAACCTATTTAGCCACATATTATATTAATCATATTAGCATTCTTTTAGATGCATTATATTGTATTTTATTCATTTTAATAATTAGAGAAACAAAAGTTATATTTTTCCAGTACAGTTTACCTTCTGATAAATTGCAGAAATGCATTTTTCTTTTAAATATAAATGAAATAATAGAATTCATTTTATAATTTTTATCATATATTAAATAAAAAATATTCGATAATATACCTTTAAGGAAAAAATACATGATACCAATCCAAGTATTACTTAAACAGAATTAGTGTAAATGGAAACATGGGAATATAGAACATTTTCCTGTCATTAAGCGTGTATTTTACTTCTTTTTACATTTTTTTCTACTTTAGAAAAACTTGAGATATTTATCCTCAGATTCGGTTGTGCAAATCAGCATTCATTTAGATATCTTGTAATGGGTCTCATTATTTAGGTGATTAATATTTTATTTTACGGATTTGTTTCTTACATTTAAACAGTGAAATAAGCTAATATCAGTTTTAACGTTACGTATAGTGAAAGTTATTGATTAATGATGAGTGTAAAAAAACCTTTTAAAAAATCATTTCAACCAATTACAAAATTGCTCTCTTTTCCATAGTTTTGTTCGAAATGTGTATCAAGTAACTTCAACAACCAAGCTGACAAAACTGATTTATAACTGATTCAAAACTGATTCACTATAAAAAAAAAAAAAATACTTGGAAGCGTTTCCGAAAATCCGTGGCAGCAAAAGATAAATATGTTTTTATAAATGTGTCTTGAAATCTCGAAAATATATTACTTTCTGAGTTTTCTTAAGATTAAGAACTATTTTCAGAATCGTCAGTAACTCAGTCGAGGTTATTATATATTTTCAATTGTCGTTAAAATGTATTTTCGCAGAGTAAGCAGCATTAGTCTTTTTTACAATGTAATTTAAAGTTATAATAAATAAAAACATATATTATTGATACATGAATCTATTAAAATTTGTCATTTAATAAATAGATTTAGTTTTATGCAACGACTGTATTAAAACAAAAATATTCGCCTTACGTAGTTACAGTATACAGTAAAAAGTCTATGCACTGAGTGGATACCCAGCTGCAGTGCGAAAAAAACTCTCTGTGGATAAGTATTTGTATAACATATCTTAGAGGAGACATGAAAAGAGAGTCTAACGGTAGCACAAAAATCAGCTAAAATGAAAAGGTAAATAGATAGAGTTAAAAAGGTAAGGAAAGCTATTCAAACTACATAAGGTGGAAGGGAAGATATTAGGGGAATATGAAGTGTGAATAAATTCGGATTGGCTAATATGAAAGAGGAATCGGAGCTTCATTGGAGTAAACAAAGGAAGTCCAATAAATTTAAAAAATGAGAAGAAATGAATACAAGATTTAAATATTAAGATAGAATAGTGACTAAAAGGTAAACTTAATGAAGTATATCTAAATATAAAGGGTTAAACTCCTAAAGTCTGTCGATAAATCGTCATAGCCCGAATCTGCGAGTAAAACAAGGATGTTAAAGAAATCTACCTACCCTTTAAATAAAAAAGGCAAATTTTTATTGCCATATATTTCAATAATATAAGAAAAAATATGCAATACTAGCATAATTTATAAGAAATCACAGAAGTAATTTGTGTGTGTCTGTGGGGGGGGGGGGCGGTTAAAGAACGAAATAGAATGAAACAAATAAATATTAGCATAATGGGGACTACTCTTCTAAAATAGAAGTATATCTACGCCTTTTACGTTTACAAGCACTTTAAACATCATAATATAGAAGTCATAAATGATGTCATTAATGATGTTATAGAAGTTATTTTGGAAATGTTTGGGAGAAATTAAAGACGGTTAGCAAGCGGATAAGTTTTTAGGTCATTTCTAATAGTAAAATTACGAAGGTATATAAAACAATTACGATTAAATCTGAGCTGTATATTATGAAAATGAGATAAATTATCCAAGCTGGTTTTGCAAGCGAAGTCGCAGATTCGACTAGCCTAAGTTAGTTATTGATTGAATTATTTTATTGCGAATAGAAAGTAAAGGGCAGTGAAAAAGAGGGAAACGGGATTTAGAAACCCTAGCTACTCTTCCAAGAATATTAAGAATTTGTTTTCGAAAAGTAAGGCATTTGCAGTGATAACCGACAGATAACGGCTTTAACGTACCAAAGACATATCGTTAAAATATGGAGTAATTACGGTAGGACCCAAAATAGAACGCTGCAGTATGCCGCATATAATGGACTGTATTGCAGATAAATTGTTGTTTATGCGGAAGAAATATATTTACAAATATCCGCTTTTAAATTAGTACAAGAATTTCTCTCTAAAATTCCTATTTTCTAACCCTAAATAAGCGTATATAAAAAAGAAAAAATTGTGGGATGTAGTATTAAGGCTGTTGGTAAGTGAGATCTTAAACTCCCCTGGCTAATGTTAAACTTATGGGTGCGTGACGAAGTTATATTTTTAAAATATCTCCTCAAGTAATTAATAATTTTGACTTATTTTACCTGTGTACCGCTCTTGAAGGATGTCTCCTATCTATATTATAAAGGACAAACATATCTGTGCGTAACGCATACGTCATTCTGCGAATGGCAACACTTTGAATCTATATTATAAAGGACAAACATATCTGTGCGTAACGCATACGTCATTCTGCGAATGGCAACACTCTGAATCTATATTATAAAGGACAAACATATCTGTGCGTAACGCATACGTCATTCTGCGAATGGCAACACTCTGAAGTTTGAAATGAAATTTCGGTTTTGCAATTTTCGCTACTGCAAATTTTTTAACTTCTAAACATCGCATAGTTTCAATTTTTACACCGTCGTATAGGAAAAAAATGTACTTTTAAATGCAATTTGTTAAAAAGCTCTATCTCAATTTATTTTTGAGATATTAATTTTTTTATAGTTTTTAGTACCAATTTTGTAATTGTGGCAACTGAAGTACTCCATTTCTATTAAAAGTAAAGGGAAAATAGTCATCGTTTATTTATTTTTATTGATGCCATTTTCCCGTTACAAATAAAAGTAACTTTTTTATCATTTTTGAACAGAAAAGGACGTCAGCCATTAAAAAAACACGCATTCTTTATAAATCAGTTACATTTCGATGTTTTTACATTACGCTGATACTGAGTTTTTAAGATATATGAGACGCTAGGCAAAACGATTCAGTGAGTAAAAATGATGTCATATTTAAAACAAAGCAATCATTTTCCTTGATAAAACTAAATATTTAACCAATACTAAATGGCCAATAATATGACAACTAAAGGCAAACTTTTGAATTTTTTATTCGCAGTTACTGAGATTGGAACTTAAAGTTTGTGCGAATGTTCACATGAAAAGTAAGCAAAATCCTTTTTACTGATTTTTCATTCTGTAAAAACAAACGTAACAGCATCAATCGATAACTTCATCATAATTATTCATCTTGATTACGTATTCTAATACAGTTTAATTTTTCAATAATTTAAGCAGTTGAAGTTTGTGGAAATAATATTTTGGTAGTTTTAGGTTAAAAGTATTATTTGTTTTAAGAGTTAGACAACCAATGTAAAATGAATTTTTCATCGTAATTATTTTTGTAGGTTTATTATAAATTCGATCTAACAGTTTCTATTTAAACATTTTAGTTCGTCGAATCTCGACGAACCAACTCGTTCCAAATCGTTTCCTTAATTGTTGAAATATTTAAAAATATATATGCTTAATTTTATTCATTTTAAATTTTTTCTAAGTTTCGCTGAGATATTAACGCATACATTTCTAAATTATGTATTTTAGAAGTATTTCAACAACTAAAAAAGGACAACATTTATCCCTTTCAGGGGTAAAGTTCTTCTGTTGCTAAAATATTGAAATGATTGATTGACACCATGATTTACGAACAGGATTATTTAAAAATAAGTAAAAGCTTTTCTTCATGAACATTATCGACAAAAAGTACAGTTCTAAACTTCTGGTGTGCTTGTGGCATTTTGAGTTTAAAATTATGTGGTAAATGTAATGTAACAGCGCCTTCAAAGAGGTTAAGAACAGTGCACTCGAAAAAATAGTCAAATATATTTTTGGGAGATGTTTGAAAAATAGAAATGCATCACACGCTCTTAGGTTTAACGTGGTGTAACGTTAATGTGGGTAATTGAAGATCTCACCGACCTATAGCCTTAAGGAGTTGTAAAGTAATCTAAATTGAAAAATCTTTATGCAAGAAATAGGGTGATGTTTTTTTTTCAAGAAATGATGTTGTAAAATATCATTTGCTCAAGAAGCACAAGGAAAAGTCAGAGATTATATTAGTTAAAGTTAAATTATGTAAGCACGGTAATTTCTCTGCATTGTCCTCTGTAAATTATTTTTTATACAAACAGATTTTCTACAACTTGTTTTCTAAGTAAGATTAATAAATAATAATAAAAAAAAACCTTGTTTATTTTATCATTATGTTGTAATTTATTTAAATTCTGTTAGAAAATAAATTCGTTTTCTTCAACGAAATGAATTATTTTACATCGTTCAAACTTTAATACGTATAATGCGGACAAAATGTTTCAACTTGAAAGTCAGCAATAATCGGAGTTTACAGTATATTGCAAAATTGTCGAAAGGGAATTTACAAACAAAAAAAGTCCTTATGAAATGTTTCTCTTTACATACGCATTTTGAACCACCGCGCAAAACCTACCGGAAGCATAATAACTGACGTGTGTTTTTTCAGCACTTTGGCATCTAACTCTCCGAGAGAATTAGACAACTTGATTTTGATAACGCTCCTGCGACAGGACTAAATCTGGAACAATGGAACAATGGAACAATGTAATCTGCTTCATGGACTACCTAGTTGCGTAGCAACTTTACATCCAGTGGAGAGGTGATCGTGTTGCAAGGGCATTGACATCCTTAAAAAAATTAATGTTTAGACGTGGCTGGTAGACTCAAAATTAAAATTTCTTAAAAAGTTAAGAAAGACTAACAAAATAATAAAAAATACATAAGTACTTAAGTATAGCATAATAAGTGAGAGAAAAAAAAGAAAGAAAATTTAAATAAAAAGAAAATTGCATTAGCTCCAAAAGAGAAAGGACAGGCGAAAAAGCTACCGGGGGTACCCCATAAAAAAGACTCTTTTCAGAGTCCATACATAAGTTAAGCTGATAAAAATGCTATATTTATAGCAGATAAGCAAGTTATATATATATATAGAGAGAGGAAAAGGTCCAAATACCGGCTACTAGGTGTTCTGAGAACTGAGCGCAGCGCAGCCTAGCGGTGATAGGCAGAGTTTGTAACTTTAATTGAGAGAAGAAAGTTACGAAAAGTACGTCGCTGAAGTCTGTGTCATTTACAAATAGTAAATGCAAAAGTGTCGAATCTACGTAATCTGGTTCATCAAAAGTTTTTCAAATATGGGTTTCTCATTTTTTAAAAATATACTGATCGTATATTGGCTTGAATTGTTGATTAAGTTATTTTTTTAGACATATTTAGCTCTTAACTGCCACGCGCACATTTTTGGTATTTTATTATATGAATGAGTAATACCGGTTTCAACTTAAACATAGCAGTGGTCCAAATACCGGCTACCTAGAGTGGTCTAAATACAGGCTAGCCAGTATTTGGACCTCTCTCGGTTGCTCTGCTTGAAGGGAGGAACATAAATTAATTTAAATAGTTCAATAATTAATAAATTAATTTAAATGGTTCAGAAATAGTTCCAGTCCCAATTCGCAATATGAAAAAAAGCAACCATGGCGTAATTCTTCAGGACCGACAATGGTTACCGGATGACTTTCCAAAAAAGCGCTGTTTGACACTACAAAATTACCTGCAATAAATGTGAAGAGAAAGAAAAAAAATGACGGAGTTAACCAGGCGAAAGGGGCAGAAATTTTATTTTAAACCTCTTGCTGCGCAACCAGAGATTTCCCCGGGCAACGTAAAAGTAGAAAAATTTGCGCAACCCGAGATTTCCTCGGGGATACATTTTCCCGTCTAATTAACCCTCCTTGATTATTCCCGCCAGTTATTTTTTTTATTATAAATTTTGCTTTATTTAACCGGAGCATTTTCCCGGTTAAATTAGACAAAAATTTTTATTTTGAAAAACCGGTGACAAAAGAATAAAAATTTAAAAAAAAACGCTTGTCGCGAAGTTGTTAAATACTCAATTTTTGAAGTTATTTTGATAAAAGAATTACGCACCGAGAGGGATAAAAAAGTGAAAAAGATATGTGGGCTGATAGGGGCTATACCGACATAGAGAGTGATATTATGTTTTTGATTTTTTCAGATAAAATAATTCCCATTTCAATCAGCAAACTTTTTTTTTGTTTTACACGTTAAAAATCAAAATTAGAAACATAATGGGAAGAAGACTGTGAGAGATAGTCGTAAAGAATTTTAGAAATTTGACAAAAATACTTATTTATTAAAAATTGCGTATTTTTTCTGTGCATAAGGAATGTTATTAATCAATACAATTTATTAAAATAATATTCTTATTGCTTAATTATTGTCTTTAGCTCTATTTGTGTGATCTTTTGGAAAAAAAAAACTTAGGTAGCCGGTATTTAGACCCCATTTTAAAAACTCAAATTTGAAGACTTTCGGAATTTCTCTTTTTATAAACAGAAAACGTCTTTTAGACTGATTTTTTTTTTCTCTAAACAGGTGTACAACGTGTCAAGGTACCCTATACTATAAACAGGACAGAACAAACAGAAAAGTAAAGTATAAAAGAAGGTGAGGGAACCTCAGTCTTCATCATTAACCAAAAGCGAGTATTTAGTAGCGTTTTCTATTAGCGGGGTCGGATACCTCGTAGTCGGGTAGTTCGGCAACTATTTGGCTAGGAAGATTGTAAACAGACTTATAAAAATTTTTAGAAAGTTGATGAATGCGCTGTTTTAAGGAGGTAGTTTTTAGATCCCTGCGGATAGTTGTATTACGAAGGTAATGGTGACCGTTACGGATATAACGAAGATTTTTGTTATGAGCACGGTATAGATAGTCCATACTAGTTTTGCATGTGAATCCCAAGATCGGACAAGCATAGGTTAGAACAGATCTTATACAAGCATTATATAAAATAAGTTTATTGTGAATAGAGAGTGTGTTACTTTTAAGAAGAGGGGAGAGGGCTTGGGAGATACCAGCAACTTTGCCTCGTACATTAATAAAGTGATGTTTCCAAGTCAATCTTCTGTCAAGGGTAACCCCTAGATCCTTAGTGTTGTTAGTCCAGGGAATAGTAGTATTGTTAATGGTAATACGATTCGGAAAAGTTAATTTCCTAGAAAAATAGACAGCAAATGATTTTTGCTCGTCGAGCTTAACACGCCATAGAGTACACCAGCTAAGGAATTTATCAATGTGTTTTTGAAGTATTTTGTGTAAAGTGAATGCATTGTGTGCAGAGGCATGCATTGCCGTATCGTCCGCGTACAGGGCAAGATAAGTCCTCAGTGTTCTTGGGATATCGTTAAAAAATATGCTAAATAATTTAGGGCCGAGGATCGACTCTTGCAATATACCAGAGAGAATATGGTAGAGAGTGGAAAGTATTTTATTAATGCGGACTCAAAAGGTGCGCTCGCCAAGGTAAGAATGTATGAGAAAAATAAGTCTAGCATTAATACCAAGCTTAATTAATTTGTAAATAAGTCCTATATGCCAGACCTTATCAAAAGCCTTAGCGACATCTAGAAAGACAGCCACAGCTGGTGTTTTCGTGTTGGGTTTTCACTCAGGAATTCCACAACACGAAGAAGTTGATGTAATGTAGAATGTTTAGCTCTGAAGCCAAATTGCTCAGGAATGAGAATGTTTGGTTCGTCTAGAATGTCATGTAGCCGGGACCTAATGACTCGTTCAAGAACTTTGCTAATAGAGGGTAGAAGAGAGATGGGACGATAGTTAGTCGGGTCTTGCAGGTTACAATGAGGTTTAGGAATAGTTGGTATAATAGAAGTCTTCCAAGGTTTAGGAAAGTAGTAAAAATGTAGGATAGCATTGGTAAGTTTAGTAAGATAAATTATATAGTTGCAAGGAAGAATTTTAAGAGCATAATTAGTTATATTGTTGTATCCAGGGGCTTTTCTATTTTTGAGATTTTTAATGATATTAGAAATTACAATTGGTTGAATTTCGGGGAGTGCTACCCGTGGGAGGGGTAGCTAAGAAATTTTGAACACTTTCATTAACTTCAAAATAATGATTAGAGCTAGCAAGGTAAGGATTAGGGGGAAACTGCTCAGCATAGGACCTGGCAAGAATTTCAGCCTTGTCTTTGTCCGTGTATTCCGTGGTGTTAAAGGCAGTTAAGGGAGGAACGGTAGTATAATTATTATTCAGATTTTTCTTAATTTTTCCAGAGAGAGTTATCTTGAGGGGAGAGGGAGTTAAGAAAGTTGTTCCAGCTTTTTTTTTGCTTTTCTTGACAAATTATGTTTTTAATTTCATTGTTAAGCCTATTAATTATGGGCTTTAAGGTATAATCTCTTGAATTTTGATACAGCCGTCGGATGTCATTAAGTTGCTTACAGATGTTACGAATATAGTTAGGCAGGGTGAAAGAATCGTTATGTTTAATATACTGATAGGTAGCTTGTTTTTGAGCATTAGTAATTAGTTTTTGAAAGTTATCAACAGTATTATCAATATCATCAGTGTTAGTGATTTTAGAGAAAGTCAGGTCAGAGTTAGAGAGAATACTTTTGAATTTACTCCAATCCACAGTCACTGAGGGGGAGAGAGGGGGTGTCAACAAAATCAATTTTTAAAATAACAGGAAGGTGATCAGTGCTTAGGTCATTGATAACTGTAGAAGTAATAGGAAAAGCCACGTTTTTTGAAACAGCAAAGTCAATTATGGAGGGACGTTCTCTACCATGACCATTATGTGTAGGAGTGTTAGGTGCGTATAAGCTTAGTTCTAGGAGAGTGATTAGGTTGTGTAGTGAACTGCCACGACGGGGGGTTGAATGACAGTTTCATCGCCGATTATGCGCATTATAATCACTTCGATGAAACAGTGCGCATTTTAAGAGAAAAGTTGTGTAAGATCGTTGACTGGGAATAAACGTGAGTGTCTAGCGTATAAAGAAACAAAGTTAATATTAATCTGTGGCAATTGTACAAAAATTCCCGGATAGTCAAGACTTGTGTATGTAGTTTGTTGATAGGGTAGTGTGGAATGTGGTGCTTGATGTAAATGGCAGTTCCGCCCTGATTGGATCCAGGACGAGGGGTATGGTAAAGTTTATAACCAGGAATTTTAATATTTTTACTAGAATTGTGCACCTCTGAAAGAAGAATGATATCTATGTTAGGATGATTAGAGACAGAAGAACGAAGATCGTCAATTTCGTTATTTAAAGTAGAGCAATTCCAGGGTAACATGCAATATCAATTTATTAATTTACTATATTCCATTATAATATTTCTGGTACCACAATTTATTTTCCGCTTCAGCGCGAACAGAATTATAAACCTAGGAAAAGAGTAAACAGATGATGATTTGCAAATTGGAGGAAGTCCTTTCAATAACACAAAATATTTAAAGCTAAATCTCATTACAAAATAACATAAAAATTATTTTTTTAAATGATTTCGAAATAAATATTTTTAATTATCAGTTTAAATATGTTAATAGATAAGTATTTGATCAACAATGTTTCAATTGTGTTAATTTTCAAAGTAAGGCAACTCGACTTTGAATATAATTATTTTTTATGCAGCATAACATTAATAAGCACAATAAGAGATTAACAGTTCTACTACAATTATAGTGAATTTTCATTATTGGTAAAATGTTTTATTATGATTTATTATTTTATCATATTGTAAATGCATAGGGGGGGAGTAGCCGAATTTGGACCACTTCACTTATTTTCAGGTGTAACTCACTTAATTTTTTTAATATTTCCAAAAGACCATTACACAAGGTCAATCTATTCATCTACTAACTAAATAAATATTTAGATCAATTTCTTTTGGAAAATCTTAAATCTTATTTTAATTTGAAAAATTTGTCAAAAGTGGTCCAAATTCAGCAACTGGTCGCCTAAGTTGGACCCCCAGTCTCCTAAATTGGACCAAATAATATCAGGTTGTTTTAATGACTAGGGAATTTAACTAATTTTATTAAAAGCTAAGTCTGCAATTAATGAAACAATCAAACAAAATAACAGCAATGAAAACATCAGAGAAATATCTGAAAATAAGTGTAATTGTTTTATATCAAAATGTATTCGAAATATAAATCAAAGTTATCAGTAATTAAGAATAGTAATTAAGAATAAAAATTATGGAACTAATTATCAGTTACTTGAGTATCATGTAAGGAGTGATGTAAAGCTTATACGTGAATTTTGTTTATTGTTTTTGTT
The DNA here is from genome assembly GCA_963932465.1 of Maratus speciosus. NCBI lineage: Eukaryota > Metazoa > Arthropoda > Arachnida > Araneae > Salticidae > Maratus > Maratus speciosus. The sequence continues at coordinate 403,450,977 of OZ010794.1, read as the reverse complement.
TTCCAGCGCACACAACATGGAACCGTATATGGCAATCTGAATACTGAATCATTTCAGCTATTTTATTTTTTTACAAATTAGGCAAAACCAATCATCACTGCCTAGATTTTTCTTTTTAGATTGGGAATTATCAGACTTTTTTTTTTTTTCTTGCAACTGAAGTTTTCTTTACATTACGTTTGTAATTCTTCTCTTCCATCATTTTCTTGCTAATTGCACATTACGCCTAATTTTTAAAGCTCGATGTTACAAAAAGACAAAAAGGAAGCTTTTGTGCTGTGAAAGCTTCCTTTTTGTCTTTTTTTTTTCATTTCAGGGTTTAGTTTATATGGCGATGACGTTAACACAACTGTTTGTTGGCTCCCTCTGTACTTTGATTTAACTGAATTTAGCAAGGGAAATAATATTTCTAATGATTTTTTTTTGTTTTTCGGGAGGATTTTCAGCTGCAGCCTTGTTGCAGGTCAATTTCTTCACAACTTACTGTCTGCTTTTTGTTTCCAATATCTTTAACAGCGTTTGCTGTCACGGGTGTTTTTCTTCCAGACAGTTTCTCTATGTCTTTTTCAACAATTTCATCAAGGTTTGAGATTTTATGCGTTTTAATGGCGAAACAGTATAATTCCACCCTCCAGAACTGTAAAAAGTCTTCCATCCTGCGGGAGGAAAATGTTTGAATTCAACTCTGTAAATCAAATATGCCGTAGGAATAAAGAATTTAAAGAAAATAAATACAATTACATACAAGATAAAAGACACTGCAAACAAAATATATTGCATAGACATGTAAAAATATTTTTATGTTTATATAGGCCCAAACTGTATAAAAAAATTAATCCAGATTAAAAAAAAAAAAACTTTTATTGAGATAGTGATCTATTATAAAATATAATAAAAATTGTGTACAAAGCGTGCCGTCCTCGAAATTCATTACTTATATTTCAAATTTATGATCTCATACCTGGTCCAATTTAAGCAAATTAAATTGGCCCAATTACGGCAACTGCGCCATTTTTTAAAACAGTTAATTTCAAGACTAAGAACAAAAACGAAATCAAACAAATCCGTGTGAAAATTATGCGCAATAAACAGATGAATTGATATATGTATATGAAAACATAACAACTTCCCTTACTCTTAAAATATTCACTTACGTTTATCAGATCAAATTAGATCAAAACAGCTAACTTTAGGTTTTTTAAATTGTCTGAAAACAGCACGTGGTAGGCGGCTGCTTCTTCTAATCATGAGTGAAGTCATTCTGATGAGTAGGATTTCAGCGGTAGATGGAGTCTCTTCCTGTAATTAACGGCAGAATGGCAACGGTCCAATTAAAGCGGTGGTCCAAATATGTCTACTCTCCCCTACAGCATATTACTGGATACTTTTCCTTATATCTACCCTATCTATATTATAAAGGACAGACGTATTTGTGCGTAACGCATACGTCATTTTGCGGATGGCAACACTTTGAAATTTGAAATAAAAGTTTTGTTTTGAAATTTCTGTACTGCAAATTTTTAAACTTCTAAATATCGCACATTTAAAATTTTTACACCGTCGTATAAGGTAAAAAATGCTCTTTTAAATGCAATATTTTTGAAAGCTGTATCTCAATTTAATTTTGAATGTTAATTTTTTGTAGTTTTTAATATCATTTTTCTTCTCGTGGCAACAAAAGTACACCATTTCTATCGAAAGTCATTGAAAGTAAAAGGAAAATGGTCGAAAATAGGAGATGCTGTATCATTTTGTTGCCATTTTCTCATAAAACCTGAAAAAAAAAGTTGAAATTAAAATATTGGTTATGCTAAGAATATTGCCCGTTATTCCGTGATAATGACGTCATATGCATACTTTTCTACAGACTAAGTTTAAGACTGGATTCCTTCAGCGGATGCAAATGACGTCATTTTATAAAAAAGCGTGTATTTTAATTCTTAAACCTGAATTATGTTTTGTAGAAGTGTGTCATTTTCACAGCCCAGATGCTTTGAAATTCTTCACAGGTGAAAATGCTTCACTTTTGAAAATAATGTAATCGAAATCTGACATTGATAATACGCAATGGTTTACAAAAATTTAGAGTGTCTTTATAGAACAGGGATGACATGGAAATAATAGCGATTTATATTACAGAAATTCTGTTTTTTTTTTGTTTGTTTGTTGTTGTTTTTTTTAATATCCCTACTTTCATATTTTAATTTTAAAAGCATTTTATGAAATTTCTTCAAAATGGTGAAAATTAGACAGCTTTCATTATTGCAGACAAGAGAGAAATAATGAGGTATTTTTATCTTTATTGATGCTATTTTCTGACAAAAATTCAAAATTGTTGATAAAAATTGTTGTATAGGGTTTCGTGTCGCAAAATCCCATTAGGAGCAGAATATTATATTAGGGGCATAATAACGGAAAATGGCATGTACTGCTTTTGAAAACACGCATTTTTCATCATAAATTTTTTGTATTGTTTTTCCTTCTGCATGTGTGCTGATATTAAGTTTCAGACGCTAAGCGAAATGCTTATTTAAGTAAAAATGAAGTCATATTTAAAAGAAAACGATCATTTTCTTATATAAAACTAAGCATTTTAACACAAATGCGTCTAAGAAACATAAATTATGGAAATTTTTACTCTCCGGAATTAAGATTAGAATCTCACGTAGCGTCTGTTCACATAAAAGATTTTGCTGACAATCGTGACTTCAAGTTTTGAGTTAAAATGATTTTTAAATGAGCGAACAAAATACAAAATTAAAAAAATAATGAATATTGATATGAGAAGTGCGTATGCAAATTTTGAGAAGAAGAAAATTGCTGTTTTTCATTCCGGAATACCAAGGATAAGAGCCTCAATTGATAACCACATCCTACTCATTGATCTTTATTATATTTTACTGATTAAGTATCTATATTATAAAGAACAAACGTATCTGTGCGTAACGCTGACGTCATTTTGCGAATGACACTTCACGATCAAATTTCGGTCTTGAAATTTTCGTTACTGCAATTTTTTAACCTTCTGACGATCGTACATTTTCAATTTTCGAATAGGGAAAAAATTTACTTTCAAATGCAATTTGTTTAAAAACTGTATCTTAATTGACTGATGCATTATTTTTTCTAAAATAATGTTTATCTTATCACGTGCCGGTTTCAATATATAATAATAATAAACATTTTGCATATAAAGCAACAAGCATTTTTCAGCATTTGTTTCTGGCTATTTTTGCATAGCGAAATTAATACTTCCTTTATAAGCAATTAAAAGAATGATATTAAAGAAACCACCAATCTAACATATTTGTGAAATCAAATTTACGAAATTCATACTTCTTTTATAAGCAAATAAAAGAATAATATTGTAAAAACACAAATCTAACATATTTGTAATCGTACAATTAAAATTTTTAGATCATAAAATAGGATTTTGTTTTCAAATGGAATTTGTTAGCAAAGTTCATCTCAGTTTACTTATTGTCTATGGTTTTAAAAACAATTTTAAAGCATTAAATATTTTTTTATTTATCTATATCGCGCGGAGCTCGATTATGAAAGAGTAATCCGTTTGCCCTATAAACAAAATAAAGAGTTCATCAGTTTCTTACGGCTAATATCCGTTAAAAAAATAAGAAAAAAACTTCCCTATCAATAAATAAATAAAATAACATAAATAAAACACAAATTTAACAGACACGTATAAGCTTAATATTATTAGAATATAAAAGGACGCCATAAGTAGCAAAACCTTCGTCAAATACCTCTTAGCATGCGGCTAATACGAAAATATCGCTTTTGATAAATTTCAAAAATTTATTTGATTGTATAATTCGTATTTTCCATATGAAAAATGCTTTTTTAATATAAGTGGGCAATCTAAAAAAATTATTGCACATAAAAAATTATTAGTTTTCAATTAAAAAAATGTTTTCACCTATATTCTTTAACCCGGGAAGACCGGGTGCGATCCCTTAGTATACATAAAATCCTAATGAAACGAATTCATGAAACGGCTGAAATGTAACGAATTTATGAAACGACTGATTAAACAACTGATTATGTTTCACGGCGATTTCTCCTAACATATGGAGTACTTTGCGATGAAATTAACACCAAATATCCGTATTTATCTGCAGATCTCAAAACTGGTATTAGAATTTTTAAATTCAAATTAGTTTTCGAAATATTAATTTTTTTCTAATTTTAAATACATTTTTCTAATGATGGCAACTCACATGTTAATCAGAACAGATATTTTTTTTCATATTTCAGAAAAGGTTATTTTAAACTAATTTGGCGACCAGTTTGGCCTCCCTTAAATATATGCTAAAAAATGTATCATGCTTCTTTTATTCATTATTCAATTTACTTGAACAATCTTTCACCAATTCGAAATATTCTGATTGGCGCCAAAATGGCATTTTTTTTATTGACATGGTAAACCGGCTATTGTTGTTTATTTAACAATAAATTTTTATTTACTTTATTTCTTTTTTAAAATTATATAAATTATTTTGTTCTATAGTTATTATTTATTTTTTTTATGTATTACCTTTTGAAAATAATAGAAAATAATTAAAAAATACCGTACTACTTAGTTATTCCGTCGACCAATTTCGCCAAATTATATAAATTGACATAATTTTTATTTTAAATAACGAAATAACATATAAATTAGTATAGGGTAATTCTGTGATTTATGCAGCACTTTTTTTCGAATTTGTGTATAAAGTCCCATGGTGGACATAAAATAAAAAATAATCATCATGCGCTATTTAATGTTAAATACACAACGCGTGTAGAGCGACAAAAAAATTCAAAACAAATTATTAATATTTTTTAACATTTTTTTTTCTAAAACATTACACTGCGGCGCGTATCCCGTACATTCAGGCTGAGACGCCGCACTTGTGCGGTACTTATGCCGCGCTTGTAATAAGAACAGAATGAAATTATAAATAAAAATATTTAAAAAAAAAATTCATATCTGGACCATAATTAACGATGTAATAACAAAATGAAACTAAATGGGTACAATGAAACGTATTCGTATATTCAAATTAATAATTGTTGCCTACTTTCACTATTAAAATTATCGACTTTTTTTTACATTAAATTTTAATTATTATTTCAGCAACAACGTAACATCAATGTATTAGAAAGGGAAAAGAAAAAAGTAAAATTGTGTTTGCATAATTTATTTGTCGAACCTTTCGGGACCGATGCCTTTTACACAAATTTTATTCGGTTGGTACCAATTTTTTTAAAAGAAGTTACCTTTACTTAAATAATCATGCAAATGCTTTAATTAAACAAAGCAAATATTACTTTTCTTTTATACTGCTGCCAGAAACAAATTTTGTAAGCTCTTTATGAAGGTGCTTATATGCACCTATTGTCCCGAATGGGTTAAGAGACTTATTTTTTTCGACTACAATCTACAGAAAAAGTGTCGAAAAAGCACAATCTTTATGTAACTACATTTAAACAAATGATGCAACGAAGCCGAGACACTTCCTCTTTTTTGGAGTAGTTTGCAAAGAACGTCTGCGTTACGCGTAATCCAATTTTTCATTATTATCATCTTGACTTGCATCTTTCTTGCCCTTATTACTTTTTATTTTCCCCTTTTCCTCCTTCGGTTTTAGTAAACTTGATAACATGCCTAACATGGTTAGTCTGTGCAAAAATAAAAGGAAAAGTTAATAACACTTAATCATCCCGTACAAAAGAAACTGCGGCATATATACCGGAATAGCAGTGCAGCATGTACCCGATTTTGCATGGTGCAGACGTCGGCCATCACAGTTACCTGCCATCGCTAAGGGGAATGTAGTAACCATACACACAGTACTCTATACAAACGCTACACTTAGTTTTGGCTTCGAAATCATGCATGCATTTAGTAATTAGTGTATGAAAAGCATTTAAACATAACGTGTTTAAAAGTTTGGACAGTGAAATCATCCACTTACGTCAAATTAAGGATTGTACTTCTACAAGTAAACATCGAAATGGGATTCACGCTATACACTAGTTAAAATAATCTTATTTTGCACCTATACTGTGCGTTTGACGACCATCTATCGATAATTACAAGAAATACAAGTATAAAGTTTTATTTTCTGTCCATAATGAATGCATATAAATGTCATTTGTAAACTTTAAAAACTTCTTCGGGTCAAGAATTGGGGTGAAAATTTTAAGATCATGCAAAATTTACGTTTGATAACGAAAAACGACAATTTACATACAGTAATAGTAAACAAATTAAAGGAAAATGTGCTAAATTTCAAAAGCAATTTTTTTAAGTTATTTTACTTTTCCGAACATGTTCAGAATTATAAAAATACGTATCCTGCCTTATTAGCAATAAATATTTTTCTTTATCCTAAACTATTTGCCTCATTCTAGGTAGGAAAATACCCTTATACGCGTTATATTTATATGTATATATATTATATTTCTGTTATCCGATAAGTTTATTCACATTAAAAAAATTCATAAACTTTTGAAAGATTCATAAACATAGAAAACATTATCATCTCGAACAGAGATCTGAGACAATACGTAATTTTTTTAAACAATTTCTAAAGCAACGTACTATATAATCTTTTCCCGAGAGATTTCCATATCAATGTATTAAAATACTGTACAACTTCTTTCCCAGTATTGATTTTTTTTTTCAGAAGTAAAACTGTATTTAATACTGAATAGAAATATGTGTTTTAGAGTATTTATACACACATGTTTATTTTTACGTTTTATACATAAACAACTCTAAGAAATTCTTTAAAGTCTTTCCAACAATCCCAGAGAATTTGGAACGTTTAATTTGCAAAACGTGACTAATGATTCAAAATGTTATAGAATATATCTGAACTATTTTTAAACTCTAGGAAATGTTTTCTAAATTTGTGGCGAAATCATTTGAAAACAATTTCCATCTAAGAAATGTATATTTTCATATATTCGTAAAGTAAGAGTTTGGATTTTGTAGGAACTAATAATGTACTGCAGTTTTAAATATTATGGATAATAGTTCATCAAAATATAGCAGAGTACCTACGCTTATAGGACTTTAAAGCACCTTTTGCCAAAATTTTTGTCAAGTAATATTTGACACATTTAATGAAAACAGAATTAAATCTCTAGATATAGCAACCAATACTTTACGAAATTTGTGTCACTAAAACGCCTAAAATCCCCTGAATTCCTTGAAGCGTACTAACCCTGTATAGATCAAAAGAAATTTCAATCATATATAGGTGCTTTCTGTTACTATAGTAGTTAATTATTAATAAATCTTATTTTCCACCAGGGGAAGTTATAAACGCAAAAAAAAGTTGTGTTGAATCTTTTCTGCCTATATTTAATTACAGTAGGACAGTCACACACTGAAACATAAAAAAATTAACTCTCTTTCAGTTTTGTTAATGTTTTTCTCTGTGGAGGACGTTAGAAGCGTAAGCATAAGTTAAATTTAGAACACCGTATTTAATTTTTTTTTTGTTAGAATAGGGATGCTATACGGAAAAACGAAAAAAAAAATAATTTTAAAATTTTAATTATTCAATTTAACAGAAGTAGTACCCAACGTAAGTAAAACTAATGAGCGAGGTTTTTTATTTTTTTTTTTATCAATAAATGATTTTGAAAATGGTGGACACTTTTACTGAAGATTTGAGTAAATTTTTTTAGTAGGAATTTGAACTTAAATTGCGTTCGAAAAGTTAGATGAAGACACAGTTATATACATAGAGATACATGAAACGTCACACAGTTATACACATAGAGATACATGAAACATCACAAGTTGAATAAAGGTAATAACAAATTCCTCTTACAACACTAATTACACAAAATGTGTAGTGCTTCTGTTTTTGTTGTTGTTGTTACAGCAAAATAAGTATATTTTTTGCACCTTATTTACAACGTAAGCTATGCCGCCTTATTTCTTCTTAACATATACAAATTTCACAGAGTTTCAAATAACATAATGGCAATAAAATACATTTTAAGTAATTACCGTCTATACAATGTTGGTATAATCTAATTCTTTTGCACGGCCGTGTATGGTAACCATTAATTAGACATACAGATCTTCAAAAAACGACGTGTTGTAGGTGACAGTAACGACATACTAAATTTTAATTACCGTGAGGCGACTACGAACACAACATTTAAAAATTTATAAATCCATTTCATAAAATCAGTACATAGATATATTTCCTACAATCGCCTTATAAAATCGTTTATATTGAATTTTATATAAATTTGGCAGCTATATTACATGTCTGAAAAATTTTAATTTTTCGAATTTTACGTAATTAATTTTCAGAAAGAAAATATTAACTTTCATCAGCACTACAATAGAATTAACTAAAAACAAATCACTTTTTTACTTAATTTGAAATTTATGTTATAGATTATTAAAATTAATTGCATAGTTCTTTAAAACTAATATAATTACTTAAATATCATTACATTTATAGTTTTTACAATAACAAGTATTATGCATTTAGGATAATTAATACAAATACAGTCAAGTAAACGATAACCTCAACAAAAGTCTTTAAAATATAATAGCAATTACTTAAACGCTATTATATTGTCGCAATTATATTTATCTGTTAAAAAAAATATATTTACTAGCATCCCAATAAACGAGAAGGCGAATTGCCTCCAAATACAACTACAACCATTTCTAAAGAGAAACAAAATCTAAATTTTCGAAGTGAAAGGGAGATGTGCTTTACATGTACAAATGATAAATCAGTCACTTAACATAAAGAAATTTTAACAAAAGGAAACGATATATTCCACGTTCTTGCATTACGTAAAACATATCAAACATTATGCAAGAAATAAATTACTAAATAAATAACAATTTCCTAACGTAATCTACAGTAAAACTATATTATAAAGTTTGTTCGTGTTAAAATTGACATCATATTGATATTGGGAGCACCTGATAAGAAAATTTATTTTCATTCCATTTTTTAACTTATAAACTTTGCACTACGTATTTCAATTTTTACACTTCTGGATGTAAGACATAACAATTTTTTTAATTTAATTTATTTAAAAACAGTATCTCAATTTTTTGATTATTTATAGTTTTAAAAATGATTTTCAAGGCTGATTTTAAAAAATATATATATTTCTCCAGTGCGAGCGGCTCAATTACGAAAGAAATCATTTTTTACTTGAAACTCTATAAGTAGTTCAGCATTTATTTCCGGCTAATACTCCATAATGAACTTAAAACTTCATCAATGAATAAATAAAATAATAAAAATTTATAATTAGACACAATTTTAACAGACATGTAATCGTACTACGGAATTAAACTTTCGAAATTATCAGAATCAAAAAGGCTTTTGTAAATATGGAAACCTTTGACGGTTAGTGTATGTATTAACGTCTGACATGCCGTTAATACGAAAGTATCGCTTTTAATAAATTTGAATACATAAATTATGTTTTTCATATAAAAACCCCTATCCATATTGCCAGTAGACAATTTAAAAAATATTTAACTTAAAAAAATGGAATTTTCAATTAAAAAACTGATTTCACCTATGTTCTGTAACTGGAAACGCCCGTGTTGGGTAAACTCATCAGATAGAATATATGAACTATGTGTTCTAACAATTGTTAATGAAACGAAAAGAATGAAAAAAATCAATATTAAAAATAAAATACATATATAATTTATTATTTCTTTAAATCTGCACTTTTAAAAGCGTCAGATAATAAAAACTCAAAACTAGAAACTATTATTATCAACAAAACACTGTTACGAAAAGAAAATTACTTGAAACAGAATTTAAGATATATAGCTAATAAAATTAACTGTCATACAATTTTAGTAAAAATAAAATCTTTAATTTTTTCCATAAATGAGGCATTAAAATATTTCATTCCTCTGCTCATTATCATTTTAAGAGAAATAATATCACTTAAATAAATCTCTACCATCCAATTTCTAAAGCTAATGACAATTACTTTAATGCAGCTATGATGTCAAGATTAATTTTGTCAGTAATGAAATACTTACAATTATCACAATCGACTAGGCTTATTGCCAAGATATACACATGTAAAGCCTTTCCAAAGGAAAATAGAATGAAAATGTGGGCGATAAATCAGTCAAAAATTATGAATATATATGATAACAAAAGGAAACTAAATGCTACTTAAACTATATGAATGGTTTAGGTTTGGAGGCGTGAAATTTTGCACACTTATAGCTGAACACCTCACATCAAACGACAAACCATGAAATTTTGAAAAAGTTGTACATTTAACCCTTTGGGGTTCCCCATGTTTATTTAAAAAAATCTTTCAAAGTGCGCCCCTAATTAGGTTGGAGGCGTGAAAGCTGAACACCTCACATCAAACGACAAATCATAAAATTTTCAAAAAGTCGTACATTTAACCCTTTGGGCTACCACATGTGTATTTTAAACAATTCTTTCTGAGTGAGCCCTTATTTCGGTTGGAGGCGTGAAATTTTTTTACTTATAGCTGAACACTATCATGCGACAAATCATAAAATTTTGAAAAAGTCGTACATTTAACCCTTTAGGCTCCCACATGCGTATTTTAAGCATTTCTTTCTAACTGAGCCCCTTATTAAATTGGAAATTTGAAATTTTGCATACTTATAGCAGAACACCTGAAGCCAGGCGACAAATCATAAAATCTTTAAAAAGTCTTACGTTTAACCCTTTGAGATACCACATATATATTTTAAGGAATTCTTTCTAAGAGAGCCCTTAATTAAGTTGGAGACATGAATTTTTGCATACGACTTCAGACTTCTTGACTGAATACCTCAGACTACACAAGAAATCATAAATACTCAAAAAGTCTTATATTATTTACTCCTCCGCGCTCTAACTTGTGTATTTTAAGCAATTTTTCTAACCTCCGCCCTTTTTCACCCGGAGAGCACTTTTCCAACTTTTGCCGACACCCCTTTAACCGTTCTTTCATATTATGCACCATAACCTTAAATATTTTAGTTCCACTTTTTACCACCAGGGGTGCCTACTTATATCGGGTGCTATGGGCCCAATCCCCTCGACTAATATATCTACGGATAGTATGTAAAACGGTGTTTCGTTTGGATAGAGGTTTATTTAGAATAGAGTGCGCCCCTGGTTGCGAAATATGCAACTAACAGATTTTTCAAAAGGATAAAGTGTTTTGAAAGGAATATTATACTAACCCTCTGTGCGATCTGTGGTGACACTTACAGACTTGTTTTTAACTTACAATTATATTTGTCTGTGGTACTCAAATCTTGTGATTCATTTTTCACCCACTTCCTGTTGACATAGACTTTTGAAGTTTTGAATATATATGTATTCCAGGGGGCAATATATGAATTGGACATTGATTTTTAAAAATTCAATCCCTAAGGAGGCAACGGGGTGTGGGGGGTAACTACTTATTGCTTACGTTTGATTTTTTATAGAGAAATCAGCATTAGCTTCAACAATGAGTATTTGTTGAAAAGTACTAATGATAGGGTTACCACAGTATCGCCAAACTTTGGCCAACGTGGCGAAATATCGCCAAATTTTGCGACAAAAAATGTTTCTATATATGAAGCCAACTTGGACATAGCTGGCTAACTTGGAAAAATTCCCATTTAAATCCATTTATCTTCCATAATTGAACTCACGGTATTAAATTTAAACTCCGTGCATTTAAGGTTTATTTCAAGACTTTTCTAATATTTAGTGCATTTAAAAAACATATATATTTTCTAAATTTTTGTGAATTTTAATGAAAGCATGATTTTAAAAAACAATTTCCATTTATAATTATTTCTTTTTAGTCTTTAAAAATCAATTTTGTACTTTTCCTGTAGAAGAGCTTTGACGAGGTAGAGAAAATGGGTTTGCGAGACAAGTAAGCTTTTTATGCGTATTTTCGCGCAACTTATTTATTGTTTCATATACTCAAGCAATATTTTAAAGATTTATGCAATTTATTTTGTGTTAACAAGCCACTTACCTATTTTTATATACAAACAAAAGTAAATTGTATGTAAAAAGCATTGATATTATATATTTAAATAAAATGTTTATATTTATGCACAGATGCCATCATATTGCCATGTGTTTGGCGTGATTTTTTATGCCAATTTGGCGAAAACGTCGTCGTTTTTGAATACCAGTTATATTTAGCGTGCTATAATAGTACGTTATTTTTTATTTCAATATGAAAACAAAATACAGTGTTAAACAAAACATTTTCTATTATTTTTAAAAGGAAATAACAATCAATAAATGATATAATTAATAATTATAGAACAAAACAATTTATAATAGCGCTGAATATGGTTACATCAGTGGTGGATCGTGACTGGCACTTTGGGGGGCACTAAATCCATAGCTGCCAAATTTATTCTTCTCTTACCACTATTGCTTTAAAAGAAATCTTTGCCATATTTGTTGGCAGAATATTTGACCATTAAATATGGTAATCTTTTTTCTTTCAAAAAATAATGGTAAGAAAAGAATAATAATGTCCACCATGCATTTCGTGCCCCAAAATATGACAGTCACGAGCCACCACTGGTTACCATTATGGCAAAGTAACGCCACTTTATCGCCAATTAGGTACCTCGGTGCGTATATGACATCTCTGCTATATTTACTTGTAAAAATAAGCATAAACGTTCATAGCTATTTATATCTTTTTTCAACAAATCTCACTTTTTGAGGGGAAAATGCCCAAAGATTGAAAAAAACTAGAAAACGGAAAGTCTGTTTTTTCAGAATTTAGTGTCACCCTCGATGAAAATAAAATATATAAATATGGATAGTACAAAACATATTTCAGTTTTAAGACTTAAAACATACGATTATATTTTGTATAGAATGACGTCATCCGCATCCGCTGAAGAATTCTTCATTTACGATAAATTCGTAAACAATTCTACAATAAAGTACGCATAGGACGTCACTATCGCTGAATAATACACAAATCCCCCCCCCTCCAACCCCCCAACAAAAAAAAGGATATCGTCATTGAAGAAACTCTACAAACAAAATCGGCTATCTCATGATTCATATGCCCTCATTTGTTTGTAATATTAATATAGATACTTAAAATTAAATTTCGAAAAAAAAATTATTAATTTATATTTTTTCATAATCGCACGTATTTTAATTACTTTTTTTAAGTTGTTAAGGGAAAAAGGCAACAAAAAGGTATAATTACTATTTTCCCCCTACTGTCTACAGAAATGGGGTACTTGAGTTGCCAAAATTATATAAATGGCGCTCAAAACTACAAAAAAATTAATATTTCAAAAATAAATTGAGATACAGTTTTCAAACAAATTGCACTTAAAAGTACTTTTTCTCCCCAATACGACGGTATAAAAATTGAAATCTGCGATGTTTAGGAGTTAAATATCTTAAAATTAGTAGAATAGAGAAGATTGAGTTAAATTGAAGTTAAATTGCAGTACAGTGTTTGGTACTATTTAGTTATCCCGTCGACCAAAAATCTATCCCCAAACTATAAGATTGAATGCCAAAAATGGTTGATCGTAAATGTTGTATTCTAAGTACCTTATTACCATGCATTTAATACTTTTCATGGTACTTCGCTGTTATATGGACTTTGGCGCTTTAGTAAAAATCTCGCAATACGGGGTTAAGAAAGTGAGATTTTTTGCCAAATGACTATGAAAATAACACAGAATAAGTATTATACGGGTTTATATATATATATTTAAAAATGCATCTGCTAACACGTATTAGATAAGTTATTTATGTTTGTATATAATCTAATATACAAAAATGAAAATTTGTCTATCAGTCTGTTTGTAATTCTATACAAATCGACAGTTTGGAAGCCAAAATTGTGAAAAGATACGTACGTGTGTATCAAAACACGGCCGAGGCAAGTAAAGTAATCCGGAATCGAAATAATATGTAGTTAATTTTTAATTAATAAAAAACCACCAATTTAACAGCAATTTCTTATCAAATTTAAAAATTTTTCGTTATAGCAGTTAGCAACAATTAAAATACACAATAAATTTCTTAGTACAACAATTAATTTTCTACTACATGATTTCCACGTGAAAAGTGAAAATGAAATAAATAGTTTGCCGAATTAAAAAAAAAGGGTAAATATTACGTCATAACATTTCTATTGCAAGATAATCACATGAAAAATGAAAATGAAATAAATATTTTGACGAATTTAAAGGAAAGTGAATGAAACTTCATAACTTTTCTATTTTAAGGTTTCCACATGAAAGAGGAAAATATTACGTCATATTGGAAATATAAAGGACGTGGTGAATATAGTATAACGTCACATGAGTGTGAAAAAACGTATTGAATCATGATAAAAACCCGATTATGGAAATATTAGCGTATTTTAACATTATTGCTCTAATTATAAATTGAAATAAGTTCATTTATAGCTGTATTTTTTGCGTCTGCTATATACATTTATACATTTTTATATTGCGCTTTTATTTGGTTCATGCTTACAACACTTCAACTGCTTTTTTTAATGTTTGGTTTATGTTGTATGTTAAATTTTGAAATTGATTTTTCAGAACAAATATCCTTCAAATTGTGGGCAACGCCGGGCATTTTAGTTTGTAACAGATAAATGGCTTTTGTATCTGTATATCTAATGCTAATATTATAAATCGTTATAATATTATAAAGTGTAAATTATTATCAATGTTTGTACGTTTGTGAGGTGTTATCTCTGAAACAACATAGCCAACTTAAAAAAAATGTTGATGGCCATCTCTGCTCCGAAAAAAAAGACTGTGTTTTATGTCAGTGCAACAACCTACATCTCTGCAGGAGCAAAAAAGTTCTAAAATTGCGATTTTTGTGATACTGATTGGGTTAGAAAAATTAAATTCGATGTGGCGTTTACTTTTAAGATGTAAATACTCGTTATGAACGCTCTCTAAAAGGTTCGAAAATTCAATTTGACAGATTAACGTAAAAATTTCTAGAAAGTTTCTAAATTATGATTTATTTGCAATACTGAAATCTCTGGGATACTGTTGGGGTTAGAAACTAGAACTTTGGCATGGCAGTAATTTATAACATGTAAATGCTCGTTGTAGAACGAATTCTAAAGAATCCAAAGACTAAACAAAGCGGAAAAAGATCTAAAGATGATCTAAGTAACGGAGTACATGGAATTGTTAGCATTATAAACATTAAAATTGACATGGCTGTATTTATCATGACGTAAATTCTCGAAATAGAACAATTTCCAAAAATGTCGCTACACACTGCAGACACTGCAGAAACAAAAATCTTTCGAAAATTTTCTATTTCTGTGTTACTGCTGAGCCCAAAAACTTGAAATTTTGCTTCGGGTTAGTTTTAAAATATAAAATTGTCTCTATGAATGGTTTCTAAAAAAATTAAAATTTAAAAAGATGAAATTAACGGAAAGCGATCTCAATTACCATTAATTTGGAATTATGAGGTATAGCAACTTTAAAAATTTCATAATGGTGCCTTTCCTCCGCAAAACATGCAATTTAAATGCAACAAAACTGAGAGATACCCACCTAGCATTAAATAAATTGTGTAAATATTGAATAAAGACCTGTATGAAACAGTGAGTAGGTTACCCGAAAGTACTTGTTAAAGTGTTCTTTCTTTAGGCTTTTCTGTCTCTCGCCAAGGGCACTAACAGAGGGAAGTGCCGTTTTAAATGTGATATGAATTGTTTTTCAGATTCATTTTTCTAGACATTTTATCATAAGGTCATATTCTCAATTGTCATTAGTAGATTTTTTATATATTAACTTATTCTGGTGAAATTTCATAATCGGTTTCCTATTCGCTCGTTTTAGCTTGCATGATTTGCTGAAAAAATACGTATGGATTTGCAAATTACTTCAAAAGACACTTTGACAGCTCAAAGGTTATGCAGACGATATATTCAGATCTTGCGTCCTACTTTATGTTGCAATCATTGCCGATCTCTTTTATTTAATACATGATAAGTACGCATCAACTTGTGCAGAATATGTTTGAAAACAAAACAATACAACGTATGTAGTGGCCAGCATATACTCATCATTTAAATCCGATCGAGCATATCTAAAACACAATCTAACGACGCATTGCATGCCACTATTGATGTGTTCGGTACTTTGATACTATATCAGATTTTGAAGAGAGAATTTCTTATCTCTTATCGACAACTTCATTGCATCCGTGGAAAACATATATTGTACAATATTAACTATTCTGGGGGAGCACACACCATATAAAGTATAGTCCAGTCTTTTTAAACATAATATATTTGTCATTTAAAGTTACTCAAATTCTTGCGGAGCGTCTGATTATGCTCTTGACATCATTTTATACAGTTAAAATTTCGATATAAGATAATTTAGTGTTTTATTTTCTATTTTACTTTTAACATATTGTGTACTTTCAGTTTTATATCCATGCATGGCTATCTTGCATGGTTTGCTTCACCATTTATTAAACAGTGTATACGAATTTATATGTAAGATTTTGTAATTCTACGATTCGTTTATTTTCAACATTTAAATTTATCGCAATATATGGACAATTAAAGATAATATCTGATTTTCTTTGCTTCCACATGTTATTATTAAATCTATGTTTTCAGTAATATCGCTCAGGCTAATCCCTCTGAGGGAAGTCCTGGTAACAGGTATATAATATATTTTTTTAATGTTTTAAAAGCAGAGTTAAGTTATATCTGAATCTTCACTTTATGTTGTGGCAGGATAGTAGATTACGCAAATCTTCTGAAACAAGTGTAAGTCAGAACTATATGAAAAGCAACTTTTCAAAAACTTTATAAAATGTAAATAAAACACATTTTGTAGGAAATTATATCCTTCTTCCTGAGTAATAAAATATGGCTACCATTAGTAAAGCTGCAATATATAAATGTACGCAATATATGAATGTACGCAATATATGAATGCCGCAATATATAATGTATACTTGCAATGAATAAGCTATAAATCGCTGCGGTCACCCGAAGTATTAATCATCTAAGTCCTTGCAATTCTCTTGAACTTCTTTTAATATCTAAAACTTCTTGAATTTTGCTTTTAATTTTTTTTTCCGTTGGAATCACCTGTGATCGGGTTCTTTAGCGTTTAGAGCTGTCTTGAGGTAATGAGGCTGCCTGCTAAACGAATAGCATTGGTTAAATTAGTGGGACATTTTTGAGTTTATGGAACACTCCTTAATTTCCATTCTGCTGCTGCATAGTGGTAGAACGTCAGAATGAAAAAGAAAAAGAAAATAATTTACATTCAAATGTATTGTATTTCGTTTAATTTTTCGATGTTATTTATTTCGTTCAATTTTCTTTTTTTTTTTTTTCGATTATACAACAATTAAAGCTTTTTTTTTGTCCCTTTGTTTAAATTATTAGTTAGAAATACCACGGAAATTACAATTATCAATAAGGCTATTTTTTGTGTTAATTTTCTATTCATTTAGTAATTTCCCGAAAAGAAAAATTGAGATTTATTAAATGTTTTTCACTATATAAACTAATCCTTCAGTGACAATAAAAGATTTCAAGGAATATTGAAATAAGGTTATGGTTGAAAATATCATTTTGAAACATATTGTTTTTAGGAAGAAAATAACATTGCAAAATCTGCGAAGCAATTTCGAAAACCAAGTCATCGTTAGCGTCATATCAGTGGTGGAAAATTGGCGCAGAGGAGGAGGAGCCTATTGACACCACTAAATTTTAGTAGAATTTTTCGTCTTATCTAATGACAGTTTTTATTAAGATGAAGAATACCATAAAATATTAGCGGTGTCAATAGGCTCCTCCTCTGAGCCAATTTTCCACCACTGTCATATGCATCGGCAATATATTTATTTTAATCAACATATCTTTGTATGCGCAATATAGAAATCATTTAAATTATTTTGTGACATTTTTGAATTATTGCATTTTCTTAGATTCATGAAAAGGTATATGAAGTTCCACCATTAAAAAAGTAACCTGTAATACCTTAAAAAAATGCACGATTTCGTTATCAAGAATTTTATGGCAATTCTCTAAAAAAGCAATGATACACTCTCAAAAATAATTTACTTAAAAATGAGAACTTCCATGTACTCTTATTTGTTTTAAGTACAATTGTTTCAAAAAGAAGTACATTGTTAAAAATAATCTACTTAAAAATGAGCATTTCCATATACTCATATTTTTTAAATACAATTGCTTCAAAAAGGAGCATTAATCTACTTAAAAATTGTAATTTCTTTGTACTCGATTTTTTTTTAAGTACAATTAATTCAGAAACGAGTACATGATATTTTGAAGTTGTGTATACTTATACTTGATTTATAAATGTATGCAGAAATGAATACGTATATTTTGTATTTTAAGTCTTAATATTCATGTTTAAATCCTATGTGCTCAAAATATGAGTTTTCTGATAAACCCTTTTCTTATACCGAATTGACAGTAGGGATTTCCAAGCTTTTATGATATTTAAAGATATGTCTATCTTTGTTATAATTTTTAATTTATAATACACACTTTTCAAATTTATTTACAATTTCATTAGAAATGTTAAGGGAGAAAATTTAGTTTAAAAATTGTTTTATTAGAAATTAGGATATTTAAGAAGGGTGAAATTCATCTCTGCTGTTAGCGATCTTCCGTCACTGATTCATAAAATGTGTCATTTGGAAGCAGCTGGCAGCTGCTTTTATTGCACAGTCTGTACAGTACTGGTCTCTCACCTCGAGGACTCGTGTTCACGGGGCGGCTCATACACAAAATTTCAAGAATTAAATAGTAAATTCGTTGTTCTTTACTACAGAAATTGTAGTTCTTCGCAATTCAAAATTACCGTAATTAAAAATGGTGATTAGTCTGTTCTCTGTAATTTCGCTTTTTTTCCCTTATAGTGTATATGTGTTTCTATACATACTTATTTTCGAGTCCTTGTATGTACTAAAAAAATGAGTACATGCGTTTTTCAAATTTAAGAGTCAAGTACTCGGAGATATTTTGAGATCGGGAAGTGCTCAATAATTATTACAATTTACTTATTTTTAAGAATAGTGTTTTAACAGTGTATGATCACTCAGATTATTCAGGCAATTATATTGAAATTCATGATAAGTTCTTTCACAAAATATTTTCAGTTGATTTACATTTACATTTAAATTCTATATTACAGATTTTAGGACAAATTAATTTTTAAAATATACAAATAAAATGGGAAAAATTTAATGGTTTCATTTTTTAATATATTAATTAAGCAGAAATACTTTTTCTTTTTTTTAAATAATTCGAAATACTGCCAATTGTTTAAGACTTAAAAAGAAATTATGTGCTACATTTTCCAAGGTTTTACAAATTATTAGAAGTTACTGATTAAAATATAGATGTAAAATCACATGATTTTCATGGATTATATTTTTTTTTTACATATTATAGCAAATTCATTAAGAAAATATTGTTTTGTTTAAAAAAAAAGAAATATTATAAACTTTTATCAAAATTGATTATTAAAACCATCATATATAATCGTTAATTTTCGAAATACAGTGCACATAACAGTGACAACCATTCATTATATTTGAAAGGGTAAATATTTACGTTAAAAAGTCTTGGTCAAATTTCTTTTTTAATAGATGATCAATCAAATTTAAGAGTATTTAACACAACAAATTTGTAAAGTAAAGGAATGGAGCAATTACTCATTAAACTTTGATTAAACTTTGTAATGAATATTAATAAAGAATTTTATTATAATGTTTTCGAAAAAATATCTTTTTTTTTATAATTAATCTCAGCATTTATGATATTATAATATAAATCTAATTTTTTAAAAATATAGCATAGTGAGATTTTTTAAAGAAAAGTAAAGTGATCCATTAATTAAATTTTTGTTTTACAGAATACGAAAACTATTGTTATCTTATATTGTAATAAGATAAAGAAATCTTGAAAAATCTCCTAATTCTTTTAAATTCTAACAGTTGCTCTGTGGAGAATCAAAGATATAACAAAAGAGTATAATAAAGCAAAAAATTACTATTTAAAAAATTTCTAATATTTTTCATATTGTACTTCTTTAAAGAAAAATGTCAAACCTCTAAGAAATATAATTAAGTGATTTTTTTAAGTATACCTTAATAAAAATTATAGCTCTGCGAATTATGAAATGTATGATTTATTCTAAAACTTTATGATTACTCTGAATGGTCTAATTTTGAAAATTATTATATAAAAGAGTGATTCACGTGGTTTTAACACAAAACGTTAAAAAAAATATATTAGAATAATTTTTATTTGGAGAACACGGGATAATTTGATTCCAAAAAAGAGCTATCGAAATATATATATATATATATATATATATAACTTTCAGACATATCGGCGACACTAGTACATCTCGAAATAAAACGTAGTAGATTAATCAAGACCAACCATCCGTTATCATGAAAATATCGGATTGCAGTCAGGGTGGCGAGTAAGACAGGCTTAATAAACATTGAGAAATTTCCCATCACATAATGCATAGAGTCATTGTAATTTTAAACTGATTTATTTGACAAAAAACATATCAAACATTCCCAGTAGCTGTTTCATCAACTCTCAATAATCGATCTTTCACTTCATAAAACTTTAGATGTTACAAGATTAGGATCTACACATTAGAATCGTTCACTCCAAGCGACGCAGCTTAATTAAACAACTGCAAAAACGTAAATTCTTCTGCTCCTCGTCGATGTAACGATATAAGTACTTCAAAAAACAGCGCGCGGACGGATACAGAAAAGAGGATAATCAACGCCAGCAAAGAGAAATCGGGAAGGACGGGACATGAAACATGCTATGATTCAATGGGAAGAGGATGACGTTGATAATGAACTCTTTATACGGCGTCAGAATTAGAGCGCCATTAAATGCTGACGGCGCATGGAATTGTGGGTATAGAACACCAAAGAACAAATGATATTAAAAAACATTGGAAAGAAAAAGATTTAGTTTTAGAAGAAAATGAAAAAGTAATTTAAAGGGTTTTATAAGATTAGATGAATGGATTAAGGTTTTTAGAATCATAAAAGAATACGCAACTTTAAATGCATGAAATAAAAGACGAAAGATATTAAGATATTATTAAAGATAGGTAAAAAAGGAAAAAATATTAAGAATTTGGAATAGTTTTACTAAGAAAAAGGGGCGAAAGTTTTTATTATTACATATCCCCCCCCCACACTCAAAAAGACTGGATGAACTGGTAGGTCCTAAGACCTGCAAGTTCATAGAAAGGAAATGTTACATACACTTGGATTACAATTTCGTCACTTGGGGTAAACCCTAAAAAATTACACTTTTTTTTAAATATCTAAATGCTATATTAAATTTAAAATTTAGAACGCGAACTACTGGAATTGTTAATTAAATACAATAACAAGATATTAATCTTGTTTACAAATTACAAAGATGTAAAATAAAAAGTTACTATAAATATTGAGAATAATTATTTAACATAGTTTTGTTATTTACATAATAAATTTACGGCCATTCATGGCTCATATTCATGTGCAAAGCATTCATGAACTCAGTTGTAAAGACTTGAACGTAACATTTTATAATGTAAGTGTGCTAATGGAATTGTTGAAAAATGTCTTTAAAATATAAGTTCAAAATTTGATTCGTAAATGTAATGTTCATTTGAATCTACTTATCCTTACATTAGCAACTCAGTTTCTCCAATCTACGTTCATTTTCAGTTCAATAAATGAAATTCATATATTACAAGAAATAAATAATAATAAAATTCATAATATCAAAATTAACAATAATAATAACAAAATTTTTAAATAAACCTATTTGGAGGATCTTTGAAGTGTATTGACACACATACATCGATGGACCATCTCTTTGTGGGTATCTTTTTGCTATTTGTTATTATTTAACATTTACCACATGGTATTTACCTATTACAGTCATCATAGGTTTTTCAGAAACTTCTTTGGAATTCCTCTAAGTTGAAAAATTTTTTAACAATCTGAAATTTCTAAACTCTGAAATTTCTAACTCTGACATTAATTACCCATAATTAATAAACTCTCTAACTCATAACAATTAAAACCATTTAAATCTGATATTCTCATTAACTAATAAAAACTCTTAAAATCAGAAACTTCATCATATTTTTTTTATCTCATGTTCTGTCCATTTGTTAGCTACACGGTAATTATCCCCCAATAACCTAATAATAAGCATATTATATCTTATAGTATCAATTTCTAGGACTAACTTACAATGAGTAATTGAAATTCATACTAATCGGGTTATCACAACTCATAGCATAAATACCCTCTCAAGTAATATCCCATGCTAAGTATTATCATCTCATTTATTATAGTAATCAATATTCATTATGACTTTTTCCTCTCAATATCAAATAATGCATAATATAATAAATAATAATAACAACTACATTCAACAACACAATCAATAATATTCAAAAGTATCAAATAAATTTCTTTAACTAATCCTTAAAGTACCTAATTGATATCTCATCCATATGCAGCGAATGAGGTATGACAATATACTCAAATACTAGGCATAACATAAAGTAAGAAAAATAAATAAGAGATGTTGTCAAATAACTATCAATTCAGCATGATTATGCAATGATCTTGTTTTCACAAACAAGAAACTATAGTTGCCGAATGAAAATGAAACTTTGTAGCATACTTAAGAAAGGTTGATAAAAGATCCAGATTATTAAATTATAGTAATTAACTTTAATCCTAGATTCAAATTCAATTTAAATTTAATTCTAATCCAGTTAATTTTATTCTTTTAGTTAATTGAGTTTAAGTTATTAATTCAATTAATTTCAATATAAGAAATTCTCAACCTAAACTGACCAATTTACGCCAGCGTAAATAGTTAACTCAAGTAAAAAAAAATCTCAGCAGTAATATTCCTGTCGAGATTCAAGAACACTGTTATATAGAAAATAATTGCTTACTAACTTATAAATGTATTTATTTAGTTTTGTTAAATTACTTATTATTATAAAATTAAGACGCGGCTATCGATTTAACATTAGCTTGTTGGGGTTTTTCATGGGATAACTTTAATTGATCTGAAGAATAATATTTTCGTAATTTAGCTACATGGACAATCTCCGTATTTCGGTTTTGAATTTTCCTATCTATCTCAAAGTTGAAATCAGATAATTTATTAAGGGTTCGATATGGGCCACTAAAACCTTTGATAGCTTTCTAGTATTTGGGTATTGGAATTCCTCATAAATTACTAGATCTCCTATTTCAAATTTAGGTTCTACATAATTTCGATCATAATATTTTTACTTCGCCAATAAAATTCATCTGTGCGTTTTTTAGCAATTTTGTGGGCTTCTTGAACTGAAGGGTAATAATCTTGTTGAAGAGGGGAATCATAGGGCAATTGGCCGAAAAGTAAATAAGCAGGGGACGTGGTATTTGGTTATGGAATGGGGGTATTGTTATACTCATTAACTACTTGGGTCAGAAGTTTTGTCCAAGGAACTTTAGAATTGGTAGAATTAACCGTACACTTTAATCTAGTAACTATTGTTTGATTCAATCTTTCACATTTCCCATTCGTTTGAGGATGGTGTGCGGAGGTTAAACGCTGCTTTATATCAGGTTGTAACGAAAGTTTCCCGCCACAGCTAATACGGTCTATGTAAACAGTTCGCGTTGACGTGTTTCTTCATATTTTGTCAAACGATTTTTGGCATTTGAAAGAAAGAGACTTGCTTTATAACACTGTGTTGTGAAATTTGTAAAAAAATATCGTTATCATTAAGTACAGGGTGTCTGAAATAGAACTATCACGCTACCAGATTAGAACCATTATTTACTTCCAGCTCTGATGCAAAAAGTTAGCTACAGAATGTCACCGAATAAAGTGTACATCTTTAGTTACTAGTATTGCATCATATGACACTGTGAAGGTTTGGCAGAATGGTGGTTATATATAAAATTACAGTTAATTATATGTAGTATAATTAGTATCATGTAATGGTAATTTGGCGGAAAACTTTCGTTACAACCTAATATTATGATTCCGAAGAAATTCTTTAAATCTAGATCAAGTAAAAGCTGCATTTCTATCACTGCACACCTTTTAGGGAACCTGTACATTAAGAATTTTATTGAAACAGTACAATTGTTGCGGAATTTGAATATTAAATACTTGATTTAGACAGTCGGTATAAGTTTCTGTGGTAACACTTTTGGTTGGGTAAGCCCAAACATATCTTGTAGAATGGTCTATTATTATATGCAAATATTTTTTGGTGGAGTTATAGTAATTAAAACCTCCCACAGTATCAATAGAAAGATATTCAAAAGGTTGATCCGCGGTGGGTATAGCTTGCAATAAGCCAAATTTCTCCTGTCTGGATTTTTATTTTTCTGCCAAATATTGCAATGCTTTACAAATTTACTTATATCTTGAGTCATATCAGGGTAAAAATAATTAGGAAACATTAAATTTAACATTTTTGGATACCAGGGTGACCAAATTTCTCATGAGCAACATTTAGTAATTTTCTTCTTAACCCGTTAATAGTCGCGCGTTGGTCTTTTCCCCGCCCGAAATTCGTTATCTTCCTGTAACTCATTTCCCGTTAAAGTTACGATAGCCAAATTCCGTGTAGCTGACCTTGAGTGTTCACACTCTTGTGTAGTAAAATTGCAAGTCTGCTATTTCTTAGCATTTTATCGCATTCTTAAGTTTCAATCGGTCTAAATGACCGCGTTGCGACCACTTACGTTAGTTGAATTTTTCCCCCTCGTTTTCATCCTTTCCCATTTCCGCGAAATCTGTGGGGAAGGTTTCTTCGAAGTACGCACTCTCTGTTTGTTGTTATTTCGTCTTTCTTTCCTTTCTGCTATTTTATTCGTTCAAAGAGTACTTTTTTTACTTTTAGAATGTGACTTAAAATTGTTTTATTATATTAGTTGTGTAGTCAGTTCGCACAAAAAAATGATGGATGGTCAACATTTTTTTCATTGTCAAATATTGTGGGAATAAATTCTCAAATCGATAATTATTTAAATATGGAAAAAAAGGGAAATTCATCATCATTATTTGAAAGAACTTGCTTTCCATTTATTACCCGAACATATAAATGAAAGAAAACAGACAATAACACTGCAAAACCATTAAAAAAAAAGATAAGAGAATTTTGTGGGAATCAGTAAAAAAAATTACCGTATATCGAAAATCTGAAAAGTATCGTTTTTGTACAATAAAACAAATTCCAAAGATAAAACAATCTTCTCAGAAATGTAGTGTATATATTTGCGAAGAACATACATATAATTTATTTGTACAATAAGAAAAATAATGAGAATTTTATAATGTAGGTTAGAAATTACGCAAATAAAAAACTCTTTTGGATTATTCAGTGAATGTTTATACTATTATTTAAAAAAAAATATTTTAAGTATTTTTTATAAAATTTATCTATTTTTAAATTTTCATACTGTAAGTAAAAACACATTTTTTTTAAACAATGCCGCAGAAATTATTATTGAAATCCAATAGAGGCTTGGGGACAGTATCTAACAAATTTAAATTTGTTGTCCTTCATCAATTGTTCAAACTATTTTTCAGAATAATGTTTTCCAGAATATGAGAGAAAATTCATTTAAATTAAATTATTTCTGCATATTTATAATTTCGGAGAAAATTTTCTTATTGTTTTTATTAATTTAATGAACGTTATTATAAAACAATAAATTATAACATTAATACTTTATTATGAAATGTACAATTGAATATTCATTTTAATTAAATAGTTTCTGTAAAATACATCCCTATTAAGATGAACCTTTCAGTGATTCTATTAATTAAAATAATTTATCCATCTTAGGATTTAAATTTACAATTGCAAATGTATTTAAATTAAATATATAATTTCAATAACTTATTTATTATTTACTTTATATGAGCGAAATTCGTATCCAGAGTTTTTACTCAAGGGCGCTGCTCCCACCCTGAAATAAATAGAAAAACTACAAATCGTGCATTTTCATTTGAAAAATGGTTTTAATCACAAAATCTTGAGAGCCCCCCCCCCCTCCTCTCCTCCCTCATACACACACAGACACCCCACAAAATAAATAAATAAATAAAATGTAGTTACAACATTTACATTTATAATTTCGAAGTTAAGTATTTTTTACCTTTTTCTTTATTATATATATATATATACATACATATATATATATATATATATATGTGTGTGTATATATATAATTATACATTTTTAATAATATTTGGTTTATGTGGTATTTGTGATTTCATAATTATTGGTCATTTTCCTTATTTTTCAATGGTATTATTGTACAGAAAGTTTATATATATATATATATATATATATAGCTCTAATAAAAGTGAATGATTATGAAAATTATTATGAAAAGAGGGTGCAAAACAATAAAATCCATGAAAATTTATAACGAAAAACAACAAACAAACCACTCCCTGCTCTTCAGAAAGTGGGAGGAGTGAAAAAAGCAGGTATCAAAAACAGAAATTGGATCCTCACGTGTTTTGCAAGATATATATATATATATATATATATATATATATATATTGTCTTTAATTGTTTATGGCATCAAATTTGATGGTTTTTCATATGTTTTAAATGAATTAATCGTCCGCAATATGCTGGTGAATTAGTGGTATTGTATTTGATTTTCTGTTGCATGATATAGATTCCATTTTTATTTTCAGTTTAATTGTTCAATTTAATGTCAGTGCAATATATTGATGCTAAATTTCTTAATTTTATTTTATTAAATGGATATAGAGTGCCGGAGTATAAAAAAAGTCTACCTGACTCTGATTCTGTCCTTCCAAAAAAAAAAAAAAATAAATAAATAAAAATACCCCTATCATGAATTTAGATTCATATTAGTAAATGTTTTCCTACTAATTATTGATTCATAGTAATATCAGAAATTCAATCAAATCATTTACTATTTACTTTTAAATATTTATGCAAAACGAAGAAAGAGTTATTAAAAACATTTATCTAGATGCCAACTGAATACATACTTAAGCGAAATAAATAATTGCTGTAAAAGGTTGTAAAATGAATAATTGCTGTAATCTTTTAAAGTTCAGTCACTATTTTCACCCTACGTTATCCGTTTTCGATCATCTGATAACAACGGCAAGTTTCCCCTTCGTTTTCGGCCTGCTGGTAACGGCGGCAAATGGACCGAACGCGACTACTAACGTTCTAAAAAATGTCGCGACTACTCTCGGGTTAAGGACATGGGCACTACTATTTTTTTAAAACTTTCATTTTCACAATCATAAGTCCATTTTCTTTTACATAGTTTTTTCCACAAACATTATCTTTTTCCTGCATCTCTATAACTTCTCTAACATCCAAAAGGAAAGTAACTGGTTGAATAAAATACGTAGTAGGATTTCTAGACAACAAGTCAGCTTCGACATTTGTTGAATCCTTTTCATAGACAATATCATATTCAAACATAGATAGTTTTTATGACCATCTGAATAATATTCCTCTTAGATGTTTAACATTTTTTAACCATACAAGAGATGCATTGTCGGTGTGTATAGTAAATTTAACACCATGAAAGTAGTGATAATATTTATCTAATGTGTCAATGATGGTAAAACATTCTAATTCGGTAATAAAATAATTCATTTCATAACTTCTCAATCCCCTTGAATTGTATGCAATTGGATGTAAAAAAATATTACTATATGGGTGTATAAGGACTGCACCTACTGCCACCTGTGAGGCATCAACAAACATATGGAGGGGTAATTTAGGATCACAAATTTTCAAATTAATAAAAATTTTCACAAATTAGGGCATCTTTTAGTTTTTGGAAGGAATTTTGACAATCTGAATTCCATTCCCATATGGTATTTTTCTTAAGTAATTTATTGAGGGGTGTCTGATTTCTGCATATTTAAAAATAAATTTATGATAGACATTAATGGATCCTAGGAATCTTTGGAGATCTTTAACATTTGGGGGGAGGGGGGGTTAAATTTTTGATAGCTTCTATATTATTACTAGCTGGACTTAAGGTACCATTTATTATTTCATAACCTAAGAAATTAATTTTATTTTGGACAAGGTTACATTTAGATAATTTAAGTTTGATATTTTCCAATCTACATAATTCAAAAATTTTGATAAGATGTTGTAGATGTTCTTCCAAAGTTGAAGAGAAATTGGATTCTTCTAATGGTTCTATTGAAAATTGGGGGGGGGGGGGCAACTTTGACACCGAATGGAAGAACATTCCATTAAAAAAGTCCAGAGTTGGTAGTAAAAGCCAATTTTTCAGTATCTGCTGGGTGTATGGATATGTGCCATTAGCCAGAGCCTAAGTAAAAGGTGGAAAAATACTGACCAGTACTCAATTTATCTAAAATTCCGTCAATACGGGGTAATAGTTCAGCATCATTTTTCATTATTGAATTTAATTTCCTATAGTCTACACATAACCTAGTTTTCTTACCTTTATCGCGTTTTTGCTACCAATGTAACAGGGGCGGAGTAAGGGCTATAACTTTCTTTAATTAATCCCGCAGCTAATAATGATTGAATCTGTTCTGAAATTTCAGTTTCTTCGACTATTGAAGTGCGGTAAGGACTCATAGATATAGGTAGGTCAGAATTGAGAAAAGTATGCTGTGGCTCAACATTAATTTTTCCTACATCATTTTTATTTTTTGAAAAAATATCCAAATAATCCTTTAAAATATCCCTTAAAGTTTTGTTTTTTACAGAATTTATTTCCCCAATTAAATTATAATAATTAATATTAGGCTGCGCGAAAGATTGAGGAGTCACTTTCTTTCCATAATCAGGTTGTATTTCATCATATTGGTTATTCATATTAAAATGAAGAGATTTTAGTACATTTCTGGATATGCATTGGTTTACTATAGTCCTTCCTTGCATAATTTTACAATTTACACAATCTATATTTAATTGAAAAAGTGCACAGTTTGGCAAACCTAGTATTGCGTTCTCAAGATCAGTGTCACATACTAAAAATTTTACATTCTGCTTAATTTTACCAACTTTAATAAATAAATTACATGACTGATTAATTTGTATAGACCCTTTAGCTTGGCCAATAATAATAGGAGAAATATTTCTAACTTTAGCATGTAATAAATTTACAAATTTAATAGGTACAATCGAAATAGTGGATCCCGTTTTAGTAACACAAGGAATCTCTTTTTGTTTTGCATACCCAGAGACTATCAATTGTCACATAGTATTAGTAGAAGATTGTTGTTGATTAGCAGGAGCATATGATGGTACAGGGGTAACATTAAATACACATTCTCTTTCCAAGTGATATGCGTTAAGTATTCCTTTGTTAAGACAAATCCTGCAAGGTCTAGTGGGATATCGTTGTTGGAAATGAGTATTTTGCAATCTAGGAGTTGTAAATCGAGGATTATTTGTATTTAAATTAGGATTCTCCTGACAAATCCAAAGTCTGAGTGCATTGTAATGAGGCTGAAACGGCCTAACATTTTGTGAATTATTCCTAACAGCATTTACAGGAAACGTTGGAATTATTACTAGTTGTTTTGCCATCCGATACCAGTCAGTGGTAATACTTGGAGGATTTACTATAAAAAAATTCTGGTATTCGGGCTTTAGCCCATCTGTGAGTCCCTGCACAGTTATTGTTTCCACATAATTGTAACTTCCTACCCACTTCAAACTTTTTATGAAAATATTGTTCTAATTCATTTAAGTCATTTAACTTTAAAGCTGCAAATTCAGAAATGTTTCAGTGAGAATCTCAGAAATTTTTTTCAAAACTAGTGCACTCCAGACAGTCATTTATATAAACCTTCAATGCTTCTTCTTTCAAATATTTAGAAATATTTCCAATGTAATTTCCAATTTTCATTTTTTTCTTGGTAATGCAAGATTTCTCAAAATGCATTAACCAAGGTTGTATTTTCATACCGGACTGTGGGTCAAAGGGAAAAATATTAATTTCACTCATGGTGTTACTCGATTTTTCAACAATTCTAGATCTTAATTGTATAAAGGAGGGATAACTCATTTATATAGAAATGCAATAGTATAAACACAATTAAAAATATAATTTTAAATTAAATACACAATGTAAATATTTTTTTCTCAATAAATAATAACAACAACTAAAGTATAATTCATTTTCTAACAACAATAATAATAATAACAATATTGTAAATAAATAAAAATCTACTAAAATACTATAATAAATAATATATTAATTCTCACCCACAGAAAGGTATTTTTCTACACATGACTTCTGGGCGAAGAGCTAGAATTTATTTAAAAAGAAAATTCGTGAATTCAAATTAATGTGAGACCTAATTCCGGGAGCTATCAGGGATTTTTAATCATTGTATTGAGTCGTTGAAAAATTTAGTGACATTCCATTGTCAGAGTTTTACTGACATTCGTTCATGAAAAATATCACTCTTCGTAATCATACTTATTGATAGTCGATGACATTAAATCACACTGCATAGTCAGAACATTTCTGACATTCTGAAGTTTCGATGAGTTTCCCTATTAATCATTACTTTAGTAAAGCAAGTGATGATATCTTGTGCGGCTTATGTAGCATTTTGCTATCGACTTTCAGAGATTTCGGCGACACTAGTACATCTTGAGATAAAACGTAGTAGATTAATCAAGGCCAGCCATCCGTTATCATGAAAATATCGGATTGCAGTCAGAGTGGCGAGTAAGATAGGCTTAATAAACATTGAGGAATTTTCCATCACAAAATAAATAGAGTCATCGTAACTTTAAACTGGTTTATTTGACAAAAAACTATCAAACATTCCCAGTAGCTGTTTTATCAACTCTCATTAATCGATCATTCATTTCATAAAACTTTAGATGTTACAAGATTAGGATCTACATATTAGGTATGTTCACTTAGATATGTTCACTCCAAGCGACGCACTTAATTAAACAACCAGAAAAACGTAAATTCTTCTACTCCTCGTCGATGTAATGATATAAGTACTCCAAAAAACAGCGCACGGACGGATATAGAAAGGTGGATAACCAACACCAGCAGAGAGATGGGGAAGGACGGGACATGTAACAGGCTACAATTCAATGGGAAGAGGATGACGTCGATAATGGACTCTTTATACGGCGTCAGAATCAAAGCGCCATTAACTGCTGGCGGCGCATGGAATTGTGGGTATAGAACACCAAAGATCAAATGATATTAAAAAACATTCGAAAGAAAAAGTATTTAGTTTTAGAAGAAAATGAAAAAGTAATTTAATGGGTTTTATAATATTAGACGAATGGATTAAGGTTTTTAGAATAATAAAAGAATACGCAACTTTAAATGCGTATATATATATATATATATATATGTTGTAAGCGAAGTAAGTTTTTTATTTAAAGATTTGCATGTACAGAACAAAAAGAAATTGATCGTGGAAAAGTTTGCTTCAATTGTTTTCTTCCTCGAGTATTTGTTATTAATATATAAATGTTTAGGTATATCTATTTTCGAGATGATTTAAATTTACAAATGTTGATAACTGTTACGTGTTTTATTAATTATGGAAATAGTACAAATTAAGAAAATAAAAGTGACTGTTAAGTTAAAGAATGCATGCACAAATGAGGTATGTCTGAAAATACAGCAAACAGTTGAAACATCAATGAATATACGACTTTCAATATTTTCCTAGTATAATTAATATTATAATTTATACTATCGCAGTTTATAATAATCCATTATGGTAACTTGTTAAAATGAATCAACCTAAATACACAGTATTTTAAATCAATTCATTTTATATCGTATGGATAAATTATTTTTTACCCTAAGTGAAAAATGCATAGAAATTTTATGTAAAAATTCAGACAGATATTTTTAATGCAAAAAATTATCTATGGGCATTTTCTGCAGGACAAACAAATGAGATAGATAAAAAATATTCTTAATCACACTGTAAAGCAATTAAACTCATTTTGGATAAATAATAATATATGAATGAAACCAGAATGTATTTTGTTTGCATTTGAGCAGTGCTTAATAATTTTTAATAAAATATGCGTCCACTTTATCCCGGTATTCCACGTTTTGAAGAAATTATTTGAATTAAACTCTTATTTTTAGAAAAATGTTTTCTTTAATGAAAAAACTTATTTTTTATTCATAATTAATTAAACCTTAAATTAATATTCATTTAAATTAATGTTTTTATTATATTATCATCACTTCCTGTCTTATGTTTTCGTTTAATGTATGTTTTCGTTCTAAATATATTAATATTAAAGTTTACAATGTTTTTTTTTTCTAAATCGCTAAAAAAATTTTTTTTCTGGAAATATCTAATTCATTACTTAGCGATAATTTCGATATTTTACTTATTTTATATTACGTATCGGTTTCGATTTCTGTTGTAAATTACTTCAGTGGAAAAACACAGCACTTACACACATTATCATATGCGCATACGACTTTCAAGAAAGAATTTGGAATGGTTAGTGAGAAGTAACTCTACTAGAATAAAATATATATCTTATAGTGTTCAGGTTGGTTGGTTTTTTGGTTGGTTGATTTTTGACGGCCGATTATCTACACTTGGGATATAGGACCTAGGGGGAGTGCCCTTCGTGGGAGTCTTTCTAAGGGAACCTAACCCGTATTTACGCATGGAAATCCAAGGTTTCGAAGGAAACCACGAAAACTTCGAAACGGTTAGGCCGACGGGCGCGATTGGGTTCGAACCCAGCACCGCCCCGTCTACCAGCTTGGAGAGCAGAACCTCTCAGCCACTGGTGGGGCATATAGAGTTCAGATTTCAAACTTCTGTATACCTTCGGGTGAAATCCCGAGTTATTGACTCTTAACCGCTAACTGAAACTTCACTCTAACTCAAATAAGCATTTTCTTGTGAAATTCTGCAAAGTTATGCTATCTAGTGTTAACTTCAACACTTATTTTTATGGAGTGATTTTTGTTTTACCATTAATAGGTCCAGAACATATTGAATAATGACGGAACTTTTGAAAAAAAAATGCCACTTTGAAGCAACCATCTTTTTTCTAAAATAAAAGCAGTGGTTTTTTTCGTCTATTTGTAAACCAATCATCCTAAACTTTTCTGAAACTTATACCTGCAGAAATTATTTAAAATATGCCTTTGGTATATTAATGACATAACCTATAGTTTATATTTTATAGTTATTTATCTTTATTGATTGTACCAGTTAATCGTTCCAGGAATTTCATTCTGGTAGACTTTTAATGTCTCCAAAATGTTTTCAATATTGGTTGTCGAAACATACGAGAGTAAGTTTAATTTATGGATTGAATACTTTGAAGTAATAGAAAAGTAAGTTTGCAATATTTTAAAGATTTTTGAATTTTAACTTAAAATACATGCTAGGTTTTTCATTGTAAACTTTTAATACACTGCAAAATATATATTTATGAAAAAAATATTTCATATGAAATGTATTTACTGGCCGAAATAATACAGTATGACTGACAAGAGAATTTAGTATAAGCAAAGAAATAAACCTTATAATGCAAATTATATTGTTATATTCTGTTATAAAAATTTAAGATGTTATCTTGTATGTTTCAGTACACTATAGTAAGACTTACTTAAAAACTCTTCCTCTATGTTTTACCGCATAATATTTATACAGCCTTAAATAAATTTTGATATAATATATAATAATGATTAATTTATTTGTCCTGAGTCACGTTTAAAATTTATATTGTAAAAAGTGTAAAATTTCATAAAGCAAACCAAAGGATTTATAACGCGATGATTTATCAGGGAATTAATTTCTATATAAAATGTCAGTCAATATTCAAAATACTGAAAACAAAATGTTTTCTTTTAATTTATCTTTAATTTTAAAATTATAAATAAAAAATATATTTAAGACATATATATATACATTTTTGACATATTTTGTATGTTGTATAGTACGAATAAAAATCTATCCGAAATTTATTAATTTTTTTAGAAACAAGAATAATAAATTAAACTTGCATCGTATGTAAAGAACAAAATGTTTGATAAAACTCTTATTACTCGTTCGGTGAAGATTCTCTATTTCATTATGTGCAGTTAAAAGTCTAGATTGAATAAAACACATTTTAAAAATACTATGTTTTATACTAATTATAACAATTCATTAATTTTTCGAATGTTCTAATTCGGAAAGCAGAACTAATTTAAAGTTTATTCATCAATATATGACTGCTTTAAAACAGAATAATAGAATATGGTTTGCAAAAACTTGAATTTTGCAAGCTGGCTTAAGTCTGAATACTATGGCGAGAATCATTTAAAAAAATCATAAAATGGAAAGAAAATGTAGCGAATTTTATAGATATTTATTTGCTTTATTTGCAAAAAGACGTTTTATCTCTACGATAGCATATACAGGGTGTATTTTAAAAGTGAGAGAAACAAATTACGGTGTGATAATGACGCATCTATACAAGCAAATTTCGGCATGGAATGTACTGTCGGAACGCAATCAGTGAGAAGTTAAAAGGTACACTGTAAAAAAATACTGCCAGTTTTCCGGTAGGAATCGGAAAAATAGTTGCCCTTATCGTACCGGAGTAATTTCCGACCCAGCTCGAAATAAAATCCTTAAAAATAAGGAAATAGTCAGTAAAACGGTAATTCACGGATTTTATTTCGAGCTGGGTTGGAAATTATTCCGGTACGATAAGGGCAACTATTTTTTCCGACCAGCTCGTAATAAAATCCGTAAAAATAAGGAAATAGTCATTAAAACGGTATTTTACGGATTTTATTCCGATTTTACGGATTTTATTCCGAGCTGGGTTGGAAATTATTCCGGTACGATAAGGGCAACTATTTTTCCGATTTCTACCGGAAAACTGGCATTATTTCTTTTACAGTGTATTTGTTCTACGATACAAACGATTTTGTTCTACGATATATACATTTTTTAATCTACAAAACTAAAAAATTATTCCAATTTAATAAAATTTGCACTATATATTTCTACATTTAAAGAAAAAAAAAGTTTCTGCATTGAAAAAACGTCTGATTTATTAAAGAAAATTCCTGGATTTGTTTCTTTAGAACTTGAAAATGTTGCATTGATGTATTATTAATTTTAATACTCATCATATAGTTAATAATGGTTATTAGGGTTAAACGTTTGCACAGAAAAAATGGCTGCAAAAAGTTTTAGACCGCTATTTCCAAACAGCAGTCTTCGCAGCATATTTCTGCATAATTTTCAATAGAAATACTACGAACCATATTGTTCGGAAATACTTGAGTTACATTTATTAGTAACATTAATTTCGCAAAGAATGGTCAATCCTGACTTATTAATTTTTCATATAGCTTTGTTATACTACTCTTGTTATTTATTTTAATTACCCTTTGTTACATTATTATATAAGTGTGTTGCCAGATCCAAGTCCTGCATCGGGACGAGTAGGTGCTATATTTTTCGGTCGTGGGTCGGGTTGACTTCTACTTATTTTTGCGACGGATCGGGTTGATTTGTATTGTTTCGGGTTGACCCTATTTTTCAAAAGAATCTCCGAAATATTTTTTCAAATAAAAAATTTGTATACATTAACACCTCCACAACGGGTACTCCCGAAAATCGGACACCTCTATTTAGCGAACACCTTTTCAATACCTAATACGCTTATTTTATACTTTTACAGTAATTTGAATATATACTCATATATATTCAAAATGTATTCATTTTCATTTGAAACATAGTTCTGCTCAAACTTTTTGTGAAAATCCTAACAGCCCGATATGCAAAAAATCTAAATCTGACACACAAGAACTATTCTAGGGTGGAGCCAACCCACAGAAAGAAAATTAGTCACCCCCACCTGAAATAAAAAAAAAACATAAAAGACAACCCGACTTGATCCAGGACTCAATACAACGATCCCGAGGTGTCCGCTACTCCGAGGCTTTACTATATTTGAATATTAAAAGAATATACCTGGTGTCCTAAAAAGGACTGACTGATTTTAAAATTCAATAACTAGCAGACGGTGACAGATATTAAAAAAATTCTTGCAGGAGGGTTATTCATAAGGTCAAAAGTTTTATTACAGTGATTTTCGATTTTAGTTCGAATTACAAACAATAGATGGCGCTGTAAGCAATAGTCGCTAAATACAGGCTAGATTTTTGGTCCTTTCTCTCGTTCCATGCGGAAAAAGGAGATGTAAATGTATTGAGCGGGCCACGAAGTACCAAAAATCGATCCTGAATTTAGCGTCTATTGATCGCAGCACCATCTATTGTTTTTAATTCGAACTAAAATCGAAAATCCCTGTAAAAATCTTTTGACCTTATGCATAACCCTCCTGCAAGAATTTTTTATCTGTCACCGTTTACAAGTTATTGAATTTTAAAATCAGTCAGTACTTTTTAGGACACGCGGTAGATATGTCGACGTTCCTATATAAATGATAGAAGTGGTATTCGAGATTACTTTTCATAATTGCATTAAACCACGATTTATTTTCCTTTCACTTCAGGTCGGGTGGAGTCGAGTTATGGGTCATCAAAAACTATTTTGTCGAGATCGGCTCGGGTTGCGGGACGATGAAATTTTTTTGCCGGCTTGCAAGTATACTTCAAATGAAATTTTCGGTTACGGGTCAGGTACAACTACTCGACCCGCGCTGGACTCTTGTCCAGTGTCAGAAAAAGCGGGACAGTGGCTTCTAAATTGGGACATAAAAATACAGTAGACCCTATAAAAATGGAACCTGTCTATAACGGAATCCTTTCTTAAACGTTAAAATTTCATTGTCCTTCCTGTAGGAGTAGGAGTACCATACAATTACATTTACTTAGACGGAATATTCTTTAAACGGAATTTTTTTTTGCCGTCCTTTGCGACTCTATATCAGCAGATTTCATTACATTAAATAAGCATAATCTTATATACTAAAACCTGTAAAAGTGGATTCACCAGGGACTGAAACAAAATTACAAATTAGCAGGTGTAATTTCAAATTATTCCTATCATAAAGACAATGAAATTTTTACTTTTAAGACTGAATTCGGTTATAAACAGGTTCCGTGTACAGGTTTCAAGGTTTACTAAAACAAGTAATATAAAAATTTTGTTTTTAAAGTCAATTCCTACTTAGGTCATCAAAGAAAAATTTAATATAATCCCTTAAGCTAATGTTAGTTTTTGTTGCATTAAAATATCTTAATTTGTTGATTTACTATAAGCAAGTACACTGTAAAAAAAATAATGCCAGTTTTCCGGTAGAAATCGGAAAAATAGTTGCCCTTATGGTAGCGGAATAATTTCCAACCCAGCTCGGAATAAAATCCGTAAAATACCGTTTTACTGACTATTTCCTTATTTTTACGGATTTCATTTCGAGCTGGGTCGGAAATTATTCCGGTACGATAAGGGCAACTATTTTTCCGATTCCTATCGGAAAAATGGCAGTATTTTTTTACAGTGCAGATTTCCAATGTCAAAGTTAAAGAATTAACACAAGAATGAGAGGAGATCCTTCAGAAAGCATTTTATTAACAGCAATGTAATTAATGTACATATTCAAAGAAATTGCTCAAAATATCTTCGAAAGCTGTAATGCACGCTTCACACTTGCGGAATAGGGACTGGCGAATAATTTCGAAGAGACCAGACATTTCCCAAATATCGCTGGCAACAAGGACAATCCTGGCGACTAGAGCCATATACGTTCAAATGGGACACTCGTAGTTCAGGCTTTGCATATGGTCCCACATAAAAATGTACAAACAAGAGAGATCCGGTGATCTTGGTGGCTAAGCTATGGGATCACCTCGACCATTCCATCGCCCTGGGGCAGTGGAAAACTATCTTTTAACTTCTCACCGCTTGTGTTCCGACCATACATTCTACGACGAAATTTGCCCGTATAGATGTCTTCTATCACCCCGTAAAGTTTTGCCCACTTTTTCAAATACACCCTGTATAAGAATATTTTCACAATAGTGGCACATCTGTTCATATAATTTTCTAAGGCCAAACTTCTCTTAGCACATAAGTGAAATTGTTTAAAAATCTGTACCATTATATTCACTTTTTTAATGATGTATTTCTTTATTTTGATATATTTTTCGATATTAAAAATTGAAAGGTGTATCAATTTCTCTAAAATGCCAGTTAGACGTAAAACAACAATCAACAGGAGCATAAACGAAATTATTACATTCACGTAATCGGGGTCTTTAACTTCAGTTAGGAATCAGAACGGTTGTAGCATGCCCAATTACGCAAGTTCTCACCGGAAAAATTTAAAAGCTGAATTTCATAGATTTAAGACATCGACCAGCCGGATCGGTAAGACAGAAGCGTTAAATCCGATCGATCTGTAGTAGCTTCGATCTCATTATAGCTCTAATGCAGTTGCTTTGTTTAAAATATCACTTCTGAATAACACGGAAATAGCAGTAATCACCAAAAGGTACATCAATCATGAAAATTGCAATTCGAGCCTTTTCCCCTATGGTTTCAACACGTGAAATGGCATCTTTTACTTTTATTCTTTGTCATGAAAGAAATTTAGACCTGTGGAATGAGATAATACTAAAATGCTGAATGTGTCTAAAAGTATCCACAACATGTAATTACCCTCTTTCTGCTACCTGAAAGCTACCGTGTGCCAATGCATAATTTGGTTTTCATGCATTCAAAATGTAATCTAATAATACTGGGCTAAAATGTAAGAAGTGTAAGAAGTAGGGAAAATAATAATATGCTTGTATGTTCTGTGCATAAAATAAACCAAATAATATAAAAAAAATAGTGTTCTCGTAGATCGAACTCCCCACTACAAATAGCCTTCAAAAATCATTTAAATATCTATATTTGTTTCTCAGATAATAGTCCTTTTAAAGTACAGTAAACTTCTAAATTCCCGCCATTTATGGGACCGACGGTGTGGCGAATAATCGATGTAGACGGATATTGAAAGACACTAGAAGACAACTGCTAAAATTACATTTATTTTTGCCAGTTTTTAATTAAGAATATTTTAACGCCTTTTTTATATCTGTTTTGTACATTCGTTAATAAAAAGCGTAATTTCTAATCAAAAATCAGTTTATGAAGTGAGATTTAGAATTTGACAGAATAAATAGGTAATTCCTGTTTTCTTCAATAGCCATCCAATAAACTTTTTTCTTTGCGTTTTGCTTGCTCTTTTAATGTAGGAAGATTACGAATTCTAAGTAATAACAGTACTTGGATTGCATATGCTTCCTCTTGCATCTAAAAAAAAATGATGCACTTATAGAGTATATTCTCCACTTCTACATGACTGACCTATCCAGGGGTGGATTCTAAACTGTTGAAAATGTAAGCTAAACTTTGACCTCGAATTTCTTAAAAGGCCACTTTAAAGAAATTCCGCAACAAGAATAATTTGGCAAAATATATCAACAACATACTTTAAATTCATCAAAATCTGTGTGCATCATGTTTGGATTTCTCCTTGTGAGTTATGAGTTGCTCCTAATACTACAATTTTAAATAGCGTAGCACAACTATGTTTAAAAAACAATAATTCTGATATATAGACAGATTACACACAGAAAATAGATTAAATAACTGATACAAATATGCTTATGGCCTATTTATAAACTAGTAAAAAGTAATACCGTCATAGCTATGCCCCCCCCCCTCTTAAAATACAAATTTTAAATTTCTAATACTTTATTTTTGAGAAAAGAATCAACATAGGGTTTCTAACAAAATACATCAGGAAATCCATACGGATAATAAAAAATAAATTTATAAGATAAACCATCCATTTGTGCTTTTCAAAAGTTTTATGATCTCTTGAAGGTTCGTTTGAGAAATAAAAACCTGCTCTGGTTTTTATAGAAAATAATACGTATAAATAAATAGAACTCGAGAACTATGAAATACTTTCAGGATACGTTGGAAAGGTGCCAAAGGAAAACTAGTATGTTGTGGCCATCACAAAACTTTCTTCTATATAAATCAGGTCAATTAAATCATTTAAATAGTACAAGGAATAACAACGATTTAGCACCAATTCATATCAAAGTATATCTGAATTTGAAGTTTGATGAAAATTCGTGCATTAGTTCTTGAGATAGAGCTATAGCGGAAATTCTGAAAAAATGTAGCATAGCAGCGCCACCTGTTGAGCGATTTACACCAAAAATAAACAGCACTAAACGATATCAAGGTATACCTGAATCTGAAGTTTGTTGAAAATCCAAGCATTAGTTCTTGAGATAAAGCTATTGCGGAAATCGCAAAAAATACAGCATAGCAGCGCCACCTGTTGAGCGATTTACACCAAAAAATAAAAAGCACTAATTTATACGTCCATTCATGTCAAGGACTAACTAAATCTGAAGTTTGATGAAAATCCGTGCAATAGTTCTTGAGATACACCTCTTGTGGAAATCGTGAAAAGTGCAGCACAGCAGCGCCACCTGCTGAACGATTTACACCAAAAATTAAACAGCCCTAATTTATATCAGGGACTAACTGAATATGAAGTTTGATGTAAATTCGTGCATTTTGTCTTGAGTTAGAGCTATTGCGATAATCATAAACAATGCAGTATACCAGCGCCACCTGTTGGGCGATTTTCACAGAAAAGTAATCAGAACCAAACTATATCTTGGACTAACTGAATCTGAAAGTTTATGAATATCCGTGCAGTAGTTCTTGAGATATAGCTATTGCAGAAATCGTGAAAAATGCCGCATAGCAGCGCCACCTGTTGGGCGATTTTCACCAAAATTTAATCAGGTCCAGTTTATATCACGGTCTAACTAAATATGAAGTTTTGTGAAATTCCGTGCATTAGTTCTTGAGATAGAGCGCCCACAAAATTTTTGTCACATACAGACTCACAGACAGAGTGACAGAGTGACAGACAGACTCACAGACAGACATTTTCTAAACACCATCAAATCGTGTTCTGGGCATTCTAAAAAGTATAAATCAGTCGAAAACCGGAAGTCGAAAATTTTCACGAATCCAATACTTTCTTCTTGTAAAGATAGAAGAAAGTAAAAATGGAGAATATGTGCATTCTTTGTAGTTCTTTATCTCTTTAGACTTATGTCTTGATCCTTTATCTTTATCTTGATATACGACTTTTTAAAGCTTCGAAACTACATTTATATTGTAAATAGTTTCTGATTTTTACTTTCTTCTATCTTTACAAGAAGAAAGTATTGGATTCGTGAAAATTTTCGACTTCCGGTTTTCGACGGTTTTACACGTTTTATAATGCCCAGAACACGATTTGATGGTTTTTAGAAAATGTCTGTCTGTGAGTCTGTCTGTCACTCTGTCACTCTGTCACTCTGTCTATGAGTCTGTATGTGACAAAAATTTTGTGGGCGCTCTATCTCAAGAACTAATGCGCAGAATTTCACAAAACTTATTATTTAGTTAGACCTTGATATAATCTGGACCTGATTAGTTTTTGGTGAAAATCGCCCAACAGGTGGCGCTGCTATGCGGCATTTTCACGATTTCTGCAATAGCTATATCTCAAAAACTACTGCACGGATTTTCATAAAACTTCAGATTCAGTTAGTCCAGGATATAGTTTGGTGCTGATTACTTTTTTGTGAAAATCGCCCAACAGGTGGCGCTGCTATGCTGCATTATTCATGATTATCGCAATAGCTCTAACTCAAGAAAAAATGCACAAATTTTCATCAAACTTCAGATTTCGTTAGTCCTTGATATAAATTAGTGCTGTTTAATTTTTGGTGTAAATCGCCCAACAGGTGGCACTGCTGTGCTGCATTTTCACGATTTTCGCAAGAGCTGTATCTCAAGAACTATTGCACGGATTTTCATCAAACTTCAGATTTAGTTAGTCCTTGACATGAATTGACGTGTAAATTATTGCTGTTTAATTTTTGGTGTAAATCGCTCAACAGGTGGCGCTGCTATGCTGTATTTTTTGTGATTTCCGCAATAGCTTTATCTCAAGAACTAACGCTTAGATTTTCAACAAACTTCAGATTCAGGTATACCTTGATATCATTTAGTGCAGTTTATTTTTAGTGTAAATCGCTCAACAGGTGGCGCTGCTATGCTACATTTTTCAGAATTCCCGCTGTAGCTCTATCTCAAGAACTAATGCACGAATTTTCATCACACTTCAAATTCAGATATACTTTGATATGAATTGGTGCTAAATTCATGTAATTTCTTGTTCTATTTAAATGATTTAATTGACGTGATTTATATAGAAGAAAGTTTTGTGATGGCCACAACATACTAGTTTAAATTGCAATGCAAGATGAGATCATATACAGGAATAAAAATTAGACTTATTTTCATATATGCGAAATATGATTTTGTAATTTGGTGTTTTTGTAATTTGACAAAATACAAATTTTAAGCGATTTTTATCGACGATTAAACGTAATACATAAGCAAGATATTATATAAAGAATGACCGATGTATTCTTTAAGACATTCAGAATTAAACTTTCAATTGTATGTATTTAAAGAACACACTTTTATAACACTTTACAACAAAGTTGAAAAATGGCTATTTTTCTGTTTGTCTGACCCCATATCCGGCTGTCCGTGCTCTAACTCTCATAAATAAACTCGGAGTGATCTGAAATATTTATATGTTAATGTCATTTACTATAACATCGATTGTTACAATCGTTATTGAAGTCGTATTGAGTAGCATTTATCATTCGTTTACAGGTACAGTCGAAATTATTGCGTTATATCTCTTTAAGACCCAACCCGCACTATCGTGCGTGTTAGACATTCATTTAATTGTTTGCTTCTGAGTCGTTTATAATAAAAACTAGAATTGAATGATCGTTCTGGTTTGCAGAGTGAGTAACGTATCATTTTTTATCTACAGGTAGGGTTGCAGTCTACGTTTTACTTTCTACAGGCATGACTAGCTTTATTTACAAATACACCGGGTCTTAAAGGGTTATTACTGCTAATTGGAAAAATCGATTTAAGTGCATTTTAATCAGTTTACACCATTTCAAAAAAAAAAAAAAAAAAGAAAACTGCTAGGCCTGAATGAAGAACTCGCCAAAATGCTTTCTATAGAATATGGTGAGCAAAGCATTAAATATTCGTTTACATGATCACACAAAAGAATGCTGTCACTTAATGGTCTACTGGTTAAAATCGCTTGCAGTATATTTTAATGTTTCAAACATAATAGAACGAATATGCATTACTGAGGTGCACTATACGTTTATTACTGAAATTTATGGTGTCCATTCCATTTATCGTTTATTTACAGGGGCACACAATATAATTCGGTTAAAGTATTGTCTATGAGTGATAATTACTTGAAGTGCGTTTTTAACTTTTGTTTCAGTTGTTAAGTTTAACTAACCTTTGCCACAGTACGTGTTGTGTATAAATTGTGTTATGTTATTAACAGCTACACAAAGAGATTCGTTAGCATTAATGACAGTTGGGGTGAATCGCTTAAGCGTAGTTTTTTATTGCGTCCTGCATTTTCATGCTGAATTAAATTATCTAAACTAACAGAAGTTTCTGGAATGTAAATCAATTCATGTCTAGACTACGGGAAGAACAAGAGATATTTTCGATTATCTTTAGTAAATGCTGGAAGTGTGTTTTAAGTTATGTTTTATGCGTTTTTTAAATGAAATAAATTTTACCTTAATATATGTTAAGTGCAAACGACTGTAAATAATATACATGTCTCTAGAAAATTATTGACGTGCCTTTTTAACTCAATGTGCCAATTTAACTTTAAATTATAGCAAGCGATTTAGTATATTTAAAATATTTTAGATCATATGCAGTGATGCACAAAATACTTAGACCTACTCTTTAGACTATGGACGCTAATTTCTATCATTGCATTTTACATGTGTTATACAATTTCTAAATTTTGTACTACACGTCTTCTTTCACCTTATTTAAAGAGGATGTTTCGTTAAAGTTTTCTTGGTGTGTTGAAAGTGCTTCACA
This sequence comes from Maratus speciosus, assembly GCA_963932465.1. Taxonomy (NCBI): domain Eukaryota; kingdom Metazoa; phylum Arthropoda; class Arachnida; order Araneae; family Salticidae; genus Maratus; species Maratus speciosus. Next base: position 403,406,835 of record OZ010794.1, on the reverse strand, counting down.
ATATATGCATCACGCGTGATTTTTTGTTATTGTTCCGCAAAATATTGACTCCAAATTAGTGAAGATTCTCATCTTGCTATTTTTGCATGTAAGATAATGCTCAAAAGATAACAATTTTGATATTTTTTATGTGAATCCGTTTGTCAGCAAGTGCATCTGCAAGTGATTTCAATTCCGTTCAAAATCCATTATAAAAATTCAATTTATTTAGCTGCAATTTTGAAGCAGGATCGTTTAATAAGCACTCTCTGCACTCCGTCATCAGCTATGAAAGCAACTATCTTTTTTTTCGAAATGGACGTCATGCATAGATCTTTTATGCTTGCGAAATCTTCAGATATAAAGTGTATCTCACAGAAGTTACTGTAACTTATATATATTAAGTCAAATTAATAATTTTTAAAAAGTATGCTAACTTCTGTTTACATACATATTCCTTCCATAAAAGGAAACATTGCAAGAAGATAAAAAATGAGCATTAGAACAATCTATAACATCATCTTCATCAATCAGAAGTATGTCTTTTTTCCAAGAACGTGAAGAGATATTATTGAATTACAATCTATTATTATTATTGCTATCTCCTTAACTGGTAAATCGTCACACGCATTGCAAATTTTGAAGCTGCCAACCAAAGGAGAGTTTTCTTCCAAGCTTGTTTTTGTGGCTCACAGTTGGCCGTGGTGAAATAGTTAACAGATGTATGTTGGCCGGTAGTATAAAGTACACCCCAATAGGATTATAATTGGCGCTATTGTTCGTATATCCCTCTGTCCACACCCTTGCTAAACCGTACAAATTGTTGCTACACAAGTTACACTTTCAAATTAAAACAGGATTAAAATAAAATTTCTAAAAAAGAGATTGAAGTTTTGAGCCGACAAAAATGACACAGTTAAGTGTTGTGTCTTAAACATTTCACCGTTAGAATCTCTTTCACACTGTTGTTGAACTCTTTTACTGTTATCCAGCATTTTTTATTTAACCGCATTGATTTTTAAATGACATCAGAAATGAAGTTTATTCTTTTTTCCATTATGTAGCATGTATGTTTGTTTATAAGTATATCTGCATGTATGTTAATAGGAATGTCTGTATGTATGTCGATAAATATTTCAACAACCGCTGAATTTCTTTGAATGTAACTGCGTACATTGCAATTCTAGTACGCCAGGAAGATGTTAAGCAACAAATAGTCATATAGCCTCCGTATATACTTTTTTACAGTGTCATGTTGAAAATTTTGTTTACGGAAGGTAAAACTCTAACAATAATGATAATTTGTTTAGATTTATAAATGATAGAGCTGAAAGCTTAGAGTAACTAGAAATAAAAATTACGTTGGGTCGTGGTTCCCGTGCACAACATTTTTGTTTACCTACGTATTAAACATTTTTTATTTATTAAGACGATCTCGCCATATATGCAAGTCTCTGATCGCCACAGACCCGTTTAAATGCGGTTGGGATTTTCCACAGGTTTTTATCGTTGCTTATATAATAAAATGTATTACTAATTTTCGCTTAATTCTAAATGATGTAAATAAGACAGTATTGACATAAGAACAATAAAATTCGTATAATCAAGAGGACCAAAACTTTGCCAGTCTGCTATGTTTGCCATGCTAATATTTATTAACTTGATTCATTCGTATATTCGAATTTATCCAGGCTAGTATCAAAGATCTGAAATGTGGACTGCTATAGTCTAAATGAAAATTTTCAAACTGAGCTTCCACTCTGTTCGGATGTCATCGCTTTCTTTTTTATAAAGTCTTGCTGCTGACGACAAAGAAGTTTAAAATGAATATACTAGATAATAAGGGTTGTCAAAAACGGGTCATAAAAGCTGTGTCAAAACATTATTGTAAAGAGGCGAATAACATAATTAAATTTGAAAAATTGAGAATGTTAATAACAAAAGTTTTTTACACGTTGTGGCTAAAGCAACAAACATTAACTGTAGTTTCTTTCATCTTTTCTTAAAAAATTATTTGTCATACATTTTGTTTATATCTATACATTCAAGATGAGTACACTTCATAGAATTTCCAACAAGACTCACACTATTATTTCTGATTAGAAAATTTATATTTAATACTTAAATTATAGAATTTTTAACAGCAATGTTTAATTTAAGATTTTTTTATATTTTTCTGCAATTAGACGAGGCACAATATTCAGTTAAAATTTTTTAGTAAAAGTGCATACAATCAACATATAATTTGATAATGTTATTAATTTACTTTTAACAAATCTTTATAAAGGTTAAATTAGAATTTTACAGCCGTATCAAGAGCATTATTTGTTTCCTTTAAATTGCGAAATGTGATTAATGATTTAAACTATTTCTTTCTCAATTTAAGTTACTCTGAAAACAAACAGCTTTAAGTTTCCAAGTTTATTTCAGAATAGTTTTCAAGTGCAATTAATTCACACAGTATTAAACAGGTTCACAAATTTGTGTGAAATTTAAGCTGTACATTACATGAAACATTTAAAGTAATGTTGTGTTGAAAACCTAACAATTCAGAAAAATAAGTAAAAAAGTGGTGGAAATATATATTAAACGAACTACTGAAGTCTATGAAATTTAAATACAATTAAATAACTGCAGAAAATTAATATGAAAAACAGAAATAAAAACAATATTATTATAATCCGAAATTCTAAGACCAATATATATACAGGGTGATTCATAAATATTGAAACAATAGGCTATCTCCTTAAATATTGCCTCATGGCACATACTTCCAATTGCAAAGTTTCATAAAAAAAGAAGAAAATTTGATGAGATAAGTTGCAACTCCTCATCACAAGAGGAAATATAATTAAAATTTTGTTTCAAGATTTATTTAAATATTAATTTTAAAAATATTAAAATATAAATTTAAAAAATTATAGCTGGGGGGTCTATTTGAGAAAATGCAAAAATAAAATTTTTATACGGCCCCCGTAGAGTAAAATTTCCAATTAGGAAACTTTTCCTTACTCATTCCTTAATTAAACACAAAAATGCCATCTTCATATCTATAAAACTCCCAGAGTTTATTTAAATAATTCCCAGAGCCCATTTAAATAATTCGTCAGGTTTTAAGGGATTAGACACAAATTGAAGTGCGTGTAATCCAAGAAACGATGTTACTTTAATAGTTCTAGTAAAGATGCAGAAAATATATTTATTGAGTTAGAATTTAGATTTTTTTCTCTTTTGTGATGGTTATCATATAATTTGCAAACTAAGTCACATCATGAAATTTCTCATAAAGTTAAAAAAAATTAAAATGAATATTATTTTTTTTAAGTGGGGTAATTTAAAATCTTTATGACTCGAAACATTATTTGTCAAATTTTATTTATTTTTTCATTTAATTAAAGAGTAGATGTCTGAATGGAACGGAATTTACAGGTCCGGCCCGAACAAAAACTCTCTTGGCACGTCTCGGTGTAAAAATTAAAAGTTCCCAGCACGGCCTTTTTATATTTTCGCAGTTCACCGCCTCTCCGGGCCCGTCCCATACCAAAATCAGCGAAAACAGCTCCGCGCCGGCCCGTGAAAAAATCAATTAAATTAATTAAACCAGTATGGGTCTCGGGCCAAGCCCGGGCCTATGCAGACGTAAAAAGGAGGAAATATAATTTTTGTTTCAGGATTTATTTAAATATTAATTTTAAAAATATTAAAATATAAATTAAAAAAAATATGCAACTTATTTAAAAAAATCATATTTTCAAAAATAAATATATATTTTTTTAATTTGCCGAAAGAAAATTAATTTAAACTAATTAAAAAAGATATGTTCCAAGTTTGCACCTTTTTCCTTTAACAATTCTTGACTTAGAACAATTTAAAGACGGGAAATGGGGAAAAAACACCATGCAGATAAACGCCTTTAAATTTTTAAACAAAGACTGTCTCCTTAAAAAAAATGTTTAAATACCTTTTAAAAAAATTGCAGGTGAGTAAAGGAACTCCTTCCTGTTGCTTAAAGTTCTGATTCATTTTAACTTTCCACCTTCTTTCTGTACTATTTAAATGTCCGTCAATTGAGTTAAAGCAAGGCTTTTTCCAACATGCCGATTAAGAGTTTTTTGATAATTTTAGTCCTCACAACTTCAGATTTTAAAACGTCCCAGCGAGGTTATTAAAAAAAGTCTGTATTCTAGGGCCTTACTTTTTCCTGAAGGCTCGAACGGGGCGGGCCCAAAGTATCTTTTCCATAACGAACCGGGACTGGATTCCTTCTGCCTATGTCTGCACGGGGAGAAATTTTCAGTTTCGAACCAACCGGTATTAAAATTATTGCCTCTGACTGACCTGATCCGTGCTATAATCAGTAAAATTTGGCAGAGCCTAAAACTTTAAAAAAGAATGCATATATTTTTAAATTGCCATTATTTCACAATTAAACTTAAAAATTCAAATTTTAAAGGATTGTTGATTTCTAGGCAAAAAATAAATAAATAAAATACAGTAAAACCAGTGAAAAAAAACTTGCCGCTTATGACGGAATCCAGTCTGAAACGAATAAATGTGTTGATACATACAAAATGAATACAGTGAAACATGGATAATTCGAACTTGTTTAATTCGAAATTCTGGCTAATTCGAATTTTTTGCTTGGTCCCTAGAATTCTGTATTAAAATAATGTTAAAAATATGTGGATATTTCGAATTTTAGTTTGGATAATTCGAATTTTTCGTAGGATTGCCTTTCGAATTTTGCGGCAAATATTAATCCTGAGACTTTTTTCATCTAAGGTTCAAAATAGTAAAACAGTTTATTTTAATTGTCTTTCTATTTGGCAAAATTCCAAGACTTAGCCGCACCCTTTCGTCTGGGGAATCTATTTCACTGCGCATTGAAAGGATCGCAGCTTAGGTGTTGCAATCGCAGATTTTCACCAACCCTTCCCCCCCTTTTTTTCTCCAGAAGCGCAGCTACATTTCTTTCTATCTTATAGTCACGTGCACTTTCACGTGAGTGAATGATTTAACGCGGTTGTAAGTTTTTGTGTGTGTGCTTTAAAAATTGTTTTTATGTTCTCTTACTATGGCGTTGTCAAAAGCTAAAACTCCTTATAAGTCATTAACATTAGCTCAAAAGTTAGCGGTGATTAATGAAGTGAAAAAAGGATTTAAAAAGAAATCGGAAATTGCCAAGGAATTTGGAATTCCACCCAGCACATTATCGACATATTTGAAGAACAAAGATAAAATTTTGAATAGCGAAAATGGCACAGGAAAAAATAGGAAAAGAACGAGAGGACCTGATAACCCAGTTGTGGACGGTTGTGTTCTTAAATGGTTTAAACAAGCGCGAGATAAGAACATTCCAATTAGTGGCCTTATTATGAGAGCCAAAGCTGAACAGTTTGCCGCTGCATTAGGCATTCAAAATTTCAAAGCCAGCACAGGTTGGCTGAATGGTTTCAAAGATAGAAACGATATTTCTTTCAAAGCAGTGTGTGGTGAAAGTGGTGCAGTGGATATTCAAGCAGCTGATGAGTGGAAAAAACATTTAAGAGAAATTATTCAGAATAAGGAACCAAAAAATATTTTTAACGTCGACGATACTGGACTTTTTTATAAGTGTACTCCAAATAAAACTCTTGCTTTCAAAGGAGAAACATGCAGTGGTGGAAAACTAAGTAAAGAGCGAGTAACGTTGCTTGTTGGAGCAAATATGGACGGGTCCGAAAAGTTGCCACTATTAATGATTGGCAAATCGGCTAATCCACGTTGCTTTAAAAATGTTAAGTCTAAGCCTGTCTCCTACGATTCAAATACAAAGGCATGGATGACGTCCGAAATTTTTCAAAAATGGCTTTTAAATATAAACAAGAAATTTGAAAAACAAAAACGACAGATTGTCCTTTTTATTGACAATTGTTCGGCTCACAACAGCATTCCCAAAATGAAAAATGTGGAAGTCATTTTTTTCCCGGCCAACATGACATCTGTGGTTCAGCCAATGGACCAAGGAATCATCAAAAACCTTAAACATTTATATAGGCGTCTGTTGGTTGAAAGCATCCTCATCGGAGATTTTGACATTAAGAATCTCAACGTTCTTCATGCTTCAAGAATGTGTAGGCAGGCATGGGACAAGGTCAGTGAGATAACGATTATGAAATGCTTTCATAAGGCGGTATTTGTAAAAAAAGAAACAGAAGGAGTAAATGTAGTGGAAAACTTTGACGAAATTGATCCTGAACTTACTGTCGATAATTGGGAAGATGTAAAATCGGATCCATCAATCTTGTATGAAGACTACGTCAACGTGGACCAAAATGTGGCTGTGTGTGGCGAGGTAACTGATGCTCAACTGGCATTGTTGCTCAACTGGCGGGAAACAACCAAACTGAGGACGGACTATCTGGAGATGAACAGGACAATGAAATACAAGAGAAGCCCTTACCTACTTGCTTAGAAGCTATTATGCATATACAAGAACTTCGACGCTTTTTTGAAGGTCAGTCCAATGTAAAAGATTCTATTTTTGTGTCAATTGATAAGTTGGAATCATATGCTATGACTCAAAGATTGCATTCGAAAAAGCAATAAAAAATATCTGATTTTATTCTTAAAAGTAATGAATAATTAAGCTAAATGTTTGATTTAATGAAAAAAAATGTAGCAGTATCCTTAGATAAAGTTTATGTGTTAAATATTTCATTGTGGAGTTAATCTTTTTTTATCTCTTCGTTTTGAGCGAATATATTTAATTCGAATTTTTGGATATTTCGAACTTTTCTTTTGGTCCCTTGAACTTCGAATTATCCAAGTTCGACTGTATAATAATACCAGGAAAAGAAATAGACTACATTTACAACTGCTAAGAAGGGAACTTGTCTCTAACGCATTTTTTTTTGCAAAGAGAGTTGGTGCTGCCATCTGTTATTAATTATATTAAACATTTATCGCAAGATAAAAATTTGTAAGCTTTTGAATGTAAATAACTGTTTAAACAGCAAAACCAAACAAATCCTTATATAGAGAGAATTATAAACCTAATATAAGTCACACAATGTATTTAAAACTATTGCTAATAAAATTTAAAAGCATACAATATATTCTATTAGCTAACTGATTTAAACAAAACTAAGAGTTTAAATAATGCTAGAACATTGATAATATATAGCATATAGCTATATGCTATAATACAAAATAAATTCAGTAATAATTAATATAAATAATTATTAAAAATAATTTAAAAATTATTTTTTAATGAATTAAATATAAGATATTTATAAAATGAACAGGAAATAAAAAACATGTGGAAGTATATAGAAGGTTAAATAATACTTAAAATCCCATTACTTAAAAAGTACAAATATAAAATGAGGATTATTTTCAGACATCCATAAAAATCCATAAAGTATGAATGTGGGACATTCAAAAACATTAAACTAAGAGTGGCATACTATTAGTAATTAATATGATATTGTCCTTAGTAAATTAAAATTTAATAACAAATAATTGTAAATTAGATTGATGAATAATTAAGCTAATTATAATATTAATGAAAATCTCCAATTTACATATAAAATATCAAATCAACATCCACATAAAATACATAACAAAAATATAGTAATAATACAAGAGCCCTGTTTTTTTTTTTTTTTTTTTTTTTTTTTTTTTTAATAAATAATTAACCATTGCGTATTATCCAGACAACACCACCCTCCTCCGTACTCTAACATCTACCCACCCAACCAACCTATAATATTTTTTTTATATTATTTTACAATTTTTAATTTTTTATAGATATTTTTTTATTTTATAATTTTTTTGTAATTTTGTTTACGCATGTGTTAATTTGTGTTTATAGATCATGTAAGAAAAGTACTAATTGTATATTAATGAATATATGAATTTTTTTGGAAAACCATGATTTAATGCATCATAAATTAGTTTTTTAATATTATTGTTAATTAGAGGAGAAGAACATAAACATTTTACTCTATATAAATGATTAAGTATTATATTACGAAATACAGAATGATGTAGACAAGATTTAAAATTTGTAAATGTATTAACTGTGAATTTAAATTCTTTACGTTTGTCATATAAATCTGTGATTGTTTTATTGTCTTTTATTGTAATTTTAAGATCTAAGAAGTTAATTGTATTGTTAGATAAAAGGTTTTCCGTTAATTCCAAATTAGTGGGATAATCAACTGGAAATCGAGTAATTGCAGATTGATCAGTTTCAATTAAAATGATGTCATCAATAAAACGATATAAATGTAGATTATTATTAGTAAAATTACGTTCATAATGAGATAAGTATAAGTCTGAGAGTAAACTGGAAGTACAACCGCCTTGTGGTATACCGACATGCTGTAAATATAAAGTATTATCTTGCAATATATAATTATTATAGATAATGAAGTTAGTTAAAGATTTAAAATATGCAATATCAATATTAGATGGTAATTCCAGTTTTTTATAATACTTTTTAAATAATGCATTTATAATTTTATGTAAATCTAATAGGTCTATATTATTAAAAAGATCTTTGAAGTCATATGTCGTTATATTACAAACAGAATGAAGATTTTTTAAAATATTAACAAGATGATAGCTATTTTTTATACAATGTGTATTATCATTGTTTGTAGTAAGTACATATATTTGATTAAGAATTTTTAAGAGAAGTGTATTGGCTTTATTATTATATGTATTACAACCAATAGTAACAGTCCTAAATTTAATAGGAGTTTTATGAAATTTGGGAATAAGAAGTAGATATGGATAATTAAAATTAGTAGATAAAATATTTAAAAGTTTATAATAACTTCGAATTTTACGATTATTTACAATTACATTTTCATTAGTTTTTTGAAAAGACTTATTAGAAGAAATAGAATTTGTAAGAAGTTGGTGATAATATGATTTACATATAATAGCATAATTGTTAGGAGATTTGTCTACATATGTAATAACGAAGTTTTTTTGTAATTTAGTAATTTGTTGGAAATAATGCTGTGTATTAATAGAAACCAAATCAGCAATATTATTTTTTAAAGCCATAGTTAATTTTTCAATTACTAATATCTTCCATTGATTAAAATATTCAATAGGCTTATTATAAGAGATAGAAATTTTATAAATAAAAATATCAATATCATATGTAATCTGTTTGATAATAGATTTAACATTAAATTTAGATGGAAGTCTATATTTAGTACCATAACCCATTAGTTGTTTCAATTTAAAATCATGAACAATATCAAGATTTCCAGTGATTATATGTCCATGATCATTGTTTATGTATTTTTTTAGAGTGGGGTCTTTACAGTTACACGGAAAAGTACTTGCAGCAGATGTATTTTTTGAAAATGTATTGTAGTTAAAAAATTTTCTCCCAATTGTATTCGGATATTTAAAGGTTTTTGATATATGAAGATTATTGATAGGAAAAAAACAATTTTTATCATTAATTATAGAATTGATATTAATTTTATTAAAAATGTGATTTGAAAAAGTAATTATCATTTGAGTATTCATGTTCTGAATTTTGTGTTTTTTTTTTGTATATTAATATTTAAAATATTAACCCTACTCATAATAAGGTCAAAGTAAATATCAGAGAAATGTTTAGAGAAAGATTTACTTAGAAAGACATTTAAATGTTGTACCAGCTGTTTCTTTTTAATAGCAAAGATGTTTTTACGAATTAACAACCAGTTATAATTCTCTAAGTAATTTCGTTGAAGATCATTAATTTGTTTTGTGATAGATTTTTTGGAAACTACAACTGATGATGAACCCTTTCCGCGTTTATTACGTGTTGTTTTAGCATTTAAATTATGATTAAGAGTAGGATAAATTGGAGAATAATCAATATTGTTATTTATAGATGTGAAGACTTTGACAGGTCTGTTAAATACTTCACTGTTAAGTCCATAAGGATAAATTGTGTTATAATATTTCATATATGATGATTCCATATAAAGACGTTCTGATTTATTTTTTAGAATTTGAAGGATTTCAATTGTCGTATTTTTAAATAGATGTTTATGAAAATGTTGAATTTCAGCTGTAGATTGTATATTTTTTGCTTCGTTATTATTAGAGTCTGATCGATGATGATTGATTCGTTTATGAATTGGACCTGATGTTTCACCAATATATTTCATATTACACAAGTTGCACTTTATACTATAAATAACATATATATATATATATATATATGGATATATATATATATATATATCCAAAAACCAAACCAAAAATTCGAAACTACGGAACTGATCCTGATATATATACACTGCTCAAAACAATTAAAGGATATTGCAGTTTTAGGTGGATTTTGTATCTGGTAAACTGTTTAGCTGATTGATACATAGTCGACAGACATAATAGGTTATATGAGAATAAATTACACATGTTTGGCAGAAAAAAATGCATTTTATTGCGCATTTGTGTACTAAAGGAAAAAAACACAATTTGTGCATATGAGAAAAAAAGAATAAGAAAAGGTGTTTTCTTCAAAGAAAATCATTTTCAGTAAGGGGTATGGTTTCCACGGGCGGCCAGCAACGTTGAACACCTTTGAGGCATGGACTCAATGAGGCTATTAATGACGAGTTGGGGTGTTCTGCCCCACTCTTCCAGAAGAGCTCTTTCCAGTTCTTGGAGAGTTTGTGGGGGTTGTTGGCGGCCAGAAACTCGTCTTCCTAGAGCGTCCCAAACGTGCTCGATTGGATTCATGTCTGGAGAACACGTTGGCCATTCCATTCGAACGATTCCTTCCTCGAAAAGGAAATCCTCCACCAGGTTTGCACGATGTGGCCTGCAGTTATCGTCCATTAAAATGAAGTTATCTCCGATTGCTGCAGCGTAAGGGACTACAATAGGTCTGAGGATCTCATCCCTATATCGGCGACCAGTCAGAGCTCCATCTCGAATGATGTAGAGGTCAGTGCGCCCGTCAATGGAGATGCCACCATACACCAACACTCCTCCACCGCCAAATCTGACACTTTCGTGCACGAACGCAGGATTATTCCTACTGCCACGGTCCCTCCAGATGAAAATACGCCTATTATCCGGATGCACAGAAAAACGGGACTCGTCAGAAAGCAGAATATTGCTCCATTCATTTCTCCTCCAGTTGACATGCTCGGTTGCCCACTCCCTGCGGTCGCGACGATGCCTTGATGTTAATCTAACACATACCATCGGTCGGCGAGCATACAGACCTACAGCATGGAGCCGGTTTCGGACAGTCTGAGTTGAAATTGTGGTGCCTGTAGCCGAGCGAAGGTGTTGTTAGAGAAGAGTAGCGTTCATGGTTCGGTGTCTCCGAGCTGTTAACGCTAAATACCGATCTTCATTGGGCGTTGTTGCCCGTCTACGACCTTGCCCTGGTCTTCGGCCGGCACATCCACTCTCCAAAAAACGGTTCCAGATCCTGGAAATGACACTTTGTGACACTCCAATGGCTTGCGCTACTTCGGCTTGAGTTTGGCCCCTTCTAACCTACCAACAATTCTCAAAGCTTCTGAATCTGTCAAATGACTTCGCTGAGACATCGTACTCATCGACACAAAGCAATCACTGAATGCCGATCATCCTTGTCTTCATTCTCTTTTATCCAGTTGAAAGTCAAATTTCATTCGCTGCCGCTGAAGCGACGTTTTTGACGTCGAACTCAAAATTTGCATACTCCCCAGTTTGAAAACCAGAAAAATTTGCATTTGTGATTCTCTTCTTCTATTTTCGGCAAAAAAAAAATTCGTTTATACCTTTATTTTATATAAAACTTCAAATATCCTTTAATTGTTTTGAGCAGTGTATATAAAAGTGAAGTAAAGTTTATTATTTATTCTTATTGTGAATTATTTTATTGAAGAAGGAATTTCTATGAAGACAATTGAAAAAATATTTGAAAATCATTAAGAGAGTAAAATCATCTTTCAATATTTTTGCAAATCAAAATAAAATAATAGAATAAAATAAAATTCTGCAAAAGAATATTTTGAAATCATCTTTTAAAAATGCATCTGCTACGCAAAAAGTTTGATTTAACACGTTAAAGATATATCTTCGGAATTGAAACAAATGACCAGCAAAAGAAAAACTAGTGAAAACATTTTGTTACGTTTGTTGGAAATTTATTACTGAGAGATTTTATGGCATTTTTCTGGTTATAAAAAATGAACATGAATAAACAGAAATTCAATCATTCTAAAAATATATTTTTAAAATACTTTTACAATGTGGCTCATGTTTTTATTTTAGATATTTTTTGTCTGTATTTCTTATTGATTTCTGATAAAAGTATGTATTATATAGTTGTATAAAGCTTCAAAAATGGCATTTCATAATCTAAACTTTCTTAATTAAAAAAGTATATTATTATTATAAATAAATGAAATAAGTTTTAATGCTAAGGTATTTTTTTTTTGAGAAATTTTATAACATGTAGGGCATTTTTAAATATCATTTTGCTTTATTATTTTACTAACCTGTGTTACCGTTATAATATTAACCTACACGTTTTACATTTTTTTTTTAATTTTAAAGAAAGTGTATTTTTTAAAGCCTGGTTGAGTACTTTAAATTTTATCAGTTAATTTCTTTAATGTAAAAATTTGAAATTGTTGAATTTGAATTGTTTGAATTTGAAATTGTTTGAATTTGAAATTGTTTGAATTGGAAATTGTTGTTATTATTAACTTTAAGGATATTATGTTTAGTTATGCTAAAAAAAATTTAAGCTTACTAGAAATTTGCCATCAGTTTATAAAGCATTCTAATTAATTAATTGAAATCCATTTTTTAATGAACCTGTCAATCATTTAATTAACCAGTGTACATTTTTTAAATTTTACAATATTTCAAAAGTTTCAGACTTTATGTAAAAAGGAAAATACTTACATAGGTGCCAACCTCAAACTATTCTGCGTGAGTTACTTTGACCCTGGTTTATTATGTTTCGAACCAGAAATATTTTGAAGAAATGAAATTAAATACGTTCCACGTAGAAATCTTGAGTTAAATAAATAAAGATTCAAGAAGTAAATTTTCTGGTTCGAAATTGTCTAACCTGGGTCTAATTAATCCAGATATTACTGGAGATTAGTGAAAAGTTGGCCGCTATGTATTTAATCAAAACTGAAACTCACATCAGTTCAAAAACTTGATATATTTTTCGTTACTCCACATTATTTCGGTAAGAAACAGAATATAATGCACACAACTTAACAGTAAGAATTTCGAAATCACCGACATTTAACTGATACACAAGTATACATATCGTATTTTCTAAAGCGTGCCAATCGAAGTGTAACATTTTAAGCTGTTTGCAACGTTCGTCGAAAGATTATTGTCAGCCGGTTCAATATACAGATTCAATATCGAAAAGAAAAGAAAAATCCGCGGGAGATGTTTCAATCTGTATTACAAAACAAAAATATGTCGTTTAATGGACACTCGATGTCCTTATTGGTGCTATTAACGATGTAACTAATAAATTTAGCTGGTGATGCAATTTTTTTTTGTTCATTTACTTCTAAACATCGTACACTTTTAATTTTTTCATCATCGAATAGAAAAAAATGTACTTTCTAATGCAATTTGTTTAAAAATTGTATCTTGATTTACAGATTTTTATAATTTTCTAGCATAGATATTTTAAAAATCGAAATGTTATTTATTTACTGGTTTGTACATAATTTAAAGTTTTATAAAAAAAAAATGAATGTTAATAACTCATATTGTATAACTAATTTGTATATAATTTATAGTTTTGTAAGGAATGATTTTTTTTCATCTCATATTCTATGCAAGTTTGTATATAATTTAAAGTTTTGTAAGAAATGAATGTTGCTAACTCATTTTCAAAAGTATGATTTGTTATTTATCCTATAATAATAATAAAAAAAAAGGAATGAAAAAGATATTTTATTAGACTTTTTTATTAGCTTTGTACCTAAGTGTAATAGTATATAACGGTTTTCACAAAGTCCTCAATTATAATCAAACAATCTGTACTGTTTGGGTACTTATCATTTTCCTAGAAACGTCCTTGAAACCATTAAATTAGCTATAAAGAAGAGAATAAATTTCTAATTGAGAATAAATTAAGTTATTCAAACATATTAAAACAGAAATGATTGAAACATAATTGAATTTGAGACTGGAAGCAAAATTTGATGGCCTGAAGCTTCTATAAAATCACACATTTTCCTAGATTTATTCCTCGTATCCGAATGATTTCGTATATTTTGCGTTGTAATGTTTAATTCGCTTCACGATAGTATCATATAGTATCTGACATAGAATAAATGAACTTATCCAGATATTTAATAGATGTTGTCTGGATAATTTAGCTAAGCCATATTTTACCGTTTTCTTGTTTGTATTGTAGCTCAGTCTTACATAATTTTTACGAGTAGTATAGCATTTATTTTTCGAATCCGCTTATAAAATGCACTTTAAGTTTGATAAATGTGACTTGTAGTGAAATCTTGATGCCATTAAATTAGACTCGGAGAATTATAAAAATGTCTGATTGAGAATAAATTTATTTATTCATAGAGATTTAAAAAGAATTGAATTTGAGAATGGAAACAAATTTTGAAGGCCTGGATCTTCTATAAAGTCACAAATTTTCCTAAATTTATTCCTCCTATTTGAATGATTTCGTATATTTTGCGTAGTAATGTTTAATTCGTTTCACTATAATATCGAAGTATCTGACATATATAAAATATCTGGATAAGTTCATTTATTCTATGTTGCCGTGATAATTCAGTTGAGTCATATTTTCCTGTTTTCCTGTTTATATTACAGCTCTGTCTTATCGAATTTTTACGAAAAGTATAGCAATTATTAATTTGGCTCCGCTTATAAAATGCAGTTTATATTTGACAAGTGTGACTTGTAATGAAATATATCTTGAAACCATTAAATTAGACTTGGAGAATTATAAAAATGTCTGACTGAGAATATATTTATTCATACAGATTTAAATTGAATTGAATTTGAGAATGGAAACAAATTTTGAAGCCCTGGAGCTTCTATAAAGTCACAAATTTTCCTAAATTTATTCCTCCTATTTGAATGATTTCGTATATTTTGCGTAGTAATATTAATTCGCTTCACGATAATATCGAAGTATCTGACATAGAATAAATGAACTTATCCAGATATTTAATATATGTTGCCGGGATAATTCAGTTGAGTCATATTTTCCTGTTTTCCTGTTTATATTAAAGCTCTGTCTTATCAAATTTTTACGAAAAGTATAGCAATTATTAATATGGCTCCGCTTATAAAATGCAGTTCATATGTGACAAGTGTGACTTGTAATGAAATATATCTTGAAACCATTAAATTTGACTTGGAGAATTATAAAAATGTCTGACTGAGAATTTATTTATTCATTCAGATTTAAACAGAATTGAATTTGAGAATGGAAACAAATTTTGAAGGCCTGGAGCTTCTATAAAGTAACAAATTTCCCTAAATTTATTCCTCCTATTTGAATGATTTCGTATATTTTGCGTAGTAATATTAATTCGCTTCACGATAATATCGAATTATCTGACATAGAATAAATGAACTTATCCAGATATTTAATATACGTTGCCGGGATAATTCAGTTGAGTTATATTTTCCTGTTTTCCTGTTTACATTAAAGCTCTGTCTTATCAAATTTTTACGAAAAGTATAGTAATTACTAGGACTTCCCTCAGAGAGATTAGTCTGAGCGATATTGCTGAGAACATTGATTTAATAATAACATGTGGAAGCAAAGAAAGTGAGATGTTATCTTTAATTGTCCATATACTGTGATAAATTGAAATGATGAAAATAAACGAATCGTAGAATTACAAAATCTTATTTATAAATTCGTATATACGGTTTAAAAAAATGGGAAATCAAACCATGCAAGACAGCCATGCATGGATATAAAATTGAAAGTACGCAATATATTAAAAGTAAAATAGAAAATGAAACACTAAATTATCTTATATCGGAATTTTAACTGTATAAAGTGATGCCAAGCGCATAATCAGACAATCGCACCAATTTGAGTAACTTTAAATGACAAATATATGATGTTTGAAAAGAATGGACTGTACTTTATATGGTGTGTGCTCCCCCGGAATAGTTAATATTGTACAATATCTGTTTTCCACGGATGCAATGAGGTTGTCGATAACAGTTAAGGAATTCTCTCCTCAAAATCTGATATAGTATCAAAGTACCGAATACATCAACAGTGGCATGCTTTGTTAGAGTGTGTTTTAGATATGCTCGATTGGATTTACATGATGAGTGTATGCTGGCCACTACATACGCTGTATTCCTTTGTTTTCAAAGATATTCTGCACAAGTTGATCTGTATTTAGCATGTATTAAATAAAAGAAATTGGCAATGATTGCAACATAAAATATGACACAAGATATGAATATATCGTCTGCATAACTTTTGAGTTGTCAAAGTGTCATTTGAAGTAATTTACAAATCCAAACATATTTATTCAGCAAATTATGCAAGCTAACATGCGCCAATATGAACCCGATTATGAAATTTCACCAGAATAAGTTAATATATAAAAAATCTACTAATGATAATTGAGAATATGACCTTATGATAAAATGTCTAGAAAAATGAATAAGAAAAAAAAAATCATATCAAATTTAAAACGGTACTTCCATCTGTTAGTAGCCTTGGCGAGAGAGAGAAAAGTCTAGAGAAGGAACACTTTAACAAGTTCTTTCGGGCAACCTAATCACTGTTTCATACAGGTCTTTATTCAATATTTACACAATTTATTTAATGCTAGGTGGAATCTACCCATTTTGTTGCATTTAAATTGCCTGTTTTGCGGAAGAAATGCAGCATTATGAAATATTTAAAGTTGCTATACCTCATAATTCCAAATTAATGGTAATTGAGATCGCTTTCCGTTAATTTCATCTTTTTAAATTTTAATTTTTTTAGAAACCATTCATAGAAACAATTGTATATTTTAAAACTAACCCGAAGCAAAATTTCAAGATTTTGGGCTTAGCAGTAACACAGAAATAGAAAATTTTCGAAAGTTTTTTGTTTCTGCACTGTTTTATATAGCGACATTTTTAGAAATTGTTCTATTGCGAGAATTTACGTCATGATAAATACAGCCATGTCAATTTTCATGTTTATATTCCTAACAATTGCATGTACTTCGTTACTTAGATCATCTTTAGATCTTTTTCCGCTTTGTTTAGTCTTTATATTTTTTAGAATTCGTTCTACAACGAGCATTTACATCTTATAAATTACTACCATGCCAAATTTCCAGTTTCTAACCCCAACAGTATCCCAAAAATTTGAGTGTTCCAAATAAATCATAATTTAGAACCTTTCTAGAAATTTTTACGTTAATCTGTCAAATTGAATTTTCGAACCTTTTAGAGAGCGTTCATAACGAGTATTTACATCTTAAAAGTAACCGCCACATCGAATTTAATTTTTCTAACCCAATCAATATCACAAAAATCGCAATTTTAGAACTTTTTTGCTCCTGCAGAGATGTAGGTTGTTGCACTAACATAAGATACAGTCTTTTTTTCGGAGCAGAGATGGCCACTAACATTTTTTTTAAGTTGGCTATGTAGTTTCAGAGATAACACCTCACAAACGTACAAATATTAATAATATTGTACACTTTATAATATTATAACGCTTTATAATATTAGCATTAGATATACAGATACAAAAGCCATTTATCTGTTACAAACTAAAGTCCCCGGCTTTGCCCAGAATTTGAAGGATGTTTGTTCTGAAAAATCAATTTCAAAATTTAACATACAACACAAAACAAACATTGAAAAAATCAGTCGAAATGTTGTATCAATGAATCATATGAAAACGCTATATAAAAATGTATAAATTTATATAACAGACGCAAAAGAATACAGTTATAAATGAACTTATTTCAATTTATAATTGGAGCAATAATGTTAAAATACGCCAATATTTCCCTACACTGTAAAAAAAATCTTAAGATAACAGAAAAAATTCATCGAATTCCGATTGTAAAAATTACGTTAACAGAATTCTTATGTTGTTTCATCTTCATATGGCTTATTTTCCTGTCGAACAACAAAAAAGCCTTATTTTTTTTCCATTACGACAGAAAAGTCTGTCATACAGCAGCAGAAACATTTTGCGCGGGAGTTCTCCCCTCTGACGTCTACAAGGTCATTTAGAATGACCAGTTACTATTGGTGTATGTACAATCTAACCCATGCTGGCGCTTTCATTCAGTAGGAAAATTTGAAGCTTCTATCTTGAAATATCTGTCGTGTGTTGTGCGTTGTATAAAATGGCAGGGTTGTTCATCTAAAAAGAAAAAATAAGATCTCACAAATAAAATTCATAATAAAAAAGTTCCCAGTAAAATGTAGAATGTTAAGAGTAATATGTATAAGGGGATTTCTGTAATGAAAATTGCCTTATAGTAAACCTGTAAACTTGTCATAAATATTCTACGTGTAAATGAGATTGTTTACAACGGATTTGGAGTTGACAGTCAAATACATACTCTCTTCATACATTGAGAAGAAGAGCCAGCAAAAGGATTATTCTGTTTTTTTTTTAAACAAAAATAACAAGGTATGTTTTCATTCTTCTTTTAAATATTTAACAATGTTTTTCCGAAACATAATATTATGTATGATTTTTTTTTTTCAATCTGTTAAAAACCTTAATTAAGCAATACTATTTATTTTTTTTTTTTATAATGTATGATTTACTTAAATTATTAGTATTACTTTATACTTCATAATTTATTTATGTGCATTAGTAACGAATTCATATAATTCTGTTAATAATTGGAGATTATTTTTTGATTAATTGTTTATTTTATGCTAAATTCATAATCTATCTTTATGATTAGTTTACAAATCTTGATTTTTTTTACTTTTATATAGCTGTAGAATGATTACTTATTATATTTATTATTTTTATGACTAAGAGAGTTTAATTTTACTTCATATATATTGAGTTTTTAAATTAACTTTGTCAGCGATTGACATAAATAAGTTTTGGAGTGATAGTTTAAATAATAAACACGCAGTAGCTGTATTAATTATTATAGTTATAGATAACCGATATTTTCATTTAATATTAACCAGAATAATATTTATCAGATCTGATCGCCGTTCATATATTTTTGCTGTTTAAATTTATCATATTTGTTCCATTTAATGAAATAACAATTTGAACTACAACTCTGACTTATTTTCAAAATTATTCCTAAGTTGTAACCATTCCTTTCATATTATCAGCAAGTTTAATTTTGTTTAAAAAATTAATTTAAATTATATTAAAATATTTTTTTCTTATTTAGTTGATTATCATTTACTATGTACGGAAAAAACATTATATATTTTTAAGAAGAATGAAAACTCATTTTATTACTTTAGCTGAAATGAAATATATATATATATATGTCTTTTTACGGTGACGTTTATTTAAAATTTAGTGGCTCTTCCTTTACGTTTTTCATTTTTGCTCTTAGCTACCAACTTTTATATTATTACTTTTTTCTAATGGAGATCGTCTCTCAGAATTTTTTCGATCGAATAAAACAAAGCTTGCTATTCGGGAAAAATGTAAAAATTGGCAGCTATTATTTACGTAATTAACAAGCATCCCTAACTTAACCTAATAAATTTTCTCAAATATTGGATAAATAAATAGTAAAGCTGTTTTAATTCGAAATAATATTCAACACATTCATATTTACTTCATTAATAAAACAAATTATGGCGGGGGAGGGGGGGGGGTTACCGAATATATATATTTTTTATTATTATTCTATGCAAAAAAAGTTTAAGATAACTTCTTTCACTTATTCCAATTTTTAATGCGTTTATGTTACAAAATCTATATAAATGCATTTGAATATTGAATTGCGAATAAGTTATTTAAATTAATCTTGTAAAAGTTTGGCGAATTCCTTATAAAGAAATATTTATTATTATTAATATAAACAAGTCGATCGGTAAATAGAAATTTCCCGTGTACCTAACCTATAATACGCGATTCTTCTGTTGAATGGAACTGTTGAATGAACTTCCCCTCCCCCCCCTCGCCAACAGGAATCGACCTACAGATTTTGACTGTTGGGAAAAGCATCATTTGTCAACACGAAGTGCCTGTATGACTACGTATTTCTGTCGTCTAATAACGCATTCTTTCGCTAACAGATATTATCTGGCAACTTTTTGCTGCCAGAAATTTTCTGTTGTTTTACAGAAATATTTTTAACAGTGTAATTGGGTTTTTATGATGCTTCAATACAGTTTTCACACTCATATAACGTTATACTATATCCACCAAGTCCTTTATATTTCCAATATGACGTAATATTTTCCTCTTTCACGTGGAAACCTTGAAATAGAAAAGTTATGAAGTTATATTCACTTTCATTTAAATTCATCAAACTATTTATTTCATTTTCATTTTTCACGTGAATATCTTGCAATAGAAAAGTCAAGATGTAATATTCACCTTTTTTGAAATTCGGCAAACTATTTATTTCATTTTCATTTTTCACGTGAAAATCTTGCAGTAGAAAATTAATTGTTGCAGTAATAATTTTATTGTGCATTTTAATTGTTGGCAACTGCTATAACGAAAAAATGTTTAAATTTGATAAGAAATTGCTGTTAAATTGGAGGTTTTTTATTAATTAAAAATTAACTTTAAATTATTTCGATTCCGGATTTCTTTAGTTGCCTCTGCCATGTTTTAATACATATGTACGTATCTTTTCACAAGTTTGGCTTCCAAATTGTGGATTTTTATAGAATTACAAACAGACAGATAGACCAGTTTTCAATTTTATATATCTCTCGATTCTAAAAAAAAAGTAACTAACGCTGCCACCGCCGCCGTCGCCGCCGCCTGTTTTGAATTTTTTTGTGACCGGAGGTCTTTCGTCGTTAATATTAAGAAAAGTATTGCATACAAAAATATGAAAATCGGTGGTATTATAGAGAAATGTTTGATCAAGACGAGGATGCATACAGTTTTCAAATCGAAGAATTATTTTAAGAGATATTTAATGCCAAATTTGGACAAAATCATTCCATTAAAAAAGTTTTATTGGAGCAAAAACTATACATGGGAATTTAATCATTTTTAGATCATTTTATTCAATAGAAGATCCCGGCGTGCAGATTCCATTAATTTTTTTTTAATTTTACTCATTTTTTGAGGTCTTATTTCTATTTTAAATTCAAATATTCAGCATTTCGACAGATATTTTTACATCTTTTAGAAAATGGTATTAATTTAAACTGTTACCAACTGTTTAAACTTCGCAAACAATAATGTTTGCTTCAAATAAAAAATTATTTACACGTTACTATTATAAACAGAAAAAACCTTCAAATTAAAATTGAATAATTAGGTATAAAAAGCAGGCACTTATTGGAAATTACGCCATATTAACAATATTTACATGTGAATTTTAAAAGAGAAAGGATATTGTGAAATAAATTCATTAACATGCGTTAGAAGTCTTAAATAGAAGAAATTACGTTACATTACACTTATTATGGAAAATGAACAAAAAACAATATTGCAAAACAGTTTAAATTTAAAAATTGCGTGAGACAAAATATTAGAGGTTAAATATTAGACTTTTTCAAAATTTTATTATCTGTCGTTTGATGTGAGGTGTTCAGCTATAAGTATGCAAAATTTCATGTCTCCAACTTAATGAGGGGATGAGTTAGGAAAATTGTTTAAGATCCACAAGTTAGAGCCCAGAGGGTTAAATATTAGACCTTTTTCAAAATTTTATTATTTGTCGTATGATGTGAGGTGTTCAGCTATAAGTATGCAAAATTTCATGTCTCCAACTTAATTAGGGGCTGAGTTAGAAAAACTGCTTAAAATACACAAGCTAGAGACCAGAGGGTTAAATATTTGACTTTTTCAAAATTTTATTATTTGTCGTTTGATGTGAGGTTGTATGTCATACAACAGGCCAGATTTTATACAACAGGCTAAAAACGGTCACCGTGGTACGGAGTACTGTATTATTATTTGTTTGCCCACCAAAACTGGTTGCCACGGGTTGTTGCAAGCTTTGTAATCACGTGGTTGAAACTGATTTATTCAATATTACTGCGTGCGTATTTTTTTTAATTTGCTCCATGTGTTCAAACCAGTTGTCTACGAAAACATCCACCGTAGAAAGTGTCGCACACCAAATTTCTGTGACGTATGCAGATAAATTGTGCTTTTTTATCAGTTTTTTTAATATAATTTTTAAACGGTTTAGAACTTATTTTTCATTCAGTAGGTGGCCCTCATAGGTACCTTCTGGTGCAATCAGAAACTAAATCTGACAAATATTTTTTGAGTTATGCTTGGCGAAAGTTTTTTATTAGGCTTTTTTTTTAGTAGGACATGGCGTTAATATCTATCGTAGCTGTAATGTGTCCGGACAGTAATATTTCGCTGAGTATTAGCCTTCGCTTCGCTCAGACAATTAATCAATATTACAGTTATTAAATAAATTTGTTCTTTCGTTTGCATTTAATGCATTGTACGTCAGGGCAGATATTTCCCAATTTTAATCTAATGAACAAAATCGAAACATTTATCCTACAGCACGTAACTTTTCATTTGCATGCAAAACTCGCATGTCTTCATTTTTATGGTCTTGATCATTAGAAAAAAAAATACATTTTAGTAGAATTTTTTTAATGTTTTATTCAGTAATACCTCGGTTTTCGTTGACTTTAGTTATCGTCCACTTCGGTTTTCGTTGACTTTAGTTATCGTCCACTTCGGTTTTCGTTGACTTTAGTTATCGTCCACTTCGGTTTTCGTCGACTTTTTCCTCCAAAAATTAATTTCGGTTTCTTCGGTTGCCTCAGATTTCGTCGGCGTACCCACTCAATCTCGCCGAATTTTCCGTAAACAAAAGCGGCGACCCCCGCTTTCTCCTGGTCATTGTGACGTTGTTTCTTAATTTATGTGTGCATCACCCCGCCAGTCTAGGTAAACAATTTCACTTATTTCTAGTGTATTTTAGCGCTTTGTTTATTATTGCTTGCGAGTACTCCATCATGGGACCTTTACAGTGCCAACAACCCTTCAAAGAAGAAAGCCAGGGACGCTGTCGAGTTGAAGAAGGAAATTATTCGAAAATACGAGAGCGGAAGTAAGATTGTTGAAATCGGTCTCTTGTATTGGAAATTGCCATCCACTGTAAGTTCCATTGTGGAAAAAAGAGAAGCAATAAAGGCATCTAATGTACCAAAAGTGATGAATGCGCGAACGAAACCGAGATTGCAAACAATTCAAGATGTCGTACAGTCATTATTATTTTGGATCAATTTTGGATATTATTTTGGAAGGCCATATGTGAAAATGGCAGTCTATTTCGGACCAGTATTGTGGCTAAAAATTTTTTTCCGAATTCAAAGATGACATACTGGCTGAAGAATTCTTTTCCAAGTTTTCAACTGTCCTCTTTTGGAAGAAAATGTCACGGGGGGCAAAGGCCATGCCAGGACATAGGCCTATAAAATATAGGCTATCTCTTTTGTTGTGTGATAATGCTAGTAGATGTCGTAAAGTGAAACTCTTATTGGTGTACTATTCATAATCACAGTTTTTAGCAGAAACAATGTGATTAGAAATAAATTATATGTGAGGAGGCGAACAAATAAGAAATTATTTGTCAAGAGCCGATTTTTAGTGGGTGGATGAATGAAGTGCTTCGCCTGAGTGTGAAAAAATACCTCCGGGATAATCAATTGCCTCTTAAGTGTCCCCTAGTAATGAATAATGCTTCTGCACATCCTCCGGATTAGGAAGACACATTGGTGGGAGTTAAATTTTATCACAGTGAAGTTCTTTCCCCTAATACCACACCAGTCATCCAGCCCATGGACCAGAATGTCATTTCAAATTTCAAGAAACTGCACACAAAAGCAATGTTTCAAGTGTGCTTTGAGGTGACATCTGATACAGAATTGTCTTTAAAAGAGTTCTAAAAAAACATTTCAACATTCTCATCTGCATGAGCCTCATAAATAAGGCTTGGCAGGGATTGGCATCCATGAAATGAACTCTGTCTGGAAGAGATTATGTTCAGGATATGTGGATGAGAGAGATTTTTAAAGGTTTGACCTTTCCCCTGATGATCTTACACATATGGTGTGTCAATAGCTGTTGATTTCGGGAAAACCGTGGGTTTTAAGTTGGGTAGTGAGGATATAGAAGAGCAGGTGTTGGTGGATGAACACAGCGAAGAATTCACCACTGAAGAGCGGCAAAACTTTCACCTACAAGTGTAAAAGGCAAACAAAAGAAGTTACTTCATATGAGGAGAAAGAGACAGAGGACAATGTGCCTTCTCCAGAGATTAAGGATATCTTAAGGTTCCTGGATTTGTAAAGATAAATCACCCAGTCAAGTCTGTTGCAAACAGTGTCTGGAACATACTTAATCATAATGCTTTCTTCCAATTTAAGCAAATCTTAATGAGGCTGCAGAAACTTACCATTTTGGACAGCTTTTTTAAGCAACATGACCCTTTTACTCTAAAAATAATCCTACAACCAAAAGATCAAAAAAGGAAGTGGCTCCTGATATAAGTACCCTTAACATTATACGCTGAGGACATTTTATTAATTTCTTATTCTTTTTAGTATTAAATGCTATACTTAAGTATTTTCTACAAAATGTGTCTTTGGTACGTATTTTGGAATGTTTAGAACCAATAAATTGTATTTATATAGATTCATATGGAAATATTTGCCCCGGTTTTCGTCGATTTCTGATTGTGCCGATTGCTTCTGAACTGATTATCGACGAAAACCGAGTCTTCACTATATATGTATTTTCTTCTGTTTTACTATGCATATTTGCTACTATTTGGTCTTAAAAATAAGTAAAATATACTGGTTTGTGTTTAGCAAACTGTTTATCTATCATAATTTTTTTTTTCAACTCAATTTTTTTTAAATACATCCATATCGTTAGAATAATAATTTTTATTAAACTTAGTATTTATGGATCGTAAATTGCTGGCCAAGAAATGTATTCTACTAATTTGAAATGATTCTCTATACAAGGAATAAAACTGATGCTGCGAAATTCTCTTGGAACCGCTTTAAATTCCAAATTTTAAACATTTTAACTCGTTTTAAATATTTTTACAGATATTTGCTGTTTATCTCTGGAGAATAGGACTTTAAGGTATTTCGAATTAACATAGAAAGTATAGTTTTAAATAACAGGCCATTCTTTAAAGTTTATTTTCTGATAAAGTGTATTTTTAAATGCATTTTGAGATGTAAGCTTTAAATGTAATTTGTTTCGTTGCTTATTATGCTTATTATCAAATGCTACGCTGTGGCCATACACAAGTGTAATATTTGTATATTTATAGTATTTTAATTAAAACGATATCGTACCAAGTTGGGAAGAGTTTTGTTTAAAACCCATATTATAATTGGCCATTTTGGTTCACGTTTATAGCTTCTAAAAATGCGGCCTGTTTCATGAACAAATTGAAAATTTTCATATTCTCTTCGAAATATAGTATAACTAGTTTAAAGCTAAGCTAAGGCAATTTCCTTCCTTGTATTGAATTTGAAATCCAGTATTTTTTAAGCAATAGGGAGAATGTGATAAAAGTAACTACAGGAGTTTGAGCTTTGTATGCATTCTTCGGATAAAATATAATCGGTAAATCTTCCGTAATTGTCTACATTTCAATGCGTTGCCACCAAACCGAAGGTTTGTTGGCTACAGTCACATATAAAAAGAATTTGGATATCTTTACATGTTTATACGAAATACTTTTCCACCAAATCACACTCGTTATTAAAATATAGACATGATTGCGGAAGCTGGCCATAAAAACACGCTGTAATTCAAATGTAAAAACAATACAATGTAGAAGTCAACTTCATACCAGTTTTTGTCTTGTGCAGATTTTACTTCTGCGTATTTAATACTAGATAAGAATAATTTTCCTTTTCTTTTTTTCGTTGATTTCAAAAGTTCTTCATTAAGAAAATATTTGAAGGAGAACTTCTCACTTTTTCATATAACAGTTAGCAAAATTCCATATTAAAAACATATAGTAAATATCGACAGTCTAAAAAACTAGCTAATAAATAAATAAGCAAATCACCAAATACCCCAATAGATATTCAATGATTCGCTCAGTTTCAAATGAGAAGGAAAACGCGAAAACTTATTCTCCCGACCCCGCATATATCGATCACGGTGTACCTAGACCGCAAAAAACGCATTGCACCAAGATCTCTGGATCAACAGAGTGCCCTTTAGAACTTCTAAATGGTGTATGATAAAAAAAAAATGAAAAATAAATGAAAAATGGCTCATATGCTGCTTCGAAAAATCCCGAAACAAATGGAAAATAAAAAATAGGCTTAAAGCTTAAATGGAATATATTTAAATGTACTAATTTTGATATGGAAAAGGTAATTTACTAGGCAAAAAAACAACTGAAATTTCTGTTTTTTAAAAGAAAGAGAATTAAGAGGAATAAGTGAGGATAAATAAGTATATTAATGGGTAAAATACAGAGCATAAAATTATAAAATATGTTACACACACACACACACATATATATATATATATATATATATATATATATATATATAAATTATCGAATCTTTCAGGTGTTTCTAAAACACCATTTCTTTTAATAAATTTGCATTTTGCATTTCTCTTTATTCTTCTTAAGTTATTTCAAAAAGGGTAATAAGGATATAACTGTAATTTTAAATAAAAGACTGAAGAAATTAAAACTTAAAGGAAAAAGCTCTTTTTTAATTATGTGCATAAATTTTACTTGGTAAATTCCTATATTTTTTGTATAATGTGCAGATTGGATAGATAGAAGATGGATGATCATAAACATTATAACAGAATGGTATAAAAATAAACCTCATGAAAATTAATCTTACTTGTAATCAATTCTACAGAGAGATTTTGAGATTGTCATGATAAGATTGATCAACATTTACAAAAGACTCAATTTCTTATAGAAAAAAATATTGTTTTAAATTATAAACTTTATTAAACTAGATTAAAATGTATAAATATCAATGGAAATTATTTATATAAAACAAAAAAAAGTTATTTTATTATTTGGATGTTTTGAAACCATTCCCAATTATATTTTATGTCGCAATGATTAATTTATTTTTAGGAACAATATTAGTAAAAACTAATTTTCTAATAAACAAGCCTTAGTAAAAAAAAGGCAAGTTTATACAAGGTATCGTGGTGATATTTGTGTTAAATTTTATATTTACTTCAGAAAGTATACTTTATATGGATGTTAAACATTATGAAATACCACTTAAAATATTTATATCGAATATGTATCTGCATTATTATGACGAAATTACAATCTTAATTTCAGTTTTTCGTTTTGGAATTGTAAAATTGAATGCGTTTATTTCAAGATCATAATCCAGAATCTGATATTATAATATACAGATGTAAAAATCCTACTGTATAATAATACATCACAGAGACGAACTGATGAAATGGCGCAATATGTGGAGAGTCCGATAAATTAATTATCGAAGAAAACTTCTAATATTTTGAAACTTCATAATTCTTCCAACCATAACACCAAATACAAATTATCTCCTTTTTATATATAAAAAAATAATAAAATCACGAAGAACACATGGATTACTTACAAGAGACTCAGAAACGGATGCAAAATAAAAATAAATATTTGATGAATTTGAAGTCAATTTTAAAGAAAAGTGTATTCCTTTGTTATATACTACTTTTCCAGTTGCTGTCGAGGATGATTTGACGATGTGTGTATGCTATAACAAGTTTATTTCATATTTAAGAACGATTGTATCAGTTGTGAGTGACTTTATATTTGGTTTTTCAATGACAGCATTTGGTTGCATAATAATAATAATAATAATAATAATAATAATAATAATAATAATAATAATAATAATAATATGACCGTCTTCTTTAGTACACAGCTCATGTAGTTAACAGCAGATAACAAGAAAATAAGCGGTTTTCAGAAGAAAATATTGTTTGGAAACGTTTATGACAAAAACGCTGGAAGTTTGAGACGTTTACGCGCACATAAGTTTAGCTTTAGTATTTTGAGAAATTAGATTTGTTAAGGAGTAATTTAATCCTATTTAAGAATGGTATAGCTTACTTCACAGATTTGTTTAGTAAATTTAATGAACCTAATATATAGCTACATAAGAAGAAGGTGCGAATTCCATGAAAGTGAAAGTGGTAATTAACAAATATATAAAAGTGTCACAGATGTCGCCAAATATTGATAAACAGACGTCATGCGATCAAACCCAGTTTTCTTTTACTATTAGTAATAAAGAATTACATTTTTGATAAGATTTTTGATTTAGTTTACTTTGAGCACTATATCAATATTAATGCACAATTATAATATATACATAGCATTTAGAATATAAGTCTTTGTATTAATAAGAGAGCGCTGATTGAATTTTTGGTGAAAAAGTTGATCGTTAAAACTAAAAAAAAGTCGCATCCTCTGCACCCAACTGATCAACTGATTTGAATTCAATTGAAAAAAAAAGTTGAAGGCTTGTTTCAAATTTTTAAGTCATTGAAAACTCATATGATTTATAAAAATATTTTCCTTTTAGATATTTTTCATTTAATATTCTATCAATTTGTTTTTACACTGATATAGAAAATCATAAAATAAATTTCCCCCAATGGTTAATTGAACAATATAAATCTCTATATGTATCAAGTGTTTCAAAAGATTTAGGCAAAGCTATACTAATAAATATTTATTTAAACTGTGAACAATAAACAAAATAATGGTTTATCAGAAACATATAACATTTATAATAACTGTCTCCTAAAGTACATGATAGGAGAACATGAATAGAGTAACGATCGCTACTGGGGAAAACTCTGTTTTCAGTGAAGTATAAAATATGAAGGAATTGGAAAACTTTCAGCTGTATTAATTTTGTTAGGTTATTTTATAAATATCATAAATTTAAATGGAAAATTTAAAGCAGCTGCAACACCCCATAAAAAAGTTTACCATGTTTCTTATGAAGTAATATCTTATGCATTGAAAAAGCTTATGTTTCCTCATCCAATAAAATTTCAGTCTCTTTATAAAATTACCCGTTCAGATTTATATAAATGTTTACTGGCAGATAAATGTATTAGGGATAGCAATTACTTAATACACTACTTTGTGGAATATTGTTTTGCTTTTGTATGTCCAAAATTGAGAAGTTAAAGATTTCTTCCCAGCGTATCTTTTGAGAAAGCATAATTTAATTTCTTTGTAACTTAAAATCAAATGTTGTTGTTTTGAAGCACATAAAAAAAATATTTGCTATCAATTATAATGTTTATTTAAATATAATATAATTTTTATCGTGTCTATCATTAACATTCAATACATACATTAATAACATTCAATATATTAGCCTATAACCAAGTCTTTGACAGTGGTTAGTTTGTGTGAAGTAGAGAACATTCATCCTCTTAGCGAGTACCAAGGATCGAATCCAGAAGAACACAAGGCGGTAAAAAGCGGATGCGATAACATGCAATAAAAAATATGTTCCGCGTAAATATGCATTAGTACGAATAATTATTATCTAGAAATATTTTAAATATTGTGCTATTGCCACATATGTTATCTGAAAACCGAAATTTCCAGTCTTCACACTGCAAATAGAGGCGTCTTAAATTCAAACAGATATGTGACTGAAAAAGCAATTAAGACACTTAAACGTCTGAAAATAAAATTTCAGACGTGATAGATGTCTAAATTTAAGACACATAAACGTCTTATTATGATTATGGCATAAATGAACTGAAAAAAATGTTAGAATTATGATTATATGTCTGAATTTAAGACACTTGCAATTTTAGACATTTCAGAAATTCAGCCATTTGAACCACTCACCAAGTAAAATGAACTGAAGTGAGTAGGTTTGTTTGTTGTTGCAAGCATGAACGGTGCGCGAGAAGAACGCGACCGGATTTGATTATTGCTGTTTTGGCGGGCAACGGCTTTTATTCAACGGATTGGCGAAAGTGAAATAAAGTATCTCAGTACAGTAAATTTGTCTGAAGTGTTAAAATTGCTGTTAAATTTATCAACATTTGATAAATTATTTGAAAGTATGACGATATATTTTTCCTCAGTCCGAAATCTCTATAATGACGTTTGTTATTCACATAATAAATGGAATCGTCAATCGTCGTTATAATCTTATAACGCATTTAAAGTTTCTGCTTTATTTCCAAAACATTACACTGATTGAAGATTTGAACTTTGAATTCTCTTGCTTGTAAATCGAAGATGAGTCAGAAAGTGAGTGTATCATCATTAATGAAGAGAAAGTAGTGACGCAGTATTTACTTTCTTTTGTGAAATAGTATGCACATCTACAGCTACATCCGTTGGTGTGTTAGTCGTTAGAGAAATTTTTTTTTTAGCATAGTGATCCGATATCTGTATCTTATATCTTTGTATCTTCATTTTATAGATGCTAGACGAAAATTTATATTCTGTTTATTGGAATGGTTTGTCAGTACGTGCTTGTAAATGGAGATCGAAAAAAAAATCAATTGGGAATTATATTTTTCATGGAAATATAAAATTTTCAATATTTCTACGATAATTTTTATTCAAGACTCACCAAATATTCAAAAGAATAGCATGATATTTATAAAAATACAGTGGTAAAATAATATGAATACGCATATATTTTTAAAATGGCGTTCAATATCGTAAAATAATATGTCCTTCAAACTGGATTAGCTGTTACAGTTTTGGATATTTACGCCAAGGTAAGGTATTCCACAGGTTTGGAATGATAATTCACAGAACGTTCTTACATATATATTATTATTTAATTATTATTTAAATTATTCTTATTAGACTAATTTGCATTTTTAATATTTTTGTCTTTTTTTATCAAATAAATATATTTTGTGTGAAAAGATTTGTTTGCTTATTTCTGATGCTTTTCAATGAGTGCATATGATTTTCAGTATTAATAAATATATTTAATTCTCATCTAGATCTTTACTTTATAAATTAAAGTTTCATGTAGTAAATAATCTATTTATTGTTTGAATAATAACGTGAAAAATACAACAGTTTCAATTAGATTTGGTAAGATGTAAAGAAGTTTTGAAATTATGGAATTAATGTTTCCTGCTTGCTATTAAAAAAGAATATTTATAATTTTGTTAATGATTGTTAAATAGCTCGTATCATCTGAGCAACATATTAAAAAAATTGTTCAGTATAAGTTTAAAAAAAAAGCTAATTTTTATATAACTTTGCACAAGTAAGTTCTTTCCTTGCGAATTCCTTTATTTTATATTAGTGATATAATTTTACATACAAATTTTCATTTTTAGTGACAAGAGTGCCATTTATTTATCTTGCAGAGTATATTATTGAAGTGATTTTTTTATATTAACAAATTTAAATTTATCTTTGAGAAACCATGAGCTTTTTATTTTTTGTTTTATATGGTGGATATAGAGTATGAAAAGAAATCTTGAAAGTATAACGGTTTGTGTTATCGTGTATTTCGGAGTATTTGTAAACTTGCAGTTTTTTCTATTGGAAATAAATCACTCTTATTGTATTCAACTGCACGCCGATACTATATATATATATATATATTTAATAATCCTTATGAAAATTTATTTCAAGATGGAATATACCTAGTATGTATTTCCTGCGTTACATCTCAACACCATACTTAAATGTTAAGACATGAAGTGATCTTGAAAGTAATTATAAACAAATTATAAAAATCAGCGTAATTAATTAAATATGTGCGGAAAATATTAAAAAAATCAATTTAAATAACACCATGCAAAAAATTTCAATAATATGAAAAAAAAAGAAGAAGAAGAAGATGGGTATATAAAATTCTCGCCCATGATAGTAGGAGATATTTTTCATTTTTGTAATAAAATTTAAGACCTAAATAAACATGTTGTGAAAACGCACTTCTAATGCAAGATTTCAAACAAGTATTGCCAATAATTCTGACTGATTGGTAAAGTGTAACTCTGCTGATATTTAATATATTTTGAAAAAGTAACATGGTTTGAAGATTAATTATTCTTATAATTACTTTTGCTCCGAGTATGTATATATTTTCATATTATTATAACATTTTTTAATACAAATTATTTTTATTGGGATGTTTATGGGAAGAAAAATGTTTTTAGAAGTGTTTTTCAACCCTCAAAGAATTTTTTTTAAGCATATCTGAGTGCTAAAAAGAATTCATGAAAATAATAATAAAATAGAAACTCATAAAAAAAAAATTAAAAAGGATTTTAAGTTTTATTTATTTATTTATTTTTTGTCTCTGTGTGTGTGTGCCTGTGTTCGTTAATGACAATGTTAATATCAACTCACGTTATCTTTTTAATTTAGTTTGTAGAATATTATTGAATAGTATCAACAACTGGACCTAGAATTTAATTGGAACATATTTCTTATACTGTCACAAAAAAGATAAATACTTTTTACCCTTTAGAATGTGCATATAAATGAATATACAGCAAAACCTCTGAATAGCGGACACCTCGAGAGCACGGAATTAGTCCGCTATTTGGTGGTGTCTACTTTAAAGAGGTAAAGACGTACAGATTTAAAGGTGTTGGAGATAAAAAAAAAAAAAAAAGATGTATCCGCTATTCGGCAATGTCCGTTATGGAGGTTTTACTTTAAATACACACAGTAAAACCTGCGTAACGGACATTCCTAAATATGGGATACGCCTGTTTAGCGAATCATAGGGTTTCTGCTTAAAGCATGGGCTAAGGGTACCTGCTCCTTTTTGTTTTTTATTGGGGGGGGGGGGGAGGGGGTGATACAATTTTCGTAAATCTGCAATTTTGAATACCTTTCGAAATTACGCTGATTATAATGAATATTTTGAACGTTTAGAGTAATATAGTATGATTTAAGAAGGTTTTCGCTACACTGAGATTTCTGGTATTCGGGAATGTTCATTAGCGGACACTTCCGAGATCCGAATTCTGGTCACTTCTATTTAACGAACCATAACGTTGGGTTGGATTTTTTGCAGACGCAGGGTTTTATTAAAGCATTAGCAAATTGGGCGGAGCCCCCTTCCCTTTGTATTTTGGTGGCCCCAAATTTGGTATTCTATTTTTGTAAAACTGATATTTTGAATGTCTTTCAACATTATGCTGATTATTGTGCTGTTGTCAAATGTTTCAATATTTCTTGCTAATGATAAATAGTATAATAACAACAACAACAACAAAAAAAGTTTCATACTCATTTTTTTATTATTATTATTATTATTTTTTTAATGTTGGGATCTCATATACTGAAAATTTTGTATAATCTAGGGTTAGATTTTATTTAACACACAAATAAAAATGTCACTGGGAATATCTAATTTAACTGGAAAAAAATTGAACAACAAAGCAGGGATAAGATTCTTTCTGAAGGAGTGAATCATTTTTTTTTTATAAATGGGAATAATTTGTTACCATAAAGCAGAGCTGATTGCAGCATGGACAAACTGGGCTGTTTCTTTGTGCCTGTAGCTTTACGTGCTCCTACATTTGGTATGAAATTTCTATAAAGCTGATATTTTAAATTTGTTTTGATCTTATACTTATTTTAATAAATATTTTGTACTTTTAGAAAATGATTTGGTTAAGAAAAAGAAATATTTATCCAAATATGTATTTGTATTTAATGGCATTGAATAGGCTTAATTTTTTTTGTAACAGTATATGAAATGCGGGGGGGGGGGGGGGGAGGCGAATGAATACTAGATCTTTGGACTAGAATTAATTTAAAATTCTCACTGAAAGTAATAAACTTTTTTTATGCGCGCATATATGATATCGCATAAATACATTTTTAGGTGATTGTATATATATATATATAATATCCTGTTCCAAAAACTACAAAATACTGATAAATACTGATTACAATCGTTAAAAGTTCAAAAGTGATTTAAAATATCAGCTTTATGAAAATTTCGTACCCAATTTGGGATACCCTAAAATCAGGGGACAGATGCTTCAAAGTTTTCCCGCGCTGCGATCAGCTCTGCTTTATGGTAACAAATTATTCCAATTTATAAAAAAATGTTTCAATGTGTTCAAATATGGCTGCGTATGTGGCTTAGAAAGAAAAGCGGTCAAAGATGGCTTCATATTGGTGTGTGTGTGTGGGGGGGAAAGACCTTCTCAAAGATGGCCGCAATTAAGACATTTGAAATGTCTGAAATTCAGATGCAAGAAGTGTCTAAAAATTTTCAGACATTTTAAAATGTCTGAAGAACGAACACTCTTGTTTCAGACACTTAAGTGTCTGAAATTCAGACATTTTAAAACGTCTGAAAATTGAACACTGCGTTTCAGACACTTAAGTGTCTGAATTTCAGACATTTCAGTTTACAGTGCACTACAGCAAATTTTCCATGCAAAAAAAAATGGAATATTAAAATAAAAGTTGTGTGAAAAAAAGGAGGATAGACCGGCGATTTTGCGGCCAGTACATTTTCCCTTTATCCTTTTTTTTTTTTTTTTTTTTTTTTTACAATGTAGATAAAATTTTTGTTTGCTCAACTTCACTATACTTTGATTCAGAACCTCAATCATATTGATTCATCAAAACCATATTGGTTTTGAAAATATTTTGTCGCGTGCCATAAGTTTGTCTTCACTGTGCTAGCAGTGTTGCCAGTGAACTACTTTTTTAAAATTCGGATTTCTTGATTGGCGCCAATTTTTTGAAATGGTAAAATTCGCCTTATTTAATGACATATTAATTATAGCAAAAACAAGGAGAATGATACCGTTTCAAAAAAGTTGTGCCAATCACGAAATCTGAATTAAAAAAAAATAGCCCTCTGGCAACACCATGTGCTAGGATAAAGTATACTTGAAATATTTAGAATGCAATAATATGCATCAACAGATATATAAATCCTCAATTAAAAAAAAATCTTTTAACATCACCAGGTTCTTTTGAATCTTAATGCGATCTAAATATCCAGTTTGTCCGTAGAATAAATTTGATTAACGGCGTAACTGGTCAAGAAATCCAAATCGGGTAAAATATATTTTAGTAAAATATAATGTGCTGTAATTGGCAACGATGTGGTGATTGATATTTGTTGTGCAGATGTATCAACCATTAATATAAGTTAAATATTTGACATTGAACCAAAAATAGGAAACAAATGTAATGAAATACATGAATCGTCAGTGAAGCTTTTTAATTCTATCAAACTCATGGGTCAAATTTGTCTTTTGCCATAACTTTTTTTGAAATTTATGTAAGCTGTCTAGATTGGTTTCAACTGAAGCGATGCAATTGTGGACATAAAACGACGTACTAAATCTTTAAAAACAATTTTTATTTTTCTATGGATAACATTTTTCTTTTCTTTTCGATGTCAATCTTCAAACAGTTTATGAATTTAGGTCTCAGACCCTGTGAATTTCAATTACTTCTTTGAACATTTAAATTCGGGACATATGAACGTTATAACATATATATATATAGCATATATATATGTTAACATTAGTGACGAAAAGAGATCTGACTGCCGCATTTGTTTCCATATACTTCTACTGTAATGAACAATGTATTTATTAAAACTTCAGCAGATGTTGAAAACATCTAGTCTGTACTACATTTATGATATATTTCTATTGAAGCCTTTAATTTATCTTTCACCCCAAAGCACATAATGAACCACAATTTTTACTAAAAATCTGGCATTTGACATGTTTTCATGTTTTTTGATAAATTGATGAAATTGAAACATGAAACAGAATTTCTGTTAAACTTTACAAAACAGTATTCCAATTTTATTGTAAGATTTAAGATTTATAACAAAAGAACATATAAAGTACAGTTACATTTGAAAGAAAATTATTAGAATACTATTTGACTCAACCAATCTATATTTGACATTCATCATAAGGTAACGATTTTGTTTTATTCCTACTTTTGAAAGAGAAAAAAAAGACGATTGTGATAATTTCCTGCATAGGATTTATCACTTTTATGATTTACTGTATATCTTTGTGTACGTAAATCTTCCGTTAAACAAATTTGAACTAAAATGCAACAATATGGCTGAATATTTACCTGATGTCCTAAGAATAGACTAAAGTAAACTCTAATAAAATGCTAATTCATCAAAAAAACGTTTTCGTACTCGTAGCAATTCTTAAAATTAGTCTCAAAAGTTCGAGTACCTGAACATCTGCAAGCAAATCCTCACGAATAGAGTTGGGGTTTAAGATCTCAATTGCTTTACTTTAATTTTTTCTGCTGCCAGTTTCTTTTGCTCTACTACCAGAGGGCATGTACAGTTTTAAATAAGGGAATTTTTGTATTTCTACTACAAGTTTATCCTCATAAAATCTGCAAAACTTACTTCAGCATTTTAACCAATCTCCTTTTTCTCCACTAAATTTAATACGCTCTATTTTCAGAATTTTCAATTCACTCGTATCAAAAACAACATTTTGCTGCTCATGTTAAATGAGAAAAATTATAACCGTTGTTTAAGCCCTCATATTACTATTTTATAAATTTAAGAAGAATAACACTTTCTATCAAAAGGTAACTCTTCTCAAAAATATGACGTAACAAGCAGAAAGAAAGAACCTTCTTCTCTCTACCTTATGATAGTTTTTCATTTATAAGAATAAGCACTCAAAATTAATTAAATTAACACAAAAGACATTTTTTAAAGGTTTTTTTTTTTTTTTTTTTTTTAGGTATAGTAAAATTTCCATCATTCATTTTAAATTTTGATGTTGTTGAATTGTGTTATAATACGGTTTTGTATAAATAAAAATGTCAATGCACGTTTGCGATGGCGGAATTTACAAAAGGCATAATCAACTAAATGAATAAACGTACTTTACTGTCAGAAAGTTACATGTATATACACACGTATTTTTTATTTCTCTGTGCTAAGTTTTTAAATTAGTTTTTCCATTTTTCCATTTTTCTAAACGTATCCTCAAACTTTTTTAAATTTCTAAATTTATCATTTGAAAATGATTCAAATTTTTACAAAGCATTAAAAAAAAAAAAAAAAAAAAAAAAAAAAAAAAAAAAAAAAAAAATGGCAGGCACATTTTAACAAAGCTGACTTGACTGTTATTGAATCTTCTTACTTATGTTCATACTTATTTCAAATAGAAAATTTATTATAATACAGACTTTTTTATATCGTTATGTTCTTTTATTTATTTTTTATTTTTATTAAGTGCATATACATATATAATTGGAATATTTGATACGGAAGAATTTTATGTGAAATTTGTACTTAAAGATTAAACCTTTTTCGGAAATGCTGCCTCTCGGACTATAAATTCCCTTTTAACGTTAATGTAACTAGGGGATCGTACCCGGGCTCACCGGGTTAAAGAATATGGGTGAAAACATTTTTTATTATTGAAAACTAACATTTTTTTATATGCAATACATTTTTTAGATTGACCACTTACATTTAAAAAGCATTTTTCATATGGAAAATACGAATTACACATTCAAATAGAAATGAGGTACTTTTGTTTCCACGATAAGAAAAATGGTATTAAAAACTGCAAAAAAAAAATTAATATCTCAGATAAAATGAGATACAGCTTTGAAACAAATTGCATTTAAAAGAGCATTTTTTCCCTTTACGACGGTGTAAAAATTTAAAATGTGCGATGTTTAGAAGTTTAAAAATTTGCAGTAGAGAAAATTGCAAAACCAAAATTTCATTTCAAATTTCAAAGTATTGCCATTCGCAAAATGACGTATGCGTTACGCACAGATATGTTTGGCCTTTATAATATAGATAGATAGATACGAAATAGAAGTTCACCAAATATTACGCTATTTGGTTAAATTATTTTTTTTTCATATTGTTGGTAAAACGATATATATATATATATATCTGTTGTAAAGAAAACCTCTCTTCTCATTTATAAAATCGGCGGATTTTAATATGATTGCATTAAATTAACGTAATTCTTTCTCATTGTCGTTTTAATGATTTATGAATTCAAATGCACAGCCCAGCGTTATTGTGATCGCCCTTTTATTGTAATTTTATTTATTTTTCACAGAAGGATTCCACGATTAACACCGACAAACCCTGGTGATTCTACTAGTACATATTGAAATTTGGTATGAAAAAAAAAATAATGCACCTCAATAGCATTAAATATTTCTAAAATATATTAAATACTTACAAAACATCTAATCTCTAAATCGTTTGGTATTTTTTATTAAAATTTTTAATTTTTTTTATCTTTTTTTTCAGAAGTAGGATTGTGAGATATATTTAAAATTTTAGTACTTTTATCTTTTCCTTTTAAACGGTTTCAATGATAAAAATTTAAGTATTTATTATTGAAACTTTTAGCTAATCTTCCATAAAATACATGAGAGGATTTAGTTTAAAAAATGGGATTCATTGAAGTCATTATATATTTGGAAATCATTTAATCTGATAACCGATTCATACTTTTTACAAGAAAATATAATTTTTTTAAGCAATTGAGAATTCAAAATTTTATTACTTTTGTCTTCTTACTGCCGTTTCGTAATACTAAGCTTTAAGTATTTGTTAATTGCAACATTGCATATTAAATGAGAGTGGGTTTCACGTTTCCGTTAAAAATGCTTTTAAAATCTCTTTCATCGGCTATACAGATCAGATTACTGGAAGAAAGTAATTAAATACTTAGGATTTTTTCTTTATAATTTAATACTTTACATTTAAGTAAAATAATGCTATAAAGTGATAAAATATCATTTATTAAGATTGACGATCGTTTCGTCGCACCAACGGCGACATTTTCAAAATCATACACGATAGAAAATATTTTCACATAATTTAAAAATAATAAACATAGTAAATAATGTCACGAGACATGATGCCTAATGAAATACTGCAAACATAAAATTATTTACCATGTTATTGTTTTGTTAAATTATATGAAAACTAATCCACGTTCACTTTTAATTTATTTTATGTTTGCAGTATTTCATTATGCATCATGTCTCGTGACATTATTTACTATGTTTATTATTTTTAAATTATGTGAAAATATTTTCTGTCGTGTATGATTTTGAAAATGTCGCCGTTGGTGCGACGAAACGATCGTCAGTCTTAATAAATGATATTTTGTCACTTTATAGCATTATTTTACTTAATCTTTTTATAAGTAATCTTTATACATGTTTTTATAACTTTACATTTAGTATTTAAGTTTATTAATTACTGATTTTGAAAGGAAAAATGAAATTTTAATATTACTAAAATGAGACTGAACTGGACACATTTCACATTGTTGGTTCTACGCTTCGTTAGCAATGACATAATCACGTATTAAATATTCAATAATTTAGTGCATAGTTTCACTGCTGATAATTAACTGAAAAATTAATTAAAATTAAATATATGTTCACCTATGCTGGGTTTATTTGTGGCTCAAGTTTCGCCACAGGATTGTGTGCTTATGAAGACTGTTCTATCTTGTGCTACAGTTACAGCCACACCAAATTATGTGAGTGAGAAATGCTAATATGGGCATCGTCCTCATAGCTTAAATGGTAGAGCACTTGGAGCGCTATTCTAAGGGTTCCTGGTTCGATTCCCGGCTTGGACATTTTTCATATTGTAGGTTCTACGCTTCGTTAGGAATGTGATAATCACGTGTTAAATGTTCAATAATTTCGAGCGTAGTGTCACTGCTTATAATTAATTAAAATTATGTATCTGTTACTGCCGTACAAAAGATAATTTTCGTATTAATATAGTGTTACTGAAGGACATTTTTAAAATAAAGTTTGCGTAATGAATGGTTTTTTGTACATATAGTATAATAAAGTCGCTTCCAAAAATTATTAGACCCAGATTTATCATTACAACCAGCGTTGGAAGTTAAAACTCATTAATTTTATTAGCTACAATGCACAAATAGGTTTTATAAATGCCATTAAATTATTTCAAGAAAGTAAATAAATGAAAACATTATACATTTTATTTTATGAAATTCTTTAAGAACAACTTATTTTTCATATAAAAAATATAATGTTCTTAAAAAAAAAAAAAAAAAAAAAAAAAAAAAAAAAAAAAAAAAACAGTTTTTTCATAAGGCATTTTAACGTACGATATAAGAATACTCTTCAAGTAAGAATATAATGTTCTCTTTAACCA
This sequence comes from Maratus speciosus, assembly GCA_963932465.1. Lineage (NCBI taxonomy): Eukaryota > Metazoa > Arthropoda > Arachnida > Araneae > Salticidae > Maratus > Maratus speciosus. Next base: position 403,366,521 of record OZ010794.1, on the reverse strand, counting down.
GAATTTTTCAATCGTAAAATATATGCTTAAACATAAACTAAAAAATAATCTCATTGCAAAAATATAACATTTGAAAGAGACAAATATTATATATCATCCCTTAGCATATGATAGCTTCCATTTATATGATTAAAATTTCACGTAACTAAATTAATTAAATTCCCATGAAAGAAATTATTCAGGGTTTTTTTTTACATGTTATAAAATTTAATATATATATATATTTATTCAGATAAAGACGCAGTAGTATTCGAATTTTTTAAAGTTTTGTTTAGATATCTCACTGTATGTTTCCAATGTATGTTGCGAATGTAAAAAAAAAAAAAAAAAAAAAAAAAAAAAAAAAAAAAAAAAAAAAATCGTAACTAAGATACTTATTTGATCATAAATTTATATTAAAAAAAAAAGATTTCTTCGTATGAATGTTAATTTAGGAATATAAACGAAAATTTAAAAATGCAAAATGTTCCACGAATTTTAATAATTAAAAATTTTACATCTTATTACTATTTTAATAGATTTATACGCCGCATAAATACTTAAAAAATGTCGTTAAAGAATAACGTATATTAAATGCAGGAACCCTTTTCTATTGTAATGGAATCGGTAAAAAATAATAAGAGTTTTTTTTAATAATAATGAAATGGTAATATAAATAAACAATTTTCTCAAATCTCTGTGCTTTTTTCGTACAATTTATTCAAAAATGCTATATCTAAAAGAAAATGAATCTAATTGATATAAAAATGATATACTGAAGATATTTTTGCTCATGTTATTTGTGATATTTTTCTGGATTATTAGAGATATCAAGATATTTTTACAGAGTTATATTTAACATTCTGTATTTTGGTATATCTTTTAAGAATGTTCGTAATGATTTTTAAGTAACAATATCGGTATAATGTATAGATACATAGTAGGTTAGTGAACTATTGTAGTTAAATGCGCGAAATAAAAGCAAACAAGAATTTTAATATATGAACTGTTTTTAAAATTATTTCTATCGGTTCAGCATCATATTTTTAATAAATAAAAAAGAAAACAAGTGTAACAGAAAAACTATTGTTCGTTTTATAACAAATAAGAATATTGTATTATTGTATCATTAGCTTTAAGTCCATACCAAAAATATATTTTTTGGTCTTATATAGTTTTAAAAACGTACAAAAATCTGAACACAACCGCATAAATATATTGAAATTAGAATAAGTTCAATTTGAAATTGGCATATACACATTAACGCAGACTCTAATTGTTTTGTAAATTTTTTACCTCCATTTCCTCAAACTGCGTTTTTTGCCAATTGTACCAACTGAAAAGAAAAATGAACATGTTTCAAATCAATTTTCTTTTAACATCTGTATATAAAATACCTTACATGCAGTCTCCTATTTTGCAAATTCGATGGAGAAAATTTTATTTCTTGAGATTTGAATGTGCTGAATGTGTGTATAACATTAATAAAATGCACAATTTTACAGCAACAACAAAAAACATGGGGCATTTAATTGACAAAACAATAGTTGTATATTCTACTGTTAATCATTTTATATATATTTGAGCATTTTTTTTAAAGCAAAGTATTGTTTGGTTACAGTATGCTCAACTAGCTAAAATACAGTTTTCAGAAAAACCGACGGGAAATTTAAAAGTTATTTGGAATCAGTGTTGAGGTTGACATTAATTTCAAATTGACTTTGTTCTTTCAAGTGATTCTTTAAATAGTGCATGGCAACTTGATCTTGTATTCGTAATGTCTTACCCTTTTCGCGTCCTGCAGAATTTTACATTCATACTTGACGATTCATAAAAAAGTAGTCATCAAAATTATTGGCGTGATAACATTTATTTGAAAACCATACATATTTGTCTTATTCACTTAAAAAAATAGCTTTAATATTGATTTTGTGTTAAATTAGCCTTCGATTCCAAAAGTTACGTGACGGGAAAACACGGTTAATTATTAAAGAGTTAAAATAATTTACATGCAGAGCCACTGGCTATTAGCCAGTATTATGATACATAATGTATATGACTTTGCGCCCCTAATGTTATTGAAATGGGGGCATCTGCAAAAGGCATTTCTCACTAAGAAAAGTGTGAAAATAGGATCATCAATTCAAACTTTGTGTGTGGACACACATAGAAAAATAAAACATACGAACAATTTGTGTATCGTCCTTCGTAGAAAATCGGTAGGAAATAAAATATCGCACGATTTGTTATTAATATACATAGAATAAGTTGTTGCAATAGTTTACACTGTTTGACATATTAATTGCAAATTGACATCGTTCTTTCAAGTGCTTCTTTGCATGGCACGTTGCAACTTTATATGGTATTCGTAATGATTTGAAAATAATATTTACATGCATCACCATTATTATGATTAAAGGGAACGTATAAAAATCAATGAGACGTGACATGCTAGGCATATCTTAAAAATACAGAATATCGTATTTCTGCAGGGGAAAAAGAAATGTGATATAAAGTATATGTTTTGCTTTTTAAAACATTTTACAAACACATTGAAGATTTTATAAGTGCGTGGACATCCACGACGGCTTTTTCATGATATGTTTGTTCTACATTCTACACGCGGAAATTTTATAGAATTTGCATGTTTCAATACAGAGAAGGGGGATACCATTTCTCAAAAAAAAAAAAAAAAAAATCAAGGCAACAATTGTGCGTGGAAAACCGAAATAATAATACACAAAAATGAAAAATGTGGAAGTAATCTTGAATTTCATCTCAAAGATATTTTGCGGATTTTTTCCCGTGGTTTTTTAAAATTGAAATCCAAATGCTTTCTTTTTGTCATATTTAAAATTTAATCATAATGACATTTTTTTTTTTTTTATAATCGTTCAATATCAGGGCTAAAGAAAAAAAATATGAAATAACAAATTTTTTAAAGTACCAAAAATTTAATTAAATAAATCTACTAATACTTGTTTATATTATTTTGCTTAATATAAATTTTTCTAGTGATGAAAGATAGTTTAAATGTATTTTTAAAAGGGCGAATGCTACGGTAGTAAATATCTTACTCTTTATCGTTGTAAGTGTTTCCAGAAGCAAATAAAAGTATTAAAATTTGAAATCTACATTTCCAAGTTACTTTTGAAACAAAAAAAAATTATCTTTCTGCAAAATGCATGAACAGAATTTAATATTAAATTCGGGTTAAGTATCCGGTGCATTTCAAAAAGTTAGAAGCTGCATATAATGATGTACATTTTATATTCTATACCGGATGAAGAATTTAAGAGAAAAGTGCATTTTTATTTATGAAAAACAGTTTTTAACTAATAAAATATTATAATAAATTATGTATTTGAAATAATCTTTATTGTGCTATTTTTAAATATTTTCTCCCGAATATGCTTAAAAAAGTAGAATCTACACACATACATAAACACACACACACACACACACTCGCACATATATATATTTGACGGTTTCATTGCATCTAACAAATTGAAATTATTCGGAAGGCATTTTCTATTTGTAAATAGGCTAAGACAATAATTCAAATGTTGAAGTAACTATGTTATTACACATTAGGGAAATTAATAATACCTTTATAATAAAAAAAGAACGTTTTCTGATAAAAGTAAATGAACTACATAAAAAAATAAAATATTTTGTCTATTGGAATATATCTGTAAGTAACGGAAATCGGTAAAACCGTTGATGTTTCATTGTATACCTTTAGTGATTCATTCAGGTTTATTTACAGATCAAGAAAAAAAAAACACCTAGCAGTTAAGCTATAAAAGTGCTGCAATAAATGTTCAAGTTTTAGAACATTACTTAATCTTAAGCAATGTAGTCATTATGGGTCCATTTCATTAGATACAGCTATAGTGTGACAAGAGAGATTGCTAAAGACAAAATTTTTATTCAAATTTGTCAAGAAATCATTTTCATTAAAAATATATTATTCTAAACTATATGAACATTTTTTGCTGCAAGGAAGAAAAAGTATTCAAAGAAGTTACAAAAACAGCACTTATCTGCTAAAACAAAAGAAATTTATTTAACAATGTCTAAACAGTCGTGTTTCTAGAGATTTTCGAAAGCATAAATTTCACCTACATCTTTCTTCTTCATATTAAAATGCATGAATGAATTGCAAATTGCTTTTCATAATTTAATCAGTAAAGTTTTACGTCCATGTAATAATATCCATTAAGTGCCTTTTAACTTATTTTTCAGATTGCGCCATAAAACGGATATGAGGCAATTATGAGATAAGAAGATTAAGCTTTCTTCTCTAGACTTAGTGTAATCTGATATACTTGATTAATGAAGAACTACTAACAAAAATTATTAAATATCGGCTGTTTCTAATGATTGCATGTTCATCTCTAATGATTATAAATTTTCTATGTCAATTTTTTAATGTACAAACCCAGGACATTCGCAATATTTTTGAAAGTCTATTAAATAGTTTTAACCATGTGTGCCTTATTGAAGTTTTGCACAGATTCATTCAGGTATATTCTTATGCAGATTGCAATGTTCTTTCGATGCAGGTTCACCAATAGAATAGACTGATAGGAAAAAGAATTCGATTTTTTAAATTTTTGATAAGGCGAGTTTTGAAACTTTCGTCCGCATATATATGTATTTTCTTTTCTCAGAATAAAATTCTCTTTTTTGGTTTGGCCATTTTAAAATGTTATTTTTCCTTGATCACAAACAGCTGTTTTCCGATTTCTAATTATGAAATGTTTCATATATTTACACAACTTTTAGGTTCGAAAACGAAAATTTTAGAATGTTTTGTTTTCATACTTTTACTTCTTTTTTTAGAGGTCTGGCAGCTGAAGAAGTTTTCTACTTTGGATATATTAGAAGTTTCCTATTTAGATCATTTTTATATTGAACCGTCTGATGCAGTGATATCTAATGAAAACTCGGGAAGAAACTATCTGGCCGACAATTTCTCTCTGGAGTCGAAATTTCAAGAAAATAATCCCTGCCGGACCCGCCTACATGCGGAGGTAGATTTCGAAGTTAAGTATATTAATTGCACCAACAAAAACTAAATCATTATTAGATATAAATCAACTTTAACAGTTTTATCTGGCCGGTTTTGACGAGTTTTTATTTCATTTTTATATAATAGCTGGTTTTATCAGAATCATGTTAAGGCGTTATTAATAAAAAATACTTTTCCATGCTCAAAAACTCGAAATTTTCTGCACATTTTCAGATTCATTTTTAATAGAAAAATGCGAAACTTGCTGACGTGATTTTTGAAAAGATTCATAAGCGACATGTGATTTTTTTTCTTTCAATTAATTGAAACTAGATTAACAAACAATTATTTTCTCAGTAGGGCAATATTTTTCGTTTATAACACAATCGCTTCGGGAAATTCTGTTCAAAATGCCCACTTTGACATCATTTTTTGAAATATATTCTGCCTCTATCAAAACATCGATCATTACAGTACATTATATTGTTTCTGAAGAAGAGAATCTATCAATTGTATGTGTTTGAGAGCAAAAATGAATTTAAAAATGAGTCAGAAAATAAGCAGTTTGGATTTGAATAAACCCTTAATAAGTGATTTTTTTCTTCAACCGCTAGGTATTTTTTATTTGTTGTTGCTGTAAGAATTGGTCCTATCAAAAACTTGTCTATATAAATATTGAAGATAGTTGTGTTAACACATGTTAAGAAGAGATATGATAAATTCATGGGGATTTTATATCTTGTGAATTGACGGAGTTATGAAAATTTTTCTTCTTCATCTACCTTTTTTTGTTTTCGTTTTTATTTATTTATTTTTTTGCGGTACGAATTGGTCCTATCAAAAACTTGTGAATATAAAAGTTGTAGATAATATTAAGGAGATGTATAATAAAATTAATTGGATTTGATATCTTTAGGATTGATGAAGTTAGGAATTTTTTCTCCCAAAAACCCTATTTTTTGCGCCCCTTGAGCCCATTTTTAATTTTATCAAAAATATGTGATACATAAATTTTTAGTCCCATTTTTAGAAGTAATAAAAACTTTAAACTGATTTGATATGTACAAAAAGTAAGAAGTTATGGGTTTTTTTCGGTTTTCACAAAACCCCTCCCTATTTCCATCCCCTTGGTCTGATTTTGCCCATTAACGAACTTGACCAAGACTTTATGCCCCTTGATTTTATGTATCAGTTTGGAAGAGATTTGTGCAGAATTGTGGAAGTTATCGTGTACAGAAGAAAGTGATATATATATATATATATATATATATATATATATACATATATATATATATATATATATATATATATATATATATATATATACATATATATATATATATATATATATATATATATATATATATATATACATATATATATATATATATATATATATATATATATATATATATATATATATATATATATATATATATATATGTTTGGGGAGCGTTGTGCACATAAAAACTGGTTTTAACCCCGCAGTTGCATGTCGCAAGTGCATGCCGGCCTGTCTCCATGGATCCAATTTCTTCTGGTTTTAGTTTGAATGTTTTTAAAGTTTGCCGTTTTTAAAGTATGTTGTTTTTAAAGTTAGTTGTTTTTAGTTATTTTGTAGTTGTCATTTGGATTAGTTTATTTATTGTTGGATCAGTTCCGTAGTTTCGAATTTTTGGTTTGGTTTTTGGATATATATATATATATGTAAAGTTTTTTACTGAGGGTGGTTTTGGGTTCTAGGGTTCATGATCAGTGTAGATCTGCAAAACATTTTCATAAACTCCAACATAGGAACGACGCCAGTAGGTAGTATTTCATACGAAATCTGCCTAAAAAGGGGGAAAAAGAGAGAATAAATAGGGCGGAATTTTATTATGATTAATACTCTGTTAATAATGCAACAAATATAAGAACCACCCTCTAAAAAAAAGCAAGAAAATCTAAAAAGTCTGATATGTAAAAAAGAGTATGGGGGACAAAAGAGGCAATGAAAAAAAAAAAAAAACTTTATATTTCCAGAAGCATTTTTTTTTTCATATTTGAGTGAAAAATCTGCTGTTGATTTATTCCACACATTTTTTATGATTAGATCATATGCTTCTTGTATCGGGAATTACGCAATGTGCTATAGCTTCCAATATTTAACATTCTAAATATATGAGGTGATATATGAGGTGATAAAAGGGAATCTTCTTCTCTGTGGCTATAACTATGTTCAGGAAAGGGACGTTTTTGAAAAAGGCGCAGATGTAAGCAATGGCATGGTTTATAATGCTATGCGATGAGATCGTTTTGTTCAAATTATGAAATTTAGGCATTGTGCTGATAACACTAAAATGAATAACGCAGTTAAAACGATCTTCTTATAGCCTCCCGAAAAAATCATTAAAGATCTTGAGATAGAGCCGTGTTTAAATTATAATGAATGTATGATGCCGCCCTTTTTTGGTCGTGGTTTTAAAAAGTTTATTCGGGGAAAACCCGTATGATTTGTAAATAAAGTTTAATGCCTTAATACATGGATATCTCGTAAACTTTGATGTACACAAAAGAAATAATCCAAATTTCAAATCTGAATATGAAATAGGCCTTCAGTACCCCTTGCTAATAATCTGTATGAACTTCCAAATGTAATGGAACAGATTCCTTTCCGTTTGTATTTTGCCAATTTACTGATAGAATTCAACCTTTGAAATTACTTTCAGTCGTTTTGTTATAGCACCACTGGTACTATACAGGAAGATATGGTTCTGAAAGTTCATTAGTTTCATTAGTTTTATCTAATATTATCAAGAACATATGAAAGAAGGACGCATACCTATGAAGAATAAAATGTTTTGTTGTTCGATGGGTGGATAACTTCATTGTCACATTTTTTTCTCTTTTATCTATGGTGTAAAGCCAACTCACGATGTATAAAACCTTTTTCTAATTCTGAATGGAACCGCGTTCAAGTTCAACGCCCATCAGCTATCAGTGAGTACAACCGTTTCATGAGAGAAACAGATTCGATGGACTAAATATTTTTTCTTTACATAGAATCACAATCAGAATGAAAACCTTTTGGTGGCCCATTTTCTCTGGGCTTAGTGATATCACTGTGTATAATACCTGTCTAATTCGTCGGACGTACATCCCCATCATGTGGCTATTAACGTTCCGACTGAGTATTGCTCTAAAGTATATCTGCAGTTATGGAAGCTTTTTCTGAAGGAATTTTTATGAGCTTATTATGAGAGAATAGCTCAATAATATTCATATTTTGAAAATTTCTGTTTACAGAAAGAGTACTTCATCCGGCCAATATTCAATTTTTTAAAACCAATAGTCCACTTTCATATAAAATTGCAGTCATTAGATCATTATACAACAGAGCCTTTGGATTTTGCAGTGACAGAGTTAGTTTTGATAGTGAGATTAAAATAATTAGTGATTTACTTCTCAACGACTATCCACGTCGTTGGTGCCATAGAGTTATTTCAGAACTTTCCAATAAATCTGATCAATAACCCATTCTATATCAGTGTGTGAATCTAATATGAATTGTATCTTTGCCATATTACAGTAATATTTCGGGAAACGACTCAGCTATACTCAAGAATGTTAATATTAGGATAGCTCACATTCCTTTAAATCCCATTGGTAATTTTTCCGTAGCTTTAAACATAAATATTCGAAATTTGGTCTAAATGGTATCGTTTATAAAATTCCTTGAGAAGGTTGTAAATTCATTTACATTGGTGAAACTGGACGCTCTGAGAATGCAAAACTCAAGGAACATAAAAATTTATTCAATAGCGGCACTCGAAATTCAAGATTGGTTGCCCATGCACTTGAGTTTGATCATATTCCCGATATTGAGAATGCACAAATTGTGAAAGCTAATTGCTCCATATACATTAGTAGTGTCTTCCTTGAGGGCTGGATGATTGTTTGGCTGAATCGCCAATTAACGAAGCTACCCAGGTTCCAGTGAATTATGCTTTCCTTGTTAAGCCGTAATTTTATCTGTTTTCAATTATTGTGGTTCGTGCATGTTTTTTTAATCAGTTCGAGCAATGATGATAGCCATGGAAATAGCCGAAAGGACTACCGTTAATTATGTTTTAATTGTTTTTAATATTTTTATCTATGTATGTCTGTAGTCATATACAATTTATGTATATTGAAGAGACTCAGGTGAAATTCGATTTTATAATGGGAATCATCTTATAAGATCAAATTCGCAAAAGCTCCGCTGCTCTAAAGTGTTTTCTAATACTCGAACACGAACTAAATAAATATGCTGTAACGTTGGATTTTAAGTGGACTGCTTCATTAATTTCCATTCCAAAATCTAAATATTATTATTGTATATGCTAAAATATTTTGTGTATATTGTTATTCTTTTAATTTTTTCTCTGTAATGTTAAATTATTTTTTATTGCAGATTATAACGTTAAAAACTACTCAATAAAAATTGTTATGTATGAACCCAATTATTCTCTTAAAGGCCTAGTGGTATCATGCGATATATATAATTTATTTCTTAACCCCTTGGAGACGAGCGACCGGTGTACCTGCCACTTAAGTTGCTCAGAATCCTTCATTATCTAATCAGATATTTTTAATTGTAAGGTTTACCTTATTTAATGAGAGCATTTTCGAGATTCAAGTAGAGAAAATTTTCTGTTTTGTAAAAGGGGGTGTCAAAAGATTAAAATTTCCGCAAACTGCTCTCGTCGGGAAGGGGTTAAATATACAAATGTATTAGTACAAATGCAGTCTTCTACACTTCTTGAATCATTATTACTTCACCATATTAACAAAGCAAATGTGAGGTGCAGAAAATTCCAACTTTCTCTGGTTAACATAAATATTTTGACCATGTCCTTTATTGATATATGTTGCAATAAATATTGTTGTATAATTATGATAATCACGCTGTAATATATGATATGTTAAAACAGTCATTCAAGACATCACTAATTAAAATAACAATATAAAACAACTTTTAATATGCGCCGTGAAAAGTACATGTAAGACAAAATAACCATGTTTAAGTTAAAACGTTTGCTATATGCATCACATTCATAATTAAATTTCGAAGCAATGTCACCCATATAACGATACAGTAGACCAGGGTTGGCGAACCTCTGGCACGCGTGCCCGACATGGCACGTACGGCAATTTCTCTGGCACGCGAAAAATTTAAATTTCATAATTATTTTTTAGATAAAATTAATTTTTGTTTTTGTTATAACAAACAAAATTTCGGTTAACATGTACAGAGTGCACATATAGTATAATCATTTTTCATGAAATAACACATTAGTAAAATTCCTTTTTGTGTGATTCAATGTAGCGTTTTCGAGAAGTAACTACTTGCCCTTTCTGTAAAATTTTCAAAAGGCTTTACTTCATCAAATGAATTTTATAAAACAACAACTGCAATAAAATGACAAATGGAGCCAATTTATCTCTATATACTACTAAAATAACAATACGATAATCAGGTACAAAGCATTTCCTATCAAACGTAGAGCAGCAGAAACTTCGTTGATAAATTATTACTACCTTTTTAATGCAACTAAAATTATTATACGTTAGATGTTGCTCTAAAGATGGATTAATATTTCTATACGCTCCTTCTGCACGCCTTTCTGCATGAACATTTTTGAGTCAAAATTTCATAAAATTAATGGCTAATTCCAATATACAGAATAATCGCATTTTGATTTATGCTTTTATTTATTTAATGCATGAAAGTGACTGATTCTATTAACTAGTGTTCCGTATAAACGACATATGTAGCAATATTTTCTTTGTGTAAAAGTTTGGCACGTTGCAATTTTGATAGATATTGTTTTTAAATTTTTGGCACGCGCATGTGAAAAGTTTCTCCATCCCTGCAGTAGACGATTATACAGAAATTATTTTTATTTATCCAAGTAGATGAATTATATGTCATACGATGACTGTTTTTAAATATAAGTGGTGGGGGGGGGGGGGGTTGTCATTTTCCAATTTTTTTTTTTTTTTTTATGCAAGCTGTTTTCACGAAATCTTTTTTCTTCTGTGTTTATATATAAACAACATATAAAACATTAGTTCCAGCATAGAAGAATTCATAGTTAGGATAAAATTACAGTTACCTGAAATACCTTAATACCTTCGAGGGCTGTGGTTCATTTTTGGAATACTTAATTTTAATTCCTAAATGCCACATAGGCACCAGAATACTGAAATGAAAAAAAATATTTTTATTACGTACGTGAACGAAAAGCTTTTGCTTATTTTGAAATAAATTTGTTTGTAAATTCTGGTATTGTTCAATCATTTCAGCATTTTACGAATAGAATTACTTTGCCCCTGAAAAGGTTAAATGGGAATATTGTACTGGACAACATTCACTCAATTTACGACATTTATATTCCTATCAAAATATTATTTGTAGTGTATTATATCCTCGTTAGTGTATTAGATTTCAATATGTAATTTTATATTCGAATGAAAATAGTAATTTGGATAAGTTTATATAACAATATGTAACCCCTGTTGCTTGTATTCAACATTACAGCGAAAATTTTCGGTGTCCTGTACTAAATCTCTTTTTAAATGGTCAAATAAAGGTTGAATGTTTAATACGTTTTTGAGCATTGAAATAATGTAAAATGTGAGTGAGTTTTTAAGTGACGCAATAAGTACAAAGTAAAGTGAAATATTTCTATGCTATAAATTTACTTTGAGGAGAAAAAATAAATTTCTACATCGAAATGTTTCTTTGTAGATTGTGTACATTTTATTATGTAATTTTATTTTTAACATTAAAACAATTATTTTTCATATATATCACATTTTGTCATGCAAGTAAAACTAGATGTTTTCTAATGTATAATTTACTGAAATTCACAAATCTTAATTATAATCTTAAATTAAATTCTTAACTGTATTTGAACATCAATGAGTATATATATATATATATATATATACAGGGTGTTCCTGCTAAGATGTTAAAAACTTCGAGGGGAGGTAGGCTGCACCTAGATTAGTCGGAATCACACAGGAATGCCGAGTCGGAAACACCTTCCTGACCCAGTAAGGGCATTGACAGTGTTGCCAGTGGGCTACTTTTTAAAATTCAGATTTCTTGATTGGCACCAGTTTTCTGAAATGGTAAACTCCCCCTTCTTTTCGGCTTAATTAATATGTCATTGAATAAGGCGAATTTTAGTATTTCAAAAAACTGGTACCAATCAAGAAATCTGAAGTAGACCACTGGCAATACTGGGCACCGAAAAGGCTGGATCATACAAAGGTGATCTTTGGCCCTGGTAGAGTTGCCAGTGGGCTACCTATTTTTAAATCCAGTTTCTTGATTGACACTACTATTTTGAAATGGTAAAATTCCCCTTGTTTAATGACATATTAATTATGTTGAAAACTAAGGGAATTTTACCACTTCAAAAAAGTGGTGCCAATTAAGAAATCAGAATTAAAAAAAAATGTAGCCCACTGTAAATGCCTTTTCTGGGTCACGATAGGGATTCGGACCCGTTATTCCTATGTGATTCCGAGTCCTCTAGGTGTACCCTACCCCCCATCGAAGTTTGCAACATCTTAGCAGGGGCACCCTGTATATATGTAATGTCACGATAACCGATAGTGGCACCAGGATTTTTATATGCAAAATTTATTAAACACAAAATGCTATATACACATATGGAAATTTTTCCTGAGAGAAACATTCGCCTTGCATGCAATATTTCAAATAAAAATCAATTTTCAAGTTAATTGCTTAACACGTTGAATGCCATGTCAGTCACCGGTGACAGACATTGATCTTTCCGTTTAAGCCGCGTCAGTCATCGGTGACTAACACTTATAGATTCTGTAACGGGCGTCTTATTTCGTGGCCTAAACGGAAAGACAGACAAAATAGGCTTGGCGTACAACGTGTTAAAAGGCGCAAAGGCCAACCTAGTGAAAAATATTCCACGCCGGGACTCGAACCCAGGCCATCAGTATAGCACACTGACATTCCACCAACTAAACCACATGGAACGATACCCAAACTGGAACTTCTCACTATTACAAATTGGCAAGGCTACAAACGCAGCACAAGATGGGATATTTTCCCGTGAGCCACCGACATGGGGCGACACGAATCTTAATAAAATCCAGCATCGATTAAAACTATATTAATACGTGTTTGCCCCATGTCGGTGGCTGACGGAAAAATATTCCATCTTGTGCTGTGTTTGTAGCTTTGCCAATCTGCAATATAAAGAAGTTCCAGGCTGGGTATCGTTCCATGTGGTTTAGCTGGTAGAATGTCAGTGCGCTATACTGATGGCCCGGATTATTGGCCCGGCATGGAATCTGTTTCACTAGGTTGGCCTTTGCACCTTTTAAGCAATTAATTTGAAATTTGATTTTCATTTGAAATTATTTGTCATTCAGGTATTTTATTCATTATAAAATTTCTCCGTAATACTTTTTTTACATAAACATTGAATGACTTCGTAGCAGTAAACAGATGTATTAAAAATATATAAATATCAGTCATAAGTGCAGTCAAAAGTTTATGCTTGTATGGTCTTTATTAGTTTTAATCCATTAAAAAATATATTGATTGCATTAAATGAATATTATTTGTAACTTATTCCGTGAACCTAGTAACCCAGTCATTTTGTCACTAGTGAAAACCTCAAAATCAACAGTATATATCAAACTGCTCTTGTAATTCGATCGCATATATTTTCTCTTCTGATTATTGCCTAATATTTGATATTAAATCATAAAAATATTTTTTTTTTTAATAAGAAAACTTTAAGAACGTTTTTTTCGAGCAGTTACCACTATATGATATGTGGCGCTGTGTGATATAAAAGAGAGTTTTATAAAATGTATATATATATATATATATATATATATATAACACTTTTTGACGGTGCAAATATAAATCACTTTCTTTAATTTTCATACTGCAATGATGCTAAAAACCCATATTCTAATTACAATTTATCTTTAAATTTACAACAAAAATATACAATGTTTCTATTATTTCCATACTTAAAGTACAACTCTTCAAGTTTACATTATATAGTAGGTAATATTTTAGCAAAAAAAAAAAAAAAAAAAAAAAAAAAAAAAAAAAATCAACCTATAAAAAATTCCTTTCTTATTTTAAATTTGTCTGTGATTTTATTTATGAAAAAAATAAAAAAATATATCAATTTACTTTATGGCCATTTAGGTCTTTCTCATGTAAGAATGCCATTTCTTTTTATTGCCGTCATGTATGGAAATGCAATAAATAGTGAGATTATGGATTTTAAAGAAAGTTATAAACATTCCAAATCATGCCTGACAATTCTGATGAATAATTCAATGGAATGTATTATGTAAAGCGAGGATAAACAAAAGCAGATAATGCAGATATATTGCTGTAGAAATCTCAGTATGCTAATATGAAATAGAAAAATGGATATTGACATGTTCCGTTTGATCTAAAACATTTTTTTTTTACTTAAAGTAGAAAGAATGATTAGATTTTTTATTTAAAATTTTGTGTTTAAAAATTTTAGAAATATGCTGTCATTTGTTTATTTCCTTTAAAAATTTTTCTTCCTAAACTGATTCTATTGCGGAGGAATCTATTGCGGTGTTTAAAGAATGGATAGTGTATGATTAAAAAGTCCCTTTAATAAATCTAAAAAGTGACATTTTAACCTTTTTTCAATCATTTTCTTATGAACTGAACCTATGAACCTTAAGATTAAATCTATTCATAAATTTAGATTTTGTTTAAAAAAAAAAAAAATGAAGCTACAATTTGGAATACATTAAGAAAAAGGTCAAAATGTCACTTTTTAGATTTCTCTTAGATGTAACAATATATCCTTACAAGAAAATGAAAACTACGATTCTCAATATATTTCCTTTAAATCTATTACTAGATACAGCAGGTAAAAAAGTTTTCGACTATAAATAACTCCAGTGTGAGAAGTTTAGAAGATATTACAATCCCAACATAATGTTCGTAAACTATTTTATAAATAGGGTAGAAATTTTAATCAAATAAATTTTATCCGACCACAGAGCGTATCAATTTAAGATAATAGATTTTTTTTTCTTCCCTATTTCTTTTTTTTTTTGTCCTTATAAGGTGTCTTTTTTCATGAGGTAAAATTATTTTTTTTTTTGTTCTTAAACTATTGAAAAAAAACTTATAAAAAATAAATATTTAAAATATGTTATTTTTGAAAGAATATTTTTAGTTTGAATAGAATTTTAGTAAATTAAAATTAAACATTTGTATGCTCTTTAAAACTATTTAAATAAGGATACAGTCGAACTCGTTTAATGCGAGCAAGGCTAATACGAGGACATGGACAAAGCAAGCCATTTGCTCGTTAAGAATGTTTCATCTTTTAAATGTTAATTTAGTCACGCCGTTTTTTTTTTTTTGTTTTTTTTGTTTTTTTTTTTTTTTTGAAAATTTCCAAAATTAAAATAGGAAACGAGCCATCCACGTTCTGAAGGAAGAGTAGGTCAATTTCTTTGTTTCTTCATTTTAATTTACAGTCGTGGAAAAAAAGTAAACACCCCTACTAACTCTGCAACTAATCATAATAGAAAAAAAGTGACTCGTAAAAAGCTTTATTCAATTGGAAATAAAGCTTACTTTGAAATGATGTATGCAAAATTGGCTTAGGGTATATCTACAAATCAAAACTAGGCCAAACTTTTTTTTTTCAAAGGCGACACCCAATTTTGACGATATATTTTAAATCTTCGGTTCAAATTATGCCTAGAATTTAAATTTCAAGTCATTTGGATGATACGTTTTTGATTTATAAACACTAAAATTTTAGAGATTTTAATGTTAAATTACATTTTCATATTTTTATTAATATATCGTGAAATTACAATCCTAATGTATGTGGTGTAATGTATGTCCTTTATATGTGGTTATAATACTAGAAAACCAAAACATAAATACGTTGAATTTGCAGTTTTATAAAATTTTATAACATGAATTATGTATTATGAAATTAATATTCTAAAAGAATATGAATGACATCCTACACTTTTTTGATAAATTTATATCTATTATGTCCTGCTTTATGGGAAATCTCAATTTAAAATTTTCCTTTGAATTAGTTTTAGAATTAGCTTTAAAAAAGTCAGAATGATGGTTTGAGCCGTCTATGATGCCCAGAAAAGCATAATTAGAAAAAATATATTTTACTCATTTTATTGAAATATTTGGACTGACAATAGTCGAAATTTAATTAAGCGATTGGAATGGTCATATTGGCAGGAAATAAAACGTTAATAGAAGTTACATAGTCCTTCAGTAGCATTTCAACAATCGAATACCGAACTTTAATTTGGGCACAGCCCCTAAAATAGTCTCATTTTAAAATAATTAATTTCTCGGAAACTAATCGTACGACTTTCAGGAAAATTAGTTTTTAGGCTAATTGAAATGTGTAGCATTTATTTATTGTGTCAAATTTAGGTATTACTATTGAAAAAAAAAAGTTTGGCTTCGTTTTGATACGTAGATGTAAATGTCTCTCTAAGCAAATTTTATATACATCATTTTAAAGTAAACTTTATGTCCTATCCTTTGGTACCTGTCAGTTTCTTCTACAATAATTCATTGCAGAGAGGGAGTGTTTACTTTTTTTTCGCAAGACTGTACAAATGTATTCGATTTAACACAAAATAATCAAATATGTCTGACTCTTTCTAAGTTTTTCTATTTTGGAGAGAAATGTAATTGCGGAGAAACTTTAAATTTGACTCATTAAATGCAAATAAATGGATATGAGGCTATTTATCAAAAATGATATTCTTTTTTTTTTTTTTTTTTTTTTCGAAATCATAATAAATAAATACCTTATAAGCTATAATATATTGTTCATGCTCAAAACTAGGATACGAACAATTCAATGAATGTAGTCGAAATTGTTTGTGTTCCTGTGAATGAACTATAAAAGATAAATTCTGTATTAACGAGCACATTAAAGATATATAGAAGATCAATACACTGACCTGATTAGGTTCAAATCGGACCAGTATTTCAGAATTTGTCGTTATTACAAATTTTGCATGTTTTGCATTTGTCTATCCCAGCAAATGTATTATAAAGTTTACAAACTTGTTTAACCATTTCATACAACATACTTGAAGACTGTATCTACATTAGGTTCAATTTCGTTTAATATTTGGGATGTTATCTTTAAGAGAAGTTTTGCATGTTTTCCATTTTGTTCTCCTCTAAACTCTTCCTCATTTATCTAAAATAAATTATTTCAATCGGTCGATTTCTAATGACGTCGACATAAAATTAAACGACATATACGTTATATCTTAACAAATGCATGTGTTTAGTTTTGAAATTGCATTTATAATTCTTAATTGCATATATTTCAGTTGTGCTAAAGTGAAGCTGAATATTCTAGCCCTTTTTCCTCTGCGTAGGGATAAAGGAAAACACGTACTCTGTATTTCCTCTGCGCAGGGAATTTGTTGTTTATTTTCTCTTTTTACCCGACTGCCAAGAAGGGTTATGTGTTTGACGCGTATCTCGGTATGTGGATTTCTTTAAACCCTCGAAACATCCCAACGGCTGGATGGGTTTTAATGAATGAGGTCTCTATCGATTCGTCTTAGCCGACTGATGGTTATAGTCTAGGTTTGGCTCTTATAAATTCCAAATGGCAGACGTAAAATACAAAATGGCGGTACAGACAAAAAACATTTTTACACACCATATTGGGTAGCTTATCATTGGATGGATCTTTCAAAATGAAGACGATGTTTCATTGACTATTTTACAGTCAGGAGCTCCGTTTAAATATTACACAACTTGGAAGTTGTGTAGGTAGGATCTCCAGCTTTACTGCAACTCTAACCTTCATAGATATCGAAAGGCATATCTCAAATTTACAAGCTTCTTGTAAAATACATTTTGTGAGGAAATTGACTTTCCGCCTCCGATACAATTTACTTAAAAAAAGTATTTTTCCTTTACATTGTTATTCTACCAGCAGACTCCTCAGTTGCATATCATTGATCTAGAGTGTGAATGTTTTATATCTATACAAACGCGTCTATTGTTTTCATTGTACTTCTTCGAAGTACTTCATTCTTTCCGGAAGTACTCCTCCACTTGTAATTGTTGTAGCGTATATCGATCTTCTTAACTTGTTTCAAAAGAATATTTATCTTTACACTTTCCTTCATTTTTTTATTCTGTCACTGTTCTTATGTTTCTTTATCTTGATAGATTGTCACACTGGAAAAGTATTCTTGACTATCATTTATCAAGACATATAAAATCAATTCGAAAGCGTAACAGCGCATGAGGAAGTAACCATTATTTTTCTGCGCTTATTATTTACAATATAATTTATTAATCCTATATTTATATTATAAAAAAATCTAACCATTTATAAGATCATAATAAGCAAGTTTGACAAAAAATGTACAGTTCAAACTTTTTTTTTTTTTTTTTTTTTTTTTTTTTTTTTTTTTTTTTTTTTTTTTTTAACGACATAGATAAAAAATATAGTGGAAAACAAGGAAACAGTATGGCAAACTGTTAGGAAAATATAAATATAATATTTTAATAAACCTTAACAAAAAATTATTAAAATAATATTTTTCAAACACATTCATTTTTGCGCACAGATTCAGTTTGAATGCTTAAACAATTTATGATCTTATATCTTAGCATGCACTTTAACACATCCGAATGCAATTTATAAAAATTAATTCATTATGAAAAAATAACAAAATCAGCAATATTTATACGCTTTTTAACCTTTGCAAATAGGAAAGAAGAGTGGGAAAGATTACGAAAGACAGAATTTTGTATCTGCTAAAAAACAGAGGTGAACAAGTTCCTCGAAGATAGATCAAAAGAAATGCTGTTTAGTTATTGGACAAGTCATAACATAGCTTAAGATGGCGTTTAATGAGAAATGTGCTACTAAGCTTTCTAGATTTATCATATTTAGAAATAGTTATGCGACTATTTAAAACAGTGGTATTCACTAAAATTGATAATGAGTAAGTATTTATTTTTACTTATGTTATTAATAATTTCATTTAAATGCAATTATTATTCATTTTATTTTCTAAAATTTTAGTAAAATTTAATATACATATATATTTATAGCAAAGGTTCATTTTACATAACTTTTCTAGATTATTCAATTATATTGATATGTAGTCGAAATCTCCCATCATCATTTACAAGTTGGAAGTTCTGTTAACCCATCAAATAACCCACGTATGTGTTGAATTTTTCGGCAATTTTCAGCATTAATAATTGCTGCTTAGATAGGTCCACATCAAGTTCCCTATACAAGTACCACTGCTTCACAGTTTTAGTAAGCTGATGTCAATCATTCTTATTATAAATACAATACGAAACAACTCCCTGGATAGGTATAGTTCTACGTCCAATTAATGATTAGGATAACATACATCACTCACGCTATATTCTTCTACTAAATCTCCGAATAAAGGAATCAACATACTTGTTTAGTTTAAAAAACAAAATCCGGTTATATTGCGCTAGCGCTTATGGTATCTTAAACCTTCAAAGAATTGAATTTTTAGAAATAAAAAATCAATATATTAAATAGAAATTATTTGTTGAACACTTTAAATCAAACTGAATAACACTTTTAATAGCGAAACAGCACCGCGAAACAGCACCGAAAACTGGCGATATGAAGCAATTAAAATAATAAAACTTTGTAAAAAATCACCATAAAATTAAAACAAAACACAGGACGCGTTACGAGCTAAAAACATAACAGCTCGTCATCAGCTAAGCATACACGTGTCCGTAAACGAACAAGTTCAAAAATGAACTGAAGATAAAGAATGTTGCGAAGAATGCGAGAGATGGCGCTACCTGATAGAGGGATATGCAAAAGGGAAATGTGTTGAAAAAAGATAGAAGAGAAAATGAAATGGAAAAAATGGAATAAAAGAAAAAATGAAAATAAAAGAAGTAAATAAAAAATATAAATAAAAATAATAAATAAAGAACTATAAAAGAACAAGAAAAAAATCCAAATGATTATTATTATTATTATTATTATTTTTTTTTTTACAAAATAAAAAGAAAAGAAACAAGAGAAAAGGGAAAGGAATTACAAAATTAATTTCCACGCTGGAGATAGGAAAGGAGATGATGGGAGATCATTGACAAGATTAGCAGAATTTTTAGAAATAAAATATGCTTCATGAAAATCCAAGTGAGAGGGAGAGGCAGGGGAAGAAATAATTTTGGCCATGGAGAAATTAAAACAATGACTGGAAGACCAACAGTGAGAAGCAATCGAAGATTTAGAGATTTCTTGATTTGCAATATATCTCTGATGCTCGCCTAATCTGAATTTTAATTAATTTTAATTAACACTTTTAATAGTTGTTAAATCTGGGAAATTTTGAAAAAATGAACTTTATTGTAAGTTTTCTCAAAATGTTATTTTTGGAGATATCGGAAATGGTAGTTAAAACACTTTTCAATTATAGATTTGTATGTATAGTACATACCATAATAAAATTTATTTCTATCGGGGACTCTAAACACAGTTTAAAATGCTCCTTCGGCAATTTCCGTCAATAAAAGGGAATGAAATATTTTGTGCTATTTTGTATATGATGTATAGAATTTATAAGTCTTACATCTGAATAACCCACTTTCAATAAATATTGCTCTTAGATAGCAATGTCACCGAATTATTTTTTGTGACCCTGTAAATAAACAATAAATGCTATGCTCACCACATTGGACAGTTATTATCTTGTACCTAAGTGATGTATTTCAGTATCTACTAAAAATCAACTTTTCAAAAGTAAAAAAAAAAAAAAAAGCCAAGCTAAAAAAAAGGTTGAAAGTTGTGGCTAAAAAATGGTGTGATATCAATTTACCAAGCTTATATTATGGTACTTATTTAACATTTTCCATTAAAAAATTTACCATTTGTAAGTCGAGGGCCTTCGTATATGTTGATAGAAATCATTTCCTCCTGTAATAAATACATCATAACGTGTTTATGAAAATTCAAATGTTTTAAAATTATGCATGATGCGCTTGGTGGCCATCTTTCCATATTTTACACAAATTTCTAAACACCCAAGTTCATAAAGGCTTGCGTAAAAAGTTTGCATTAAAAGCACTTTAGAACTTCTGATTTTAACTACGGACAAATAAATTTAAAAAGACATTTATTTTGAGAAAGGAAGGTGATTGTTACAGCTTTTGAAGGATTAATTACTCTAAAAAAGTATTTATAAGAGGAATAGCGAAGATACGTCAAAAGTATCTTAACACACAAATTACTAAGCACACAATTCCATAAAGGAAAGGCATAAAATGTTTGCTTTAGTAACAATGTCGAACTTTGGTTTTCAACTGCAAACTGCTAAATTGAAAAAGGCTGATATTTTGAAAAAAGAAATTGATTTTCATTGCTTTTAAATGGTTATCTACTCTATGAAATAAATCACAAGATGAATCCTTTAGATAAATCACAATTATTTTAAGGCAATTATTTCTCCGAATACAAGTCCGTAAAGGAAAAGCTAAAAATGTCTGCTTAAGTAACAATTTTCAATTTCGGATTTAAACTATAGATTTGTGTACATATAAATTTGTGTAAAATATGGAAAGATGGCCGCCTAGCCCATCATGCATAATTTTAAAACATTTAAAATTTCATAAACACGTTATGATGTATTTAGTACAGGAGGAAATGATTTCTATGAACATATACGAAGGCACTCACTCGACTTACAAATGGTAAATTTTTTAATGGAAAATGTTAAATAAGTACCATAATATAAGCTTGGTAAATTGATATCACACCATTTTTTAGCCACAACTTTCAACTGTTTTTTTTAGCTTGGCTTTTTTTTTTTTTTTTTTTTTTTTTTTACTTTTGAAAAGTTGGTTTTTAGTAGATATTCTGTACACAAACGAAGTGCCTATAGTTTACCATGTTTTTGTTTTTGTTTTGTTTTTTTTAATCTGAAAACCACATTCAGCTCAATTCCTTTTCAAAAATGTTGTGTACATTAGAAAATGAAAGTTTAAGTGGCTATAACTTTCAAATGCATATTTCTTAGAAGGTACCTCTTCTCTAAAAAATTATTTTTATTTTAAAATTATTTCTAAAAATGTAACTTTTATGCAATTTTATTCGAAAAAAGAACCTAGACGGAAAATGTTGGTCTACTAGATCAAAGTCGAAGTACTTTTACCGTATTATAATGCGGATAGTATGCCTATTTTGGCGGGTTTATCGCAGTTTGGCATAATTTTAGAATTTTACAATTAATTAACAGTCTTTTTCTTATTAAGGATAGAAATTTCATTTTTGGAAACTGAATTTTATAAAAGCACGTAGAATGAGTAATTACCTGTCCGAAAATGCATTCCATACTTTTTTCTGTCCATTATTTAAGTCTCTGCCTTGACTGAAACGATATATGTTTGACTTAGATTTTACTGATCATTTTCAGTATCTCGACGTTTTTTTAAAAATCTGGTATTTCTGCTTATAATTATTTTATAAAGATGCGTTTGGTCTCAAATTGAAGCTTTTCTTCATTAGATTATTCTATATTTCGTTTTATTTCTATGCGATACTTGCTTTCTTAAATATCTGAAATTTTAAAATGCCACGTTTGGACGATTTAACATGGAGAAGTTGTCTTCAGTATAATAAGCAGTTACGCGGTTCTGGCTTTTGGTTCTTGGCATTTGTTTGTTTGGCGAGGTAAGCATTTTTTTATAGCTTGGCGTGGCAGAATGACCGTCCTGCTTGATCAATATATTTGAAAGATGTAATATTAGTAAATTATATTGGAAAATGTCAAAAAGAAAATGACTTTTTTCTAACGCCTTTACGACCTGAAACGTCGGTGGGTTGGGCGTTTACTAATAATGATTGCATAATTACATATTTATTTTGGCTACAATTTATAAAGAACAAGAAACATTATACCTTAATGTAATTTTAAAATCTTTTAAAAACGGCTTCTAAGATGTCACTAAATGCGTCTGTACTACTTCTGGCATAACACCCGGCGCTTAGTAATTTCAAAATACAAAGGCTGAGAAAAAAAGTTGAAATTATCCCAAATTCAAATTGATTGATTAAAGAAAAGGAAATGTCACTTCATGTTATCAAGAGAATATAAAATATAATGGGGATGTTCAGTGGGGTTCAATTAAGT
Source organism: Maratus speciosus (assembly GCA_963932465.1). Lineage (NCBI taxonomy): Eukaryota > Metazoa > Arthropoda > Arachnida > Araneae > Salticidae > Maratus > Maratus speciosus. The sequence goes on along the minus strand of OZ010794.1, from coordinate 403,343,261 downwards.
GCAGAAGAAATACTCCAATCATAAAATACAGGAACTAGTAAAACTTTATTAACATTTTTAAATATAGTAATAAAAGGCAATTTACTTATAAATGCTAAATGGGAGAGACAGGAAATCCGCAAATAAGAGGTACACCTTAGCGTAACCTCAGACCACTAGGTCTTTTCACATCTTAACTGGTTGAGATCCTCCAATTCAAGAGAGTGACTTTCATAAGAAGCATGCCAAATTTTGCGCTAAACATCGCCAAAATTTCCACCATTAGAACAGTGCACGAAAAGTAGACAAAGGGTCATATTTGTGAGACAAAATGATTAGTCCAAAATCCAGCACCCCGACAAAACAATGAATAAATCGCGTGATGCAGAATGGTTGCCAGAAAAACGGTTCTACATATGTATATATCAGAGACGCCCCAAAGCCGGCAATATATTATATAAACAAATGATTATGTTAAATGATTGCTATTTATAATTGTGCAATACCGAGAAAGGCGTAATCTTTAACACAACTGACAAATAAATTTAACGTACATGAAAAGTAATTTAAAGACAGCCTCAATATACTATCATTTTACATTTTGATATATTATCTCAACGGCCACCTTTTATTTAAGTAAAGAATGAGACTTAATTACTTCTCTCGTGGGCGACGCAAATGAAAAAAAAAAGCAAAATGACATTCATTGAAATTAAAGGCAGGTGCATCTACTTCTGTTTTTATTTTATTTTAACGGACGCAGATGTTATTAAGAAAGCGATTATAAATCATGAAGTGAAAATTACTGCATTACATTATAGCGGTTATTGAAAGAAAGGAAAAAAACAACGAACAGATAAGATTCGAAATGGATTTTAAGCCTAGAGTTAAATAATAAATTTTAACATAACGAAGGGAAAAACAACATGTTTCAAAAGCCAAAATAAATTAATTAAATTAATTTTTAACGGAAAAAAGGATATGTGAGGGAACGTTTTACAACTATAACATTTGAAAAATTTATATTTTCTATAGTTTGATATTATTAAACATGTTAAATTGTAAAAAACTATTCAAAAACTAAAATCACTAGAAACACTACAATTATTAAAAGCCAAACATAACTTACCTTTAGAAATAAACTAGTAATAGTAAAAACTGACTAGTTATAACAAGAATGAAACAGAAGGAATTTAAATATGTAAAGAACCACAAATTTTAATAAAATTAAATGACTCTTCTGGAAAAAAAGTAAAGAACAAGCGTAGTATTTTTGTAATTCGAAGTTTAGATATAGGATCAGTTTTACTATTGAGGACACTATTCAGTCTTTGAGGAATATCCGGAAAAGAACTTTCATTCAGTTCTTTGATCTTTAAGAGAATTTAAGCGATCGCAGTGATAGAACCCGAAAAATCATGCAACACTTAAAGCTGATGTGTTGTTGGAGGTATCTTGGTTTCAGAACCATTTACTGTGTGGGATGTGGGTTAGTTTTAATAACTTTTGAATCATTTTTTTCTGATTTTTTTCTCATATTGGAATTTTAGTTGAAGCGGCGTCTTTTTTAAATGATTTACATTCTTGCGAGAGGTGTGAGCATCCATATTCCACACATTTGCAATTTGATACGGCATTTCATACTGACGTAAAATAATATCCGACAGCGAAAGCATTGTACAGCTTTCTTTGCGGGGTGAAATTTCTCAATTTAAACCGGTAGAGTGTAAATAGAATAGAGATTGAATATTCAATATGGAAATACGTTTTTAAAAAGTTCCATACAGCAGAATGAGAGAGGTAACCCATCTCTACGACTTTTTATTTGCGATATTTTAAGGATGGTGAATCATCTACATGAGAGAGTTTCTTTAAGAGAGTTCATATTGAGGATGCTGGAGAGCCCTCTGAAAACCACTTTAAGTGGTATTTCACTATCAGGAACAATACAATGCTGGATATTTTGTTGCTTGAAATATCTGAAGTGACATTTTGTTACGGATAGTTTCAGGAAAAATCTACTAAAATTCCCCGCTAATTTGGCTTTAAATTTAAAGTGAGTTTTAGAGGATAATTCATTAAGAAATTCAATAATAAGAAATTCGTAATTTGTTTTGCCTTTCTCTTAGGGTTTTCCTGTTCGTTGATTTCATCATTAATATTCAAGTGTTTATTTTCTGAATGGGTCTCAACAAAAGTAATTTCTACGTTATATACGCTGTTTTATGGAGAATCAGTTCTCGGGATCTTATCAAACATGGCAGCAGCTTTAACAGGAACTTTACGGATTTTTAGACTTATCAAAATTAAATTCCTCATCAGTATCCTTATGGTCACAAGTGTCTGTGATTTTACTTTTAGTATCAAAATTAAGCATTTGCATCAAGTTATCAAAACCTTCTCTAGCTACGATGGCATGGAAATTTTGAGTATCAAATTTAGGTGTAGAAGAAATAGACGAACGTCTCTTAAAAATACTAGGACCCTCCGATTCTAGAAGCTGCGCACCTATTCGTAAAAACTAACAAGTTATTTCACGGCTCTAAAAATGTTTTCAGACAATATTATTATAGAAATCAGGGGGAAAAATATTAAAATTCCTGCAAAGGACGTTAGTCGTGTTGCGGAAAATGGAAGTAGAAGACTTGAATAAAAACCCGAGTCACCTTACAAAAGGTTGCACTTATTCTCTCTCATTTTTACCGTTTAAATCTATCAGTTCGAATTCACTTACATGTTAAAAATTATCTGGGATAATCAATTTAATTTTATTATTAATTGAAATGCAAAACGTACGGGAATTACGCATTAGTTTGAATTAACGTTTAAACGAACCTAGTTTGAATTTTAGCAAGTTCATTGTACATTTTCCCTTTGAATGATTAAATCCTTCACGACTAGAACCACGCAACGCATAAAAAGCTCATTATGCTTGATAATTAAAATTAGTTAATTTTAATGAAAAGTTTTATGATTAAATTATGTAGATTTCGTAAGAAATACTACCTTTTACATTTTCTCCTATGTTGAAATTTCAGAAAACTTTTTGCCGATCTACGCCAATCATGACCCCTAGAACCCAAACCAGAACTTTATCTATCTATCTATCTATACATATATACATACATATATATATATATATATATATATATATAATCAATGAGCAAAAAATATCGGTCAAGTCTATTAATGGGCAAAATCGGAACAAGGGATTGGATATAGGGAGCGGTTTTGTGGAAAAAGAAAAAAACCCATGACTTCTTTACACATCAAATCAGTTTAATGTTATTATTACTTCCAGGAAAAGGGCCATATATATATATATATATATATATATATGACAGATGTTTGGCATCATTAAAAATGGGATCAAGGAGCGAAAAAAGGGTTTTAAGAAGAAAAAAATTCATAACTTCGTCAATTTACACGATATCAAATCCAATTAAATATATTATAAATCTTCTTAATCTTATCAACAGCTTTATATCGACAAGTTTTTGATAGGACGAACTCTAAATTAAAAACTGCAAAAAAAACAGGGGGTGTAGGAAAAGAAAAAAAATCAATCCTAACATCGTCACTTCATAATTTATCAAATCCGCTAAAATTTATTATAAATCTTCTTAATATTATCTTCAACTTTTATATTGACAAAATTCTGATAAAGCCGACTCTTGCAAAAAAAAAAAAAAAAAAAAAAAAAAATAGTGGTTGAAGAAAAAATGATGGTGTTAAGACTTAAACCCAAAGGGGTAACTTTATGACATAAGATTTAATTCATTTTTTTCGGAAGCGCATGAAACTGGAAGGTGTTGTTATACATAAACTAATATATTGAAGGGCGTTCTCCGTTTTTTTTTTTTTTTTTTTTTGAAAAAACAGTAGATTTTTCAAAAACTACTGTCAAAGTTGGCGTTTTGAACCGAATTTCCGGAAGAAAAAAAAAACAAACAAACAGTGAACGAAAGGAGAAAAACGCCTTGTGACAGGTCTGCCAATTTTTTAACTTTGCGTTTAAAACTGTGTACGTCATTGTGTTAGAAAGTATCAGACTTGTTGAGCAGTGCAGTTGAGAACAGACTTAACATGATTCTGATAAAACCTGCTCATACAGAAAAATGAAATTATAAATTTATGAAAAGCGGCCAGGTAAAATTGTTAAACTGGGTTTATCTCTAATCAGGATGCATTTTTTGTTGGTGAAATTAGTACTTAACTTTGAAATCTACCTGCGCCTGTAGGCCGAGCCGGAAAGGATTGTTAAAATGTATATTATTTTCATGTTCCACACTATTCTTTTCAAACTCAAAATGCATGTAGTTTAAATAAACCTTTTAGGAATAATAAAAATTATTATTAGTAGTATAATTAATATGCGCGGAATAAATATCATTATTTTTTTCATTTGGTAATAAATTAAATCATTTAGCGTAAATGCTTTTGCAAAACACGTTTTTCTTAGCAAAATACTATGGCAAAGCCAAGAGATTAGAAACTATGTCTTTTTTAAAATAAAGTGTAATGTCGTAAAAAAAAAAAAAAAAAAAAAAAAAAACTAACCGTTAAAAGACATGAAGTCATCAGAGCATAGAAATAATACGAATCTCCGGATTGCGCGTTTTTTTTTTTTTTTTTTTTTTTTTAATTCTTATCCTTTGAAATCCAGACTTTTACTTTTTTAAATTTTATGAAAAGTTTAAATACGAATTCTCTTTTTTAGATTATAAAAGCCTTAAGAAAATAACACAAACTTTTTTTTACGGTACAAAAAAAAGTACAATTCAGAAAATTCAACCAGTGGAATATTTCCAGACAAAATACTTCAAGATATTCCATTGTTTGTATGCCTAAATATTTATTTTAAGTTCTACAGAATTTCAGTTCGCTTCTTTGTAACACTTTCTATTAAAATTTAAAAATAGCTTCATATTTTATAAATCAGAATTCAGCAAAAATTTTCGGAACTCAACTGAGCGTGAACACTTAAAAAAATAATAATAATAAAATAAAATAAAATAAACAAAATAAAATGCCAAAATATTGTTTCTTAAATTTGAAACTTATTTTAAAAGTATATTCAAAATTATATTGGTCTTTTTAAATAGATTAGTAGAGATTTTAATTTGAATATGTCTATAAGTAATTTTTCTATAGTAAGTATAAGAATATTTGATTAAAAAAATCCACATATATTTATATTTGAAATATATTAGAAAATAAATACTCACACTCTGATAAAAATGTAAAAAAAAAGAAAGCATATTTAATAAAGTTTTATTATTATTTTATTGTGCTAAATAAGTTTGCTACGACTTATTTAAAAAATCCATGGCAGATATAGTACAGTTGAGTAATACATAAAAATATAAATAAATATCAAGCCATACAGCTTATTTACATAACAGAGAAACGGATCTGTTCATTGAATATAGATTAATGTTTCTTTCAGTCTATGTTAACAAATTAACCTAAGGGGCCGTCTTCATACTTGAATGGTATAAAACTTTCAACTTTTTATCTGGAGCGCTTAAATTGGACATCATATTGGAATTTTGAAAAATTTATTTGTTTACACTGTAAAAAAAAAAGAAAAAAATGTAGTTTACAAAAGTTGCCTGCACTACGGCTGCCTATACAGTTGCTGTGAGATTGATACCAATTGTGGGCAATTAATAACAAAAAATTAATGGCAGCATCTGATTTTTCATTGTGTAAATTGCTATATATATATATATTAATTAGCAGAAATGTTATTCCCGGAAAGTTTAACCCGGTGACGCTCATTGCAGGTTGAGACATCTTTGAAACGACCTCTAGTCTCAGATTTTAAGTTAATATGTACCCGGCGCATTTATTGAGATCTAAAATAAATTATATAAATGTAGAAAAAAGTGACATACTCTTGGACTTTCTGATGTGATACTAAATAATACTGAAATAATCTTTCAAAGATTTGTACTTCCTCCAAACGAACAAAGGCTTGGGATAATTTTTTCTTTATTGGGATTATTAATTCTTTATTGGGATAAAAATTACAAAAAAGCAGTAAGTCTCATGTATTTTTTGCTTTCCAGTACTTAAAAAAATTGTCATAACGTTTCTACATAAAATTAGTGGCAGCATACAGCCACCAATTTATGGAGTATTTAACTGATATAACTGTTTTAACTTTAACTGATATAACTGGTGTAACATTACATCATAATAATGTGAAAATATCGCAATTCACATTATTATGATTTAACGTAACAACAGTTATATTGGTTAAATACTCCATAAAATTGGTGACTGCATGCTGCGACAATTTTATGGAGTAACGTTTGGCAATTTTCTTACAATGAGTTAATTTAGTTCTGGTTTAAAATATTTTTGTATGATTTGATTAAAATATCCGGCCCTTCGAGTACTGAAAAATGTATTTCATATATTCTTTAAAAATTTATATAAGACATATGTTAATAGCATAAATTTTAAAGGGAAAAATATAATTTACCAAAATCAATCATTCGCATCTTTCGAAGAGAAATGGGTTAAAATATTCCTTCCTTTCAAAGGCTAAATATCTATTTTCATTCTACGGATAATCCGTTTCCTTCTGTATAAACTTTTTCTATTTTCGATTCAAAACAGATTCCTATTTTATAAATCTAAAGCGAGCAAAGGTTTTCCGAAACGCACCTAGGTATATAAATAACCTCTTCTGCATGACAATTGAATAATGCAAAATATTTTTACATTTTTTTTTTCAATTTTCAATGAATAATAAAAAAAACTAATTTGGCCATGGAAACTGCTTTGATAATTTGATTACAGAACAATATTTTATGTAACAAAAAAAACTGTAAGAAACAATACTTTCCCAAATTTCACTAAATTTATAAAAAATAAGAAATATATATATATATATATTTAAATTACAGATAACATTTTATTTATTTTACATAATATTGGCTTTAAAAAAAAAAAAAAATTGGAAAACTTTTCATTTGAAAACAATATAAATAAAAAAAAAACTTTGAAATTAAAAGAACCCAATCATTAATAAATACAGAAATAACGAGAACATTAGATAATATTTAAACTTAAAATCACGATTTCTAGAAATTAAAGATTTGTACAATGAGTAACAAACGAGACACCTGCCTTCATTCCCAGATCGTTTAGGATAAAATCATACCAAAAGTGTTACGAGACTCGAAATAATGTCTTCTTTTGGAATAGTTATTCAAATTTTTGAAATAGTTTTCGTATCCATAGACAACTATGCACCAATCCCGATGTCTTAAATAGTAAAGCCCAATCTTGACATCTTTTGTGAGATCCTTGTCTAATATTAGCTCAATAAGTAAAGGATTTACGTATTTTTGTTAAATCGTCATGGAGTTAATAGAGGTTAAAAATTGAGGATGCAAATAGTTCACATTATAAACTGATTTATATAACCCTAAAAAAACATCCAGTTTAAAATTTTTTGTTTTAAATGAGGTTCAGTGGATGGACTCAAACATTATTTAGACATTTTTAACTCAACAGCATATTTTTAATTACGAAAACTGTAAATGAATTTTAAAAAAAAGTGAATTATGATCTACATCAATTTAAGCATAAACAGAATGCGTAACGACAAACACGTAACTTTAAAGTTCGTCCCAACCATAAATAAATAAAGAAATAACGAGAACCATTGATAATATTTCAACTTAAAAACAAATAACATCACGAATTCTAGACATTAAAGATTTGTACAGTCAGTAATACGTTATACATGTCTTTAATCGCAGATCAGTTACGAATGAATCTAAACAAACACTTCATTAGAATCTTAATAATGTCTTCTTTTTGAATAATTATTGTACTTTTGAAATAGGTTTCGTCTACCTATAAAAGTATCCAACAACATCGATGTCTCAAATGGAAATGCCCAATTTTGATACTTTTTGTGTGTTCCTTGGTTGATATTATACTGAAAAAGTATATAAATTAAATTTTCTTGTTACATCATCATGGAGTTAGAATAAGTCGAAATTCCAGGATGCAACTATTAAGCTCTCGTAAACTAATTTATATCATATTAAACAAATCATCCAATTAAAAACAAATGTTTTAAGTGAGGTACAATTACTAGACTGAAACATTTTCTAGGCGTTTTTTAATTAAACAGCATATTATTATTTATAAAAATTATTTATAAAAATATTACAAAAATCAGAATTATGAGCAATATCAATTTTTGAATAAACAAAATGTACATCGTCAAAAACAACAGTGTAAAAGCTTAAAATTCGTTCGAATCATTATTATTTTTATGGTCTTAAGTCATACTCAACTTTTTTACTCGCAAGCCACAAAACATGTTTGCCACTGCGACAGGTTGTTCAAATTACAAAATAAAAGATACAATTAAAGTAGTAAGCTATGAAAAGTAGTATAATAAATAAATATAACAAAAATTGTAGTCATATAATCAGTATTAACTATATAATATGTATAAAATGTGATTATATAATGATGTAGATTTTCCAAATTCTAAAGATAAAAAGTATGGAGAATATTGTTTAATGTACTAGATTTTGGCTCACAGTTTTTTATTTTTATATAACAAAAAATCAGAACGTATGGATACAGTTATTTTTTTAATGTTTTATTAATGTTGAAGATTTAAAAAGAGCAATGGTCCCCAAAATAAAACTTTTTTTATCCTTTAAATAAGCGATATATTTTTATAATAAATTGGTGTCAGAGAATATGAATTAAGCATTAAAATTTTAATGTTAGCTATCAGTGTAAAAATACACATGTGCAAAGTTAAGATTTTCGAACCAAAATATGCATTTTTAAATTAATATTTAATTAGTAGCAAATTAACGTATACATTTTTAAACAAGATTAACACGTTCGGAACCAGTACAATAATACTAATTTTATTCGGTTGGCAACACCTTTTTTTTACCACCACTTATACACTTGTACATTGAAAATTTTTTCAAGAGAAATATACTATAAAAAATATTTTAAATCTATAGTGGGGCTAAATAATATAAAATAGTCATCAGTGGCGCCCCTGCTAAGTTTCCAATAAATTTTACATTTAGATATCTGGTAGGGAATCATTTGGTGATTGGTGAACTAATTTGAATGTATACAAATGTAACATTTGAAACTCCAAATATTAAATGCTTTTTAGTATTGTTCCAAAACAAACTTGAAGGCGGATTATTTTTTAAACATAACTTTAAAACTACTTGATGGAATAAGCTGCAATTTTAGATTCAGATGTTTGAAGCTTCTAGAAGTCAATTTCTGTAAAAAAAGGTTAGGTTTCATATATAGTTTTTAGATATCAATTTAAAAATACCTATTTTTGGAGAAAAAAAATCATAATTTTGTGCATCTATATTTCCAAAAAAGTGGTTATGAAAGTCTTTTATAGTGATATTCATATTCAGTGGGTTAGTTTCATACCGAATTGCACACTTTCACTTCAAGGACAATTCCAATGATGACCAGTGATATTACACATTGCTGTATCACAAAAGTTTACATACAAAAACAATTGCTCATTAAACAAATGACATTTGAGTTATTTTATTATATAATATATTCCGACGTATAACTCGCTGTGGTGCATAACGCTGCGGTGCTGTAATTTAAACTGTATTATTTTCTTCATTTTTAGATTTAGTAGCCGTATTACGCGACTTCTTTTTCGGCAGAAAATCTTCACGATATATGTAGCATGTAAATACATTAAAGATTATTAAAAAGTATAATAACTAAGGTAGTCATGATGAAAATTGTCATATACGATGTTACAAAGTACACTATTGTCAAACCTGTCTACTTGAATCTCCACAAAGCTCTTGGAATAGGGGAGGGGGGGGGGGATTTAATAGCTTTATGGCATATGCAGGAGTAGGTAATAGTTTGCGTTTCATTTTATTGAAGATACACTATTTCACATATATCATGAAACGTATGCATTAATGAGTTGGAATACAACACACTTTGTATGCATCATACAGAATATTGAATGCTTTGTATACAGAATAAATATAACTCATAGTTCATTTCCAGGAACACGTAAAAGAATATCGTTACATTATGATACAAGAAGGAAACAATTTCAGTGTATTTCACTGAATTTGCCCTACTTAAAATATAGAGGAGATGTACAACAGAATAACGAAAAATGTTCATTTTATTAAATATTACGATTGAAATTAATTCGTATTTGCTCCGATTTATAAAATGAAGTTGGTGTAGTGTTGAATAACTGAAGTATTAACAGGTGTAACAACTTAATGAAATACCGAGAATGAAGAAGGTTTTTGGATTGGCATATCCGACTAGTTTCCTATGGCGTTATAGAGTGCTCTTTTTAAAATGGTAGAAAGCATATGATAGTCAAAATAAAACAATTTTCATGTACAAGATAGTTAAAAAAAATGATTATGAATTCTGTTTGTCTGGTCCATGCTCTAGCCAGCTTACTCTTTATCTACTATCTATCTGTATCTATTATCTGTATCTACCTGTATCTATCTGGTATCTATTATAGGTACCATTAAAATAACTTGTTATAAAATGCTTTTAATACATCGATTAGTAGTAACACTTCTTAGAATGAGTTATAGATGTATGACTTTATCTTGTTCCAAAATAATTATTGGTTACACAAAAAAAAAAGGATGTTTTTTTTTTTTTGCCTTTGCATCTTTTCAGCTTTCTTGGCGTGTGTGTGTGTGAGGGGGGGGGGGGATTTTTCAAATCGGCAATATTTCTGTATTTCTATTGTCAGAACATTATATTTGTAAATTTCCTAATTCCACAAAATACTAACAAAAATATTTTAAATAACAGATTTGAGTAGGGTATAAATACTGCACAAAATCCCTATAAATTCAAATTTAATTAATCCTCCTAAATTCTTCAATTCCTGTAAAATCGTTCTAAAATTTATTAAATAATTATGTAAATCTTATAATGTAGTTTCTAAAATTCACAAAAAAAATGCTTTAGAAGAAAAAAAATTTCATGAATTCATATTTCAGTACATTAAGGGTTAAATACACTTTAATCGTCCTACAATTCATATATAGTTTACGATAGCATGTTCTCTAATGAAAATGAAATGTATAGTATTTAAAATCTATTTACAGAAATACGCAAAACTAATCCTTTTATACTGGTAGTGGGGAAAATCGTTTTAAATGAATTTTAATTATGCTATTCGATTTCAAACATATTGAAACTGATATGTATCCAGGAGGTGCATTAAAGGAGGCTTAGTGCGGAAGGTATGCGTAGCATTTATTGTTCACTTACAGGGACACTCTTAAGAGTACTGTTACAGTACTTTCTATGAGTTAAAATTACTGGAAGTGCGTTTTCAGTTGTGGCATGTAGTTTTACTAAATTTTGTTAAATTACTTGATGTTTAAAATTTCTATAGATCATGTATAGGAATGCACAAAGTATGTCGTGTACATTTCCGTTTATTGACGGAATATGCTGAAGGGGATGTTCAACTAAACTCTGAGTTTCCTACCTAGAGTAAAATATGGCATAAATCTATAGATCATAAACAGGAAATAAAAAATAAATCCGGATGCTTTTCTCAGGATAGGTGGTAAATGGTGAAATCAGGTTTTTAAATATGTTGTGTGTTTTCTAAATTAATTACTTAGACTTCGTCTTTCACATTATTACACGATGAATTTTATTTATAATATTCAAAATGAGTAGGAAGTTTTTCATAATGCACGTCTGACGCATGATTTTACATTATTGCTTAAACTAACTATATTTTTTAAACTAAAGCAAATTTTTAAAAACTAAATATGATGTCAAAATTGGGTGTTCGTTCTGAAAAAATAAGACTTTTGTACAATCACAGTAGACAACAACCTGATCTTATTTTTTACAAAATAAGTTTTGTTATTTGTAATCTATTTTTTTTTTTTGGAGATATAATTTACGGAGTTTTTTTTTTTTTTTTTTTTTTTGTTTTTTTTTTGACTTACTTTATTTCAATTACCATTAAAAATGAAAAACTCTGACACCAGAAAAATTAAATAAAATAGATTTATTTATAAAAAATAAACGTCTTTCATAAAATGTCCTTGGGGTGAGCTATTTTCTTTGTTATCGAGTTATAAAGCGGTCGTTTAAGACTGCCAACAAGTAAGAAAAATTATCCGTACAGCATAGGTTATGAAACATTTTCCAACACTTCCTGGAATCTTTAACGAAACTTCGTTACTTAGGGAAATAAGATAACTAAGTAAACATTTAAAAATCTGATTTCAGTAGTTACCGACCATACCCAAACATGTATTCCAATTCTTTTAAACAGCCCTGTATTCGATCTGTATGTTGATATATATACTATGTAATGAGAAAATTTAGTTTAGAAAGAAAATTCATAAAAGGTTGAAATTCATCTTTCAGCAATTTATACCAATAGATGGAAACATACTTGAATACTTTTCTACAGTCCTGTAGTTTACCTAGTACCTTTGTTACATGCCACTAATTAGCTAAAATTTAATTCAAACTAAAACACTTTTAAAACTACTGAAATTACATTTCCAGAAATTATCACCCATAGACGGCCATGTATCCAATTCTTTGCGTGACCCTGTATATAATTTTATCTATATTCTACAAATATTTCTTAGTACACTAAATTCAGTTCAGCATAAAAATGCATAACTCCTTTAAAACCCACCTTTAAGCAATTTATGCTCATACTCAGTAACCTTTACGAATTCATTTCGTTAGATCTGTATAAGAACTATAGCATTTATACGCACTTTATAGTATGCATAAATGTAGTGAACAAGTAGGTAACTGTGATCACAGATCGCATACAGGATTTCGTTTAATATTCCTTTCAAAACACTTTATCCTTTTGAAAAATCTGTTAGTTCCACATTTCGCAACCAGGGGCTCACTCTATTCTAAACAAACCTCTATCCGAACGAAACTCCATTTTATATGCTATCCGTAAATATATTAGTCGAAAGGATTGGGCCGATAGCACCCGAGATAAGTAAGCGCACCTGGCGGTAAATAGTGGAACTAAAATATGTAAGGGTATGGTGCAAAATATGAAAGAAGGGTCAAAGGGGTGTCGGCAAAAGTTGGAAAAGTGCTCCCCGGGTAAAAAAGGCGGAGGTTAGAAAAATTGCTTAAAATGCACTGGTTAGAGACCGGAGGAGTAAATAATATAAGACTTTTTGAAAATTTTATGATTTGCCGTGTGGTCTGATGTATTCAGCTATAGGTATGCAAAAATTCATGTCTCCAACTTAATTAGGAGCTCTCTTAGAAAGAATTGCTTAAAATACATATGTGGTAGCTCAAAGGGTTAAACGTAAGACTTTTTAAATAATTTATGATTTATCGCCTGGTCTCAGGTATTCTGCTATAAGTATGCAAGATTTCAAATCTCCAATTTAATAAAGGGCTCAGTTAGAAAGAATTGCTTAAAATACGCATGTGGGTGCCCAAAGGGTTAAATGTACAATTTTTTTCAAAATTTTATGATTTGTCGTATGATGTGAGGTGTTCAGCTATAAGTATGTAAAATTTCACGCCCCCAACCTAAATAGGAGCTCACTTAGAAAGAATTGTTTAAAATACACATGTGGGAGCCTAAAGGGTTAAATGTATGACTTTTTAAAAATTTTATGATTTTTCGTATGAAGCGTGGTGTTCAGCTATAAGTATGCAAAATTTGACGCCTCCAACCTCATTAGGGGTCACTTAGAAAGAATTGTTTAAAATACACATGTGGGAGCCCAAAGGGTTAAATGTACGACTTTTTCAAAATTTTATGATTTGTCGTTTGATGTGAGGTGTTCAGCTATAAGTATGCAAAATTTGACGCCTCCAACCGAATTAGGGCTCACTTAGAAAGAATTGTTTAAAATACACATGTGGGAGCCCAAAGGGTTAAATGTAGGCCTTTTTAAAATTTTTATGATTTGTTGTATGAAGCGTGGTGGTCAGCTATAAATATGCAAAATTTCATGCCTCCAACTTAGTTATGGGCTAACTTAAAAGAATTGTTTAAAATACACATGTGGGAGCCCAAAGGGTTAAATGTTCGACTTTTTCAAAATTTTATGATTTGTCGTATGATGTGTGGTGTTCAGCTATAAGTATGCAAAATTTCAAGTCTCCAACATGTATAGTTTCTGAGGAGGTGCTCTGTGACAGACGGACAGACCGACAGACAGACAGAAGAGCGAGACGAATAGGGTTTCGGCAGATGAACGAAACCCTAAAAAAACGCATATCATAATTAAAAATGCATTTCGAGCAATCATTACTAATATATAGTAATTTGGATACAATATAGTATCTGAAATCTTTTCAAATACACCGCAAACAATTTCCCCTATACCATTATGTACTGAATTTTTTGTGTGGCTCTGTAAATGAACAATAACTATTCTTTGCACCGCATATTCAACAGAATGCATATTTTAGTGGGCTTCATAAATGAATATCAATTTTACTATGTTTGAAAGAGTGTAAGACCATAAAAATCATTTGAAACGATTTTTCCCCATTGGCCGTAATGTAACGGAAAACTTTTGACTGTCCCTGTAAATGAGCTAAACATGCTACAAGCTTCATTTGAAATAGGGAACGTGCTATGGTAGAGGTCACTAACATCCATAAATTTCAGAACGACCTGAGCATATTTACGAGAATTAAAGTGTGGACAGACGGACAGAGAAAACGAAGTCATAAACACTTTTCAACTTTGTTGGAAAGTGTTAAAAAGGATATGATAGTAGTTAAAAGAGAATATTATTGACGCACAATATATTTTTTATTTACACTTTGCTACATAGTTAAAAACTGATTATGACTATACGCAGTGTTTGTTTCCGCATATGTCGGAAACAAAATGCGTTGGTAGCGAGTATTTTTAAGCTAGATTTCGAAAGTTTTCAGTTGTAGTTCATGGTTTTACTAATTTTTTGTATATTAGTTGATGAGTAAAATTGCTATAGATAAAGTGCAGGAATACGCAAAATATTTCGAGTAATTTTCCAATTATTGGCGGAGGTTCCTAAAAATGAACTTTCATTTGAACTATATGTTTCTTACCTGAACTAAAATTTTGCAAACTCTGTTGTAAGTGTATAATTTTGTTTACTTAGATTTTATTTTTCGTATTATTCAATGGTGAAGATTCGTTACACTAGTCAGAATGTGTTCGGATGTAATTCATAATGAATGCTTCACTATTGATTTTATATTCTTGTTTAAACTAACGATAATTTTTAAACTGGTGATAATTTTTAAAAACTAAATGTCAAAATTAGTGTTAATACTGAAAATACTATAATATCACAGTAGGAAGACGACACTCTGGGGTTATTTGTATTAACATAACCTTTGTTATATGTAAGCTTATTAATTTTAACATAAGACATAATTTTTTGTCGCATGGATATTTTTTTCCGTCGGAGATACAAATAAGAGAAAAATACTTACACCATAAAAATTAAATGAAAATTCCTTTTTTTAATTTATCTTTCTTTAATTATAGCACTAATGTGTTACAATTAGATGTTATCCTCATGGCTCCTCTAGGTTGTGTTATACAATTACTCATACACAGGTAGTGGAGTAGCACTGCTACTGGGTATCCCCTTGAACCGCTCTCCTGTTCGCTGTTCGCTGAAGTGCATTTTGGGAGATTATATCTACTCTCATTTATCGTGTTATAAAGCAGTCTATTCAGACTTCTAAAAAGCATATGTAGTTAAACCAGACCATTTTTGGACGTACATGATGTTATTTTTCGCACTTTGCAACATACTTGAAATGCAATTATTGCTGTATAAAGTTTGATATGCTTGAAATAAAGTACGAGTAGTTAGAGAGTACTTTTAAAAGCTAGATTTCGAAACACACTAAAACTTAAGTTTACTTTTATGTTGCATTTACGTCAAAGAAATACAGATTACAATTATTTAGAAATTTGAAAAATAAATTCCTAGAAAAGTTTTTCTTCGGTGACAATTTATGAAATCTGCATATTTCATTTTAAAAGTGCTGATTAGTTTAGGCACTTCAAAGGTTTTCGCTTTTTATCATGCAGAACACTAAAAGAATTGTCTTGTGATGGTGATAAAGAATTGTATGAAAGATTTGACAGGTGAATCATGCAACTCTCGGCTGTAAAAATATGTTAATTCTCTATCAGGGTCCGTACGCATCAAGGGACTCATGAGATTTTAAGTGTTTTTGTACCAGAAATTCTGTGAAGAAATGGTCTCTATATGTGGAGATAGAATTTTTTTCATTAAATTAGCCAAATATTACTTTTCGAAAAATCTGGTAAAAAGTGCTTCAAAGTCCTTGAAACGTAAGAACCCTCCCTATCCTGTGCTGCGATTGATTTTAATCAGAATATGTAGCGTTGATATTAATTAAAGCTTTATACTTACTTGGAATTTTAAATGAACAGATTGCACAGTGGGGCAAAATCCCGAAAAGTTGTAAAATAAAGTTACTATTTCGGGAATTTTGATTAAAGAGCTAGAATATTGTTTGAAAGGTATGAATCTATAATTAAAAAAGTCCTTCCGGCCAGTGCCGGGAGGAAGAGGTAGCTTTCATATTCCTTATTTTAAAAAAGCTAACTTATATTATTCAAACACACGAAGCTCAATTTAGTGGAATCCGAATATAAGGGATTCAATACTAATTTTTATCAATACTAAATCATTATGAATGAAAATTTCGCGAAATTAGTCAGCTTTATCCAAGCTGCTTTTATTTAACGTAACTTATATTTGGCTGTCAAATTCGGCGATTTCTTAAAGTGCCTGCCATTTTAAGACAACATGGTGGATGAGGCTAACCAGTGAACTTGGTCGAGACCTTAGTAATTGCTGTGCACATGCTCACTCACATCGGAATCGATTGATATATACGAGTGCTGTCGCAGGCAAAAAATCAGATTTTTCAAAATGTCACCCACATTAGGTATTGAAATTGCTATATCTGAGCCATTATTTAAGATAAAGACAAACACAAAATGCTCCTGAATCCTTATATCATGGTCAAATACTTCAGAAAGAATCCTTTTTCAATTTCTAATTTTTTTGCACCTGACTTTAAATATATATATTTTTTTAATTTAATGGCCGCCATTTTGAAACAAGATGAAGCTGGCCAGCGAACTTGGTCGAGATATTGATGTTTACTATCCACATGCCTTCTTACATCGAAATAGGCGAATACGTGTGTTATCGCGTGACAAATACAAGATCGTTTCAAAATGTTAACCATGCTAGAAATTTAAAGTGCTATAATTCAACCATTTTTTAAGATATAAACAAAAGAACAAATTTTCAGAAACAAAAACTGCTCCGGAATCTTTGTATCTAGGTCAAACACATAAAAAAAATCTTTTTCATTTTCCAATTTTTCAATACCTCATTTTAAATTTTAAATTATTTTTTTTTAATGGCAACCTTTTGAAACAAGATGGCGAATGAAGCTGGCCGACTAACTCGGTCAAGACACTGGTGTGTACTATGTACAGACCAAGTTACAACGAAATCGGTTCATAAATGTACCTGTTATCGCGTGACAAAAATCAGGTCGTTTTAAAATGTCAGCCACAATAGAAATTCAAAATGCTATATCTCGGCCATTTATTTAGATATAGGCAAAACAAAAACTGTTCCGGAATCTTTGTATTAAGGTCAAACATATACAAAAAAAATTTTTTTCATTTTCCAATTTTTTGGTATCTCATTTTAAATTTTTAATTTTTTTAAAGTTTTTAAATGGCCGCCATTTTGAAACAAGATGGCGGATGAAGCTGGCCAACGAACTCGGTCGATATATTTGTATGTACTATGTACAAACCAAGGTACATCCAAATCGGTTCATAAATACGCCCGTAATCACGTGACAAAAATCAGGACGATTCAAAATGTCAGCCACGCTAGAAATTCAAAATGCTATAACTCAGCCATTTTTTAAGATATAGACGAAACAAAAACTGCTCCCGAATCTTTTTATCAAGGTCAAACACATAAGAAAAAAATATGTTTTCAATTTTCAATTTTTTTGTACCACATTTCAAATTTAATTTTTCTTAAAAATTTAAATGGCCGCCATTTTTAAACAAGATGGCAGATGAAGCTGGTCAACGAACTCGGTTGAGACATTGGTATGTACTATGTATAAACGAAGTTACATCCAAATCGGTTCATAAATATTCCTTTTATCGCGTGACAAAATTCAGGACGTTTCGAAATGTCAGCCACGCTAGAAATTCAAAACGCTATAACTCAGCCATTTTTTAAGATA
This sequence comes from Maratus speciosus, assembly GCA_963932465.1. Taxonomy (NCBI): domain Eukaryota; kingdom Metazoa; phylum Arthropoda; class Arachnida; order Araneae; family Salticidae; genus Maratus; species Maratus speciosus. Next base: position 403,324,925 of record OZ010794.1, on the reverse strand, counting down.
TAGACGAAACAAAAACTGCTCCGGAATCTTTGTATAAAGGTTAAATACATAAGAAAAAAATATTTTTCCATTTTCAATTTTTTGGTATTACATTTCAAATTTTAAATTTTTTTTTAAAAATTTTAAATGGCCGCCATTTTGAAACAAAATGGCGGATGAAGCTGGCCAACGATCTCGGTCGAGACATTGATATGTACTATGTACACACCGAATTACATCCAAATCGGTTTATAAATACGAGAGTTACAGTGTGACAAAGGTCAGATATATATATATATATGTGTGACAAATGTCAGATATATATATATATATATGTGTGACAAATGTCAGATATATATATATATATATATATATATATATATATATATATATATATGCCAATTTTGAACGGAGGGTGGTTTCGGGGTCTGGGGGTCATGATCGATGGAAAAATACCAAAATTTTTTGAAATCGCTTTCCTCCGAACGGCTGCAATAGGTAGCTTTTTGTAATGAAAGCTACCTAAAACTGTTTTCGCTTTATCCCAATTACTTGCATCATTTAAAAGGTGACGCTCAAGCGAGGTGAATCTCAGTGCATCAAAAAGAGCAAAATAGCGCTTCCTTGAAATATGTGCTACATTTTCCCATATAATCAGATTTTAATGCTTTAAAAGGAATTCACAGGATGATGGTAAGCAGATAATTTACATGCCTTACAAAAATTATATTAACAGCATTTAGTTTTCTTTTGATATATATATTTAAATGTTACTTTATGCTTTCAAACAACGAAAAGTTAATAAATTCTGATCAATTTCGATTGGAAATTTAGGAAGGTAATAGCCTGAAATATTATTTAATGAATAGTAATGAAAAAACAACAGCTGTTAAAAACTGCCATAGTACATTTCGCGCGGATTTTTGCAAAAACAAGTAAAAATGACTCTTTTTTTACTTACTTTGAAAAAATTTTGAAATTATTTGCATTTCCCATTAATTTAGATGGCAAATATTTTTTAAAAAATTACATTGTTCAGTATTGTAACACATTATTATTCATTTAATTACAAATAAGTATTATAATCATACGCATAAATATTTAATAAGCAGGTTTAAAAATTAAGCAAACAATAAAAAAAAAAATAATAATTCTCAATCATTGTTTCGATAGAATTACATTTTCTTATCTTTTTATAAATATTAATTTACTTTAGCGTATTGTAATTAAAAGAATTATGTTGCGAATTGGGTAACTGTCGGAAGACGAGCAAAAATCGTGCTCCAAATTGATTAAAGGGTATCGCGAAGATTTCTCGCGGAAACACAATAAGAAGTAAAGGATGAAAGCTGTGCTTTTACGGCTTTTAATCTCATCAGAACCTTTAATTTCGAACTTACATAATTTACGTGTAATACGTAATTATATAAATTATGGGAATTTGTATTAATAAATTGCGTTAATTTTTATGAATAAAGTACGTAAATTTGTATCCTAAATTACATAAATTACATAATTCTTGTTTTATCTTAACTTTTGAATCATAATTAGAATCCTCAAAAACACCTGCATCCGAAGTTTCATACAAATGAATAACTTTCAATACTTTTTAATTTTAAGTCTGCCATATTGGATCGCCATTTTCTTTATTTGGAATTTTAACTTTAGTACTGTAATCTCTATTCTAAAAGACACCTGTATACGAAGTTTCATACAATTAAAATAACGCTTTCGTATTTTGTCGAGCTTGCCCCATTGTGGATTTTGAGAAATTTATTTTAAAGCTTTCTTAAAAATATGTATATACTTATATATATATATATATAAATGACTTTTACGGAGAAACAATTGTAATAATATTTATTTAATATATTTCAATATTTAATTTGTATCAATATAAAATCATATTAACATAATACAATCAACATTACAATCCTACAAACGTATTATTCGAATAAATTAACATTTTAAATCGTGAAAAAGTAAACATGTCCAAAATTTTTAAATGTATATATCACACAATAATTAAATAAATAATGTTAACAAAGAAAATTTCACATCAATTTATTTGGTTCGTCTTTGACGCACAGCGATTGTCATTGTACTTAAAAACAAAAAGCAATTATCTTTGTATTTATTTTCCCTTATGTATGCTTTTATTTGCACCATTGTTCTTATGACGAAAATATAACCAGAAATAAAAATCAATGGACAAGCAAGATCATTAAATGTATCCAGCATATTCAGAATAGTGTAACAAAATTTCGCCTTATAATATTCGCGCAATTGTTCTCATGGTGAAAAGATAGCCATAAATATTTTAACAAGAATTAAAAATCATGCAACAAGCATAGATCATTAAATATATAACAATACGCACGGGCTGACTAATGCAGGGGCATGTGAGGGAGATGCCGCGTGGTCATGTGAGGGAGATTCCCCTTTTTAAGTGCTCAATGGAAAAAAAAAATCAGAATTTTCATTATAGTCCAGGGGAAATGTACATTTTACCTTGCAAAAGTTCGGGTAGAAGATTTTATTTTTTCGAATTGTTTATAATGATGCCAATATTGGAAAACCAAGTTTTCTAACAAAATTTCTTAAGGCTAAATTTTCTGTGGCCAAAAAACAACAAAATCTTGGGACCTGTTTTGATTTTTTTTAAATAAATCGAGACCCGTTGCCGTAGTAGGTTATTTGTCAATTGCAATATTAAAGTGGATAAAATGCTCTATAACTTTCAAATTTATAACTTTTTTATACACTTAATAGCAAGCGCACTATGCTATTTCAAAAATAGGACATTTTTTTCAATTTTCTTAAAAACCATGAAAAACGTATTTCTGCCCCGATTATTCAAATGCCCCACCCCCCCCGCCCCCCCGCATTTAATCGTGTATGCCGATTTCTAAAAATTGGTAGCAGTAAATTATCTATTACTTGCACACTCACGTCTTTTTTTTCATCTCAACAGACATTTGGTATTCAATAAATTTATATAATTTTAAAAATAGGGCAGAGTGTACATGAATGAGACAATTTTCAAATTTGGACAGTAACTTTAAGTCTATACAATGCTAACTTCAAAGCATTGTTTAAAAGAATACTTCAATATTTAGTAACTTATTGGCACGATAGTTTCAATTAAAAAAAGAATTCTTGTTTAATTTTAATAATTTAATAATTTTTATAATTATTATAATACATACATATTTTTCCAGGTGTCAATGGGATAGGTATGAAATTTGCGAAAATCATATTTTTTCGCACTACAATGGTACATTTTATTTACCAGTTATTGATAACATATGTTTTAATGTTTCACTGTTTTAAAGATAGCAAATATTGGATTGTAGTTCCATGTAAAAAAGGGTGCTCAAAAATAAGTACTTTTATGTAAGGAATACTTTTACCTTATAAAATAGCTACAATAAATATGAAAACAGATAATTTCACTAACTAATGTTAGGCATTTATCTCTTGTAAAATTTAAAAATTCTGTCAATAGCATATTTGAGATCATTAGTTTCATAAACATATTTAAAAGATTAGTTTAAAAAATATTGTCAATTTTCCCCACTTATATCAATAAATATAACAAGAGATTATATCATTTTAGCATTCAAAAATATATAAAACTTTGAGATTATCTATTAATTGCTATAAAGCTCAAACAGAATACTTTAAATTTCAGACCGTGTTCCAAACAGTTTCCAAAAATGAAAGTGTCCGAATATTTAAAAATAAAATGCAACTAAACCCGAAAAAGCACAAAAGCACAACATTAGATATTTATCTTAGTCATCCCATGAAAAAAAAAAAAAAAAAAATATATATATATATATTTAAAAGTAACAAAATGCGAGCGAGATATTTGTAAAGACCGTTCCGTTAGGTTTAATATTACCTTACGAATGTCTTCGTATGACTAATTTAGTCCATGACTCATATAACTGTGACTTTAGACGCCTCAATTCTACAATTACCGTAAAATCTTTGAAAATGAAATCTGTATACAGTGTGTCCACGTATAACCTGACCGACCTTTTTTTTCGCAAACGTTGGTCCTAGATGCATACTTCCAATTACAAAAATGGTTTAAATAAGGTAAGTAATTATTTTTAAAGCGATTTGGGTCAAGAAAAACATTTATTAAAAAATTACGAAATTTAAATTTTTATACGGTCCCCCGGTCCTATAAGTGATATTTAGTAAAAATTTACTGTGACACTAACAAGTAAGACAAAAAAAAAAAGTCCCATTCAACTAACATTAAAATTGACCGAGTTATGAATCTTTGAAATTCATGACTTATACCACTTTTTTACATATCAAAACAGATGATTTCTGCCATGCTTTACGCATCCAAAGTAAACCTTGGATACGAGTATAATCAAATTATTATAAAGAACAAAACAAAAAACAAAACAAAACACTGAACATGAAAAATAACTTTTCCCTCGACAGAAATTGTAATGCATCTTCTTCCAACTTGAATTTCAGGAATTTATATGAGTTTCTGAAAGATACGAAATAATAATAAAAAAGAATTGAAATATGAATAAGTCATTTTCTCTGAAGAAAGCGCGCCATTAATAAAACGAAAAATCTTCTCCGCGGGCCAAACTATTGTGAAGTTAATTTCGCAGCTACAGTAAAAATCATTCATCTTATGTTGCTTTTTCCATTTAAGTAGAATAAAATAGAAAAAGAATTAAGAGCCTAGAATCTGATTTGAATTTAATTGAAATACGATTGTAATAGAACCGTATAATTTTTTCATAAAAGAAAGTTTCCTATGATCATGATGTGAAGGTAGGTAATGGATGTTGATGAGAAAGTGACGCCGTTTTACTAAAGATTTAAATTTATGCGTGATACCAGTTTTCACTGAACATGCATTTCCGTTACATATGTAAAAATAATATGACAAAATACTGATATTCATTGAATTACAACTCATTTTTTAAATCTTTAATAAGACTAAGAAGAAAGGAATAAAAATTAAGAATTGTAACAACAAAAAAAAAAATGCCTATGTAACTAGATCTAGGAGTAAAGAATTTAAAATTTTTACAGTGGCTTATCTAAAACAAATTTCAAAGTACGATTCACTAGGGAACACACATTTTGTTGATTTAGATCTGGCACTTGTTTTTGGCTAATTATTGGCATCTAAATCCAATATGCCCCCATTTCTTTTCTATCACGTCCACTTTTTAAGCTACAGGATACCCCAAAAATCAAACTTAATGTGGATAAAATCGAAAATAAAGAAAAAAATACTAAATATATTATTCATAAAACGGCTGTATATACTAACTATAAGCTTCATTGTGCCCATACAAGTAGTAAAATCATTTTATTAAACGAAAAATTACATATTAGGTAAAAAAAAATTGTTTGAAGCCTTTTCTGGAGTGTTCAATTTGTGGACATACTCGCTTCATGCTCCTACAATAGTCAGACATCATATATTCATCCCATCTACCTTGATACCTTTCTTACAAGCTTCAAATCTTTGTGGAATCGCTCAACCTGCTCATCACTGACTGCACCAAGATTTTCCGGAAAGTCATCAAGATGGCTATGCAGAAAATGAAGTGTGATGCTCATGTTGCAACCAAGCATTTTGAAGCTCTCTAAAAGTTGCAGACAATTTCGACGTAATTGTCTACTTGTGTATTTCCACGAAAGTCTCTGACAAGGTTTTTACATGCCAACCAAGCATTATTTTGGAGATTTGTCATTGTTTCGATGAAATGTTAATTTCTAATGAGCTGCCGAATCTGTGGACCGTCAAATACACGTGCTTTTATCTTTTCAAAAGGCAGGTTTGGAAATTTCGAAATAAGATACTACTTGGAACATTCTCCTAAAACTGGAAAACCTTCCACGAACTGCTTCATTCGACCCAATTTTATATGAAGAGGTGGAAATGTGATGTTCTTTCTGTCGACAAGTGGCTGATGCAAAATGTTTGGATCACCAGGTTTGAAGTCAGATCTTGCGTGCCAATTCGACTGGAACCAGTGCTTCTCACGAGTTCTGCTGTCCCACATACACAAAAGAGAGGGATACTTGGTATATCCACGTTGCTGGTCAAGAAAGAAGCAGAAAATGTTAAGGTCAACACAGATGATCAATTTGTGTATGCGATATCGCAATAAATCAATGGCTTTCTTTATGTCCTCATATTCTTCGCGCAAATAAACCGAATGGCCTATTGGGATGCTCCAAATAAATTACCATTGTGAAGGAGCACGCAATTCAAGCTCCTCTTTGAGATATCGGTGAATAGTCGCTATTTAGTTGCGATATAGGACGGAATTCTCAACCCTTCCACTAAACCATGCACGTTATGGCAATAAACAAATCCACCGTCACTTCGAAAGTATTGACTTTCTCTTGATCGAAATTAGGATACATTAGCTCCCTTTTCAAGCAAATGTTTCTAGCTCAGTCTTGATGCTAAGAGTTCTCAAGCCTTTTTTTTTTTTTTTCCTATGACTCACGCCCGATTCAGCGTAGAATGGTCATATTAATACAAGCTGTAGAGAAAAAAAAACTTGACGTGATAGAAGAAAACTAATTGGAGTTTTGAAATCAACACGCTTTTTTTACTTAAAACAGCTGAAAAATCGAAGTAAACAGAAATTGTATTAAAAATTGTCCCTCAGTGATTTACTATGAATAATGTAGCATGAAAAGTAAACGTTTTGTCTGGAGAAATATATTGCATTTTTTCGTTTAATTCGACTTGAAACAAATTAAATGACCTAGATTAAGACATTGAAAAATGAACAAGTGCTATGGTGGACCTGTTCAAGGCATTTCTATTTATTTCGATTTAATTTTCTTTTACAATGATTAGTAAATAAAATGAAGTGAAGCACAACAGCTCAGGAATGAAAAACTAACACATATATTTTTAATTATTAACCTTAAATGTAAAATTTGAAGTACATGTATTAAATTGTGAATGAAACGTAATTCATTTTAAATTTAAGTTTTAATTATCCTTCATTTAGCTTCACTTTTAATGTAAATGACCAATCAATCAAACAAACAACTACAACAAAATGACCTGCTGCAGCTGCAAGATATACTTTACGATATTTTGGTCTGATGGGATTTTTTTTTTCTTTACATGATTTCTTGAATGATGGATAACGTTTATCGTATAAAAGATAAAAGATAAAAGTAAAAAAAAAAAAAATCAATATAGCCAACTATTTATATATATATATATATATATATATACATTACTTTCTTTCTTATTATCAGAAAAAATACTTTTATTCGGGAAATTTTCTTAGTTGCAGATTTTTTTATTTTACAGATTGCAATTTCACTATTTTCGAGCGATGCTTGTCTATCCGTGTATTACACTAAATTTGATAGCTGTAAATAAAGAAAAAAAGCAAGCAATAAAATTAGAAACATCTTCACAGACCAAACTATTTTGTAGTTAATGTCGCAGCTACAATAAAAATCATTCATCTTACGTTTATTTTTCCATTTAAATAGAATGTAATAGAAAAAATTCAGAACCTGAATCTAATTTGAATTTAATTGAAATACGTTTGTAAAAGAGCCGTATAAATTTTAAATAAAAGAAAGTTATGTATGATCATAACAACTTAACTTCATTTTTAGTCTTGACTTCAATTGGCGCTGATTAGCATATAACGAACGATTAATCATACATACTTTATATACAACTAGCTGATAAGCCCGGCGATGCCCGGGCCCGTGATGAATAACCCTTTAAAACACTTTCTGGCGCGGTGTCCCTAAGAAAGGACACCAAATTCAAAACTTTCAAAAGAAAAGAAAAACCGTAGTAAAATTTCAAAAACCCTAGAAAAAGTTGCAATTAGTTTCATTTTACCAAAATAGATGGCAGCACTAAGCATAAGGTTTCTATTCTAGTATTAATCTTATATTTAAATTGCTCTCTTTCTAAACTTAAATGTTGAATGTTTTTGAATTCTTAAAAATTACGATTTTCGAAAAATGATGGAACCGGCTTTTTGTTTCTTTTAAATGTTATAATTCATCCTAAATAATTTTCTATTTTATGTAGTCAAATTTATTTTTAAGTTTATATTAGTATTAAATTGAATTAGTTTTAATTTTGTTTAATTTACTTAATTTAGAATAAGTTTAGTAGTAGATTAAAAAAAAATTGTATTTTAAATTTTTTAAATCATTTTAAATTTCTTCGAACACAAATAAAAGAGTTTAAAAACTTTTTCCTTAAAAATCCGTAGTAAAATTTCAAAAACTCCAGAAAAATGTTGCAATTAGTTTAATTTTACAATAATAGATGGCAGCACTAAGCATTTCATAGTTACTGTTATTTTTATAAGAAATTTACGCAATCCTTTCAGATTTCTTACGTATTAAAATGAGCTTGCATATAAATGAAATTCATAAAATATCAGAATAAAAAAATGAAATTTCTTTTATTAAAGCAACATTTTATCTTTGGCTGTTCCGAGTATCGAAACAGGGAACTTCGCTTTGGAAGGAGCCTTAAAATAGAAAAAAACCTACTAATTCAAATTTAAACTTTGACCTATCTAGTTTCGAACCCGGGTTAGTTGGTACAGAAAACCAAGGGGTTAAGCCACTACGCCAAAACTGCCACCAAAAGTTTACTAAACTAACGTTCCACATCGGAGCATAAATAGTTTCTTCCTTTGTTTTTTTTCGTGTCGCGTTAGTTTCATTAGCATAATAAAATAAATGATTATTGTTGTCCGAATTCTGTGAAATTTTAATGGATCGTAAATATTACAAAAACCAAGCACTTTTTAAAATTTCATAAAAAATATGCATATTTTAGAGGATAAACATTTAATCGAAATGTAAATCATCTTTATGAGGCGGAAAGTGACCTGCATTTGGCGGTGTATTTGAAAGGATTAAGATTAAAATTTTAAAAAACCAATTGACACATCGTTTCGAAGACGGATTCAGCTTTATAATCATATATTTGACTTGTCAGTAACTTTAATATCTCATCCTGGGGAGATGTTATAATAAGGGAGAAAAACGTTTTTCAGAAAAACGATCCTTTTTTAACTTTTTTTTTTCAAGGGGTTAATTGCAATATATTTTTTAATTGATCGCAGCATTTGAGACGTAAGAGCACAATCTTTCAGAACATGTCTTCCGTTTTAAACTTTACTAAGTTGTTTGGACGATGTTAGTTAATAAATAATGACAAAATACCGAGGAAATATTTCTTTCCGTTCTTCATTTGCGTAACAGCGCCTTCAGCGCATGCGTCAGACATTTTCACTTTCGAAATGGATTTTTAATCAAAGTGAGTGACGATTGATAATTAATAACTCAGTTGTTAATTAGAATATTAAAATTCTGAAGCTATGGTGCATTATGAGACACTTTGGGCTAGCTTCAAAAAAATTTTGAGCCTCGTACGTTTCGTAGATTTTGCTAGCCATCGCACACAGACAGACAGACAGACAGAGCTATTTGTTCTTTTATTAGTATAGATACCAAACATACTTTGGTGACCCTAAATAACTTTATCAATTTCATGAAAATCCGAGTATATTTACGGGAGTTAGAGCGTGGACAGACGGACTGACGGCCAGACAAACCGAATGCATAGACACTTTTCAAGTTTATTTGAAAGTGTTAAAAATGGCAAGGCATTTTTTTTCGTTATTTCGCCACAATTGCAAAATATTTCCTGTAATTCTTGCATTTGTTTACGAGATGAAGAACAAAAAAACAACGAATTTAATGATGCGCCAATAATAGTCTGCTAAAATAGGCCAAATAGCTGTAAGAAATGAAAGATTTTAAAGCTTAAATGGTAGAAGAAAATATATCATAAAGTAAAAATGGCCAGTGTAATATTTAAAAAAAAATACCATTTTATCATAGAACTGTAAAATTTTATTTCTAATTAAAATAACTGTCAAGACATATACGATTGAGAGAAACTCGAACAATTACAAAGAAATAAATAATCAGACAGATGTTCAGAGTCTAGAATACATAGTGTGGAAATATGCTATCCAAACAATGCTAAAAATTTGTATCGCATAAATGTGCGACGATACTGCTTAAATCCAAAGAGTCGATCGCAGCGACACCTGCGGGATTTTCGTATTACATTGTATAGACTAGCAATATCTTGCAGTTGTGGAAAATATGCAGCCTCGTAGAAAATATGCAGATGTCGCTGTGATCAGTATATTGCAACCGATTCGTTGCACATTTAAGGGATACAATATTTTAGCGCTTTTTTAAGTATTACAAGGATAGCCGATTTCCACACTATGTATTCTAGTCGCTATAACTAATGTTTTCAAGCCAAGGATGAAGCGCAATCTGATTGTATGCTCGCGATGTAACATTTTCAGCTGCTGAGTTCGAGGGAATTTTAGTTCCTGTCCCTCACTCTCATGACGGCAGTTAGTACTTGGAGTCATTTTCTGTTATGGAAAATTTTTAATTTTTTTCTGCGTTTTCGCTTTGACAGTATCATAAAGTTTTAAAATGGGATTTTCTTACTCGAAAGTACAATTTTTGAAGCTTTTTTTTTTTTTTTTTTTTTTTTTTTTTTAATTAATCGAAACAAATTTTGGAAATATTTTTATTATAATATGAAAATTTATTTCTTATTTCCTCTTAAGTGCTTTGCAGACAATGAATTATAAATTTAACAGGGACTTTTCTTTAATCAGTTACTAAATTATAAAATATAAAACAATAAAATTGTTATTTTTCCTAATACGTTAAATGGTGGTCTTCCCTACAACAAACGCGTGTGTTTAAGAGTACAAAAACCTATTTTGTACAATAAATCCTTTATTATAAAACTAACTGACCGCCACGCCGGCGGGTATAGCCCTGATCCGTGATAATAGCTTTAACCGTTTGCGATTAAAAAAATATTTACTCAGATGTGAGAATTGAATCTTTTGAGCATGTAAAAGAGAAGAAATATATAATAAAAAAATGACTGAAAGGTCACAGCTGCAATAAACAGAAAATTGCATTATTTTAATAAGTATTGTCAATTTTCTTATACAAAATTGTACTTAACTTTGTAAAAAATCTATTTTTAACTTCTTCAGCCTTTTTAATTTTGCAAGTTTACGAAGTTCATTTTAACAATAAGATGCGAACCTGTTCAAGAGATAAATAAAACTTTGGTATTAAAAATTATCTCAATAAGTACAATTAATACTCAATAACTTACAATTAATACTCAATAAGTACGTGAACATTTTATATTAACCGCTGTGTTTGGAAATAGCAGCAATACATAAAGTCGTCTTTTAAAGCCAATTCTATAAGTAACATTGACTTTTAAGTATGTTGTATGTTTTAAGTATTCAACGCAATGATACAAAGAGTTAACGGATTGCTCCGTTACAAAACTTAAATAATGTAGATGTTGGTTCGTGTCTTTCGTATTTCGAATGGCTCCGCCGATGCGCGTTGCGAAAGATGAGAAAAAGCTGCTTTCTCAATTTCGGATCTTCTGTTCTTAAGAATGGATTTCTCGGGCACCTCGGTCGACACCATCTTTGTTCGGTCTGATTCGGTCGATTTTGCACCATCTTTGTTCGGTCGACATTTTTAATTGCGATGTTTAGGCTAATGTCAGACGAACGTCTTTTTGCACGCTTTTTTCCTTACGTATTATCCCTGCACAATGCCACTAGATTTGTGTAGGGATAATATGTAAGTAAAAAAGCGTGCAAAAAAAAAGGTTCGTCTGACATTAGGCTAGGAAAAAAGCGTTCAAAAAGACGTTCGTCTGACATTATCCTTAGTCTAATTCAGACAAACGTCTTTTGCACGCTTTTTGCCTTACGTATTATCCCTACACAATGCTAGCGGCATTGTGCAGGAATAATAAAGGAAAAAAAAAGCCGTGCAAAAAGACGTCCGTCTGACATTAGCCTTAATTAATATATCAGCTAAAAAAAGAAAAAATCAGTGTCTTAGGTATCAATGCAAAAACCCTTGACGGGTTAAAAGTTTCTGACGCAGCACTTTATCTTATGCTCTAAGAATTTTAAATATGGAACTTAAAAATACTGATATCAAATTTTGAGTGACGTTATGCTATTTCTTAAAAAATATATTTGTATTTATTTCACCATTTTATTTTTGTTTTATTTATAATCGCATGTGCAAAAGTTATGTTCAACATGAAAAGCTGCATAAAATTTTATTCGCTGTTGCTTTATCATTTACATCTCTCATAAATTCAAAATATGTGTTTTAAAAGATATGATATAAAATTTAAGTGACGCCTTGATGTGACTTTAAAAGGTACTACTATCCTTCCCCGTCAAACTATCCTTTTTCATGCATTTCATGTAGTTTGGACACAATGACGCAAAGAAACCATTTACATAAATCTTACTCACAATTTTGAATAGCGTGACACAAAAGATAAATCAATTTATTGAAATAAATACATTTCAATGCATAGTATAGATTCAATGAAAGTGATATATTTAACAGTGAATTGGAAAATTAAAAGTATTGTGTAGATGTAAAAAAAATATTTTAACCAAGTCAAAAATAATTTAAATTGAATTTTAAAAAACAAACCTTTTAAAGTCACATCAAGGCGTCACTTAAATTTTATATCATATCTTTTAAAACACATATTTTGAATTTATGAGAGATGTAAATGATAAAGCAACAGCGAATAAAATTTTATGCAGCTTTTCATGTTGAACATAACTTTTGCACATGCGATTATAAATAAAACAAAAATAAAATGGTGAAATAAATACAAATATATTTTTTAAGAAATAGCATAACGTCACTCAAAATTTGATATCAGTATTTTTAAGTTCCATATTTAAAATTCTTAGAGCATAAGATAAAGTGCTGTGTCAGAAACTTTTAACCCGTCAAGGGTTTTTGCATTGATATCATTACTTTTTTGAGGTTAGTGATAAAATGATTAAAAAAAAGATACTTATGGAATTTAATGCAGATTTAATTTTTACTATTTTATTACAATTTTCCTTATAGCAGTTTGTATATAAAAACAACTGGGTAAGTATAATCGCAGATCGCACAGAGGGTTTCATTTTATATTCCTTTAAAAACACTTTATCCTTAAATTAATAAATCCAAAATGTTAATTTATAATTATTAAATCCTTACATAGATGTAGCACCAATAGTTCCAATTTTCATGGGGCAGGGAACGCACTCTTTTAAACAAACCACCTTCCAATTGAAGTCATCAAAAACCAAGTTGAATAAGCCAGAGCCCGTTGTGTTGTTTGACAAACAGCAGTCTCATGTCCCCTCCTTCCCCCCTTTTTCAAAATTTTTCAGACCAGTACCTAAGAATGAAACCGAAATAATTTTTTCTCTTCAGAAATTACGATAAAAAAATAGTATGCAGTACTCATAAATTTACTTTAATGCTATATAGGGTGATTATTAAGTTAATTATAACGTTTGGAATCTGTTGCATTGATGTCCGGAAGGTAGTTTCTGAGTTATGGAAGCTGGACCCATAAGGCGCCATAGAGGGGCGAAGCCCGCTAGTGTCTATCATAATTATATCTGCCATGTAGACAAATTGCGATATTTAATCAAAAAAGCCCCCCCTCCTCATCCCCGGAAATATAACAAATACAAAACGTGTCTTTATAAACCTATCGTCAAATAGGTTTTTATTTCTTTTTCCCTAAAAAAAACATGATTTTTATATCCGTAACGTAAATAGCGGACGAAGCCCGCTAGTTCCTATCATAATATATATTTTTAATAATTTTATATAGTCTATAATAAAAATCAGACTTAAAATAGTCTAGTTCCATGAGTACTTGTAGTGTCAGTTACATGCTACGATTTTTGGATACCAGTATTTTAGAACGGGAAAATGTGACTTATTTTATCGGAGATATCTCATTAATTGAATAAGGTGAAGCAAACTTTTTGAAAAAAAAGGTAGCCAACAAGCATGGCAGTTATCAGCTATGTGACTTTGTGCTTAAGTCCATTAATTTGATCTGCTTTAAAAAGATTACGGAAGATTGAATTATAGTAGAACCTGGATTAACCGAGCTTCGATTAATCGAGGTTTCTGTTAACCGAGCCGATAACAAAGTCTGATATTTTTTTTTCCTTTTGAATGAGCCTTAAAAATAACCACACACTTTAGCTCACTGTCCGTGCTATACAGGCCCTTCTGCCCCCAAAATCCCTCAACTCCAAAGAAACATTGGACCCTGAGAAGTCAATAGCGAACAATGCTTTGTTTCCAGTGGCTGTGTGAACTTTCGTAAATTTTTCAATTTGCATTTTAAAATTTACTACTGGTAGTTGATTTTCTTTTTAAATTTGTTAAGCTGTGAAACAGAACTTTACATATATTTACTTTTATTATTTAAAAAACGTTCTATATATTTTTTTAAAAGAGATGTTAAATTCGCAAGCACGGTGCGTTTTTACACACAGTTTCTATTAACCGAGATTTCCGATTCCGATTTACTAATAGTCCCAATTAGCTCGGATAATCGAGGCTGCTCTGTATAATTAAAAAATCAATGGCGATCTTACTGTAAACGGGTTTCCCTTTTACTGAGGGATTTCAAAACCGAATCAGCTGATGTTAGTTGCTGTTTCCCTGCTTGATTAAATAAGATTAGTTAAACATTTGAAAATTACCAAATATAAAAGGAACTAAGTCAACAGAGTCTTTGCTTTATGGTATTTTTTAACAACGCTATAAGAAAATGATTTTAAATAAGAGATTTTAAATGTAACGTTTTAAATCTGACATAATTTTCACCAAACTTTCCTTTCTCTTTGTAACATTCAACTGAAAATATTTTTATTATTAGAAAGATAATATTATTATTTGCGCTACCTTAAAATTAGCAACTATAGTTAAAAATATCATCTCGAAATTTGAAATAAATCTCTCATATAAATATATTTTTTAATTTACACTGTTTTGCAATATGTTTTGCAATGTGTTTTGTAAACTGTTTTGGCCACTTTGGCCAATATGACGTAATTTCCTCCATTTACGACTTTTAACACATATCAATGAATTTATTATTTAAAAATTTTCTTTTTCTTTTAATATTCACGTGTAAATATAATTTTTATGACGTAATTTTCAATGTTTTCCTTCTTTTAATGCGTAATCATTTAATTCTAATTTGAAAATAATTGATTATTTTATAATTTTCTTTCATTTTAAGTAAGCATGTGTAAAAACAATTTTTATGACGTAATGTTTAACATTTTCCTGCTTTTAACACGTTATCATTTAATTCTAATTTAAAAGGATTTTTTTCTGTTTATAATAGTCACGTGTGAATAAATTTTTAATTTAAAGGATATATTATTCTTTGCGCTGTTTTAACATTTGGCAACAATTTAAAATAACCTTTTCTAAAATATGTAAAAAATATCTCTGGAAATTCTGAAAATTTTAATTTAAAATTGAAATAAAGCGTCAAAAAATTAGGCAAGTTAAGAATAATAAATGCACTCTGCAAACTTCGAGTTTCTATTGAATGATTAAATTGAATCAAAATGATTAAATTCCCATGTATTTTTTTTTTTTCCTATGAGACTTTTTTAATGAGACAATTTTATCCAGATTTAACATTAAATATCTCTTAAAATAATTCTTCGATTTAAAAACTGTCTAATTCAACGTTTTTATTAAACATTTCTCTGTAATACTACGCAATTGCGTCAAAAGATGGCGACACCAGAATTCTGATATGCTTATTATGTAAACTGTAAATATTGCAAAGTTAAATAAAAAAGAATTGTCTCGGGGTTATCAAACTTCATTGATATTTATAAATAAAACATTTCAACTAAATTATTTATTATAAAAGAATTATTACATCACAATAGCTTTTATGCAAGGAAAATAATAATTATAATAATAATAATATTATGGATGTCAGTGATTATATATTGATTGACCGTCATAATAATAAAAAATGATATTATAAAAACAAGAGCTGAAATGAATTATTTTTTTACGTTTCTGATCGTGTGATTTATATTCAAATAATAATTATTAATGTATATTTTTTGTAAAATGGTTGAAATTAAATATATTTATAAAATTTATGGTAATATTTTTATTGTTGAAAAATTGCCAAGAAATAATCATCATCAAATTGGCGTCATTATAATTGTAATTTTATTTAACTTAATAGCAATTAAAAAAATTACAAAGGAACTGAGAATAATGGTCAACTAGCAGACTTTAAAAAAAAAAACATTCACATGTGAAAACACGTACCAGCGAGTATCGAACTGCCTATCTTAAGGTCAGTAAACGATGGCCCTTAGCCACTCAGCCAGTGGGAAGACAAAAATTTTCTCCCCAAAAGTGGTTAAAAAGAAAGCATGTGTATGAATACAGTGTCATGCATTTTCGGTGAAATTTCCATAGAATGGCGAAGAAATATAGTCCGATTTTTCATGCGCATTATAAAACGAACAAGAGTCTTGCTGGAAACAAGTAAATTGTTATTTGGTTCATCTGAAACATATTGATTTCATTTTTAAAAAATCGCCCGTGTCATTTTCGAGAGAAAAAAAAATCGAATTATTTAACGAACGAGAGTTTTCCCAGAAAAAAGAAAAGTGTTATTCACCTCGCCTTAATCACAGTTATATTATGTATCAATTTAAAAATAATCGTTAGAACCGTTTTCGAGATTTTCAAATTAGGAACTTCCTCGATATTATACCAACGTTTTCACTTTAAAAATGGCTATTTAGATCTCAAAATATACTGCACGTAGAAATGCAAAAATTTCAGTATACGATTAGACTGCAGATATAAGACGGTTCTAGAAAATTCAGAACAATAAGACATATATCAGCTGAGTTATTAAAAGGCGGCTTTTCGCGTTTTCTTTGATGTCGAGTTAGCTGTATATATGAGTTCCGCCATCTACGAATTCTATGATACGATACGATACGAAACGATTTTAACGATACGATACGATACGATTTTAGGCTTAAGGCTGCGTCACTCGAAATACTACCGTCTTCCATGATATTAGAACATACCTTGGACTATGCTGAACAAATTTTTAGTTCTCTATGTAAGGTAAATTTTCCTAGGTTTCCTACACACTCACACATACAAACACACAGACAAACACTTTTCTTTTATTTGTATAGATTAGGAATTAATGAAACAAATCCTCCAAGCAGCAAATAATCCCCGGCCGAACTTCTGCCAAATGCACTTAGTCCGACTACTTTTCGTTCAGACGATCTCCCTTATCGGGATCGGCAGTATGGGCTTTTTGTCCGCTCGTGTGAGGGCCTGTCGACCATCGTATCTCGGCTACTTTTTTAATCCTGTGCGTAGGAGTTTTCAACCATTTTGTTATCCACCGATAACTTGCCGAGTATTTTCCGACATTATATGATGTTTTGCCGATTACCGCGTGATATCATATGTAATGGTATTTCAATGTATTCTAAATGTACTCCCAGATTTATTTTTAATTAGTATTCTGGTATGAAAGATTGCTCATTACACATTTGCCTCTGCGATGTAATATCAATAGTATTGTCTATTTAATTATATTTATATATAAATACTTTTGTGTCCTGCAATTTAAAATTATAATATGCAATATAATTTCCATTGGCATTATTTAATTTATTCTTATATATATATATATATAAATTTTACTCACTGTTTATAAATTTTCTTGAAATAAAAACTATCAGTATTATTTACTTTTTTAATTTAAAAGAAAAAAATACAAATAGTAATTATATAGACAGTATTGTGTCTATATTAGATTTTGCAAATGATAGATAAAATATTACGACCTTACTTTAAATAAATGGCTTGTTTGTTTTTTTATCGATTGGGGTTTTTTTCCGCCTTTATCACTGATATACATTTGACAGAAATATAAATAACTAAAATGAAGCATTATCCTTTTAATATTTTAATAGAAATCTAAAAAAAAAAAAACTAATAAAATGTATTAGGAATATTGCAATTTTTCAAAGCAGGCGTTGCGATGTCAATAACGTTTTTGTCTTTTATATATTATTACCGATATAAGCAATTACGAGACCTTAACAGAATTATTCCTTCAACTTGCACCTGTTAATTGCGCATCCCTCTAGAAAAATAATAAATCTTTTCAATAAAAGTATTTTAAATGCTAATTTTCAAAAATGTTTAATTAAGCAACTGCATTGAGCATTTTTCGCAAGCAGTCATCATAGTGGAGAATAAATTTTATTCAAATTTATTGTTATATTTTGCCAATAATATATATATATATATATGCAGTTGTTTTACTAATGCTTATATATAAAGCACTTAATGATAGATATGTAATTTTGATATTATATATACAGACGTGTGAAAATAACACAAGCCTGTAAAATTTGGGTTGTCTCATATTGCATAGTTTTTGATAATTGTTTCTTACGTATTTTGTAACGCTGAACCCGAAAATGGCCTTAATTTCTTACCACCACGTCAGGCTTTTTTGCAAAATTTTTACTTTTTAACTTTGAAATTTGCGAATTGTGAAACATCCTGACGTGATGGTTAAAAATGAAGACTATTTTCAGATTTTGTACTAATAAGTACATTAAAATCAATTATCAAAATTTAAAAAACACAACCATCACATCTAGTTTATAGTATCAGAATTTTGCTATTTTTTGAAATTTAAATTTACGATTTGCAAAAATTCCTGACTGGATGGTTAAAAATGAATGTCATTTTCGAATTCAGCGCTAAAAAATATATAAAAATCAGTTATCAAAAGTTAAGAAACACAAACATTTTCTGTATATTTCCGTATCAGATGTTCTCTATTTTTTGACTTTTTACCATTGAAATTTACGATCTGCAAAAAAATCTGCGTGATGGTTAAAAATGAAGCTCATTTTCGGATTCAGTGCTAAAAAATACATAAAAATCAATTATCAAAAGTTAAACAACAAAACCATCGCAGGCTTGTGTAGAATAATTGTGATATTTAGATTAAAAACTTGTTATATTAAAGAAATATTTAAAAAATATTGATACTTTTAATATTTAGTGTGCATCCCCTTGTTTTTTTTTTAAAGAAATGATGGCATACTTTGTATGAGTTTTTGGCAATTAATTTGTATTTTGTTGTCATGATGCCAAATTTGGATGCGTCTTTCTATCAGACCAGTCTTGTTTGTGATGTTGCATTTTCTTTAATTTTTTTCTTTACAATGGCCCTAGGGTTCTCTATGGGGTTCACATCTGGACTGGTTCCAGGCCATTGAAGTGTTTTCTTTAATTTAATCACAAACAAGAATGTTCTGATAGAAAAAATCATCCAAATTTGGCATCTTGACAACGAAATACAAATTAATTGCCAAAAACTCATACAAAGTATGCCAAGATATATCGAATCTTTAATAAAAAACAAGAGGATGCACACTAAATACTAAATGTATCAATATTTTTTAATGTATTATTTCTTTAATGTAACAAGATTTTAACGAAAATTTCACAATTATTCTAATAATTTTCACACGTCTGTATATATATATATATATATATATATACTAGTTTTAAAGGTACTACTATATAAATATTAGAAAATATGGACTGTTATTAATAACATAAAAAAATCCTCTAAAATCATGATTTCACTATTTATATTTTCCACTTTTGATTTTCTAAAAATAATTGGAATTTTATTCATATTTATTGTAATTTCTTTAGCAATAAAATTCGTATTACTTTACATATATATATATATATATATATTTTTTTTTTCGAAATTCTTTTACTAATGTTTAATAGTGAACAGTATATATTTAACTTTGACTTCATATATTTTCAAACAACTGCTATATAAATTTTGAAAAATGTGGAGAGTTAATAATAAAAAAAAAACAAATAAAAAAACAAATAATAAATAAAAAACAGTAAAATTAGAATTTGACTATTTAAATGTTTTACTATTTAAAAAAATAAATATAATCAAACTGATTTTCTTATTAATAATCGTCTCATGTTTAACTGCAGATAAAATGAAGCCATGCTGTATTTACTCTCTGTAAGGCATTTGGTGTGTTTGCATACAAATAAATTCACAGTATTCAGAGCACAAGTAATATCAGTCGATTAAACTGATTTTCAATATTCTAAGGAAATAGAAATTTGCAGCACAAAGTATGTTGATTCAGTAATATAATAAAAATCTGCAATTTATACTTAACCAATTCTACAGCAGATTATTTATTTTACATATAAAATTACTTTATTATTTCTGATATCTATTTCTATTGCAACAAATCTTTAAACTTGTGGATAAATACTTGCATTCAAAATGTCACTTATATTAGGAGAAACAAAATCTCCATTTTAATCAACTTATGTAATATCTAGAATAAAGGATGAAATATTACAAAGGTTGTTTTAAATCAACGTTTAACTCTGATTTTGTTTAGCTTTAAATCGATACTTAACTGGAAAATCTCGTGTAAAATAAATGTCCATAATGTATATTCTTAAATTATTAAGTAGTTATAAAATTTGTATTGCAGATTTAATAAGGTAAAATAAAAATGCACTCATTTTAAAACTTACTGTGATAGTAAAGTTCTACAGATATATCTATGCAGCAAATATTTTCAAAGATTAAAAAATATTCTGAGAAAGTGTCAGTTGTTTCAACATTTTTACACTGAAAATGGTTGTGTAGAATCAGTATTTGTTTCTGATATGCCTTTTTTCTTTTTTAATGCTGAAATTATTTTATATATGTATATATAACTTTCGACTCAAGAAAAATACATGATAATTACATGAATTACATGAAAAAAGAATTTATTAATAAAAAATCACATATAAGTGAACATTTGGCAAAAGGCCTTCATCTGTAATTATTTTGAATATGGACGGATTCAGGCAATTTCTCTCTTCTTGAACCTTCCTTCTTTTTCCACGTCCACAATTTCGGTTTTTGATATGTTCAAGTGATTATTTGATGGCTTCTTCAATATCATAGTTCGTGGTATGATCAAAAGCATTCTGAAGGCGGACTGAATCTGAAATAAAATTATGGTTTCAGTTTTAAAAAAATGCTGAGCCAGAAGATAAATTTTAATATTTTATGTTAAAAAACCGTTTAAAATTTCAAATTGATTTTTTCATAGCTACAACCCTACCCCCACCCCCAACCTTTTTCACACACACATACAAAAGAAAAAACAGAAAATCTTCTGTAAATAATCCAAAAGTAGAAACTTTTTAATAAGTTTATATAAAGATCATGCAATTTACAAAATACATACATACGCACAAAAAATAATCAAAGACTAAAGGTCAAAACTTTCAAAATATATATTGTGTTGTTTTGTTTAAGGCAAAGAAGACAAGCTTTTCTGAAAATTAAGTAAAATAATTTTGTAAAATTTAGTTTCCTCTTAATTTATGAATTTATTTACAAAGAAATGAATTAATATTATGAATATATTTTCATCTTTGACTATTTTATACGTGTATGTATGCATTTTGTAAATTTCATAATTCTTACATAAATTGTTAAAAACAAACTTCTACTTTTGCATTATTAGGTATTTTTCATACCTAACTTTTGTATATATATATACATGTATTATTATTATAATCAAATTGTTGATAACAACCTCTGTCAATCATAGAACATTTAATCATAATCAAAATTTCTTTTTTAATCTTAAACTGAAGAATGAAGTTCTGACTGTACAGTAAAAATACAGATAATCACTTCTAAATGACCCTATATAATGAATATTTAGCCTGATGCTGTTAAATTTTTTTTATCAATTACTATTTGCAAATTCTAAATGACTTTTAATTAAACTAGCAAACTTTCTTTCTGAAACATATTTCTCAAAGCTTAGAATAAACGCGAAATTCAACAAAATACTTCAAATAATGCGTTACGGAATATTTCAATATAACAAACACAACCCAAAAGCACAATAATGTGACATTAAGGTTGCATTTTGATAATTTTCGTTTAAATACACAAAACGTACAAAGAATGATACGGTATAAAATAGTGCAGATCTTTAGTATTCGAAAACTTATTGTGTGCCTCTGAGATTTATACTCAAATAACATTTAAAATTAGTGTGTAATAAAATCGTGATAAAAAAAATAATTTAAAAAATCGTATTTTTAAAAATTTAAATCAGATTTTTTTTTTATTTAAATGGGATTTTTATGATTTTTCCCCCAGCTTTCAAATATTGAATAGCTACCAAGAGTTTTAAGTCTCCAAAACAATTAAAACTCTAATTATTAATATAATTTATGTTTTTACACTTTAATTAATAAAATTACAATTATTAGTTGGTAATTACAGAAATTATAAAAAACTGCAAATTAGGCATTTCATTAGTTAGTATCACACAACAACGTTATATACATCAATATTTTGTTATAATTATCTAAAATTATATTAAATGCAAGTGCTATTTATTATTTCTTAAAATTATTAACTGAATTTTATATTAAATTATTAACACTACTTAAAATTAGTAATTAGTAATTATTAAACATTCAACACTCCAATTAGGAACATATTAGGCATTTTTATGTTTTACTTACAAAAATGATAATTTAGTTTCTCTCTATTCTAAAAAAAAGTAACTACCGCTGTCACCGCCGCCGCCGCCGGTTTTGATTTTTTTGTGACCGGAGGCCTTTCTTCGTTAATATTAACAAAAATAATGCATACAAAAATATGAAAATCGGTGGTTTTATACAGAAATGTTTGATAAACACGCTGATGCAGACAGTTTTCAAATCGAAGAATTATTTTAAGAGTTATTTAATGCTAAAGTTGGACAAAATCGTTCCACTAAAAAAGTTTTATAGCAGCAAAAACTATACATGGCAGTGTAATCATTTTTAGATCATTTTATGCGTTAGAATTTGCCGGAGTGCAGATTGCATTAATTTTTTTATTTTGAATCATTTTTTCAGGTTTTATTTCTATTTTAAATTCAAATTTTCAGCATTTCTAGAGATATTTTTTACAGATTTCAGAAAATTGTACTAATTTAAACTGTTGCCAACTGTATAAAAAGCGCAAGCAATAATGTTTGCTTCAAATTAAAAATTTATTTACACGTGACTATTATAAACAGGAAAAAAACTTTCAAATTAGAATTAAATAATTACGTATAAAAAGCAGGAACTTATTAAAAATTACGTCATAAAAAGTATACACGTGAATTTTAAAAGAGAAAGGATATTGTAAAATAATAAATTCATTAACATGCGTTAGAAGTCTTAGGAGAAATTACGTCATATTTACGTCACATTATAGTTATTACATAAAATGAACACAAAATAATATTGCAAAAAAGTTTAAATTTAGAAATTGCGCTAGACATTTATTTGATATTTTGAGAATTAATTTAAAATGTCTCATTTAAAAGAACTTTCTTTTCGCTTTGTTTAAAAGTACCAGGAGACAAAGACTCTCTTTATTTAATTCCTTTTGTATTAGCTTATTTTGAAATGTTGTTACACGTGTATACGTCATCAAGTTATTTTTATTTCGACGTTTTATTTGTGTTTTTATTAATGTTGTACGAATTTATTTGTTCTTTCGTTATTTAAAGTAAAAATTATATCAATTTGTATAATTTGGCGAGTGGTTTGGCGATTTATATAATTTGGCGAAATTGGTCGACAGGATAATCAAGTATTACCGCAGCGGATTTGGCGTTAAAATTCCCCAATCAAAGAGAAATTAATAGAAATTCGTTTATAGGGAGATCGCCACTGTTTTTAAATTATAATTCAACCTTTCGAAATCTTTTTAAAGCCGATCAAATTAGCGTACATTTAGAGTCTGCGGTGTCTGGACGGGGGTTGGCGAGCGTAGCTCGTAGGGGGTCGACCCCCCCTAGTATTTTAGAAAGAAAAAAGGGCAGGATGCTAGTTACAAATAAGTCACTATTTCCTGAGGAAGTATATTAGTAATATGTTTAGTAATGATACAAGAAAAAAATATATAATTTTTTTAGTATGATAAATAGTGTCATTAATTTTAATAATTTCATGAATTACAAACTGAAAAATACAATTAAATAACATGTTTTAATAATATCCTGTTTTTCCTAAGAAATAAAGTTATATCTTTTTGTAAGATGTTGGGCACATGGATTTAGAAATATTGTTGAATGGGGAAGTTTTTTACAAGAAATCTCTGGATACAACTACAGGCGAATTTCACTACTTTTTAAAAAGCCAGGATGCATTTTGCTAAATTGCAAAAGTTTCAAGGTCCGGCACCCTTAAAAAATGGCCTAGGAGAAGCAGTAAGTAAGTACAGAATTAATAAAAACTGCAAACAAGTAATTTCATTAGTCGGTAGCACACATAACAAAACTAATTAACATTATTTGCAGCACGTTTTGCATTTGTACTTAAAAAAATTATTGTTAATCACCTAAATATAAACTTACACACATATGTATGTATGCCAACCAAAAAATTATAAAAATGAGCTAAACCCATTCATACACGCATATGGAGTAAATATAAGAATAGCCAGTTATATCTGAAATTCTCAAAATATTAAATAACGGCATTATTATCGTTCAGTGGAGATTATTAGCTTTCAATGGTTCTTTTTTTTTTAAGAAAAAAGTTTTGCTGCCTTTTCAATCCCTATTTTTTTTTTTTTTTTTTTTTTTTTTTTGTACGTATGAGTTAAAGTATTTTAAAAAATATATATATTCAACCTATACCTGCTTAGCGCGTCCACGTGATTCATTTTCGTTACCGGTCTATGTTTTGTTTCAAAATCGAATTCCTGGAGGAATAGAGCCCAACGCGTAATTTTCGGCGTAAGATCTTTTTTCTCGAGAGTTTTTTGAAATGCTTGACAGTCGGTAATGACACGGAATCGAATGCCGTGGAGGTAGACGCGGAATTTTTTGAGAGCTTCGATGACTGCCAATACTTCCAATTCGTAGCTACTGAACTTTTCCTCTTGTGGTGATGTTTTTTTGCTCATATATTGAACCGGATGGAAGTGTCCGTCGGTGGATCTCTACATGAGAACTGCGCCGAAGCCCATTTTACTGGCGTCAGTGTGCACTTCGAGGTCCGAACCCGGTATAAAAATGTGTAAAACTGGACCACTTGTGAGTAGATTACGTAACGTGTACAGCGCTTCCCTCTGCGCCGGTCCAAACTCGAAAGTTGATGTTTTTCGCAAGAGATCGCTCAGGGACCGTGCGATAGAGGCATACTTTGGAATAAACTTCCGAAAATTTCCTGTTAAACCTAGGAGTGATTGCAACTGTTTAACGTTTTTGGGTTCCGGAAAATGTTGGACGGCCTTAATTTTCGTTGGGGAGGGCGCTATAGTATTATTTTCAATGACGTGGCCCAAAAATTCAATTTTTCGTTGCAGAAACTGACATTTTAAAAAATTAATATAGAGTCCGTAATCAGCAGCAGTTTCTAACACTCGTTTGAGTTTTTCGAGACCCTCGGCTTCGGTACGGGCGGGGATGATGAGGTCGTCCATATATAAAATCAACACACCTTCTAGTAGTAATTCGCGAAAAACACAGGCTAGATACCTTGAGAATGTCGCGGGGCTGGACATGAGTCCGAAAGGGACTTTTAAAAACTCGAATTGTCCATCGTGTGTAATAAAATCTGTGTATTTAGTGCTCGGTGGGTTCACATCGACATGAAAAAACCCATTTTTTAGGTCGAGAGATGTAAAGACCTGCGCTTGTTGTAACTGGTCAAGAATATCATCAATAAGGGGTAGAGGGAACCTATCCTTTATAATTTTTTTATTTAGCTTTCGGAAATCGATGCATAATCGCATAGAGTTATCCTTTTTCTTAGCTAATACTACTGGGCTTGCGTAATCGCTACAAGAAGGTTTTATTATGCCGTCCTGTAGCCAATCTTTTTTTTCAGCCATGGACATTTGTCACGGGCGTTGGTAAACTGGTTGGTCATCAGACAATACTATGGACATTTTTAAGTCGGTAGATTTCGATTTTGTGGGGCGATAATTTTCAATCATTTCAGCCACTTCTTTGCTACACGTTCTGTCGGTGATATGAGTTAAATCGACTTCGGACATGTCATCGCAAATGTTGATAAGGTTAATAAAAATATCAGCCGGGGGATGTTTCGCCAAAGTAATGCCAGTCTTGTTACATGCTAGTGTGCTTTGGCATATGATGTCTATTCCGAGGATAACAGGGTGCGACATGTGAGCGAAATCAATAACATAAACAGTGGTAGAAAAAGTGGATTTGTCGATATCGATATCTGTTAGAAAGGAACCTTTTGGCTGAACGTTACCGCTCTCGGGGTTCGACAGAACCCCGAGAGCCGTAGGGGTACTGGTGTCAGACGAGGGGACCCGAGCAGACGGTAAATGTCCTCACGGAGGAGGGTCACTTGACTTCCGGTATCAACGAAAGAATGCACCTCCATGTCTGCAATTCGGACTACTTTTTGCATGTGTTGTTGGGGGCGAGTTAGCTCGACCGTGTGAACTGGTCTGTCTTTTCCGGCAGTGGCAGCTTTAGAAGGGGTGCTGAGTGCAGTTGCTGCCTTTGGCTTTGAACCGCGGGCTGTGTAATTTAATGATATGTGGCCATAACGAGAACAATTAAAACACTTAGGACCTTGTCATTTACGCGTACAATCTATGGATTTATGGCCCCTGGCCCCATAGGAAAAGCAAGTAATTTTTTGAGGTTTTTCGCTGGGAAATGATTTCTGGGTACCCAAAGGGGCGTGTGTCGCCTTAGGTTTGAAATGTGTAACCGAACCACAGACTTCTTCATAGATTAAAAGTTTTTTCTTAAATTCTGCTAATTCAGAGATTCCATATAATATTGCTTTATTATGTGGTGTATCGTTAATCCCATTAATTATATAGTGAATTAAAGATATATCATCGATGCTTCTTTGTGCTATTTCTTTCCTTTTCAAAAAAATATTCCAATATTTTTTCGTTTGGGCGGCAGCCTCTAGCGGCTAGTAATTGATGTATCTGGGCGGACGAAGCTGATTGTCCGAATTCACGAAACAATGCCTCTTTGAGTGATGCATATGAAGAAATGTTATTTTCACTACGTACATACAATAATGCTAAACTTTTTAATGCCCGCTGAGCAAACACAAATTTCTGTATGTCGGACAGTTGAAATGAATGGGCCAGAGATTCAAATCTCTGAAACCATGTTTGAACGTTTTCCGTTTTATCACCACTAAACGGTGTAATTAAATGATCAATGTCATGGAAAGAAATTGTCTGTTTGGGCGCGGAGTGTGTACAGTGTACACGCGCCTGGTCTGGCTGTACTTCCAAAGGGGAAGATAAACCAGTGCTTCCACTACTATTGTGGCTATCATCAAATTCTGTATCCGATTCGGAAACTGCCGTAAACGTGTCTTTAAAAGCCGAAATATCAACTAGTGCGCTGTTAAATACGTTGTCCTATATCTTCTTTTGATCCATGGATGTCAATGGATAAGATATTAGCGATAGTAATCAATTGTATCTGATCGTAATCGTCCAAAATTTCTTTGAGTTTATTTTCATACTCATCGCTTTTGTCGGTAAAAGAAAAACCTTGAAATTTCCTTAAATTCGCTCAATTCTGGCAATTTTTATCGCAACCAAATATAAATTCGTGCAGTAATTTGGTTTTATCAGTCTTAGCCGATTTCAACTGGCTTTTAATAAATTCAATTTCTTGTAATTCCATATCAAAAGGCAAGAAAGGAAAGAGAGAAAAAAAACTTACTTAAAAGGAGTTATCCAATTGAAAAAAAAAATTCTTCGCCACGATATATTGAAGTAATCCAATTAATGATCCGTAGAAAAAAAATATACTTGCAGCTGGAGATTCATTTCTTGCAAAACGACGACTATTTTGTAAAAAATAAAAATAAACGGAAGAGCTTCAAAACAGATGGCTAAGGAGATGAATCACGTCTGCCGAAATGCGGAGGTTGATAACTGGACGAAAAAGAAGTTCTCTGATTCTGATCGGTAAGAAAGCCTAGGGGATTTTATTCTTTTAATTCGTTTGGTATTCAAATAGGCCGTGCCCCCATGTAATATAAGGATGATATAAAGATAAGATCGTAGTTAATGAAAAAAGGAGTTTAATGATTCTAGGTTATAGCTTTACATATTAAATAGGAATTATATTTACAAGTACGGGAGGGTAGGGGGGGTTTCTGCGGCATACGCACTCACAGAATCGTCGGAGATCAGCCTCTGCTCTCGTCTAGAGCGAGATACGCCTACCATCGGGCGCGTCAGAATGAAATCTGCTCTCGGTTGTTACTTGTTTCCAAGCGAAGAGAATGCAAAGCTGCATATCAGAAAATTCAATACATCTGCTGTTCTGCGGTTACAAGTTCTCATGGAAAAGTGCTGATCATATTCTGTTGCTATGAGTAGGGTTTTATGGGAATCTAAAACCACAACTCACATGTATGTATAATAAACTCTGTCATTGATTTAGTTTGAATTCATTAATTAACGCATATTCTAAAGAGCAATTAACAAGCAGGTTCAGATGCACTAAAATGTTTGCTTTTGGCTTGCCAAATCGCGTGTCGCTTTCGTATTTTCGCGCCAGTATTCGAAAGTATTTTTTTTTTTTTTTTTTTTTTTACAGACTTCCTACTGGAATTCCGCGGCTAAATGTAACTCATCCGTTATTATATACATAAGTAGTTTAACAAGAATTTTTTTCAAGATATTCTCAGTATACCATGTATGGAGACTTTCCTTGTGAGTGACTGACGTTTCTTGATTTCTTAAACTAAAAATATTTTTTTGATTTTTCCGGTTTGAACTCGGAATGTCTGAAACAATTAGAAGACCTAACTCACACCCTGGTCTAGACTAGTATTTAGAAGAAAATGTATCAGAAATTAATTAAAATAGGTTATAATTAAAAATGAGTAACTAATTTAAAAAATAATATGCAAATTAAATTTTTTATGGTGTTGTAGATTTTTTTTTTTTTTTTTTTTTTTTTTTTTTTTTTTTTTTTGTGTGTGTGTTGTTTCACTATTCTGAACCTATGTCTTTTATTATTATTATTAATTGTCTTTTGAAACCTATCTAGCACAGTTTTTAATTTTTATAATCTACAGCATTTTCGTCTTATAAAGCCATGATCCCGCTATCGTTGCAATATTCTCACAAAATCATTTAGAGATTTCCCTTCTGCAAGTGTTTGAGGAGGAATAAACTTTGGGATTACCTGTGCTCAGGTGCGGGTTTGACAGTTAGCTGTGCTTTTTTTCAAAGTTTATGTACAAAAAGATAAAATAAATAAAATTAAAAAACATGCTTCCACACCAACCTCAGTATTAAGAAAAAAAAATAACTTTTTGTTTAAAAATAACTAAAATTTGAAATTTTTGAATTAAAAATGTATGCAATTAACACTTTGTATATAATTAACAAAACTATCATAAATGGGAATCGAAAAGCAACTAAAAAACCACGTTTTCCAAGTCTGAAGAGTAACCTCTGTGACTCAATGTGAGGCGCCTTCTTCTAAGTCATTTAGTAGAAATTAGAATCGTGTCGGGTAATCCAATTTTACCCGAACACGAACAGACGCTTGTATCTGGTTGACGTTAAATGTTATTTGGATAGGGTGAAACGGTGAAGAGCTGAATCTAACTTTTTGGGTTTCGGGTTGGATTTTTCGTGGATTGAATTCGGATATACCCGATTTATTTCATAAGGAAAACGTGAATTTTTCGTGGCTTTTTCGTAGATTGGATTCGGATATACCCGATTTATTTCATAAGGAAAACGTGAATTTTTCTACCAAATAATAAAATAAAAGCTGTTGATTAATATATGAATACCTATATGCACAAAGCCTAGTGGCAAACTGTGGAGTAAGCGTTCCTATTTCTAAAACGTCACGAGTTAGGAGAGAAAAGTCAATTAAAAGATTTTGGAGAGTTCTCGATTTAGTACGAAATGGCTCCATTTAAAGGTTTCATTTAAAGGTTAATGTATTAGATCTGAAATGTGACTTTTATAAATCATATCAGGACCTTCCACGATCACATCACAAATTCCATGCACAGTTACTAAAGAAATGAAACATGTAAGAAATGAATAATTAATTTTAATAAGAAAATCAAATTAAGTACGTTTAATTTATCCACTATGAGAACTCAGAAAACTTGCCGAATGCATGGTGAATAGCTGCCAATGGTAAACATATTTATAACCGTTAGGTTTATTAAAAAGTCTAAACTTTAGTTACACAAGTCAGCTTATTTCACAAATCTTTACAAGTCTTCCTTATAATGTTACATTGTGTATGCATTTAGTTTCATATTAAAGCTGTGAGATCGATTTAAAAATAAAATCACCGTTTCTAATAAAGTTATTTTTACATATGAGATATCATTTAATGCTAAATCGAGGACGCTCTACAACTCTGTAATTTATTTTTTTAGCGCATTTCATACCGTCTTTTAAAGAGCTAACAATATAGTTTACCACTAGGTTGCGGTGTAAATTGTCTCTCAGAGTAACGAATAGACATTTTACTATATCTAGCCGCATGTTTATGACGATAGCTATCGCTGTTCTTAAGATAAAAATGTGTACAGGAGTTTTGCGGGCACCTGTATATGTATTTTCTTCATAACAATATTAATATTAGAAACATTTTTACGGACTCTCATTTTATAATTGCATTATTACTTTTTGTTTCTTCTACTACTTTGTCTTTGCAAGTAAAACATGCTCTCACGGGTCGACTCAAGAAAAATGTGGTGGCCAAATAGGTTACCTTCACAAACATGTATTTAACAAAACGGGCTGTTTCGCATAATTACTGTCAATAAAACTTGTCTCTTTATAAAATTTCGTTTAGTAAAAGATTCCCCTTCAGAAATCTTCCCTTAATAAAGTAGGCTCTTTCACAAAATTCCAATGCATAAAAACGTACTCTTCATTAATTATTTTTATTTTGTTAGGTTTTAAAAAGCGTAATTAAAAAAAAAAGAAAAAAAAAGTTAATCGCAAAATGAATCTGTAGCAATAGAACTTAAAGCAGTTATTTTTAATAAATGCTTGTTTCGAATTTGAGAAATTGGATTTCATTAATAAATAAAGTATAAAAGAGTGAATGAAATATTTTTTCATTTAATTTTGAATCATTCTTTCTTAATATACAGGCACAAAAGTAAAACCAGCCACTTTTGTATTGGATTTCATCTTTCATTACTAAATGTTATTTTTGAAAAAAAAAATGAAATAAATTTCACAAAAATAACTTTTATGTTTCACTGTATACCGTTTGAAATAATAAAATTAAATATAAAATAAAAAATTAGTGTTACAAACAAATAACTGATAATTGAATCTAAAAAAACTAAATAATCGAGTTACAAATGAAAAGAAGTACTATTGAATAAAATAGCGAAATGATATTTCAAAGAGATTTTTTATTATTTTATTTATTTTTTATTTATTTTCAATGATTAAGACAAATATTGTATAAACTACATTTGTACAAATATACTTATTAAAATATACAATGGAAACGTTATATTTCCTAATTTATGTTTTTAGATTTTTTATTAAAAATAGTAATTAAATCTGTTTAAAAAATATTTTAAAGGAAATAAGTGTTTGACTATTATTATAAATTTAATTTTCATTATATTACGTCATTCGATAGTGAAACGAATAAAAGGTTTTTTGTTTCCTTTTTAATTAAAGTTTGATTAATTTTACAAAATTTAGCCATACTTTATCAATAATTAAATATATTTTCTCTTAATCTGGATAACCTAAACGTTTCATGAAAAATTAAGAGTTACTAATTAAAGTTATAAATCTAATTATATTTATTCCTTGTATTTTGATTTTTTTTCATTAAAAATAGTAATTAAATCTGTTTAAAAAATATTTTAAAGGAAACAAGTGCTTGACTATTATTATAAATTTAATTGGATTTGATTAATTTTACAAAATTTAGCCATACTTTATCAATAATTAAATATATTTTCTCTTAATCTTGATAACCTAAACGTTTCATGAAAAATGAAGAGTTACTAATTAAAGTTATAAATCTAATTATATTTATTCCTTATATTTTGATTTCTTTTTTTTTTATAAACTCATGTTTTTGTATTCAAGCACAGTTATTCGAGAAACATGTCCTGTTGATTGTAAAGTGATTTTATTAATTAAGAAGAGATAGATATTCAGTAAAAAATTACTATTATAAATAAAAATCAAGCCGCAAGTCTATACTTATTACCAGATATTAATATCAGAATCCCACATTACACAACAAAGCTACAATTTAAAATTTATGCGTAGCAATTTCCTTTACTGCACCTGCGTTCCAAAAACAAAAATGTTTTTATTTTATAGTAACCTACGCGTGGGATAAGACATATTTGCAAAATGTAATAACAAATTTTATTAGCAAACGTGTTCGCTTGCAGTACCCTGAGATCTTCAGATATTTAAATTTACAAACAAAGCAGTTTTTTAGTAAGTCCCAAAGGAACGGTATGTGTGGAAATTTCAAAATCTCATGTAAGGAAATTCATTGTGAACAGCTATAAGAACTTGTTCAACAGTTCTTGATAAAAAATTACATCATTTTTGTACAATTACATGCCATGAGTATTCCAAAAGAGGAAGAAAAATGAGTGTATCATGAATTAAGCTAAAATGCTATTACAAACCGTTTGTACATTTACACTTTCTTTGCTCGCAAGTTGAAAAACGATTTTTATGACTGGATAAGTAAGGACATTTTTTTCGAAAATACTAATTATAATAGATTAAGGTTAGATTCTGGTTAGTCAACAGCATAGGCACCCAAAACAAATATACATGTATCTTGACACTTGCTCTGTGCTTGCCAGAATATGTCAGTCGTGGTCAATAAAACAATCAACATCAAAGGTTGTCACATTAATTTAGAATTTTAATATTAGAATCCGTCAGATCGAAATGTCGGTGACTTGAGTTACATATTATTCCGACACAATATTTTGTATTTTACTCGTATGTTAACCGAGCATAAATCTCGCAAATACCATTTTTTTTACCCGCGAATTCCAACTTTTATTTTGGCACGTTTAAATGCAAAACAAAACTCTAGTGTTGAAATAAGGTGCTTCGTCTTATGGTTCTGTTTCACCCTTTTTCATTCTTTCTTTTCTACTTTAAATTATATCAGTCAAAGAGATGTGTTTTAAATGTGTATAAAGCAAAGTTTTCTACTTTTTAAAATTTTTATATTGCTTACTAAATTTATTATTACTTACTAAAATTTAATAAATGTATTACGAATGATGGCGGCGAGAACAATATTTAATGATTTATCAAATGCGGCCAGCTATCAGAAAAGTACCCAATAAAATAATATATGATATATATTTTTTTATGCCTACTCTTTAGTAATATAAAACAAAATACGCCATAACAGTTGCACAGTCCTTATTCTTAAGTTTTAATTCAGTCGTCAGCTGCCGTAGGCTTAAGTACAAACTATCTGCACGTGCCTACTACTTCTAATTTCACCAAGCTTATCCTTTGCGAAAGGCAATTCAGTGAGATTATCCTCTAAACGGCGAGCTCTACTAAAAACGTCAAAAATTGCCCCGAATGACAAATCTTTCGCACCAATACCCATAGCAGTTTTTGACAGAGTTAAGCAGAATTATTTGGGGAAAGTGATGCTGCCCTTAAAGTAAAACCATTTGGCGAGACATTTTTCTTCCCAAGAATAGATTTCAGAGACTTAAAGAAACATTTCCGATTTTTTTTAGGCGCGTTCGTAACTATATAAATACGTAGCACCTATAGTCGTTGTTCGGTCCGTCTGTCTGTCCGTCCGCATATAACAGAGCAAAAACTACCCAACCGAATGGTCTGAAATTTTAAATATATAATTGATGCAAAATTTTGTCGAGTTGTTTCAAATTTTATGAAAATCGAATACATAGTTTAATTACAGGGACAGTCAAAAGTTTTCCGTTACATTACGGCCAATGGGAAAAAGATATTGCAAGTGCATTTTAATGATGTTACAGATTTCTGAATGTCTGAAATTTTAAATATATAATTGCTGTAAAATATTGTCGAGTCATTTCAAAGTTTCTGAAAATCGGATGTATAGTTTAATTACAGGGAGAGTCAAAAGTTTTCCGTTACATTACGGCCAATGGGAAAAAAATATTGCAAGTGCATTTTAATGATGTTACAGCCTTTCGAACAGAATGAAATTGATATGCAATTATGAGGTGCACTAACATATACATTCAGAACAATATGCGGTGCAAAAAATATTTATAAAACTAGTTATAGTACGAACGCAACTCATTTGCCACGTTTGACGAGCAATTTCCAACTTGATTCTTTTTTGTTGCCCGTATTTTTGGATTGTTTTCAAGTAGTTTATATTGTATTTAATCTTTAAATTCTCAATTGGCTCTCTTATAGGTTCCTCCGGGACCTTTTCTTTTCTTTGGTGCTGACGGGGGTAGTAGATGCAAACCACTCGGTGGGGCTTGTAAGTGCTTAAGCCATTTGTTAAGCCTGCCCACCTAGCTGTCCTTTCTTTTCCAGTAGTCTTTTAATTAATTTTCTCAACTCTGAATGTAGTTTTTTAGAAAGTTAATTTAAAAATAACTATCTCAGCTGAATAACGGAATTTGTGCATGCAAAAGCAACAAAATAAAGTTAACTTTAATTTTAATATTAATGCTGTTAATTTAATATTTTCATCTGTAGAACATGTTTGTCGGTAATGGAAATGTTTACTTGAGAATTGAAGGCATCCGAGAAAACAACATTCTGGGTTAAGAAGACGGATTACGTACTGCAAAAAACAAAATTTCCTAAAAAACCTTTTGTTCCAAAATTTAAGGTCAGAAAAAAGAAACTTTAGGTTCAGAAATGTTTCTTTAAATCTGAAAATCTATTGGTTTCTGAGGTTTCTGAAGTAAAAGGAAAGGTTTCCGGAATCGTTAAGACTCTAAAGAGATTTTATTATATTTATGTAAACCTTTTTGACCAAGGAGCATTTTTCCTTTTTTACAGAGCATTGAGGAGTTTATCGATTGTAATACTTCCCCCTCTTCGTATCTGTCGAGTAAATCATCTTCATCAACAAGAATCGTCAACATGTGATGGATTTACTGAGAAACATATGTGGAAAAAACTGTAACATGAATTTGTATCGAATGGAATTAATTAAGATTGTGAAATTACAAAACAAAATTATTCAAGATGCTGCCTTGGTAGTTAAAAGTCTGATAGCAACTAAACAAATCAAATCATTTCAAATATAAAATACCCAGTAAAACATTAACATTTTCTTTACGTTCACTTAGTCTATTGAGAAATGAGTTTACCTTTTTCAGTTGTACGGTTGTATAAAATTAGTTATACTACTGTAACCTTCACATGTGCGCAAATTTTGTAAAGTTTAACTCAGAACAAGTTAATAGTGTATCCTCGATATCTCAAAGCGAAAGAAAAAAAAGAGAAAATTAGCTGTAGTTTTAGAATATTCAAATATTTAAAAGATCATTATAGTGCTTTTTTTCTAGTGGGAAACTAAGAAGTGGTACGATATGCTGAAAATATCATTCACAATTGCTTTGCTTGTGTTTGACAGCAGTTTCGCTGTTTATCATATCAAAAAGTAAAAAAAAAGATATAATTAAAACTATAAATTACAATTTACTAATTGTTTAATCTTAAATTGTTGTTTTTACTTTCTTGTTGCTATTGCACATCATTCAATACAATTCCTACACTGTTAAAACTTTTGCAGCATTCTGGCAGGTCACGCGACCGCTTTTTGAAAAAAAGGTTTCATAACCATAATTTAACTGTATTCTGACCATAAAATGGCCAATAATAAGGTCAGAATAGTGTTAAAATTACGGTTGTGTAACCGTTTTCGGGAAAAACGGTCAAATGACCTGCCAGAATGCTGCAAATTTTTAACAGTGTATTTATACATTAAAAAAATCCTCTATTTTGTTGTCTCTTGATTAATTATCAATTTCTTACTTACGTAAACAAATATTTCAAAAGCCATTCGTTACTGACAATGGTAATCCTGCAGTTGCAATTTCTTTCACTAATATGTAACATGTGACAACACATTTTGTCAGAACATAATTAACAAGAGAAATTCTATCGAAATATGTTTTTGACATATAAGCAAGATTTATAGCTGAACATGAATGAATCGAATTTCTTTCATTCTTAGATTGAATGATACACAATGTGATATCTTTTGAATGAAAGTTGAAATAGCCTGACACAAGATAGAAAATTGTAATAGAAGTTATAAGATTCGAAAGCTCTGATAGACATAACATTTTAAAAATGTAAGCTAAATATGAATGAGCTGGATTTATTTTCTTCTATGAAGAATTCCTTCTTCAAATAAATGGTAGCTTTTTGAATGAATTTTAAATAGCTGATCCAAAATAGAAAAATTAAATAAGAGTTATAATTTTTAGAAGCATCATAGAAGAGACATTTTGAAAATTTAAACGTTTCCTAGTAGTATACGCCTAATCGAACTGAAAAATAAGAATACATTCTACAATATCTGTTATAACAAAAAATCTTTCCAGCTTCCTGGAAGAAGTAACAACGTTCGACACAAGAAAGAGAAATCATGTGTCAAGCATAAATTATGAAACACATGCAAACACATCGAGAATACTGTAACAAAACTTCGTTGTTTAATAAGGTGAAATATCATGTTCCAGTAAGCAAATTGAAAATCGCATAACACATTTGAAAGCACAATTTCATCAATTATCAAAATATTAAAAAATATATATCCAAATTCTTTTCCGGAGCCCTCTATACAATGTATAGATTTGTATATATTCTACATAAATGCAAAAATTTAGTTCAGTTAGGAAACGCATAACAAAGTTTAAAACCCCCATTCAGAATTTACCGCCAATAAAGTGGAAATGTACCCAAATGAGTTTGTGCAGACCTGTATATGTTCTATAAAATGTATACATAGTATCATGTTATATGCAAAAAAAATATTTAAATTTAATACAGAATACCACAATTGAAAACGCACTTCCAGCAATTATTGCTGATAGTAAACGAATTATTTTGTGTTTCTCTGTAAATGAAGAATTGATGCTACGCAAACCATCTTACAGTAAGCATATTGTAATGCATTTTAGTGATGCAATATTATTATGCTTGTCTTGAAATAGTGAAACATCACTAAAATACATCACAAACAATTTTTCCCATAGACCATAACGTAAGGGAATTCATTTGAGTGTCTCTGCCAAAGACCTATAAGCCCTATACCATCCATTTTCCACTGAAGAAATGCCATAATATGCATAAATAACATATATCAATTACATGGCAATACAAGTATGATTGCAGAAGGTAGAGTTTGGAAAGACTGAAGGCGACAGTTAGACAAATGGCAGACAGACAAACAGCAGTCAGACAGACGGCAAACATAAGACAGAGCAACAGAAGTCAGACAGACGACAGACGGACAAACAGCAGACAGACAAACAGAAGACTGACAAAGCACTTTAGTGAATTAAATTCCTGCCTTTCTTGACATTTAGTTTTTTGCACTTTCAATAGTTTGCTTTCCCAATGTTATTTTAAAAAAATATTAATGTATTTTTAGGGAAGAACTTACAAGAATAGATAATAAAATTATCTATTTTAATTTCGAATTATCATTTTTAGCCCATCGCTCCTTCACCCACTCATTTGTGCAAGCATACGCACTAAAGGGAAAAATATGTATGTTATTTTACTCAAACATTTTTGAACCCACTCAATATTTTTTTAATGTTCGCGCTACTGTTCGTACTTAATTATTTTTAACAAAATACACGTCGAATTGGGTCATGTGAAAATACCTTTCCACGTTACTTTTTCATTTTATTTATTTAAGAATCTAGGGGGCTCTGGCTCCTACGAGCTACGCTCGTCAACCCCCGTTCAGACACCGCAGACTCTAACAGCACGCTAATTTGATCGACTTTAAAAAGCTTTCGGAAGATTGAATTATAATTTGAATCTGACAATTATAATCTGACGTAATTTTCACCAAACTTTTCTTTCTCTTTTTAATATTCACGTAAAAATACTTTTGTTAGAAATGAAATATTATGATCATCTTAAAATATCAAATAAATGTCTCGCGCAATTTTAAAATTTAAACTGTTTTGCAATATTATTTTTTGTTCATTTTACGTAATAGTGTAATGTAAGGTAAGTAAATGTGACGTAAATTCTCCTATTTAAGACTTCTAATTTATGTTAATGAATTTATTATTTTACAATATTCTTTCTCAAATTTCCAATTCACTTGTAAATATAGGTTTTATAACGTAATTTTCAATGAGTTCCTGCTTTTTATATTTTCTGTTTATAATAGTCACGTGTAAAATAAATTTTTAATTTGAAACAAACATTATTGTTTGCGCAGTTTATACAGTTGGCAATAGTTTAAATTAATACAATTTTCTAAAATATGTAAAAAATATCTCTCGAAATGCTGAAAATTTGAATTTAAAATAGAAATAAACCTCAAAAAAATAAGTCAAATTAAAAAAACTAAATGCAGTCTGCACACCTGGAAATTCTGACGCATAAAATGATCTAAAAATGATTAAATTCCTACGTATAGTTTTTGCTCCTATAAAACTTTTTTTAATGGAACTATTTTGTCCATCTTTGGCATTAAATAACTCTTAAAATAACTTTTCGATTTGAAAAACTGTCTGCATCAGCGTGTTTATCAACATTTCTCTATAATACTACCGATTTTCATATTTTCGTTATGCAAAAGTTTTTCTAATACTAACGAAGAAAGGCCAATGCTTAAGCATTCAAATTGGATGCCGTTCTGCCGGGAATATCTACGCAAGATTTTCATTGGTTCATTTCCAAATCAAAACTTTTTTTTATATATATAGAAGGATAAGGTCACGCAGAACAAATTGTCAAAATGGCAAGCTGCAGTTTCATTAAGCACTAATTCGAGATGTGTCTGGAATTGCATTCCAAGTTGTCCAAATTTAATGATTGTAATTTTTTTTATTATAATGTTTCTTTTCGATAATCTCACAATTTTCTCTTAATCTGCAAATTGGGCTGTATTGGGAGCCAATAATTAGCGTTTCAGTTTCTTAAATCGAATTCAGACAAACTCAGTTAGTCAAAATTCATGTGAAATTTTGTGAAATTTCACTATATATTGCTTTAACATGAATCTCTTTTTTATCGAAAATAAAACCGGGTATTTTTTTTTTTTTTTAGTTGAGAATAAAATGCTCAGAGTTTAAATTAAACCGATACGACAAAAAGTATATTTACATTATTTTTGGAGTGCTCATTTTTTGCAGTACATCGTGCAAACCATATTTTTCAAAACATTCTAGAAAATAAGTTTATCACTTCTTTACTTCTAAAAATCTTGTTTTCTTTCCGGTGATTTATATGTGACATAAAAAATGACACCCTAAATAAAATGTTCTTTTTTTTTTTTTAGCAACTCTAAACTTTTATTGAGCAATTTTGTATCCTTTTATTTAAATTAAACCATATTTACCATAAACTAACACGGCTATGCTAAAATAAAATTAAAAAAAATGTCTGAAAAAAAATAACCCAATCTTTATTATTTATTACAAATAATTTAACAACATGTAATGTCACATGCTTCTGTTTTTATTACATAACAGTTAGTATTGAGCTGAAAATAAACTTCTGAAAAAAAGATGTATACAACATGTCTTCATTTGCGTCTAAATAAAATGTTTTTCTCTGGCAGAAAAAAAAAAAATGATGAAAAGAGCTTTTGTTAAATTATACTTAACAAAGTAAACACTATAATTTGAGGCACTTTAAATCATCCTAAAATTAAATAAAAAAAGATAACAATTGTTGAAGATAATGTTGATAGTTTTCTTTGGGTATAACTTTCTTTTGACATTTATATAATGTTTGAGATTAGACAACAAAAGCATTGTTTTATCAGAACAAATGCATTATTTCAATGCTCCATTTAAAATTTTTTAAAGTAATCATTGAAGAATTTATTAAAAGTTATTAAAGTGAATGTAAATAACCAAATGTTTATTTTCTATTATTTACTTTCTATTATTTTATCAGTATAGGTTTACGCGCACTTCGAGCCATGCATTATTTCAATTTATTTATATTTTTTAAGTAATTAACGAAGTAGGATTTCCCCTATTTGATCTTTAATCCTTTTTCTTTCTTTTCTGGCCAACTGTAGAAAAATTCAACTTTCTTCTCCAAAAATATTTTTGCTATTTTTTTTTATAAATCATCACGTCATAACTGGTTTAGAAAAATATTGTAGTACTGGACAATCTAATAAAACGTTTATTACCATAATTTATTATTTTTCGGAATGTACTTAATATTTTCTTCTATATTACATTAAAAAAAAATCTGAAGTGATTCCACTGGACGCTCTTAGCATTTTACAGAATACCGGAAACAGCTGGACTCGAACACTGGACCTCTTCTTTCAAAATTGAAGTCACTAATGCTTGACAACATCATCTCAATAATAAAAACTCTGCTATTTTTCTTTGGTGACAGTTCCTATAGAATGTCAAAAATGGTTTAAAAATGGTTTAAAACCTAATCTTTCGGCCGATTACTACGAAAATTTATACAGTTTATTTTCGGCAGTGGTCTATAACAAATGCAACAAATAGCTGGTCAACAGGAAGTGTCGTTTGGAAGCTACGCGTTTAAAATTTTGCAACAAACTGCCCAGTCATTCCACCATTTTTATAGGAAACGGATACATGGCCGTAATTTAACTATATATTTTGACCATATTATTGCTCATATTTCGGGCAAAATAGAGTTAAATAACGGTTATGTAACTGTTTTCTCTAAACAATCGAATGACTGGACAGTTTGTAGCAAAATTTGTGTATCGTGCACATTCACACACACAAACGTCATGATTACTATGCTTTCCTTATACTATGTGCTTGAAAATTATAAAGAGTAAACGCTTGCCAGGTAATTAAACAAATTATAGCACTAAAGATAATTTTTCATTTAAAGTGCAATTTTTATTTTGAGAAAAAAATGACTGTCATTCATCGGTTTAATAAGAAAAATAAAAAGCAACTCTAGTATACTTCTAAAGGGAATGAAATATTTTAAAAAACTTGTAAACAAAATAATGAGTGAAAATTATATTTCACATGCAACACAATTAAACACATTGTAGAACTAAAAACATAATTTTTCATGTAAACTCTGATATTTTGAGGAAAAATACCTGTTTTTCAAGTTGTTTAATATTTGATATATAAAACAATTAAATAATTCAAAAAAATAACTCTTATATATTTAAGATGGAATTAAAATATTTTTCAAAATCTTGTATAGAAAAGAAAATGAGTGAAGATTATATTTATCTTGCAGCATGATTAATCAAATTATAGAACTAAAAGTAATTTTTCATATAGTGTGTATTTTTTTAGAAAGAATAACTGTTATTCAAGCTGTTTAATTTTTAACGTTTTAAAACACTGAAATAAGTAAACAAAAAAAAGCACTTGCATATTTCGGATGAAACTAAAATATTTAAAAAAAATGTTCTATAACAAAGAAAATGAGTGGAAGTTCTGTTTCACATGCAATGTAAGTAGCTACATTGCAGCGTTATTTATGAATATTTATCTTAAAGTATATATTTGGGAAACAATTATCGATATTCACGCTATTTAATGACCACAGTCTAAAACAATTTTTGAAGTTAACTGAAAAATACCACAAGAACATTAATGATGGTATTTAACACACTTTTTGCTGTGAGCTCAAAAGAAGAAAATATATTTATCGGTACATCTATAAGAAAAGAAATACTCAAAGAGAAGTTTGATGAAGTGGCAATTTTCGGTCTATTAAGTTATTGTAACAAAAGAAAAACAGCCATATCTGATACTAATTAAATTCAGATAGATATTCGGGCTCGGGCTTCACAAAATGCAAGAAATTTCTGAAATAAATTCCATCACAAAAGCTGTGTAAAAAAAAAAAAAAAAAAAAAAAAAACAGATAATGAAATAATTAATATATGGGGCAAAAATAATTCTAAGATTACTGGTTGAATGGTGATATTATAAAAACATTAAAAGAAGTTTCTACCTAATTAATGTGAATATATCATTTAAAGGGCGAAAGTTAGTACATAACAGTAATCGAATCTTTTATAAAGATATTTATTATAAGATATTATACTTTTAAATATATTTAGAAAAGTATTTTTAACAACACTCTAATACATCTTTTAAGCCCTTTTCTCCTTACAATTTTTTTTGCAAAAAAGTTAAGTTTTTCTCCCAAAACGTAAAGAAAAAATAGACATATCCCGATTTAAAAAAAAAAAAAAAAAGTTTTTGCAGGAGGCCTGGAAGGAATAACTTTATGAAAAGATTTCGCTAAAGCAGCCAATTTTTGAAAACATGAAAGCAGGGCGCAGCTAATACTTGAATAAAATGTAATAAAATCTTGATAAATCGTAATGTTTTCTTGATCATGCATTTTTTATAAAAAACTTTTTTTTCAAACATGAATGTAAGTTTTTTTAATGCTAAAAATTCTATAGTAAACATTTTTATATTAAAGAGATATATTTTACAGACAAACATGATAAATTAACAGCATTGACATGAAGATGCTAATTAACAATACTTTGTTGCTGTTGCTTGCAAAAATATAATTGCACAGCTGAAAATATTTAAATGAGAACTGAGAGTATCTTAAAATGCGATATTTTGGTTTAATAAAACTGATTAATATACAATAAAAACTACTCAGAAATACTCTTTGATTAAATTTATATATTATAGAATACATTATAGAAATACTCTATGATTTTACATTGAGAAAAGAATTAGAAATGTTGAATAGGTAGGTTATTAACTAATGATTTTTCCTCCTTCTCTGTTTGTTCTTTGTATCTTTAAAAAGAAACATTGAATTTTAAATTAAATTCACCAGCTATCGCCTTCTACCAAGTGTAAATCAAAATTATGCAATTTCCATAATCGGTACTTACCTTAAAATATGATTTTAAACATAAACATTAAATGCTTAAAAAAAAAAAAAAAAAAAAAAAAAAAAAAGCTATTTTTACTCTAATAATTGGTAATTGTGAAAAATAATTTTAATTACAAGATTTGCTTAAAAATCATTTACAAAACTCGTTTCAGTATATATCTTTTTAAAAGTACTTTTTTGCTAGATGATAAATATTTTACATTAAAAATGACAGTAAGAACTTTCGTTAACATCAATAAAACTTTCATCTTCAATTTTGTATCAGCCATAAAAATTTACTTGGAGATTTCTTGTCAGATTTTCTAAAATAAAACATATTTCATATAAATTAACAACATTAAACTCTGAAATAAAGTGTTTGAAGAAAATAACTTAATCTTGATTAGATTTGTGTGTTCCATTGAAAATTTATAATCTCTTGTATTTATATTTTTGTTGCCTTATTGCACGAAAGGATGCTTTTTCAGCAAATGATATGAAAACGTAAAAAGCACAATATTTGTAATTTCTGTTTATGTTACCAAGCATTTCTCAGGAGAAAAATACTGTACGACTGATGAACTAACAAATTAAACTACACATTTTGTTGGACTCTAAATCATCCTAAAAAATATTGTTTTTTAAAAAGATACTTTTAAAAGGTTATGTTGGTCATTTCCTTTGGGTATAATGTATGTTCGACATTTGTATTACGTTTGAAATCTGACGGTAAGAGAATATATTTTCCCAAGCAATCGTATTTTATTTTAAAATATCATCTTTTTAAAAACTAATAACAAAAGCTTTGTAACATTGTTTTAAAACTGCTTCAGTATTAATTTACAACTCTTATAAGTTGTTGGAATACATTATGTTTGACATTTATGTTGTTTAAAAGTAGAAGTTAACAGAACATTTCTTTTTCAAAATAAAAATGTTCATTTAAATGTTAAAATCTAATCATAAATTTAGATAAATAGATTTGTTGCAAGTTCCTCCTTTAGCG
The DNA here is from genome assembly GCA_963932465.1 of Maratus speciosus. Lineage (NCBI taxonomy): Eukaryota > Metazoa > Arthropoda > Arachnida > Araneae > Salticidae > Maratus > Maratus speciosus. The sequence continues at coordinate 403,280,736 of OZ010794.1, read as the reverse complement.
GTTTTATCGATTGAAGGTGCCAACTTTATGGTGCTATAATAGATGATTCTATGGGAGGACAAATAATTTTATGCATGCAATTGTAATTATAACGTAAATCTTGTTTTTCTCAGAAGTATATTTTACAGATTGGTGAGCGGATTACTCAAAAACGATTTAATCGATTAACTTTTCATTTTATGAAGTCTTTACTTATATAGTTACGTAGCAAAACAACAACAATTTTTTTAAATTATAAAAAAACAGTTATTATTTTAAGATAAAAATTCAACTTTATCTTTAGACAGCCGCCTACAATAAACTGTAAAATACATTATAAAATAACCTTATAAAACAAACTGTATTCAACAAAAAATGTAATTATTATTTCATATTTCGAATTTTCGCGAATAAAATTTATTTTATTATAACTGATCTTGAGGTCACCACCGGCTGTGTGTACAAAACTAGCAGGTGTTTAAAACATTGTAGGTTATATATATACATAGTTGCCAACTTGTACGGATTTTTGCTACCACTAAAATTTTATCGAAAGTTTTGCCTAATTCATACGCCGAATTGAAGTAAATTCTGATAATTAAATAAGGCATAAATTTCTGTTAAATTTTAGTGGTAGCAAAAATCCGTACAAGTTGGCAGCTATGTATATATATATATATATATACTAGCAAAACCCGCAGTTTTGCCCGCGTAATAGTTGAAATATGTCAAGTTATATTTGTATATATATAATTTTTTTAGAAGAAATTATATTTTTTAAAATATTTCAAACATTACTCATTAACACACAGTTTGACTAAACTTCCTTATTATACTGCATTAGGCGAAAATGGGAATTACATTAATAAGAAGAACTAAAGCAAATTCTAAATAAATCATAATTTCGAAAGTATTATGAAGCTTTTATTCTCATTTCATACGCTCATTTCAGTATTCCTCTGAAGTTTTGAATTATTTAGAAACCGTTCTCAGTACGCATTTACACCTCAAATTTAACCATCATATCGAATTACAAGCTTTTTGTCTACCGGCCTACAATCTCTTTGGCGGCAGTGGCTTGGACCAAGATCTGTCATTATTATTTTTGAAATCCGTTCCGTACTTCTTGAGATTGCATAGAAATCGCCATTTAGAACGTTTTTTAAAACGATTTTTGTACATTTTCAACTCTTTTCAATTTCGAATTTTTTTAAGAAATGTTCTTAGAGATCGTACCGGGTGTCCCAAAAAGGACTGACTGATTTTAAAATTCAATAACTTGCAAACGGTGACAGATATTAAAAAAATTCTTGCAGGAGGTTTATGCATAAGGTCAAAAGTTTTATTACAGTGATTTTCAATTTTAGTTCGATTTACAAACAATAGATGGCGCTGTAAGCAACAGTCGCTAAATTCAGGCTCGATTTTTGGTACTTCGTGGCCCGGATAATACATTTCCATCTCCTTTTTCTGCATGGAACAAGATAAAGGACCAAAAATCGAGCCTGTATTTAGCGACTATTGCTTACAGCGCCATCTATTGTTTGTAAAGCGAACTAAAATTGAAAATCACTGTAATAAAACTTTTGACCTTATGCATAACCCTCCTGCAAGAATTTTTTTAATATCTGTCACCGTTTGCAAGTTATTGAATTTTAAAATCAGTCAGTCCTTTTTGGGACACCCGGTATATATCTTATAAGCAACTACCATTCCAAATTTCATGTTTCTAGGCCCTTCAGTAACACAAAAATCACATTTTTAGAACGTTTTTTGCTCATATACCCCCTTTTAGGTTGTGGCATCGACTTAAGATATAGCCCATGTTCCAACGTGGACTAACACAATCATTTTGATACCATTACTTTTGAAAACGGCTCGCGTAGGTCCAGAGATTACCTCCTACAAATAAACAAACACACTTTTATTCTTTATAATATTAGTATATATATATATATATATATATATATATATATATATATATATATATATATATATATACTGCAATGGTAATAAGTTATTTTTCTTACATCATTCTAAAATATTTCGTTTAGTATATTATTTTCAATATTGTAAATGAGGTAAAATATTTAAACCTTTAAATATAAATGTTTGCTGGTAAAATATTGGACATGTGTTACAGGATAATTAATCATTATATTTTCTTACATCTAACATCTTATCTATATCTATACTCCTATTATAAAGAGGAAAAAATTGTTTATTTGTCGGAGGTAAGCTCAGGAACTACCGAACCGATTCCAAAAGTAATGGTATCAAAATGATGGTGTTAGTCCAACTTAGAACATAGGCTATATCTTATGTCGGCGCCACTACGCCAAAGGGGGTGCAGGAGCAAAAAACGTTCTAAAAATGCGATTTTTGCGATACTGAAGGGCCTAGAAATATGAAATTTGGAATATTAGTTACTTATAAGATTTAAACGTTGTCTAAGAACAGTTCTTAACAATTCGAAATTTAAAAGGGGTGAAAATGCACAAAAAGCGTTCTAAAAAACGTTCTAAATGGTAGTTTCTACATAATTTCAGGAAATACCAAACCAATTAAAAAATATTGGTGTTAAAATGATGGTGTTAGTCCAACTTAGAACATAGGCTATACTTTATGTCGGTGCCACTACCCCAAAGGGGGTGCAGGTGCAAAAAAACGTTCTAAAAATGCGACTTTTGCGTTACTGAAGGGCCTAGAAATATGAAATTTGGAATATTAGTTACTTATAAGATATAAACGTTGTCTAAGAACAGTTCTTAACAATTCGAAATTTAAAAGGGGTGAAAATGCACAAAAAGCGTTCTAAAAAACGTTCTAAATGGTAGTTTCTACATAGTCTCAGGAAATACCAAACTGATTTTAAAAATATTGGTGTCAAAATGATGGTGTTAGTCCATCTTAGAACATAGGCTATATTTTATGTCGGTGCCACTACCCTAAAGGGGGTGCAGGAGCAAAAAACGTTCTAAAAATACGATTTTTGCGTTACTGAAGGGTCTAGAAATATGAAATTTGGAATATTATTTACTTATAAGATATAAATGATGTCTAAGAACAGTTCTTAAACAATTCGAAATTTAAAAGGGATGAAAAGGCACAAAAAGCGTTCTAAAAAACGTTCTAAATGGTAGTTTCTCCATAATCTCAGGAAATACCAAACCGATTTAAAAATTTTGGTGTCAAAATGATAGTAACAACGTTTGCTCCAAGATAGGCTATGTTTTATGCCGGTGCCACTACCCCAAAGGGGGTGTAGCAGAAAAAAACGTTCTAAAAATGCGATTTATGTGTTATTGAAGGGCCTAGAAATATGAAATTTGAAGTATCAGCTACTTATTAGATATAAAGGATTTCTAAGAACAGTTCTTAAACAATTCGAAATTTAAAAGGGGTGAAAATGCGCGAAAAGCGTTCTAAAAAACGTTCTAAATGGTGATTTCTACACAATCTCAGGAAATACCAAACCGATTTAAAAAATAATGGCGTCAAAATGATGGTGAAAACCCTTGCTCCAACATAGGTTATGTTTTATGTCAGTGCCACTACCCCAAAGGGGGTGCAGGAGGAGTAAATTGCGGTTTTTGCATGACGGAAGGGCCTTGAATCCTGAAATTTAGAATGGTAGTTAGTTATAAGATATAAATGATCTCTAAGGACATTTCCTAAAAAAATCGAAATTTAAAAGGGGGGTCAAAATGCGAAAAAAGCGTTGTAAAAAACGTTCTAAATTGCGATTTCTATGCAATCTCAGGAAATAATGAACCGATTTCAAATATAATGTTGTAAAAATGATGGGGACAGATCTTGCTCTAAGATAGGCTATATTTTATATCTGTTTCCACTACCCCAGAGGAGATGCAGGAGCAAAATGAGCAAAAAGCGTTCTAAAAACGTTCTAAATGCCGATTTGTCACCAATATCTCAGGAAGAATCAAACTGATTTCAAAAGTAATGGTAAGAAATTGATGCTGACAGCCTCTGCTCTAACATAGACGCTATTTTAAGTCGGTATCACTATCACCTAGACGTTGCAGGAGCCAAAAAATCGTTCCAAATTTCGATTTTTGTAATCGGTAGGGGCTAGCAACTTAAAATTAGGCAAGGTACATATTTATTACATATAAATGATATTTAAGAACACTTTTGAAAAAAATTGGAAATTTAAAAAGGGGTGAAAATGCGCGAAAAGCGTTCTAAAAACGTTCTAAGTTTCGATTTATACTCAATCTCAGGAAATTCCAAAGCTATTTCAAAAGTAATGGTTGCAAATCAATGGTGACAGTCCCTGCTATAATATAGGCTATATTTTATGTTGCTGTCACTATCATCTGAGGGTTGCAAAAGCAAAACATGTTCTAATTTGCGTTTTTTGCATAACTGAAGGATCTAACACTTTGAAGTATGGCATGGTATTTACTTACAAGATGCAACTCCTTTCTAAGAACTGTCGAAAGAAAGTTTCAAATTTAAAAAGATAAAGTGAGCGAAAAGCGTTATAAATTACGAATTTTATGTAATCTTATCAAATACCAAACCGATTAAAAAAAATAATGATGACAAATTGTTGGGGATAGAACCTGCTCAAACATAAGCTATATTTTATGTCTGTGCCACTACCACCAGAGGATTGCAGTAGCTAAAAACTTTCTAAATTGCGATTTCTGTGATACTGAAAAGGCTAGAAACTTTCAATATGGCGTGGTAGTTACTTATAATATATAAATGCCCTCGAAGGACTGTCAAAAATAAATTCGAATTAAAAAGGGGTGAAGTGAAGGGGAGGTGCGAAATGCATTCTAAAAAAGTCCTAAATTACGATTTCTACGCAATTTCAGGGAATATAAACCAATTATAAAAGTAATAGTTGCGAATCTGATAACAGTCTCTGATCCTACACAGGCTATATTTTATGCCGATGATTCTACCACCTGGGATACACAGGAACAACAAACGCTCTAAAAAAGGCCTTTAAAAGCTTTCTAAATTACGTTTCTGTGGAATATTAGGAAATAGCAAACCAATTTCAAAATTAATGTTGGCAAATTAATGGTGACAGTTCCTATTTCAACATAGCCCTTTATGTTGAGAGAGGTGGTAGGACTTTGAATTTGACATAATGGTTAATTTTAAGATGTAAGAAGATGGTTTCTGAAAAATTCAAAACTTCAAATGAATACTGAAATGAGCTCATCAATTGAGCATAAAAGTTTCAAATTATTATTTATTTAGTTTTATTTCGTTTTATTAATTTAAGTCTAATTTCTGCCTTATGCAGTGTAAACAATGATGTTTAATCAAACTATGTTTTAAATAGTAATTTTATTTAAATTATTCCTAAAAGTAATAAGTACCTTTTAATAAAATAAAATATTACCTTTTAATGAAATAAAAAATTATTTAGTACCTTTTAATAAAAATTAGACATATAAATATCACTTGGCATATTTCAAATATTACGCGAGCAAAGCCGCGTTGTTTGCTAGTTTTGTAATAAATCTAAAAGATATTTTATTTTTTCTATATGTGCTTTGAAAAAAGTCTATGCAATAAAAATGTCATTTTAATAAATATAAAATTTAAAGATATAAATATGCTTTCCTGTAGATCCATTCTTTTCAGCTTTAACAGATTTGTCTATTTTTAATTTGATATTTATTTCAAAGTTTTGGAAATTTTTCAAAATAAAAATATAATAAATTGAAGATAGCCAGCATCTGATTATGGAAATTTTGAAATACTTAAATCTTTCGTTCGAGAAAGATGATAATTTTGAATGAAATATATAAATCGTAGAGTTGGATGGGCCAATTACCAAAATTTCTCCTATCACATATACATCTTAACATTTCAAAAAGTAGTTTCAAAGGTTAATACTTCATTATTATAAATTTAATACTGTACTTAATTTTCATCTCAAATTTCTGCTTCAGTCAATTAATCGGATTAAAAACGAGTTAATCTCGATCATGATATTTATTAAAATGAAGAGTTTTTCGTTATGCTGTTTGTTCATCAGCTTTTTCCATTAGCCGGATTAGCGGGATACGAAGTTCACGTCACTTCACGAGCCACCGATGTACAATAGGACTACGAAAAATCGAGAAAACTATGCAAAAATCGTTATTACAGCTCCCTCTTCCGGCAGAATATTTCCAAATTGAAGAATGACCGGCTGGCCATAGCCAAAATCATATAAAATATCGGCTCGATTCTGTGCATAACTTCATTCACTTTTCGATGGCACAATAATGAAAATGGCACAAAAAATCGCTATTATAGTGCCCATTCGGGGAATATTCCCAAATTAAAAGGGGGCATGTTGGCCATTGCCAAAAACATACACAAAATATTTGGTTCAATTCTATGTGTAACTTTTCGATTGTACAATAGCGACACACGGACAGACAGGCATTTGGTATAACTAATTTTTTTTTGTTGTTGTTATCTCTGACCCCTGAAACGTGCAAGTACGTCAAAAACCAGAAGCCGAAAATTTTTTTGATTCAATACATTCTTCTATTGAAGATAAAGTAAAAACGAAATAAGGTAAAGCTATTCCAATCAATGTGTAGCTCGCTATTTTAGGTAGTTTCCGTGTGATATACTACCTATTGCATTCTCCCTTATGATGGAATTTCAGAATTTCGATTTTTTGATGGAGGCAGAATATCTTTCAAAAAATTATGTCAAAGTGGGCATTTTGAACAGAATTTCCCGAAGTAATTGTGTTAGAAACGAAAAATATTGTCCTACTGAAAAAATATTTGTTTATAAAATAAGTTTTAATTGATTGAACGAAAAATAAAAATACAAGTCGCTTATAAATCTCTTCAAAAATTACGTCAGCAAGTTTCATATTTTTTCTTCTAAATATGAATCTGAAAATGAACCAGATTATTTTGATTTTTTGTGCATGGAAATGTATTTTTTTTTATTACCGCCTTAACATGATTCTGATAAAACCAACTCTTATTTAAAAATGAAATAAAAACTCGTCAAAAGCGGCCAGATAAAATTGTTAAAGTGGGTTTATGTCTAAGCATGATTTAGTTTTTGTTGGTGAAATAAGTACTTAACTTCGAAATCTACCTCCGCCTGTAGGACAGGCTTGTAGGCAGGGATTTTTTTTTTTTTTTTTTTTTTTTTTTTTTTTTTTTTTTGTTCATTCAGTCTGCTTGATTTCCGCAACTCTTTTGAAATAGTATACTTATTATTTTCACATTTTCACGCTATCCAATCTGTTATGGAATAAGGTGAATATTAGTATTTCAATGAAGAAATCTGAATTTTTAAAAAAGTAGCGCATTGGCATCATTATTTTCATTTGTTTCATAAAGTCCATTGTTCAATTTTTACGTTATAATCAAATTCAATTCTGTGATCCGGAAAGAATGTGAATTATTTTCTTTTGTATTCTTCTCAATAACTATTGGCAAAAAAAAACGTATTCCTTTTGATACCATTCGCAGCCACTTAAAAAAAAGGGGGGCGTGACATGCTAATCGTTAAAGAAAAAATGCAATCTAGCCTATTTTGAACAAGTAACATTATATTTAATGGGTGGAAAAAATTGTGTGCAGATATGGGTCGCTGCCCTTTTTTGGATTTTAAAATTTAATTAACTAAATATTCAGCACATCTGGTGATTTTGAAATAAATTTTAAAAATAAGTATGAAAGTAAAATAAGACTTTAAAACACCTGTTTACATGAGGTTCCAATGTTCATCTAGAAAATGACACCTATTGTTTGACTGCAATTTATGTTTTTCCCCAAAAACTTCGTTATAATGTAATAATTTGGCGACAGCACCGAACTCAGTTATGAAAACTTCACTGCCCTTTTGATGCTTAGTATAAAGTGCAATTAAGTGAATTTATTTAAAAATATATAATTTTTGCTCTGTGTTTTATTTAATACAGGGCAACCGGAAAGAAAAAAAAAGAGGATCTTTTTTAGGATTTCTAAATGGATTTCAACACTTTTAATCTTAATTAATGTTAAACAAATAATAGATAAATGCATATTGTGATGTTTGTACACGCCCTCTCGCCTATAGAAGCGCCATCTATGGCCAAAAGATGAGAATCAGGCAGAACTTGGGATAGCTTCACCTAGGAAGGTGAGCTAAGAAAAACCTGTGAACGGCTGCGGACACTCCCGGTCGTAAAGTAACGAACGAAACCCCATGAGGAATGGGACAGTTACAATTGTTATTTATATGTATTAGTGTTGTGCATCGTGATGTCCTCCGTGTTGTAATAAACGTTTGTGATGTTTAGATCATTGGCCAATCCTTTCAGAAAGCTCACACGCGACCATTCGGTTGCCCTTTACACTGGCGTCAGAAGTATTGTGGGATTTGGATTTGGCCAATAAGAAATATTAACGTGCGGATTGTCCTTTCGCTATCTTTGGATTATCTTTTCCCTATATTATCCCTATCGGACTATCTTGTTACGGAGGTAAGATTTTATTACATTACTTGGCAGACAAGCTCTCAAAATTAAAAAAAGCTCGTGGAGCCACTAAAAGTTCTATTACGTCAATAATTAAAAAAATCGAAGATAATTTTGTGTCCGAAACGCCAAACTTAGACGATCTCGAAGAAAATTTGGCGATGTTAGAACAGAAAGCTAGCGATTTGAAGCAAGAAGATAACGAGTTATTATCATTAATTGATGATTTATCTGAAGTCGAAAAAGATGCCAAGGGGTCGGCAGAGTACCAGGAAAAAAGTACGCTCTGGAAGTTCAGAGTGAATAAAAAACTAAAACAAAAAGACCCCCCCCCCCTGTATGTCCCGCAAATAGGTGCGTAGAATTTCCTAACACGGTCAAACTACCGACACTTAAAATTGAAAAATATTATGGAGATATTAAACTTTTCCAGAATTTCTGGAACTCGTTTATAACAGCGGTACATGACAATGAACACCTCTCAAATATTGAGAAAATGAATTATTTATTCAGTTATTTAGGAGGGCGTGCGTATAATTCTATATCGGGTTTTGCGTTATCTGATAAAAATTACATAGAAGCAGTCGACTTACTTAAAAGACAATTTGGTAGGAAAGATTTAATTATTACCAGTTATATTAATACGCTGTTAACTTTAACCCTAGAACTACCGAAAATTTTACTCAAGTTTTATAAAAATATTACACATCAGAATTCTTATTTAAAACTATTGAACTTATTTACTTAACTCATTATTGTCTGGTTTAGATATTTAGTTTATTTTAAAGAAATTTCTGGTTAGAATAAATATTTCGAATGTACCCATCGGGCCCATTGGACCCGTATGGTAGACGGAGGGTTAAAACCGGTTACAAAATCGCAGGACGTCATGTCATTACGTAAATTATATGACGCTATTCAAACGCAGATTCGTAGTCTAAGGTTATTAGAAATGGAAGCGGACAGTTTTGATGCACTATTGACTGCGATAATTTTAAAAGCATTACCGTATAATTTATCGCTTGAGTTCAATAGAGAAAGTGTCAAAAATTCTGAAGAGAATTACGACGTGGATAAATTATTATCATTTATCCGAAATGATTTGGAGGGTAGGGAAAAGCAAACACAAATTATAAATTTATCTTCTGATCATTCAAGGCCAAAGTACTTATCAGAAATATTACCGGAATGTAAACAGATTAACAAAACATCTGGCGTAGCTGAAGTGTTTGCTTTAGAGAATGTTTGTTTGTTTTGCAGGTCAGATAATCATCTAACTGAAAAATGTGACAGATATTCAATTCAGGAAAGAATTAATAAATTGAAAGCTGGGGTTAGATGTTTTGCGTGCTTAAAGCGGAAACACATAATTAAATATTGTACGGGAAAAACTAAATGTAGGCTATGTTCTAAATTACATCACGTGTCAATTTGTAATTCTTTAGTTGGGAAGGGTAATAAATCATAAAAAATACGAATGAAAATGCGCTGTCAGCCCGAGTAATGTCGCGGAATGTATTTGATTTAGAATGGGTGCGAGAAAAGAGAAAGTTAATTGAACCACTCCAATTTATAGACTTAGAAGTTGAGAATAAAATTTTACGAGGGGTCATTGACACCGGTACTCAGATTTCAATTATAAAGAGCAATTGTGTACCGGAACATTTTAAAGTACCATACGGTTCAATTATACTTAAATCAGCTTTCGGACACGAGTTAAGAGCACCGTTAATAAACATCCCATTAAGCATAGCAGCAGATAAAGTACATTGCAGGGTGTTCCCAAAAATAGTAATAACGTGCGCGATGGTTGATAATTTAATTAATGATTTACTGTTATCTTTAAATGTTCATAAGGAATTAAGCACAATAAGCGAAAGTAACGAACCCGACACCACAATAAATGATTTTAGTACTATAAATTTGCCCCGTACGAGTGAAAACAACGCGGTAGATTTAGATTTAGCTTGCGCTGCTACGGAGGCCGAACAGGTTAAAATAGGAAATGCAAACGAGAATATTGATAACGATGGCAATGAAAATACCAGAAATTTCATGAACGACTAGGAAAAATTTAAATGGGAACAAAAGATGGATGCATCACTAAATCAGTGTTGGACAGATGCCAAAAATGAGCGTAATAATTATTTTGTTCAGGACGATCTGTTATACCATCATGACAAAATTTTAGGGGAAACGGTACATCAATTGCTCGTGCCCGAGCCACGTAGAAAGCAGTTGCTAGAGCTCGCTCATTCAAGCCCCTGGGGTGGACATTTAAGAAAACGAAAGACCACTGAAAGATTAAAATATTCTTTTTTTGGCCTGGGATTAAGACAGATGTGAGCGGGTTTTGCGACAAATGTTTGTCCTGTCAGCTTCGAGCGAAAGCAAATAAGTTTGATAATGTACCGATAACCCCAGTAACTCATCCTGACGAGGCGACGCAGATTACTAAAGACGATCCGAATAATTTCCACCAAAAATTACACCTAGACCGTTTAACAGATAAGGAGAGGGAAAAACTAATTAATGTTGTGGGCATACAGGGAGGTGCCGAATGCTACAGGGAGGTACCAAATGCTACAACGAACGTTAGTCCATTCCATATGTTATATGGTAGGCGTCCAACTGGTCCTCTTTCCATATTAAAGTCAGCATGTACTAATGAGACACCTTTACCATTTAATCAAGTAGGCTCGGTTACCAATTACTTAAATGACTTGAAAGTACAGTTTTGCCATTTCTGCCAAAAACATTTGCACGATAATGAAATCCTAGAGTATAAAGTTCAGACAACACCTATAGGCGTGAGATATGCTGAAGATAACGATTTTTGAGAAATTGAAAATGCCCCGAAGATAATTAAAGATGATTCGAACGAACTCAAACATGCTCCTGATCCAGAGAAAGTAGCAGCGATACAGAATTTAGAAGTTTCGAAATACAAAGAACATTATGCCACTATAGAGAAGGAAGCCTACGCGGTTATTTTCGCTCTAAAAAAATTTGAACATTATATATACGGCTCGCAAGTGACTGTTGTGAGTGACCACAACCCTTTGAAATTCTTGACCGATTGTGCATCCCAAAGTGCGCGCCTTCAAAGGTGGGCTCTGGCATTGCAGCGATTTCAAGCCCACATAGCCTATCGACGTGGAAAACTCCACACTAATGCGGACTCATTAAGTAGGCTATATGCCTCACATTGGACTTAAATTAAAGAAACTTTGCCTTAAAAAAAAAAAAAAAAAACTCACGATAAACTTTTGATTTATTTTGTTTGTGATTATATGTTACCTCCAAGACTTTTCTGAATATGACTTTTGTGGACATTAATTGATTGAACATTATTATTTGAACTTTAAAATATTTATTCTAGAACTTTAACGCATCAATACTAATATCATAATCTCATATTGCATATTATCTTAGTTATCCTTTTTATTTATCCTTATGTTAAGTAAGTATTGTAATTTTGATTTTTATTAATAGTGTGTATACTAAAATGTTTATAGAGATTCCATTAGATTTTGATTAGTCTTTAAAGACTAAATCAAAACTTTGAATGGGGGAGGTGTGATGTTTGTACACGCCCTCTCGTCTATAGAAGCGCCATCTGTCGCCAAAAGATGAGTATCAGGCAGAACTTGGGATAGCTTCACCTAGGAAGGTGAGCTAAGAAAAATCTGTGAACGGCCGCGGACACTCCCGGTCGTAAAGTAACGAACGAAACCCCATGAGGAATGGGACAGTTACAATTGTTATTTATATGTGTTAGTGTTGTGCATCGTGAAATCCTCCGTGTTGTAATAAACGTTTGTGATGTTTAGATCATTGGCCAATCCTTTCAGAAAGCTCACACGCGACCATCCGGTTGCCCTTTACACGTATTGTTTTTAAATATTAAACTTTTCATTTTTCTTATTTATGTCTCACTTATTTTTTTCTTTTTAATATCCTTTCTTCTCCTATTTTTCTTTTTAATATTTATCTTGGGCACGTTAGCTCACAATAAATATTCCATCTTGTGCTGCGTTTGTGGCCTTGCCAACCTGTAATAGTGAGAAGTTCCAGGCTGGGTATCGTTCCATGTGGTCTAGTCGGTAGAACGTCAGTGCGCTATACTAAAGGCCCTGTTCGAGTCCCGGCATGAAATCTTTTTCACTATGTTGGCCTTTGCGCCTCTTAAGCAATTACTTTGAAATTTGGTTTTCATTTGAAATGTTGTATGCAAGGCGAATGTTTCTCTCTGGAATAATTTCCATGTATTAATATAAACACATCTATATTAATACAATAAAAAAAGTTACACGTAAACTATATATTCTCTCCGATCCATTATCTTACTGCGTATGATTTGTAAAAATACACTAAAATTAACCGAATTTAACCAGTTAAATTTCAATTTTTATATTTCACTGATTTTCAATAAAAATATTATTAAAATTGACGAAATGTTTAAAACTCTTAAATAAGAGAGATTATGCAACAAACAAGTCAATTATGAAATTGTGTTTTACAGATGTACTTTTTCAAAAAGTAGTCAACTGTTAAGGGATGTTCGTTACTGAAAATCAAAAGAAACTGTAATAAAACAGAAAGAACAAAAACAAAAACTAGAGAACAGGAATTCTGCTTTTTCAGAATTTAGTATCGCCCCCTACGAAAAAAAACCCATATATATATAAATATAGATACAGTAGAGTCCCGATTATCTGAGTTAATCGAACTTATACCTTTGAAATGGATCCTTTTCTTCTGATGGACTGATGGCTTCCATTATCATGAAACAGACATTATAAATGAAGTGTTAGGCGAAGAAAAAAAAATTATTGCAATTTTTTTCTCCCCATTCTACCCAGAAAATCAGAGCTCTAACTTTTTACGACTGCTCTTTCATCTTCACATAACACTTCATTTATAATGGTTGTTTCATAATAATGGAAGCATCAGTCCTTCAGAAGAAAATATCTGGGTTAAAGAGGCAACTCGGTTAAGCGGGACTCGGATAATCGGGATTCTACTTGTAGTTCAGTTTTTAAAACTTAAAACACTCGATTTTATTACATATAAAATGACGTCATTGGCATCCGCTGAAGAATTCCTCATTTGCGGCCCAGTATTAAACGACATGTATAGTAAAGCATAGTGCTGGGCGATTTCGATTTTTTTAATCGATTTAATCGATACTATGGGCAAATCGATTTAATCGATACTATGAATTTTTTAATCGATGTCTCTAAGACAAAATAAGATATTATCATTTTCATTTTCCTTAAAAAATTGAAGATAAAGTAGTTTGATGTGCCAATCCCAAAACTTTCATCTGCCTCATAAATGTTAAAACTTCAAAATTCACTATCATAGTGTCAAATTTAAATGATAACCTATGCGCATCAGGAGGATTAAAAAAGCATGGGTTCGTTGAAGTATGTGCATTTTAAAAGAAAATATAAGCATTGCATTTTCCTAACAAATCATTGAATTTCGGCCCACACCCTCTTAGGCTAATGTCAGACGAACGTCTTTTTGCACGCTTTTTTCGCTCTTACGCCATCCCTACACCTTCGCTAGCATGTGTAGGGAGCATGTGTAAGAGCGAAAAAAAGCGTGCAAAAAGACGTTCGTCTCATATTAAACTAGATGTCCGCAACGGAAAATCCCAATTCAAAGAGCATAAAAGCGACAGCTGTTGGGCAGTATACACCCAAGCCTAATAAGGATTTATTTATTAGTGTCACAGAATATGAAGTTTGATTAAATTCCGTGCATTAGTTTTGAGATATGGCTATCGCGAGTATCATGCAAAAAAGCAGTATAGCAGCGCAGCCTGTTACATGGTTAACACGAAAAACTCAGGAACAACATGTGTCAATGACACATAATATTAAGTTTGATGAAATTCCGGTCATTACTTTTTGAGATATTATTGCTAATATCGTGTAAATTCTGAAAAACAGTGTTAAATTCAGGGGCTGGTACGGTTGGACACCCCCCCCCCCGGAACATTGAAATGTCCCTCATGAAGATTTGAGATTTTATGCTTAATGGACGAAAGTCCAATCCCCCCAGAAACTCTAGAATGTCCCTCTCTTGAACCATATAAATTCTTCCCGGAGAAAAATGTCTGAATTCAACACTGCTAAAAAGAAGCAGTATGGCAGCACAACCTGTTATATCATTTACACTAAAACTAATCATAAACAACTTATGACAGAATATTAAGTTTGATGAAATTCCGTTCATTAGTTCTTGAGATATGATCCCTAAAATCATTTAAATCCAGAAAAACGCGTTGAATTCAGAGTGTAGCCCGGAGGGATATGCCACCCCCCCGTGCAACATTCAAATCTCCCCCCAGAAGGTTTGAGATATTATGCTTAATGTACAAAAGGCCAATCCCCTTCCCCTCTGAACTGCCCCTCTCTGTATCCGGAGAAAATTGTCTGAATTCAACACTGCTGATAAAATCTGCACAACAACGCCCCCTGTTGGGGGATTTACACCGAAATCTAATATGCAACAATTTATGCCAACGTCTAACTGAATGTGAAGTTTGATGAAAATCCGTGCATTAGTTCTTGAGATAGAGTTATTGCGAACATCGGGGGAAATGCAGCATAGCAGCGCCACCTGCAGGTAGATTTACATCAAAAAGTAATCAGCACCAATTTATATGAAAGTCTAATTGAATCTAAAGTTTCAACAAATTCCATGCATTAGTTCTTGAAATAGACCGCCCACAATTTTTTTGTCAGAGACAAACAAATAGACTCAAAGACAGATAATGTATAAAAATAATCAAATCGTATTCCAGACAAGATCTTCTAAAACCAAATCCTTCGGAAACCGGAAGTCGAAATTTTTCACGAATCCAACGCTTCCTTTTTCTAAAGACAAAAGAAAGCAAGAAAAAGTGAACGCATCGATTCTTCCCGTAAATTAAGATCAGAAATGGCGAATCGATTCAGTTTAGATTCGATGCCGATGTCGATCTTTAGATGCGGGCAGAATCGCTATATTTTGATTTACTTCAATTCTTTAGATTCGGGCGAATCGATTCAGTTCAGATTCGATGCCGATTTTTAGATGCGGGTGAAATCAATATTTTTTGATTTACTTCAATTCAAATCGCATTGCGCATGATCCACGATTCGGGTTGAATAGATTCCTCCAATTTTACTGTTTTAGTGGCAAAGTTGCTGTAAAATTTTGTATAACAGCCTTTGTTTTTTCTTTCTAGGTTCAGTGTTGAATGGCGGGTTGATTTCTGGACTGCTCTGGTCGGGATGGGGGGGGGGAGGGGGAGAGATTTTAGAGTTCCGTAAGGGGGGATGTACATTTGTCCATTAAAAAGCATAAAATCTCAAAACTTCGGGAGGGGCATTCCAATGTTCCACCGGTTCACCGCCTGAATTCAATACTAGGTTAAATCGTTATACTTTTGTTTAGAGCCTAGTTATTCTGGTCACTAGTTTATTATGTTGTATTTTTGAAGCTCATCCCTTCTAATCCTTCCCCCCCCCCCCCCACTCCTTGCCAATCTTAATTTACAGGGACGTTCAAAATATGCATGCTATTTTAAAAATGCCCAATTCTCGTTCTATTTTATTATAAATCTACATTTTGAAACCTTGACCAAAGATACATTTGAGGTCGCCCCTCCCACCGTTTGAGACTTACCTGTGCCCCGGGGGGCATATTTATTGTTTCTTCCAAACCATCTCGTGTAACATATTGTTGGAAAGCCTTTAATGTCCTCTTTTATTTTCTGTCCCTCCTCCCCCCCCCCTAGTTACACGCTCTTGGCACTTTTTAGCTCACAGGCTATCAAAGCCTGAGATCTAATGTGCCCGTCGGTTTTGTATGTATGTATGTATGTACGTAACGCGATAACTCTTGATAGAAATATCCGATTTGCTTCAATTTTTTTCTACGTTCATTCTGCTAAGGCGCTTCCCTGATTAGTTTTGAGGGGTTCATTGGTTAAGTATAAAGGGGGGAACGCAGGCTAATCCCCCCTTAACTTACATAAATGGGTTTTTCATGCAGAATTATCAGATTTCTTCAAATTTTGGTATACCGGTTAATTTTGATAACGAATTTCTCTGATTATATTTGAAGGTTCATTGTTATAGTCTAAAGGGGGAGAGGGGGGACGAGGGGATAATACCCTCCCTAATTTAGATAGATGGGTTTTGCTATCCGATTTACTTCAAATTTGGTATACCAGTTTATTCTGATAAGGCGCTTTTCTAATTAGATTTGGAAGTTCATTGGTTAAATATAAAGGGGGAAACGGGGGGCTCATACCCCCTTAATTTAGATAAATGGGTTTTTCTATTCCATTTCCTTCAAATTTGGTATACCAATTTATTTCGATAAGGAGCTTCACTGATGACATTTGGAGAATCATTGGTTAAGTATAAAGAGAGGAAACGGGGAGGGGCAGGGGCGTGCCTAGCGGGGGGGGTGTAATACCCCCCCCACACTTATTTGGAAGAGTTGGTAAAATTTAGAATAGTCGGGAAGTTAAGAACACACCCTGCAAAAAATCCCCTCTCCCGTCGTCAGTATCATTTCAATTCTCTGTTGTCCGTCATTTAAAGCGGAAAAGAAAGAACTTCTCACGGAAGATTGTGTATGATTCTGTGTGGGAGGGAGGGGCTGTCAGAAAGCGGAGGTGATAGAGAGAGAGAGAGAGAGAGAGAATCGCGTTTCTGAGAATTTGAGAATTTCGTGAAAGGAGGGGGAGGGGGGAGGTTGTTGCAATCTCTATTGTAAGATTTCCCATGTAGCATCTTTAATTGCTCCCTTCTGTTATGGACTGATTATTAGAATTTGGTGACCTCTTGGCTCTGGATTTGGCACTAGTTATTTGAGGTTGCTGCTTTTAAAAGATTAAGTCACGGACACAGAAGAAGAGCGATTTGCAAAAGTTTGTTTTTGTCGCATGATTGCGGATAATTCAGGGAATAGTTTATACACACACTGTGATCGTGTACACACACATTTCACAGAAAAAAATAAATTTATATTGCCATATAAGAATATTTCATCCGAATGAAAACATCAACCTCCAGAAAGGAAAACGGATTCATGTACATATTTCTGCATTTCTATTAGAGACCTGCATAGTCATATTCAAAAAGATCCTCCAGATGTAAAATTCAGAGCTTCGTAAAAATGTTTCTGAAACATAATTTTCATCACAAAATTTTACTGCGAATGTTAAGGCTTTTGCAGACCGGTTTCGGCACTACAGCGAAAGTTTGATTGAGGAATGCGATAAAATCCTAACTAGCAATTCTATGGAAAATGTCAATGTTTCTGAAAAGGAAGATTCCTCGACTTTTCTAAGTTGTGATCCAGCCGATTTTATTGGAAAGAATTTAACCGAAAACCAGAAACTTTTTATCCTGTCTCGTGGACCTTATCAACCTCAGAGATCATCTTACCCTGTGAATCATGACATAGATCCTAAGAAGCAGAATAAGTTTAGCTCCTGCTGGTATAAAGAATACCCATATTTAGAATACAGCAACCAACTGGATGCCGCATTTTGTTTTGCTTGTTCACTTTGCTCTGATGGCCCGGGGCCTGTAAACGCAGAAGAAGCTTGGATCAGTGTTGGTATTCGTGTATGGCATAAGATGAAAGGCCGAGGAAATAACCGTAAAGGCAAGTTAATGGTTCATTTTATGAGCAATGCTCATAGAACTGCAGTGTATAAATTAGATAATTTGGCCCAAAAAAGTAACTTTCTATCTAGTCAACGTAGAAAGGTAGCAGCAAACGCGGAGCAAATTCGTCTAAGAAACAGAGAGATTATTAATATACTTCTAGTCTGCACCAGATATCTAAGTCGTCAAGCATTTGCATTTCAGGGACGAGAAAGTGACAGCGGTAACTACATTCAGCTCATTAGATTAATGGCCAGGTGGATTCCAACTTTAAAAAACTGGATTGATGATAATCATCTTCGCCCATACCATGCCAACTATCTTAGTAATAAGTCACAAAACACTTTATTGGGGTTCTTGGATCATGTGTCCGTGAAAAACTTGTTGCAAATGTCAAAAATTGTGGATTTTTTAGCGTTATGGCTGATAGCACACCCGATCTCTCTCATCTTGACCAGCTCTCAATTGTAATCCGATATGTGGCCCAGTTTCAGCCAGAAAAAAGGTTGTTAAAACTAAAAGATTATCTGGCTAAAACAGGCGAAGGAATGGCTAAGCTTATATCTGAAATTCTACAGTCAGTTGGAATATCGCTTTCCCAAGCTCGTGCACAGTCTTACGACACCACGTCATCTATGTCCGGCCGCATTTTAGGCTGTCAATTTAAACTTTCAGAAATAGCTGGTAGATCTATTTTATACATATCCTGCCTCGCACATAAAGTGAATTTATGTGTTGAACATGAAAGAACGAAGAAAGCAATATAATAAAATTGTTCTACGACAGTATTCAGGATCTCTATAACTTCTTTTAACTGAGTACAAAGCAATTCGGCATACTGAGAGAGAAAATGTTCTTCAGAAGAGTCTTGCTTTAAAATATTTGTCAAAGACAAGATGGACTATGCGAGCGGATTCAGTCAGAACTATTTTATCGTCCTATGATGCCATCATCCATACTCTGCAAATTATTTCTGAAGACATGAAGGTTGGCAAGGATGCTCGAGCTAAGGCGGCAGGGTTAAGAAGCAAAATGATGTCGTACGATTTCATTGTTTCTTTACTTGCAATGAAAACAATTATTTTTCAGACCAAGTTAGCAACAGAGCAACTGCAACGTGAAGACCTGAACATTTTAGAGGGAGCCGACATAATGCAGAAAACTTACGAAAGCATTCAGAAACTCTGGAATGATGATGCGGCGGCAATAATGAACATCATTAAGGAAGCTGACAACATCTGCGAGATACATGGAATAAATCAAGATTATGAGTTCAATTTGCGGCACAGGCGACGGAGGCCACCATCGAAGATCGACTAAAATCCTAAAACTGCAGTTCTATTTACACGAGAGAATTATTTTAAAGCAGAAAATTTGAAGGTGGTAGATCGGCTTACAACTGCATTTGTAGACATTCATAAGTTGGTATTTGAGAAAGTTAAACCACTAGCCTGTCTCCTTCCATCTAGGATCAAGTATAGCTCTACCGAGGACATTTCTAAACTATGTCAACTATTTCATGGTGATCTCAAAGATGTAGATAACTTGGAATGTGAAATTGATCTCATGTCCTCAGAAATAGCTAGTTCTGAATCTGATACAATTGGCGCAGCAGCGCAAGAACTTGTGGGGAAGGCTCATTTGTATCCTAACATTTCTGTGACCTACAAGTTGGCCTTAATTATTACAGTAACTGTAGCAAGTAATGAAAGAAGTTTCAGCAGGTTAAAGTTAGTAAAAAATTACCTGCGTACCACCACGTCGGAAGAGCGACTGGACGAACTAATGCTATTAACCTGTGAAACAGACATAACTGACATGTTGGATTTAGACAGTGTAGCTAGAAAATGGACTATTCTGAAGGATAGGCGGGTGATAATTTAAAAATGTATAAGGATAATTTTTAGTCTCTTATACTAATATATATCTTATTTTTAGCAAGCAAGATTTGTCTTTTTTAGGTATTTTAATATTTATACACTTACATTACACAACAGCATGCGGTTTTTTTTATAGAAACATAAATTCCGAAGTACTTCAAAATTCTTAAATTGTTACTTTTGAGAACTGGTTAATGTACGATACATCCGTACACATTTCCTTTTAAATCGTAAGCAGAATCCTAATAATTAATAACAGGATTCTGAACTCTACTTATATAGTAAAATAATTTTAAAAAATTACACATATTGAACATCAGCATTTAGTTTCGACTGTGGTTAAGGAGAATGCAGGTGAACACTTAAGACTTTTAGTGATTTTTGTAAATTCACAGTATTGTAGAACAGTTGACTCCGTCGCTGAGGGGGGGGGGGGGGCTATAACAAAGTCTTTCTCACCCCCGATCTTGCAGTCTGCAAAATTCAGTTCACCCCCCGCCCACTAAAACAGCCTTCTGCACGCCTCTGGGGAGGGGCAATTCCCCTCCCTCGCCCCTTAGTTTATTTTTCGAGGGGCATTATTCTTTGAAATAAGAGCGTAATATACAGTTAGTGTGAATAGCCTGTGATCTCAATGCAATCAGTTTAACTGGGCACTTTTCTTTTTAGGTCAGAGGCTATCAAAGCCTGCGAGCTAATGTGCCCGTAGTTTCTGTATGTATGTATGTACGTACATACGTAACGCGATAACTCTCGATAGAAATATCCGATTTGCTTCAATTTTTTTTTCTTGGTTCATTCTCATAAGGCGCTTCTCTGATCAGTTTTGGGGGTTCATTGGTTAAGCATAAAGGAGGGGGGTACGGGGGCTATTCCCCCCACTTAAATAAATGGGTTTTTCATACAGAATTATCAGATTTGCTTCAATTTTGGTATACCAGTTAATTCTGATAAGACGCTTCCCTGATTAAATTTGGAGGTTCATTGTTTAAGTATAAAGGGAGAAACAGGGGATAACCCCCCTTAATTTAGATATATGGGTTTTTATATCTGATTTGCTTCAAATTTGGTAACCACTTTATTCTGATAAAGCGCTTCCCTGATGAGATTGGAGGCTTATTGTTTAATTATAGACAAGTGACGGGAGGGGGGTGATTCCCCCTTAATTTATTTTTCGAAAGGCAATCTTTGAAGTAAGAGTATAAAATACAATTAGTATGAATAGACTGTGAGCTCAATGCCATCAGTTTAACTCGATACTTTTCTTTTTTATTTATTATTGTTTCAGTGAGTGCACTCTGCATGTCAGCGAATGAGTCAATAACTGTTTATAGTTTTTAGATTACTGCTGGGGAAAAAAAATATAATGAAGGAATATACTTTTATTTATTTGTTAACCAGAGTATGTTATTTAATTGTTAATGGCTCTAGGATGAGAACATTTTTTTTTCTTAACAGCTGAAAACTTGGTAAACATTAAAAAGAAAGATATTTATAAACTGTAAATGAGATAAGGAGATATATAATTTAAAAATGGAAAGAAATTTTAGTTAAATATATTATTAAAAGGTGAATTTTGATTATTAATTGGGGGATAATTAGTATGTGATGGTTGGTTGATTACATCATCACAGCTATTTTAAAAGAAGATTTGCAATATTTGCATTTCCCCCCACGCTTATAGGAAGCCCTAAAAAGACTGAAAAACCATTTAACTTTTTAAATAAATTTAGAGCATTCAAAATTTCGCTCATCTGCGCATTTTTAAGAAGAATGACGTTTATAGGAATTAAGTCCCCATCTGTTTGGTTGAAGGAAATAAGAGTTAGAGTAGAAAGTACATCTTTTCCGGATGAAAAAAAAATCATTTCTTTCTTTTTTTTTTATCTCATCGAGATATTTTTTTAAAGATAAATTTAAATATATTACAAATTATTATCAAAATTACATCTTAAAAATAATAATTTTAAAAGTTAAAAAACCTTATTATTCGACTCAAAGGTCTGTAGTAGCTTACTTTTGGGCCCCTAACATTGTCTAGGGGCCCCATAAATGGAGGTGAGAGATAGTCGTTACGGCCCTGTTGATTCACTACGTTTTGGAATTACTATTTTTCAGCTTATCTGCGTGAATCTGTGAACATCGAAATATCGATTCAAGTATCGATTCTAGAATTTGGGAATCGATTCTTATTGTGATCGATTCTGTTTTATACGATGTCGATTTTAATCGATTCTCAAATTTTCCAGAATCGCCCATCACTAGTAAAGTATGCATATGACGTCACTATCGCTGAATAATACACAAATCCAAAAAAAGAGATTTCGTTATTACAGAATTTTGAAAAAAAAAAAAAAAAGAAAAGAAAAATAAAATAAAATCGGCTATCTAATGATTCCTATGCCTTCATGTGTTTACAATTTTAATATGCATACTTAAAATTAAATAGTTTATAACAGCTCCATGTTTTATCAGAAATCATTCATTTATATTTTTTCAAAATAGCACGTATTTTAATTACACTTTTTTTTCAGTTTTTGTGAGAAAATGGCAACAAAAATATGTAATTGCTATTTTTCTTTTACTGTCTACAGAAATAGAGTATATTTGAGTTGCCAAAATTAAACAAATGTCGCAAAAAACTACAAAAAAATTCATAAATAAATAGAGATGCAGTTTTCAAACAAATTGCATTTAAAAGTACTTTTTTTTCCCAATACGACGGTATACAAATTGAAAATGTGCGATACTTAGAAGTTTAAAAAATTGCAGTAGACAATGATATACCTGCTTTATTTTATGTCTGTCTTCTACAACGTAACGTTATATTTTGGAGACGACAAAAAATAAGGTGGGAGAAAGAAATAGCATACCGGGGGCTGAAAAACATAACCATATATTAAAGTATTTTTCTAATTTAAAAAAAAATTAAATATATACAATAGATTAATAGGAAAAGTAAATAAAATTTCTGATTTAATAACTTACAAAAGAGTTTTTTAATATAGTCAGTGCCTTTTAATTAAAACGTGCTCGCATACAAAATTTACTAATGAATAATTTAAGGACAATAAGATTATGGACAAACATCATTGAGTTTTCAAATCTTTCTGTTATTTTATACCATTCTGTAATAGTTATATATCACCTATATATCTCATTCAACTATAAAAGTAAAATTTCTTTATCCTTTTATAGAATTTTTTTAAAGAACTGTTTTATTTCTTATGAAGTTTGGAAAGAAGTTTCACCGAATTTCTAAAACAGTTTAAGAACAGCAAAAGTCTTAACTCAAATCTTTGATGGAGTTTATGAAAATAGATGATAAATGTTGTTTAAAGGTTGTACAAATGTCATCGTTTAAGAAAAATATAAAGCTGGAAATACAGTGTTATATTTGAATAGTTAAGACATTTTTAAGTGGGAAAATTTTGAGTATATATTTATATGATCCACACACACACGCACGGGTGTATTCCAATCCAAACTGCTTATTTTCTGATTCAATTTTGAATTCTTTTTTGCTCTCAAAAGCATCAAACTGGGAAATTCTCTTATTTAGAAACTACATAATGTGCCGTGCTTCTCGAGTTTTTGATAAATGCAGAAAATATTGTAAAATATACTGTCAAAGTTGACGTTTTGAACCGAATTTCCTGAAGCGGAAGATCTGGGAATGAAAAAAATGGTCATACTGAGAAAATAATTGTTTAAAACTCAAATTTTTATTAATTGAGCAAAAAATGAAATCACACGGCCTCTTATATGTATCTTCAAAAATCACCTCAGCAAGTTTCATGTTTTTACTTTTAAAAATGAGTCTGAAAATGTATCAGAAAAATTCGAGCTGTTGAAGGTGGAAAAATATTTTTTCGAATACACAATATTTTTTCGAATTTTATTATAGAATTAGCGTTGTATGGTTTAATTGCCAGAAAAAATATTTTCTTCTGTAAACTTTATTATTATTTTATGTTGAAGTTAAATATTAAGTGAATATATTAAAGATGCTTTTATAATCCTTCGCACAACACATGTATGTCATTAAAAATCCTTAATTAGTCTGTCTTAATGAAACTAAATTCTAATTAGGTATCATTAAAATTGTTAAAAGAAATACGCAAACAATGATTTGTACTATTTCTCTAAAAAAATTCATTAACTTGGAGAAATATTTACAGATCCAATTTTTTTTAATACTGTGTTAAAATCACACAATATCGAGCTGCAGAAGAAGACCCTACACCCCACCCCTTAAAACATTCTGTCATTCACAGAATTACAATTCTTAGAGAAATATTACAATTTGTCTCACATATGGAGACTCATATAAGCACGCACATACCTCCACTGAAACACCGTACTGGATGTCAGAACCTCCGCGTATGAATCAGATTATCATAACTCGAAAATTACTAAAAATGACCACGATTCTTCAGGCTGGTTCAGGTTAATCGAATATTATAATTTAGACTGACCTGAACCACTGAATCGTCTACAGGCTGTTACATACGAAAACTAGCCTTTTGTATTTAAGAGGAACATTCCCAGATCATTTTGAACTCGGATTAAGCTAAACTTGTTATTTTAAACATGCAACTTAAAACTGATAAATGAAATATTTGAATTAATCTAAAATAAACAGAATATGGGAAAATGAACACATAGAAAATTGACATACACAAGATTTCCACATCATTTCTAAAATAATTTTAAGTAATGTTTAACATAAATTAACATGTATACAATATGTAAATAAACTTAAAAAGCAATGGTAAACAAATGACAATGATGATGATTAATTGACCAAAATTAACTAACAGATAATTCAAATCTTCAAGAGCAATTCTGCATCATTTATAAAATCATTTTAAGTAAAAAATAACAAACATTAAAAAATGTATAAATGTAACATTAAGCTGCATCGATGAAATGCACCGATGGCAGATAACTGAGTCGAATGAACAAACAGACATTTGAGATGCGTAAGAGCAATTCTGTGACATTTATAAAATAATCTTAAGGAAACAAATAACAGACATTAAACAGATATAACCTTAAGCTGAATTGGTAATTGAATGACAATGATGCAGATAGTTTAGACAAATGAACAAACGAATAACTGATATGTACAAGAACAATCCTACATCATTTACAAAATAAAATTATCCACATTATAGACAAGGCTAACAGTCGTATTTAACACTAAGTAACTAACTGACACAAATTATTAAAAATTGGCCAAAAATAACTACTTAGTTAATAACAAATAAAACTTGTTAAATTGTATATTTCATCATGAAATTAAAACTAAATTTAGTCGCATTTCCCTAACGTTTGTAAAGTTTTATTGCACAAGCACTTATAATAAAACTCAATACAATTTAAAAGTAAAGAAAATGTACAAAATTTTAATTTTTATTAAAATTTAGAATTACATGCAGAAAGTTCTTCAAAATTTGTAGCACGTATGTATGCACAGAAAAGCGTTATTGGCTGTAAAAACGTTTCGTTTACGATAATTTGAAGGAAAATCTCAATATACTTGCATACCTTCTTAAATGTTTCACTTTGAATGGAAGATGTTAAAATTTATGGGGAAAAGCCACACACAGATTACGTTTAAAAATATATTCCGCGATGCTAGCTGGAAGAGAGAATTTTGCAAGAAAATGTTGTAAGTAATTTTATTTCCCGAAACATTTTGAGGTAAATTTTAATTTACTATCAACTAACAATATGTTACGTAAAAATAGCAACTATTTTCCTAAAACATCTGATATACTGCATAGCGGAAAGTTTTACATGTATTTTTATGGGAAAATAGAAGCGAAGCAAGTTTAGTTACTATAAGGGACTGTATTTATATGCAAATCGTGTTATTTATAAAATAATATTTAATATTAAATAAACACATATTAAGAATAAATTATTTTTTTATAATTATTTTTAATGTTTCATAATTAAAAAGTCCTCCCGGCCAGTGCCGGGAGAAAGAGGTAGCTTTCATATTTCTTATTTTAAAAAAGCCAACTTATATTATTCAAACACACGAAGCTCAATTATTGGAAACCGAATATAGGAGATTCAATACTAATTTTTATCAATAGTAAATCATTATGAATGAGAATTTCGCGAAATTAGTCAGCTTCATCGAAGCTGCTTTTATTTAAAGTAACTTATATTTGGCTGAGATGTTGATGTATACTATCTACATGCCTTCTTATATGGAAATAGGCGAATACGCGTGTTATCGCGTGACAAATACAAGATCGTTTCAAAATGTTAGCCATACCAGAAATTCAAAGTGCTATAATTCAACCATTTTTTAAGATATAAACAAAAGAACAAATTTTCAGAAACAAAATCTGCTCCGGAATCTTTGTATCAAGGACAAACACATAAAAAAATCTTTTTCATTTTCCAATTTTTTAATACCTCATTTAAAATTTTAAATTTAATTTTTTTTAAATGGCAACCCTTTTGAAACAAGATAGCGAATGAAGCTGGCCAACGAACTCGGTCGAGACATTGGTATGTATTATGTACAGACCAAGTAACATCCAAATCGGTTCATAAATACGCTTGTTATCGCGTGACAAAAATCAGGTCGTTTTAAAATGTCAGCCACAATAGAAATTCAAAATGCTATAACTCAGCCATTTTTTTAGATATAGACGAAACAAAAACTGTTCCGGAATCTTTGTATTAAGGTCAAACACATACAAAAAAAAATCTTTTTCATTTTCCAATTTTTTGGTATCTCATTTTAAATTTTAAATTTTTTAAATTTTTTAAATGGCCGCCATTTTGAAACAAGATGGCGGATGAAGCTGGCTAACGAACTCGGTCGAGACATTGGTATGTACTATGCACACACCTCGGTACATCCAAATCGGTTCATAAATACGCCTGTTATCACGTGACAAATATCAGGACGTTTCAAAATGTCAGCCACGCTAGAAATTCAAAATGCTATAACTCAGCCATTTTTTAAGATATAGACGAAACAAAAACTGCTCCCGAATCTTTGTATCAAGGTCAAATACATAAGAAAATAATATTTTTTCAATTTTCAATTTTTTGGTACCACATTTCAAATTTAAATTTTTCTTAAAAATTTAAATGGCTGCCATTTTTAAACAAGATAGCGGATGAAGCTGCCCAACGAACTCGGTCGAGACATTGGTATGCACTATGTATAAACGAAGTTACATCCAAATCGGTTCATAAATACGCCTTTTATCGCGTGACAAACTTCAGGACGTTTCAAAATGTCAGCCACGCTAGAAATTCAAAATGCTATAACTCAGCCATTTTTTAAGATATAGACGAAACAAAAACTGCTCCGGAATCTTTGTATAAAGATCAAATACATAAGAAAAAAATATTTTTCCATTTTCAATTCTTTGGTACCAAATTTCAAATTTTAAAGAAAATTTTAAATGGCCGCCATTTTAAAACAAAATGGCGGATGAAGCTGGCCAACGAACTCGGTCGAGACATTGGTATGTACTATGTACATACCGAATTACATCCAAATCGGTTCATAAATTCGAGAGTTACAGTATGACAAAGTTCAGATATATATATATGGATATATATATATATATATATATATATATATATATATATATATATATATATATATATATATATATATATATATATATCAACTTTTGAACGGAGGGTGGTTTCGGGGTCTGGGGGTCATGATCGATGAAAATATACCAAAATTTTTTGAAATCGCTTTCCTCCGAACGGCTGCAATAGGTAGCTTTTTGTAATGAAAGCTACCTAAAAGGAAATGCAATATAAGAATTTGTTGTAATTGTTATTTTAGGGAAGCTTTAAAATATAACAAAACGGAAAATATTGTTATTTAGCATGAACGTTTAGAGCAAAAATGAATTGTAAATGATTCGTGAGATATGAAATAATGTGCAATTATTTTTAACATTTTCAATAACGTGCATTCCATAAAAAATTAATACGATAAAGTTATATTTTCTTACCTTGAAACAGAATAAAATATGAAAATAATTCTGTAAATTTAGCATAAAAATGTATTTTCTGTTATGGTCAATTTGCGTTACTTTTAATTAAATTTAAAATTTCCGGAATTATATTTCCTTAAAAGAACAATATCCTTTATTCAAACAACTGTAATTCTTGGATATTTTTCCTTTGAGAGATTATAATGGAAGACACAAGTAAAAATGTAATGAAAAAGTGTAATTTAGTCATTTAAATTTGTATTTTAATATATTACTCATAGTTCACTTTAAACTTTCACTCAAAGTGGCCGGCGTTAAGAAAATATTTAAATTACGTGTTATGTTGTAGCAGAATTTTCAGCAATGATAAAGTGTTTTCTTAGATTAAAATTAACTACAAAAACAAAATTATTTTCATTGTAACACAATTAAGGGGAACTTTATTAGTTTAAACTCAATTATATTCATTAGTAAAGATATCGAATGGTTTGATCTTTACCAAAGTGGGTGAAAAGATCTATACCGAATAATGAACTAATAGCCTTCAACTGAAATTACCAACACTCTGCTTAATCAGCTACCTGGACTGATAACATATTAACACAATTCAATAAAATAACATTTTTAACAATTTGTTTTTTATTATAAGTTGTCTGTTTGTTTGTCTGTCTGTGCTATAACTCGCATAAATATATTCGAATTGCCATGCAATTGATGCGGTTATTATAGGTTGTTCTGTATTTAAAATGAATCATGTAGCATTTATTGTTCATTTATAGGAACATTCAAAAGGTTTAGGTTACATTACGGCTTTTGGGAAAAAATCGTTTCTGGCGTATTTTATTAATGTATAATAATTTCAAATACATTTAAATGGATACACATCTGTAGTGCAGTGCAAGAGGCTTTCTATAGGATATGACGTGCATAGCTTTAATCATTAATTTACAGGGACACACAAAATAATTTGGCACTGCCTATGATCAATAATTGTTGAATGTGCGTCTTTAGTTCTGGAAACCGGCTTTGAATTAAACAAACTTTTAGTCTAATACTTGGTGTGTATAAATTCTGTAAAGGATATACAGGACAGCAAAAAAGACCTTGAGTACATTTCCGTTTATTGACGAAAATTGCTGAAAAGGAAATTTAGAACAGTGTTATGCGTATCCTGAATGAACTAGATTTTAGCATGCTGTATAGTACATACAAATTTCAGATTATGTACAAGGCTGCACAAATGATTTTGGATAATTTTAGGATATACTATTGGCGCTAATTACTGAAATTCGATTTTCAAATGTGTTGTAAGTTTTCCAAATTGTTTATTCAGACATCATCTTTCACTTTATTAAACTGTGAAGTTTTTTTAAATTAGTCTGAATGTGTTGTAAAGTGTTTCAAAATGTATGCTTAACATATGATTTGTTCATTTTTAAAGGAAAATAATGCTATGCGAAATTTAACATTTTTAACACTTTACAACAAAGTTAACAAGTTGGAAATTGCTCGTCAAACGTGGCAAATGAGGTGCGTTCGTACTATAACAAGTTTTATAATTATTTTTTGCACCCCATATTGTACTGAATGTATAATTTTTTTGCACTTCATAAAGTGCATAGTCTTTAACATCATTAAAATGCACTCCCAATATTTTTTTTCCCATTCCCCGAACAATTTTGACTGTCCCTGTAATTAAACTATACATCCGATTTTCCTAAAATTTGAAATGGCTCGACAAAATTTTGCAACAATTGTATCTTTAAAATTTCAGACCATTCGGAAGGCTGTAACATCATTAAAATGCACTTGCAATAATTTTTCCCATTGGCCGTAATGTAAAGAAAAACTTTTGACTGTCCCTGTAATTAAACTATACATCCAATTTTCATAAAATTTGAAATGGCTCGACAAAATTTTGCAACAATCTTATATTTCAAATTTCAGACCATTCGGTTGGGTAGTTTTTGCTCTGTTATATGCGGACAGACAGACGGACGGACTGAACGACGACTATAGGTGCTACGTATTTATATAATTACGAACGCACCTAAAAAGTGCTTATGCATTCGGTTTGTCTGTCCGTCTGGCCACGCTCTAACTCCCGTAAATATATTCGGATTTTCATACGATTGATAAACATTATTTCGGGTCACCTAACTATGTAGGGTATTGTATATGAAGTGTGTGGGATTAATAGTTCATTTACAGAGGCACCCACAAGAATCCCATTACGTTAAAGTATCTGGGGAAAAATCATTTCCAGAGTATTTTAATGAAATTAAGCTATTTCAAATGTATTGAAACTGATATAAATCACTGAATATTTCACTATAATATGATTACGATTGAATAGGGTATGCATAGCATTTGTCGTTCATGTACAAGGACACACAGAAGAAAATTATTACAGTACTGTCTTTGAGTAATAATGCTGGAAGTGCGCTTTCAATTTCGGCAGGCGCTTTTAAATTTAACTTTTTTTTCATTTTACTAGCTGTATATAAATGCTATACCTTATATACAGGGCTGCACAAAAGAACTCAGGTGCAAAATTCTCCATATTAGCGTAAATTGCTAAAGGAAAAATTTAAACTTATGTACATATGTATTTCTTAACTGAACTAAATTTTGGCATATATGTAGTTAATAGATATAAATCTATATACAGTGCTGCTCAAAGAATTAGGATACTTTTCCAATTGTAGATAGGGACAGCTGACATTGGGTTTTCAAGTGTGTTATGCGTTTCCATAGGGTTGAATTAGACATAATATTTTAACTTATTAAACGGTGCAGTTTGTTACATTATTCTGTGTGAGTTTGAAAGTATTTCATAATCTATGCTTGAAGCAGTTTTTTTTCTTTCTTGTTTATATTGCTTTAGATATAAAATATTTTTGCGAAGTATTCAGGTGAGAATATGAAATATTTTCAAGCAACTAACAAAAAACATTGAAAAGTTTCTCTAGTTGTTCGGACTAAGGTTTACATGAAAAAACAAATTCTATCTGCTTTGGCAAATAAAAATCCATGCCAAAATAATCTGTGTTATCCGCGAAGATATTTCTAGCGGTCTGCAAATATGCAATAAAATCAATGACATGAAATAATTTCAAACATGCCTTGATTGTAATTTATTCAATTGAAATACTTTTCTGAGAAGAGAAAATGTTTTATGTTTTGAATTGTTGAAATAAAGTGGAACGTAAAACTGATTTTAGAGTTTAAGTAAGAAGAATTCTATGCGTAATATATTACATATATTTTTACTTTAGAGCAATGTCCAGAATTTTTGAATTCATGAATCCGTTTTAGAATGCTAGGTGGTTATTTTGTCAATAAATTACAACAATGATAGCATTTAAAATTTTAAATAATGAAACCAGAAAAAATATATATAAAATACTATTAAATAAAAAGGAAATGCAATTATTTGTTGTTTGCTTGTACTATTGTTTGAAAATTCATGACAGACAGAGGTATGCTATGCTATGCAGCAACCGCTGGCTAATTTACAAAATGTATAGAAATATATTTTTTATTGTGTGGAGTGTGGCAATATTAAATTAGAAAGTAAAATTTTAGTCGGAAAAGAAAAGTAATTTAATAATATCAATTGAATATTCATTTTAATTATGGTTCTGGAAAAATATTGCAAAGTGTAGTATGTATGAAACTCTACAGAACATATACAGGGCTGCAGAAAACTATTCGGATATTTGTCAGTTTACTGATAGTAATTCCTGGCATTGAGTTTTCAAATGCGATATGCATTTTTCATATGATTTCCTTACACATTATTTTTCAACTTACTGAACGGTGAAGTTTTGTTTCAGTATTCTGGAAGTTCTGAAAGGTGTTTCAGAATTTATGCTTGACGCATGATTTTGCATTCTTGATTGACAATAGCGTCTGTTCTTTCATGTGATCAGCTCAACAGGATATGCCACAACTAATAGAACTCCATGAAAAGATAGATGCTTAGATAAAGTTTATTGCTTTTAACTCGATTATATTGATTGGAAAATATATTGTACGATATGATAGCTTTCAAACTGATGGAAAAGTTGCTTTTTTATAGAAATGGGTTTCTCTTACGCAGTTTCGAAAACTTACTTGCATCAAAACTTATTTTTATATATTTCACAATTTACTGAATTTTTCACATGTAACTACACTGAGAAAAAAATATGGTTCTGGTATCTAAAATCTAAATTGTGGCTCTAGAAAAAATAGTTCCATGTCATCCCTATAAATTTTAGTTCCTTTTGCTAGAGAGTTCTAGGGTGTCCTACTAGAATTCAAGAGTGTTTTCCTATAGTCTCGTGGTCAAATTTATTCAAAAATCTCTGCAAATAAATCCGAATGTAAGAAGCTAATTTTAGTAACTATAATTTAGTTTATTAAACCAGTTTATATCGTAACTCAGTATCACATATGCATTATAATTAGTAAATGTGATTTCTTTCAATAATAATTACATAATAG
Organism: Maratus speciosus; assembly: GCA_963932465.1. NCBI lineage: Eukaryota > Metazoa > Arthropoda > Arachnida > Araneae > Salticidae > Maratus > Maratus speciosus. The sequence continues at coordinate 403,248,233 of OZ010794.1, read as the reverse complement.
TTTTAAATGCATATTTTACGCATACTATGAAAAAGATTTATTACAACATCGATATACGATTTCACGATTTTTAAATCCCAAAAGAACTGATGTTTAGTTTTTGTTTATAGTTTTAAGTAATCGGAATCTGTGAATATAAAAAGCGAATATTAATGTTCAAAAACAGTAGTAAAAAATATTAAATTTTGGCAGTTATGTTCGTGAGCAGTCAATAATGTATTAAACTCTCATTATACTAGATAATGATAAAGTGCGGACTATGATTCAAATGTATGAAAAACAAATACAAGAAATAATGCATCCGGCATTAGTTATCAAACACTATTCAGCACTAAATAATATTAATAAGACTTTTAAATTTTTTTATACAATGAAATAAAATAGCCAAATCAGCAATTAAAAAACACACATCTTTGGAAAATATCATTTTCATCAATAGCACACCATATCTGGCAACGAGTGTGAATTCTTTCGTGCAGCCTATAGAATCTATGATCTATAGAATCTACAAGCACTTCGTTATGCAACAAAAAATAGATATATTTAAAAAATGCATACCACAGAAAAAAAAAATGCAATTTAACAAATTACAAAGACCATTTGGAAAATGACTTTTTCAAAGACTAAACTTTAAGACATAAAAAATCGCACGGAGTTGATCATACATTACGTACGCCATGGATTACATTTTTCGGTACTGTAAATTTTTAAACTTCTGGGGAGCTGGTCATATATTACGTACGCCATGGATCAAACATTAATATTCCTGGACCAATTTAAAATGAAATTTCATTCTCAAACTTCTAAACATACCACAATATTACTTTTTACACCGTCGTATAGAGAAAAAAATGTACTTTTAAATGCAATTTGCTTGAAAGCTGTATATCAATTTGTTTCTCAGTTATTATTTTTTTTTTGTAGTTTTTATTACTTTTTTGTCATAGGGGCAACAGAAGTATCCATCTCTGTTGAAAGTAAAGGGAAAAACAGATTACTGTATAGACCAATCAGAAAACAAATAAAATGCGGATTAAACTAATAAAAAGCTTCAGATATGTTTTTGATTTCCTACCTTGACCGAGGACAACAACCATTTTTCCAAATGGTAAAAAAATCAAGCATTGTCGACGTAAGTCAGTCCTGTATTTAAATTATTTTGCGCGTCCCTGCAAATCAATGATAAATACTAATCACTGCATAATCTACAGAAAATGTATTGTAGTGCAATTTAATGTTTCTTTTTAACTCCGTTATGTTTGAACTAAAATAGCCTCAATAAAATGCAGCAGAGGAGATTTTCCTAATATTGTAAAAAAAAAAAAAAAAAAAAAAAAAAAAAAAAAAAAAAAAAAAAAAAAAAATGTTTTGAGAGTTGCTATAAACGAATTATAAATTCGACTTAACCCTTCACTGCACGATTTTATCTATTTTTATGAAAAATGTTTTCGAAATCTATATATCGGTCTAATAAAGACAAAAATGTTAAAAAATGAAATTTCAATTTTTTAGCTAAAATTTGATATTTTATGGTGGGGTTTATAATTAGGGTTTTAAAAAAATTGTATTGATATATATATATATATATATATATATATATATATATATATATATATTGCAACTAAATGAGCTTAAATTCATTAATTTTATCTGCTTTAACACTGTCCAACATTTTTATATTAATATTTTTAAGTATTCAGTAAAAATAATGAAAGTAAATTTTACCTTAATAGCTTGATCGATTTTTTTTTTGTTTCCGAAGAACATTTTTTTTCTAATGCAGCCCTCTGATATGGACAAAATAAATGTTATTCCATTCTTTGGATTGTTTTTGATCAGTTATAGTGATCACATTAGCATAAGTCATTGCACAAAATGAAAAATATATTTTTTTTAGGTGTGTGCCAGATATGGCACGTGGTGCAGTGAAGGTTTAATATACTCCTGAGAGAGCATGTTGTAATACACGTCAATGATGCACATCAATCTCATCATGTTTCAAATAAAATAACTTCAATAAAATATACTGCAAATTATTTTCCCTGATAGAACATAATGTAACGCAATTCTTTAGTGGGGAAATCTAAATTCTGAACACGTCATTTTCGATAAAGATCCTGATATAATAAGGTTGAATAATATATGAAGATTGTATGGCGATCTGAGCATATTTAAGACGGTTAGAGTACGGAGAGAGGGCCAAACAACCGAATTCTTAAACAATTTTTAATTATGTTAAAGCTGAAAATGTTTTTATGTATTTGTCAAGAATTGGTGACACTTTATCCATAAATCTTTTATCGGTGCTGCAATTAAACACGGAAGGTAACATTAAGGAGTATTCTAAAGAAATAAAAATTAAAAATCTTTGCTGATTCTACATACATATGTACATAGTGAAAGATACAGGGTGTCCAGCGAATAAGACCCTGATTTCAAAATTATATATCTCAAAAACAAAGATCAATAGAATTATGCGGTAAACGGTTTGTTTATTAGCTAAGCTGTAAAAATGTTGTACAGAAGTTTCAAAAATTAGTTGCAAAAACCGCTAACAGATGGCGCTGTAATCGCAATGCCTATATATTGTGTTTTGAAGTCGAGAGCCATAGCGTCTCAATCCTAGATGGCTTCCTATGGAAGAACGAAAATTGGGAAAGACCGCTTTTTCGTTTGGGTGATGTGCAGAAGTGGATGCATCTGGTCACAGAATTATTGCCTCAGCTTCAATTTTAGAGAATTTCAATTAATAGAATTTTCAATAAAAAGTTTAGCAATCATTATATAAGAACTTAAAAAATATTTTATTTGGGTAATGTGTAGAAGCGGAGCCATGTGTTAATAGTATTGAGATTTGTTTCAAATTTTGTTATAAGCTACTTCGGTCCGGTTACCAATATCTCTGTGATATGTCTTTTCTCTCCTAATTGGTAGATCGTGGAATCGAGTCCTAGTAGAGGAGGATTTGAAAAAAAAATGGAAATTTTTACTTTTTAATATTTATTTAAACTGTGAAAAAAATTTGAATAAAAAAGAATCTAAAGTTTCTGGTTTTAAATTTTAATTAATTTAAAAGAACCCCCTTTTTTAAAATCATTGAGCATTTATAATAATGATTCATAAATCATTTTTTTTTTAATTGTGGAGAATTTCGCAAGCAACACCTGCATCAGACTGAGTGTCCCCGTATTTTCCGCTTCGAGATTAAAAAGGAAACGAGCCTTAACGAAGCTGTGTGAAGTGGAAAGGCAGAAGAGGTAAAGAGAACGAAATGAGTTTTACGACGCAAGGTTTTGTTAAAAAAGAACAGAACATATTTCGGTGAAATAAGATTGAATATTTACACGACGTAAGAAAATCTCAGAAATATTCAACGACGTTATGCCTTTAAATTAATTAAAGAACGAGAAGAGTGTTTTTTTTTCTGTATTTTGTTTGTTTGTTCGTCCCAATAAATGTCAGTGTTCGTCCTAAAAGTGAGTTGTGAGTTATGTATGGAGTCTCACCCCATAAATTGGTGTCAGAGTGACAGTTAACCCACCAGTATTACTAATTACAATTATTCATCATATTCAAGCCGGATATTATTCTAACGGTGAGTTCATTATTATTATTTTATTATGAAGTTAGTTGAGATACCTGAACTGGAAGTTGCATTTAAAAACGAACGAACGTATAAAATCAAATTGCTGCATAAATTCCTATTTGATGCTGACGGTGATCGATCTAATAGAAAGAGAATACGTGATTTTACTGGTTTCGGTTTTCAAACCGACAGCACCGAATTCAAAAATAAAATAACTAAAGTTCAAACTGATTTTTCATTAAATGATCTGATTACAGTGTGCAATCTACTTTGTATTGATAATGAGGGATCTTTAAACGATCTCGCAACCCGATTAGTTACATACCTTTCAGACTTGACCTTACTGCAAAATAATATTATACAAAATGAAAGTGACACTGACTCGGAACCCGAACGGCCTTCAAATAATATGACTTCAAGTAATAACACTGAATTATCAAATTTTGACAAACAGCAGCAATTTCCAGTTCAAAGTTGTATGCCATCGTCTATTAATTTTACTGATATTGAAAGTGTAATACCTCCTTTCGATGGTAGTTCTTTTAGTGATATAAATGTATGGTTTAATAATTTTGAGGATGTTACTAATATGTTTAATTTATCTGACTTTCATAAATTCATATTTTGTAAAAGATCATTACGAGGAAAAGCCCAGTTATTAGCACAAACAGAATTTCATATCAATTCATATGACAAACTTAAACAACTCTTAATATCAGAATTTAGCACCACTTATAATTCTGCCGAGTTACATGATATATTAAATAAACGAAAATTGCAAGAAAATCTAAAATATCTAAAAATTAAATTTTAATTAAGTTAAAAGAACCCCCTTCTTTAAAATCATTGAGCATTTATAATAATGATTCATAAATCATTTTTTTTTAATTGTAGAGAATAGTTTGAATGAAAAGATAAAAAGTTTCTATTTTTAAAAATTTATTTAAATTAAAAAATAATTTTAATTTTAAAAACTCGTTTTCAATTTTTGTTTTATTATTGAGCACATAAATATGGTGCAGCTTCTAGCGATAGGATGCTAAGTGTTCGAAAGGAATGCAGCATCGAAAATACTTTTGCTTTGACGTTGATGATATGACTTATCATCAATTTTTTTTTTTTTTTAATGAAATAATTTAATGCATAATTTCTGTCTCTAAAACTTTGTTTACAAAGAAAAGAAATATATGTGTTGTGCTAAAACCAAAGTATTATGCCGTGATTTAAAAATAAATTAAAAGTGAAAAATTACTTTTTTATTTATAATAATTCAGGTATGAACAATAATACCAAAATATTATGCCGTGATTTAAAAATATAAAAAATAAATAAAAAGTACAAAATTATTTTTCTAAATGTATGCATTTTGATTTAAATAATTATGTGACATTAAAGATTGAATTTAATAAATTATTTAAAAAATTCTTATAATGGTTTCCAAACTTTTTATTGAAAATTCTATTAATTGAAATTTTCTAAAATTAAAGCTGATGCAATAATTCTGTGACCAGATGTCTCCACTTCTGCACATTACCCCAATGAAAAAATGGACTTTCCCAATATTCGTTTTAACGCAGGGAGCCTTCTAGGAATGAGACGCCATTGCTCTGGACTTCGAAGCAGTTTACAAGTATTGCGATTACAGCGCCATCTGTTAACGGTTTCTGCAACTAAATTTTGAAACTTCTGCATAACATTTTTACAGCTTAGTCAATAAACAAACCGTTTACCGCATAATTCTATTGATCTTTGTTTTTGAGATATTTAATTTTGAAATCAGGGTCTTATTCGCTGGACACCCTGTATATCAAATTTAGCCGAATTCTCTCGAGTAATGTTCCAGAAAAAAAAAAACTTAATTTTTTTCCGAAACTACTATTTTATAAGATTTGGTGAAAATTATGTTGTTACAAATAGGAAGTTGGGCAACAGCTTGTGAATATAGTGATTTGGAAACTGCTTTTTCAAACGTGTACATTTTACATTTTTAAAAATGCAAATGTAGCTAGTACCATTGTTTATGGAATTTTAAAGAAATGAAAACGTGTTACGTGTAATATCGTTATTTTGTTTTAAATAATATTTTAAGAGCTACTAGATTTTTTAAATTTTATCTTACACTTACGTTGACTGTAAAACAATCAATTACTATCTGAATGATAAAGACTATTTTATTTGTTTTCTTACAAATTGTCATATCTGCAACAGAGCGATATCTTCCTAGAACATGACATGTTCACGATTTTAGAATTCAGATAATATGGAGAATACGCTGAGAACTTTTATAGAACTATGTAAATCCACATTAGAAGTATCGACAGATCTTTTGTTTTTCAAAAACTTTCGAGTATCTGCATGTGGATACTATCATTTTTTTTGTTGTCAGGTTTTAAACATTTCATTTAGGGTGGAATGGGGAAAATGCATTGGTTTTCTTACAAAAAATCTTTTCTTTACTGAGGAAGATTTGTTGTTTTCCCAAATCATGAAGCAATTCATATAGTGTATCCCATCCCTATCTCTGAAAATTGTTTCAGATCGACATTATTCTTATTACAGTTTTTAATTACACTCAACCTGGTTTTGTATGTAAAGATAGAATTTTGCAATCAATTTTTAAACTATTTTCCGATGGGCTATATTTATAACAATTACGTTCACAGTTGTATTTCCTATAACAATATAGTATTAGAATAGTTTTAGAACTTAATTATAAATTATCACATAAATTTTAAGGCCTTTTTTTATTAGTATGCGACAGTCTATACACAGAGAGCGTCCGAACTCTTCCCGGATTGATCCTACAAACACAAAACTAGGAATGAAATATAAGACCTATGTTTTTTCGAAATCCCTTTTCCGAATAATCCCTGTGGACTTAACGTACATTTTACATTGAATGTAATAGTCAACAAAACACATCTAGAAACCCGCCTTTGCAATGTGCGTCACAATCGATCACAATAGTCAATCACAATCACATTAATATCCAGAATGCCGTTAAAGGTGTTCCCCTTTAGGTGTAATTTCAACTTGGGGAACAGGAAATAGTCACAGGTGGATAAATCTGCGGGGTAAGGAGAATGGTTTGGCACGATGACCCTTTTAGAACCCAGAAATTCCAGGACAATGATCGAAGTGTGTGATTGTGATCTGTCATGCAAGAACGGCCAACTGCTTTGCTGTCGGTAACGAGGACGAATTCCGCATAATCGAGTGATGAAACGCTTCATTACTTCCAAATACCAAACTTCAATAATAGTAGAACACATAATTTTATGTTCCTTCGTTGTTCGACTATCACGAGCTCCGACATTAGAACTTTACACTGTTATAATAAACAGGATGCAATTAGCATCACACAATATATAACAAGGTGAAAATATGTTGAAGTGTAGTAGTTCTTTTAATAACACTTAAGGACAAGCGTCGCCATCTATTGGTCGGTAATTAAACCCGTCCGAAGAATTTTTTGACGGATTTTGTATGTCGCCTAATATTATATGTAGCTCAGAAAATTATAATCTGTGTTGAAACAACAATGATTTTAATAATGCGGCAATAAAATCATTTAAAATTTGCCAAATGGCTATGAAATTGCAATAATGAAACATTTTAAAGGCACAAAAGTATAAATAAATTATAAATAAAAAATAGATAATGTAATATTTAAAATATACACGTTTTTATCAATTTATAATTTAATATTAACAAAGTTATGAATATACGTTCAGAAATCAATTTACAAATCTTAAAAAAGATAGTTTAAATAATTTTTCATCTTTATTTTTGTTTACTTGTCTTAAAAAAAATCCGGTCAAAAATTATATATTTTTTTATGAAATTCACTTGATGCGCTTTCAACCACGCATAGAAGAAAAAAAGTTTTGAATTTTTCATAATAAATATCTGTGCCCAAGCCATATTAATGTATTATAGCGCACATTTTAGGGTGAAAACATAAACTGCAACCAGAGAATTAGCCAAGATTTTCCTGATCAACATTGAATGTTTATAAAAGAGTATTTTTAAACTGTATTTTTCCTTTTATACTTATTTAAATGTCAGATTTTAATTTAATAAATAGTCTTTATAGGTGTGCTTTAAAATTAGCAAATCCATTTAATTTATATTAATAATTTAATCCTGTTAAGTATAAATTTTCCCGTAGTTTTTGTGTAATGTGAAAAAGAAGCAATATATTCAAAATTTGTTGTTCTAACATACAACACAAATATGATTAAATAGCCAGAAACGACAGAAACACATTTTGATTGACTTTTCGAATATCATAATGATATGAAGCAATTGTATGTTCTAAATCATATAGTATTATATTCTGACAATTAGTAAATCACAAATGATGATATTGATTTCAAAAGGCTGCAATACCTAACTTCTTACTGTTATTTTTATTTTATCATTATCAGCTTGAAAAATGTATTTACTAAAGTAGTGTTTTCAGATACTTTAATAATAACTTAGTTGAAACGGAACAGTAGTTATATTTGCTTGAATTAAAAATATATATATATATATATATATATATAAAATAAGCTTTCACGTCAAAGGTAGTACATTGATATTTCTTTTTTTTTCTTTTGACCAATCAATGTGTCGTATATTGAGATTTAATGTGTGTGTGTGATGATTCTTTAAAAAAAAGAAATAGCAAACAAATAAATATAAGTAATATTCTAACACATATTCAAAAAAATGTAAACAACAATACATATGTTTTACAAACTAATTAAATCAAAAAATAAAATAAAATCATGAATAATACTATTAATATGCAATTTTTAATATAAATTTCATTTGTATCCTTATATGTATACTTATAAAAGTATCTTTTTAATCATAATTTTTTACAATTTATTTAAATTAACTTAAAATGCTTTAAAGATTACACAATATCATTGAACTTTACCATCAAATATGAAGGGACAGTTTCTATGGACATCATTATTTAAAAATACTTACACCTTATACGCATAATTTTTTTCACTTTTTTTTTCTTTTCTTAGCGAAATTTTTTAAAAATGTTGTTAATCATAATATTGCTAGAACATGCACTTTAAAAAAGTCTAAAATTTGCAGAGGAAACTCTTTTGATTATGAAATGTATTTGATTATAATAAATTTTCCTTTCAAATTACTGATTTATAAGTTTCAATTAATTTTACAATTTTTAAATCGTGTTTTCAATTTTCAGTTTTAATATCCTCAGAGATAAATTTATTACAATGAATTCCATCTGAAGACATGATGATTCTTTTTTATTTCATGCAATTAATTTCTTCACAATGCAGAACTATTAAAATACATTAACATTTACAATTAAATTTCATATTATTATTAAAAAAAATCATACTCTCTTAATTTATTTACCGACATCTCTCAGCTCCAAATGTTGTTACTCTACTTCTAGAAACACTAGCGGGGATTATTTGAGGAATTAATCAGAAGGAATGAAGCACAAAAAATTTTCATAGGAACAATAAATGTTTAATTGGAAATAAAGAAATTAAAAGTGTGCAACTTTTCATATTTAATTTTTTTACAGGCAGTTCATTGTACAGATGAAATAATAAACCGTAATAGAGAAAGTGGTAGGAAATTGATGAAATATATATTTTTCAATATTTCCTATAACCCGAAAAAGAAAAGCATTATAAACACTTTTCAAAAATTTACTATTTTATATCATTGATGTTAAGTAAAATTAATTTAAGAAATCCATTTTTTAGCATAAATTTAATGTTTTTAAATAAATTATTTAAACCTGAAAATTCAAAATGGGAAAACAAAAATGCATATCTATGCTGATACCAAATGCTATAAAAGTTTAAAAAATATCGTATATCTTATACGAAATTTTTGTTTCTCTAAAATAAAACAACTTGGCAAGAGGATTTCTTAATTTATTTTTTACTAATTTTCCTTACACAGAGAAGCTGCTATAAACACGCGGCAAAAAACCTTTGCTATTTTAAAGCGAGGATATAAAGTAAAATTATTTTAAGAACGATATTTTTTAATAACGAATTTAATTTACTTAAAATATGTTTCTTCAAACATGTCAAAATCAGCATGAAAAAAGTATCAACTATCTCTATTTATTACAGATACTATAACTTTAAAAAAATAATGTCTACCTTTTCGGAAATAGATGTTTATCAATATATATTGTGAAAAAACAACTACTTTTTTCGTTCTTCAATCCACAGAGAAACGAAATGCGTCTACCATCTAGCCTGAAATCTCAAATCATAGATTTCGTAAAATGTATCAGATTCGGATTGCAATGGGACAGTTAAATCTTTCGAATGTCTATTTCCTCTAGATAAATAGTCAAATTGAAAAGAAATACAGTGTACTGGTAAGGCGAATAAGACTTAGTAAAGTAAGAAAAAAGCCTACTGTTTCATATAAGGAAGATTTGTTTTACAGGATACAAATGGTTAACTCATCCTATTACGTCCTAAAGAGAGTTTATGTACCACGTGTCACAAAAATGAAGGGTTTATTTGAAAATGTATTTTATTTTTTTCTGTTATCTTTATATTAAATTTATATAATTTAATTATCCTTCCGTTTCTCAAAATCTGCTGTTTTCCCAAGCACGTTGCAACAAAAGTGACATTTATATCCCTTTTTCATTTTTGAAAATTCATTTCCTAAATAGGCCTATCATTTTTGGTATACCAAGTATTATATTAAAAATAACGTTTTAATTAAAAAACAAATAATATTTTATTATAATTTCCATTATATTCAATAGTATTTAAAACTAAAATTAGCGTATGAAAAAAATAAATTCTCATTAAAACGGTTTTAAAATATCAAAACTATTTTTTGTAGATATAAAGTATTTTTACATCTATCACCCAATTTTCTACTTTATAAACCATATCATTATACAATTAAAATTATTGCATTTTAATTTAGCTATAAATATTATACGTATTATATCTATTTTTACTTTCTTCATAAAATTTTTACTTTCTTCTACCTTTACAAGAAGAAAGTATTGGATTCATGAAAATTTTCGAATTCCGGTTTTCGGCGGATTTACATGTTTTAGGGGTCAAAGAACCCAAAAAACATGTTTTTAGAAAATGTCTGTCTGTGAGTTCGTCTGTCTGTGTGTCTGTATGTGACACAAATTTTGTGGTCGCTCTATCTCAAGAACTAATAAACGGAATTTATTAAAACTTTATATTCAGTTAGACACTGATATAAACTGGTGCTGATTAATTTTGGTGTAAATCGCACTACATGTGGCGCCTATATGCTGCACTTTTCACGATTTCCGCAATAGCAATATCTCAAGAACTAATGCACGAATTTTTATAAAACTTCAGATTATACCGTTAGTCCTTGATATAGTTTTGTGCTGATTACATTTTAGTGTATCGCCCGGTAGATGGCGCTGCTTTGCGGCATTATTCATGATTATCACAATAGCTCTATCTCAAGAACTCATGCACGAATATTATCCAAACTCCAGATTCAGCTAGTCCCTGAAATAAATTAGTTCGGTTCTGTTTTTAGTGTAGATAGACCAGAGGGTGGCATTGCTATGTAGATATATGATTTCCGCAAGTAGTTCAACCTCAAAAACCAATGCACGGGGTGTCATTAAAATTCAGATTCAGCTACAAGTTTTGGGATTGCCACATCCGACTAGTTATATTAGTAATCAATCCTTAACGTTTTCTAGAATGTATGTTTAGGTACTTTTAGGTATGTTTAGTCAGGGGGGGGGGGCTTTGCCTTTAGAATAAATTAAAATACTTTGGGCTTCAGAAAGTAGAATTTGTTACCAAGTTATATAAAAAGTATGTAAACAAACCTTATGAACTTCTATACTTGATTATATATGTATTTATATATAAATATCGAAAGATTATATCTATCTATCTATCTATCTCTCTCTATATATATATATGGGGGGTTGCGTGTGTGTGTGTGTGTGTTAATATTGCTTCTATGTACAATTTACTTCTGTTTATATATAAATATAGACTACTGAGATGTGCGAATATCAAAACATTCTTTTTTCTCATGCATGCTGATATTTCGAAAAGTTGTTACATATGTTAATACTTCAGCGTTATTATTTCAATACTACACCAACTTTGAGTTCCATCTCAAGTTTCTGCTTCATTTTACTAATCTGGGTAAAAACGAGTAAATCTCAATCAAAATATTTAAGAAAATCAATATTTCTCGTTATCCTATCTTCATCAGCTGCTTGAGAATTGCTTGGTTAGCAGTATGTAAATAGCCCATCGCTGCATGAACAGCCAATGTATAAAAGGATGAAAAATTGAGAAAAATAGATATTACAGAGTCCCCTTCCAACGAAATACTTCCAACTTTCATGAGGACCTGCTGGTCATAGCCATAAATATACACACAAGATTAGTCCAAATCTATGCATAACTTCAAACATTTTTAGATGGTACATTAATAAAAATGGCACAGAAATCTATATTACAAATCTATCTCCTTCAGGCGTAAATATTTCAAATTCAATGAGGACTTGATGTCCGTAGCCAAAAACATGCACAAAAAATCTGGTCCAATTATATGCATAATTCCATACATTTTTCGATGCTATAAAGCGCGCACACGGACATACGGAGACACTATCAGACAGACAGACATTTTGTATAAACAGGTTTTTTTCTGCATCTTTTACTCCTAAAACATGTAAATCAGTCGAAAACCGGAAGTCGAAAAGAATTTGTATTACAATACTTTCGACTTTAGAAATAAAAAAGTAATAAATGGCTTCTTTATATTAAAAAAAGTTACATAAATACTTTAAAAAACGATTGTGTTCAAGAAACAGCGAGTAGATTGACAGAAAATACGTTACAAATTTCCTTCTGTCGCCAAGACTCCTATACTGGAAAGCACCTACACTTATATGTGAATATAAGAGAAAATAATTTATTCCATAATATTTGTACTAAATACTGACATTCAATGATTCTTATACTTCTAAATAAAAATTTATTTTCCAAAGTAATACAAAGTTCCAAACTCATAGATACAATTTAAATTTCATAGCTCACTTCTTATGAGAGCAAGAGTAATATTCTAATTAAGATGTTGTGTATATTTGTTACAAACAAGCAAAAAAATATCTCTAATACAATAATTAAAAAAAAACCCTTAAATTTATGTATAAGATAAAGGAACGTCAAATAATGCGTGAAGTATAAATTATGAAACTTTTTCCAAAAGTTTCAGAATCATTTAACAAAACTTAAACCGTTTAAAAAGGTGAAGGATAATGTCCAGTTAAGCAATTTGGAAAAAGTATAACACATTTGAAAACCCAATTTCAGGAATTGCTATCGATATTCAGAAAAAAAAAATCTTAATTATTTTGTACGGACCTGTACATGGTTTTTAGATTTGTTTATATACTACATAGTATGACAATATTCAGTACAGTTAGTATATGCTAAAGCGCAGTTGCAATTTCCGCTTCAAATATTTCCATCCATATACGGAAAAGTGCTGCCCTGTATATTATCTATAGAATTGGTACGCACCAAGTAATAGTCAAAACACAGGTTTAACTTAAAAACGCGCGCCGCAAAAGAAAACGCACTTCCCAAAATTATAGTTAATAGACAGCACTCTGTATTATTTTATGTGTTCTGTAAATGAACTATGCATGTTATGCACACAAAAGTCTATTCAGGTTTTGTATCATTAACTAATGAAATTTCCGAATCTACATTAGTTATTTGATCAATGTGCCTTTTCCAAATATTCGAACCAAGTTGCATTGTATAATGCAATTTTCTTTCTCTTGCTATAATTCGATATAATTTTCCACTTGGTTTCAGGAGTATAAAAATAATTAAACATCTGGAAGGAAATTCGAACAATCTTTCATAAGATGAATCAAACTTTTTTTAAGAATACTGTATTAAACAGTTTTATTTATTCCTATTTTAAAGCCCTTAAAAGTATTTCCTTACACAATTAGGTTTATAAACTGGCGTTAAAATATTTTTCAAATTTCAGCCAGTTTCATATTTATTGCCGAAACGTCAGTGAAGGCTTACTGCGGAGACCCGAAAAGTTTTTGGTTTCTATTTGTTTGTTTGTTTGTTTGCTTGTTGGTCTGTTCCGCGATAACTGCTGCAAAAAACATCCGATCAGCTTGAAATTAAGTAATAATGTTGGTGACGTACCCGGAATTAGCTGTATGGCTTTGGTTAAATTTTGTTCATTCGTTTGTGAAATATGGAACATTTTCTTTTGTGCTATAATACTTTTCTAAGGCAATTCAGGCGATTTTCAAATTTCCATTTGCTGAAAGAAAAATGGCTCATTTTACTAATGTATTTAAATGGTAAATTAAGAATGTTAAAATTTACAAATATGGGTTTTAAATTGTTCCAATTAGTTAGAAATTTTGTCAAAACATTTGCCAGAGTTTTTAAATTAGGTGTATAACTTATGTTGGAATTTTATACATGTGTTCGAATAATATAAAATATTTTATTTTATGAATTTACTTATATTTCTTTTTTTCTTTCTTTTAACCGTTGCGTAGAAACTGCATCTCATCTAAAAATATCATAAATGTGAAAGTATGTATGTTTTTTTAAGTCAAATCATCAAAGTTAAAAGGAATGAATTAATGAATGCCTTTGTATAGATATTTGCATATAAATTGATTTAAAAGCAGAAATGAAAATAGTGTTCATATACTATATAGAATAATATTTTTATTTATTTATTCAACTACTTTGATTATAAATGAAAAATTCGTTATTTTCATACAGAATAAACTGACATTTTTCTTTTAAATTTTATAAACTTTATTGTTGCCAAAAAGAAAAAAAAGGAATAACAATTTATCCCAAAGAGTTAATTTTAATTTTTAAGATTTTCACGTGCAAAAGAAAAATGGAATAAACAAATCCCATATAAAAAAAAGATAAATAAGACAGGAATGAATACATATAAACATTTCACACCAAATATCACCTAAAATAATTTTTGTAGTAGTATTTTTCCAGCACTACGAAGAAAGATTCCTCTATTTACACGATTTTTCTTGGCCTTGCTTTTTCATCGGTTGCGATTTCATTTTCGCAATTGTGTATATTAATTTGCACATAGCTTTACATTTTTATGACTGAGGTATACGTAAGCCCATACAAATAAGAAATTCCGTATTGTCTCCTATAAAATGTGCTAAAGTGTTGGTTAATTATACATGTTTTTATTAAGAGGAGTAGAGCTGCCAAGCATCCGGCGTTCTGGATACCTGTAATTTAATACAGAAAATGTTAATTGGAACATTTGCGCGATTTAAAAGAACAACATTTTCTCTAAGATAATAGTGATGTGCAAAAAGCCTGAGATTTCGTATATCTGGTGGGGATTGAAATATTTTACTTAATGCATTTATCTCTATTTTAATGTCACGTGAACGACGTCTTGTGTAACAGCTTGTAGAGTATAACATAAATTATTAAAATAATCCCTATTACGAAAAATGAAACAGAAAGTCGGCTAACGGAAATAAAAGGTTAGTTAACATTTCGTAATTTCATCGGAAACATAGGTTTGCGTCAAAAATCAACTGTATTTGTAACATCACGATTTTAAATTAAATGTGGATACTATTAAAAGGCTATCACAGAAAATTCTTTACTGCGCCAAATCACGTTTATCTGGTTAGTCAATTGGAAGTTGACACGATGATGAATTATTAACCGTTAGGTTTAGAGGCCCACCAACATTAGGGTTATTTTAGTAAGTCAATGCTATCGAGTACAGTTTTAGATATTTAGATTAGATATTAGATATAAATATTTGAGAATGGTATTCAAAATTATTTTTGGGAAACAAAAATTATAAAGGTATTAGATTTCTAAATTAGATGTCTCAGTTTACATTTCCAAAAGTTCTTTATCCATTAATGTTTGTGGTTAGCAGGCAAGTAAATACTGCTGTATGGATATTATTAGGATAACGTAAAATGCTTGACCAAATTGTTGCTTATCCTTATAAATCGCAGTGTAAAAATAAATCTAAGATATAGATAATCATTATTTTAATCAATTGAAAATTACAAGTGCAAAATAAATTACACAACGGGGGGTTGCCCCCCTGAAGAAATTTGCTTTATTATATAAAAGTTACCAGAATAAGTAGCTCGTGAGAATTTCAAAATATCATTGCATAACAAAGTGTTTAATTTAACTCTTCTAATGTCTGAAACCGTCGAAATATTTTTTACTTTTATAAATGTTTATGAAATTTAAAAACTTTAAATTGCGTTTTTATAGAAAGATTAATATTACTACAAAGTGTGCTAAAACAACGAGTTGCAGAGATTACACTGAGGCTCTTGATCTGCAGATTTACTAGTCTATCCTATTCTTTTATATGTAATTACCACATATATTTTAAAATGGAACGTGATCAACACATGTGAAACCAATCAAAATTTTTAAATTAATTTTTGAAAATTATTTTATATATTTAGTTAGTTTTGCAGATTTTTTTTCCAATGTCCCCCTTTCAGCATTATTAACTATTCCATTTTTTAATGCAATACAACCTTTATCGTTATTAGTATTTACCTCAAGAATAAAACTATTTAAATGACTGTCACATATTTCTGCACAAATAGTATCTTATAATAAAAAAATATTCACTAGTTAATGAAATTACGTAGTAATTAGACATTATTAATTTATTTTAACAAAAATAAAATAATCTTCATCTTATCATTATTGTTTTACAGTTTCAATTACATTCTAAAGACTTTCAGACTGTGGAATTCACTGTAAATATAGATAATCCATCGTTCATTTAAAAATTAATTAACTATTATTACGATAAATTATATGTAACCTAGTATAATTATAATCTAATCATAATTATATTTTAGGAATATGACTACTTGATACAACTAAATATCTTTATTATGTCACAACCCATTTCTCTAAAGCCATGTTTATTGCTATAAATCTTAGACTTTGTGTAATGAGAATATTAAACTAGAGTGTACTTAACACATAAGACAGAGTATTTAAGGGTATATTACAAGCAATGTACTTCCTTTTGTTGCAAATATTATTTACCTTATGGTAATTATTTCTGTTAAACTAAGACAATAAGCCAGTTTTCTTTTGTTTTGATGAATTTATAAATTATCGAGCATTAGTAATATGCTATCAGTAATCATATTTAATAAAAATAATTAACATGTCGCTGACACATTTGAATTATTTATGTTTGAAATATATTTAAATTAGAAATTTTTAAAGAAATTGGAAACTTATTTTTATTGTTTTCATGCTTTTTGATATTATATCATAACTAGGTTTTGTATATATATATATATATATATATATACATTAGCAATATATTTTTTTCTCCTATAGATATTTTCTTATCCTTTTCTCACAAGATTGTTTTCTGAAATTCATTTTACATAACAGAAAACATATTCCGTAGGTTCTTTATATATGTTCAAATATATTTGTAAAAATAATTTCCGTACTTATATCATGTAAATAAATTTATTACATCAGCATATTTCTTGTACAGTCTTCAGCAGAAGTTCAGACACTGGAGATATTTAACCTTTTGATGGAAATATAACCATCCTGAGATCAGCAATAAACAACGAAAACAGGAAATTGAAAAGATAATTATCAAGGACAATATAATTTTCTAATTCTTATCAAAATAAATTAGACTGTAAATCATCATTATACAATCATCAAACTGTTTAAAATATCTAAATTATGTTTATCAAAAGCGAATTGTAATAACTGAAAATAAAACCTGTTTATTCCTTCCCATGCTTGATGCAAGAGACTGACGTCACTACCGAAAACAACTGGAAAACTTTGAAATTTTTTATTATTCTGATATTAGCTGTTAGATAAGAAACATGTAAGATTTAAAATAGCTGCCGTAAGATGCAGCATAATTGTGTATGTTAAAAATACAATACAATGTAATCAAGAAATCTAAAAAAATAGGATCATTAGTGAATTTACTTCATGTGTTCAAATTATTTTAACACATTTCTTTTCTTCTTGTAACACCATAGTGATATGTATAGTAAAAATTTCATCAAAGAATACGCAACTAGGATACATCGGCCATACATCCAATCGAGGGATTGCTGCAGCAGCAAAATAAGAAAGCGGCAACACAAGGTAAGAAATTTACCTGTATTATTCCATTGATTGATTTATTAAGAAAGGCCAGATTTAGATATCTAAATATAAGCGCGCGTGTGCTACTGCGTAAAACAGAGGTGGCTATTTTTTTGTCAACACCTTTAAATACAAAATACATACACTTGGGTTATACAAATGGCTGTACGTAATTTTAAATATATTTTAAACATTTTTGGACGGAAAACATGGTTTTATTGTAGCAAATTATTTAATTTAACCAGGGCTCGCAGTATTCCTAAAATTTTCGCACTTTTATAGCACTATTTTAAAACGATAATCTTTATTGTATAATTCTGTTATGGATGTTAAAGAAATCTACCACGAATAATTTTTATTTAAAATACTGGTAGCCAAGTGTGAAAGTTTTAGGAACACTGCGAGCCCTGAATTTAACCGAAAAAAGTGATATTTGCATATTGCAAAAGTTTAGACACTTCTTCATGTATTTTTGGCAACTGCTCACGAATTAAAAAAAAAAAAATGAACTTATGACGTGACATACATAAAGTAAGTGCACCTTGCGATGGCATTGGTTAGTTAAGAAGCCGCGAGCTAGACATTTTCAGTCAGATGAAGTAATTGAAGCATGGAAGCTTATATCGAAATGGAAGACTCTTGCAGGAATTTTAGCTACACTGAATCATCCGAAGAACTATCTTTATCAAGTACTGTCTAAGGGTGACTCTTTCAAAGCAAAACACAGATCTGTAAGACCTGGTGTGGCCAGAAAACGAGATGGTAGAAGGATCCATAAACTGGCTTCTAGACAAATCATGATTGCCGCATCAAAAGCGAGTCAGAGCTTTATGTGTCATGGGATACGATTCGTAGATGAATTAAGGAAAGATATAAATTAGTTTACATGAAAATGATAAAACAACAAGTCTTGAAATCTGACAACTAATTGACGAGAATGCAGTGAGCTAGCAAACATATGTCATATGGACCCAAGTGGTGTACTGTGATATTCAGTGACGAACAAAAGAGGAATTTGGATGACCCAGATAGTTGGGCATACTATTGGCACGATTTGCGTAAAGAGCCTCGAACTTTCTTTCGTCGAGAACAATGAGGACACTTTAAATGATTTGGGCCTCACTTTCTTTTGATGTTCAAGTATCTCTGGAATTCCTCAATGGTTGCCAAGCAGCGTAAGATTACATATATACATTGGAAAACAATTTACAGCTATTTGGCTAACTTTTAGCTGTTCCAAAGTATGTATTTGAGCAAGATAATGTGTCCAACAAAAAATTAGTTTAACTCTCAAAATAGTACTGTTCTGGACTGGCCCGCATGTAGCCCTGTTCTGAACCCAAACTTTTCTGAAATCTTTTATGGGATCATATCTCATAAGATTTAAGGACTACTCTTCTGTTAATGAACTTTGAGCTGCTGTTGAACGTGTTTTGTACAAAATAGACGCCCAAGTGATGCAGGATTTAGTTTCTTAAATGGAAAGTCACATTTTTGCACTAAATGCAGACAATGGAGGTGCAGTTCGATTTTAATTTATTGTTATTTTTCAGTAAATAGACAGCTTGTCTATACTTTTGCCACAGCTTTATCTTTTCTCGTAATTATATATTACGTAAAGTGTATAATTTAAAATTTATTGTTTGTAAATAAAGGATAAGTCCCCAGTAATACATGAACGTTGAATTACAATAATTCGTTACATACCTCTCACAAGGAGAGGACCAACCTTGTTAATCACATATTTTGATTATTTTAATATATGTTGTAGGGTAGAGACCCCTTAGTCCGAGGTTCAATGGATTTTATCCAACGCTCCTTAGTTCTTGAGAACCGGGGGGGGGGGTGTCTAATAGTAGTACACAACTTAAATACTTACTTTGTAACGAAGAGGATAGGTTGGTCGTAGCTCAGTTTATACGACGTTTGCTGACTGATCTGCGGGCCCGGGTTCGGTACCTGAACGCGCTACATTTGTTTTTCTCATTGTTTGTTTTATAAATATACTTGTAATTTAATAATTTAAATTAAAAATTTTAATATCATACATTAATTATAATGTTAACAAACTTAAATTTATCATTCTTTATTTTTAATCTGTTATTTCTCATCCTATAAAGAGGTTTAAAAAGAAATTGGATCTATTATTGAATGATGAAAATTCCAAAATCGTGACAAAACTTGTTGTGACGACATCTAGTTATGATAAAATAAAAGAATATTCAAATAAAATAAAAATAAAAGCAGAAAAAAGATAAAGGGGAAAGCAAAATAATTGAAAGTGAAAGCATACATATTACGAATTTAAAAATCTTTAATATTAAAAAAATCGGTTGTAATTTAATTCTGATGTTAATTTTTAATATAATTGTGCTTGTTACTTTAAAAACAGAACAATTGTATTATCGCATTGACTTCCTTTGTTAAAGCAATGCGTAAATGATGTTCTTTAAAATCACGAATTGACACAATTGCTCAATATCATTGCATCGATAAAGAATTTATGAAATACATTTTTAAAGTGATTTCAAAAAAAAATTAACAGTTTTATGATGTTTCATACAACTATTTATTTAAAAGTAAAAAATTAAATAGGTTAAAATTATAATTGATATACAATATTATAAATTTTAATTGACAATAAGATTATTAAGTTATACTTAAATATTTATTTTTAAAACAAAAAAAATGAAAAAAAAACAAATGTAGCACGTCCCGGTATCGAACCCGGGCCCGCTGATTTGCCGGCAAACGCCATACCAACTCAGCTATGACCAACCTATTCTTTTAGTTACAAAGTAAGTATTTATGTTGTGTACCACTATTAGACCTCCCCCGGTTTCTCAAGAACTAAGAAGCGTTGGATAAAATCCGTTGAATCTGAGACTAAGAAGTTTCTACCCTACAACATATATTAAAATAATAAATCTGTGATTAACAATTTTGGCCCCCTCCTTGTCAGTAAAGAAGCATAATCGATCATTGTCTAAACTTTTGCTGCGCACTGTATAACAGATTTCATTGCATATTCTTTTTAGTATACTGTACGTAATTTTACTTTATTCTATCTTTACAAGAAGAAAGCATTGTATTTGTGAAAATTTTCGACTTCCAATTTTCGATGGATTTATACGTTTCAGAAGTTCCTGAACATAATTTTATGGTTTTTAGAAAAATTCTGTCTGTGAATCTGTCTGTCACACTCTCACTCTGTCTCTCGCTCAGTGAATCAGTATGTGACAAACATTTTGTGGGCGCTCTTTTATCTCAAGACCAAAATCACGGAATTTCACCAATCTTTAGATTCAGTTAGAACTTGATACAAAGTGTTGCTGATTACTTTTTGGTGTAAATAGCCCAATAGGTTGCACTTCTATGCTACATTTCTTACGATTACCGCAATAGCTATATCTCAAGAACTACTGCACGGATTTTCGTAAAACTTCAGATTCAGTTAGTCTTTGATATAAATGAGTGATGTTTAATTTTTGGTGTAAACCGCCAACAGTTGGCACTGCTGTGCAGAATTTTTCAAGTTTTCCGCCGTAGCTGTATCTCAAGAATTAATGCATGAATTTTCATCAATCTTCAGTTTCAGTTACTCCCTGGTAAAAATTTTTTCTAATTACTTTTTTGATGTAAAACGCCTAACAGGCGGCGCTTCTATGGAGAATTCTTTACAATTTTCGCAATAGCTCTTTCTCAAAAACTAATGCACGGATTTTCATCAAACTTCAGATTCAGATAGAAGTTGACATAAGTTATTTGATGATTTAATGATATGCGCAGTTTTCAGGAAGTATTAACATGTATGAAATAGAAGAAATTTTTGGGATTGCTACATAAGACTACTTTAATTAGTAATGCGTCAGTTAAGTGTGGTAATGCTTTTAGTAGCTTTATGTTTATGCTTTAATATTAATTATATTTTATGATTGTTATGTGTTAACACATTCGTAATTGTTGCAAAATGTAATGCCTTCAACGGTAATTTTGTAAAAGGTCTCAAAAAACTGTTTCTGATTTAAATATAACTTGTTTATGCGCTGGCAGTTAAAATTTATTTTTTGAGCGATTTGTAATATCATATTGATATACTGGTAAAAGAGTTTTATAAGCATAAAATTCTCATTGCCATCATCATGGGGCTAATAAAAAATTTAATAATAAAATAATATTTGCGATCACCTTTGTAACAGAAAATGCTGGAATTTGTTTGTCACTGTGTTAAATGACTATTTGGTTGTTGTTCAACGTTTGTGTGCATTTGTGTAAGCATAGCACTCATATTCGTGAAGATGTTATTGTGTCTGTGAAAAATTCAAATGTTTTTTCCTTATAGCATACAGAGTTTTCAACCAAATTTAACACAACTTTCCGAAAACTTGCCAAAGAATAGTAGTAACAGTATACTGCAATTAAAACATGAATATATTGAATATTTGATGAGATATGGGAATTTTTATGATATAATTTTTAACTGCACATGCGCGGAAGATTTCAAAATTTTTATTTCATAATTTAGTAGTCAGTATTTTGGGGCAACTTCTATAAAATGTCCAGTCAAATGTTTTGAAAACTTAGAAAGATATAATGAGCTGATTGAAAAGTTGTAGAAAATCCCTTATACTAAAGCTATTTTTAGGAAGCAACTCACTATATCGACCCTGTCTTTGTGAATTTTCGCGATATTTGACTGGACTTTTTATATAAGTTGTCCTAAATAGCTGACTACCAAATTATACAATAAAAAAATTTAGGATCATCCACGCATGCACAGTTAAAAATTACTTCATACAAATCCCCATATCTCATAAAATATTCAATATATTCATGTTTTAATTGCAGTATACTGTTACTACAGTTCTTTGTCAGGTTTTCGAAAAGTTGTGTTATATTTGATTGAAAACTCAGTATGCTATAAACAAAAAAACTTTTGAATTTTTCACAGACACAATAACATCTTCACGAATATGAGTGCTATGCTTACACAAATGCACTCACACGTTGCACAGGACCCAAATAGTTATTTAACACCGTGACAAACCATTCCCAGCATTTTCGTTACATAGGTGATCGCAAATATTATTTTATTATTAAATTTATTATTAGCCCACTAATTGACCTCCTGACTAAACCTTCACCAAGAATAATGAAATCTAACATGATCTTTACATCTCAGAAGTTCAAGAATAATTCGCCAATAATTTTGGTAGATATTCGACAAAACGTGTGCAATCGAAAGCATCCAGTCGCTGTACCTTAACTTTTGGAGGCCCGTGTACAACAGAAACACTTTGTATTAGTCAATACTCTACGGAAAAATTAGAAAAGAAAACTTAATTTAATTTTAATTTTCAAAATTGATTTTTAAAGGCCTACAAATTCACAATAGCCATATCAGAGTAGTTATAAAGTGATAAAAATGAGTTTAATAAATCAGATATTGTTTTCAATGCAGATATAGTCATTCAAGTCAAGTTTAAATATCCAATTTAAAAAAAGACATTAAAGGAAATTCATTTGAATGAAATCAAATTAAGGAAAACGAGGTAAAATTCCTTACGGTACTTAGGAAAAACAGTTTAAAATTATCTTTAAGATGAGGTTTTAAATGATGCATATTCTATTTGTAGAATAAAAGAACACATCTTTTGAGAAATCATAATTTTTCTTTTTTAGCCTGATTTTATCTTTCGATTTGTTTCTTTAAAAACTGTAAACTTTTGATAAATGAAAGTTATTCAGTCGATTGCACTCAATTTGAAAGCATATCTTATTGCTCAAAAGTGGAATCTTTGAAATATCAGACATTCGTTTTATATTTGTTTAAATTTAATCTTTTTTTTTATAATTATGGAGACCGGGGCTAGTAGGCACAGTTTTTAGTTGTTGATTTTTATTAATTTTTTGTTTACGTTTTTTATGAAAATTTAACTGTACTTTTAAAGAACAAGCATTATGCTATAAATACCCGGAGTTTTGAGTTTGTAGCTTTTGTAGTTTATGTTTAGCAGAAGCCCAAATTAAAAGGAAAATTATGCACCATACTACCCCGTCGCGGGGCAAGTTGCCTATAGCTATGAGGTAAGTTAGCACAGGCTTTATAAAAATTTACATGAAAGTCAAATAAGACACGCAGTTAAGAGAAATGAATTTCATTATTACCAGTAAGCTTAAACAAAGGCGTTATCGCCGTACAATGTAAATTCTAAATTATGCAGACATAAAAATAATGAATAAAACACTAACATTGAGTAACTTCTATCCTACTCGATATCATCATCAGAGTTACAGTTGTAAATAAAAAATCATGTGTCTCCGTTTGGGCAAGCCTCGTGTGCCCAAAATTTTGCACTGAAATCACTATTCTGTTTTTCATACTACCAGCACACGCCAAACACCGAGCCATCTTGTCCCGTGTTCAATGCGCCTACTAGCCCCATAATAAGTTTCTTCACTAAAGGGACACTTAACCATCTAAACATATATAATCCAAGTAAATCACATATGGGGTAGGTACAGTTAATCATACATTAAGAAAAACAGCACAAGTTAAATCGCAATTATTAAGATAAGTATTAGAAATTAGAAAAAGAATGAAGCAACAAAAAATTACTTATGAGTGCGAAAAACCGAAAAATCGTAATAAATGTACACTGCACGTAGGTAACGCTGCAAAACTACAATGAGGATCATAAATGCAAGAAGAGAAAAGGTACTATATGACTGGTTGCGCAATCTATCCACAAACAAGCGATTTATGAGGACTGCGCCTACTTACCCCTGTATCCAACTAGCACCGGTCTCCCCTACTTATATTGAATCCTTCATAGGGTATATTTTATTTCTGGTATTTTATAAAGTTTATTGCTATTTTCATATATTTTTATCATTTCATGTTATGTAGGTTTTATTTGAAATGATAATTTTTTTGTCATTATGCCAATTATGAAAATCATATAAAATTGTTAAGCTTTTAGTCAATAACTCATTATTTTTGCATTCAATTTACATAGCAATGTTTAAGGTAAGCAAAATCAGAAAAAAAGAATATATATATGGGTCATTCCACACAAAAAAAGCAAATATTTAAAAGAAGTCGTGGCTACATAGTAATCGATTTTAATAAAATTTGATACACAGATTCAATTCATATTCAAATAGAGCTCTGAAAAATATTTCGACAAAGAAATAAAAAAATTTGGAAGTTCTAGGCATTTAAAAAACTTGTAACATAGAATGGCATGTGTACAATCGTTCAAAGTTTTAAATTTGATGTTCTGTATCTTGAAAACTATTTAACATAAATTAAATCTTTTTGCAATATTGTAATCTCAGGAAAATTATCTTCATATTTATCTAGTAATAATAATTTGGTAACGTCGTGATTAATCTTAATTTTTTTGTAAAAATTGAAAATTTGGTAACTTTGAGAAAATTAAAAACGTTATAAAAATTAAAGGAAATTAAAAACATCTCTGAAATTGATGCCTGATTTAGTGTTACATATTAAGATCGAATTGCTGAAGTTTTTAAGTTGCCAAGTATTTCCTTCACCTTTAAAAAAATTTAGAAACTTTAAAAAAATGACAAAATCGCAATTTTTCCTCTTATTGATAGGTAAAAAAAATAATGAAGGAAATGCCAGACATTCCAGTTATTGCACAGACATAAAGATCAATAAGTCCATGATATGCTAAAAAAAAATTCACGATTGCCTTTTCATTCCTAACGTCACAAAATTTGGTTAAAAAAGTAATATTTGTTGCATTCCAAGAGCTTTCTTCTTTGAATACGCGCGCGTTTTTTTACAATATTGCACGATTTCAAAGGGATAAAAGATGCAGTGCTGTCATCTATGGATTTAGAGGATAAATATATTTAAATATAAATAATTTTTTTGTTGAACGTAATATATATATATATATGCTGTAGTTTAAAATAAATATATTAATAGCCAAAAATAAACTGAAAGCAAGAATAAAAGTTTCTATATTTAATATTTACACTTTCATCTATGATATGAAATATTTAAAAGTTTAATAAAGCTTTCCTTCAGTTAAAAAGAAGTGATAGAAATATTTCATTTTAAACTCAACATTTTTTTACTATTTATTTTTTTCCCATTAAGGAATAAAAAGGCAAGAATGAAACTTTCGATATTTAAAATATATACTTCAAGCTATAACGCCAAAAAAACAGTTAAATTGTCAAAGCTGTCGTTCATGCTTAAATAAGCAATAGAAATATTGCATTTTTGCCTCAAAATTTTTGAAAAATAATTTTTTTCTCATTACGGAATGAAAATACAATTACTTACTTACGCCAGTCTGTTAATTATTATTCATTCCTAATTATAAATAATTTTTAATATAGTCTTTCCAATCCCAAGGCTAATAATCAGATTTGAAATTTTATGCATGTAGACAATACCTCGATTTTGCATCCACTTTTAACGTGATTTTTAATACTTAAATAAACAATCCTGAAACCTATTATTTTACATGTACTCATAAATAGATATGATCTAATTACAGACTGATTTTCATTAAAATCTGTGGCATGTCTGCCACAGCTGATTTGCTCATTTTGCATGGAATGACCCATATACGTATATATATATGTAATATATTTGTATACGTAATCTTTAAATGAAACAATGTTTCCTTTAGTTACTAATCTACAATATACATATAGTATAAAGGAGGATTTTGTTCTGTCTGCTTATAACTTGAGTTCTACTGAATTGAGTTTGATGAGATTTGCATCCTTAGTAAGATGATTTGTCAGGATTGTGTTAGTATAAAACGTATATGTTCTACGTTGCTTAATTATAGAATTACGCATGAAAGTTCTATAAGAAAATTAACCCTATTATGAAATAATACCCTTTTAAAAAATATTTTGATGGATGGATTTTGATGGGACATGCAATGATAGATACTTTTTCACGAAAAATTTTATAATATAACATATCTGTCTATATTGCTTAGTTATAGAATAGAAAGAAATTTCAACACTGACGTGAACTCGATTGTGAAATATTAGTCTCATTATTAACCTCTGTTGGATGGATTTAGATAAGGCTTGCATTATTGGTTAATTTTTCAGTTATGTTCTTACTGCATTGCAAATAGTTATATAGTCTCTTACCAATCCTACCATAAATTATCAACTAAGAGATTTGGTTTTTATCAGCCGAAATTTTGTCTGGCATATTATTAAAAAATAATAGCGAAATGGCGTTCGTGTCGTTGTCAATAATGCGGAAGAACATTTCATAATGATTTAAAACAACGCTCAAGTCGCCGATATAGTTCTGTTGATTCAAGGTTCGTTTGAGAAACCGACCAGAGTAGCAGGCGAAGACTGCTAGCTCAGTATGCAGAATTTTAATTTTGTCTTCATAAAAAAATATGTTACAATAGCATCCAATAGCGAAACGCATTGCTTTAAAAAAATTATTAATATTCTTTCATGAATACCAGTCATATATTATACACGAAAGTAGTGCTAAAAGTGAAATGTTAATGTCATTCCTTAAAGAATTTAAATTATTAGAGTGGTTTTATGTGAAAAAATATTCTGCAAATATTTATTAGAATTTTGCTTACATCGTACGGAATTACACAATTAGTTTTAAAAGTGAATTCAAAGAAAATATTCATATTCAGTTTTCATGGCATTATGAGTTGAATAATTGGAAATTACATCGCTGTTAACATTTAAAAAATAATGCTATTTTTTGAACACAAATTTAGTAAGTTGAACGTTTGCTAAAGTAAACAATAATAGATTAATATTCCCGCTATTAATAGTAAGGTTTATAATAGATATTTTCTTCACAAATAAAAAAAAACAACGACAACAAAAAATCATTCGCCAGCATCGGCAAAGAAAATTTATATTCAGTCATTTTCTTTTATTTGCAAAAAAACTACTATTAAAATTTCTGTATTGAATTAAATGTTTTATTAAAGACACAAATAATTTAAAGATCATAAGCACGCTGCAGTATTAGGAAATAAGTTTATGTTAATTTATACAGTTTTTATGTTTAAGTAAATGTATGCTGGTTACTTTTTACGATAGCTTAAGTTTATGTACCTGAGCAACTATAGTTTAGTTTTCAAATGTATTTTTATAATTTTTTACTGGTATATAATACCGAGAAATAAAAATGTACTTTTAAAAGAGAAAAAAAATTAACAACATAAAAAATGTAATATTATAATGTTTAAACCTTGGCTAAATAACAATGTACCTCTAACCTAGATATAAAATATCGGTTCTTAATTTCTGCTATTTCAAAATAATTCATGTTTTTTATGCATCTCATTAAAAAAAAAAATTGATTTAAATGATCTAAGATTTTTTTTCTTTAAATTGTCTGGTGTTTTTATGAGTTTTTTTAAACTATTTTTTTAAGGGTTTAGGTGTTATAAACAATATTTTTTTTTTCCCAAACAGAAATACTTGTCATTTACTTTTATTTTGTACGTGCCAGAACAGCATGAAAAGAAAGTTTTGAAACAAGATGAAATGATTTTTGTACCGCATTCTTGATCGAAATTAATATGTATTGTTTTCAGTTGTTTTAATAAATACTTTTTTTTTTTTTAAATAAACCAAACAATTCTTTACGAAAAAGTCAATAACCTCATTACTACCGGAAAAATATTAATATGTCTTGTTATTAAAAAATAAATATATACGTTTAAGCAGCGCGCAATCCTACGATACCCAGTTAAAGGTCACGAAGGAATTATTGACGCATGCCTTTAGACATATGCATTTTAATTTGTGATACGAGTACTCGAGCTCAAAATGTGTGAGTTCTCGATTCAGCCAAGTTCTCAAGTGGCCTTGATTCAGAGAAGACTATTGGAATGTAAGCAGACTGGCATTTGTTTCGGCGACTGTTCTCAGATCTCCAGCTTTGCTATCAATGGCTAAATGCGAGTACTCAAACAGTACGAGGCGCTGTTCGATAGAGTTGTCTCCGTACCATCTTGCTGTTAGAATGATGACCAGTGACCTAGATTTGAAAATTTATTTTATTTTTTTTTTAAGTATACAGCTAAGATACCCACTATATATATATATATATTTAAGATCGTATGAATTTAAATTTAAAATGATATTATAATACATAAGATTCCGAAAATGTGCTTTTAAACATCATAAATATCCAGTTTTATATTTTTCTTTTGAACGAAAAAAATATTCATAGAGGAAAATAAATTTATAAAATTCGAATTTGCTTTTATTTGTTTTGATCATGGAAACTAAACCTTTAAAAAAAGACAACTTCGATTTGAATATTATATACTCAGGTATTAGAAAACATCATTTTAAGCATGAAAAAAAAATAAAAAAATTAAGAACAAAAAAATATATATATATTGGTTAAAAGGTACGTTGTTATATCTGAAACAAACAGAAAATTACATATTTCTCATAAATATTGACAATTTTCTGTTGCAAAATTGACAATATTTTACAAAATTCGAAATTACCTTTGTAAAAAATCTATATTTGGACTTTTTAATTTTACAAAATTTACAAAGTTAATTTCAGCAATTACGATAACTGATTTTTTGAAAGATATCCTAGAGTGCTATTTAATAATCTAGATGTAGGCCAGATGGGAAAACAATTCGTGGGCCATTCAAAAAATATCGACAGGAAACGTAGCCGATGCATTAATTTTAAATGTAGTACCCATCCACCTAGGCGTTACGCTGGAAAATGCGACGATACTTGCTGCAGTTATTGCGTGTTATCCGAATAAATCTGTCCACAGACTTGCAACTGAATCCGGACTCACGCAACCCAGCATGTACAGGACCCTGCGGAAGACATTCCACATTTTTCCGTCCAAAAGTCAATGCCGGCACACCATACCTAGAAGCCCTAACCATACCAGTTCTAACTGAACGACAACGAGAGGATTTCGCTAACGAGATGTATGACATGATTGATGGTTTTGAAATCATTTAACACTCAATGAATTGGAGGAGGATATTTGTCATGTCTGTGTGTCGATTTCCAGTGACAGACTACAGGCAGTCCCTAACAATTCGATTCTTCGTTTGCGACAAGTGTGTAGTTGGAGAGGTGCATATTTTGAATCGATTTTGATGAGATACAACCTACTTATGGTAATGCGTCCAGAGGCGTCATCTATTGCCGAATTTTTTTACTAAACTTTTGAGGTTTCTGTATCAGATTTTTACTGTTTCTTAATAAACATTCCACTGGTTTTGTTACTTCTAACTATCACCGTTTCCGAGTTATTTATTTGGAAAGTTAGGGGTTCTTCGCGAAACTTCTTGTAATACATTGACTGATTCTCATTCTGATTCTCGACTAACCCTCATTTAACGACCTCTCGTGCAGTAAGAAAGTAAAGTTTTTGAACCATTTATACATCATTGAGAAATGAAACATGTCGATTTCTACAAAGGCAAAATCACAAATTTTATATTTATTCTCTAGAAGCTTTTTTAGCTAATTTTATATAGTAGGCAATATCTGCTGAGAGGTGATACTTGGAAGAGCTTGTAGTATTAGATAAGTTTTAAAAAATTAGACTTATGGAACTGCGTATTTTTTTACTTTAGGCAAACAAATATTTAATTTTCAAATATTGAAATTAAAATTATTAAATTCTTTTTGTGATTGTAAAATTATTTAGCCATAAAACAATACACACACATAGTACACTGTAAAAAAAAATCTGTGAAGTTACTAAAGTTTTTCTAGGAAACTGGGATTCCTAGAACTTTTCATGTAACGGCAACAACAAAATTTCATGTAACAGACACACTTTTGCGCCGAAAATCAAAAAATCTGTAAGGTTACTAAGAATTTTTTTTGAAACTGGGATTCCGAGAGCTTTTCATGTAACTGCAGCCAGGGTTACAAATAAAAGTTTAGTAAGATTACTGAAATTTTAGCAGATTCATTTGTAAAGTTACAGATTTTTGTAGCTTTACAAAAACTAGTTTTGTAGATTTGCAGCTCTTTTCGTACAGTTACAGTTGAAAGTTTAGTAAGCATGTAACTTTACATCTGTAGACCTACAGATTTTTTTTTACAGTGTACATACATGCATGTGCATATACCG
The DNA here is from genome assembly GCA_963932465.1 of Maratus speciosus. Taxonomy (NCBI): domain Eukaryota; kingdom Metazoa; phylum Arthropoda; class Arachnida; order Araneae; family Salticidae; genus Maratus; species Maratus speciosus. The sequence goes on along the minus strand of OZ010794.1, from coordinate 403,217,284 downwards.
GGTGTCCCAAAAAGGACTGACTGATTTTAAAATTCAATAACTTGCAAACGGTGATAGATATTTAAAAAATTCTTGCAGGAGGGTTATGCATAAGGTCAAAAGTTTTATTACAGTGATTTTCAAGTTTAGTTCGATTTAGAAACAATAGATGGCGCTGTAAGCAATAGTCGCTAAATACAGGCTCGATTTTTGGTCCTTTATCTTGTTCCATGCAGAAAAAGGAGATGGAAATGTATTATCCGGGCCACGAAGTACCAAAAATCGAGCCTGAATTTAGCGACTATTGCTTACAGCGCCATCTATTGTTTGTAATTCGAACTAAAATTGAAAATCACTGTAATAAAACTTTTGACCTTATGCATAATCCTCCTGCAAGAATTTTTTTAATATCTGTCACCGTTTGCAAGTTATTGAATTTTAAAATCAGTCAGTCCTTTTTGGGACACCCGGTATATAACTATAATACACACAGTTGTAAAAATCACCATGCACAAATGTAAAAAAAATTACACAAAAACTCATATATTTTACAATAAATCAAAAAATGAAAATTATTCGATACCTACTGCAAATTTTAGCTCTTCTTTAGCTTATGAGACTTTCTCTCTTACTCTTTATAAATATATATAGGGTGCCCACTAATGTCCGTTCTCAACCTCTTAACTACCGAACAGCTGCACCTATAGTCATAAAAGAGATGTCTTTGTATAGTAAAGTGGGTGTATGACCTGCTAGATGAGACTGCTTACAGCGTCACTTGGTGCAAAACGATGGAGTTAGCGTCACTATATCGAAAACGGTACAGGCGGAAAATAATTACCGTGTGACGTGAATGCTACGAAGAGAAGGTTTAACATGCATTTGTTTGTTATCGATTTCCTACACTGTGATATGACTAAATGACAGCTATCACAATATACTTTTATTTTCGATTATCAAACTTCTCTTCAAATCATCTGAACATCTGGATCCTTGTCTGAAATTCACGTTGAACACATTGATGACAGGTTGGCACACACATTCGTAATGCGTCGTTGGGTGTCAGCAATGTTGGCAGACGAGTTACATACGTCTGCTGTCTCAGGTATCCCAAGATAAAAATCCATTAAATTCTGGCCAAGTGAACGTGGAGTCCTCCTAAGAAAGCGCCATACCCGTTTATTTGTTAATATTGTATGATAATATATTTTCTGGTTGCACCTATTACACTACCTTAGCTGGTGTGCCGGATCGTGGTCGGGTGGTTACGTAGCCTGTCTCCCTTAAACGTTTCATAACAATTAGAATGGTTTTGTGAGAAGGAAGCTGACCTGCAGAGAAACATTTGCCGATACAACCGCACTGCTAATCTCTTACACCAACATTCACCTTACAGTTTAAACATCTCACAAATTTCATTTTTAGAAAAGCACCCCATGATTTTCAACATACAACTCCCAGGAGGAATCTCTTTTATAGCTGTATCAGGTGAACAGCTGTTATGTTTAATATGTATTTGCATAATGCATAAATTTCGCACACCAAGCTCAAGTTGCGTTGAGTTGATACATTTTGTGACACGAGTTTTATTTTCCGCGATCTGCATGTTATCTTTGTAAAGACAATCAGTACAAGAATTCCCCTCCGTGGTTTGTCCCTCGATTGAGAATTACATGCGATAGCACTGGGCGTGATGCGAGATCAATTTACGTCCGAAAGTTAATCTTATTTTTTTTCGTTGAATTGTCGTGACGTCACACTTTCGGAAATCCCGAACAAACAAATACAGCTTTTAATCGTTTCGTTTTTAGTATTCATGTTCACAAAGTGTCTTTACATACTAAATCGATGATTCTCAACAACTTTGTAATTAACTTTTTTCCAATATATCGTGCCTTTTCGAGATTGTGACGCTGAAAGCAGTCTCATCTAGTAGCGCATAGCCACTTTATTATATCTAGGCACAATTTTTATGAATATATCTGTAATCGCTCTGCAGTTAAGAGCATAGTAACGGACTTTAGTGGATACCCTGTATATGTGTGTAAGTTTGCTGTTTTCAGTTTTAACAGCACACATTTACAATTCAAAAATGTTTCGTTCATATTTTTGGTAACAACTGCAGTTAAAGCTAAACATTCTTTTCCACATTGGTCCCTTTTGTACATAAATGTTTTTTTTATATATCTGTCTTTTATTTAGTTATTTTAATTTCTGCAAGAAAATTTGACTTTTTTGATCTTGTTTTAATGTGCACGAATCGTGCAAGGCTCTTTGAATAATAATAATTAAAATAAACAATTCATTGACTTTTGCATTTCTCATTTACCAAGATTCGTATACAGCTTATTGCATATTTCGGTTGTAACATATTTGTAAAACTAAAAATTTATATTATGTGCATTATGCCAAAACACATTTAAAATAAAGAAAATAAAAAAGCTTGAGTGGTGTTAATTATTAGCCCCTTTCTAATGCAATTTATCAATAAAAGGAAAACTCATTTTCAATACATACAAATGGCTAAAAAAAGAATGTTTAGATAAATAGCGAATGATTGACAAACTAATTCTAAATATAAACAGAAAATCTACTACAGCTTAAACTAACTTTGCATTTATCAAAAAAATCACATACGCTTTGAAATAGGGTTTTTATATTACTAAAATTATATTACTAAAAATTTATATTGCATGCATTATGTTGAAACACTTAAAAAAAAGTAAGAAAAATTATGCGTACAGCATAGATTATGGAAAACTTTCCAACACTCCCTGAAAGCTTTAACGAAACTTCGTTACTTAGGGAAATAATATAACTGAGTAAACATTTAAAAATCTGATTTCAGTAGTTACCGCCTATAGCCAAATATGTATTCCAATTCTTGTATTCCTTTTTATTCCTTCCCAAGAGCGTTTTATTCGATCTGTATTTTGATATATATGTCGTAGGCTAATTGAGAAATCCGGCTATTTGCAAAGAGCCGGGCTAGTTGGAGAATCCATCTCCCTTTTTAGGGTTTCGTTCATCTCACGAAACCCTATTCGTCTCGCTCCTCCGTCTGTCTGTCTGTCTGTCTGTCTGTCTGTCCGTCACAGAGCCCGTTCTCGGAAACTATACATGTTAGAGACTTGAAATTTTGGGTACTTATAGCTGAACACCTCACATCAAACAACAAATCATAAAATTTTGAAAAAGTTGGTAATTAACCGAATTACTGGCTAATTAACTTCTAAAATTAACCAATCCACCTTTTTAACGCAAATTCAAAGGACTTTCTCGAAATCATCGGTGTTTCTCCTAAGGGTTGCCAGTAAAATCAGCCGAATGCACGGTTACCACGGAGGAAATTAAGCCGAAAAATGAAGTGGAGATTTTAAAGCGAAATCGTATATCAGAAAATATTGGTCCGAGAAATTTGTAAATGGAACAGACAGACGCAGAAAAAAATCTACTTTCATTTGGTATAAAGTTCACATTTCTGCGATCTATATAAGTTAAAATATCCACTAAAAATCGATCAATAAAAATTTAATTTCTTTAATTGGAAAGACAAGGAAATAAAAAGATTTCAATTCGGCGGGAAAGCAGGTAGACATGACGACGCTGCGGTTTTCCATAATAGCATATTTTAATACGAAATTTTAACTTTTTAAATATTAAATTTTTTGGCATCCCGATGTCAAATTTCTCGCTGATTTCATTGATACCCATATCTAAGTCCTATCTTAATTACAAGCTGAAATATTAATTATTATTTAATTAATCGGTTTATTCCTATCAAATGCATCGATTAAAATGAAGAGACACTTATTTAACCACGAATTCACTTAAATTAGGAAATCTAATAATTTGCCTGGGCTTTTTGAACAGCGATATGAGATAAGTATAACTCATTCATCATCAGAAAGTTTACTTCATACCACTATTTTCTAATAGTAATTTCAGGAAATATTTTGAATTATTGGTTAAGACCGCTACTCAGTCTGTTTGAAACTTTAACATAGTTTATAACACATAGAAAAAAAGTGTAAAAAAGAATGGAGTGTGATATTTCGAGCTAGAATTATTTTTAAAATCTTAGCGCTTGTTACCGCAGCAAATATTTTAAATTCTTGTTTAAGACCGCCACCATCTCGACCCATCTATCTACGGAAAGATTGCGTAAAGGAGTTTCGTTCAGATATGCTTTTGTTAAGAATAGAGTGCATTCCCTGGTGGTGGAATGTGGAACTAACATAACGCGATTTTGTTAAAATTAGGAAATCTAACAAGTCGATCTGTTTGAAACTTTAAGATATTTTATAACACATATGATAAAGTGTAAGAAAGAATGACACGCGAAATTCCGGGGAGGGGGCGGGGGCGCTAGATTTCTATTTAAAAAATTAGCGTTTCTGACCGCTTTAGGTGACTTTTTGAGGGAGTCCTGAGATATATGCTACTTATTTAATATAAAATTGTCTAAAGTTTAGTTACCACTATTTCCTAATAGTAATTTCAGCAAATATCTTAATTTCTTATTAAGACCGCCACCACCTCGAGTAACATATCTACTTATAGGTTCTTTAACGTCGTTTCCTTCCGATAGAGTTTTGTTAAGAATAGAGTGCGCTCCCTGGTGGTGGAATGTGGAACTAACATTTTTGTTAAATTAGAATTATTTTTAAAATCTTAGCGTTTGTTACCGCAGCAAATATTTTAAATTCTTGTTTAAGACCGCCACCATCCCGACCCATCTATCTACGGAAAGATTGCGTAAAGGAGTTTCGTTCAGATATGCTTTTGTTAAGAATAGAGTGCATTCCCTGGTGGTGGAATGTGGAACTAACGTAACGCGATTTTGTTAAAATTAGGAAGTCTAACAAGTCGATCTGTTTGAAACTTTAAGATATTTTATAACACATAAGATAAAGTGTAAGAAAGAATGACACGCGAAATTCCGGGGAGGGGGGGCGCTAGATTTCTATGTAAAAAATTAGCGTTTCTGACCGCTTTAGGTGACTTTTTGAGGGAGTCCTGAGATATATGCTACTTATTTAATATAAAATTGTCTAAAGTTTAGTTACCACTATTTCCTAATAATAATTTCAGCAAATATCTTAATTTCTTATTAAGACCGCCACCACCTCGAGTAACATATCTACTTATAGGTTGTTTAACGGAGTTTCCTTCCGATACAGTTTTGTTAAGAATAGAGTGCGCTCCCTGGTGGTGGAATGTGGAACTAACATTTTTGTTAAAATGAGGAAATATAACAAGGCGATCTGTTTGAAATTTTACGATAGTTTATAACACATTAGAAAAAGTTTATAAAAAATGGCGCGTGAAATTTCGGGAAGGTGGGGAGAGGGGGAGGGGCAAAATATTTCTTTTTTGTTTCATACCGTTTCAGGTGCGTTTTTTGATGGAGTCCTCATATACATGCTACTTATACTTATTAAATATAAATATGTCAAAAGTTCAATTACCACTATTTCCGAATAGTAATTTCAACAATTATCTTAAATTCTTGCTGAAGACCGCCACCCCCTCGAATAACATATCTACTAATGGGTTGTGTAAAGGCGTTTCGTTCAGATACGCTTTTGTTAAGAATACAGTGCGCTCCCTGGTGGTGGAATGTGGAATTAACAGACCGCGATTTCATTTAAAGTAGGAAATCTAACAATTCAATCTGTTTTAAACTTTAAGATACTTTATAACACACGATAATAAATTATAAAGAAGAAGGGAGCGTCGCATTTCGAGGAGGGGGGGGGGTTGAGGGAGGTGCGCGAACAAAATTAGGAAATATAACTGGACGATCTGTTTGAAACTTTAATATGGCTTATAAAACATAACATAAATTTTTAAAATCAGGCCGCGTCAAAAATCATGGTGACCATCTGCCCACCCCCCCCCCCCCAAGGGGGGCACTTTTCTAAATTTGGCAGATACCCGTCATTTGATATATCGTAGCATTTTTTTTTGGGGGGGGGGCGAACAAAATTAGGAAATATATCAAGGCGAATATGTTTGAAACTTTAACATAGTTTAGGATGTGTTTGCCAAAATTTAGAAGGTATTCCATGGCGATAAATGTACTGGACGTTTTGAAAGGAATATTAAACGAAACCCTTTGTGTGATGTATGATCACACTTACCCACTTGTTCCAATTAGCCTGATATTGTTCAGGCTTACTGCAAAGAGCCTAGAAAGCGTTAGGCTAATTGAAAATGACCACTTATTATTCGATCAGGGTGATATTTTTAGCTCACAGGCTATCAAAGCCTTACAGCTTATGTTCCCGCCGATTCTGTATGTACGTGTGTACGTACGTACGTTTGTATGTACGTAACGCGATAACTCTTGATAGAAATATCCTATTTGCTTCAATTTTTTTTCTAGGTTCATTCTGATGAGGTGCTTCCCTCATTAGTTTTCGGGGTTCATTGGTTAAGGATAAAGGGGGAAAAGGGGGGCTAGTCCCCCCCCCCCCTTAATTTATATAAATGGGTTTTTCATGCAGAAATATTCGATTTTCTCCAAATTTGGTATACCGGTTTATTGTGTTAAGGAGCTTCCCTGATTACATTTGGAAGCTCATTATTTAAGTATAAAGGGGGGAAAGGGGGGCTACCCCCCTTAATTTAGATAAATCGGTTTTTCATGCAGAGTTATTTGATCTGCTCCAAATTTCGTATACCGGTTTATTGTGTTAAGGAGCTCCGCTGATTAGATTTGGAGGTTCATTAGTTAAGTATAAATGGAGGAATTGGGGACTAGACTCCCCCCCCCCCTTGATTTAGATAAATGGGTTTTTCATGCAGATTTATTCGATTTATTCCAAATTTCGTATACCGGTTTATTATGCCAAGGAGCTTCCCTGAGTAGATTTGGAGGTTCATTAGTTAAGTATAAAGGAGGGACAGGGGCTAGTGTCCCCTTAATTTAGATAAATGGGTTTTTCATACAGAATTATTCGATCTGCTGCAAATTTGATATACCAGTTTATTACGATATGGCTTCCTTCATTTGATTTGGAGGTTCATTGGTTAAGTATAAAAGGGTGGAAAGGGGCAATTGCCCCTCCCCTTAATTTAGATAAATGGGTTTTCATGCAGAATTATCTAATTTAGTTTAATTTTTTTTTCAACCGGATCCGAACATTAAGGATCCATTTGAGGTCAACCCGAAAACCGACCACAACCAGGTTTCGGATTGAGTTCAAGTAGAACTTTCAGGTTCGGATGGGGTTGCCGGTGGACGGAGATTATTTTGTCTGGCTTGTATCGGGTTATAGTTCTTTGGAATATTTTTGTCGGTTAAGATTTGGTTCGGGACGGGTTTCAGGTTGACTTCGAATGGAATTTTTAGGTTCTGGTAGCGTTGCGTGTCCACGGAAGCTAATTTGTCTTGTTCGGATCCGCTTATGGATCTTTGGAATATTTTTGTTGATTATCAGATTTGGTTCAGGATTTCGGGTTGTTTCAAATGGAACTCTCAGGTTCGGGTCGGGTTGCATGTAGACTGAAATTATTTTGTCTTGCTCGGATCGGGGTACGGCCTGTCGTAATTTATTTTTCGGGTTTGGGTAGGGTTATGCGTTAATAAATCTAATAAAAAGAAAATTGCCCAGTTAAACTGATGGTATTGAGCTCACAGGTTATTCACACTAATTGTATATTATACTCTTATTTCAAAGAATAATGCCCCTCGAAAAATAAATGAAGGGATTAGTCCCCGTTGCCCCCCTTTCTACTTAACCAAATAACCCCAAAATCTAATCAGGGAAGCTACTTAACATAATAAACTGGTATACCATATTTGAAGCAAATAAGATAATTCTGCATGAAAAAACCATTTCACTAAATTAAGGGGGAGTATTAGCTCCTCCATTTCTCACTTTATGCTGAACCAATGAACTTTCAAATCTAATCAGAAAAGCTCCTTATTAGAATGAACCTAGAAAAAAAATCAACTAAATTAGATAATTCTGCATGAAAACAAATTTATCTAAATTAAGGGGATGTGCAATTGCCCCCCTTTCCCCCATTTTATACTTAACCAATGAACCTCCAAATCAAATGAAAGAAGCCATATCGTAATAAACTGGTATACCAATTTGAAGCAAATCGAATAATTCTGTATGAAAAACCCATTTATCAAAATTAAGGGGACACTAGCCCATGTCCCTCCTTTATACTTAACCAATAAATCTCCAAATCTAATCAAGGCAGCTCCTTAACATAATAAACCGGTATACGAAATTTAGAGCAAATCGAATAACTCTGCAAGAAAAACCCATTTATCTAAATTAAGGGGGGGGGGGTCTAGCCCCTCTTTCCTCCCTTTATACTTAACTAATGAACCTCCAAATCTAATCAGTGAAGCTCCTTAACATAATAAACCGGTATACGAAATTTGGAGTAGATCGAATAAATCTGCATGAAAAACCCATTTATCTAAATTAAGGGGGGGGTCTAGCCCCCCTTCCTCCTTTTATACTTAACTAATGAACCTCCAAATCTAATCAGGGAAGCTCCTTAACATAATAAACCGGTATACGAAATTTGGGGCAAATCGAATAACTCTGCATGAAAAACCCATTTATCTAAATTGAGGGGGGGGGTCTGCCCCCCCTTTCCCCCTTTATACATAATAATGATCTTCCAAATGTAATCAGGGAAGATGCTTAACATAATTAACCGGTATAGCAAATTTATAGCAAATCGCATATTTCTGCATGAAAAACCCATTTATCTAAATTACGGGGGATGGGGGTTATAGCCCCCCTTTCCTCCCTTTATATGTAACTAATGAACCTCCAAATCTAATCAAGGCAGCTCCTTAACTTAGTAAACCGGTATACCAAATTTGGAGCAACTCGAAAAATTCATCATGAAAAACTGATTTATCTAAATAATATCTAAATAATAACCCTTTATACTTAAATAATGAGCTTCTAAATCTAATCAGGGAAGCTCCTTAACACAATAAACCGGTATACCAAATTTGAAGCAAAACGAATATTTCTGCATGGAAAACCCATTTATATAAATTAAGGGGGGGACTAGCCCCCCCCCCCCCTTTTCCCCCTTTATCCTTAACCAATGAACCCCAAAAACTAGTCAGGGAAGCACCTTATCAGAATGAATCTAGAAAAAAAAATGAAGCAAATCGGATTTTTCTATCAAGAGTTATCGCGTTACGTACATACGTACGTACGTACGTTAGTACACACGTACATATAGAATCGGCGGGCACATAAGCTCTCAGGCTTTGATAGCCTGTGAGTTAAAAATATCACCCTGATTGGATAATCAGTGGTTATTTTTCAATTAGCCTAACGCTTTCTAGGATCTTTGCAATAAGCCTGAATAATATCAAGCTAATTGGAAAAAGGCAGGTGGATTCTCCAATTAGCCTGGCTCTTTGCAAAGAGCCTAGGCTGTTTGCAAAGAGCCGGATTTTTCAATTAGCCTACGACATATATACTATATAATGCGAAAATTTAGTTTAACAAGAAAATCATAACAGGTTGAAATTCATCGTTTAGCAATTTATACTAATTGATAGAAACATACTTGAATACTTTTGTACAAACCTGTAGTTTACCTAGTACCTTTACTACATGCCACTATTTAGCTAAAATTTAATTCAAACTAAAACACGCTTAAAACTACTGAAATTACATTTCCAGAAATTATCACCCATAGACGGCCATGTATCCAACTCTTTGCGTGGCCCTGTATATCCTTTTATCTATATTCTACAAATATTTCTTAGTACACTAAATTTAGTTCAGCGTAAAAATGCATAACTCCTTTAAAACACACCTTTAAGCAATTTATGCTCATACTCAGTAACCTTTACGAATTTATTTCTGTAGCTCTGTATATGAACTATAGCATTTATACGCACTTTATTATATGCATAAATATAGTGAAAAAGTAGGTAAGTGTGATCACAGATCGCACAAAGGGTTTCGTTTAATATTCATTTTAAAACACTTTATCCTTTTGAAAAATATGTTAGTTCCACGTTTCGCAACCACGGGCGCACTCCATTCTAAACAAACCTCTATTCGAACGAAACTCCGTTTTATATATTATCTGTAGATATATTAGTCGAGGGGATTGGGCCGATAGCACCTGAGATAAGTGGGCGCCCCTGGTGGTAAAATGTGGAACTAAAATATGTAAGGCTATGGTGCATAATATGAAAGAATGGTGAAAGGGGTGTCGGCAATGTTGGAAAAGTGCTCCTCGGGTGAAAAGGGCGAAGGTCAGAAAAATTGCTTGAAATACACAATTTAGAGCCCGGATGAGTAAATAATATAAGTCTTTGAGCCCGGAGGAGTAATAATATAAGTCTTTTTGAAAATTTTATGTTTAGCCGTGTGGTCTGAGGTATTCAGCTGTACGTATGCAAAAATTCATGTCTCCAACTTAATTAGTTTCTCTCTTAGGAAGAATTGCTTAAAATACATATGTGGTAGCTGAAAGGGTTAAACGTAAGACTTTTTCAAGATTTTATGATTTGTCGCCTGGCCTCAGGTGTTCTCTGCTACAAGTATGCCAAATTTCAAATCTCCAATTTAATAAGGGGCTCAGTTACAAAGGATTGCTTAAAATACGCATGTAGGAGCCCGAAGGGTTAAATGTACGATTTTTTCAAAATTTTATGATTTGTCGTATGATATGTGATGTTCAGCTATAAGTGTGCAAAATTTCACGCCTCCAATCTAAATAGGGGCTCATGTAGAAAGAATTGTTTAAAATACACATGTGGGAGCTCAAAGGGTTAAATGTACGGCTTTTTCAAAATTTTATGGTTTGTCATTTCCTGCGAGGTGTTCAGCTACAAGTATGCAAAATTTCACGCCTCCAACTTAAATAGGGTCTAACTTAGAAAAAATTGTTTAAAATACACATGTTTAGCCCAAAGGGTTAAATGTACGATTTGTTCAAAATTTTATGGTTTGTCATTTGATGTGAGGTGTTCAGCTATAAGTATGCCAAATTTCACGCCTCTAACCTAATTAGGGGCTCACTTAGAAAGATTTGTTTAAAATACACATGTGGGAGCCCAAAGGGTTAAATGTCCGACTTTTTCAAAATTTTATGATTTCTCGTGTGATGTGTGGTGTTCAGCTATAAGTATGCAATATTTCACGTTTCCAACATGTATAGTTTCTGAGAACGGGCTCTGTGACCGACGGACAGACAGACAGACAGAGGAGCGAGACGAATAGGGTTTTGTGAGATGAACGAAACCCTAAAAAAGCGCATACCGTAATTAAAAATGCATTTCGAGCCATCATTACTAATATACAGTAATTCGGATACAATATAGTACCTGAAATATTTTCAAATACACCGCAAACAATTTCCCCTATACCATTATGAACGGAATTCTTTTGTGTAGCCCTGTAAATGAACAATAACTATTCTTTGTACCGCATATTCAACAGAATGCATATTTTAGCGGGCTTCATAAATGATTATCAATTTTACAATGTTTGAAAGAGTGTAACACCATTAAAAATAATTTGAAACGATTTTTTCCCATTGGCCATAATGTAACGGAAAACTTTTGACTGTTCCTGTAAATGAACTAAACATGCTACAAACTTCATTTGCAATAGGGAACGTGCTATGGTAGAGGCCACTAACATCCAAAAATTTCAGAACGATCCGAGTATATTTACGAGAGTTAGAGCGTGAATAGACGGACAGACAAACCGAAGTCATAAACACTTTTCAACTTTGTTTGAAAGTGTTAAAAATAAAAATTCTGAGGGGTAATAATTTTTAGTCTATTTATGTTCTTACCGCATGCAATTTCGTAATAAAAGAAAGTTTCATACGGTGTTCAAATATATAATGTGTAATTAGAAAATAAACACATGACAAAAATAACTAAACAGATAGTTTACAGCTTATTTTACGTAAGCATTTATCATCTAAACTGAAGAGAAACAAATTTAATTTAGGTAATTTTCATTGTATCATAATTAAATCCTGCGACGTGAAGCTTTGAGATGATACTCACTAAATTTAATTAGCATCATCATCAGGGAGGTAAATTACTTGCTGATTTAATAGAATTTACGCCGATGAAGTTAATAGCCGAGTAAATATTTCATTAAATTTTTATCTTTTTATTTTCCTAGCTGTTTCTTTTGTAAGAAATAGATTAATAGCAGTATGCTTAAATGAGCTAAATGTTTAACAATAAAAATATTTAAATTTTATGTGTACCTTATTTCTATTTTGCGAGGAGAAAATGTAATAAAGAATTAAAAGCCACGTTTTTGAATATTCGGTGTATTTATAAGCAGAATTATTTTTACTACAATCGTATTACAAAATAATATTAAAGACACATACTTAACAAAGATATAGGAAATCGTAGGTTATTTTTAATGATTTTTAATGATTTTTAATTTTAACTGAGAATACAAATTTGCTATCAATAAATACATTGTGATTTCTTTGTAAGTGAATACAAATATTACAGTGAAAATTAAGCACACAGTTAAATTATAATACATGAATCAAGCAGATCTAAGACGACATTTACTAAATCGATGACACTCTACAATTTTGTACTTAATTTTTTTTTTATGTCTCTTATATTTTTTCGGAATAAGGACGATAACTCCAAATTTTGACAACAGGGGCACTCCAATCCCTCACATATTGTAATGTGCAGTCGTTATACTACACAGGTTTTACTTTGCACTTCTTTAATGCAGCTGTTCCTAACAGCCAATTTAAAAATAAATGTAAAGAAAATTTCAGCTTTTTCTTAAATAAGTATACTAGGGCTATAACCCAGGCTTTCCGAGATACATAATATAGATGAAAAATATTTTATTTTATTGAAGTCTCTAAAAGTTTTTTTACTTTTGTTATGGACTGTTACCTTGAAACAAACACTGAAATATTTAAATTGTTTTAGATACAAATCGGTTAATATTCTTTAATGGAGTTGCAAGTGATAGATATAGATTTTTAAAAAAATACTGCTGGAAATATATTTCAAAAACCATAATAAAATAAGTAAATTTTGATACAGTTTCGAAACAAATTGCATTTCAAAGAATCCCATTTATCTATTCGATGGTATAAAACTTGAAATCGCGTTATGACAGAAGTTGAAACAGCTGCTGTAAGACCGAAATTTATTGATCAGGTTTTGACGTCCGTGTGTAACACGGACGTTTTTCTACTTCATAATATACATTCTCATAAATATAAAGACACGGATATTTTTGAAATTACATTTTATTAATTCAGTTATAAGAAATTAAATTTTATACCTCATAATAAGAACATTGAAATGAATCTGTTATAGGGGTTTTAATTTAAATAAAATAATTTCGACTCGAATAATAAAAATAATAAAAAATTATGCTGTCTCATAAATATAAATACAAACTTAAAACTGCTTCATATGCAAATTTTTTGAATGCGCGAGTACAGAATTAATGCGCATGAGCAGAAATATACTTTAAGTTACTCAAACGAGCAAAGTAGTTTGACTTGTTTCAATTGCAAAGATGCTGTGGGACATTGGAAATTCTAAAGATGATATTTATAAAATACGTGAATTTAAAGCTAATGGCTTATCAGTGTCTCAAATGTGTAAAAAAACTGTGAGAAGCAGAGCTGCACTTTATAAAATTTTATGAAAAACTTACAGTTTATATTCGAGAAAACGATCTGGCAAACCGAGAAAGACTAGTGAAAGACTCGATCGCAAGATCATGCGACTTTTTTCGTCGCAAAAAAATTCACTCCGATAAGTTTCTCAACGAGTTTATGGTATGGTCTCAAAGAACATAGTACATCGTCGTATAAAAGCAAGAAAAAATATTGTATGCTTGCATATATGCAGATTTTCTTTACTGGAAAATTAACACAAAGAACGGAGGTTACTCTGGGCTCAAGATCATATGAACTGGAAGGACGAATGGATGCAAGACATTTTTTCAGATGAAAATAGATTTAACTTGGATGGCCCAGATGGTTGGAATTTCTACTCGCACTATTTAAGACGTGAATCTCGAACCTTCTTCAGTAGGCAGAAAGGGGGAGGTTCTGTTATGGTTTGGATGCCTTCTCTTTTAATGCAACTACAGATATTGTCTTTCTGGAAGGTAAACAGACATATAAAGATTCTATAAAACTGCTTGATAGCCTCTTGTTGGCCATTGCATTGAAACCATTGAAACCATTGCATTGCGTTGACCATTGCATTGAAACTCTTGGTGGTCGGAATTATTTGTACCATCACGATAATGCATCGATTCACACACCAAGACTCATAAAAAATGGTTCGCCGATAACATTGTGCATGTCATGGTGTGGCCCTTCCCGTATCCCTGATTTAAATCCAGTTAAGAATCTTTGTGGCATTCTCGTTCGCAGTGTATATGCATCTGGAAGACAATTTTCAAACGTCCTTGAGTTGAAAAAAGAAATCGAATGAAGTTGGTTCTATATAAAGCCAAAATACTTATACAATTGAATAAACAGCATGCCAGCTAGAATATTTTGCGTCATTAATAAGAACTAGGGGATCGAACCCGAGCTCCTCGGGTTACAGAATATAGGTGAAAACCAATTTTTTTTTTTATCTAATTATTTTTTTACATGTAATATATATTTTAGATTGCCCACTAACATAAAAAAAAAATTATATGAAAAATATCAATTATGCAATTAAATAAAGTTTTGAAATTGATTAAAAGCGATACTTTCAAATATCACCACATGCCAGGAGTTATTAACCCAAGATTTTGCCACTTACGTCAGTCTTTCTGATCATTTCGGTGCATAAGCGCGTGGTTCAATCACATGTCTGTTAAATTTGTTTCTTATTTACATTAATTAATTTATTTTTCTATAGAGGAAGTTTTAACTTTGTTATGGAACATTAGACGGACACATATGCTGAACTTTTTGCATTGTTTTAAGAGCAAGCGGATTAACCTTCCGTAATCGAGCTACGCGTGATAGAGATAAATTAAAAAATATTTTATGCTTGAAAATCTATCTATATATATATATTACGCTATCGTACGTGACACTGAAATCGTGATTAATTGTTGGTTAATTGTTCAATTGGTTAATTGTAAACAATTGGCGGTTAATTGTTTGATGGCAACGCCCGAATGAAACGCATCTCTTTGGTTATTGTGTAATATTTTAAAAAAGTGAATAACAATAAATAAATAAAAAGTTTAATTAATAACTATAGAACAAAACAATTTATATAATTTAAAAAAATAAAATAAAACTAAATAAAGAATTTATTAATAAATAAACAACAGCATCCGGGTCACCATATCAAGCAAAATAACGACACTTTGGCGCCAGTTAAGTACCCCGGTGCGTATATGACATTGGCGTCAGAAAAAGTCGTGCCAACGTAGTGCGTATATGACACGTGTGCCGTCTTTTATTCATCTAATTTAAAATACAATAAATAAAAAAATAAATGAAGGTGCTTTTCCAGTATAGGTACTTGGCGAAATAGAGAAAAGGTCCATGGCGAGAAAAGAAATTTTTTTTCTGGCAACCGATTTAATCAAAATATTTTTTTTTCAAATAAAACTACATAAATGTGTCCATAATCGCAAAGAGTTCGTACTTTTATGTTAGCTGGGTGCAATTCTCGCAAATAGCATTTTTAAACTCGCCAGCAGCATTTTTTATTTTTCGAGGGGTAAATTAAAACAATGCTTTGATGTTGAAATTAAATGGTTTATGGTATTATTATTTTTTTCTTTTTTAAAGAATTTTTTTTTAAGTGAAAGTCATGAATTTTAAAGGTTTTATTTTTAAATTAAAGTCATCCATTCTAAATAAGATGAGTGAAAGGATTATATTTTAATCTGAATTAACGAAATTTAAAAAAAAATGCGACGGATACAATGTTTAGCGATTTATCACCTGTGCCCGACTAACATAACTGTAGGGAGTTCTCGATTTCTCTATCAGAATCTTCAAATTTGGCGAAGGATTGAGCAAGTAAATTAAATTATGGATAAAAGTAACATGATACAATGCCTAGCATACATTTAAGGGAGGCCAAATTGGTCGCCACGGGTGGCTAGTTATTTTAAAAACCATAATAACTCCGTCAATTAAGATACAATTTTCAAACAAATTGCATTTGAAAGTAGATTTTTTTCTCTATTTGACGGTTTAAAAATTGAAAATGTGCGATATTTAGAAATTTAAAAAATCGCTGACATAGCACGCATTTTAATTTCAATTTATTTTTTCAGTTTTTATGAGAAAATGGCAACAAAAGGCACAATAATATATTTTCTTTCTTCCGTGATTAGTTTCCCTTTACTTTCAACCCTCCACGACTTTCAACAGAAATGGAGTTCTTTAGTTGCCACAGTTACAAAAAATGTATTAAAAAGTACAAAAAAATTAATATCTCAAAATTAAATTGAGATAGAGCATTCAAACAAATTGCATTTAAAAGAGCATTTTTTTCGTTACACGACGGTGTAAAAATTTTAAATGTGCGATGTTTAGAAGTTTAAAAATTTGTAGTAGAGAAAATTGCAAAACCGAAATTTCATTTCAAATTTCAAAGTGTTGCCATCCGCAGAATGACGTATGCGTTACGCACAGATATGTTTGTCCTTTATAATATAGATAGATCTTTTATTGTACGATAATTCAAAAATATGTAAATTATCTTTATATTTATGAGACAGCAAATTTATTTACATTTATCAATTTTCGAGTTGAAATTATTTAATTCTAATTTAATTTACTGTAAAATGTTTTCTTGGTACATGCTTTTTGTTACATGTATAAATATAATTTTGAATACTGAATTATTAAAACATTATTTCGAAAATATCAGTGTCTTTATATTTATGAGACGCACTGTATATGTTTTTTGTTTAGGAATCAAACTAAACGAAACGGTAAATTTATTTGCCTAAACATTCTGAGTAATTCATTAATTTCTTATGCAATCAAGTATCATTGTACAATTAGGCACAGGATTTGTCAAAATACGTCTCAATTTCAAAGTACTTGAAGAATGTATTAAAATTCTATCAAATGCATTATTATGTGTTTATTTTTGTAAAATTATATAACAAATATTCATCTACTGTTGTATTTTTTATCCAAATATGTTAATAAACATAATTTCCTAATTATTATTTTATTCCTATGTCGAGTATTATATGGCAAATGTTTAAAAATTTAAGAAATTAAACAATAATTTTATCATTAATTATTCACTTTATTTTAATAACGTTAAAAAATCATAGCGAATCGCAAAAATAGATAAAAAACCGCTAAAATGTATTCCAAAATCGCAGATGACAAAATTAACTGTATTGGACTAAATGTTTCAAAGAGGATGTATTTTTCGAATGTCCAAAACTTTTCGTGCAACGCAAAAAAAAAAAAAAAAAAAAAAAAAAGAACCTCTCCTAAAATCGCGCAAAGAAATTCGCGAAAACTTCAATGAAAAGAGAACAAAACTTGCAATATTAGGTTAAAATGTTAAGACACGTGGTTATTTTTACTAATGTGGAAACTAAAAAGAAAAAAAAACACGTTAAAAATTGATAACAATTGAAAAAAAGAAGGGAAGACAAAATTAACTATAGTGAGCTAAAACATTGTAACCGGAGTGCTTTCGCAAACGTTAAAAATAATTTAATAAAAAGAGGAAATTGGACTAAAAGATTGAAACTGGATTTACTAATGTGGAAAATTCGCCGCGAAACGATAAAAAACGCTAAAATTTAAATAAAATATCTAATCAATAAATACAAAATCAGGCTATGAGGTGCATAACTATACATATAGAGTTGCTTTCCTGTCAAATATTGCAGATCTCCCCGATTCGGTCTTTTCAAAACACAGCGAGCGCACACACAAAAACAACTTTCAGATTTCTTCTACAGCAGATAGAGAGGAACGTTACAACATAACTGTAGACTTGTGGTAAAATTTTAATAAAGGTCATAAAATATGTTGTTTCATACTGAACAGTTTCTTTATCGATTATCCAACAAGCATGACAAAGGTCGTCTCAGTTGTATATGGCGCTAGAAGACACTTAATTTCACTTTCGTTCTTTTTGCATTAATGCGAACACTATGTAATTTTTTTGAAAAAAATAAACGCAATGAGGAGTGCGGTAACCTAACCTAAACATGACAATCTGCTTTAAAACTCTACCGACTCGATGTCACAGGTAGGAATCTTGATTCAATGCCAAAGTATTGTGACAATCATATGAGGGAATTACTAACTATGAATAGAAAGAAGTATTTCTCTGTATTTTTCTGATATCTAATTTTTAATATTTGTCCTTCATTAAAAATTTTTTTACATATTTTTCAGTAATTTTTTCTTATTTTCATACGTATGGGAGGAGGGCTAAAAGGTTGAGGTTGTAGATAGTGTTGCCATGTATCGCATATAAATCTGGGTTCGAAATAATCTGTACACCAGTGTTTTAAAGTAATTTTCATCGTCTTATCTAATGGCAGAATTATCTGCGATTAAAGATGGCGAAATAAACTTTAAGAAAAAAGTGTGGTGTCTCGAGCATTTGGAGTCCTGATTTACGCGGAACACTAGGTAACACTATGTGGGAGTCCCAGATGTTCTGTTATTAACAGAAACTTTTCTTGTACTGAACCATTGTACATCACCAGATTTTTAAATGTATATTTGTATATTTGAGATATTTCACTAGGTTGAGCAAAAAGTTTGTGAAATTTTTGAAATTTGTGTTGTTATGCGCAAATTAACAACAAAAGCAACAAGGACTATTCTTCAAACTAGAGACTATCATCGTCCACGACTTTCTGCCATCGTTCTGCCAGATTACGGATTTGCTGGAAGTACCATGGCGGCTCCTTGGAATCGAAAAACTCTTGATATGCTTCTTCAACTTCATTAAAGGGTTCAAATTGATGGGCCTTGAAAAAGTGTTGCATCAAATGAAAGAGTGCCATAATCGGATGGATCCACGCCTGGACTGTACCATTAGTACTCCTATATACGATACAAATTCTGGTAACTAATAGATTAAAAATTTCCAAGAACGTTTTGCTCAACTGAATACTATTGCTGATTTTTTGATTCTTTTCGAACTTTTTTAGGATAAATAATTGTGGCGTTACAAAGTACTGTTTTTAAGTGGGTATTTTCCCGTAGAATGCTAAAGGTATTTTGCATTCTTCTTCTGGAATAGGCATAAAGATTTTTTGTCCGGGTTTCGTCATGTTATTTATTATCATTTGAAGGACATTTAATTTAAAAATGATATGGCTTCAACTGCGTGGCTACATGTCCTAGTGTGCGCGCCACGCACTTACAACACGGTGACCGTTTTTAGCCTGTTGTATAAAATCTGGACTGTTATATGAGATACAACAGGCTAAATCCGGCTAAAAACTCAGGCTAAAAGATAGTTGTCAGTCTATCGACTGGAAATTAACAGATTTTTACTTTCTTCTATCTTTTACAAGAAGAAAGTATTGGATTCATGAAAATTTTCGAATTCCGGTTTTCGACGGATTTACACGTTTTAGGGGTCAGAGATTCCAAAAAACATGTTTTTACAAAATGTCTGTCTGTGACTCTGTGAGTCTGTCTGTCTGTCTGAGTGTATGTGACACAAATTTTGTGGGCGCTCTATCTCAAGAACTAATGCACGGAATTTAATAAAAATTTATATTCAGTGAGTCCCTAATACAAGTTGATGCTGATTTGTTTTTGGTGTAAATCGCTCGACAGGTGGCGCTGCTATGCTGCATTTTTCAAGATTTTCGCAATAGCTCTATCTCACGAACTAATGCACGGATTTTGATCAAACTTCAGATTTTGTTAGTCCTTCATATGAATTGATGCTGATTACGTTTTGGTGTAAATCGCCCAACAGGTGGCGCTGTTATGATGAATTTTGCAGGATTTACACGATTTCCCCAATAGCTCTATTTTAAGAACTAACGCACGGATTTTCATCAAACTTCAGATTCCGTTAGTCCTTGATATGACTTGCTACTGATTATGTGTTGGTGTAAATCGCCCAACAGGTGGCGCTTCTGTGCTGCCTTTTCACGATTGCCTCAATAGCACTATCTATAGAATTAATGGACGAATTTTCATGTAACTTCAGATTTAGTTGTATGTTGACATAAGTTGTAGTTAATTAGGTTTTGGTGTTAATCATCCAATAGGTGGCGCTGCTATGCAGGAATTTTCACGATTTTCGCTATATCTCTATCTCAAAAACAAATGCACAGATTTTCTCCAAACTTCAGATTCAGTCAGACGTTGACATAAATTGTTGCTGATTAGGATTTGGTATAAATCACCCAATAGGTGGCGCTGCTAGGCAGCATTTTGCTGGATTTAGACGATTTTATCGATAGTCATATCTCAAGAACTCGCACAGAATTTCATACCATTAGAATCCTCATGAGATGCATAGATTGCCGTTTAATTTTGGCAGTGTGATAGCGAATTTTGAAGTATTAACATGTATGAGATAGAAGAAAGTTTTGGGATTGGTACATCCGACTAGTTTTAATACTCGTATAACGAAATTTAGAAACGATTGCGGATGATTAAAACAAAAGACATGGGTGTTTATTGCTCCGGGAGGTTATCTTTCTCTGGATGTCTGTCTGTCTATTCTACAGCATGCAATTTTCTTGTAAAGGATGATATTATTATGCAGTAAAACCTCCATAACGGACACACCCGATTAGTGGACACCTCTATTTAGCGAACATTTTTTCGATTACCAACCCTTAAATAACTGTACATTATTTACTCTCAGTAGCGGACACCTCCAAATAGAGGACAAATTCTGCCCTCCCGAGGTGTTCGCTATTCAGAGGTTTTACTGGTAAAACCTCCATAACGGACACACCCGATTAGCGGATACCTCTATTTAGCGGACATTTTTTCGATTACCAACACTTAAGTTACCGTACATTTTTTACTCTCAGTAGCGGACACCTCCAAATAGAGGGCAAATTCTGCACTCTCGAGGCGACCGCTATTCAGAGGTTTTGTTGTATATATTATTGACAGTTATTTTACAGGGCCGCACAAAAGAATACGAATATATGAAACGAATATAAACTATCTTCGGGATTGGTAGATCGCTGATGGTAATGTAATTTTAGGATGTTGTTGCAGTCACCCGCAGCATTTTCCCGGGTTTCGTTCATCTGACGAAACCCTACCTGTCTCACTCCTTTGTCTAGTCTCAGAAACTATAAATGTTGGAGACTTGAAATTTTGCATACTTATAGCTGAACACAACACATCAAATGGGAAATAATAAAAATTTGAAAAAGTCTAATATTTAACCGCCTGGGCTCTAACATGTGTATTTTAAATAATTTTTCTAACTCAGCCCCTAGTTAAGTAGGAGACTTGAAAGCTTGCATACTTATAGCTGAACACCACACATCAAATGGCAAATAATAAAAATTTGAAAAAGTCTAATATTTAACCCTCTGGGCTCTAACATGTGTATTTTAAACAATTTTTCTAACTCAGCCCCTAGTTAAGTAGGAGAGTTGAAAGCTTGCATACTTATAGCTGAACACCTCACATCAAACGACACATCATACAATTTTGAAAAAGGTCTAATATTTAACCCTCTGGGCTCTAACTTGTGTATTTTAAACAAATTTTCTAACTCAGCCCCTAGTTAAGTAGGAGACTTGAAAGCTTGCATACTTATAGCTGAACACCTCACATCAAACGACACATCATATAATTTTGAAAAAGTTCTAATATTTAACCCTCTGGGCTCTAACTTGTGTATTTTAAACAAATTTTCTAACTCAGCCCCTAATTAAGTTGGAGACATGAAATTTTGCATACTTATAGCTGAACACCTCACATCAAACGACAAAAAATAAAATTTTGAAAAAGTCTAATATTTAACCCTCTGGGCTCTAACTTGTGTATTTTAAACAATTTTTCTAACTCAGCCACTAATTAAATTGGAGACATGGAAGTTTGCATACTTATAGCTGAACACTTGCGATAACACGACAAATCATAACATTTTGAAAAAGTCATATTTAACCCTCCGGTCTCTAATTTCTGTATTTTAAGCAATTTTTCTAACTCAGCCCCTAATTAAGTTGGAGACATGAAATTTTGCATACTTATAGATGAACACCTCACATCAAACGACAAAAAATAAAATTTTGAAAAAGTGTAATATTTAACCCTCTGGTCTCTAACTTGTGTATTTTAAACAATTTTTCTAACTCAGCCACTAATTAAATTGGAGACATGGAAGTTTGCATACTTATAGCTGAACACTTGCGATAACACGACAAATCATAACATTTTGAAAAAGTCATATTTAACCCTCCGGTCTCTAATTTCTGTATTTTAAGCAATTTTTCTAACTCAGCCCCTAATTAAGTTGGAGACATGAAATTTTGCATACTTATAGCTGAACACCTCACATCAAACGACAAAAAATAAAATTTTAAAAAAGTGTAATATTTAACCCTCTGGTCTCTAACTTGTGTATTTTAAACAATTTTTCTAACTCAGCCACTAATTAAATTGGAGACATGGAAGTTTGCATACTTATAGCTGAACACTTGCGATAACACGACAAACCATAAAAATTCAAAAAGTCTTATATTATTACAACCCTTTGACCACTCTTTCTTATTGTGCACCATAGCCTTACATATTTTAGTTTCACTTTTTATCACCAGGTGACGCCTACCTATATCGAGTGCTATGGGCCTGATCCCCTCGACTAATATGTCTACGGATAGGTTGTAAAACGGAATTTCTTTCGGATACAAGTTTTATTTAGAATAGAGTGCGCCCCTGGTTGCAAAATGTGGAACTAACATATTTTTTCAAAAAGATAAAGTGTTTTGAAAGGAATATTAAACGAAACCATCTGTGCGATCTGTGATCACACTTAACCAACTTGTTTCTTCAAGATGGTGCATTTAGCATTTATATTAGTTATTTTACAGGGTCGCACAAAAGAACACGAATGTTTGAAACGAATATATCTTAAATGCGGGGTTTGTAGATCACTGATGGTAATGAAACTTTTGCACGTTGTTACAGTCACACGCAGCATATTTTTTATTTTATTTTTATCAAGAGGGCGCAAATAGCATTTATAATTATTGTACAGGGCCGTACAGTAGAATACTAATATATGTTATATGCGGGATTTTTAGATCGTTGATGTAATATAATTTTAGCGTGCTGTTACAGTCACCGCAGCATGTTTTACCTTCAAGAAGGTGCATACAGCAATTAGAGTTATTTTACAGGGCCGCACAAAAGAACACGAATGTTTGAAGCGAATATATGTTAAATGCAGGTTTTCTAGAACGCTGATGATAGTGTAATTTTAATATGTTTTTACATTAGCATACAGAATGATTTTTCTTAAAGAGGATATATATAGCATTTATAATTATTGTACAGGGCCGCACAAAAGAATACGTACATATGTTAAATGCGGGATTGGTAGATCGTTGATGGTTATGTAATTTTAGCATGTTGTTACAGTCACCCGCAGCCTGGTTTTTCTTAAGCGGGTGCATGTAGAATTTATAGTTATTATACAGGGCCTTACAAAAGAATACGAAATACAAATACATGTTAAATGCGGGATTTGTAGATCACCGATTGTAATGTAATTTTATGATGTTATTACAGTCATCTACAGCATGATTTTTCTTAGAGATGGTGCATATAACATTTATAGTTGCTTTACAGGGCCGCACAAAAGAATACGAATATATGTTAAATGCGGGTTTCGTAGATCGCCGATTGTAATGCAATTTTAGGATGTTCTTACAGTCACCCACAGCATGTTTTTCTTCGACATAGTGCATATAGCATTTATAGTTATTTTACAAGGACCAAAGGTCAAAAGAACATGAAAGTATCAAACGAATATATGTTAAATGCGGGGTTTGTAGAACGCTGACGGTAATGTCATTTTATCATGTTGTTACAGTCTCCTACAGAATAACTTTTCTTGAAGAGGATGTATATAGCATTTAAATTTATTGTACGAGGCCGTACAAAGGAATAAGATGGGAGGAAATGGGGTAACCAAATTTCGGTAAAATTAATTTTTTTGATTTTTCAATTTATGATAGCTATATTAAAGTTAAAGTTCGCACAGATTCAACACAATTTTATCACGTGTTTATATATGCAGTGTCCCCTGGCGGGAAATAGAACAACTATTTTAAAATAAAATATTTTTATTAAAATAAATTTTCAGAATACGTTTCTGCCATGGTGAAATTTATGTTTTACTAAAATATTTTACACGAAACTTTTTTTTTCGCTGATAGTACCCCTGGTGGGAAGATTGTGTAACTGAAATTTTAAAATTATTTTTTTTTACGTTTTCTTTTACGTCCTTAGCTTTAAGTATGCAAAATTTCAAGTCTCCAACTTAATTAGGGGCTGTGTTAGAAAAATTGCTTAAAATACACAAGTTAGAGACCGGAGGGTTAAATATGACTTTTTCAAAATTTTATGATTTGTGGTGTTATCGCAAGTGTAGTATGCATACAAATGCATGCAAATGTAGTCGCTATAAGTATGCAAAATTTCAAGTCTCCAACTTAATTAGTGGCTGAGTTAGAAAAATTATTTAAAATACGCAAGTTAGAGCCCAGAGGGTTAAATATTAGACTTTTTCAAAATTTTATGATTTGTCGTTTGATGTGAGGTGTTCAGCCATATGTATGTAAAATTTCATGTCTCCAACTTAATTATGGGCTGAGTTAGAAAAATTGCTTAAAATACACAAGTTAGAGACCGGAGGGTTAAACTTGACTTTTTCAAAATTTTATGATTTGTGGTGTTATCGCAAGTGTTCAGCTATAAGTATGCAAAATTTCAAGTCTCTAACTTAATTAGGGGCTGAGTTAGAAAAAATGCTTAAAATACACAAGTTAGAGCAAGAGGGTTAAATATTACACTTTTTCAAAATTTTATGATTTGTCGTCTGATGTGAGGTGTTCAGCCATATGTACGTAAAATTTCATGTCTCCAACTTAATTAGCGGCTGAATTAGAAAAATTGTTTAAAATACGCAAGTTAGAGCCCAGAGGGTTAAATATTAGACTTTTTCAAAATTTTATTTTTGTCGTTTGGTATGAGGTGTTCAGCTATAAGTATGCAAAATTTCATGTCTCCAACTTACTTAGGGGCTGAGTTAAAAAAAAATTGCTTAAAATACAGAAGTTAGAGACCGGAGGGATAAATATGACTTTTTCAAAATTTTATGATTTGTCGTGTTATCGCAAGTGTTCAGATTAAACATGCGAGCTTTCGAGTTTCCAACTTATTTAGGGGCTGAGTTAGAAAAATTGTTTAAAATACACAAGTTAGAGCCCAGAGGGTTAAATATTAGACTTTTTCAAAATTTTATGTTTTGGCGTTTGATGCGTGGTGTTTACCTATAAGTATGCAAAATTTCAAGTCTCCAACATTTATAGTTTTTTAAAACGAGCTCTGTGACAGACGGATAGACAGACAGACAAGTGAGACGAATAAGGTTTCGTCAGATATGAAACCCAAACAATATGTATGAAGTATACATCTTTTGTTAAAAACATACAATAATGTATATGAACAAAGTATTTCAATTTCGCCAGTGTAGGGTAATATAATTCAAATACGATACTTCCAACAATTTACGCCTTTAGAAAGTAATGGACCCGATGTTTATTGTGGAGCCCTGTATATGAATAATAAATATTACGTTAATCGTTTTTGATTGAACCATGCTAGAGTGAACCTAAAGATTGTATATCGAATTTGTTTCTCAAAATATGATTTTTTACATTTTTAATTATACAAACCGTCAATAGATAGCAGGACAATCGATTTTATTTTTAGCCTGTTGTCAGGCTAAATCTAGTCTGCATTTAGCTTGAAAAAACGGTCACACTGACTTACAATGATGCGGCATCCGATAGATAGCAAGAGACGTTTGCAATGAATTTCCCTTTAGGACTATGAAAGAAGATAATATTGTCTGGAGCTTCAAACGCTAATGTCAAAAATTTGAAAATCAACAAAATTGCAGCAATTTAAATAGTTGAAATAAATAAAAAAAAAAGGCAGACATAAAGGTGTGGATCGAATTGAGTATATTTGATACAAGAACAATTACACAAACATACTGGAAGAAAACAGAAAATTTACAGGTATTTATAGATTTTGCAAGGCCCATGGCGGAGAATTGGCGGCCGTGAAAGAAAGCTAAATTAAACAACCAATCACAATAAACATAGTTGTACAAAAAGAAATTAATAAGAATTTAATGTAATGCCATGATTATTTTCAACACCCGCCCATAATCTAGCATTACATTAGAAAACAAAGAAATTTCTTGAAATCAATCATTAATAATAATATGACACAATTTAAACATTACTTGTACAAACAACAAAGAAATAATAGTTCATAAAATTTAACTTTAGGTAATGCCTTTGTAAATAAATCAGCAATTTGCATATTTGTAGGAACATATTCAATTTGATGTTATTTTCTTTTATAATATTGCGAACAAATTTCAATTTGATATCAATGTGTTTCATTCTACCATAATTACTCTCATTACTGATACATTTTATACATTATTGATTATCCTCAAAAATTACTAAATCCTTAATATTTACAATTTCACTAGCAATATTTTAAAACCATAACAAGTCTTGCAAACTTTTAGTTAAAGCAATGACTTCAGCTTCAGTTGATGATAAAGCAACTGATTTTTGTTTATTACAACACCACAGAACAGGCATGTTACAAAACATTAAAATATAACCTGTTACTGATTTGCGGTCATTTGAGTTAGCCCCCCAATCAGCATCAACATAAATGGATAGTTTAGGATCAGAATTTTGCTTTTTATACACAAGTTTTAACCCCCTCACTGACAAGCCCGTGTTAATACATTCACTAAGCTCCAGGTTTCACTGCAATACAAGCAATATTTAAAGTAATATAATTCTATTGATTTAATGTATTTTTAATACATTGAACAATGATTAATACTTCCAAGGATTGCATTCATATTCGTTATTAAGTTTTTTTATAAATTGTTCAAAGAATTATTTTTTTTTTTTTACCATTTAAAACAAAATGCAGAGAAAATAACATTACAATTTTGCCCTTTTCCAAGACAGTTGGAGGGTTAAAGACAATGTTTCTTTTAAATATCTTAAGATTTTCTTAAGTGCTTTCCATGCAATTTCAGTAGGATTTTCTTGCAATTGACTTAAACAGTTAATAGCATACAAAATATCAGGTCGAGAAATATAAGCTAAATATAATAAACAACCTACAAGTCCACGATATGGCCCATTAAAAGGTTTACATTTTTGAAATCAGATGGGGTGGACTTGGGAGAAATAGGAATGTCACTGGGTTTACAATCTAGCATATTGAACTTACTTAACAATTTAATTATGTAAGACTCTTGATCCATTATTAAACTATCAGAATTGAATTTCATTTGAATACCTAGAAATTCTGAAACACTTTCCGATTTTGACATGTGAAACTCGTTATGTAATAGGGAAATAACTACATTAGTTTCATTTACATCTGAACCTGCAATTAACATATCATCTACATACACAGCAATAATTATTTTATGATCATTATTATACCGAATAAAAATACAAGGTTCATTATCACAAGATTTAAAATTTAACTTTGAAATAAATTCATGAAACCTTTCAAACCATTTCCGTGGGGCTTGTTTTAGACCATATAAACTTCTTTTAAGTTTACACTTTCGCCCACATTTATCATCATAGCCTTGCGGCTGATCCATAAAAACAAGTTCATTTAACTTACCATTCAGGAACGGTGTTTTAATATCTAACACAAATGCATATAAGTCTTCATTTAAAATCAAAATAAGAACCAAACGTAAAGCTGGCATACTTATTACAGGGGAAAAGGTTTCACTATAGTCTAGCCCTTCTTTTTGCATAAATCCACGAGCTACGAGTCTCACCTTATGTCGACCATCTCTTTTGATGGTAAATACCCATTTGCAGGAAATAGGTCGTTTCTCAGTTGGTAATTTTTCAAGATCCCAGACATCGTTGATTTTCATACTTTCAATCTCCGCGTCCATAGCTTCTTTCCACAAGCGTTGTTCATCACTAAGGAGGTATTTGATATCATCAAACGTTAATGTTTCTTGTTGGCAAAGTAATGCTTCGTAAACTTCAGGATCTGGATACCGTACAGGTTGCTTTTTAAATCTTTCAGATTTTCTTGTTTTGTCTTCTTTCTCTTCAGGATCATCTAATTCATCACTCGTATTTTCTAGAACATCTGGATCAATTTCATTATCGACTGGTTCTGAATTTTCTAGAATGTATTGTTTCGACTGAACATTTTCCTTTTTCTCTTCATCGAATTTCACATTTCTTGATTATGCGTTTCGTTTCAGGATCTAGTAATCTATATCCCATTGAAGAATAACCAATGAATATCATTTGTTTAGACCTATCGTCAAGCTTCTTTCGATGAACGGAAGGAATTAATATGTAAGCACTGAATCCAAAAACACGTATGTGCTTGAAATCGGCTTCTTCTCCATATTTCAGGAAGTATGGAGTTTTGTTCTCAATAGTGCTGCTTGGCATTCAGTTTTTCAAGTAAGCTGCTGAAAGGATAGCTTGACCCCAAAAAGTCTTTGGTAAATTTGATTCAGCAATCAAAGCACGTCCTATATTCAGAAGCGACCTATTGCAGCGTTCAGCTACTCCATTCAAAGATTGCGTGTATGGAGGAGCGGGATCGATCACTATACCAAGATCTCTAGTAAAATTCACTAAATCATTACAAAAATATTCCTTCCCGTTATCACATCTAATTTTCTTCACTGTCGGGTTGGATTTTAAGAACATTTTTAATTCTTCAGTGACTTCACTTTTATGTTTCAGTAAACGTACTTCAGTAAAACGAGAAAAATCATCGATAAGAGTCATAAAATAGCACTCGCCAGAAAAAGTTGTCGGAAAAATAGGTCCACAAATGTCACTATGAATCAAAGTCATTGGCTTGGTTTCTCTTTTTCTTGGTCCTCTTCCCATTGGTGTTGCACTCTGTTTTGCCCGAGCACAAATATCACAAAAAGAATCAGGTACCGGAAGCTTCATATTTTTCAGTACTTTGTCACTCGGATGACCAAGTCTGCGATGCCAGATATCACTATGATTTTTCTTTGAAGTAAAAACGGTTTCGTAAACAGGGACAAAGTCACTTACGTATTGTCCATTCAAATCACGTTCACCGAAGTAAAAAAGATTTCTCCCTTTTTCGATAAATACTTCTTGATTCTTGAAAATAACTGTATAATTTGCACTTTCAATTTTCCTAACGGAAATGAGTTGCCCGTTCAAGTCTGGAACATAAAGGACATCCTTTAATGTAATTTCCATTCCATTTGACAGTTTTCCATTAATATTTCCAATACCTTTTGATTTCTAGATTCGTTGTTTTTGATGCGCATTTAATAGTTCCTGAAGAAGGTACTAAGGATGCGAAATAATTCTCATTA
Source organism: Maratus speciosus (assembly GCA_963932465.1). Taxonomy (NCBI): domain Eukaryota; kingdom Metazoa; phylum Arthropoda; class Arachnida; order Araneae; family Salticidae; genus Maratus; species Maratus speciosus. The sequence goes on along the minus strand of OZ010794.1, from coordinate 403,187,667 downwards.
GAACACATATGGGAAGTTGCTCCGGAATCTACTATAAATTCATTCCTTTTAATGCTTCCAGCAACGAAAGAAACAGCTGAAGAGGAAAATTTTTCTTCATTTGAATTTTTAACAGCTTTACAGTTACGTTTTATGTGTCCGAATTTTCCACAAGAATGGCAAGTAATTTTCTTTCTACAATATTTCGCTGTATTCCCTTTAGAGTTGCAAATTTTGCAAAAGAATTCTTTGCGAGTCGACACAAATGCAGTATTATCATGAGCAGCCTTAGTATATACTTTTTCTTTCTTTGAATCCAAAAGAAGTGCTTCAGCATCTAATAATCTTTGTGTCACGAAATCTAATGTCAAAACAGAATTCGGTTGGTTTTCTAAAGCAATCTTAACATTTTCAAATTCCTGAGGCAATGACATCAAAATATAAACAATAGTATCCGTTTCATTAACTTCTGCCCCAGACAGCTTAAGATTCGAAATTAATTTATTTATTTCATCAATGTGATTTATCATAGAAACTGTACGATTTTTCTTAATCGTTGCCAATCTCTTCCGAATTAAAATTTGATTCACTGCACGCTTTGTATCATAAGTGCGTTCTAATTTATTCCGAATTTTATGAGCTGTATTTTCGTCTTGAAGTGATGCAAGAACATTATCACTTAATAATGATAATAATAAAGCGTAAGCCTTTTTGGCTTTCACTACATCGGCGGCATTGTCTAGAGTCGCTTCATTTTCCAGGAATTTTTCCAATTCTTTAGCAGCAAAAATTGCCGTTACTCTTCGTTTCCATACCGGAAAAACTTTTCCATCACCTTCAAAAGAGGGATGCCGTAAACATCTTTTGAAGAATCCATTCTGCTCGATAAAATATATAAAAAGAAAGATAAAATCTTTTTCACTCAAAATCCCAGCAGAAATGAAAAACAGAAAAATAACGGCGTCAGTATGTCTCGCAGCTCATTTCAACACTTGCTAGAACCACGCTCTGCTGTTGAAATAAATAAAAAAAAAAGGCAGACTTAAAGGTGTGGATCGAATTGAGTATATTTGATACAAGAACAATTACACAAACATACTGCAAGAAAACCGAAAATTTACAGGTATTTATAGATTTTGCAAGGCCCATGGCGGAGAATTGGCGGCCGTTAAAGAAAGCTACATTAAACAACCAATCACAATAAACATAGTTGTACAAAAAGAAATTAATAAGAATTTAATGTAATGCCATGATTATTTTCAACATAAATAAAAAATCTTATCGCCTGGTGTATTTCTAAAAATATTTGTTTTTCACAAAAATGTCTGAAACTGGTCCAAACTCCAATAAATTATAGGGTAAAGTGGCGCCACTTCTCACGAAAGGCATAGGGAACGGAAAGAAAAAGGGGCCAGTAGTGAAAGTTTCGTTCGCCAAGACGCATATGTATATATTAAAGACGCCAGATTACCTATTTTTAGAGGATCTGAGTTCTTATAACGTCGTTTGTAGAACGTAATTCATTGTACTGTAAGTATTTATTTGTTATTCAGTGCATCCATTTTTCGTAGGTAAGATGCTGACAGTAGCATACAGTGAGTTTTATGATGCTCAGTGCATCTTACTGGAACTGAAGTTCCGCCATATTGGGAAGTAGCGTGGTCCCAATTTCTTCCCCTTAACACTTCTTATGTTCGTAACGGGGACAAAATGGTCAATGATTTTTCATGACAATTGTTTCAAAATGAAAATAAAGTTTAATATAAAATAAAATAATAAGTATAAATAATAAAATAAAATAAGATGAAAAAAGTTTCTCTCTATTCTAAAAAAAAGTAACTACCGCTGTCACCGCCGCCGCCGCCGGTTTTGAATTTTTTGTGACCGGAGGTCTTTCTTCGTTAATATTGAGAAAAATAATGCGTACAAAAATATGAAAATCAGTGGTTTTATACAGAAATGTTTGATAAACACGCTGATGCAGACAGTTTTCAAATCGAAGAATTATTTTAAGAGATATTTAATGCTAAAGTTGGACAAAATCGTTCCACTAAAAAAGTTTTATAGCAGCAAAAACTATACATGTCTGTGTAATCATTTTTAGATCATTTTATGCGTTAGAATTTGCCGGAGTGCAGATTGCATTAATTTTTTTATTTTGACTCATTTTTTCAGGTTTTATTTCTATTTTAAATTCAAATTTTCAGCATTTCTAGAGATATTTTTTACAGATTTCAGAAAATTGTACTAATTTAAACTGTTGCCAACTGTATAAAAAGCGCAAGCAATAATGTTTGCTTCAAATTAAAAAATTATTTACACGTGGCTATTATAAACAGGAAAAAACTTTCAAATTAGAATTAAATAATTACGTATAAAAAGCAGGAACTTATTAAAAATTACGTCATAAAAAGTATACACGCGAATTTTAAAAGAGAAAGAATATTGTAAAATAATAAATTCATTAACATGCGCTAGAAGTCTTAGGAGAAATTACGTCATATTTACGTCACATTATAGTTATTACATAAAATGAACACAAAATAATATTGCAAAAAAGTTTAAATTTAGAAATTGCGCTAGACATTTATTTAATATTTTGAGAGGATATTTTCAACTATTTTTGTTAGGAAAGCGCAAATAATATTTCATTGCTAACAAAAGTACTTTCACGCGATTATTTAAAAGAGAAAGAATAGCTTGGTAAAAATTACGTCAGATTAAAAATGATTAATTTAAAATGTCTCATTTAAAAGAACATTCTTTACGCTTTGTTAAAAAATATCAGGAGACAAAGACTCTGTTTACTTAATTCCTTTTATATTAGCTTATTTTGAAATGTTGTTACACGTGTCTACGTCATCAAGTTATTTTTATTTCGACGTTTTATTTGTATTTTTATTAATGTTGTACGAATTTATTTGTTCTTTCGTTATTTAAAATAAAAATTATGTCAATTTGTATAATTTGGCGAGTGGTTTGGCGATTTATATAATTTGGCGGAGTTGGTCGACGGGATAATCAAGTAGTACCGCAGCGGATTTGGCGTTAAAATTCTCCAATCAAAGAGAAATGAATAGAAATTCGTTTATAGGGAGATCGCCACTGTTTTTTAAATTATAATTCAATCTTTCGAAATCTTTTTGAAGCCGATCAAATTAGCGTGCATTTAGAGCCTGCGGTGTCTGGACGGGGGTTGGCGAGCGTAGCTCGTAGGGGGCCGAGCCCCCTAGTAAAATAAAATAAAGTAAAATGAAAAAAGGTTTAAAATAAAATTCAAAACGAAAATAACCTTTTTACTTCAAAAAAGTTTTTAAGTACTTTTATTTTTATTAAAAGAAAAAAAAAATATTGCCTCTCTTGACCGTTGCAGTTGGTGCCACGGAAGAAGGGAGAATGGTGTTATAATCGTGTGTTTGCCAACACATTCAACAGCAAAACTAAAACTTATCGTTATCGTGTTTATGTTTCCTTTAACAATGTAATTCCCAGGGTGCAATACGTTCTAGAAATTCAGTAATTCAAATATAGTCCTTGGGCCGATGCTGGAAAAGAAGTTTAGAAATAGACTTTCGTTGCAACTTTCGGGGGCAACTTAACCCTTTGTATCACCGTGTTGCAGATCTGCAACATACCCACAACGTCATTGTTATTTCAACAGAAAATTTCAAAAGACGATTTTGTTGATTGTTGTTATTCTATTACACTAGTATTAACATAATTATTTCATCAAATCCGCAACAAATGTCTATACTGATTTTTTTTTTTTTTTTCGCGCCAAAATTTGATTTATCGCTTGATCAGCTACACGTGATTTTTGCTGAATTAAGCTTTGAAATACAGGGGTTAAAAAAGTCTGCAGACGTCTGGAAGTATATTGCTTTCAAAGGTGAGTTTAAATTCTTTATTTAAAGACCATTTTCGAGCTAGGAAATTTATAATATGCATAAGAAAAATGTAAACTTCTGTTTGTTGCAGATCTGCAACAACGCGCCATATCTTCTCTTGTAATGGATTTTTTTAAATATGAAAAGAGCATCGAAAATATCTTCTAATGGTTATTTATGTTGCATTTCTATCAGAAGAGCAAAATTATTAAAAAGGGGAAACATTAGTCTGTTTTTATATTTAATTGCTCTAGGGTAAATTAGGGATCTCCCCCACCCCCACCCCCCTCTGTAAAATTAACACCAAGTCCAAAGCTAGCAAAAAAGGGAAAGGCTTGTAGTAGAAAAAAGAATTTAACAGAAAAAGCATAGAGCGCCTACTCAACATATTCCACCAAACAAGTGCGCCTAGACGAAATTGGGCACTTACCATATTGCGCAGAAAAAAGAATATGTTGTAAATACCTCGATTGTAAAACCTTTAATCAAACTGTTTGTGAGAAATGTGGTGTGGGACTTAGCTACAACAAAACTAACAATTGTTTCAAAAATTTTCGTGCAAATTAAAATTAAAATTTTTTTCAGTTTTGTGCCATTTGGCAAGATGTTGCAGATTTGCACCAAACACATTTTTCTAAATAAAATTTTATTTTTCTGTTCTGAATTTTTTTTAATTATTTTTTCCATGCTTAAAATGGTGCATTTTAATATCTGTGTAAGAATTTTTCAAATCGGGGTTGTTGAGTTACAAAGGGTTAATTTTAAACTTTTATGTTATAAAAAGTTCTTAAACATTGAAATTGTCAAAGTTCTGGAAGCAAAAGTTGCACATTAATTAGAAATCAGAAAAAAATATATCGCACTATTTTCTCACGACATATAGTTGCCAATTGGATCTATCTCTCCCTTCTCTCACGTATTAGTCAATCAGAAGCGTACGTTTATGAATTGGCAGTGGATAGCGTAAAAAACTTTCGAAAGTTTCACTTTTCTGCTTAAAAACAAACTTTCAATTCTCCAAAATGAATTATTTTGTGATCATATGCTATAGCATATTTGCAACTTTAAAAGTATATCAAGGGTGATTTTATTACCATTTTCATACTAGATTTCTATCTCACTTTTATTTATTGTCACATCTTTAAGTTCTAATATTATTGAAAAAAGCCAGATTTCCTGTTTTGCTAACCGGACATCTGGTGTCTTAAGTATATACTTCATAATATTGTAGAAAAAATATATTCTTATAAGAAAACTTATTAGTCCCCGGTACAGTATGCTATTTCTTTCTCCCAGCTTATTTTGTGTCTCTAAAAAAAGAACGTTACCTTACAGAAGCCTGCTATAAACAAAGCAGATTTTTCTTTGTACGATTAAATACTCCATAGCAATTTTCGAAATTTCTAAGCATCACACATTTTCAATTTTTATACCGTCGTATTGAAAAAAAAAAGTACTTTTAAATGCAATTTGTTTGAAAACTTTATCTCCATTTATTTTTTAAATATTATTTTTTTTGTAGCTTTTAGCACCATTTGTTTAATTTTGGCAACTCAAGTACTCCATTTCTGTTGAAAGTAAAGGGAAAATAGTTGAGAAACACGAAAAATAGCAATTATATCTTTTTGTTGCCATTTCTCATAACAACCGAAAGAAAATGTAATTAAAATACGTGCTATTTTGAAAAAATATAAACGAGTAATTTCTGTTGAAACATAGAGCTGTTATAAACTATATTTACAAACAAATGGAGACCTACGAATCACTAGATAGTCGTTTTTTGTCGAGTTGCTTTAATAACGGCATCTTTTTGCTGCATTTGTGTATTATTTTGCGATAGTGACATCCTATACATGCTTTGGTATAGATGTTTAAGAGTGGATCGTAAATGTGGAATTCTCAAGCGCATGCGAATGACGTCATTTTACATAAAATAAATGTGTGCTTTAAGTCTTGAAATTGAAATATATTTTGTAATATTTATATATACATATGTTTTTTTTTTTCATCGCGGGCAACACTAAATTCTGAAAAAGCAGAATTCCTGTTTTCAAGTATTATTTTTCTTTTTACTTTAATTTTTTTTTATATCTGATGAAATAATGCATGCATAAAAGCAGTCCTGTAAATATATATAATAAACACATTTCTTATATCATACTTTAAAGTTTCAACTGATTTACTTTCAAAGGTAAATATCATGAAAAGAAATTCGAAGACGAAAATTTTCATTCCATACTAATTTTTTCGTGTCCAGATACTTGTCAGTTAAACGTTTAAAAAATCATTATACCTAACCCCTTCGGGACGGGAGCCTTTTGCGAAATTTTTAATCTTCTGTCACCGTTTTTTAAAAACAGAAATTTGTGTCTTCTTGAATCGAGAAAATGCGCTGATTAAATAAGGCAAATTTTACAGTAAAATTTTACTGGTGAGGAAGAACAAGGATCCTGAGCGCTTCATGCGGCACGAATACGTGCCGCTCGTCCCCAAGGGGTTAAGTGATACATGCAATACATGCAGTTACTTCTTAACTTGTATTGTAATTATTTATCCATATAAATATGTGTGTGCATTTTCGTTTAGGAAAAAATATTTTAAAAGTAGAATTATTCTTCAAAGAAAATACATAGGTCAAAAAACAAAAAACAAAAACAAAAACAAAAAAACAAAAAAAAAAAACGTAGCATTTGGAACATTTATGAAATATATAAATTTTATTTTTCTTACACACTGTTTTTTTAATTATGTATGTATTTATATATGATTGTTAATTTTAAAACGATTTCATACGAGTATATATACATTATACACTCATAAATTAATCGAAACAGAAAAAAAATTACTACATTAATTTATTCTAGAATTGGTATAAAATGATTAAAATTTACCGCCAAAAATAATTTATTTGAGTTTAAAAATAAAATGTGACTGACCTTTGTATACAATTATAAGAAAATAAATAAATAAAAATAAATATTCATTTCTAAGGTAATTCAGACAAATTCCATCATTCTTTTTCATTAATAAAAACCTTCGCTAGTTGGCACCGCCAAAAAAAGATTGTGTGGACGATATCAGAAATTTCAAATTATAAAGAGGAAAAACAAATCATGACAATTACGGCATGTTTACTTCGCAAGAACTGCATGTTTAATATCCATTAATGAGTAACATTTCATATAATTTAATCAAATTTATATAAATATAAGTTTATACATTTGTTCTTTTTAACTCAGTAGTTAATTTGCATTCTGAGAATGCGACGTGAAACGTCTGAAACACCTGTTGTTATTGGATCTTATGGGTGAAAACGCGCCAATCGCAGATAGCTTTACAAAACCTATTAAAAAAGAGTTCCATGTTTTTATTTTAATTATTAATTAATGTGCAACTTTCGTATCCAGAACATTCGTGATTTCTAGCGTTTTAAAGATCATTTTAATAATCATGCATTAATTAAGTTGCCCCTCAAATGTTGCAACGAAGTTTAACGATAATGCCTATGGCCCCACGGCCTAATAAATTGAATTAACACCAGAAAATTTCGATAAAAATTTTTACTTCATTTAATGATGGAATTTCTGTTATTAAATAAAGCAAATATTGTTATTATAAATTTCTGGTATGAGTTTGAAATATCCGAATTAATGCGATTCTAGCATCTCGGGCGGTATCGGCCGGTTTGGGATCTCAAGGGTTAATACGTTTCATACGAAAGCAATAAAAAATCCGCTGTCAAACCATCCTGGTAGAAAAGTTGAGAACTTACAAATCGCTCAAATCTCCAATGAAGTCCAAGAGCGTGCCTGATCAACCATCACCAAACGTTCAAGATGTTGTTGACATCAGTTCAGGGAAGTGCCAGTGAACCCATCATTAACTTCTGCCTGAAGAGGTTCAGCGACACTGATCACATGAACTCTACATAAAAACAAAGTGAAATATTCCCATGCGAACAAAAACGCTCAGCCAAAAAAAACCCCTTCTGGTACTCACTATTCAAAAGGGAAAGCGGAAGAACTGACCATGTAAAATGTCCAAACGTGATCTAACGAGCGATTCTCTTGACAAAAGCTACTCTTCTGTTGACATTCCCTATGATGATAATACAAGGTATAATGATGACGAAAATGATGCAGAGTGCCTTCTCTGCTAAAACTGTTTTTCTGGTGATAAACATGGAGTACAATGAGTGCCTTCAATGCTGCACTTGGTCACACGAAAAATGCTCAGGAGCCAAAAACAATAGAAAATGTATATATTCCTCATGTTTGGATGGCTAATGATTCATTATGTTATTCTTCTACTGATAATTATAACATTTCTTTGTGCTTTAATTTAATGTAAATTAAATTACTTATTTAGAAAAAAAATTTTGATTTAGTTATCAGTTACGCTTCGGCATATTAGAATTTTTGAGGGGGACGAATTTGGGAACTTTTTTTTTTCTCTTTTGCCATATAAATATAAATTTGAAAAAAAAAAAAAAACAAATTCGAATTGTTAAAATTGTTTTTGTACGATATTTGCCTATGTGTCTATGAGCATGGGTAGTTAGTCTATGTAAAATCCAAATTTGGTAGGTGTTCACTAAAAATTAAAACTTCCAAATGCTTAACAGTGACTGGGGGACGAGAATAGGGCACCTTGCAATTAAGAAAAAAATAGTAAGATCGGTTTAGTAGTTTTTGCATTCTGATTAGAGAAAAGTCGTTTTATGTAAAATGCGTTTATAGTGCTCAAAAACATTGTAAGCCTACGGACACGTTGCGCCAAAGCACTAAGTAACTTCTATAGAACTTCGAATTCGACAGAATAGGTTTAGAGAGATAATCTACAGACTATAGGGGAGAGTAGCCGGATTTGGACCACTTCACTTATTTTCGGGTGCGACTCACTTCATTTTTGGAATATCTGGAAAATATCACTACACGTGGTTAATCGATTCATCTACTAAATAAATCTTTAGGACAATTTCTTTTTGAAAATCTTAAGTTTTATTTTAATTTGAAAAATTTGTCAAAAGTAGTCTAAATTCATCGACTGGTCGTCTAAGTGACCCCTAATTGGCTAAGACTGGATCACCAGTTTCCTAAATTGGACCAAACAATATTAGGCAGTTTTAGTGAGTAGATAAATAACTGATTTTATTAAAAGCAAAGTTTACTGTTAATGAAACAATGAAACAAACAAAACAACAGCAATGAAATAGGGGAGGTAGGAAAGATATGATACACTTTTTTTTTACTCATTTTTTACAACCCTTAGAAAGCTATTTTTAAACAAGTTTTTCGTGTTTTATTATAAAGTGACATTTTATTCATTTATTAAAAATATTGTGAATTAAAAAAATAATCATTCAAAAAATATATCCCGATTATTTTGAATGGTTACTACAGTATCAAATCTCCCCATTACTTGGGAGGATTGATACACTAGTAAGGGAGATTCGATACATTATTGTGTAAATTGAAAAAAAAAAATGCAGACAATTCAATTTATGTGTCATACAATTTTTTATGATAAATCTTGAAATATTTAAGTAAAATTTAAAAAGAAATGACATTGGCATATTTTTGTTTCAGAAATGTTTTTTTACAGAAATATTTAACACAAGAAAAACCGAGAATTTTACTCAAATTTTAGAAAAATATTTCACACCAGAATTTTTATTTTAAATTATTAACTTATCCGTTTAACCAGTTTTTTTTTCTTTGTAGCTTTTAAACTAGTTTTATAAAAAGAAATTCTGTTTCGAACCGAGATTAGTGATGGGCGATTCTTGAAAATTCGACAATCGAGAAAAATCGTCATCGTAAAAAATCACAATCGATATAGCCATCGATTAATTCCTAGAATCTACAATCGAGATGTTTTACAATCGATTATAACGAGAGAGCTAAAAACATTTATTGGAAAACTTAGCTATTATTCTGGCCGAAATTTTCATAGTAGTGATAGGGTTTGCTCGATAATTCTGCTATCGTAATTATTTTCTCCTGATTTAGGCTTAAGGGGTTACTTCAGTCAATTGAAAAGACCTGCTCGCTAATGCTAATCTTATGGAAGAAATTTATAAAGATATCTCATTTGATTTCAGTATTTTAAAATTATTTTCTTTGCATTGGAATAAATTCCCCTTTCTTCTTTATGAAACTGCAATGTCCAAATCGCGTAACTATGGCGCATTTGATGAATCAAATAACCTTTCTACTGTTTAGATAACTCCAAAAAGTTTGATACAGTTTAAAGTTCCCCTAAATGTCAAATACTGTGGAATTTCTCCATTGATCGAAAACAAAAGTTTCTTTCGAAAAACGTAAGGATAGTAAGATAAAGATACCTGCCAAGAGGGAACCTGCCTAACACGGAAACTGTTTTCCAGTACCTAGCGATTCCAACATGACTCTTTAAGTCTGTATCGAAATCCAAAGTAGCTACTTTATGACACATTTAAAAACTCATTTTTTATTTTAGACGCATTAGCTAGAATCGATTAGCATTTTCTTCTTTTCGATAAAGGCAGAAGGTTTGATACAAATTAAAGTTTACTAAATGTCTAAAGTGTGTCAAATGCTGTGGAATTTCTCCGTTTATCGAAAACAAGACAGCTTTATCGAAAAACGTAAGGATAACCAGACATATATAACAACTGAGAGGGAACCTGCCTAACACGGAAATTGTTTTCCGGTGCCTAGCGATTCCAACATGATTCTTCAAGTCTGTATCGAAATCGAAAGTAGCTAGTTTCTGACACATTTACTAGCTCATTTTTTATTTTAGGCGCATTAGCTAGAATCGATTAGCATTTTCTTCTTTTCGATAAAGGCAGAAGGTTTGATATAAGTTAAAGTTCCCTAAATGTCTAAAGTGTGTCTAATGCTGTGGACTTTCTCCGTTTATCGAGAAACATAAGGGCAACCAGACAATTATAACTGCTAAGAGGGAACCTGTCTAACACGGAAATTGTTTTCCAGTGCCTAGGGATTCCAACATGACTCTTCAAGTCTGTATCAAAATCCAAAGTAGCTAGTTTCTAACACATTTACTAGCTCATTTTTTATTTTAGGCACATTAGCTAGAATCGATTAGCATTTTCTTCTTTTCGATAAAGGCAGAAGGTTTGATACAAGTAAAAGTTCCCTAATTGTCTAAAGTGTGTCTAATGCTGTTGAATTTCTCCGTTTATCGAAAACAAAGGGGTGTTATCGAAAAATAGAAAAGTAAACAGACAAATATATCCGCTAATAGGGAATTCTATAACTAAAATAAAACATCAATGGACTTCATTTTTGGTATTTTGGATAATTTTAATTTTCCAATCCTTACCAACGTGGTATTAGATGATGGGTCTGGAAAAGGTAGAAGAAACGCCCCCCACCCCCCGAAAAAAAGGGGCATTAGGCCCCAAACTGACAGGGCAGACCAAGGATGAAAGTTAACTTCATGTAAGAGAGGACTAGGGGAAGTTGAGAATGAAACTAAAAGAGAAAAAACTAAACCATTGAATAAGAAAAAAATTGAAGAAAAGAAAAATGGTAAAAGAACAAGTGAAGCGTGTGATTAGAGCCAGACAAAATAGCCTGAGGCTAAAAGTAAAATGTTTCACTGGGCGGCGTCCCCTGGTGGTAGTAAAAATAAAATTGATACGAGAAGATAGGGGAGAGTGAAAAAACTTTATTTTGTGAAGTTTATAATTTTTGGACAAACAGTATACTAAACGTTTGAAGAAACAAAAAGCGCCCTTTTAAGCTTTAAAGCGCCCTCTTGAGGAGAAGAAGGGAGTTAAAATTAAGAAACATATGTCCATATTTTTTATTCGATTTTAGACACAATTTGATGTTAGTCTTATAATTTTCATATGAGTGCAAGATACCGTACCACAGTACGAAAAAAACCGCTGCTATGTATATTCCTTTAGAGCATTTTAAGCCCAGGGGTCTAAAATTAACGGTGGATTGACAAAAGGAAGGTAGATTTAGAAAGGTTATGAGATTACCCTTATTTTAATATGTTACATGAGTGGGGTAAAATAATTTTGAAAAATCCTCTTTCCTGAGGCGACACTTAAAATCTTGAAAACACATAATTGCAGTGCAGTTTTGTTTTAATAATAGCATTCTAATATTAAGAGATATGGGACAGCTTAGGAGGGCTAAAATAAGAGAAACATTGAAAATCAAAGACAAACTATTGCCGCCAAATTCACTAGAAAACTTCTATATCAACAACTGAAACCCGAACTGATAACTTAAACCACTATGCCTCCTAACCAATATCGGTTAATAACAAAAGCGAATGGAAAAGAACATGTACTCCTTTGGGAAATCATGACTTACACCAGAAGCGCGGTAAGTTTGACTCTTCAGAAAACTTCCTTTCTCTCGCCCTCTCTCTCGCACTTCGAGATATATTTTCTGCTGCTCTTCTCTCCTCGTTTACCTCGAGGAGAGAACTCTCTCGAGGGCAAACCTCTCGCTTGCTTCGAGATATCTCACCGATTGTAACTCATCGCTTCGCATTGCCATTCTCGTTTCTCGCTCCCGGTCTCTGTTCAACATTTCATATGACATTGTCGAGAATCAGAAATCAGTTTTCATCCTTCCTCGAAATGTTACTCTCGATGATTGTCATTTCACGCTCGGCCAAGAAGGGCCGAGATGAGATATCGAGGGGTGAGCTGGACAGAGAAATAAGCATGACAATGATCTGTGAAATGAAGCTTTAATTTTCAATGTTTTTCTTATTTTAGCCCTGCCAAGCTGTCACATACCCGGAGCCCTCTGATAAATATTATTTATTAAATATAAAGATTTCAAAGAGGAAGGTGGGTCGGGTGATTTCCGAGGACGTGAGAGTGGGCGTGGCGCAATTAAAAAAAATTACCGAACTCTTCCTGTGACATATTATCGAAAAGCCCTTTGACAACTCTTTCATATTATGAACGTTTCTTCCCCCGAAGGTAAAATTCAAGGGGTGGGGAGGGGGCGAACAAATTTTTAAAACCGTAGCCGATTTCTATAATAAATTCAAATATAATTTTAGATGTCTTCCGGTAAATATTATTTATTGAACATAAAAATTTTAAAGTGGGGGCTGCGTAAATTCCGGGGTGAAAGAGTGGACCCAAGGGGGGGGGGAGGGAGGGGGATCAATTTTCAAACTTTTTTTCGACCCGTGATGTGATATTTTATCGGAAAGCTCTCGAATGACTCTTTCATATTATGAGACTTTCTTCCTCCCTTCCCCAATTTGGCTCCCACTGCGGGGGGTAGTTTTTCCGTTTTTATCATTTTAGATCGGATTTTTTTATGGAGCCCTCCGATAAATATTATTTATAATATATGAAATTTCAGGACACTTTTCTAAATTTAGCCAAGACCCCTCATGTGACATATCGTTGGAAAGGTTTGTGACTACTTATTGATGTTATGCACTTCCGGTGGCCGTCCCCCCACTTTGCCCCCCGGGGGACACTTTTCCAAATATAGCCAAGGCCCCTAATGTGAGATATCATTGGAAAGGTCAGTGACTACTTGTTGATGTTATGCACCTCCGGTGACAGTCCCCCCCCCATTTCCCCCCCCCGTGGGACATTTTTCCAAATTTAATAAAGACCCTTAATGTGAGATATCGTTGGAAAGGTCTGTGACTACTCATTGATGTTATGCACCTATGGTGTCCATCCCAACCACTTTGCCCCCCGGGGGCACTTTTCCCAAATTTAGCCAAGACCCCTCATGTGAGATATCGTTGGAAAGGTCTGTGACTACTTATTGATGTTGTGCACCTCCGGTGACAGCCCCCACCCCACTTTGCCCCCCACCGAAGGACACTTTTTCAAATTTAGACAAGACCCCTCATGTGAGATATCTTTGGAAAGGTCTGTAATTACTTATTGATGTTATGTTATGCACCTACGGTGTTCGCCCCCCCCCCCCCCACTTGCCCCCCCCCGGAGGCACTTTTCAAAATTTAGCCAAGACTTCTCATGTGAGATATTGTTGGAAAGGTCTGTGACTACTTATTGATGTTATGCACCTCCGGTGACAGTCCCCCCCCCACTTTGCCCCCCGGGGGACACTTTTTCAAATTTAGCCAAGACCCCTCGTGTGGGATATCGTTGGAAAGGTCTGTGACTACTTATGGATGTTATGCTCCTCCGGTGACAGTCCACCCCACTTTGCCCACCCAGGGGACACTTTTTCAAATTTAGCAGAGACCCCTCATGTGAGATATCGTTGGAAAGGTCTGTGACTACTTATTGATGTTATGCTCCTCCGGTGTCCGTCCCCCCACTTTGCCCCCCGAGAGACACTTTTCCAAAAATATAGCCAAGACCTCACAAGTGAGATATCGTTGGAAAGGTCTGTGACTATTTATTGATGTTCTGCACTTCCGGTGACCGCCCCCCACTTTTCCCCCACGGGGGACACTTTTCTAAATTTAGCCGAGACCCCTCATGTAACATATTGTTGGAAAGGCTTATGACCACTTACTCATGTTATCCACGTCCCGCACCCCTCCCCCTCTTTGACCCCACGGGAAGGACCAACTCATGTGACATATGGTTCGAAAGGCCTAAAAACCCGTGACGACATATTCATATTATGCAGCTACTGTGTCCCTCCGCTCACTTTGACCCCCTCCCCCAAGAGATCTGGTCCGAGGTTCGTTCGTTTCGAGATTATATTTTTTTACAAGATTTTGTACTGCGTGCACACCACGCCTGCTACACGGTGTCGTATATAGCGGGTAACCTGTTCGTAATTTCTTATTACAAGATTACGTATAACTTAGGGGCCCCGATTAAAGGAGGGGCCCACTAGCGAGCGAAGTCACCTAGTCTTTATTAACGCCGACTCATTCCAGTTCACCCGCAGACGATTCTTGATAAATGTATAACGTATATAATATATAATATATGATGTATGAAAGCAATTGGCAAACTGGAGTCATCGAGAAAAAATTTACACAATCGAAAAATATCGAGATGTCCATACAATCGAGAAAATCGAGAAAAACATCTCGTTATCGCCCATCACTAACCGAGATATATTCATTTGGTAGTCGTCGAAATGACTGCTCGCGGTCTTTCTAATGACATTTGCTATTATTTAAACAATTCTGGTAACATACTTTTAAAAAAATAAATAATAAAAAAAATCCCTAGAGATCTTGCTGCAAGGAAAAATGAAGTGAACGTTTCTGATTTGCAAACAATTTAACATAAATTTAGCACATTTAAGATTTCTTTAACCCTTTCAGGGCAAAGCATTTTCAATGCTAAACTTTTGAATAAATGAATGACACCGGAATTTTCCAACAAATTTAATTGGAAATAAGAAAAGGGCTATATATCACTTTCATATTAAATGGAAAATATTTTACCAAAATGCTGATGTTAATGTGGCGTTTGAGAATTAAAATTAAGTGGTTTCATAAACATACGACCACCCCTGAAATGGTTAAAAGATAAACTGATAACTCTATCATTTTGATAAGTAAAATCGGGTGGATTTGATGGGTTTTTTTTTTTTCTTTTTAATTTGCGTTTCGTCAATTATAGAAACATCTTCCTTTTCAGGTCATTTAAACTTTTTTCCTTTACATGACGAGCAAAGCGAACTAACCATCTATCATGGCACTACTTTTCTATGTAACCTGCATAATGTCTATGAATAGTCTCTTTGTTCTTTCTTACCAACTTCAGTAGCTCTTGCTGTAAAATAATAATGAATATTACATTCCTATATTGGTTTACAACTTAAAAAAAAAAAAAAAAAAAACTATTAATTTTCAAATATAGAAGTGTATCATTTCTCCCCAGCACTAATGTTTTATTTCTCCCTATCATGCCTTATTGGATTTTCAATCACTTTGTATAAATGCAGTTTCAAAATGCCAATATGCTTTCTAGTAAAACTCACCCTAACAATGTGCTTTACAAATAAAGAATAATTACAAGATAATATCTTCATAATAATAAGAGTTATGAAAGAAAATCAGTATTTAAAAAAAATTACATTGGCATTCTATAAGTCTTCAAAATTAAAAGAAAAAAAATTGCCAGTTCTTCATTGCTAAGTCCAGCTAATGGTGGCCTCTGATAATAAAAAAAGCCTTTACATCTGGTAAAATGGCTGTTAATGCCATTTGTTGAGAAAAATTGTCAATGTATCAACCCTCCCTATGTATCAAACATCCCCTACCTCCCCTATAATAAAATCAAATTTCTGAAAATAAGAGTAATTTTTTTAAATCAAAATGTATTCAAAATATAAAGCAGTTATGAGTAATTAAGTATAGAATATTTGGAACTAATTGCCAGCTACTTGAATATCGCGTAAGGAGTGATGCAATGCTTGCACATTGAAATTTTTATTGTTCATTTATTATTACAGCGCACGCAACATGGGACCATATTTGGCAATCTGAACACTGAATCATTTCTGCTACTTTGTGTTTGCTACAAATTTGGCACACCAACCATTACTATTTCAATTTTTCTTTTTAGATTGTGAATCATTTGATATTTTGTTTTGAACAGCAGTTTTGATTAACTTTTATCTATAGTTCTTCCCTTCCATAATTTTCTTTCCAATTGAATTATACCTAATCTTTAAAACTTGATGTTCCGATTGCTTTGATTGCTTTTGTGCTTTGAGAGCTTTCTTTTTGTCGTTTTTTATTCATTTCAAGGTTTATTTTATATGGCGGAGATATTAACACATGTGTTTCTTGGCTCCCTCTGTACTTTGACATAAATGATAATGGCACAGGATGTAACATTTCTAATGAACCTTTGGCTTTTTGGTGGGTTTTGTAGCTGCATCCTTCTTGCGGGTCAATATGTTCACAACTTACTCTTTCCTTTTCGTTTCGTATATCTTTGACAACTTTTACAGTCACTGATGTTTTTCTTTCAGACTGTATGCATCTGTCGTTTTCTAAATTCATTACTTTCCTTAAAATTTATGATAGTATATCTGGTCTAATTTAAGCAACTGAAATTAGTCGAATTAAGGCAACAACGCCATATTTTTAAACGGATAATCTCAAGACTAAAAACAAAAACGAAAGCAAACATATCCGCGTGAAAAATATGCGCAATAAACACAGGAATTTAGATATGTATATTATACATATCTAAATTTCTGTGTTTATTGAGTATATTTATACATTGTATAATAGGGTGGGTCGAAAAAATCAAAGTATTTATAATCGAAGCTTAATAGCGCGGAAAAGTTGCCTTATGTAAAAAATAATAAATGCGTGTATTACACCGATTGGTTAATATTTTTTACCGCCACAAGGGGGCCAAAGTTCGGAAAAATCGCGAAGAAACATAATATTTCCAATAAAAAAATATCCAAACATACGTATAATTTAATTTCTAGTAGAACGCAATAGCCATGCCAAGACATTAGCAATGTAACAGTAAAATTTCATTTTGGTTAAAACATTTCTTTTACCGCCGCAACTGGGCCAAAGTTTCTAAAAAATGTTAAAAATTTAATTTTTCGTTTTTTCAATTATCATAATTTTCATAATATTTCCAGTTTTTTTACATTTCTAATAGGCTAGAAGAAGCGTTTTCTGTTGTTAATTTCATACAGATTGCTAACCATGATCATTGTAATTCTAACAAAAAGTCTACTCAATAATAGAAACACCCGCGGTTGCTTGCACGTAAAATTATTTTCTGGTTGCTAGAGGGCCATATTTCACTTGGTTCGTTTTTTTTGTAATAATGTTCGTTTTAATGTCTCATTTTGTGGCTTCCTTGCCCCCGCCGCAGTGAGCTTCTACTGAGACATTTTTTCGAAAATCTTGATGACAAAAGACAGGTCCGCTGTATATTTTGGTCCAATTGGTTGATTTCTTGCGATTTGCGAATCATTACCAATTGCAAAGTTTAGGCCAATTTAATCTGGTCACTTAGCTGTTGGTAAAGATGGTTTGTCAATTGGCCAGAAGTATATGGCTGAAATATTTCAAGCTGTTTCAAAAGGCGTGTGTTCAATTGACGTTTTTTGCCAAGTCCCTGAACCAAAATTTCACGCAAGATGTATCACAATTTCTAATCGAATTTTGAAACTCTACATTGGAATAGAGAAACCCTCTTCTTAACTTGTAATACTGTCAGAATATATCCTGAAAGTGTACTGCATCAGTTGGCTCACAATTAAAATGAATCAATCATGTTTTCCAGAATCTGCGCATTATAATTAGTAAACCACGTTACTTGCCATATCACCTACGAAAGATAATAGTTCATATAATGTCGCGAAATGCCTATTTTGCAAATCATGAAAATAGCCTCATTTGAAAGGTAGCATATGAGGAGGAGCGTATCAGGACCCCAGCCATGATGAAAAATGTCAATGCACGAAGTTCTGTGGGATCGAATAGTGCCATCCGTGACTTCGCATTCCAGACTGGAACTTTGAAGCTTAAAATCGTATTGATTTAGTCGACTGGCAAAACTGTAAAGTAACGGAATCACCTGTTACGGTTTCTCTATCGAATGACGATCTAATAACTCTGGTGAGTTTAGAATAATTGACTAAAGATACCAGCTATTATAATTTTCCATGTCCCACTCAATCAACAGATAGAGGCATGAAATTAGTCAATGAAGTTCTGATAAAGTTTGTGGACCAGAACAGATGAAGAATCACAAGCCATCAATTTCGGCCTCTCAAGGAATAATGGCTTCATTTAGAAGCAAGTCATACTATTATAAAATTAATTTACGCTAAATACTTCTTCATTTTAAGTTTATTTAACCCATTTCGTTAAACATCTCTGTATTTTAATTAATAAAATACTAAAATACTTTGTTCATTTTATATCATTTTTGGGATTGCGGTGCATGAATTGCATATATGCAGTAAAATAGCAGTAGATGAAGCGATCGTCACGAAAAATGATTAACTTTTTTATATTCAAGTCTATTACAAATAGATAACAAAATTTATGACATATTAATAAATATAAATTTATTAACTTCTAGATGTATTATTAGAAATTATAAAAATTTAGAAAAAATCAAAAATTGACATTTTTGACATTTTTTAAATATCGATCCATTGCGGCATTAAAAGTTATGATTTCATCATGATGAACATTTATCGGGATATTTCGGATATTTTCATGTATTTATTGCATCCTATTAGAAATTGTATTCGTACGTCTGGATAATTAAAAAAATAATAATAAAAATAATAAAACATATTTTATGCCATTTTTTGAAACTTTGGCCACTTTTCGGTGGCAAAATATATTAATAGATCGGTGTAATATTTTATGAATTCATTCTTTATTACAAAAGGCAACTTTTCATCACTATTACATTTCGATTATAAATATTTCGATTTTTTTTCGACCCACACCAATGTATCAGAAAACATAACTTATCTTAGCTTTAAAGTATTCTCTTACGTTTAGCAGGGAAAATTTAGTTCAAATCAGCTAATTTTATGTTTTTTTTTTAATTGTCTGAAAACAGCAAGTAGAAGGCGCGTCCTTTTAATCATAAGTGGCATCATTATGATGAGTAGGTTTTAGCGGATGGCGTGTCTTTCTGTAATTAACGGCAGAACTGAATGGTTCATTTAAAGCGGCGGCGGTTCAAATATGGCTACTCTCCCCTACCGAATAGAAAAATGTAGAAAAAATAAACATCGATTTAGTCAACCGAAGAAAGCAAATCCTACCCCACCCTTAACATTTTCCAAGATAGTTAAGAAGTGTTTATGAATCCGGTTTATCTGTCTGTGTGCATTAACTCACATAAATATACTCGGATTGAAACATAATTGATATACGATATTTTCTTTCACCATGGAATATTTGTTATTGAAAATTAAGTGTGTAGCATATTTATAGTTCATTTGCAGAATCACTCAAATGTGTTTTGTTACATTATGGTTTATGCTAAAAAATCCTTTGCGGTATATTTTAATGTTGTCACACGATTTCAAACATAATGAAATTAATACTGTATATTGTTGTGCACTAGAAGGAGGTTATTATAGAATATGTTATTCGTAGCACTTACAGTTCGCCTACCACTGCATCCAAAAGAATTTTGATATATTATAGTATACAGGGAAATTCGCTTGCGGTATATTTTAAAGATGTTACCCTGTTACAAACAAAATAAAATTAAAATGCTTTTTTGACGTTCACTAAACCGTGCTAATCTGTCGAATATCGATACCAAAGTCTTTATCCTTCATTTACAAGGTCACATGGAACATTTCGGTTATATAACGGTGTACGGAAAATTGTTTATAGCGCATTTGAATTATATTGCACTGTTTTAAACATGATTAAATTTATATAATGTTTATTATGTGTACTATACGATGCTTGTTGTGGAATATCATGCGCAATACATTTCTCGTTTATTTACAAGGACGCATAAAAGATTTTGAATACGGTACTGTATTGTCTATCAGGGATGACTACTGGAAGTGTTTTTTTTTTCACTTAAGGTATGCGGTTTTAAGTTTAATTAAACTTTTGCATACTTCGTGGTGTGTATAAATAAGATAGATCATTAGAGGGATGCACAAGAGAATTCCTAAAAATTAACGTGGATGCGAAGAAATCGTTTATAGGTGTATTTTAATTTTTTTATGTGCATTTTAAAGCTCAAGTATATTTAGCTATACTAAGATTTCTTTGTAGAATTAAAGAAAATCATATATAGCGCTATTCAAAGAACTGGAATGCCGCTTATGAATAATAATTCTTGTATGTGAGATTTCAGAAGATTTAAGCTTGTTGTTGAATGAAGTAAATTTTATCTCAACTCCGTCTTGTATAAAAATAAGTGGTATACAGGTATGTACAAAATAAATCAAGTACGTTTCCGTCTGTTCCGTATCTAATGGCAAGCGCCATCTGAGAAAGTGGAATTGAGTTGGAGAGTGTAAAATTCGAAGAGTTTTGTTTTGTGTTGTGAAATGGTGAGGTGTCTTCGCAAATTTGTTGAGTTTGTGTGAGTGAAATAATAAATAATGAGTTATTATAGTCCTAGAGCAAAAAGTGTGTTGTGATCTTCTTTAATGTTCGAAACCGTCTGTAGGTGGAAGTTGGTTAATTTTCTACTGTGTTATGCGTTTTCTTACAGAAGTAACTTTTAGAATACTAAGTAGACTATATGCAAATGTACAGATCATATGTAGGGCTATACAGAAGAATCTGAATAAGTTTCCCTGCACGGACGGAATTTGCTGAAATTAGGTTTCGAGATTCATTATGCGCTTACTAAAATGTGTGCGTAGTTATCTTCTTTATCTTTTAAAATAGGAATTTTTATTTACTTTTTTTCTGGTGGAAGTATTTTAATATTTGAAAAGGTTTCACGATCTATGCTTGATGCAATTTTTTTGTTTATTATCTACATGAATCCAAATTAAATAAATGTGTACGTTTTAACTATCTTTTATTGCTGCCCATTATTCAGATTATTCTGTAGAGATTATATTCCTTTTTCTAGATAGAATGTGAATGATTTATGATAATGCGTATAAAGTGTAATCAAATATATAATATTGAAAAAATATCAAAAATAAACATTCTTCCCGATATTTTGGCAACTCTGTTTTTTCTTATACGAAAGACGGTGCTCAAAATATAATAGAATGGAGCATACTTTCTTTTTTGCTACTGTTGTAAGTACAAATGATAAGATTTTTCTGGAGAAATTTCTATGATTGAAATTTAATGAAATTTACCTTTTAATTCGGACTAAAAAATTTCCGAATGTTAATAAGGACGTTTTAAACTTTTTTTTAAATTATTACTCTCTATAAATTCTTTTTTTAAAACTATTATAAAAACCGATATAATTGAATAATGTTTATGAAGTTGATTTGACCGTCCGTCTTGTTCATGCCCTAACTCTCGTAAATATACTCGAACTTCCATGTAATTTTTTTCATGCTACGGGGGTTTACTGTAGAACGTTCGGTGTAGAAAATGAAGTGTGTATCAGAAATATTTCATTTACAGAGACACACCAATGATTTCCGTTATATTAGAGATTATGGTGGGAAGAGATTGTTTGCATTTGTACTTTAATGTTGTTACATCTTTTCAGACGTATTGAAATAGATATACATCAGTCATTCAAACTAAAATATGTTTTTCGGGGGTATAGTACTACAAGTAGCATTTATAGTTTCTTTATATAGACATACAAAAAGTTCCATTTCATTAAGGTGTGTCTAAAAACTTGCATGATGTAACTACGCGATTTCGCAAGTGAAGTTTTTCTATAAGAAAATGCTATTATTTTCTTGAAAATATAGGAAACTTGTACAATTAAATTGCAGCAACATCAAGAAAAAAAGTAGCATGTAACATTATAAATTAAGGGTGCTGTTTTTTCACTGCACTTACTACGAAAATTCAATCAGGGTAATAAACTATTGTCATATTTTTTTTAGATTTTTATCGTATGAATAATGTAATTACCGTAAAAGTATCGAAAGTAAGCCCCCTTTCGAATATAAGCCTCCCCTCACATATGTGAATTTTTCCTTTTTTGAATCAGTGTCATTTATAAGCCCTACCCTTCAAGTTTTATTTTCAGACGTTTTCAATACTTCTGTTTTTAGGAAATTTCTCAAGTCTTTTGTTTACAAAATGATTATATCTTATTCAATTATATTTTATCTAATCTCTTTACATATCATTGTATCAGAATGGTATACTTCGCTATACGCGCAACCAGATCTTTGAAAGAAATATTCCTTTCGAAGATTACTAATCAATGTTTTCCTTGATTTTTAAGCACTAAGGTTTAATATATATTTATATTAAGTTTAAGTTTTATAATTTTTGTTCATATTTTTATTATATCTATTTTAATTATTTTATGTAAATTTGTTTCATTAATTTATTATTTTTATTGATGGAAACTACTTAGCTTCTATAAAAAGCAAAAAAAAAAAAAAAAAAAAAAAAAAAAAGATCTGATTTTATTTTGCAAATTGCAAAACTCATGTGAAATTTCATAATTTCCAATCCCCCCCCCCCACACACACATACACACTACTAATTTTCCTTTCCTTTTCACAAAAGTTCCAATTATAAGAACCCCTTAAAATCATTAGAATTTCCTGTCTGCTAAAAGGGGCTTACTTTCGGTACTTTACGGTAACTTCTTTTACCTGATGGTAGTTCTAAGCCTTTTAACACTTTCCAACATAGTTTAAAAATTATTAAAAATTATGTTTGACTGGCCCTGTATGTGCTCTAACAGGCGTAAATATACTCGGATGTCTAAGCAATTGATATATGTTATTAAACGTTTGACTTGACATGTACGGTATTAAAAAATGAACGATGTAATACTTATACTTCGTTTACAGGGGCACTCAAAGCAAAGTCAATAGATTATGGTCTATGAGAAAAAACAATGAATTGTGGGGGTTTTTAAGGACGTTACACTGTTCCAAATATAGGTAAATTGTTGTATATTACTGATGTTCACTGCGAAATGCCTATTACTGAATACGGTACCTATAGTTAATTTAAATGGGTATTCAAACGAAATCCGTAATATTACGGTCTATGGGGAAAAATCGTTTACGATACATTTTAATGATGTTACGATACTTCAAACATAATAGAATTAATCTTTGCAATTGATGCGCTCTACAACGTATTGTCTGTAGATTATGGTGTGCGTATGATTTATGGTTCATTTACAGAGACTCGGAAACGTATTCGTTTGCAGAAGAGGATAAGAGCGATTTCTTTGGATAAAAAAATAAAATATCTTAATAATATTCTGTCGGTGTTGGAAAGTGTTTCATACTCTATGACTGGTGTATGATTATTCGTCCTTGTTTACTTTTCCTTTACTAAGACATAGAAAATGTTTAAACAAAATGATTAATTAAATGCCGCCCATGAAAACCAGGAAAGAATTTTAATAAGTACTAATTGTTTTAACTTACACAAAGAACTTTTTTCTTTTCCTTTTTTTCTTAAATCTCTAACTGTAAATATAGAAGAAAATCATTGAAAATCATTCATACGTTCGAACATATTAACATTTGAAAAATTCGATTCCAATTTATTTATGTTCATTCTCCTGTATGTACATTAGGGTGGAACTTAAGTATAGGGTAGAAAAAAAAAACTTTTTTGTTTTAATGCGTAATAGTGAAAACTTTTTTCCTTTTTGGATGTCTAAATTTTTGTCTGAAAAGGTTTTTTTTTTAATTAAGTTGTTTTCCGGTTCCTCAAGGAGGTCAAAGTTTTGAAATTTCAGTATGAAGTAACCTAAAGTAAACAATGTAGCTGTTAGCTCATATCTACTTTTATTTAGAAAATACTATCCAGAAGTCACCACGAGGAGGTGGTTAAATATCGACTTCCACCCTCCTTACCTCCCTTTGTTATGAATTAATTCAATTGGATATTTAACATACTGTCTTTTTAGGCAAACTTTGTCATTACATTGTGGGAATTCAACGTTTCCAAGGTTAAGCCATCTTTTGCTTAATATTTAAAGACGGTTGACGCAGCTCGCGGGACAATTTTGACACACGTTTCCACTGTTTGAGTATGACAAGGAAAATCTAAAATTCAGGTGTATCCCCTGTTTGTACTTTTTTTAAGTTCTTCATCCGACCAGTCCGTCAAGATAGGATTAATGTTTTTATAGTCTATAATTTCAATATGTTTCCATTTTTTCAAGTCGCTTTCCTACTGGTCCAGAAATTCCTTTTGTACCCATAGTTTTTCCAGCAAGATGTTGAAATAAGTATCTAAGAAAAAAGTTCATTTGCATGTAATAATCAAATTATCCATTATAAAGTTTTTAAGGTATTGCTTCCGATGTTTTAACAACTCCAGATTTGCATCCTGCATTAAAGGCGTTTCTGTTTCACCCAATAACTTTCAAACTTGAAATGTCTGTATTATTATTTTGAAAATACACCAATTGCAGTGGCTATATTAATATAAGAAGAAGATGTCAATGAAATATGACCAATATATTTTTATCCTGGTTTTTGAACTAAGACCAGGGGCTCGTCTTTAATCATTCTTAGTTATACTAATTTCTCTCTGCTTCAGTTATCATAGTGTTATCCTTTCTGCCATCAAAATACTAACCTTCTAAAATTAACTCATTTCGTCTTTCCTGTTCTTTCAAATTCTTCCTTTTCTTTTCTCTTTGTCGTCTTCAAGTCCTTCTTTCAGTTACCTTTTCTTTATTATCATCAGAAATACCCATATCGTCTAAGGTGCCATTTGCAATAATATTTGCATTTCTGTATAATTCTCCGGTTCTTTCACCTTGTTGATTATCAAATTCAGGTTTAGAAAACAACCAATTGAACTATTTTCTTCCGAACTATTTTTTACATTTGACGATCATTCAATCAAAACATCATTTTTTTGTTTTAAAACAAGTTTTTTCCTTGATATTTCCTTTTCCAGTCTTGCTACACATTTTTTGTAGTTTTTATATCTATTGATCCTATTGCCATCACCCCATCTCTCTTTGGTTTTTGAGAAAGTGACGTTCTTGTTCTGATACACGATAATATTTAGTGCTTTACACAAAGAAATGTTTTTTGCAGGATTACCTAATATTTTGCAATTTTATATTGGATGTTGGATTATTCTTTCTAATCTTAATATTTTTCTTAAAATTTTGACATTTCTCGCGCTAGTCTCTAATCATTTTTTATGATTTGTGTATCAGAAACCGTTGGAATTGAAGGTCTCAGCAATGCACTTTTAATTGTATCATCAACAGCTTTAGATATTTTAGAAATAGTGTGTACCAGATTCCAGCTGTCAGATTTTAAGTTAAATTGAACCCAAAAATAATGTTTCATAACATCTTCATATGTTCGTCAAAGATGACAGTCTAATGTTAATTGTTTTGGTTCACGAAATACAGGACACTTCAACAATTATCTAGATTTAGGTACGTTAACAGACTTTGTCACTTTTGACACCGAATGTTTATTGAAAAATAATTAAAGAAACTGTTAACACACGTTAAATCGGACTAACATGTTATATGTCGCAGCCAAATAAATCAGAGACAATGAATGCCGACGCCCACGACGCTGGCTTCTACAAAAGTCAAGTAAAGTGGGGCTAACTTTTCTAAGGTACTCAAACTAAATTATTCTCTTTATTACAGGACATTATCACTTAATTAATTTAATTTTGCAAAAAATAAATTTAACAATAAGCTTAAAAAACTTTTCATGCAATTATTGGCTTTTTTTCGTTTTTTAGGGAAAATCAGGCGCTTTGAGGAACCGGAAAATATCATTTTAAAATTAAAAGAAAAGTATTTTCTTTTTATGGAGTTAAAAAGGAAAAAAATAATCACTATTAGAATATAAAATTTGAAACTTCGTTTTTTAGTTCCACCCTAATGTACATTCATCTCTTCCAACAATATAAAAAAAGTACACGATTTTATTTTATACGAAATTTTTATTTTTTATTTTTTATTTTTTAAAGAATTATCGAAATTCATAGCGAGTTTCGAAAGTAATTTTAACAAAGTTTCCAAAGGTTTTATGGAAAAGCTTTTAAACTCTATTTGTATTTTCTTTATATATATATATTTCTAAAGTTCTTTGATCTAGTTACTGAAAGGTTAAAAGTGCTAGTTCAAGAAATATTATTGTATCTCTACAAGTGTCATCGCCTTCAAAGAAAAATAATATCAGCTAACCTAGAATTTATAGTCTGAAAATAGTGGTAGTTTTAGAACAAAAAAAGAATTTATCATTGTACGATTTAAAGACTTTTATTTCAAAATAAGTATTTTTTTTTTACTCTTAAACGAAAAATATCGTAAAAATCGATTTTAAAGAAACATATCAATTAAAAAACCTTTAGCGGTTTAAAAGTTTGTGACGCAGCACTTTATCTTATTGCTATAAGAATTTGAAATATGGAACTTAAAAAAAAATGATATCAAATTTTAAGAGACGCTATATTATTTATTTCATCATTTTATTTTTGCTTTATTTATAATTGCATGTGTAAGAATTATGTTAAATTTAAAAAAGTGTATAAAATTTATTCATTGATGCTTTATCATTCACATCTTTCATAAATTCAAACTATGAGTTTTAAAAGATATGATACCAAAATTTAAGTGACGCCTTGATGTAGCCTTAAACAATTTGTTTTAAGATTCAATTTTAATTGTTTTCGGTTTGGCAAAATATATTTACACATCTAACCAAAACTTTTAATTTTCCAATACACTGTTAAAAATATCACTTTCACTGAACCTATACAATGCACTGTAATGTATTTAATGAATAAATTGATTTTTCTTTTGTGCCACGCTATACAAAATCAAAAGTAAAATTTATGTAAATGATTTCTTTGCGTCATTATATCCCAACTAAGCGAAATTTATTTAAATGAATATTCTGACGCAAAGATTTACATAAATATTACTTTTGATTTTGGATAGCGTGGCACTGCGTGACGCTTTCGTCTTTTCGCGCCAAATACTTGGAAAATTATTTTATTTTTTTACTGACTTTCTACTCTAATACCGCCGCTAAATTTGACTGATCCTTTATTACATACATAAGTAGTTTAATTAGCATATTGTTTTCAAAATATTCTGAATACGCCCGGTAAGGAGACCTTCCTTGTTAGTAGTACCCTACTTATTAATAATGTGTTAAACTAGTTTTTGAAAAAAATGTAAAACAGTCTTAACACTATTGTAAAATGTGTTTTTTTTTTATTGTAATTCTCAAAATTAATTTACATAAAAGTATGAAAATTTTGAGTTTTCATTAAACTTAAATATACTCTAAATAAAACAATGCATACTCGGTATGTGTTTAGAGTGTAATTTCTATCACAAATAATCATTCTAAGAATGCTCAGTTCCTCTAGCGATTTTGTTTACGTCTGTTACAAAAAAATAAGGTATTTTATTGACATATAAAGTACATACACCAATTTGTGATGAACTACAACAGTACAATTCATTTCCCGGGTCTACATAATCTTTAGATATTTCATTAAAACTCTAAAAATGTATTTAATGAAACAAATATAAATCTTCTAGTGCATTAATGCATTGTATTATTATACGTTATTTTTTAAAAGTACAAATTCTTCAGTTTAATACCATTCCTAAAGGTACCAAATGTTAGAAAATTAATCATCAGTCTTTAGAGACATAAATTGAAAACAAGTGATATATTTTCAACCCAATTAGGATTGTAAAAAGTACAAGTCGAATACTTCAAAACTGGGAATTTTATCTTATATTAACAGATGTCAATAACAGAAAACTCTAATTACTTCAGTGAATCGGTATCCCGCATCCTGCAATTTTAAAAATGATTTATGGCTTAACGCAGGCATTAGATTACTTTGTATAGTTAATTTATTATAGAGTTTGCTTTAATTAGTAGTAGAGAAAATATAGTAAGTCAACAGCATAAAAATATGGTTGAAACCACAGACAATTAAAGTACATGTTTCAAAGGAAAATTATTCAAGAAGTTTGATAAATGACAAGCTAATATTTATCGCTGCATTGTGAGTTTAAAAAAAAAATGCTATGTAATATAAACGAATTTCAAATAATTCTATGCAGGGCATATGCGAGTTTGGGCCTTCGGTTTTATTCCGAAATTTCTAATTTCTAAGAGAAGTTCCAATAGAAATATTTTTTCTTTATGTGATCACGAAAAATATCTCATTAAATAAAGAAAAAAATACTATTCTAAATTTCTAGTATGAACTTCAAATTTCTGACTAAAAATTGAGACCAAACTGGAAACCCTGATTCCGTGTATGCTGATTTCAGATGTTATTTTGAATCTAAGTTTGATACATTTCTTTTTCTATTATTTCTATTAAATAAGTTTATGTTTAACTTTGTTTTGCTTTTTTAGCAGATAGTGAATTCTGTGTTTCTGAGGAAGATAATTTTGGTACGGGAAATATGGAAACATATTTTTGTATATTTTTGAATTTAATTATTGCGTGGTGGACACGTCACATTGGGCATGGATATGGAAAAGTTAAAGAAACACAGACTAGGGTGACTCCACTCGATTTTCAGGGCACTTTACAAAGTAGAATGTACTCAGATATGTAGTTACATAAAATTAAAGAAAAAAAGATTAATTTCTTAATAGTGATGTATTTTCACTGGTAAAAATTACCTTATTTTCTAATGAAAGTATGTACCTCAATTCATAAAACTGAAATATTTTCTTAAATCTTTAAAGTAATTTGTAATGAGTGTTCGTTTCTCTCCTAAAGACAATAAGGCTTGCAAATTAAAATAAAAATGTACTGAAGTTAAATTTACGTAGTTATTCTATAGGGAGTGGTTTAAATAAGTATTTTTAAATGTAGATATTTCCACATTTTTCATTAACAGAATACTATACCTATATTTTGATGCGCTTTTATCAGTTTTGAGAGGCAGGATTCTTTTATGGGTCATTATTCATTAATATATATATATATATATATATATATATATATATAAACTTCTGACACACATTTCTTCATTTTGCTAAATATAAATTCTCCTACGTGTGAATTTCGTTTACATTTTACATATTAAAGATGGTTGCATTCAGATAAACAACAAACCAGATAAGCTTCAGAAAGTTTCTTGAAGTGTTAACTTGTATTTAGAAGCATGTTTAAATTGTTATATTACTTTCAATTAAATAAAAATTATTTTTGTTAATATACATACAATTTTCGATATAATGATATTAAGTAAGTAATCCTTGATCTTTTTAAACAAATTGAGGGCAGTGATAGTTGGACATCAGAACAAAAAATATCTGTCATATAACTTCATTCTTATCCCAAATTATGCGATAGAAAATACCGTACGTTTCACGCCGATTCGAAAACGGATTTCCATTTATAAATTTAACAGTAATGAGGACATAGCAGTAATATAGTTATTGACCTTTCTTTTTATGTAATAAACACCATGACATTTCAAGACGAATTTGAATTTTAAAGTAATTTGTTAAGTCTCATCGCATATATGTATTGCATTACAAAACATGAAACATTTAACTTAGAGTTGTTCAGAAGCGGATACTAGTCCAATACAATAATTGAGCTAGTGTCGACGTATCGAGCATAATATAAGGTAAATTTGTTGAAAACTCTAGCAAAACATATTTATCATTGTTAACTTTAAAAAAAGATTGATTGGGATTGAGGTGAAAACTTTTTACTGAATCAGTGGATTACGACATATTTACTATGACAAAACTTATTTATCTAATTGAAAATTACTGTAACTGATTTTTTCCTCCTTTTATACTCTAAGTTCAGGAGCTGACTGAATATAGAAAACATATAAATTATTAAATATATGCTTTCACTGCACATTAGTCACTTAAAATATGTTGTCAATTTGATTTATTAAGTAATATTGTTTTATCAAATTCAATGTAAAACGATATGTATTTATTTTTCATCTTAAAGAAGAATTTTATTATATATATATATATATATATATATATATATATATATATATATATATATATATATAGACCGATTCTATGTCCGCGGAGCAGTATTTTTAGAATTTCATTAAGAATTGTTTTTTTTATTTTATTTATTTAACGAACTTTAAAGAAAACAATAACGTTTTAATGCTGTTTTTAATCTTTAATTTAATGATGTATTCAGTATGTGAATTCTTTTTTATTGAAAATACCTTTATGATTGCTTCGAATAAAAGAAGAAAGCTTCTAAATAATCTTAAATAGCACTCTAAGATGACATAAATCTTCTTAAACGCTTAATAATGTATTCAGGGATTTTGTTACGTAATAATTAATAAATTATACACCTTAAACAATAACGTAAATCCAATAATTGCTATTCTATATTCAGCGTTTAATTATTACTATCAAGTTATTTAAGAAATTTTATTAATACGTTAAACTATTTTTTGAATTATAAATTGAACTCTTCATCTTACATCCAGTATGCGTACTGTTCTATATTTCCTAAAAGTATAACGGTTACTTTTTCCGCTCATAAATTTAGCCCCACCAGTGGCTGAGAGGTTCTGCTCTCGAAGCTGGTAAACGGGAGGTGCTGGGTTCAATCCCAATCGCGCCCGTCGGCGTAATCGTTCGGAAATTTCGTGGTTTTCTTCGAGCCATGGATTTCCATGCGTAAATACGGGTTAGGATCCCTTAGAAAGACCCCCACGAAGGGCACTCCCCCCTGGGCCTATATCCCTAGTGTAGATAATCGGCCGTCAAAAAATCAACCAAGCAACCGCTTAGAAATTTTCATTTAGCCGCGTATTATTTATAGATTTCTGCGATTAAATAAAGCAAAAAATTCTATTACAAAATTTAGGTACACCCATTATATGCTTTAAATATACAAATTATTCTTTAAAAATGGGGACAAAATCGTATTTCTCTCATAAGTTTAAACTAACATATGGTACTGCGGAAAGCACTTCATTCTCAGGGAGAGCCATTTCAGTTTGGCTTTCTTAATTAGTTTATTTTTCTTTAACAAACTTTAAAGAAAACCTTAAATCTTTGGCATTGACTTAATTGTTCTTTCAGTGATTTGGTGAGTGTATCTAATTTCATTTTAATGTGAATTGTTTAATGTCCCTTTTCAGGAGAAAAAAAAAGAAACGTTTTAAGTAACGTCAAATCGCTTGCGAAACCCATTTCAATGTTCCTTTTATGTTTATAAAATACCTCATTCAGAAATTCTGATGTCTAACGATAAAATAATTTATACGCCTTAAGGGAACAAGGGACCTCCAAACTCTTTTTTTTTTAATTACACTTTAAATACTATTAAAGTACAGTGTATCAAATTTTATATATCTGAATATAAAGGTAAGAAAAATTTATATTTACTAAATTTTATGAAATTTTCAACTTTTTTGCATCTTATTTCTGCACTTAACTATCTCTAACTTTTCCAATTATATTTAGTTAAAAAAAACTATGCACAGTTATATTTGAACATGTAAACCAAACTGGCATAGAATGTAATAGGGATTTTAACTGATATGGAATGCGCAATGAGCATTTTGAAAAGTTCTTCGTAACGCATAAATTATTCAGGATAGGTCCTTATTTCTTGTGTGATAAATATATGCCATAATTCATCCCCTAGAATAGTATTTAAAATGCAATTAAAAAAAATGAGTTTGAAGGTCCCTTAAACTAAACTGTTTAATGTTACTTAAGTAATTGTTATTATATTGTTAAAAAATATCCTCCAATTTGAGAATCTCAACCTACTTATTTTTTAAGTTGAATTCTATCTCGAAAGACATTTGGGAATTATTAAATACTAGGGAACAAACCCGGACTTCACAAATTACAGGATATTGGTGAAAACCATCATATATATTATTTCTGATGCCAAATCCTTATTTTTGTGCACATACAAATGAAAGAGAGATGACTGAGTTATTTTTCGAAAGGTTCTGCAAGCGGTAATATTCTGAAATATCGTTAAAAGGCGTTTTTTGATAAAGACAAAAATACAGTTAATGAAAAAACGTATCAACAAATAATCTCAGAGATAGCAATGAGAAAGCCTCACACGAATCTTCTTTTTTTAAATTGGTATTTCTAACAGATTTTTTACATCCGCTATTATATTTAGAATGCCCAGTAACAATATTAAGAATCGTAATTAAATGAAAACAGCAATAATGCATTCAAATAAAGTTTGGAAATGTATTAAAAGAGATATTTTCCTATTGGTCTTACCTCAGGCTTTAACAGTTGAAGAAATCGCTATTTAGAATCATCTTCTTTGATTCTGTTGATTTCAATGGTTTAAGGGTGAAATTCGATTACATGTCTTAAATTTGTGTCATTTATATTTTATTACTTTACTTATTGGTTAATTGCTACTTTAATTTCGTTAATGAATATAAGCTGGAAACAAATGATGAGCTATTTATATTAAGAGTAAACGGATTTATCTTTCTCAATCGTCTGCACGAGATAAATCATGGGAAATTTTGGAAAAATCATGGAAATTTTGGAAAAGTGGTTATTGTCCTCGTCAGGGTAGGAAATCAAAAGCATATCTGGAGCTTTTTATTGGTTTAATCCGCCTTTTATTCGTTTTCTGATTGGTATTTACAGTAATCTGTGTTTCCCTTTACTTTCAACATAGATGGATACTTCTGTTGCCACTATGACAGAAAAGTAATAAAAACTACAAAAAAAAAAATAATAATAATAACTCAGAAACAAATTGAGATACAGCTTTCAAACAAGTTGCATTTAAAAGTACATTTTTCTGTATATACGACGGTGTAAAAAGTAATATTGTGGGATGTTTAGAAGTTTAAGAATGAAATTTCATTTAAAATTGGTCGTCGGATTTCTTGGAAATCTGACGATGGAAAAGTCTTTTCCCGAACAGCCAATGAAATGCTTGGATGAAACGTAAGTTTCAGGTGGATAATACGTAAGTTTTATGAAATCTGACAGGTCGCAGGCGATTTTTGTCGCTTGCAATTTTTACGTGTAATAACACTATTAATGTTTAATTCAGGGCGTACGTAATATATGATCAACACTGTTCGATTTTTTAGGTCTTAAATTTTAGTCTTCGAAAAAATCATTTTTCAAATGGTCGTTGTAATTTGTTAAATTGCTTTTTTTTATTATTAGTTTGCATCAATACCACATATATACGCGTGCATTTAAAGAATTTCTTTTATTCAGAAATTCCGAATTTATAACAGAAAATCTGAATTGTAATTTTGTCTTTTTTCAATGACAAATGTTTAGGGATTTTCATGGGTAAATATTTTTCTTTCTAAATTTCTGAAAATAAAAAAAGCAAATTCCTGAAATGCATGCATATATGCGCTAACGATGAACATATAATAATGGTAATTATAAGGGGTAATAAGCTGCATGCCATTTTTTTACCTTTACAATATACTGTTCAGAACACTGATAATTTTTTTACATCAGATAATATTTGAGAGCAGTGTGAATTTTTCTTTGAAAGCATTTGTTTTTGTAAGCGATAGCTTGAAATAGCAATTACATGAAGACGTTTGGAGATCCTATTCAAGATTCATAACTCTTTAAAAAATACCCTTTCAAACTGAATTAACCATAAAAAATTAACACAATATGATTATTTGAAGCAAAAGTTTTAATACACACATTTTTTATACATTAGTGAAATTATAAATGACAATTAGGCAGTTTTAATACAATAACCCAGCTCAATAATATAGATGGAAACATTTTAGAATAGATAGTATGATATTTTAGGTAATATTCCCACCCCAGTGACGCAGAGGTCAGCACGTCTGGCTGCCATGGTGCATGTTGAGATATTAACTCCCAGCTGGGCGAGTTTCATTCATCCCTTCGCTGTCGATAAAATGAGTACCAAGACTTCCTATGGAACTGAACACCGAGGGTCCCGCGTTAGGTAGACCACTTGAATGGGGCATAGGCTGTATAGCACCTTGGAGCACAGTTTCAAGAAAACAGGGATGAATATTGTAAGTCCTGATCCTCCTTGTATCTTATAGCAAAAGTCTTAGTTTTCGTTTTAGATAAAATAACTTCTGAATAATGATAAAATTAAAAAATGCTTCCAATCACTTTCATAAGTAATACCTATCAACTTTGCTGTACCTACACATATTAAAAATTGCTAATAAATCAATATGGAATAAAAAAAGTCAACATTAAACTTTAGAGAAATGATCAATAAACAAAATTTTACAGACAATCAGCAAAAATCAATTTATAAGTAAAGTACAGAGGCACCAAATAACCCCACTTTTCGGAAATAATTATTAGAGTGTTCTTTCAACATGACAGTACAATTTTTTATTCATGCGTACATCATCTAACTTTTTCTGTGGTTTCATGTAGGTAGAAAGATATTGAAACTTCTGAAGGATGTCATTTTGCACAGTTTTTGACAGATTCAAGGAAATATTTTTTTTCTTTCCTAAAATACATACCTAAGAGGGGTATAATATTTAAAGCATAGTACAAATATGTAAATACTTTTAATATTATTTTTAAAGATTCATACTCTACAATAAGAACATAATAATAATAAATGAAAAGGAAGCACCAAATTACCCTGATTTCCCTATATTTTCCATACACCTATAATTTCATATTTACTGCAGTTTACTAAAACTAAACCAAACATCTAAAACAAATGAGACAACATAATTATTCAGTATCATTGTTAAACATTTTTACTAGGCCATAATTTCTCGGCGACTGACAGAATACTGGATGGTAATTATCCTTTAAAATTAGCTATTCCTATTCTTTAAGAGGCCCTTAAAGCTTCAAAATTTTCGAATTTTTAACTTTTTTAGATGTTTCTATCTTTTCTGAACATTTTAATGTAATTGTTTCCTTGAAATTACAATTAGAACAGGAGTTATAGCTTTTAGAATTATATCCGTTTAATAGCTAAATCGGCGTTTCCGAAATTTTTATGTCATTTTTCTCCAAATGACGTTTTTGCGCATAAAGCGCAGGATATCTCAAAAACATTGGAATATTTTTTCATGAAACTTTCAAAATGTATCTTTCATGTTAGTCTGTATAAAATAAACCTAAAATTTCCTTTTTATTGTTTAAAAAAATATTTTTTTAGGTGATTATAATGTTGAAATTTTCAAAATGTTGTATTAGCTAAATAAAACTTTGTATTAAAAAATAAAAATACTTTAAACACAAATTTATTTATGTTGAGGGTAATTATTGTAATCTAAAGTGTAATTAGGTTCCAAAATTTTCATTTTTGTTGCAAAATGTATTTTGTAATCCTGCGCGTAAATTGTTATGCAAATTTTCTGTTCGTCAAATGTCTGACAGTTTGGCACCCCTTGTAATGCAAATTTTTAAATACATGAAATGAAAGAACATATTTATATCTTTCATCCCAATAAAAATTGTGTTTTGAAATCATATAATATTTTAAGATATTAAATATTGAAAATGGCGTTTTTTTCTTCCTTTTTTCCAATTTTAAGAGTTCTGAGATCTCTTAAGTCTGTTAAATGTTTAATAATAAGTTTGTTTTAAAGTCTTTAATTTCATTATAATTTATTACATGATAAATACTGGATGCAAAGTAAAGCTAATATTTTGAGAACTATCGAATTATGTCCAAATTATGAAACAAATATACCATTAATATGGAATTTTATACGCAACAAAATGCAATTGCATTTTTAATATTTTTTTTTCCATTGTGCAGTACAATTAAATAAATTACAAGAACATATTTGCCTTCAATTATAATTTTTTATAGAAAAAGTCTTTTTTCTGAGTATGTACGGAAGTATAAAACATTAAATACAAAATTTTTCAGTTGTAGTTGCACAATACATTGTGAAAGTACGAATTACATATATCTTGACAATTATGACTTCACACTTATTAATTATGTTTCATATTTTGATGCTTATTAGACGGTATAAAAATACAAATATTTCTTATTCTAAAAAAATATCACATAGCCAGAAACGAAAATAATCCGAGTTAGCCTAAACGATTCATCGGGTTTCAAAGCGCTATGTATTGAGAGGTATACGACCAACAAAAACGGGTGATACATGACAAGGTATAAACACTCACCAAGTTTAAAGCCCGCCTCATGGCTTTCGTGCAGGAACGCATCACTGCTGCTTTCACGGACATTTACAGCATCCTGTTATTGGACGTATGGTTGGAACTTGTTTGCCTTTGAGATATGTGCCGGGTGACTAAGGGCGTACATTAAACATTTGTAGTATGCACCGGAAACTTGGTGATTGTATGTACCTTTTCATGTAATTATATACTTGTAAATAAACAGTCTTTTGAAAACAGATGAATCATTTAGGCTAGCCCTGTACTCTTCTGACCTGGCCATGATTCCGAAAATTGTTGTTTATATTTAAAATTTTCATAAATCAATAAATTTTTAGATTTGCAGGAGATTTTATAAAAACAGTTTCTGTTGTTTCCACTGATTTTCGGAAGTGTTTACAAGTGTTGTCGTATATTAATCAGTTTTATCATACCGGAATAAATGTTTTTACGATACCGCCATAGCTGTAGTGAAAGTTTTTATGATCAACAAACATATTTTACAGACTATCATAGCAAATTTTAAACATTAATGTTAACATTAAACTTAAGAATATTCTGCTTCTCTTGGAAACATAAATTCTATTACGCCGCTGAAAATGTTTAACCTAGACATACAAAAATCCGATATCTCGGTTAAAAAAGTTTTATTAATGAGCTGTAAAAACTACTCGGGGGAATTTCCAAATATCACTGATGGGAGAAGAAATTTTTTGTTTAAAAATCTTTATTTAAATTTCGAAAATACATTGGTTTCCCAGTTTTCTAAAGATAATAACTCTTTTCGAAAGAATCTTATTTAACTCTAAAGAGATTATTGTATATTTTCACACATGGTTTTATCATATTTTCTATTACAAAAACCATTTGATATTTTTACAGCGTAAATAATACATAAGTGTATGTATATATATATATATATATATATATATATATATATATATATTTCTATAAGTGTATGTATGAATATATATATTTATATATATTTCTATATATGTATGTATGCATATGTATATACAGAGAGAGAAAGAGAGAGAGAGGCAGATACGCAGACATAGAGAAAGAGGGAGATATTATAGTTACTTTTTTTAATTTAAATTCTCACTTTTAATGGTCGTTATAGACACAAAGTTTTGTTAATGTCATATATTCAAAGTACATGATTTATTTTTATATGTATATGCTCTCATTTGCAATTAAAAAATAATTTTTATCGTATTCAAACAAGTCTGTAAAAATAAAAGAGGTGATAAATTTCCTCGAGTATTCACAAATACAGATCTAAATTTCTTCGAATCCCGGGTGAGCTGCTATGGTAACTTATTACTACAGATTTAACTTAAAATCCCCCCCCCCCCCCCCCCACCATTTATCAAAGAAAAATCAATGAAATGCAACTCAGTAACGGTATCATTACAAAGTAATAATATTCCAATGTTTATTTTATATAAAAATTGGTATGAAAGTACATTTAAAGAAAAGCGTTGGAGCAAATAAATGCACTTATTGCTATGCTTGCTCATTTTCGTTTATTATTTTTGCTTTTTTTCAGGAGTTGATGGTAGACATATTCTAATTCACATGCATTCGTATCCTTTAGAGAATTACTGAAACGCGTTTTTAATATTGTGTTAAAGTTCTTCTTTAAAAATAAAAATTTATTAAACCATTTTTGCAATTAAATTACTGCATTTACTGTAATATGCTAATATATTCCCAAGTGTATAAAAGAAGTAACAGAAATGGATAACGGTTTAACATCTCTAAATATTTATATAACCTTACATTAGAATTTTTTTTAATATTTCTTTTCGTTCAATTATAATCCTACTAATTAGGGTCGAACACCAAGACTTTTAATTTCTACTGATACTCTTCAGGCCTTAAAGGGATATTTAAACTATTATCCCTTATTTAATGTTATTCTTTAACACAAATTGGTAAAAGAAAATGTTTTACTTTGTTTTGTAATTGCTATACACTTTGAACGCAATAAATGTAAAGGAATTTTGAAGTTTCTAG
The DNA here is from genome assembly GCA_963932465.1 of Maratus speciosus. Lineage (NCBI taxonomy): Eukaryota > Metazoa > Arthropoda > Arachnida > Araneae > Salticidae > Maratus > Maratus speciosus. Next base: position 403,149,095 of record OZ010794.1, on the reverse strand, counting down.
AAACTTTTTAAACAATGAAAACAAACAGAAATTGATTAAAAAAAGAAACATAATTTCACTAAAAAGTAATTATAAATATAAATGTTTTACTAGGTTTTAAAAGCCATAGAAAGATTGAAATCTGTCAACTTAGTAGAATTTGAAGCGAAAAAGAAAATAATAAATATTAGAAAAATATTATAATCGAAAGTATTTAAAAGGTAATATCCTTTTCAAATATATAGAGAAATAATCCTGTAATATTAACAAAAGATTTTTAGGTATATAACGAAAATCCGAAATTTAACTAACAAAATGTTTCTAGACTGCTGCTCTTCTTTTAAATATTTAATGTTTAATATTAGAAATATATTTCCCCGGTAAAATATATTTTAAGATTTTAAATATTTATTTTACTTTAAATTCAAAATGTTTATCTTGATTGCATGTTAGATAAAATACGTCTTATGCAAACTCCGAAAAATAAATGCCTGGCAGTAAACTTTAAAGTTCTTATCTAAAAACGCTTGCGGTCAAAAATAACTGGGGATGCGTGAATGCACAAGTAAAAAGAAGAGTGTATCTGATTATTTTTAGATTTATAGATCGATTTTTACATTTAAATTACATCAGATCTGGATTTCGCGTACGTCGATTTGCTTTTATTTTGTAATGTAATAAATATATTATTATCATTTGTTTTATATTACCAATATTAACTAAAACTACCATCATAATTATTACATACACGTGAGAATTTATGAAATGAGTTGAATTTTTGATGCAAGGGGTTGCAATTTTGTTTTTTAAATAGTAAGTTACTCTTTAAATTGTGAATGAGACTTTTTAGTTTTTTTAAACGACAATTTCAGGCATTAATTTATGTCCATTTCTTAATACAGTGAAACCGCGTTCAACTGTCACTACTTGAAACCCTACGATTGCACGGTTTTAACCGGGGTTATGGTTTAAGCAAATACCGTCTTTATTCTGGTAAAATTGGTTATATATATGTATATTGTGATATTGAAATTTATATATAGGATTTAACATTAGCTTTATTTATAATAGAGAAACGTATCTTTTATAATAAACATAATGCATAAAGAGGTATTTATAGAAGAAATCATCAAGCTATTACATGTACAATATATATAATAATATCTATATAATAATAATAATAACTTTTAATAAATGGAAAATAATACAGTTATTGGAATATATAACAAAACAAATGAGCATAAAACAAACAATTCTTAAAAAGTATAGCAAAAGCATCTCATTTCTCTTTAATATTGTGTAAACTGTTTTATTAGCGTTTCAAAAATTGTTTCGTTTTCTTTTTTACAAGAAATAACAATAAACTCCTATATAAGCTACATAATTAAGAATCTTAGAATTTGGCTTAGTTGTTGGCTTTTCTTCAACGAGTTCATTGTCGCTCCAAATTTATTCGTTATTATGAATTTATATTTCTTATGCTATTTTGTAGCTATTATTTGAAGAGACAAAGAGATTTGTCAAGTTTATAGTGACGGTTTAACAGTGCCATATGTGTTTCTTCTGACAGTTTAGAGGACTTTTTTTACCACTATTTTCTTTTCTTTTCTTTTCTGCCGGAACGTTAAAGTTTTAGTGTCCTGGGAAATAACGTAAGCGTTTCATTAGCACGGTATAATGATTATGTCTGGTTCTATTTTAATCGAAGTATATTTTTTGTAGAAAGCGAGTATTTGGGATAGATAAAAGCCGATATTTTTGTTTTAACCTGTGATGTTAGATGTGAACTAACACGAAAAGCTTCCAAAAGTATAAATGTTTATATACATGCACAAGTACAGACGATATTACATATAGTAATACGCTGTTGGTGCACTTTTAATAGGAGTTCTAAAAGATACATTAAACGACAAAAAAAAAAAAAAAAAAAAAAAAAAAAAAAAAAAATGTAAAACATTTTTTTTTCTTTTGCCATACTTTAAAAAAGGAAAAAATGAAAAATTAAGAATATAAGTGTATTTTCTTTTTAAAACTGTTTTTATTTTCACACTTATTTTTCTCCATTTCTTTTGTTCGTTCATTCTACTTTTCCACATATTGGATCAATTATCTTACTATGTTCTGGATACGAGACCACTTTGACCGTTTATAAAATGGAGCATTTCCAAAAAAATAGGTTTTGATGAATACAATAAAGATTTATCAATTAAAAATGGTTAGGATTATTTTTTTTAATCGTGTCAAACCGACCCCAGCCTAAAAGACTCATAACCTAATCCAAACCCGACTAACCACGAAACAAATCGAAAACTGAGTAGGGTTCGACAGAAGTTAACTTTTTTCTTCGGAAGCAAAAAGACGTGCTTCCACCAGGAGAACAGAAGCAATACTGATTAGAATGTTCTAATGGTAGCGCGTGATCATTACTATGCCTAAATTTAATAAAATAAAATTCCTTTCAAATATGTTGTTTTTCCTGCACTTTTTATGACGTATGTCAGAAATATGTTTCCATGTTATTTCATTCTACACCCGTTTAAATATATTTGGTTAATATAATTTCTATAAAATTAGCCTTCTGATCAATAATCGATTTTTAATATCATAGTCCGTCCTACTATTTAAATTATTTTGCATGTATTGTACTTTTCTGTATTTTGTAATTTTTTTTGCAATTTATATTAATTTTAAAATTTTTACTTGTTTTCTCGCCTCTTTGATTCGAAAACACATGAAAAGTTATTAAAGGACGCATTACTCTCAAGACATATACTAAAATCTAGCCTTTAAAGTACATCTTTCATCTTGCAAAAGAATTTTATTTCAAATTTGTTCTTATACAGTTATTTCTAACAAGAAAAAGAAAAGAAATGTGAGAAATATTTATAAGAAGTCATATCATATAAAAATAAGAGCATTTTATACGAAAATTAGTTTGAAAAAAATTGGTGCTAAATCTCTGAACTAAGACGTAAAATCCAGAGCTATACGATAAGGTATCATTTATTAAATGATAGGATCAATGGTCCGAATCTTAAATCGAAAAGATATTTCACGAAAAGAATAGTTTTGTAAAAATAGTATCATTATCTGAAGACATATAAAAAGTATATTTAGTTTTATTTCTTAAATTTGTTACTATAACATAAATCTAGTTTTAAATATATTTAATATTTCAATACTCATGAATGTACATACTACACACTATAAAGATATCCGCTTATTTCATTAAAAAAATAAAAAATCGATAGCATAATTGTCAGGATTGTTTATTTTATGAATTTTACTAGTTTTACGAGTAAAATAATGTTTGCAGAATTATTCCGAAAATAGAAATGAGGACGTGTGTTTGAAAACTCGCCTTATCCAGAAAATTAAATTTTGGGAAATCGCGGAAAACTTCAAACTACGTCAATTGGTGTTAATTTTAAACAAAGATTTTACAATGCCAGAAATACATGATAAAACTTCTCTTTTTGCAGTATGTTGTCTTTCTTCTGTGTAGGTTTAACAATATATGAGGTAGATAGAGAAAACACGATTTTTAAAAATTTTGTATACGGTGAGTTTTGAAACTCATGTCCTCAAATACATTTTTACTGGCACCATTACAAACACTTTCCCCTAAAAGCAAGCCTTTTTCTGATGTACTAGTATACCGATATAAATATTGTGCGACCAAATTTTATAAATTCATTTTTTAAGAATTTACTTCCTGTACTATTTAACACTTTCCAACATGGTTGAAAAGGGTTTACGAATTCAGTATGTCAGACTGTCTGTTGTCGTCTGGCTTTCCATATTCAAATTCTCGTAAATATACTCTGACAGCCATGAAACTCCTATATATTATTGATGTTTACTATAGAATGTACGGTATTTATACTGAAGTGTGTAATATTTACAGCTGTTATACAGAGAACCTCACAGAATAATTTCGTTACATTATGGTCTATGAAGAAAATCGTTTGCTGTATATTTTATTGAAGATATTTCAAACATAACGCAATCAATATGCATCTCTGATATGAATCAAAACATACTTTCTGGAGAGTATAGAATAAGTAATATTTATAATTCTTTACAGGGTCTCACAGAGAAATGGAATAATCGTTTGAGATGAATTTAATGATGATAGGTTACATGAAAAGTGATGTAATTTAAAAGGATCAGTAAAGTGCATTAGCCTCAGCGCTGTGGTGAGAAGCGCATTATTTAATTGCATTTATTGTTGCATAAAGTGGAGATCTGAATAGACATGTTATGGACAAAGAAGTGGGGGAGTATGCCGCTTAATTACTTTATTTAGTTTTAGTTATAAAAGAATATGATTATGAATATAGCCACATTGTTTTATCTTTAAAAACAAGTATTATAAAAATTTTGTTCTTAAAGTGAATTCCTACTTAGGTCATCAAAGAAAAATTTAATACAGGGTGTTTCTAAACTCATGGTACAAACTTTAAGGGTAGGTAGAGCACACAGGAACATTCATTTATTGTATAGGAATGTGTGGGATCAAGTGACGCATTAAGAAAAAAACACCAGGGAGCAAATAGGCCACTTTTAGGTAGATTTCGTAAGAAATACTACTTATTGCAGTCGTTACCATGGTGCGACTTTTGAAAAATTCCTTCATAACATTTCATTATATGACCCCAGGAACCCAAAACCACCCCCACCTAAAACGCTTATATATATATATATATATATATATAGCAGGCAGGGATTTTTTTAATTTTCAAAATTTCTCATTCATACCAGAAACTTTTTATGCTATATTTTTATTGACATTTCATAATTACTTAAAAATTAAATTCTTCTTTAAAAATGTTTGGTATGAAATCGAAATTTTTGAATTAAAAAAAGCGCAAAACTGGCAAACTTATCAAACGAAATACATGAATAATAAAGATAAAATGTTTATTTACAATGTAGTTTACAAGTAAATAATAATGCATACAATAATATTAAAATAAGTGTTCAAAATTGCGCCCACCAACTGTGATACATGCTTTGCAGCGTCGGTGTAACGATTGGCGTACACTTTTAAAGATGTCAGACATTTCCCGCACACGTGCAACAGCTTCGGATATGCGATCTACTAGATTTTTGTCTGAGTCAACTGGAGTCTCATAAACAAGACTCTTCAGATGTCCTCATAAAAAGAAATTAAGGGTCGATAAATCGGAAGATCGCGGTGGTCAAGGAACTGGCCCACCACGCCCAACCCATCGCGTCCCAGATGTGGCATTCAGGTAACTGCGCGCATCAGTGATGAAGTGCGCGGGCGCTCAATTATGTTGAAACCGCATCCAGTTACAAATGGCGATCGGAACATCTTGCAACAGTTCTGGTAAAACCTGTTGCATAAAAGTAAGGTAACAGCGACCACCCAGCCTCTTTGGTAGTAGGTATGGGCCAAACAAATAATTATTAACAATACCCACCCACAAATTCCCAGAAAATCGTTGTTGCCAAGCAAGTGACCGCGTTGCATGTGCATTATTGATTGCACAAAGATGGAAATTGTGCGCATTAAATACATCCTCGCGTGTAAATACTGCCTCATCTGTAAATAGAATATGAGCAGTAAAGTCTAGCTGCAATACATGTTGTGCAAAACCCACTTGCAAAAGTTCAACCGCAGAAGATAGTCTTCCGGATACAAAGTTTGTACACGTTGAAAACGGAAGGGATGAAATCGATTTTCATTTAACACTTTCCAATTGGTCGGATGACTCAGACCTGAATTCTGTGCAACAGCTCTTGTACTTGATTCGGGCCTTTCACTCACAAAATTCAAAATAATTTCTTCCAGGCTTGCACTGCGTACAGCTCTTTCTCGCCCAGTTTCCTATCTGGTGACGTGGAAAGAACCTGTTTGAGAAAGCGGACGGTGTAAGCGCTGAAAATTTCTATGATCAGGCATTCTTCTGCGAGGAAACTACTCGTGATACATTCGTAGGGCAGCTCTGGCGTTGCCATTTACACGACCGTACATGAAATGCATGTCGGCTTTTTCGGCATATGTAAAGTCTTCCATGACAAACGATAGCACAATTAAAAATGGCGATTTCTTCTACTTAAATGCATGGTATTGAACGGTGACCAGTCTCTTACTGCCCTCTAGCGCCAGTGGAATCAACCAAATACTCTATTTCTATTTCAAAAAATTTCTATTTCTATTTTCAATTCAAAAAATTTCGATTTCATACCAACACTTTGAAAGAAGAATTTTATTATTAAGTAATTATGAAATGACTTTTCGTTTTATTTCAATTCATATTAAATTTACCTTATTTAATCAAATTCAGTATTAACTTGTTTTAAAATTTAGTCTACTCAAGAAAATGTCATATTAATTAATAATAGTATACCATCTTTTTAGTGATTATTTTGCATTTAAGTTTATTTGATATAACTAATGTTACACTGTATGTATTAAAATTGGGTAAATAGTTTTTATTATTATTCCTGTATACTTTTTAATATTGTTTTATTTTCAACTTTGTATTCCATGATTAATTATCAGTTTAATTTGTTTGATTGTCACAATCATATTTTTTTAGCTTTTTTTATGGCTAATATGAAGATAATTCACACACTATATTTGTAATCTTTAGGATATTGGGAATTTTAGAATCTGACAATCTTCTATAAACATCCATTTTTTATTTATTTATTTATTTATTTCTTTTCCTGTTCATTTTTTTCTATGTAATGGTAAATATTAAGGTTTTTTATATTATTGTTATAATATAATTTATTTTATTTTATAGCATATAGCTATATTATATATATTATCAATGATAATTTTTTTTTATTTCTCAGTGTAGATTAAATGGGTTTGGTAATAGAATATATTGAAAGCATTTTATTAACATTTAATTTATTTAATTTTTTTAGATAATTTTATTGAATAATGATATATAGTATGATATTTTTATGTTAGGATTTGTGTTGTAATGCAGTTGATATGTTTTTATTTCTTTAGCTTTTATTAGGTTCTTCTTTTTGTGACATTTGAATAATAATAATAGTTTTAAAATAAAATAATAGATGGCAGCACCAAAAATTTTGTCTTTTTAAAGCTTCTATTAAAGTTATAATTTTAATTTTTTACGCCAGGTGGTATTTAACGCTGTATATTGGCAATATTGTAAAATTGATATTAAACAACTTAAAATTGCTTTTAGTCTTTTAAATAATGTAATGTCTTTTAAATAATGTATTTTATATTTATATTATATTAATTGTATTTATCACGATATTTCAAAATGAATTAACTGAATACATAGGTTTTAATTTCTGTGTTAACTTAACTGTTTTATTCGCCTTAATCTTATCATGCTTATGGATTCCATGTGCGGGAATCTATTTTGAAAATCTACTGGGATTTTATTCGGTAGGTTGTGTAATATTTCTATTGCTATAGGTTAAGTGTTTAATCGGTTGTAGTGTTTTTTTCCATTTCATCCCATTTGATAGTGTTCTGTTTTCATCTTGAGACTATTCTTTTGGATCTATTGGTTGTTTGAGTGCAGGAGAATTTTTTTTTTCAGCTTTGGTCTTTTTTCTCACTGAAAACAACCGATTTGCTTATATCATTGAAATCTGTACTCTTGAAAACATAATTCAATTTTTCAATTTTTTCGGGGTCCATGTTCTTCTTTTTTTATTCTACCTTGTTGGTTCTTGTAATTAGGTGTAAGGTACTTTGTTTTATACATACAGTTCTATATTATTGGTTTGTGGCATCCATTTTTATTGTCAATCATTCACAATAATGCAGATTTTGATGATGGTCGGTAATGTTTAACTAATGGTTATATATATATATATATATATATATATATATATATATATATATATATATAATATGTAGAGACAGAAAGTAGAATTGGTGCTTTTTACAAAAGATTGAAATACACACAACGTAGTAAGGAATTACCTTATATGGTTTTGGTTCCTAAATTTCATAAGGACCCAATTGCATTTTGTACAATTACATGTGGTTTTGGCACTTATTTGGAAGTTGCTAATAAAAGGTTTTTGTATATTTTGCAGAGTTTATTTGAAGTGGCATTACAACAAAATTACACATGTATTATAAAAAATAGTATTGAGTTACTTAATGGATTGAAAGATTTGAGTAATATTAAAGGTTTATATGTTTATGATTTCGAAGATTTATATAATAGTATTGATTTTACTGATCTTAAAAATAAAATTTTTGACTTTTTCAATTGGTACAATATTTTGGGTAAAAATTTGGATCATTTAACAAATTTATTTAATTTGTTAATGTTGTTTAATGTAGTTAATGAAAATTATTTATTCGATGGTAAGCATGTGTTTCAGGAGATAAAAGGTATACTTATGGGGGGTAGTTGCAGTTCGGTACTTGCAGATATTTATTTATTTTTATACGAGGTTAATGAAACATTAAATAAGGATTTTTTAAGTTTTAGATATATTGATGATGTGTTGTTGGTAAGGATTAACGAGTCCAATAGCGATTTAAATTTAGAATACTATCCCCAAGGTTTGACATTAAAGAAAACTTCACATGAAGAAAAACATGTAAATTATTTAGATCTCACTATCGACATTGAGAGGGGTGGTTTGAGTACCTGCATAACAGAAAACATTAACACTTTGAAACAATAAAGATATTAAATTTTAATTCCAATGTACATATTTCCATTTTCAGAAATATCATTATCAATAGTTGAATAAGATTAGAAAAGTTAAATTCTAATCATAATAGTATAATAAATGATAGTATAAATCTCTATCAAGATGGAATGGCTCAGAATTATCCTATTAGTTTGTTAAATAGTTTGACAAACAATTTCGTCAAAGATTGTTACGTTAATTCTGTCTTATTCAATCAATAAAATTTCTTAAATCAAATCAAAATTATCATACCTGTTATATTGGAATTCTGAATCCAAAGTTCGTTGAGCGGTCGTCTGCTTTCTGGGTCTATCTTTGTTAAAATTAAACAAAATTCTAAAAAAATCCAAATGCATTCTTCTTAAGTAATTAATCTACCGGGTGTCCCAAAAAGGACTGACTGATTTTAAAATTCAATAACTTGCAAACGGTGACAGATATTAAAAAATTTCTTGCAGGAGGGTTATGCATAAGGTCAAAAGTTTTATTAGAGTGATTTTCAATTTTAGTTCGATTTACAAACAATAGATGGCGCTGTAAGCAATAGTCGCTAAATACAGGCTCGATTTTTGGTCCTTTATCTTGTTCCATGCAGAAAAGGGAGATGGAAATGTATTATCCGGGCCACGAAGTACCAAAAATCGAGCCTGATTTTAGCGACTATCGCTTACAGCGCCATCTATTGTTTGTAAATCGAACTAAAATTGAAAATCACTGTAATAAAACTTTTGACCTTATGCATAACCCTCCTGCAAGAATTTTTTAAATATCTGTCACCGTTTGCAAGTTAATGAATTTTAAAATCAGTCAGTCCTTTTTGGGACACCCGGTATTTTCTGAATATATAGGTGAAACACAAAAGATTATACATTAAAGTTAAAATATTTACAGTAAAGGATTTAGTAATTCTTAAAGTCTTAAAATTTAAGTTCTACTGTCCCATCTGGACAACAGAGGTGCTCCTAAAAGCACCTTCTTCTTCTACTTCTAATTCAGTTCTGTCGTGCGTGGGTGTTGCGCTGGCATGTAATAAAAAAAGGTTTCTCAATTGCGCAATCAGAATAATTGTTAATGGAAGGGAAAGGAATGCTGCGTATTTCGCAACATCCTCCCACCTTGAGTTTCTCGATCCTGGAGAGGAACTCAAAAGTCTAAAAGTCCTAGTTGGCGCCTCTCAGGAGGTTTCACTAGTCGTCCACTTCTGGTAACCACAGGACAGATATCTCTGTCACTGGGTTGGCTTTTTTCTACACTGATTCTAGCCTGATCGATTTCTGGAGTAGACTTTCGTTGTTCATTATGAACGTTAAAGTTCACTTTCTGCTGGATTATATTATGTGATGGGGAATCGCTAGCTGCATCAATTTCCAAAGGAAACAGGCGTTGGAAAGGACGGAGGAAAATTCCATTTTCTGTTTGGACTTTAGCCAATCTTGCTATTTTGGCTAAAGGCCAGTAAAGACATCTTTTGTTGGTATCTTCCAGAAGAACGATGTCTCCTATTTGCAAAGGTTTGGAATTCTCCTTCTTCATAGACTGTTGCCGCAGCTGTCCTAAGTACTCCGTTTTAAATCGGTTTCGCAGATCATTTCTTATATTTTGACGATATCTTGCTCGTCGGTTAAGATATTGGGAGTCTAATGTATCGATATCCGGGACGCCGTATGTAGGCAGTTTTTGACGGAACATCAATGGTGTTAAATTTTTCAGGATCTCGATTATCTTCGGAGATGTATGTGATCGGTCTCGAATTGACAATTTGTTCACAATAACATAGTATTGTGCTCTGTTCTTCGTAATTTAATGAGGCGCGACCCAAAACTTTTCTTAAAATTTCCTTTACCATCCGCACAAGGCGCTCCCACCATCCTCCCCACCATGGTGCTGCAGGGGGATTAAACTTCCATCTTATCATCTGTATAGAGACTAAGGCTTTTATGGCTTCCCAATCTACTCTGGAAAGTGCTCTGCTAGTGCCAACAAAATTTTTCCCATTGTCGGAGTAAATTATGTAAGGTCTGCCTCGCCGTGCGATGAATCTTCTTAGGGACTGCATAAAGCATTCAGATGATAAAGATGTTATCAACTCCAAGTGTACCGCTCGATAGACAGCACAGGTGAATAAAGCTATCCACACCTTTGAACCATCGGCAAGGTATAGAGGACCGGCTAAATCGACTCCCACCACTTCAAATATAGCTGCATCTCTGATTCTGTCTTCAGGTGGGATTTCTGGTTCGACCTCTGTTCTGGGTGTTTGGAATCTTTGACACTTAACACATTGTCTAAGAACATTTCTGATACATTTTCTTGATTTTAATATTCAAAAATTTTCTCTAAGTTGAGCCATTAGATAGCTAACTCCAGCATGATGTCTTTCTATATGTTTTTCATAAATTAATCTTAAAACAACTGGATGTTTAGAAGGAAGGATTATAGGATAACGAAAATTGTCTTTATCGTTTCTAAGAATTATGCTGGTTTTGGCTCTTAAGAGACCGTGTTTATCTTCCAGTGGTCTTAAAGATTTAAATTTTGGGTCGGTTCTGCCCGAAAAGGATTCTCTTTGTATTAAACGTAGCAATATGGTTTCAGCCTTTTCAAACTCATCTACAGAAATATCAGGAACTGAAACTTTTTCTTTCATTTTTGAGTTGTTGAAGAATCGATATATCCAAGCAATCATTCTGACATTTTTTCCATAAGAGGTAAAATATCGGTAATAGCGATTAAAATCAGTTTCTTCTATATCTAAAAGAGTAAGAATCGTCTTCTTTTTCTCTTGATTTATGACTTTTTCATCAGGATATTCTTCTGCACTGTAAAAAAAATTCCGCAACGTTCCTGGGAAAAAATGGGCAGCTGAGTTGCCCATTATTTCCAAGAAACATTTCTTGAAAATCACTGGAACTTTACTGTATACGTTAAAAACTTTCTACAGAAATGCCAGTAAGTTTCCTGCGAAATACCAGGAATATTTCTGTTGACAGCAAAACATTACTGACATTTCACAGCATGCGGGATCCGCAGACGATTTTTATATTTCCAGTTGACAATTTTCGCTTTATTATCATTATTTGTTAGAATGAAAAAATATTTTGAAATTGACATCAAAATTATTTATAATTTACACGAAAAAATACATTTTCAGTTAAAATTCAATAAAGTAAATATATATATGATATATTGTTTCTGAACTTTGCTTAAAATATAAAAATATATAAATGTAAATAATAATTAGAAAAAAAATCTAGACATAAAATATTTTGGATTTTCGTCAGTAATTACGTTAGTTTACAAGTTAGATAAAATACATATAAATTTTCATGAAAAAAAAACCTAAACGTAATTGTATATTTTTTCCAAAAATAAGAAAAAATTCAAATTTGCAGCAATTCAAAGTGTCAAATATATATCAAATTTAAATCAAATTGTAATAAAGTGTTAAAATATAAAATTAATTAAAAAAGAAAAAAATAAGTCAAGAGGTAGCATCGAACTCGGGTCGTACGGGTGGCGTGCGAGCTTTCTGCGTCCACACCACGAAAGACACGTTGAGAGCTGCAAACTAATGAGTATTTGAAACGTATGCTAAACCTCGGCACCTAATTTCTCAAAATCTAAGGACCATTTGAAGAAATCCTTTCACAAGAATAATTAGAGATAAGAACTCTAAAACATACTTTAAATTAATCAAAATCGGTGAGAATCATGTTTGATGGTCCCCTGGTTAATGGAGATCCAAATAATAGGTGTATTTTTTTTTTTTTACACGGTCTGCTCGTTAAACTTTCCACAGACAAGTACGAGAGATAATCTCTTAGCGATGTCACAGAGGTATTGTATTTTCATCTGAATTGTTTTGACAATAGAAACGTAAAGGATTATGTCGTCTATTGATTTATTTGCATTCCATATTGATTTTTTTACATTCATTTAAGGAATTCGTTTTCGACACTCGCGCGCGAGCAACGGATTATAGCAAAAAAATAATAAATGGCGGCCGCAGCGTTTTGCTGTTTCCAACTTTTGTTCAGGAACGTTTCAGATAAGAAAACCAGAATTTCACAGGAAAGAGCTAGATTATTCTGAAAACCTGAGAAAAGGCGAAGCGTTCCTGGATTTTACATGGAACGTTACCATTTTTTTTATAGTGTGGTTGTGGTCACTTGTCTTCTGATAAATATAACCAATCGGGTCCCTCCCACCATCTTAATTTTTTCAATTGTTTAAAAGAACACCCTCTGGATTGGAGGTCAGCCTAATTTAAATGCCCAGGTATATGTCTGCAATCTTCTATTTGGGTCTCTTATTTCTAAAACTCGATTATGTACAAAGGTACCCCAGGTTTGTTCCCTTCGTATCCACACTAAAGCTGTTGATGAATCGCTCCAAAATATAGTCTTTTCTGGTTTTAATTTCAAGACATCCGTTACAGATTTGTCGAGTCTAGCCCCAATAAGGCATGCGAGCAATTCCAACCTCGGTATCGTGAATTCTTTAATGGTGGCTACTCTGCTTCTAGCATTTACTAACTGAACTCTAATTTTCCCTTGCGTTTGACATCTAAGATATATATATGTGGCATAGGCATGTTTACTAGCATCAGAAAAAATGTGTAACAAAATTTCGTTTTCATTAGCGGGAATTATGTTTAACCATCGAGGGACATAAATTTCTTTCAAAAAGCCTACTTTGTTTACCCAATTAGTAAATTGTTTCTTTAAATTTCCAGGTAGTTCTTCATCCCATTTTAATTTCTGTTTCCAGCTCTCTTGAAGAATTAATTTTGGTACAAGAATTGCTGGAGCGGTGAATCCCATGGGATCGAAAATTTGCTGCATAATAGACAATATTTTTCTTTTTGTGATTGGTTCATCTATTTCAGTTGGTTCTTCTAACTTGCACATTAAATTGTCTTGCTCTAAATTCCATATCAATCCCAAAACGGGTGCAACTTTGGGTTTATCTCCGGATTCATCGATCATAGCCTGAGGCAAATTTGATCGCCAACACCTCAAATTAAAGTGAGCTGAAGCTAATATGATTTGAGATTCTGTAATAAATTTTTCGGTATCAGGAATTGAATCTAAACTAGTGAGAGAATTGTCTATATAAAATGAATTTCTCAAAATTTGAACTGTATCTTGCCGAAGTTCGGTGACTTCGCTCAAAAGGTGATTTAATGTAGCCGTTAGTAAAAAAGGGCTTGAAGTGAGTCCGAAGACTACGCGACAATGTCTATAAATTTTCAAATTTCGATCGGAATCGAACCAAAGAAATCTAAGAAAATCTCGGTATTTTTCTTTTATTTTAATTTGCAAAAAAGCCTTTTCGATATCTGATGAAATTCCTATTCGGTATTTCCGAAATCTAGTTAAAATACGAATTATTATTTCAATCAAATTAGGACCTTTGGTGAGACATTCATTCAAAGCAGGACAGTCTCTAGTGTGTGTCGAAGTGTTAAAAACGGGACGTATTTTCGTCATTTCACTGTTTTCTTTAATTACTGGTCTATGCGGTAAATAATGTACCTTATCTTCCTTTTCATCGGCTACTTCTTCTATAATCTGGCTATCTTCCCATAAGTTTAAGATTTCTTCATATTCCATTCTTTTATTCATTTTGATAAGTTTGCTTTCGGTCTTGAAAAGGTTTTTTTCTGCTAATGACCGATTATCTGTTAAGACGGAATTGTCCACAGTCCACGGTAATGCGACTTCGTAACGACCACTTTCATCTCGTTTAACATTTTCTAAAAAATGCTTTTTTGTTTCTTCGGTCAAATCTTCTTTCGTTTTGTCATCTTCATTACTTATACCCAAGGCGTCTAATCGCCATAAATTAGACAAATTAGCATTTGACGTAAGCAAAGACAGTGATAGTACTGATAACGAACTTTCGAAACCAATTTGATTACCCTCTATTTTCCCCATAATTGTCCATCCTAGCTTCGTTTGGAAAGCTGCTAAAGCCAGATCAGCGAAATATCTTATATTATCGGTAAATATTATCGGTTTCGCGGCTGTATAAGCGCCGATTAAAATGTGTATTTCTTTGGTGTTATTTTGATACAAATATAATCTATTGTTTCTCCGTTTTAAATTTATTGATTTATTACAAAGTATTTCTGAATGCTTTTCGTGGCAATTAGGACAGGATTCTTTAGACAAAAAAATTTTACTTATGTGACCGCGTTGTAAAAAAAGCCCACATATACCTCTTTTTCGCAATAAATCAAGTCTTTTCTCAAACGGTAAATTACGCGTACTAAAACATTTATTACTAGGGTGTAAACCCGAACAGAAGGAACAAGTAATTTCATTTTTATCTTGAACTAATAAATCACTCACTGATGGTAATTTTCTATTCTGATAATCAAATTTATTGACGCGAGGGGGGGGGGGGCGGAAAGTATTTCTTTTCTCTTAAGTGGTTGCGTAATATAATTACTTTGCGTGGGTCGATCATTCATTTCATTTGATGTTGACGCAAACATTTTTTCTCGGGATGTTAATTGTTTATTTAAAAATGAAATGATATCTTGTACTTTAAAAACATGATCATGGGTTTTATTAAATTCCAACACAAGATCTCTTGGTAATAGTTTAAATAATATCGGTTTTAACAGACTTTCATAAGATTCCAATGAAACATTAAGGGACTCTAAGCTTCTAATATTTGTTTGAATTTCATCGTAAATTCTTCTAAAGGATCTGGTATCATTTAAATGTCTTAGAGGAGAAATATTTAGAAGTTTATTCGTGTGTACAGATATAAGCAAATCCGTATTTCCATACCGCCCCTTCAGAATCTCTATCGCTTTTAAATAGTTATCTGATGTTACGGAAAAGCCGTCAATAATTTTAACGGGTTGGAGTCAAAAATGATCTTAAATAGTTGAATTTATCAATTGGTTCTAATGTATCATTCTTATGAATGGCTGTTTCGTATGCCGACCAAAATGTCAGCCATTCTGATACGTCTCCGGGAAACTTCGCGACATTTAATTTCGGTAATTTAATATTTATGCTTTCCTTTAAAAAGGAGTCTTATTTAGAAATTGAATCGTTACGCATTTCCTTTTTATTTAAATCTGTTACCTTTCGATTGACTCTAAAACGCCAAGAATTATTTTTTTCACGATATTCCTGAGCATTTTGTAATTCATTGTCTAATTGAGCTTCTTGAATTAATTTTTTAATATCTGTATCTGCTCGCTTCAGTTCTATCTCTGCCATATTTAATTGCTCTAAAGTTTCCTCCAAATCTAGGAGATAAGGATCGGCATCCTTCAAAATTGATTCTATTTTATTTATAAATTTACCAATACTCTCGCGAAGGACTGCTCTCTCTTTCTTGGCAATCACTAAATTATCCGTCATGATTCTTGACAACAAATACAGTTCTTTAAATTATGTCAAATATTATAACTCTGATACTTTAAGCAGAATGTCTTGATAAATAAACTTATATTGATTCTAATTAATCATCAATTCTGACAGACAGACCGCATCCCGGCGAGGGATGCCACTGAATGTTATGTTAATTCTGTCTTATTCAATCAATAAAAATTCTTAAATCAAATCAAAATTATCATACCTGTTATATTGGAATTCTGAATCCAAAGTCCGTTGAGCGGTCGTCTGCTTTCGGGGTCTATCTTTGTAAAAATCATAACAAAATTCTAAAAAAATCCAAATGCAGCCTTCTTAAGTAATTAATCTATTTTCTTGAATATATAGGTGAAACACAAAATATTATACATTAAAGTTTAAGAATTACCAAATCTTTTACTGTAAATAATTTAAGTCTTAAAATTTAAGTTCTACTGTCCCATCTGGACAACAGAGGCGCTCCTAAAAGCACCTTCTTCTATTTCTAATTCAGTTCTACCGTGCGTGGGTGTTGCGCTGGCATGTAATAAAAAAAGGTTTCCCAATTGCGCAATCAGAGTAATTGTTAATGGAAAGGAAAAGAATGCTGCGTATTTCGCAACAAAGATAAAGATTACCTGGATGCTTTACTTTTGGCGATTAAAAACATCGCCAAATAATTGTAGGCTTTATAAGGAGGTTTGTCTGGATGCGTCGTTCTTTTCGAATTGGGTTGCTGCTTTGTATGGCTGTTTAAAGCTTTCTTTGGTCAGTTTGGTCTCGACAAACATGGGGGAAGTTTCATGAGTAATTACCGGAATAACCCAGCATGCAAGTCTTTAGCCTCGCAGTCTGTTTCTATTGGATGTTTTCTTTTAGTTCATGGTTTTGTTAGTAATATTTTTCCATGGTGATTTTGTTAATTTTTCTCTGTTGTTCAGGAGTTTTGGGATTAGATGTATAGTATGTGTTTTTAGTATTATATATATATATATATATATATATATATATATATATATATATATATATATATATATATATATATATACATACATACATATATTATATCATTTCAAAATGCTAAAACAACATAACTTCAAAAGGAAGGTGTATATCTGTAGAAATTTTTAAACAGTAAAATATTTATAAAAACAAAAACAAGAAAGACAGGTAAAAAAACAAAAACAGTCTGTTCTTCATCAGTGGGAGGACAGACAGAAAACTAACTCCACCCCCCACTTTTTAAAATTTGCAGGTTTCTGAACACATGTTCACCCCGCATTCACTACTGAAAACTATTGTCATTTTATTAATCTAATTACATAACAAACTAAAACAACTCAAATTAAAAACTAACAAACATAATATTAACCATACAAAAACAAAAAACTTTAATAAAAAGCTTTAATAAAAAGGTCTTTTAGAGGAATGCTTAAATTATCATTAAACTGAAAACAAAAAGAAAAAATTTAAGAAAATAGCATGAATGCAGAATAAACATGCGCCCCCCCAAACCCGCAAAATGAAATTTCTCAAAACATGAATACCTGTATAATGTTTTCTACCCGTCAACTATAAACAAATAAATTTTTTCTTCCAAATCCATTATCAAAAGCCAGAAATTCCAGGTCTGCAACATTCTTTCGTTTCAATTCATCGATAGACACCCGTTCTTTTATCAAGACTTTAGGATGCCCATTTCATACAGAAAGATCCAGAAGGCTGCTATCACATGTTCACGCCGACAGTCCACATCGTTGCCATTCACTTTTAAGAACTGTCTTTAAATAATATTTCAAAAACTTAATAGGGTAATTGTTATTGTAAAATAAATTAGCCAATAACTTAAAAATCTGTTTATAAAAATTACTGTCTCTGCCACAAATTTTATTGAAACGTATCAATTGATTAATAATTATATTTATGTAAATTTTTTTATGCAAATTTGAAAACCAATGCGGCATGCTTCTAGTAAAAAAATTAAAACTATTTCTTTTATCGTACAAATCCAAAATCAACTTATTATCACTAATTTTGAATAAAATATCTAAAAATTCTGCATTATAATCATCACTGTTTGCTCTGTTCAATTTTAAACAATTTGGATATATAATATCATATTCATTAGAAAAATCAAAATTAAAAATTAAAATATCATCAATATACCTAAAGACCTTTAAAGACTTATTATATTTCATAGTATATTTAAATTCATAATAAAATAAAAATAAATTTGCTGCTGTACTAGAATAGTTTGTTCCCATCCCTATACCACATATTTGATTAAAGGTATTATTGTTAAAAGTTACATAATTATTATAAAAACAGAAATGACATAAACTTGAAAATAAATCTCTATTTATATTTAATTCATCATTTATACAAAAAACATCAAAAATACTCATTAAAACTTCATAAAGTGAATCAATAGGTATATTGGTGAACAGATTTTCAAAATCGAACACCTGCATTGTCAGAGGAGTCAAAGGCAATTTGCTCAAAATTTCAACACTATTGTCAATTGACCAGAAATAACTATACTTCTTAAATTTATGCTTTAAAAAATCATAAATCTTTTTTAATAAATTCTGTAAACCAATATTAAAATTTTTGTTAATGCTTCTAGAAGTACTACAAATAAATCTGAATTTAATCGGATCTTTATGAAATTTAGGCGTTAAGAAAATAAATGGCAAACAGTGATGATTAGAAACATCAAAATTATAATAAAACATATTTTTAACTTTCTTCTTATATGCAAAAAATTTTTTAACTACAGGATTTTTGTCCATATTAATTTTTGAATAAAAATTTTCATTACCTAATTCACTCTCTATTTTATCAACATAAAACTTTTTTCATACTATTGCATAATTATTAGCTGCTTTGTCCACAGGGACTATAACAAAATTATTTTGTAAACTTTCAATAAATTTAATATCTTCATCTTTAAAACTTTGATATTCATATTCATCAGAATTTAAATAATCTTTTAAAAAATTATTGAAATGCCCCAAAATTTGAGACTTCCATTCAAAAAATGCCTCCAAAGGCATACTAAATTTATAACTATATTTCTTTATAAAATTATTGACATTATCCTTAAAAATTTTTACTACCTTATTACTATTAATTTTACTATTGATTCTGAACTTTGTACCAAAATTCATTAGATATTTTACATTTTTATTCTTGATTATATCAAGATTACCTGTAATTATATGTCCATGATAATTATCTATAAAATCTTTAAATTCCATATTATTACAACAACAAGTTAAAACTGTATTAACATTTAAAAAAGCTATTTGTCTGTAATTGAAAATCTTATTACTTAATGGTTTATTATAATTATATGCAACTGAAATGATACATTCTTTAAGAGGAAAAAGGTCGTAAATCTGTTTGCATATTGCATTTAAATTCAAATTATCAAAAGATTTTTGTTGAAATTTTATATTAAAATAAATAACTTCTTTATTAACTTTCTCTCTATTCATTAACTTAAAATTAATTAAATCATATAATAAATCTTTAAACTGTAAATTTTTAAATTTAAAAACATCCAAACATTTTTTAATTTTCTTAAGCACATTTATCTTTAATTTAAAAACCTCCATTTTAATATTTTTAACACTATAATTTTTATCAAAAACAAATTCCATATCCTTAATCCATATATTAGGAATTATATAATTAGTACTTTTATATTTACGAGAACCCCTTTTTCCTCTTTTTATATCAACTTTTTCATTAAAATTACAAAATAAATCATATACATTTTTAACCTTCAATAAATTAACTTTATTAACCAATGTATTTAATCCAAATGGATATATAGTTTTAAACTTCAACATATAATCATTTTCTTTTTCCAATCTATTATTTTTAGCTTCAACATGATCCAAAATTTGAATATTAATATTATTAAAGCTATGAATTCTAAAATGTAAAATTTCAAATGTGGGGCATTTCTTATTATCATTGTATACATCTGATCTATGCTGATTAATTCTAACATGTAGTAGCATGTGATAGCAGCCTTCTGGATCTTTCTGTATGAAATGGGCATCCTAAAGTCTTGATAAAAGAACGGGTGTCTATCGATGAATTGAAACGAAAGAATGTTGCAGACCTGGAATTTCTGGCTTTTGATAATGGATTTGGAAGAAAAAATTTATTTGTTTATAGTTGACGGGTAGAAAACATTATACAGGTATTCATGTTTTGAGAAATTTCATTTTGCGGGTTTGGGGGGGCGCATGTTTATTCTGCATTCATGCTATTTTCTTAAATTTTTTCTTTTTGTTTTCAGTTTAATGATAATTTAAGCATTCCTCTAAAAGACCTTTTTATTAAAGCTTTTTATTAAAGTTTTTTGTTTTTGTATGGTTAATATTATGTTTGTTAGTTTTTAATTTGAGTTGTTTTAGTTTGTTATGTAATTAGATTAATAAAATGACAATAGTTTTCAGTAGTGAATGCGGGGTGAACATGTGTTCAGAAACCTGCAAATTTTAAAAAGTGGGGGGTGGAGTTAGTTTTCTGTCTGTCCTCCCACTGATGAAGAACAGACTGTTTTTGTTTTTTTACCTGTCTTTCTTGTTTTTGTTTTTATAAATATTTTACTGTTTAAAAATTTCTACAGATATACACCTTCCTTTTGAAGTTATGTTGTTTTAGCATTTTGAAATGATATAATATGCTTTATTGCATTTGATATGTGCTGCTGTAGCGCCATTCATGCAGTAATTTATCATTAATTTTGGAATAAAACATACATACATATATATATATATATATACATACATACATACATATATATACATACATATATATATATATATATATATATATATATATATATATATATATATATATATATACATATATATATACATATATATGAGCCTTTTCTGATAACTTTCATACTTGTGCAAATATGTAAAACAAAAAATGTTTAATTTAAATTTATAATATTCAAGCAATTTTTAGCATTAAAAAATAAAAACATTTTCAGTTGCTAGGCATCATTTTATTTATATAATTAATATAATCATTTAAAATTTTAAAAAGTAATATTGATTGTCAATTTACTTTTTTTAACTAACTCTTTTAATTCTAAAATATTCCTAAAATAACTATTATTTATCATGATGATTATTTTAATGTAAACTAAATGTAAACTTTTAATGTATAACTAAAATTATGTATTTGTGGTAAAAAGCTAAAGAAGAAGTTTATTTAAACAAAAGGAATAAAAGGCTTTTTTTTTAAATTCTACATCAGCAAATATTAATGCGTTATCTAAAATTCTAAATGCGTTATCAACGTAAGTTTTAAGCCTGATCCGCTTTTTTAAACCTGTATATTTGCCAAATATTAGTTACTACAAAATAAAAAAGTCCAATATGAAAAGACGAAAAAAAATCGAAATCGATTTACCTTTGTTTTAATGTTATTTTCTTATTATTTAAATGTAATCATCTATTACTTTTTTAAATGCTTAATATTTTATATTTATTTTAGTTTCAATTCCATGAATTTAGTTTAATTCTTTAGAAAACGCATTTGTAATTCTAGTTAAACATAGTAAGTATTGTAAAAACAGTTACAAAATTAAAATAAATCTCTCTATTATTACCATAATAATTTTTTTATTCAATATGATTCGATTCAATTTTTATTTGTGTTTTTATAGAGAATAGAAAAATTTAAATGCCCCTATAAAAAGAAAAGAAAAGTATTGAAATAAGGTTTCTTAATTCTTTTTTAGGTTCCATTCTTTAAATACATAAAATCTAATTATCCATGAAAATCATGATATGTATTATTAATTTTCTCTTTACTGTCATTAACCAAATGTATTTACTTATTAAACATACGTAAAAATAAAAAAAAGACCAACAAATATCCTTTTAATTACTAAAGTAATTCATGGCAAGTGTTGTCATTGTTATTGATTAGCCTTTTATTTGTATTAAGACTTGTGCAATCCAAATTAAATAGGAGAAGAAATATATTAACCTCAAATAGATTCTTTTTTCTGATGAATGTAAAGAAAATACGCATAATTGTATACAAAGCCACAAGCTTTCTTTGCGTATTTTTCTCTCTAGAACGTTGTGGGATTATAATACTGATGATATGATGGCGATGGAACAATATTTGGCGTTTTATCACCTGCGCCCGGCTAACATTTAACTACCAAATTGGCTGTTTGGCATATGAAAAGTGAAGCGGTCAGCCCGGAACTGTTGATGACAGTCACATGACTTAGGCTATTATTATAGAGATGCATAATTCTAATGAGATTTAATCTTAAGAAAAGACACCGGAAAAAATAAGAAATAAATGATTTTAAAAATAAAAAACAAAGCAAACTTTTGAACTATTCATGTTTTTGTGCCTACACAACTTTTGTAAAGACCCATTAATCTTCATTAATGAAGTACTGCGCTAAAATTTACACCTTTATGCGCATCCGTAATCTCAGTTTAATGTCCAGTGATATTTATGATCCTATGTACCAAATACCTTAAGCTCGGATTAAGTTGTAAGCTGAGAGAGATGAAATCAAATTAATTAAACTCCTGTTAGGTTAATGGGTATCTTAGCTCCAATCAACCTTAATTAATACTAAATGCAAGACTTCGGAAATATTAATAAAATAAAGATCAAATAATCTTTTATTCTGCATAAAATACAAGGAAAAGAAAAAAAAAAGAAGTTAAGATTTGCATTGTATTTTTTTTAATGTGTAATATGAAAACTGTTTGTTCAAATATATATATATATATATTTACGCTCAATTAAAAAAAATAATAATTTAAATTTATAAATACAATAAGATTTTTTTTTAATATAAACAATAATTTTTTTAGGATCGTTCTAAAATACGAAATGGCAGTATTCTTTAATCATTTTTAATCTCAAATACATGCAATTGGCAGGTGTTCTTATCAAATAACTGGGTCATCAAAATGGGATTTTTTTCTTTTTTTTATACAGATAATATTCTTGAAACTGCTGATAAAGTTGACATTCTAAACGAACTGCAAGACGTTACACCGCACCAAAGAAAAACAACCCTTGGACAACAGTCACTTATAACTCATTATTTACTTAATGTATCTGAAAAAAATTGTCATAAACTGCGCCAATATTTATTCCTGAAAGTTTCAAGGGTTTAATGTTTAAAAATGAGTGAAACAATGCGTCAGAAAGTTTCAATTTGTTGATCGGGAAAAAGTTAATTTTTTAGAACCGTATTCATTTAAATAATTTTTCAAAAAAGTTGATTTTGCGAACTTTTTGTGCTAAATGTAAAAGGGTATTTTGACCAATTTTACATTTTTAGGCACTCTAGAACCATATGTCCGTATCGACTGACACAATCTCAAGCCTGCTACAACCTGTTGTTTTTTTAGCTTATTAATGTATTCATTAATAAGGGGGGCTTTTTCTAATTTTTACAGACCCCCACATGTGATATATTTTTGGAAAGGCCTGTGAACACATGTTCATGTTACGCACATCCTGAGCCCTTCAACGCCAATTTACCCTTTGGAGGGCACTTTTCTAATTTTCGGGACACCATTAATGTCCCTGGGGGGTGAAACGGGGAATGTTTTGTCTGTAATAAAAAAAATATTGTTATTTTTTTCTTGTCTGTTAAGCATAAAATGGAAATTCATAGTAATCTTAGATTTAGTATGTAATTTTTGGTACGAACTTAAAATTTACTTAGTTTGTCGAAATGAATAACTTTTTCTCGCTAAAGTGATGTGTGGTAGACAAACCAGTAAATGAACACTTAAGCAAATTTTTTCATTAAATGTTTGATAATATTTTAATTAACAATACCTATTGGTGTCTGACAATACAAATACATGTGTTGGTATGCAAAAGATTACAAAATAATAAAAGGAAGTTTATATTTTATTTGCTTGGGATGCTAAGTGTGTCTTAATAAAGAGATATATAAAAACCAAGTAAATGAACAGTTCTTACGAGTGAATGAACGCACAATTTCCCTGTGAATGAACAGGCAGCATTTTAAAAACATTTAAACGTTCTATACGCTCCATTACTTTCCATACTTTGTTATTTATTTTAAAACTTGTTCAAATAACTTATAAAACGTTTTTACTGAATTACGGGTTTTTAAACCCAGAATGATAATTAACTTAAGCTGACCTGACCTGACAACTTGTAAAGCATTTTCATGGTGCTCTACGGAGTACTTGCACCTTCCATATTTCCTTTTTGAGGAATCTGCTTTGTCATATCAGTCATTTAAAAACAAGGAAAAAAATAATGCATGAAGCAAACAAATAATTATTACATTTAAAAACGTGTGTGTATGTTCTTTTGTTATGTTTTTATATATGTTATCTTTTCATTTGTTACTATTGTTGAAACAAGTAAATTCAAAAGATCGGCTGTAAAAGAAGCCATAGAAACAAAGCCCAAACAGTTCATTCACTAGGAAAAGTAGCCAAATGTATTCCTTCCAGTGAATGAACACATGTGTTCAGTCATTGGCTAGAGACTGTTTTCTGTTCATTTAGTGAATTTATTGCATATATATTAAATAAAACAATAAGAAAATATGTACTTTGCCTTGATTTTTTGTAACACAGACAAATCCCAATGAATGAACAGCTGTTCATTCATTGGAGTATTAACATTTGCCTATCTAATTGTTAAATCTCTTAATTCTCAAATTCTACTAATTTTACAGTGGTTAAAAGTACTAGAAATATATCTATAATATGTATATTTAAGGTATCTTCACTGAAATTTGTGCCATAATGCAAATAAAACAAATAATTCTTATGAAACTTATAAAATGTCATAGCACTTTCCTTATTATTTCAGAACAGAAACCATCTGTCACTCCGACATTAAAAATCCAATTCATTCTCAAATTAGAATCTTGTGACTTCAGTAACCAATCAGGGATGATATAGCTCCATGTTGAATAGAATTAAGGTAAGATTGTAACCTCATATAGAGGGCAGTTTTTTTAAAAAAAATATTCTTTTCAAATATTTGCTAAGTGTTCATTCAATGGGGGCTGTTCTGTTACTGGTACCGGATTACCCTACTTCTGGCATTGTAAAATCTTGGTTTGTTTTCAAAATTAGCCTTTTATGAAAGGAATTATGGAACGAATCGTGGTCTACCAAAATTTTCTTTCCTGGATATGGCGAAATTTGAAACTCGCATCCTCAAATGCATTATGTAACCTCGTTCGTCGACAGCCAATTAAAAAAAGTGGATCACTTCCATTAAAAGTTTGCATATATTTTCAAATGAAAATTTTCATTTAAATTTATATAGTTTATTCATATCTAATCGGAGATTTCTTTAAAAAAATAAAAGATTTCACACGATGAGTGGCGTTATTAAAATTAGAAAAACATGGTTTTGTATCGTTTTCATTGCCCAATTTAATATACATTATTAATTGTGTAATTAAAAATTTAAAAAAATGCATACTACAAAAAATTACCTGAGTTTATTCGAGAAAAATAGATCAAATAAAGATAGCCCTTATTTACAATACTTAATTTCTATGTTCTTAAAATACAAATGATATAAATTTACCATGCATGCTATTGTTGTATTCATTGTATTATAAGTTAGTCTAAACTTATTATTCTTTTTTTTTCGTATCTTATAAACTTGGATTAATAAAAATGCTTTCTAGTAAATTATAAGAGCTACAAATATAAAAGTAGTTACAACAAGAAAACAATACCCATAGGTACACTTTAGCCTTGTTTCTGTCTGATTTTAGTTTTCATTTTTCTCACGTTCATCTTACAAGTTCTCACCTGAGAGTACAAAATAAACGACGAAAAGCAATAGAAGTAATAGATTTACTGTGCGACATTCCATTAGGCCATTAGCAAAAATCATTAGTATTAGTGAAAATTAATGAATATTCTAAAAAGTATCTGAAAATTAAGACGAAAGTATTGTGTAATTAAACTGTAATATATTAATGCACTGTATTACACTGTGATAAATAATGCCATATGCAAAATGCTGCAACTGTATAATTGGGGGAAAAAAGCTGAAGGGAGCTCAGTACCCGTTGCTGTAACTATTGTTTTTAATTCAATATTCTATAACATATATTATTCATTGGATTTTTAGTGGGAAATAATTTAATGAAAAATGTAATCATCACGGTAAAAGTTTTATATTTATTTTTTTATACAGTAAAAATATTTTAAAGCTCAATTCTCCGACATTTTGAGCTTTTAAAATTTCCCTTTTTTTAAATAGAGTACAGTGTCTGAACGAAGGTTCCAGATTCCTAAAAAGATAATTTCTTTAATAAAATATATATCAAATGTCATGTGCAGCAATACAATAAAAAAATAAAGTTTTGTAACATTTTTATTTTATATATTTAAACTAATTATTATACAGAAAATATTACAATTAATTATATGAAAAACATCTACATGACTGTAAAT
The DNA here is from genome assembly GCA_963932465.1 of Maratus speciosus. Classification (NCBI taxonomy): domain Eukaryota; kingdom Metazoa; phylum Arthropoda; class Arachnida; order Araneae; family Salticidae; genus Maratus; species Maratus speciosus. The sequence goes on along the minus strand of OZ010794.1, from coordinate 403,122,559 downwards.
ATAAATTGTGAATAAATTGAAAAGTATATATTGAAATTTTAGTATTTTTATCAGAGTGATATACTGAAAAGAAACAAACTGAGGAAAAGTAATTAAAATATTGCAACATTGAATATTTTAAAGGAAAATGAATGCACTTATTTATAATACTTTTTCACATCCTTTTTTTTATTTCGTTTATACAAACGTTTATTTATTTCAGTTTTATGTGTAATATCATAGTACATCATGAAAAAAAAATGAGAAAAGTATAACTCTAGTAGTTTATGTGACGAATTAAATGATAATGTATAGAAAGCAAATGGATAGCAAAGAGCATAGAGTATAAAGTGCCAACAACCCCTCAAAGCATGCTCAACTGCAAGAACGCCAGTACTAGACAATGGTACTTAAAACGACCATCCCTACTGCAGAACAAACAGACAAGAGGGTGAACAAGAAGAATATTGAATACGAAATTAGTAGTAACGAAAAATAGTCTATATAAGTCGAATGGCCGCGCAAACAGCCAATCCGAAAGTAAGGAGATTGTGACTTCACCAGTAATCGTAAGTCCTCAGCAAAATGATAGAAAAAGTATAAAAAAGCATTAAAGGAATCATTGACCACTGAAAAATAGCTGAAAATTTTAATCAAAATCCAATTCCTTTAAAAAGACACTTTTTAGTGATCGTACAATTAAAATAACAGTTTAAATATTTTGAAAAAAATTCTTATAGGATTTTTCTGGTAGGAGTCAAAAGTAAATTTATTACTTGTTACAAGAAAGAAGATTACTGGAGCCTGCCAACAGATCATTGAAGGGAATAAGTTTAGATATTGGATCATTTTAATTTTAATGTGCTGAAAGAAACTTTATTTTTTTTTTTCGCATATCAAGAAATTAACTTACATTCAGTTATTCTTTAATCGTTACAAGAATCTCAACTACCGCAGGGTTTGAACTTGAGAATTCATGCATCCCGTAATGCTGCTGAGTTGGGGGTGCTGGTATTAGATTTAGAAACATTTGATTTGTTGTTTTTTTTAACTTTATTTTCTGATAGGAAAATTTTCTGAATTTTCTTTTCCGGTGAAAGATGCTTAGAAGACAAGGCGAGTTTTGTCTACCTTTCACAAAATTAAGGTTCGAATCATAAGGTAGAAAGTCATGACCTATGACACCGTTTCCATTAATAGAAACAGCAGAGCAGTCTCAATCCGAGATAATTTTAGACTTTAAACTTAAATAAAACAGGTCTCATTTTTTTTTTTTCGTTTGGACCTTCTGTAACTGGTGCTACTTCTTTCCCGGCAGTCTCAGTCAAGAAACCAATCGCAGAACTTTCAGTTACAGTCGGGTATGGCGATCAGTTGCAAATGTTGAAAACTGTCATATGAAAGTAATGCATTTTTCTGAACTAAAATTTAATAAAGATGATTCCTGTTTGTTTACTCTCATTTTTATTGAAATACGTATGTTATGTTTAATTTATTGACTTATGAAAACTTTGCCTTTTTCTTTATTAAAATTGGATAAAAATATTTCATGATAGCTAACTGACATGTTACTTCAAAAATATTTGTTTATTTACTTTTTAATGAAGAAATTGTATTATTCTATACTAAATTTTGATGATTGTGATTACGGATCATTAACTCTCATTATATTTAAAATTGTGACGGGAAATGTATTCTCTGTAAAACAAAGTATTGTATTTCTGTATTGTATATCTGTATACAGTTTTACAAGGATCTTTCACGATCTTAAACTGTTATATTACTTACAATTATGTTGGGTTTAATTTATTGTTTTAAAAAATAATACGTATTTTTTTATTTAAATTTGATAAGGATATTTCTTAAGAGCTAACTATCAAGTTATATTTAATTTATTGTTTTACGAAGATAATGCGTTTTTTCTATTAAATTTTAATATTGGTGTTTTCTTTCCTCACACTCTCTCGTCATTTAAAACATGGAATGTTTATTTTATTATTTAATAAAAGTAATGTATTTATATATATTACTATTTGATAATGGTGTTTCCTAAAATTTAACTGTCATATTATTTACAATCATGCTGTGCTTTGTTTATCTACCCTATATATATATAAAATCCTAATGAAACGAATTTATGAAATGGATATTATGAAACGACAGAAATGTAACGAATTTATTAAACGATTCTTTGAAAAGACTGATTAAACTACAGATTATGTCTCACGGCGATTTGTCCTAAAATTTGGAATACTTTGCGATAAAATTAACACCAAAAATCCGTATTGCTCTGCAGAACTCAAAACTGGTATTAGAATTTTAAAATTCGCATTAGTTTTCGAAATATTATTTTTTTTCTAATTTTAAATACTTTTTTTCTAAAGATTTCTTGTCTCTTGTTGTTCAGATTTGATTGTCCAGATTAAGATTTCTTGTCCAGACTTCATTTAAAACTGGAGCATTTAAAATTAATGGATTTCACTTCTTTCTTTTTTTTTTAAGAAACGAAAAGAAAAATATTAGGTGCAGATGTCATATACGCACCGGGGTACCTAATTGGAGCCAAAATGGCGTTATTTTGCCTGACATGGTAACGCGGCTGTTGTTGCTTATTTATTAATGTGTTTATTTACATTTATTTTATTTTTATTAAAAAAATGTTATAAATTGTTTTTTTATAGTTATTAATTAATTTTTTATTTATTTATTGTTATTTCATTTTAAAAGTAATAGAAAATAATTTAAAATACATATATAACTTGTATTCGAAAACGAGGTTTTCGCCAAATTTTCGTAAAAAAAAAAAAAAAAAAATCACGCCAAACCCGATTAAATAATGCAACAAATCATGACATTTAATTTCAAATTCAAAGTAATGTTTTAATGGTACTACTTAGTTATCCTGTCGACCAATTTTGCCAAATTATATAAATCGCCAAACCACTCACCAAATTATACAAATTGACATAATTTTTATTTTAAATAACGAAAGAACAAGTAAATTAGTATAACATTAATAAAGTTACAAATAAAACGTCGAAATAAAAATCACTTGATGGCGTAAACACGTGTAACTTCGTTACAGTCAAGTGTATGTGACATTTACGATCAACCATTATTGGCATTTAATCTTATAGTCTGGTGATAGATTTCAGGTCGATGCGACATCGAAGTAGTACCGTTTTAATTTACCATTCGCAAAAAAAAAAAAAAAAAAAAAAAAATGCTAACTGGCGAGTTAAAAAAAAGCTATTGGCGAGATTGCACTCGGCTAACATAAAAGTACTAAGAATGCTTTGCGATCAGGGCAACTTTTATGCAGTTTTATTCGAAAGAATAACTTTTATTCGTTAATCAAAATGAAAACCTTTCCTATGAAAAGAGGAAATGATGGCGATAGAATAATATTTGGCGACTTATCTCTATTATAGAGATTGTTTGCAATTCTAAAAGCAGCGCAAAGAATAATATTTCCGAACGATTAAAAATTTATTTACACGTGACTATTAAAAACAGAAAAAAGCTTTAAAACTACTGATAAATGAGTTCGTGTTAAAAGCAGGAAAATATTGAAAATTATGTCTTGAAAATTGTATTTACACGTGAATATTAAAAGAGAAAGGAGACATTAAAATAATAAAAACATTAACATGCGTTTAACCCTTTCACAGGCAAGTTACTTCTATTTGTAAAATGTTGAAATCAGTGAATTTCAGCAGAATTTACAAACAAATTTCGAAATACGGAAATGCTTTTGTTCATTTACTTTTTTTTTTTTTTTTACACCCAGCCAGGACTCCAACCGTGAGGTATATGGAACTAATGTCCTGGCGGGAAAAAACCCCTCCGCAATCCAGCTCCGCGCACTACCAAAGTACCGGGCAAACCAACGGCATATATAATAACAAAATAAATAACAAAAGCATAAACTCTTATACAAAAATAAAACATAGCAACTCGCTATGATGAACAATATACAAAAAGCATGTTTAGAGATTACCATGCAACTTTTACAAGAGTGTGGGTTTATGGGTAACTCCACAACCAACTGAAGAACAGAAACAATATCAATAGCTGAAGATAGTCCAATAAAATAAATAGTCCTTAAAATCAAAAATATTTAAAAACATAAAATGCAGGAAAAACTGATAGCCAATGATTAACAACCACTACGCAGCAAGATCAATAATCAGTCCGCCAGTGCGTAGGAATCCATCCACAGCACTACAGCTACCAGTAAGGGTTGCGTAATAGATAAAACGTTCAAGCACTCACAACATGAAGAATAGACGTGTCCACCAGAACCACTGTATATGAACAAGTTCAATAATATTAGAGAGTCCAGTAAAAATAAAAGTCTGTACATAATGTTCATAAAATCTGAGTCTTTAAAATCGAAAGTTTTAAAATACAATGGAGATTGATAATACTTGTGGAACTTGGTAACTATAATATACTTGAAAATTTTCATTAATAGACTGCTTTAGAACCGATATCTTATAAAAGAATACTTTGCATTAAGTGCATTATATATCGCACATAACTTGCTGTAGTTTTTCTTGTCAAATAGCACTCTTCTGAAATTAAAACTGACACTTTGTGAATTATCAAAATGAAAGAAAAATGGTACCACAGGGCATCTGCCAAAAAGGTAATGATGTACATTACCCAAGCTGCCACAATCACAGAGTGCATTACTTCTTTTTCCAATTTTAAACAAATATTCCGGGAAGCTTCTATGAGCAGAAACAAAATATTGAATAACTTGGCTCACACAAATAAAACTGTCATCTACTTTTTTAAAAACTTTGTAGGTGTCACTTCCTTTAACGCTGTGTCTCCAATCTTCTTGCCAATCACTACGTATATTTTCCAAACAAATCCTCTTCATCCATGAGATAGGAAATTTCACCTCTTCCACTACATCAGCAACCACTGGATCTATAGCTGTTTTTGCCAATTCATCGGCCCTCTCATTTCCTGGATTACCAATGTGTGCTCTTGTCCATCCTAGGGTAAGCTCCTTTTCTGGATGACTATTGAAATTATCATAGATGTTCTTTACAATGTTATTAATTGGAAAGTTTCGCTGAAGAACAAGTGTGGAAGCCTTATTATCTGTAAACAAGTAAGCCATAGTAAAATGTGAGGACATAAACCAATCAATAGCATATCTAATAGCAGTTAATTCTGCTTGATAAATACTGTTTCTTCCATTCAGAGAGATCTTGAAATCAAAGATAAAATTATTATTATATAGTACTGTGAACGCTGCTCCGACTCCCTCCACCCTCTTAGATCCATCTGTATAAATAAGTGGGTGTTTCTCGTTTATAAAATAATGATCACTTTTATCAGTTATTATCAGGTTTTTCAGACTCGTATAATCTGGGTAATCACAGGTACCAAGGCCATGCATGATATTATCTTTCATGATTTCTATGTCACCATCATAAATACTTATTTGTCCATTTAGGACCTTATGTTTTATCACACCATGTTTCAGCTTAATGTAGATTGGGGCGACGCCTGCCAGAACACATAATGCCGCTGTGGAGACTGTTCTATACGCCGAGATGATAGAAAGCAGGCCCAATCGTTGACTAGAACTCAGTTTACTCTTGCCATGAATATTAAGATCCTGCAGCCACACTTCATATCCATAACTTATTTGTTTCTCTATAACACCACAATACCAAATTTTTCTGTAGGTCGCATGTAATCCCCTATCTCTAACCACAGTCTTCTTGATGGTGGATGTCAAGCTTCTCACTTTTTCTCTAACTTTCTCTATATGCGCAATCCAGTTAAACTTGCTGTCAATCGTAACTCCAAGATAATCAATTGTGTCCTTAACTGGAATACTGTTACGATCAATCTTGAATATAGGGCGTCTGTCTTCAAGTAAGAATCGTCCAAAAAGCATGCTTACACACTTTTCACCGCTAATCTTCAAAGACAACTCATCACAGATTTCCTTGAACCATGCGATCCGTGCATTCATCTGTATTTCAAGTTCCCGTCTTGTATCAGCTCCTGCAAAAATAGTAAAATCATCGGCATAAGAGATAATTTCTTGATACTTTGTCCTATATTTCTTGATAAGAAAATCCGCCACAATTAGCCATAATAAGGGTCCAAGGAAACTGCTCTGAGGACAGCCCCGATATAGAACAAACCAGATAATGCCATATGTAAACTTAAAGCCAATCATTCTTTTACTGATATAATTCTTTAAGATGCGCTTCAGATATGCTGCTATGGGTAGTGAATCTATCAGATTAGCCAAAATCTCCCACACTACTGCATCGAACGCAGCCTGGATATCTATAGATGTCATCGCGTAGTATTTATAATCTTTTAAGTTATTCTTTACCAGATTTCTCAAATGCTCAAGGGTAGAAATTGTACTTCTTTTCTCCCGGAATCCGAATTGGGCATCATCAAGGAAATTTAAAGATTCTAATTTCGGCATTACACGTATTTTTATTATCCTCTCTAACAACTTGCCAAAGATACAAAGTAAAGTTATAGGTCTGTAAGACCTAGCTGAACGACCGTCTTTGTTGCGTTTCCGGAAGAAAATAACAACACCGTTTTTCCACAGTTCGGGAAAGTGTCCAAACTTTAAACAGACGCTTAGCAATCTTTTAACATAATTTTTACTCTTTCTACAAATGTTTTTCACTATGGATGCATCCAAAGTGTCGTAGCCCGGAGCTTTTGTTCATTTACTTAATAAAAGGAAAAATTTTATTCCAATCTTCTGGTGTCAATGTGGCATTTAAGAATTAAAATTAACTGGTCCAAAAATGAAGCACCGCCCTTGAAGGGGTAAAAGCAGTAGATTGTAGTAATTGTAGTAAATTGTATTATGTCAATCGTTTTTTAACGCTGTTAAAAAATATCGTGGGGCAAAGACTATGTTTACTTAATTTATTTTATTTTAGCTTCTTTTCAAATGTTTAAGGGCCCCACCAGTGGCTGAGAGGTTCTGCTCTCGAAGCTGGTAGACGGGAGGTGTTGGGTTCGATCCCAATCGCGCCCGTCGGCCTAATCGTTCGGAGTTTTCGTGGTTTTCTTCGAACCTTGGATTTCCAAGCGTTAATACGGGTTAGGTTCCCTTAGAAAGACCCCCACGAAGGGCACTCCCCCCTGGGCCTATATCCCTCGTGCAGATAATTGGCCGTCATAAATACAACCAACCAACCAATCAAATGTTTAACGGATCTCCTTTAATCAAACACGAAAACAACCATTGAATGTCTTAACAACAACTATTTTGGCCTTAAATTTTCGCAATCAAAGGGGATTGAATGGAAACCCATTTACAGGAAGATCGCTATAGGTTTTTTCATTATAATTTAATCTTCTCTAATCTTTTTAAAACCGATCAAATTAGCGTGGTTTTAGATTCTGCGGTGTCTGAACGGGCATTGGCAAGCTTAGCTTGCAGGGAGCAGAGCACCCCTAGTTATTTTATAAAATTAATGCATTTTTCTATAGTGAAAATTTATATTTTATGATTTTTAAAAGTCGAGTTATTTAAAATTATTGTACTTTTAGTTTATTATTTTCTGTATAACTGTAATCGCTGTTTTCTTAAAGTACTTTTTATCATGATTCAATTTACTTCAAATTAAGAATGTATTATTTTGTGAATAAATAATCTCAATTGATTTCTACAACACGACAAATTTAGACCTTGCCATTTCTAATTAAAAAAAAGTTTGATTTTTTAAAAATATATATATGTTATATTGTATACAAAGACATCGCAATCGAAAAACATAAACAAATTTGCGGTTTAATTCCACGATGTTAGTTTTGTAAATATGTTTTTATTTTGTCCTCAATAAAAAATCAACTATGTATAAACTAAAAATGTAATGTATATATGAAAGACACATTAGAAACATATAATGCTGTCTATATTCTGAAATTTGATATTATTCCTATATTTATTACAGGATAATTTAGGAAATGTTATGTTATATATTGTAATTTAGACATATACTAACACAATGGGATTCTATCAAAGTTAATGTGGGTGTGTGGAATAAAAATACTCACTATACGCTAAATCTATTATATACAAAATGTTGCATTTTATTGGTAAAAAGTTAATCTCTTTAAAAAGGTTATTTCATACATTTTAGAAACGTGAAGTATCTTAAAAAAAGATTTTCAGTCAACAATGACACTGCATTCAAAAATGCTTTGAATGATTCATTTTAAGAAGTATAACTGATTCACGTACCGCATAGAGTGCAAATTTTTAGTATATTTGGACACATTTGTACGCTATGCGTAAACGTTTGATAGAGAAAAATTAATCATCTTCAAATAATTCCTTTACAAATAAAAGTAGAAGATGAAAAACTTAACGTTCAATTGACGAAACTATCTATTTTTATTTTTAACATTCAGATTTTAGTTAGGTGTTATTTCCATGTACAATTCAATTCAATTTAAAATTTTTCATCTGTGGATAACCCCCTCAAGTATAACACAATAGAAAAATTCTACACCTTTCCTTTAGCATAATTTAAAATTTAAAAGTTTTTAAGAAGTTGAACCATGCTATAATCTCATGCTGTAAAAACGTTTCTTCAAATTGATCTGTTCCGTAATTATTTTATATGAGTATATTTTATATGAGTATTTTTTATGTAAAATGTCTATGTAATGTCAATCTATAAAATTCTTTAAGAATCTTAAACAAAATAATTTAAGTTTTCTACATAAAATACCTTTAAATAAATAAAAGAAACACTTATTTGTATAAAAGTAAATATATTTTACGTTTCATTAAGTGTTATTTGTCCGTATTAAATGCACTACTTATGTTAATGTGTGATTCGATGTGTAAGATATTTGTGTTTAGTTAATCTGCAAAGACGCTCTTGGGAATAATTAACTTGTGTTAGAAGTACAAAAGGATATATGAATGAAAATAAGCAGAAGATGATACTCGTATATAGAATACCAAAAAAATATAGTAATTTTTATTTATGTATTTTTTGTTAATATTCTTATTATTTTGGGATAACGCACTTTAACTGGAACTCGTTATGAAGTGTTAACGCATTGAAGCGTTTCTCAATGATTATTTAGCATAACGCTTCAATGCCTTTAATTCCTTTTATGCGGATGAACAATGCTTATATTAATATTAAATGATGTAATTTACGTTTTCATAAAAACATAATGAATATTAAATAGCTCGGATAATATCTAAATATGTGGCCAAAGTAATAATACTATTACTGGTAAAAGTATGCATAAATTGTAATATTTTGAAATATTTTCCCTAATATGAGAATTATGTTTACTGTAAAAAATACAGAATGGGGAATAATTCCACATCAAACATAATCAACAAACATCAGTAGTAATTCACAACCAGTTTTAATTATTTTTTTGTGAGGTATAAAAAACTTTTAATTCTTCAAAAATACATAAAACGCTCAAAGAATAAGAATATTTCTTAGTCCTTCTACTACATCAACATGCTCGCTAAAAAACATCTGTAGATTTGTAGAAATACAGTCGACTCTCTGTTTAACGTCGCTCTACTTAACGACGATCTCTATTTAACGACGATATTTTGCGTTCCCGGCTCCTTTACGTAAAAAAATCTCTATTTAAAGACGAAATTGTTTCGATTTAACGACGATTTTCACGTAGTTTTTTTTTTTTTCTCGATCCCTTTAAACATGCTGAACGAGGGAATTTCCTCTGATAGAAAAACAAGTTTTCTTGCAATTCAGATAAAGGAGAAGGGTGTAATGAACTTTACCCATGTGACGAAGAAGTTTTAACAACCGACTTCAGAAATTTAGATAAAATTGATCATTACACATATTGAATTCTGTTAGAAAAGATAGAATAACAAAAAATAATGATGAACGTATTACGCATTTTTTATTTATATTAAACAATTGCTGTTATAAAATTTTAAATTATACTAAACTCGACTGGTACCTTATCTTTTGCGTTTGAATTTACAAATTTTACTATTACGAGTATATAAATATCTTAATTATATCATTATTTATTTGTAATAATTACTTTTAATAGATTGTCTTTAAAAATCATGAATACATCCTCGCTATATTTAATCACAAGCCCTGTCAGTTTAGACAGTTAATAGTGCTTCTATTCGTTGGTTGATGATAAGAGATCCATTCACAGCTAAATTATTTCCAGAAGTTCACACATTATTTGAAAATTCAGAAGATTTATATCTGCGTGTGAAATTGGAACAATTTAGAGAAAAGACGGATAGTGATAGTGGTAGAGATTTGTACAGATAAGATGCATTTGATATTTGGTAGTAGTATAAAATACCAGTTAGAAAACTAATTTTTAATTAACTTAAATTACTATTTGCTGAACTGAAAGTAAATTTTAGAAGAATCATTCTGCAGTTACAAATGTTAGTTCATTGTTTTATTGTTTCTTGTGTGAAAAATGCATATTTTAAAAAGAAGGTGCGAATTGTGAATTCTTTGTGTTACTTGTTTAAAGTCAAGATTCAGAAAAAATCATTTTGCATTTAGAAATAACGAAAGGATTAAAATGATTAAGGAATTAATGATCAGTGAATCGATAGTTTCGTATATACTTTAAACATAAACAAAAATAATGTTTATTTTTAATAAATAAATAATAATAAATAAGAAACAGTAATAAATAAAATGTACATTTAAATAACATAAATACTGAATTTCAATTGCAATAAAATTTGCATATTATTTTATGTTAACTTCAATTTAATTTTTTATTAATAATTAAATATCTTAAATTATTTCATTATTTATTTTCGAAACATACAACCCTTTTTAAGGAGTGCATGAAATGAAAATTCCGACTAAATGACATTTTTACTCGCAAATTTTGACTGTTAAGCCAATTACCAAGACTTTAATATTTAATGTTCCAATTAAAATTTTTACACAAATTGAGACACTCTTCGATAGGCCAGGTAAATGTGTGAAATTGATCTAAGACTTTTATCTTTCTCTCTCTATATATATTTTTCTGTTTTATGATTTGGCACTAGGATAAAATAGCAATTGGGAATCTTTTTGTTTTCCTTAAAAAATGATTTAAGATTTAATGATGCTGTAGAAAGTGTAAATATGTTTCATATATATAACCCTCTGAGCGACTGAGAGTTTTCCTATATTTCTACATAAATGTTCTCTGGTTTGTTAAAATTTTTTTCCTCGAATTGGGACTAAAGTGCCTTTAACATATCTCCATCTTAGCAAGTTATTAATACTGTCTACCATGAATGTACTTTCAATTTTGGAAAAAAAAAGTATTTTTTTAAGCTAATAAAATTAAAAGTAGCTATCCAAATCACAGAAGTTAATGTTTACTGAAATTTATCGAATATGGGGTATTTACTGAAACCTATAGATTGCAGTTGTTTTCTGTACTTCTCATATGACTAAGGGAAAATTTTTGAAAATGTTTTGAAAATGTTGTATTAAAACAAGATTAACCAGACATGAAAAGTTACTAACATTCTTTATGTTTTATCACAAATTATTAGTTTTGGAAAGTACTCCCTAGCAGTTAAATGCAGATGAAACAATGCCGAAATTGGGGATAAACCACAATTAAATCATAAATATTTTTATAAATCAGCATAAAAAAGTGCCACCTGATGCATCCTTTTTAAGCTTTCCTCTCTGCCTTTATGTTCATTTGTTACTTTGTCCTCTTATGAACACTTGTTTATTTTCTTGGATGATGGGTTGTCTGAATTTCCAACGGGAAAGGCGTCCTGTCTGTTTGTATGGGGATTTACACAAAGATTCAATATTTAGGTAATTACAATTTTAAATTTAAAGAGAGAAATATGTGTTTGAAATAAAAGTATAGTCAAAGGTTTGACGCTATTTAAGGGAACTTTTATCATTATAATTATACCTAAATGCTGAAACATTAATGGACTCATAATATTAAATGCATAGAGGCATATTATCACTATTAGATGCTGATATTAACAAAAATGAGTGTTATGATAAAATAAAACTCAATGAAGGGCATGCCCTCTTAATAGGAATCAAGGACAGAATGGGTTAAAACATAATTCTGGTTAAAATATCTGTCAACAGATAATTAGATTTGTTTAATGTAAACCGTATTTTACTTAACAGTAGCTTAGAGGATTTAAGCTAAACTGATTGATTATTATCTTATCTACTTTTTATTTTAAACAAAATAATACATATTTTTTAAAAGATAAATAATACTCCATAGGAAAAAATAAACAAATAATACGTAAATTTAAATAAAAGAAAAAAATAGCACCTACGTAATATTTAACTAAATTTTCGATTACATTTGAACTCAATATTTTCATTTATAGATCGATAATCTGAGGTAAAGTCATTTACTTATTTGTAAAACATGCATAATTTTTCAAGTAACGTATAATTTTTTTTGATTAATTCTTCGCGCTATATACTAACAAATTCATTATACGCTATTCATTGATTAATGATCAGACTTGCATTAAAAGCTAAATTATTGCTATACGTACACACCCAGAAGATTCATATCCGGGTGTGAAATTGTAACAAAGTATTTATCTATGGATATCAGTGAATTTATTTATTTATTTTTGTATTCATATAATGTTAAATGAATATTTACTACACAAAAAACACATTTCTTTAACTGATAAAAAGAGGAGAAACGTTAGTTTGGTGATTTCTGGTTTTTAATATGAAAATTATGCGGTTTTCATACAAGACATACATTGTGAAAACATTTAAACGCAAAATGATTATTATGGCTAAATATCCAAAATACACATTTTGTATTCGGAAAGAAATATAACAAATGGGAATTCTTAATGTATATTAAGCATTTAGTTATTATAAATTAATAATTGCTGTTACAAAATATAAGAATTAGGAATATAAACTTGATATTTTTATTAATAGATAAACATCTCAATTAATTGTATTATTTACTTGTAAAACAAGCAATTCTTTTTACGTAATGCTTGTAAGAAAGTAATATATATGTTACATTATAGATCTAATTCCGCGATTCCCCTATCTTATTCTAAATTACTACTTTATATTCACTAAATCCTTATTCTTAAATAATCTCTATCGTTAATTCTGTTAAATCACCTTTAATTTAATGTCTCACTTGTCTAAATTATTTAAATATTAGGCTTTTAGTATTCTTAAATTAAAAGTTCCATTTCCACCTCTTTTTTCTTTTAAAATGTTCTTTTAGCAACCATTTTATTTTCCCTTCCATTTTACTTTCCCGGGGTTATCCTTTTTACCTTCAAATTCATCCACTCGCTCTGTCAGCACTACACAGCCCTCTGAATACTAGGTCTGAGTGCTCAATCAAAATGGCGGCCGCCGGAGGCGGATTTTTCTCCCCTAATAAAATTTCTTCATGATTGAGCGCTTGTTGAAACTCCCTTCTATGCCCTCTCTTTTGCTCCATAAGACCAGGCGAAAAGTTAGGTCCCGGTTTTCTTGTAATATTATTTTACTGAAAAATTTTTCAATAAGCTCAATCAATCCAGGGGGGTGCCATTTCCCTCTAGTTTCGGTATCAAGGTTTCCGTACGTATGACGTCACTGTGCGTGCTAAGGAGAATTCCCGCAACAGAAAAGATACTATTTTTGCATTTAAAATTGAATTTCTGCTCAAAACTTTTTTTGTTTTTGTTCAAAGGAGAGCATACTTCTTCAAGACAGAACATTTTTTACTAGCGAAAATATTTTTTTCGAAGAATAAAGCGATTATAGAGGATTTTTTCCCTTCAAATGAAACAGTTGTGTGTTATTATCATTATTATTATTATTGTGCTAAGGTGGAGTTTCTATTGTTTTTTATCTTTAGTCGATCATTGGAATTGGATGTGTGTGTGTGTGTGTGTATGTAAGGGGGGGGGGGATAAACATGTATTGTGATTTCCTTTGACACTCAGGACAGTTTGCCCACACACGAAGCTCCGAAAGAGCTATTTCCAATCACTTTTCCTAAATATTACGCGGTAGCTATTTCTCAGATTTCGTTGATGAAACATCAGTTGGAAAAGTTTTAAAATAACGTATTATTTTTAGTGCTTTGCTTAAAATGCCTAGTACTTATGCTATTTCAGCATGGACTAATATTTCGGATAAAACAAAAAATGTTTCGCCTCATACATTAATCAAGAAATCTGATTTTTTTTTTTTTTTTTTTTTTTTTTTTTTTTTTTTTTTTTTTTTTAATGGATTATTTTATGTAAACGTACGTGTACAATGCTGCAATTTCTGAATTTGTTCCGATCACTTTCAATCGAATGAATATTGTAAATAAAGTCATTGAAAATAGTAGCGATGTAGATAATTTAAAAATAAATAATAACATGTATATAACACTAGTGAAAGTAATAAATACCATGCATCTAAAAATTCGGGAAATCTCAAGCACTGTGAAAATAACATTGAAGGGGAAGAATTTTTATTCACCATATCTTCCGTAAATTGATCTTTTCAAAAAATTAGGCATATTGCTGGTTATACAGAGAAACAAAATTTTATAAATTGCATGACAGTTTGACAATTCATTAGGTGAATCAAATATGTTACAACCAATTCCTTCGGACGAATCGGTATACTTTCAATGTGATAAATGCATCGAAGATGTAAAACTGTTAAAAAAAATTCTTAATGAAATTGACAGCAGCTCATTTTCGAAAGAATTTAATATTTTTGAAAATGCTTGCAAAAAAGTTAAATTGGTTTTGCAAACAGGCACAGAAATATAATAAAATCATTTGTGAAAATCAGAACTTTCATTCGATTGAGACAGATTAAGAGGCTACTTCCCTCACGCGAAAAATTGCATCCTATGGGAGAAATTTTTAAAAATATCTCGTTTGCATTTCCATATATATATATATATATTTGCATTGGGCAGCTTAGGACAAACTCTACAAAGGCTGTTTTTTTTTTTTCTTTTTTGCAGTTTTTTTTCATTATGAAATTTTTACTTTCGGAACCGGTTTCGAAAGTGAAGTATCCTCATTAAAAAAAACTGCAAAGAAAATCGAAAAGTAAAAAACGGCCTTTGTACAGATCGACATCGACTATCCAATGCAGGAAAAAAAATGAAAACATTCGAATTCAAACAAAATATTTAAAAAAAATCTCCCATAGGTTTAACATTAGCGAGCAGGTGTTTTCATGTGAGTGAAATAGCTCCTTACCAAAACATATTCATCAGAAATAAAAAAGAGATACTCTGCCAAAAAAGGAAAAAACTGAAGTAAATCAGCTGTGATTGCACGATAAAATATCAAATAATGAAGCGCATATCTGAAGTATATACAAAACGCATCTTGTGATGAAATCATATGCTTGAAATTAAAGCATATTCTGAGGGTAAAAACCTAAAAAACCTTAATTATTAAATATTTTGTATAATTTTATGATAATACATCATTAAACTATAATTAATTTTTAATAACCTTTTCGGAAGGTATTTATATTCTTCTTAATTTAAAATTCAAATTTTTATAGCATATAAATCTTTGTTTTAAGAATTCAGCAATTTAATAATTAAAGTTTTTATTTTTATTTGTATTTTAAATCTCTTTTATAAATACTGCTTGCCTTATTTTTTTTTTCTATAAAAAATTTCAGTGTGATATTCAATGACATCAAACGCATAAATGGAATCTGAAAGAAACAACAATAAATTCTAAAAAGCTGGAAAGATATATAATTTTAAAATTTATATATGGTACTTTATTTGGATGTGAAAAATATTTAAATGTTAAACTCTCTTTCGCGCTAAAATTTACTTTAATTTCTCTCACTTATGGATGTACATATACATTAATTATTATTATGCAACATTAAAGTATTATTCTAAATAACCTTTTCGAAATGTGTTTATAAAATATATTACTCTGAATTTCACATTTATTTTCAACAAATGATATAATTATATAGTATAAATATTTTAGTTTAATAATATTAAATATTCAGCTATTTACTTATGAAAATTTCTATTTAATTTGCTTGTGTAATCATGCAAAACTCAAACTGGGGTATGAGGCAGGATGAAACCTGAGTTATTATTACTTTTTTAAACATTTTTATGAAATAGCTCTTTACTAAAAACATAGCGAAATAATAACATATTATCTTAGTTTTCAAATTGATTACCGATGAAATATTATAAATATACTACATTAAAAAGTATTAACAAAACATTAACTGCAGTCATATAAAAATCAAATTTGCTTCTTTTGTAGGTCTTTTTACTTATAAAAATTACTATTTTACTTTCTTTTAATGTAAATTACCGTTTTTATATTGAGTAGTAAACGAAACTTAATAAAAAAAGACAGGAGATTTAACAATTAAATTTCAAAGAGATAAAAAGAGATAATAGTTTAAATTTTAGATGTGATGTTTGTCCAATGTATAAAGAATATTTTTTAATCGTTAAAATTCTTTTCACACGAAAATTTCTACTGATATTTTTCAATTAAAAATAGTCTATTTCTAATGCAAAGTCAATTGGAACACCGATCTGAGCACGCGGGGTGACGTCAAGCAGCGAGTAGCTCCCTATTGGCTACGGGGTGAAATGGCGCAACCTTTAGATATAGTAACCTTGAATCAATCAATTAATTGATTTGACACTATGGTTCATACTCAAATAACATAATTTTCCGCCTTTCTCTGTTTTCTAACAACATTTACAAAACATTTCAATACTTTAAGCATTTCGCGACCACAAGAAATTTTGCAGTAAAGCATTAAAATGACATTAGGAATCTAAAATAAAATTACCATTATGTAACGAAAAAATCATATGCTTGTAAAAAGTACCCTTAGAATTCACAGGGATTTACGCTTTTTATGGTTGTTACTTGAAAAATCTGTTTCAAAATATAAAACTATATTTATTATTAACTCATCATCAAAGTAAAGTATTATACTAATGTGTAAAAAGCAATATTCTGTATTCAAAATAACTCGTGGAAAAGTTTGAATATGTCATACACCGAATGTACGATTTGCTGCTAAAAATTTCTTTTGACAAGAAACTTAGCATGCCATCATTCAAAAATATTTATCAAAAATTAACAAAATTATTTCCCATGTATTACATATCTGTCAGAAAAGTAGAGAAAATTTAAAATTTTTGTTTAGCATCATGATCAAAGTTTTATCTGGAGCTCCTCAGTTATGAGAAGAATAACATATCATATTGGTTAAATACATTTACAGAAATTAAAAGTAAATGAAAAGATAAATTTAATATTTAAATTATGAAAAACACATGACATGAAAAATGATTCACGTATTGTTAAGAATTTAAATTCATACATTCTAAGGTTGAATGCTAAAAATAAGTACCAATTTATTTATTTTTCAGTTTTTTTTTTAATTTTCCTCGTGTATTCCTTTTCTTAATTAAAATTTTTAATAACTATTTTTGAGTAATTATTTGATAAGATCTTATATACAACTTGGATCATATTTTTAAGTATAAATAAAACTGTGATGAGTCCAGGGATCTGTTTAGAAAAACATTGGTTTCTTTAATGGACCCTTCACAAACATTTTATTTTAAAACAGGATGCTTCACAAAATTTTTCAAAACAGTTAGCTTTACACAAAACTTTTGCATTTCTAAACTGAGCTTTTCACAAATTTAATTACTTAAAAGTAAAATCTAATGTGTCACAAAACAGCTGAAGTCGTCAGAGAACCTAATATCAAGATATAGATATGCAAAGCACCTTGTTGAAAATGTATAAACAAGAGCCTGAATATAACGATAATTTCACATTTCCAAAATTAAAAGTAGATTTTTCATAAATGAAAAAAATGAAAAAAAAACTATTCACAATTTCAAAAGTAGGACCCAGAAAGAAAAATCTTAACAGATCCCTGTGAATACAATATTTACATAAATGATCATATATATCCTTCACTACATTTTTAACCTAAAGTTAACTAATTTTTAATAACAAATTTAGCAAAAATTCATATGAAATATCCCCATTACTAAAATCTATACGGTAATTACAACAGTGATGTTTTAACAAGTTAATAAAGCAGCATAACCTGCAATGAAAAGTAGGATTGGCACAATGTTTTCATCAAACTGGGTTTAATCAGTTAAATGTCTTTAATTTTTTTTCTTAAATTTCAAGCTCAAAATTAAGAATGTCTTTCAAATTAATATATTTTGATAGCCAAGTCCTTATTCGCACCGAAAAGAATCATTTAAATATAATCTGATTACTTATTATGTAGAATATAATTTCTAATGACACAAAAATTAAATCAGAGGAATGCTCGATATTATTTACAATATTCACTGCAAAACAAAATATACAATATACCTACTTATAAAAGATTGTCTTGTTAAATAAGATGTTGCTTTCAACATGATTTTGTTGCTGCAAATATTATACACATAAACCGAATCATTAACAGCTGTATTCGTCGGATCACGCAATCTTTATTCGTATTTTTTTGTTTACATCATTGTACTGGTAAAAATCATTTCATCATTTAAAGGTCTTTAAACGCATCTAAATTTATTGATAAATTGCATTTCTTATCTAAATATTTAAATTAATATTTTCGTTTATTATGAAAGGGCTTTTGAATTATTATTCTTTTCTCATTATCAATCAACTGTTCTAGTGAGGTATAATAATCACTGACAGATAACTGTACATCATCATACACTTTAACAATCATGTCAACCTGGTACTTATATTCTAGATTGCTAAAATTCAAATCAAGCGTCTGTGTATAATTTTTCTTATTGAGACAATAA
Organism: Maratus speciosus; assembly: GCA_963932465.1. Lineage (NCBI taxonomy): Eukaryota > Metazoa > Arthropoda > Arachnida > Araneae > Salticidae > Maratus > Maratus speciosus. Next base: position 403,103,725 of record OZ010794.1, on the reverse strand, counting down.
ATTTGAAAAGTTAAATCAGAACTTAGTTCAAGAGGTATGTTAATCCTTGAGAATATCCACTGTATATCATTTTAGAAGATTTAATGCATCTTCTACCTTTTTAGTTTAAATTAAAATCATCGTTGCGAATCCTTGTGAGATATATTATCTTTTCAGAAAGAGAAACCATTGAACACTAGGAACGCACATGAAACGCAGGGGAAACACGTGAAACACTTTCTCGAAAGAAAACATAAGTATAAAATGGATATTATCCAGATGAAAATTATGAACCATGTGCAACTTTATTCGAAACTGCGACTTGAATTCATCAACGATGGGATTTTAAATAACAGAATAAATGGCGCCCGTCACTTTGATTTCTCTTCAATTTAACCGCCTTCGACTGGTCACGTGACCAGCCGTAGTTATGTTAGCGATTTGGCCTGTGTTGAGATGGCTGTGAGTACTATTTCCGTAGCGTGGTATTCTTAATTATTAATTGGTTGAGAGCGCGACCTACGTCATATTTGCATTCCAACACTTCACGCACAAACAGCCGATGCTCGCTGTGTTTCAGCAGTTTCTAGTATTCGATTATCTACAACTTTGTTCATCCCTAAATTACTAGTATGAAGCGATGGCTAATATTCTTGGTGGAAACTGTGCCGTCGAATGATGTTTTAATAAAATGATGAGCTGTCTTTACGTTTTGTCTCAATTATTTCTGGGAACACTTTCACGGAAAATTGTATTCCATGGCCTTCACTCCTCGACTAATAATAATCCTATAAGGTCACTGTGGTAGTCCTAACACGACAGGATTCCAATCTTCTTTATACTAGTACAACAGGATTGAATTTACCTGTTCTGACAACTTATACTACTCTATTACTGCTGATATCGTGACAGCCAGTTACTTCATAACAACTAGAAAAAAATAATCCAATGTTGCCATAATGCAACACACACACACACACACACACACATATATATATATATATATATATATACACACATATATACACACATAATAAGATATTAAAATATTAAAACAACTATTTTTAAGTGTGAAATTAATTTTATTTTGAATTAAATAAGTATTAACTCTCAATGTCTAGTTACGAATATGCCTCTTTTAAGTTTGTTTCTCACCCAGAAAATAATACTTTGAGATATCAAATTGTCATAAACTTTACGATTTAAATTGCATCTACGCAAACTGCAGTTAAATGTGGAAGCATGTAGGTCCGGAATTGTTGGGATTTCGACCACACATCAATCAAAATATATTAAACAATTTACGTTTAAGTTTCCTCCCAATCTGATATTTCACAACCTGGTGGAAGGTCTTCTGATTGTCCTATATTGTTTGTATGTTAATACGAAATGAAAGAGGATAAAAATATTAGGAAATAGTTAAATATTTTATCCGATAGTTAATTTTACTCATAACATCATTTAATATGCAGGGGATCTATTTTATATAAATATCCATATTATGTATATAGAGCATATTTTCTAAATGTTTTTTCATGAAATTCAACTTTTCAAAAAAAGTATTTTATTTTGACAAATCTATTTGAAATATTTTCTTTAAATTTATGCATTTTCAAAATCTACATGCTGTTTCTTCAATTATTTAAAAATTATATTTACTTTTCTTTTTAGAGGTCCAAAAAACAAACTTCTGTTTTCAGAGGAAAAAATAGTTATAACTATGCTCACAATGATCGTAAAAAGTAAAAGCTAATTGTTTTAGTATTTTTACAAGAAAAAAAAAATCTTTCAAATCTAGTGCACAACAACAACAACAACAACAAAAATTGGCGAAAACAATTGCCCAAATTTGGCTTAAACACAGTGGGAATAACTTAATATGTACAAATGTAATAACATTATACGGGTCAATATCTGAAAATTTAACAATTTGCGTCCACTGCCAATAATATTTCATTAGTTATACTAAAACCAAAAACTGAAAAACGTAATATATTGTAACATTTGTTATATCAATTACCATTGACAAATGGAAATATAATGATGCATAAATAATTAGTTTTAAGCTTTAAACAAGCGAAATGATCATTTCAGTCCCTGTCCCCAGGTACAAATATCCAATATTAAATGCATGCTGTGAAAATTTCTATAAATATTATTAAATTTTGCAATTATATATTTATACCTATATATATAAAGTATGGAAAAATATAATTATCCTTTCTTAGTATAGATTGTATAGTAAAATATTGTAGTAAATATATTTGTCCCTGAGGTTGACCATCATCTCAATCCCTCAAAACGCATATTTAGGTTAACAGATACTAGCTGGCGCTGGCAGAATCATTTCCATTGCAACAGCAACTAAAGTTCAACTAGCCACCATGGATGAAGGTAAGTTGTTTTTCTCTTTGTTTCATATTTAGAAATATCTAGTTTCAGTTCTGGATAGGGATGAGTATTTTTTTATAGCATGATTCACATTCCCCTATTTAACTTTTTATTTATAAAAAAAAAAAAAAAGTTTATTGCAACTTTATTTACGTAAGATACAAATGTCACATGGCATATTTAATAATTTACGTGTGGGCAGAATGATTCAACAAAATGGCTGCCTAGCTTTTAAGACAAAAACATCACCTCAGTCCTCATCATCTCAGTCCCAATTATTAGACACTGACTATGGTGTTAACAGACACTTTCTTCCATAAAAGTTTATCCTACGCATAAAATATACATCCTTGATCTCAAAAGACTACAGAATTCAAATGACAAAACATGTATCATAGTATATAATTGTATTTGGAAGTTGGTACTTTAATTCAAAAAAACAAAAATTATGTAGTGAAATTGTCCAGTTTTTAGATATTGACCCATACCAAAAAACATTTTTTAAGATTGTTTAATTATTTAGGAAATTATTTTTTAGTAAGTTAGTTTAAATTTATTCATTTTCTAAGAAAACAAAATTTAAATGCATAAATGTATAAAACAATCTTATTCTGTAAACATGGCATTACATCTAAAGGAAGTTTATCGAACGTCCACTGTATGCTTGTACAAATCTATATACATATAGAAATTGATGTTTTAATAAAATTCTACATACAATATTAAACGGAAGTTTCTTATCAATATGTTAACTAACGAATTATTAACGAATAGCGTGGTTAATCGCTGAAATGAGCTATAACTTTTTGAATCATATTTGGTTATTCTATAAATTCTATTATAATTAGAACAGGTTATGAATAATGGATTTCGAATAGAACTCCGTAATTCATATATTATAAAATTTTATTCTAAAAGCAATCTTATTCTGTAAACATGGCATTACATCTAAAGGAAGTTTATCGAACGTCCACTGTATGCTTGTACAAATCTATATACATATAGAAATTGATGTTTTAATAAAATTCTACATACAATATTAAACGGAAGTTTCTTATCAATATGTTAACTAACGAATTATTAACGAATAGCGTGGTTAATCGCTGAAATGAGCTATAACTTTTTGAATCATATTTGGTTATTCTATAAATTCTATTATAATTAGAACAGGTTATGAATAATGGATTTCGAATAGAACTCCGTAATTCATATATTATAAAATTTTATTCTAAAAGAATTGTAACCCATTAAAAAATAACGGGTTTCGGAACAATTTCTGAAAACTTCAGATATTGGGAATCCATGTTCCACTAATTAGTTTTTGACTTCTGTTTAAAACATTGCACACATTGCGCTTTGTTTTGAAACTATTAATATGAATTTATGATTAAGATTTAAAGTTTCTACATTTGTATAATTGATAAACAATTTCACGGATTTTCTGCTAGTTTAGTATACAAAGTAAAAAAAAAAAAAAAAAAAAAAAAAAAAAAAAATGTTGTGGTTTTTCCTACACTTTGTGTTGTATTTTTTCAAGCGACAGCAACTATTAAATTTAAAGAAACTGTGTTAACAGACGTGGTGCTAGCCTCTTTTTTGTAAAATACAGTTTTTTTTCTTTTTTTACAGTGTAAAAAATATTTTTTTTCAAGATTCAAATATGATATCAAATTTCAGTGCTTGTGTTGAAAAGTTGAAAGTTTAATACTACTTAAATATGATGATGTCCGCTTAAGTTAATTTTTTAGCACATAATGAAAAAAGACATAATTCTCATTTAAATTCATAGATCCGTTTTTCTGTTAAGTATTTGGAAAATAAATTGTATGGTGTGATATTTTATGTATTTATAAATTTATTTATTATCTAACTGTATAATATATCGCTGTTAATGATGTTAAATAAATCGTATCAAACTGTGTCTCATTTAGGAACAAATTTTAATGAAATTGTATTACATTTATTAAACACGCTTTCATTTTTTTTATATTTTTATGAGTGTATTTATTTTTCCACATATTTAAAATATTTTTTATTCTGTTCTTTATCAATAATTTTAATAGTTACTACACAGAAATTCTTATACACATATTCAACTTTAAATCTCTGTTAATATATTTAAAAATATTACTAAAATTTGGAATATACATTTACAATAAGTTTCAAAAATAAGAAACAATACTTTATCATTTTATTTTTTGCATTGTGTTCATGCTCAGTTGAGTTTCGATAATATTCACTGCTGGATTCTGATTTATAAAATATGAAGCTATTTTAAAATTTAAATAAAAAGTGTTACAATGAAGTGAACCGAATTTCTGTAGAATTGAAAATAAATATTTAGATATTCAAACAATGGAATATTTTGAAGTAAAATGTCTGGAAATATTCCACTGGCTGAATTTGTTTGAATTGTACTTTAAAAGAAAAGTTTAAAAAAAAGTTCTTCCTGTTTTCTTAAGGTTTTTATGATCTAAAAATGAAAAAGGAATCCATATTACACTTTTCATAAAGTTTTAAAGAGTAAAATGACAAATTTTGAAGAATAAGAATGTTTTATAAAAATATGTGCATAGAATTAAGGACTTCGTGTTTTTTAACAGTTAGGTTTTTAAGCCATTACATTAAAAAAAAATGGCCTACTATGTTGTTTTTTTCTTTGTATTTTGTGATAAAAACGTGTTTTGCTAAAGAATTTTCAACAAAAAATTATTTTATTAGCCAAATCAAAAAAGGTATTGAATTTGTTTCAGCGTATATGAAATATTATTATAATTATTATTAGTCTTCCTAACAGATATATTTTAACTTTAAGCATTTTGCATTTGAAAAGAATAGCATGGAACATGAATATACTATTAATTTTACTTTAATAACTAAAATTTTTAATTGAAATTTACTGATGTTAATAATCAAGCTTCGTGAGCTCATTACGTGTCACGTGACTCTCGGCGCGAAGGGATAATTCATTCAAATGAAAAATATATAATGAGCTTGCTAAAATTCAAACTCGGTTAATTCAAACGGAGCGGTGAGTCATTTCGAACTAATCTGTAAGTCCCGAAAATTTTGAACTGCAAGTAATATTAAAATTCATTTGATTATTTCAGATTCTTTTAAACATAAAAGTTAATTTAAACTTAAAGTTTTAATACCATAAAAAAGAAAGAAAATAACTCTAACGTTTTTAGTTTATATTCAAATCTGCTAACGCCCTTAACCACTACACCACAAAAGTCCTTTGCAGCTTTTTTTAATCTTCTTGCACCAGTTATCTATAATTGAATTATTTTATTAAATGTTTTAGCGCCCTTGGCTGGTATATCTAAGTTCCAATGCAATAGAAGAATCATTAAATAATATAATTGTACAAGTATAATGCAATTTTAAAACATTGAATATTGATTAAAACCCTCCATAATTACATTACATCCTATACATAGTTAAGTTTTATATATCACGTTTTAAAAAAAAACATCCTTTTTTTAGCATTAAAGAAATAAAGAGAAAAAGCATAAAAATTTTGTAATATTTTTGGTAGCTGTAATATTGTTGGTTTCTCTTCAAGTCTGCTAACGCCTTTAACCACTACACCACAAATGTCCTTTGCAGTTTTTTTAATCTTCTTGTACCGGTTATCTATAATTGAATTATTTTATTAGTTGTTTTAGCGCCCTAGACTGGTATATCTAAGTTTCAGTGCAATAGAAGAATCATTAAATAATATAATTCTACATATATAATGTATTTATAAAACAGTGGATATTGATTAAACCCCTCCATAATTACATTATATCATATACGTAGTTAAGCTTTACACATCATGTTTAAAAAAGAAAAAAACGTCCTTTTTTAGCATTAAAGAAATGCACAGAAAAAGTATAAAAATTTTGCCATTTTTCTAGGCAGTCAGAAGGTTTAATAAATAACTGTATTGTTTTAACAAAGAAAAACCTTACATTAACAATTACTCATATGAGCCATGACCAATACTGACGATTTTATGCGTCACTTATACGTGACACTCGCTGCGTATAATTTAAGAATTCAAATAAAAAATCAACAATATGTGCAATTAATATTTTGAATATTTGTATTCAAATGCAACGTTCAATAGAACTCGAATGTCCATAAGAAATATAAAGAAAAGATGATAAACTACAGAAAGCGACTCCCCCCCCCCCCTCCAAAAAAAAAAAAAAAAAAAAAAAAAACTACAGTAGCTCTCTTTTTCTTTCAGAAACGTGATTCATTTTTATTACAAGTTGTAGTTATTTACATATTTGACTTGCTTCTATCTCATTCTTGTTACAGCTAGTTTATTTACGACAAAGGTAATATGTATATATGTAATAATAAAAATTTTCGCCCTTTTATCTTAAATAAACTATTCCAAATTATTATAATATCTACCTTTTTACCTAGCTTTAATAATATCTTAAATATCTTTTATGTTTTTTCTATGCTTTAAATTCGTATTCTTTTATTATTCGAAAAACCTTAATTCCATTCGTAGCTTACTTCTTAAAAATTCGCTAAATTGCTTTATTTCATTTTATTCTGAGACTAAATTCTTTTTCTCGAATGTATTTAATATAATTTATTCTTTTCGTTCGATATCCCGTAAGGCAATGCAAGCCTCCTGTTTTCTCAATAAAACTGACGCGTCAATTATTAAATCCCTGTAAAAACGACAAACACTCCCCACCCTTTGCTCCGGAGTTAGCCAATCACTGACATGTCTTCCCTTCGCTTCCCTCCTTCCACGTAACTGGATTGGCCTTCTTTTGGATCGGTATACGTGCGCGTGTCCGTTTCGCAAGAATTTAACCTGTTGCATTGGGTGGGAGCGACATAATTTTACGATTATTGTTTTGCTTCAAAACCCGCTGTCGCCTGGAGAGCTTTGTTTCTTGCATTTTCATCAAGTTGTTCTAATTTTTAACATCTAGAAGTGTATATTTACGATGTAGCAACGACCTGTTTATGGGTAGCATCATTTCTAGTGGAGTTGGTGCAGTTTATGATCACTTAATAACTAATTGATGCATCTATTGGCTTCAGTTATTATTTTCGGGAAAACTACCAATAGACGTCGGCCTGATCTTCCACCCTGAAAATAATTTCACGACTGCAAAACTTTGATTTCTCGGTTGAGTTAAATAACGAGTGCTTAAGACCGATATGTTTATATCATACTAGTGAATTCATATCACACACACACACACACACACACACACATATATATATATATATATATATATAGTAACTTTAACATGTTTAAAAAAATTCAAATTTTAGAATATATATATATTTTCAAATGTTACATATATTTTTACTCTATGTTGATAGCGTGAAATGACATTTTCTTTTTTGAAACAATCAATTTGTAGTTCGGTTAATTTGAGCTGTTTTGTTGGTTTTTGTATGTTGAAATTATCAGTTGCGACTGTAATGGCAGAGGAGAGATAGACGCATTTAGTGATATTTTAGAAGCTGGTTGTTTCTTCATCGTTTTAAATTACTCTTGAATATTAACTAACGTGTCAATGATTTTAATCGAATTATTTAAATCAGTGATTAAATCGTTATTTTAATCAAATGATAATATAAAAAAAATTACTGATTAAAATCAGAAATTTTCTAAGTATTTAAAATGACATAAAGAAATATTAAAATCTATGGCGAACGTAATTTTGAAGGTTTCTTTATATGTATTGTGCCTTATAAATAAATGTTTAATAATTATTAATTTTAATCATTGTTAAAATTTTTATGTTAAATTCGGTTATAAACAATTTTAATAAATCTAAATATCGGTAGTGTATAATATAGTTTTAGATAACTAGCAGTCTCTGCTCCCAATGAGCTACTCCCGCCAACCCCCGTCTAGACACCGCAGACTCTAAAAACACACTAATTTGATCTACTTTAAAAAAGATTATGGAAGAATAAATCATAATAAAACTACTAGTGGCGATTTTCTGTAATCGGGATTCCATTCATTCCTCTTTAGGTTAAGGATTTTAAGGCCGGATCAATAGCTGCCGAGACGTTTAACGTCTGTTTTCGTGATTGGGTACATAAGATCAACTCACCCAATAATTCAAAATTAGCTTGTATAAAATAGCTTAGTAAACAATTTTATAAAGACGCTATACATATTTATTTTAAATAAGACATGTTAAATGTATCGTTTTAAATATGACGTAATTTGCACCAGAGTTTTGTTTCTCATTTTAATGTTCACATAAAAATAATGTTTAGGGCCCATAAAAGCCAAACTAGAGCGGTGTGACGATAGTACCTGCGAATTTGCTGGTATTTTAAACGTTAAAAATACATGAGTATTACTGAATTTGTAATTATGCCATAATAAAATAATTATTTTTAGTCAACATTGTGATTAATTAAATTGTATGTTTTGGGATAAGATCATAACTGGTTTAAAATTTCTTAAACGGAACCTCTCCAAAAAAATTACTGTCTTTAAAAAATATTGCTTAATAATTTGTATTTATAGTTTATTAAATGAAATACGTACATTTTTGTAGTAAAACGCAATACTATTGCCGTGCTATCTTCTGAATTATTTTTATTTATGTCATAAAATAACATTAAACTATGCATTTTTCCTGAAACTTGGACATTGTGATTTTATAAAATATATATATTATTTTTTGTTAAGTAACAGAAGTATAGGAATTATAAATGATATTGTAAAGAATGAACGCTGAAGAATAATGGTTACATTATCATGCAGTGTTACGCTTTCGAATTGATTTTATGTGTCTTGATATATGATAATCAAGAATACTTCTCAAGTGAGACAATCTATTAAGATAAAGAAACTTAAGAAAAGGGACTGAATAAAAAGAAAATTAAGGAAAGTGTAAAGATAAATATTCTTTTGAAACAAGTTAAGAAGATCGATCTACTCTGCAACAATTACAAGTAGAGGAACACTTCCGGAAGGAATGGAGTACTTCAAAGAAGTACAATGAAAACAGAATACGTGTTTGTATAGAAATAAAACATTCGAACTTAAGGCCTTTGATATGCAACTTATGGGTTTTCTGGTAGAATAACAATATAAAGAAAAATATTTTTTTTTAATTCAGTTGTATTGATGAAGTAAAATACATTTTCTCACAATATATATTTTACGAGAATCTTCTGAATATGAGATATTCTTTGGCAGTCCAGGATTTTTTTCTGACAAATATAACTTTTAATAATATTTGAAATTAAGTTTAAGTTATATATATTCTTTGCATTCTATCTTGCCGATACATTAATTAAAGATTTACCTGAATTCCATTTCAGTCAAATAAGATTTCTAATGTGCACCAGAAAAATTATGTTACCCTTTATTAAATAATTTTAATCACTCATTATGAAAAATATGTTATTATGTATATATACATATAATTAAATGTATATGGACAAGATATGACATGCATAAGGACTTTCGAAAAAACTTTGTCTTTCTTGTTCAGGCGCAAAGTTGACTTGCCACCAGTTAGCAAGACTGCATTCCATTTCCATCACCAGCTCCCAGTCTTCCTTCAGATTTTACAATCTGCACTACGAATGTTGAAGAAAGATGAAGTTCTTTAAAAAGGCGTTCAGCATTTCTTATTTTTATAGTGTTATTAAGACGTTTTCAGCTTTATGTGTATCTTACCTGTTTGGCTAACATTTTGTGTGCTTACCTCTTATTAAAATCATTTTAATCTAGTCGCATTTATGAATCAATGTTTAAATCGACAGTTCAATTCTAATTTAATATTTATTCTACTCCTTTGTTTATTATCTGTTTTAATAAAAAACGCTCATCATATTGTCACAGATTCCGTGTATTGCAACTTACTGAAACCTCGATAAAGGAAATTACTCATTTTCATTTCTAAAAAAATAAATTAAAAAAAATAAATTAAGTGACAAATTTTAGGCAATTCATGTTATAGTTTATTATGTCTGATATAATGGGATATTTCGAATATTTATAAATAAATTTATCAGTGTCGATAATAAAGTGCACATTAAAATATAAACGTCTCCATACTAAATTCTGCAGAAATTATGACAGTATTTTGTTTTCGTAAAAAAAAGTTCTTAACTCTGGGATTAGACTTTTAACTCCTTACATATCAATAAAATCGTATTTAATACAGACTCTCATATTAAGCGATTTCTTGATTGTGATATAATGTAAATTTTACTCCTTAGGTTACCGTTAATTTTAATACAAAAAAAAAAAATACACATATCTTTTCATATTGCCAGACATTGTAAAATCTTTGATAAAAGAATTTTTTTCAATTTAATGTCCGTCAAGAAATTTTTTAACAGATTCTAGACAATTTAAGTTATATTTTAGAAAATATATTCTTTTTATCTTTTTCATTGGAAAACATAGTGAATCGATAAATAAGCGTATAGAAAAATGTAAATAATTACAATATTTCATTTCCTATAAATTTTAGAAATAACCTTTTAATTGCTTGCCAATTATTAAAATTCTTTTTAACCGAGACTCTCATGCTATCTGATATATCGATTTTCCTCTAAGATTTCCCATACCCTCAATACTATCTTTTAATGAAAGATCTCTTTTCATATTAGATGTTTTCTGCCAACTGAATCTTGCATAATCATTGGTTAATTTTCTGAAATTTATTTCCGACAGATTTAGACAGATTTCACCAAAGTATGTTATACTTTAGTAAATCGTATTTTAAAAACTGTTATAATCTAATAATTTTATATTGTATCAATGTTTCAATTTTTAACGATATTAAATTTGTGAGTTAAAAATTTAATTGTTTATGTATAAATAAAATGCATTACTAGACATTCAAGAACAGTAAGCTAAAAACGAAAATTTGACATTTAAGTGTAGTAATTTTAGAATTATTTTTAGAAATACAATTTTAAATAATTGCAATCATCAAAATCTTGTATATTCAAAGACAAACAAAGTATTTTATCGATATGTCATCTTTGAAAACAGTTCTTCTTGTGTTTCCAATTACACTTTCAATTGCATTAACTGACAATAAACTTATTTTACATTTAGTCTACCATAGTTGACAGATTCCAATAATTTACGTTATTTTTTATATATATTGTTTAAAAAATAGGTTATAAACTCATAATCACATGTTATATCAATATTTCGTTGACAATTCAAATTAAGACTTGAACTTTCTTTTCGTCAGATATCAATAAAATTCAATTTCAATATTTAAGAACAGCCTAGTTCTAAGTGGAAACTCATATGCAAAAAGAATCAATATGAAATATTTTTTAGAAATAAAATTTTATGAAAAGTAGAGTAGACCGGGGCTAGTTGACCCAGTCGCGATATTTTTTAAACTTTGCGGTAGATGGCATTGTCAGTCCAGCCAAGTGTGCGTTGTTGCACTTTTCTCCTCCAACATCAGCACCATTGAAGTCGGAGCGTCCGTTAAAGAATTATTGAGAATTTTCTAAATTTTGGAAAGGTGAGTAAATTTCCTCTCTTATAAATAATCTTTTTTTATTTGTATGTAGATTACATTTTAGGTTTTGATATATAATAATTCAGAAAAATAATTGTTCGTAGTTATTGTAGAGCATGGTTTTTCATTGAAATACTTTCAGAATAATTCCTTATAGTCATGAAAAACAAAAATGTCAATACGGGGTTAATTGGCCCATTTTACACGGGTCATGTTGGACCGCCGGGCCAACTTACCCCGTAGGAATTTGGCTCTGTCGTATTGGAATTTTGATATATTTAATGAATTATTTTAATAAACATTTATCATGTTTTAATTGATTTATTATTAATTAATAGTAAGGAATTATTTTATTAATTGGATTCCTGGTTATTTCATTCAATCTTTTTAAAAAATGAAGTTATAACATTGTTTACCTCCTCCCCAAATTAAATCAGTTGCTCCTGTTGTACAAAAACATATATAACTTTCATAATTATAGAAAAATCTCTGTTGGCTTGACTTACAGGCACAGGCAGACTTCAAAGTTAAGTACTAATTTTACGAAGAATTTAACGGATTAAGGGAAATGTGGTTTTTTTTTCTTATACAACCTCACCCCCCCCCCACACACACACACTTTTTTTAGTTTTTAATTTCTTTTTGCTGTAAGAGTTGCTCTTATGAAAAGCTTGTCAATACAAAAATTGTAGATCATATTAAGATGATTTGTGATAAATTTAAGTGAATTGAAGAAGTTGGGAATTTTTGTTCTTCTGAAAACTTATTTTTTGCACTCCTTGAAGCCATTTTTAATTATATCAAAAATCTGTCATGCATAATTTTTTAGCCCTTTTCCTAGAAGTTTTGAAAACTTTAAACTGATTGGATATGTTATCGTGTACATAGAAAAGTAATATATGTATAAAGTTTCGAACTGGGTCTAATTTTAGGATCTAAGGTCATGATCAGTGTAGATCTGCAAAAGTTTTTCAAAAATTCCAACATATGGGAGATTGCAATAGGTAGTATTGCTTAAGAAATCTACCTAAAAGTTCGGCCTCCTAGTGTTACATACTACAGCTAAAAGTAACAAATCTAACAATCAAAACCTATCCGACTCTGATATTTCTCAATTATTAATAAAATCCCCTTGTTCCCCCGTCCAGAGAAGAGTTTGCCACAAATAATCCTTTAATAACATCGCATTTTATGAAGTGAAACCCTCTTACCTGGGTACTTATTCGTTGAAACTAAATCATCCTTTCTCTCTTCATAATCCATAAAAAGGGCAGTTTCAGAAAAAAAAAAATAATTATCAAAAGCTATATTTTCCTTTAAGAGACATGTTGTCCCTTTCACAGAGAGAATAGAACTACACTTCCCTATCCGTTGATAAAGATCAGTAGTTCAAACAAAAAATATAAAAAAATGATATCATCCAACATTATTATATCAAGCAAATTAATATATACTAACTTATTAGATTACCTAAATCTCATTATACCAATAATAAATCATGAATGCAATCAATAATATGTACATTTCATGATAAACAAACTGTGTTATTTAATACTTAATTAGGAATTAAAATTTTATATAAACGAAAATTATCATTATTTCACAGTAGCCGGCATTAGCCAAAGCATCATCAAGAACATTACATTTTACTGACAGAAATTTGAAGGAAATGATGCGCTAGAGAAACATAATAAACGAAAGAAAAGAATTATTGCACTTAACAGATGTACAGAGGCCTTGATACAATTTATTTATCATCTGGTGTTTATACTAAATCCCCTAATTAAGGATGAATGATATTTTAATTAATGTACTCTAAGATTTACGGTGTTTTAACACTTAGCATGACCTTATTAAAATTTATTACTGTTACGTAAGGCATTAAAGACTTTTTTATGAGAAAATAAGTTCAAATTTTAAAGCAATTTTTCGTCGAAGTTAATAATTTGAATAAGTCACAGTTTTAATATTTAAAATTTTTATTTTAATTTTGGAGGCTACATTGTGTTTTTGTTCGCAAGAAATAAAAATTAAGATTTGGTAAATTTGGTAAGATTTGGATTTCTTTCTTCACTATCAGAACATTAAAATGTGTCGTCAAAAGTGTCGGGCCAACTCACCCCGCAATCGGGCAGGTTGGCCCAAGCGACTTTGTGTCAGTTTGAGCTTCTTAACTAATACTTATTGTTAATATTTTCAAGTTTTATTATTGCGACTTCTTTCTGAAAGTTCACTGATAGTGGTAACATAAAAAGAAATTTAAAATGTTGAATTGTAATTTTTTTTAAATTATTGGAAGAAAAAGCTGGCCAACTAGCCCCGGTCTACCCTACTCGATAAACTCAAAGATAACTTAATACTTCACAATTTTTATCGTTTTTATTTTTATTTTAAAAACAGTTCCTGACTTTGAAATAAAACTTTCAAATGCTTATCTGTCAATAAAAATTAAATAAAACAAGTGTATCATACTAATCGATGTATCAATTCTAATATAATATTTCGCCTTACCCTTGGAGTATACTATGAATTAAAGAAAAAAGGTATTCCAAATTGTCATATTTTCAACGAATTTATGAAATAATTTCACAATTTTACTTCTGTCGAGTGAAATTTTATTTTAAATTTGTATAAAATTGTATTTAAAACTCTTTTATAAACTGATAATCAGATAGTATGCCATTCTTTCATTTTTAGAAAAAGTTCTATTGGAATTTGGAATTGAACTTAAGTTATCTTTCTGACCAATAAAATCCAATTCAAACATTCAAGAACAGTGAAGCTCAAAACTGAAATTTCTCATATAAATCATTTCAGAAATAGTACAACTTTTATTAATAGTACTCATTAAAAGATTGCCGTCTTAAAATATAGAGCTGCAGCAGTTTCATGAATATTTCATTTTTGAAAACTGTGATTCTGTGAGATTCGTTATAATATATGGTAGTAATCTTAAAAAAGGGTCTCAACGAACTACGGCGGCTTATAAGACTGACTTCTCCAGTTCGGTAGAAAGTTATGTATTTTCTACATGATTTTTCTGTAGAAAAATCTTTTAAACCTTTCAACTGACTGGCACATGTTTTTTTCAGTTCCCACAAATCATAATAAATAAGCTGTGTACAAAAATGTTTTTGCTTTTATAGAATTATGTTATGAAAAATATATTGAATGAAAGGATATGAAAGCCAGTAAACATCGTGGTGCTATTAATATATATATATATATATATATATATATATATATATATATATATATGCCCTTGGATTTATAAGCTTTTTTATGAAAATAGAGAAAAGTCTCCGATCGGTCATAGGGTTAATTGTAATTAAAACTATGAAATACTTGATAACATATAGCAAAACTATTCTAATTGGTATAAATTCATATTAGCTGTAATTTTCCAAACTGCGCGAAGAATGTCCAGGCCAGGATTCAAACCAGGAATATCTTTGCTGAAGTTGCCAGTGCTCTGCCACTGAGCTATCCCAGACTACCCTGGAGGACTTAATTCACCAAAATAATCTTATTGGATCACAGTATCTGATCTGTTATGTGAGTCAGCTCAACAGAATAAATCGCAGGTAATAGAACTCTATTAAATCCTGGATACATAATTACACTAGATTAATTTTCACCCATTAGGAAAATTGCTACTCATATGGATTAATTAATTGTCATTTCAAATTATATTTATTTAAAAATAAAGGAATGTTATAATATGTTTAAGTATGTCAAACATGATTTGAATTATTTATAGTTTAGTTCTTTACATCTGAAAACTTTTAAAACTATGAAATAATTATTACTATTATGTGTGTCATTCAATTGTAAATTTCTAAGAATTCTAACAGTAGTTTATATTACCACCCTTAAAAACACGTTTTGAGATAAGTTTAAACATTTTAGGTTACGGTAAAAATAAATAGAATGTACTAAGTAAAGATTAATAAAACCATTTGTGTAATCTGTATAATTTAAATAATCGCATTTGCCTACTTCTAAACGCAGTTCCATATTCCAAGCTCTTTCCTTATTATTGTTAGTTTTGTATTAAATTTTGACTTTGTGCTTAGCATTTCTTCTTAACCCCTTAATTCTCGCTCCCGTCAATATCACGGGCTGAGGTGTCGTTCATTATTTCTCGTGCCCGTCATATTTCCGGGCTGTAGGTTTAATTGCTGGAAATACTTCTGAAACCAGAAATAATTAATTCGCATTTCCGTGTGATGTCTTTGAATATTATCGTTTGGGCTTGGTTTTTGGCGCTGATTGTGATGTTGGACTTTGTATTGCATATTTCGAAATATATCACACTCAAAAAATTATTAATAATCAAAATTTAATGTGTATATATTTCAAATATTATTTATAAAAGTTTGTGTGATGATGATAAATAGAGATCTAAGATATGAAATAAAAAGTCTTATTCGCATTAATTTGCATGGTGCAAAACAAACATTAAGACACATATTTCTCGTATGATGGATTTTCTAGAAATGTGGATTTGTTCTATAACATCTTTCTTTTTTTAGCCTTTAAAAAAACTAATTGCATATGTTATTTTGAAATCTTATCATTATTCAATTTTTGTAAAAAAAAAAAAAAAAAAAAAAAAAAAAAATAGGTACTTTTTTTGAAATATTTTGCGATACTTAAGGGGTTAAATTCCACCAAGTTTTACAAATTAATATCGTGTTGTAAGTAGTTGAAAGTAATGAAATACAATTATATTTGAATGATAAACATACATTAAAAGTACTAATAAACTAACATTAATTCTGCGCTATAACAGTAATTATTTATATTTTATAAACTACCGTTTAGTCAAAATCCATGTTTACATTAGAAAAATTTTACTTTAAAATTTACATAAAAATGTATAATTTCTTCTTTATTGCAATATTTCTTATGTGTATAAATATATTATTATTTTTAAATTCAGATTGCATTGTAACATATTTGACATTAAAAAAAGGTTGAATGTGATTGTTTATAATTAATTATCTACTATTTTGGCTGTAAAAAAGAATCACTGCTCTTTTTACCTGTAATCACACACTTTATATGATAAATAAAAATTTCACGAAAGCAGCAAATTTTGTATACATACAATATAACACGTTATTTTCTAAGTAATGTGTTACGTGATAGGAACAAAGTCTGTCAGCCTTTTTTTATTTGCATTCTGTTTCACTTTCGTTTCTTCCAATCTGATCAAAGATTCTGCACTGCATCCTTGCTTCTTGTTGAAGTCAGAATCCTTCTACTTTTTATGCGAATACCCAGGATTTACGATTGAATAAAGTTACAAGGACACGCACGAATTTCTAAGAAAAGATAATTTCTTAAATAAAACAGAAAGAAAATTTTATTCTCCTGCCTAAAATGTTATATAAATACATATGTATATATATAGAGAAAGAGAAAGAGAGAGACAGAGATATATTAATAACATATATATATAAAATACTAATGAAACGAACGTACATAAAGAATTTGTGTAACAATTTATTGAACGACTAATACCTCAATTCGAATATATGAATGAATTAATCGAATGCTTAAATTGATTATTTGTTGTATATTTTTGAATGAATGAATAAATTAATGAATTTCTAGCCAATGAATGAATGAATGAAGAAAACATGGAAGGACAGATATATAGGTAGATAGATAAATATACCGATAGAGAGACAATCAGGCAGACATATAGACAGACAGAACAATAGATCGACAGACTCCTAGATAGATAATAACCAGATTCATATATAGATAGACAGACGAATAGGTAGATAAACAAACAAACATATAAAAAAATATGTTGGTCTGAAGGGCGCAGACAGCAGAGTTTCCTAGTATATACCTATATATGTATATACATATATATGCAAACAAAGATATATACAGGGTACCCGAAAAGTCTTGAAACAATCGAATAACTCAAGAAATACACACCGGATTGAAAAAGGAAAAAAAAAACACGTGTTAAATATTTTTAGGAAAGTTATACAGTGATGGCAAAGTCGACCCCCCATCCCAACTCGTGGTTTTCAGAGGGCGTCTAACTTTAAAATCTATAAATGAGACCCCCCCCCCCCCCACCCGTACATTTTTTTTA
This sequence comes from Maratus speciosus, assembly GCA_963932465.1. Classification (NCBI taxonomy): domain Eukaryota; kingdom Metazoa; phylum Arthropoda; class Arachnida; order Araneae; family Salticidae; genus Maratus; species Maratus speciosus. The sequence continues at coordinate 403,085,728 of OZ010794.1, read as the reverse complement.
TAGCATATTCGGATATTCGGATTCTACGAGAAAAATATAGTCCAGGCAATAGAGACCGTATAGGGACTGTGCCTAGCAAAATTCACGGTAGTTCTAGAAAAAAGATTACTCTATGTTTTTTGGGTCGCTGAATCCGAATCTGTAACTTCCCACCCAAATTTCCCCCGTCAACCCCCCAAAATTTTGGTAAAATGCCTCCCAAAAAAGGTTTTTATTAAAAAAATTAATTTTTTTATTGTTTTAAGGGAAAAGTATCTAGAAATTAGGAAAGTAAACAAAATTTGCAACAAATAACTTGTATGACAATATGACGTAGGATGAATGGGGAGGGGGGATCTGCCTCGGAACATGTGCCGCGGTGCTGCGTGGACAAAGGTGCACAATTTCACTTAACCGCTGAAATCGTTTGCATTCGCCTTCCCGTCTCCCCTCCAAACTTTCCCTTTAAGGTTTACTTTAAGTATTTTGGGTTCCTGAATCCGAATTTTTAACCTCCCCCAAAACTTTTCCACCCCGCAACCCCCCCTCCCCAAATAGTTGTTTTTAGATTAAATTTTTTATTGTTTTAGGGGAAAAGTATGTAGAAATTCAGAAAGTACACAAAAACTTGCAATAAATAGGAATATGACATTATGATGTAGGATGAACGGGGAGGGGAGGGCTGCCTCTGAACATGCACTGCGGCTTTACGTGCACTAAGTTATGGAAGTCCAGGCAATAGGGAATTTTACCTTGCAAAATTATTACTAGTTCTGGATTTCGACTCACTTTATGTTTTTTGGGTAGCTGAATCCGAATTAGTAACTTCCCCCCCCCCCCCAAAAAAAAAAATTGATTTTTTGAAAAAATTTGGTTTTTGAGAACAGTGTGCGGGAATGTTCCGAGGCAGCCCCCACTCTCATCGTTTATTCTACGTGATAATGTATATACCCTATTTGTTGCAAATTTTGTCTATTTTCTGAATTTTTACATACTTTTCACCTAAAACAATAAAAAATTTAATTTAAAAACAACTATTTTTTTTTTGGGGGGGGGGGGTTGCGGGGGGGGGGAATTTTGGGGGGAAGTTAAAAATTCGGATTCAGATACCTAAGAAACTTAAAGTAAACCTTACAGGGAAAGTTCGGAGGGGAGACGCGAGGGCGAATATAAACGATGTGAGTGGTTAAGTGAAATTGCTAACATTGTCCACGCAGCACCGCGGCGCATGTTCTGAGGCAGATTCCCCCTCCCCATTCATCCTACGTCATAATGTCATATATGTTATTTGTTTCAAATTTTGTCTACTTTCTGAATTACTAGATACTTTTCCCCTAAAACAATAAAAAATTTGAATTTTTTAAGAAAAACATTTTTTGGGGGGCATTTTAACAAAATTTGGGGGGTTGCCAAGGGAAATTTTGGTGGGAAGTTACAAATTCGGATTCAGCGGCCCAAAAAAACATAAAGTAAGCCGATTTCAAGAACTACAATTAATTCTGTTAGGTAAAATCCCCTATTGCCTGGACTAATACGTAACTTAAATTTTCTAGCTCACATTTTTTTTTTCGGATCATCGTAGATAGCGATGAAATCGATCAAAATACGATCAGATTTATTTCCTAAGAAGGAAATTCTATTATTCATTAAATTTTTTATTTTAAAATTTGTAAAATAGAGAATAAACAGAAAAATGTTATTTCCCTCACTACATCATGTGTGCGAAGCAGATTAATGCTTAAATTCTAAATTAATACACTAGTTTAAGCATTACCTAAAAGCAACTACTTGGTCGTAGAAACTTCTTGTTCGCTTCGGATGCGTAGTTTAACGTGAGTCCCCTTGAATCTTACGATTTGGTGTGCTGAACAGGTGCTGAATAGGTGAGCAGCATTGGGGGGTTTCCTAGCTGTGATCAGCTTAACACCCAGCTAAATAATGAAATGACTTACATTTACGTGAGCCATTGGGAAAGGGGGGGGGGGGATAAATACAAAAGATACTCATTGTTTCTGGTAGAAACCGAATAAGCAACTATAAGTGGGTGGTTCTCATTCAATTTTTCAAAGTTAAACCATCTGTGACCTGAAGGGGATAATGTGGGCGGGATTAATTTTAGCGTCCCTGAATATTTTTTAATTAAAAATATTTAATAGGTATTTTTCTGTTTTAAAATCCAATGTGTATTTCTCGAGATATTCTACCATTTCCATGCTCTTCAAACAACCTGTATATCGATATATACACAAAAAAAGATATTGCTTTAGAAAAGAAATATATACAACGATTTATTAGAATTTTTTTACTTTTTATTAAAAGTAATTGCTTATAATAAACAAGTTATTTTATGACTTCTTAAAAGTGAACTGTGATTCCGTATTATTCTAACTCTCATGTTATAATATACAAATTATCTATAAAAAATGAAAAAAAGGAAATTACTTCTTTATAATTATCTGGAATTAATGAGAAATTATGAGAATTTACCGTTATATATAATTCCTTTTAAGTTGAATGATTTCAGTTTAGTTGAATGGTTCTTGTGTAAAAATGTTTTTGTTTTAGGAGTAATTGGAGTGAAAAGAAGTAGTATTTCTAAAAATTCAAAGAGATCAAGAATAACATTTTGTGATCTTAAATATTATTATTAATTATCTTATAAAACCAGTGTATAAATTGGATTTAAATACCGTAATGACTTCACATTTTACGAAAACAACCTAAAAAAAATTTTTAGAGCGATTTCCGATAAAAGGATTATAAAGTATATAATATCGAGAAATTCGTTTTTTTTATATATTTATTTTACAATCCAAGTGATTTCTTAAATTTCTTATTGCTTATCCGAAAACAAGGGTGGTACAATCTGAAACAGCCAACCTTTCACTAATCTTCAGTAATAGCTGAATTAATTTGACACAGGTTAAACACTTCCGAACCGAAAAATTTATTTCGCGAATCTATATTTATTTAATTCAAGGTTTCTACGTGGAACACATTTAATTTAATTTCTTTAAAATTTTTCTGGTTCGAAACTTGATAAACCAGGATCAAATTAATGCACGTATTACGGAAGATTAGTTTGAGATTGGCACCTATGGATATGTGACCTCATTTATTCATTAATTTATAAAACGTCCATCTTTAAATGTTAATAGAAAATTGAAGTTGTATGTGCTTATAACAATTAATTTACAAAAAAGTATCAGTTTACAAAGATATTTTTGCACAGAAGACGTTTATTTACGCATTTCAAAGAATAACATCAGTCTTAGTCGACAAAGTTCAGTCGCACAGGTTGCACTTGCCCTGCTACAGTTTGAGTAAGAAATTACATTAATAGCATTTCACAGGTTTAGATATTTTCTTTTGCTCTATACTTAATGTTTTCAGTTTAGATGAATATGTTTCATCTTAATATTGTTTTTTTGTTTTATTTTCTTTTAGGAATAATGAGATGAACAATATTTATGATCAATAAGTAGGCGTATTTCCAGTTATTGAATTATGAAGACCTGTCGAGCTTTGGGTTGCACTAAATTTGCCAGATTAGGTCACAAACAAGTAACTGGTGACTTGACAGAAAGTAATAATCACTGTGGATTACCATAACGTTTTAACTTATAAAACTTGGGATACAATTTTAAATATATGTAGTCGAACAAGAGCTTAAACCGCTGAAATTATCAAAATATAAAAGGCTGCTATAGACAGCGATCTTTGACTATTTCTTCCGCTGTTAACTCCTGACCCGAAACAAATACGAAGTATCATTTTTGATAAATTTCAAAACTTTATTTAAATACATAATTACTATTTTTCATATAAACTGATTTTCAGTGGGCAACCTAAAAATATATATTAAATGTAAGATGCCTATTAGAGTTTTAATTTAAAACTATTGTTTTGACCTACATTCTGTAACCAGGGAAGCCTCCGTTGGATCTTCTAGTATTTTTATAGATCAAATTTGTAATATTTATGTACATGTCATTAGAATGTGTTTTTTATTACTGAGAGTTTTCTCATTGTTTCTATTCAACCTCCATGAATTCCCCGCATGTTATCGCTAAGTAACATATTGACTGCGTGCGACAGTTGAAAAATTGAAGCGAGTCAGAAGATTTCTTTACACGAATCCCTGGTATTTTACGCAAAGTTCTAAGTTATCTGTTGCAATCCAGTCTTTTGCATCCTTTATGATTCGTGCACTGTTTTTTTATTCCCTGTAATAGCACATACTTAACAAATTTAGGAAAATTTTTTATATAAAAAATAACGAATGAATGTTTACCATCTTACGACAGGTTTCGATTTTTATGTGGGAAGTGTTGCGTAGTCTATCTATTTTTTATCTGAGCTCCGGAGACGGGAGATCACGTGACATGGTTTTCACAATATATTTTTGTATCTGTTTGCATAAAAAACTGATTTATTTTGTTCATCACGTTTTATTGATTATTATGATTTCTTTTTGTAAAATGGCAACAGTTTTATCATTGGAATTTTGTTATTTAAGAAATGTAAGAATATTCTAGATAGTTAAAATGTTTGAAAATGTATAGCATATACGCTTAAGATGTACAATGTTTAAGAAGTATTATTTTTTGTTGTTATAATAAATGTTTTTTTTGTGATATTAATTGAAGATCTTTTTTTTCTGCATTAGTCAAACAAATAATAGCATCGGGTAGGCGCTTCTTATCTAGTAATACTTCTGGTTATTTGTTTTTAAATCGCATCAGATGAACTGTATTCTTCTGTCTGCAACATGTGGCGTCCGGCGACATGACATTTTTTTGAATAGAAAAAAGATTTGAATCAACAAGGTCTTTAAAACACTTACGAGTTAAAAGGAAAAATGAAAAGGCAGTTTTTGCTGCAATTGTTGAGAAAGTACAAACGGAAATTGAAAGTGAGGACTTTAACCTCATTGATTCCCACATTTTGCTAAATCAGTTGAGTGACAAGTTCAATAGACTAAATCTCAAAGAAATAATTTTGGAGTTAACTAATGAGAAAGAATATGAAACGGAATTCACCGCAGTTGAAGCTGATAGAGATTTATATTTGAGTTTAAAAGTGAAGATGGAATATAAAATTGAAAATCATAGATCAAAATTAGCCGATCAAGATTCAGTTTTGACATCGAAATATTGAAAAAGCGGGCAAAAACAGGAAATTTAAGCTTCCGAAATTGGAGCTAAAGAAATTTTCCGGCGATGCCAGAGAATTTTTAGGCTTTTGGGGCCAATTTTCCAAGATAGACGAAGATCCGAATTTAGCTTCAGAGGATAAGTTGCAATACTTGGCGCAGTGTGTAGTTCCAAATTCCCGAGCTGCTCAGTTAGTTAACACCTTTCCTTTGACGGCTGCGAATTATCCAAAAGCAGTTTAGCAACTAAAGGAGCGTTTTGGTCGGGATTATTTATTAGTTCAAATCTATGTTCGAGATTTGTTGAGTCTTGTGATGAAGAATGCTACTACTGGGCGTAGTACTACGGAATTGGCAGTACTTTACGATAGTATAGATAGCAAGCTTCGAGCATCGGGAAGTCTTGGGCGGACTAAAGAAAAGTTTGCGGATTTTCTGAGGCCACTAGTGGAATCCTGCCTACCTGAAAGTATACTTAGAGCATGGGAGAGAAGTCGTGTTCTGGAAGAAGCGGTGCCAAAGAACTCTGAAAGGACGCTTGACAATCTAATGACGTTTTTGCCCCATGAAGTAGAATCTGAAGAGATGATTAAATTAGCACAAACTGTTTTTTCTGGTAATATTGTGAAACGTGTAAATATTAAAAATGCTAGTAGTGATAAGTGTAATGTATCAACTGAAGCTATGTTAGTAAGTACAAACAAAGGGTCTAAGAGTAAGTTTACTTTTACTTGTATTTTTTGTGAAAAGCCACATGCTAGTGCAAGATGTTTTAAAGCAGAAAAGATGAGTTATAATGATAAAAAAATAATTGTACTAAAGAAAAGGGCTTGTTTTTCTTGTTTAAAGATTGGTCATTTAAGACATCAATGTAAAGCTAATGTTAAATGTTTAATTTGCAATGGTAATCATTTAAAGTTAATGTGTTCTCAGAGTGAATGGGTGTAAACAAAATGATTCAAAAACTGAGAACTTTTAAACTTTGTTTTGAAGCCTTTTAAGGAAGAAAAGATTTGTGGTTTTGTTCCTATTGTTAATGATCCTAAAATTTTGCAGGAATTAAAGCAAAGGAAAATAGAATTTAGTGATAAACTATGTAAGGAAAATGAAATTGATTTGTTATTAGGAGCAATATTGGGAAATTATTAACGAAGGAATTTGTGCAATTGTTTTCGGGACTCACTGCTGTCAAAACCAAACTGGGGTGGGTCCTCATGGGTAAACACACAAGTGAGGAATATGTTAGAAATAATGTATTACCCAGTCTGTCTTTGCATGCGCGAGATATTTCAGTAAACTATTTATGGGAGTTGGAGGTGTTAAGCATATCAGATCTATTAAAAATGTTAAAATAAAAAATCGAATGGCTGAGGAAAAGATTTATTTTGAAAGTAAATTATCAATACATCCCGATGGTAGGTATGAATTAGAGTTACCATGGAAATGCAAAGCTGACAATTTGACAGATAATAAACATATATCTTTGACGCGTCATGAGAAAATGATTAAACGTGCTAAAGAAAGTGGAATTCTAGGTGATTATCAAAAAGTGTTTTGGGGAATGGGAAGATTTAAACATTATTGAAAGGGTACCAGAAAAAGAATTAGACAATCGATGCCAGTTTTTTCCTCATAGGCCTGTATTAAAAATGAGTAGTGAAACCACAAAAGTAAGACCCGTATTCGATGCTTCTACTAATGAAAGGGGAAAACCTTCCTTAAATCAATGCCTATTTAAAGGACCTAATTTATAAAAGTTAATACCAGATATCATTGACAGATTTAGACGATTTCCTATTGGTTTAAGTGCCTATATAAAAAAGGCATTCCTTCAGCTGAGTATTGCCCCAAAAGATAGAGATTATTTGCGTTTCTTTTATCCATGTGATGAGCTGATAGAAATTTATAGGCATTGCCGCGTTGTTTTTGGAGTATCCTGTTCTCCTTATTTACTGAATGCTTCCATTACGCACCTTTTAGACAACTTCTCACCTGATTTTAATGAAGTCGCTCATAAGTTAATAAATTCCTTTTATGTTGATAACTGTATAACTGGTGTAAATAATGTCAGGGAAGAAGAGAATTTTATTGAACAGGCTAAAATTATTATGTCTAAAGGCTGTTTTAACTTGCATAATTGGGAAAGCAATATTGCTTGTAAAATTCCATCTAAACATTCTGATGATACTTCTTTATTAGGAATGTTATGGAATTTAGAGATAACGATACACTGAAATGTAACATTAATGTAAATATGTTGACATGTGATGTTAAAGTAACTAAGAGATTGATTTTATCTATTGTGCAATCTATATTTGATCCAATTGGTATAATTGCTCTTGCTACATTATTGCCAAACTTAATTTTGCAAGAAACGTGGAAACAAAATATTCATTGGGATTTATTAACAACTGTAGAAACACTCCCAATTTATGTAAAGATCTTTCTGTTGATGAAATTGTAAAATCTGAAAAGTGTTTGATTAGGTTAATTCACAATTCTTATTTCTCTGATTTAAAGACTGCTAGCTGCCTCAATGTATTTACTGATAATGAAAATATTATTATAGTGAAGACCAAAGTAACTGAACGTAAGGGCAGTTCTGACTTTTTAAAGCCTATTTGGCTACCTGGTAAATGTATATTTAGTGAATTGTTAATTGAATCAGTGCATAGAAAAAACTGTCATGAAGGACTACATAAGATGCAATCATTATTAAGAGAAATATTTTGGATAACTAAGCAACGTAAGAGTATTCGTAAGGAATTGAATAGATGTACAAATTGTAAAAGATATAAGGCAGAACCAATGTCATGTGAACCCGTACCTCTACCGGCTGATCGCGTAGAAAGTTGTTCTGTATTCACGGATGTAGGGACTGATTTGGCGGGACCTTTATTTCTAAAAGGTGGTAGAAAAGTTTGGATTACTTTGTTCACCTGTGCGGTGTACGGGGCTATCCATTTAGAACTTGTGTCTTTTTTATCAGCGGAATCTTTTCTTTTAGCTCTAAGGCGCTTTATAGCCAGGAGAGGCAGGCCCGAAATAATTTATTCGGACAATGGGAGTAATTTCAAAGGCGCGTTTAATGAGCTTTCAGAATGAGACTGGAAAGCTGTACTTAAGGTTCCTAAGCGGATTGATCTTTTTAATCAAGATACTTATTCTTTTGAGTCGTTTGACACTGACTCAAAAAGGGGGGGGGGATGTTGCGTAGTCTATCTATTTTTTATCTGAGCTCCGGGGAGGGGAGATCACGTGACATGGTTTTCACCTTATATTTTTTGTATCTGTTTGCATAAAACACTGATTTATTTTGTTCATCACGTTTTATTGATTATTATGATTTCTTTTTGTAAAATGGCGACAGTTTTATCATTGGAATTTTGTTATGTAAGAAATGTAAGAATATTCTAGATAGTTGAAATGTTTGGAAATGTACAGCATATGCGCTTAAGATGTACAAAGTTTTCGAAGTATTATTTTTTGTTGTTATAATAAATGTTTTGTTTGTGATGTTAATTGAAGATCTTTTTTTCTGAATTAATCAAACAAATAATAGCATCGGGTAGATGCTTCTTATCTAGTAATACTTCTGGTTATTTGTTTTTTAATCGCATCAGATGAACTATATTCTTCTGTATGCAACAGGAAGTATCTCAACCAACTTTTCTTTGTAAAAACGAACATGCGACTAAAATGAAAGAGCTGATTGTACATGAGTGCATACGTTAATTGTCGTGCATTATTTTCATGAATACACTAACAAGTCAGTTGTGTAAAATTCATTTTATTGCAGGTACTTAATAGTCCTACATTTGTACAATAAAAAATAAATAAATTACAAGTATCTAAATAGTCTACAAGCATCTATTATGAAATACCAACACATTCATAATAATGCAACAAACTTTACCGTTTAATAACTTGAAATAAGATGTATAATTGAACTATTTGGTAACGCATTAACACTTTTAATAACCCAATTTCAGCAATTGCCATTTGAAGTCGACAAATTATCCGAAATCTTTGAGCAGCCCTGTATATGATTTATAGATGTGTACTATATATAAACTAAATGAATTCTAAAATTTAGTTCAATTAGTAAATATATGCCACAGTTGAAAATCCCTCTTCAGAAGTTTCCGCTGATAAGGAGAAGGGTACGTGAATTCTTTTGTGCTCTCCGGTATATGAGGTGTATAATTTATACACAACATGTAACATGCAAAAAGTTAAAATTTAAAAGCGCATACCGAAATTGTAAACGCAATTTCAGTAGTTATTGCTCAAAGACAGTACTGTAACCCATTTTCTTTGTATGCCCTTGTAAATCAACGCTAAATTCTACGAATACCCTATTCTACAGTAATAATCTTGTAGAGAAATTCAGTGATATTTATTAATTTCAATACATTTGAAATAGCTTAATGTCATTAAAATACACTGAAAACGATTCTTTCCACATTGACCGTAATGTAGCGGAATTCTTTTTAGTGTCCCTGTAAAATAACTATTAATACTACACACTTCATATTGAATATCAAATATACCTCTGTGACCCTCAATAACATGTATCAATTTCATGAAAATCTGGGTATATTTAAGGGAGAGAGAGCGTGGACAGACGGTCAGACAAACCGAAATCATAAACACTTTTCAACCTTGTTGGAAAGTGTTATAAAAGAAAAAAAAAATGTTTACTAGTTTATGCAGTGATTCCGTTGATGATTTCTGTACACTTTCGAGGATATGTGTGTATATTCAGCATTATATTTTCCGTCTTCAAATTTCGAAATAAAGTGTGCATTTCATACGTGTATATATACTAGTAAATCTGCAGATCAGGAGCCTCAACGTCAGCTCTACAATTCATTGTGTCTAGCATCCTTTGAGTAATATTAATCTTTCTACAAAAAACGAAATTTAAAGTTTTGAAATTACATAAACATTTACAAAACGAAAAAATATTTCGAAGGTTTCTGACATTAGAAGCGTTAAATTAAACCCCTTGTTATGTAATGGTATTCTGAAAATCTCATGAGCTACTTATTCTGATAATTTTTAGATAATAAAGTAGATTTCTTCAGGGGGGCAGAGCCCCCCTGAACCCCTTCGTAGTGTAATTTAATTTACATTTGTAATTATCAATTAATTGTGTTAATGTCCTTTAGTAAATTCTACCAATAGACGGAAACGTACATGAATTCTTTTCTACAGCCCTGTATATTACGTGAAGATTTTTACGCGTCGTCTATAACATTTAAATTTAATGCAGACAAAAAACCCTCTTAAAACTGCTCATATCACATTTCCGGGGATTAGTATGCATAGTGTGCACCATATATCCAGTTTCTGAGGAGTCCTGTATATGGTTCTATTTAAATTCTGCAAACATTTGTTAGTATACTAAATGTATTTGGGCTGGGAAATACATAACTCAAAAAAAAAAAAAAAAAAAAAAAAAACACTGAAGCAATTCGCGCTCATTTTCATTTATACTTACGAATTCATTTGTGTATCCCTGTACATGTTCTATACAATATTTAAGCACTACTTATTAAGCACAAATTTACTTAACATTAAAACGCACACCATAATCGAAAATGCTCTTCAGCAATCATCCCTAATAGACCAGAACTGTATCCGAAATATTTTATGTGACCCTATAAATGAACGATAAATACGATACAAATCATATTCAAGCTTCTTGTAGTCAATCACAGTAATGTAATTTAATTTCATAATGTTTGAATTAGTGCAACACAATTAACACACTGACGACAGGCAATTTAATTAAATCTGGGTTTAAAAACAGTAGAAGCTCCTCCCTCTTCTGAAAGTGTCTCGGAATTTGGTTTCTGAGATATGTTTTTCATGTTTATGCAGCAGTAAATATCTTTCAATGTACGGATGTAATATATAATGTCTTACAATCTATAAAAAATATGGACAACACAATATAAATGTCTTTTCTGTAAGGTAGAAGTCACTCCCTTAGCCAATGATGTAGTCTGAATAAAAACGAGAATTTTCGTTTCCCGTCGCTAATGTGTTAAAATAAGCTGTGAAGAGTTTTTTTCCCCCGTAGACCACATTTTAATCGACCACTTTTGTGTGACCCTGAAAAAAACATATGCTTTGCACCCCATATACTACAAAAATGTTTCAAAAATACATATCAATTTTATTATTTTGTAACAGAGTAACATCATTAAAAAACGCCACAAAAGGATTTTCTTCAAAGATTGTAATATTATGAATACTTTTGAGTTACCTGTACGCATGCTGTAAGTGCTACACATAACATATTTTATAGTAACCAGGTTCTAGTGCACCTTAATAAAGTATATAAATTTCATTACGTTTAAAATTGTGTAACATTATTAAAATACACCGCAGACGATTTTTCCCAAAGACTATAATGTAACGGAATAGTTTTGAGTGCCCCTGTAATTAAGCTATGAATGCTACACTCTTCATTTTTAATACCAAACATACTTTGGCAAACCTCAATAACGTATATCAATTACATGTAATCCCGACTATATTTACGCGAGTTAGAGCACGTAGAGAAACACGGCAGGCGACAGATAGAAAAACTGAAGTCATAAATACTTTTCATCCATGTTGGAAAGTGTTAAAAAGGATTTACATGCCTTTAACTGTACTTTTTTTTCACTTATAGCATGGTTAAACATTAGTTTAAACATCCTAATCCATGCGATAGCAATAACATATTAAAAGCCCCCCAAAATAGGCATATCTGGAGATCTATAAATCTACTGGAAAATAATTCATTATCGTGCCCACTGTTAATTGCATAAATTGCATCGATTTGGCGCGATAAAATATTTTTTGTGATAGCCTTTTAATAGTACCTGCAACAAAATTAACGTAATTTACTAACTTCATTCATATTTGACGCAATGATAGGCTACTAATAACAGTCGCTAGGCAACGAAGAAAAGGAAAAAAAAAAGAAATATGTATCATGTAAAACAAGAAAATTAATTAAAAAATTCTTTATATTATTGGAATACATGTATAAATGTCCTCAAAACATTATACACGTAAATAAAAAAATCTTATAGATATATTGATAAAACTTCAATATAATAGGAATAATTTAAAACCTTTATTTGGAATTTTAGTATCCATAATTTGACATTTAAATCCATTAATCAAACGTGCCATTTTCTTTCAACAAATCGAAATTTGAAAATCGTCTGACTTGCCGTAGAAAAGCATTATAAAGAAAAATAAAATATTCCATATTTTCCGAACGAATGAACCAAATTTAACCAAAAACTATACAGCTACGTCCGGGTATCTCACAAATATGCCCAATTAATTTCAAGCTGATCGGGTGCTTTTTGCGGCAGTTATCGCGGAACAGACGGACAGACAGACAGACAGACAGACAGACATCCGGAAATCAAAACTTTTCGTGTCTCCACAGTAAGCCTTCACTGACGTTTCGGCAATTATATTTTTGGTGTGTTAATTCCTGAATATAAAATGATGCTTATCTTTCAAAAGATGGAAAAAAATAATTGAAATCAAAAATATTAATTTATATTCAGTAATTACATGTTTCTATATATATATTCGTTTATGCTATATGTAAATTGTTGGATTCAACAATTTTAAGCGAAATTAATTGTATTATGAAACATAAAATTAAGTGAAGTATCTCCCAAAAAATAGAAAAAACATTTCGAAAGTATGAACACTGAAGAGTTTTAAATATGTATTTTTTAAACAGTATAAATATTCAATAGCTGCAGTAGCACAGTTGAGATTTTTCCAACAGAGCGAAAAATGTCCAGTCCAGGAATCGAACCTGGATACTTGGCTTGCGTGTCAATGTTTTACCTAATATTTTGAATATGAACTGTAGACAATTATTTTTAACATCCTAATATAACAGTATACAATTTACAGTTTACTAGGGGATCGAACCCGAGCTCCTCGGGTTACAGAATATAGGTGAAAACCATTTTTTTAAACTCTATTTTTTTTACATGTAATATATATTTTACATTGCCCACTAACATCAAAAAGAATTCTTATAGGAAAAATATCAATTATGCAATCAAATAAGGTTTTTAAATTTATTAAAAGCGATACCTTCACGTGTCACCGTATGCCAAGGAGTTATTAAACCAAGATTTTGCGACATACGTCAGTCTTACCGATCATTTCGGTGCATAAGCTCGTGGCTCAATCACATGTCTGTTACATTTGTTTCTTATTCACATTAATTTATTTATTTTTCTATAGAGGAATAAACACCAAAAGAAATAACACAGATATAGTATTATTTTTGTTAGTCTTACAGTTTAAAAATTTTCCTTTCAATACTGGCATTCTCAATTGTTTTGAATCTAAATATGAAGAGGCATATTCAAAACCAATTTTAAACTATGAAATTGCAGAAAATTTTAATGGGTTATTCACGTAATTTTATATGCAGATAAACATTTATGATTCAGAAAATTTTTCATAATGCATATTTTCATTTCCTTGAAAGAAGTGAAAAATAATTTCTTTAATATACCCTCATAGCATGCATGGTCACAGTGACGTCATTGTGACGTCACTGTAAGTCACTGTGGTCACGTCATATCTGTGACCAAAATGCCACCACTCAGTGATGTCACATTGTGACTGAGATGTGAACTTCTTAGAAAATTTTAAAAAATTACAACAAATAATAAAAACATGTTATTTACTGTAAAAAAATATTTTTCTGCCGGATTTAAATTTTTTTAAAACCGTGGTCCAAGTTGCCTCTGTGCCTCTAACCAAAACTTTTTATTTTCATATAACATAAAATGTAATTAATTCATCAGGACACAAAAAGATTTCCTAATCATGCGAATTTCATATTATTAAAAAAATGTTTTAGGTAAACAGACCTCGACTTATCTTTTATAAAGATTTTTGTAAATGATCACCTGTTATACTAGAAGTTTCTCAAAGAGTAGTCGAAACAGTTCTGTGGTTCCAAACTAAAAACTTTTTATTACAGTTAAGTCTGCAGCTTTTAATGAGCACGCAGAAAGCGTCTTCAAAGTTTAGTCATATATGCATTTCTTGCTTTATAATTTGCATTCAAGTCATTTTTTTCCTCTTAGTGTTTCACTATTTTAGCTAACTTTTTTTTTTTTTTTTTTATTCTACTTCTTTCAGACGTTTAAAATAAAATTGACATTTTCCGAATATAAAATTTATGTACAATTTATGCAAAGCCCATGACATAATTAATTATTCATATTTTATTCTTTGTTTTCAAAATATATCTTTAAAAATTATTTTACAAGATGTTTTATTCTACAGAAAATTAATATTAAGAGAATGACAGATTGACAAAGAAAAACTCATCTCTTCTCGATAATCTTGTTGCATTTTTTAGAAGATATTTTGTATATATTACCTGTGATACAAATTTTACTTTTAAAAAAAGAGGGGGTATACATTATTACCATTAAATTAATTTGTACACATTTTGAAAAATTAAGCAATGTTTTATCTAGTAAACTCTAATTATGGATATTATTATTATTATAATTTACATAAATGAAACTTTACAATTCAATAAAACTGATAAAAATAAAAGGTGAAATACAATAAAACATTTCCAAGCAGGAAATTGAATTAGAGACAATTTGATAAAATTATTACGCATTTAATTTCCTTCCGAAACTGTTTATAGATAAACAAATAAAACCGAAAACATCTGCTTCGAACTTCGAAACTTAAAAATCGTCTGCATCTGCACTATTTCAGTTGTTACGACTCAACCGCAGAATAACGGATAAAAGTAACAGTGAAGCTTTTTAGAATAAACGCGGGAAGTTCTGTGGACACTGGACAGCATAGACGTGTTGACATGGATTTAAAAACTGAAACAAGAACGTTCTCAGGATATAAGTTAGTTCAGCTAACAAAATATAAACCCGAGAAAATTACGGTAGCTTTGACTTGTTGAAGATGATTCAAGTCATTGCTATCGTACTTATTATCGGATTTAATTGGTTCCCCAAAATCAAAGTATCACGTACAACGTCAACGAAATTAGGTATGTAAAAATATCATTTTCCCTGTTTGCTTTTTTTTAATCACAACAATTTTAGTTAGCTTCTCATAAACATGCTGTAGAACATAATTATTTCATTACATTTATTTTTATTTTATTGAAATATCTAAAATATTATTTTCCCTGTTTGCTTTTTTTTTTTTAATTACTATGATTTTAGTTATCTTCTAATAAACATGTTATAGAACACAAATATTTCATTACATTTATTTTTTATTTTGTTAAAATATCTAACTTCCTTTTCAACAGCTTTGATCAGATTATTAAAATTAGTGATTTAAATTGCATTTTAATCTGGTTTATTTTCTTATTTAAATATTTGGTTAAAACCACATGGTGTCATAAATATGAAAGTATATGGACAAGTACAGGGGCGCGCCAGTGGCGTTTGGCCCCTGTGTGCAAATCTTGAGTTTGCGCCCTATACCTCTTCCCGAAAAAATATTGTTTTATAAAAACTCATCAGCGAGCACAAATGAAATACTACAATATATATTTTTTTTGTATTTAATATATTAATTATAAGTTTATATATACAGGGTGTATCTGAAAAAATGTCCAAAACTTTACGGGGGGATAGAACGCAGCTATATGATAAAATTTCGTCATATAATATATGGTCGGAACATATTAAATCCATTCTTATATCCCCGACCTCTTGTATTTATGTCTAAACTACCTTTTTTCCCTCAATAAAACAGTTTAAAATAGTATATCTGAAATAGTGTCCATTTTGGAATCTAAAATTGGATAGAATGCTAACAAATGCTCAAGTTTTTTGTAATGTTTCCATGCTAAATTTTTAAGTTCTGAATTGAAATTGATTAATTTATCATATTTATTTTAAAGAATAATAACATTTAAATGATTCTAAGTAATTTATTTGAGGTAAATCTGTAAAATATAATTACAATTTCAAGACTAATTAATTGGAATAAAATTAAAAAATATGTATTTTTTAAAATATTTTTTGCTCACTTGAAATGCTTGGCGTTTTTATTATTCTGGCGCCTGTGTGCGCCGCACACATTGCACAATAGGGCGACGCGCCCCTGGACAAGTATTATAATCAATCATTAATATAATTAATAAACATTTAAAGATAATTAAATTATTTAAAAAAGGGCTTTTTATGGAATAAAATTATTGGCAAACATAATTTTTAAATTTTGTATTAAGTGATGGTCTTAAACAATTTGCATTGCATGTTTTTATTAAAAAAAAATGCATCTGCTCAGAAGAGGAATTTATAAAAAAATAAGGCACAACGGAAACGGAAACGTAAAAGAGATCGTAGATATGTAATGTTAAGGGAAAAAATGATTATTTAATGTATTATTCAACCTGAGAAATGTTTTAAAATCTATAAAGAAATAGTCATAGCGGGTGGAAGCTTTTCAGTTGTTAAACATTCTTACTGAAATGTTTTCAAAGTGAACTAGAAGTCTGTTGGCAAATGAAAATATAGAAGTTACGCAATCAGTAAGTGTTTAAATATGATTTTACTTTAAAAATAACGCAAATACTTGAACGGTAGGAATCTAAAATGTAATAACCATCTTTTATTATTTACTTTTTTCTGGATAATTTTATCATTTTATTTCCTGAATGATTTTATCGAGATAAATTTCAAAGTATCGATATTATACACTCTTTATAAACAGCGTGATTAAAATAGATTTCTTATTTATAATTACCATAATCTTGTAAATAAAATATTAGTAATAATAATGAACCTATGTGTGGCTCTATTTTGTGTTTATGGCCTCAATTTTTATACTTTATTTACATTAAAAAGTAGTTAACCATTTGATACTGTCTTCATTATTTTGTTTTATTGTGTCATATAAAAATAAATATGATTATTTGTATTTCTAATACAATATATACAGTAGAGCGCCGATTGTCCGAACAAGTCGGGGCCGACCCTAGTTCGGATAAGCAAAAGTTCGGATAAATGGGCAGACAGTTTAAAGGATGTTCCTGCACTGTAAAAAAAAATCTGTGAAGTTACTAAAGTTTTTCTAGGAAACTGAGATTCCTAGAACTTTTCATGCAACGGCAACAACAAAATTTCATGTAACAGACACACTTTTGCGCCGAAAATCAAAAAATCTGTAAGGTTACTAAGAATTTTTTTGGAAACTGGGATTCCGAGAACTTTTCATGTAACTGCAGCCAGGGTTACAAATAAAAGTTTAGTAAGATTACTGAAATTTTAGCAGATTCATTTGTAAAGTTACAGATTTTTGTAGCTTTACAAAAACTAGTTTTGTAGATTTGCAGCTTTTTTCGTACAGTTACAGGTGAAAGTTTAGTAAGCATGTAACTTTACATCTGTAGAACTACAGATTTTTTTTTACAGTGTGACTATTCTAAACCTTCACACTTTATCTAGGTTTAGGACTGACAGCACCACTTAGTACTGGAGTGTTTAAAAATTGTTTTTTTTTTAAATTGTTTTTTACTTTTTTATTATTTAATTTTTTTTCTCTCTTTTTATCATTTTCTAAACTTCAGAGATTATAATTTAAGCAAAAAATAAATTGGAAGTTAGGTGTTTTTTTTTCTTTTTTAGAGAGAGAAATATTTGGATAATTGGAAATTCGGTTAAAAAGAATTCTTTGTGAGAAATATGCTGCTCGGATAATTGGAAGTTCGGTCAATTGGAGTTCCGATAATCGGCGTTCTACTGTATTTATAAAACTTTCACCAGACTTTATTCTAAAAATTCCGTTGTAGATTCTAATCTCTTTGTGCTATTTATGATAATATCAGGGTTATATATGTCATGGCAACATATATCCAGCCAGATAGATCTTTGGCAAAACATAAAAACTTTCATATTAGACGCAAAATAGAGTAGCTGCGGTGCTGTGTTTTATAAGCAATAAGGTATTATTGTTTTAAAAAATCATAGATAGTAAGAGTTATTTTTATAACATATAATTTCATAAATAAAAATGTAATTTTGGCAATCAATTATTAAAGTTATTTTTTAATAATCAAAAAATTGTTTTATATATGGATTTTACTTCAAGCAAACCCTGGTGTAAAATAAATTAACCCTCTGTATCCCCGTTATATGCATACCCAAAAGTTTTACTCACTTTTACAGTGAGCTTAAAAATACGATTTTATTTATTGCTGCTATCTTCCAACATAACGAGTATTGCCGAAATTGTTCTTAGAATTCTCAACATAATGATACTGGTGATACTCAGTTAATTTTTTATACCAAAGCTGTATTTTTCATTTGAGTAGTTTCAAATGGTTATTGCTAAAATGTACATCGTAAATTTTGTAATGCATGTATGTGGCGTAAAAGACGTAAACAATACCTATATAATGACTATATGGCACATGATGAGCGTTTCGAGTGTATATATATATGTGTATATAACGCATGCATAAACTTCACAATGATCTTAGCAATGTCGTTACTGCAATTTTTGCATAATCAAATTTATAGGGGCCTCTATAACAAAGAAGTATCCTATTTTCTCAGCCCCAACTTATTTGAATTACAATCATATATATATATATATATTATGGTAATCAATATCATAAAACATATAAAATTTAATTACTTAATATCGGCATTTCTTTTTATCTTTCATTTTTTTTTTATTATAAATGTTGTGTAATCGAAAAAATTCAACTTCACCAGCGACTTCGAGTTTGTAATGCGTATTAAATGAAATAAATTAATTTCATTCAGTATTTTCTATAGCTTAAAGAATATAAAAAGTACTGTATATATTATAAAATATTATATTTTTAACACAAATATCATTTTGATAAAGATTTGAATATTTAAACAAATTGTTTCTTTGGTAATTTTAATGCTTTTAACAAACAGCTAATTTTGAAAAAAAAAAATGTGATAGATCGATCATTCAGTTGTCTTCAATATTCTCATTTATTGCAATAGGAAAGAAAGGTGCAACAAAAATTGAAGCCTGCGGGGTATTGCATTTTTATTCAATAAAATTCTTTTGGTATGCCCTTGTTATAGCGGCCCCCAAGTTTTAATTGCGATGTATCGCCGAAGTAAATTAACGTTATAGATGTAAATGATTTTACAACATGCATAATTATGACTATGTGTGACATGCATACGTGTTTACAACTGTACAAGTATGTCATAGTGTGACTTCACAACATTGCCACTAGTCACATATTCGTGATAACGTTAATTACAAAATCGTCACAAATCACACAATTTTCACAAAATTGTCACAATGTGACTTCAAAGCAAGTGTCGCTGTCGTCACAGAATCATCACAGTGTTAAAGACAATTTCGTCACAAATGACACATATTTCACAAATTGATCTCAATGTGACTTTAAAGCATTGTCACATTCGTCACAAAGTTAATATCAAAATAGTCACAAATGACACACTCTTCACAAATTTGTCACACCGTGACTTCACAAAGTCGTCACAATGTGACGTCACAGAAGAGCTCTAAAACGGCCATAACGACCTCACATTCTAGTCACAATGACTTCACATCGACGTCACGTGACGTCACATCGACGGTCACAATGTCACAGCGTGACTTCACAACGACGTCGACGTGACGTCACCATGCCTTACGGGTAGTGCAATTATATAAATTTATGTAGATGCGAATAACTACAAATACTGTTTGTTGAACAAGATTAAGTGCGAAATACACACTAATCTTTTAACGAAACTAGGGGATCGAACCCGAGCTGCTCGGGTTACAGAGTATACGTAAAAATCATTCTTTTTTTTTTTTTTTTTTTTTTTTTTTTTTTGTTATTATTTTTTTACATGTAACATACATTTTAGATTGCCCACTAACATCAAAAAGAATTTTTATCTGAAAAATATCAATTATGCAATCAAATAAAGTTTTAAAATTTATTAAAAGCGTTACTTTCACATGTCACCGCATGCCAGGAATTATTAGTCCAAGATTTTGCGACTTACGGCAGTTTGTCCGATCATTTCAGTGCTTTAAGCGCGTGGTTCAATCACATGTCTGTTAAATTTGTTTCTTATTTACATTATTTCATTTGTTTTTCTATAGAGGCAGTTTTAATTTTGTTATGGAACTTTAGATGGAAACAAATGGTGAACTTTTACATTTTTTAAAGGCAAGCGGATTAACCTGTCGTAATCGAGCTACACGTGATAAAGATAAATTAAAAAATAATTTATGCTTGAAAATCTATATATATATTACGCTATCGTACGTGGCACAGAAATCGCGATTATTTGTTAATTGTTTAATGGCAACGTCCGAATGAAACGCATCTCATTGGTCATTATGTAATATATTTAAAAAGGGAATAACGGGTCTCTGTGGCTGAATGGTCAAAGCACCACTCTGCTAATCGCTTGTGAGAGTAAGAGATTGTGGGTTCGAATCCCGCTGGTTCCATTGCACACACTCTTTGTGTGGAACTCCCTGGGTGTATTTCTCTTGCGTTGTAATATTTCCTTGTGCTATCTTGTCTCCGACTTATAAGCGAGTTCCCATGTCAAGCACATAAGTCGTATGTTTGTTGTTTAATAAATAAATAAAGGGAATAACAATAAATAAATAAAAAGTTTAATTAATAACTATAGAACAAAATAATTTATATAATTAAAAAAATAAAATTAAAGTAAATAAACAATTCATTAATAAATAAACAACAACATCCGGGTTACCATATCAAGCAAAATAACAACACTTTGGCGCCAATTAAGTACCCCGGTGCGTATATGACATTGGTGTCAGAAAAAAGTCGCGCCAACATAGTGCGCATATGACACCTGTGTCGTCTTTTATTCATCTAATTTGAAATACAATAAATAAATAAATAAATGAAGGTAATTTTCCAGTATAGGTACTTGGCGAAATAGAGAAAAGATCCATGGTGAGAAAAAGAATTTTTTTTCTGGCAACCGATTTAATCAGAGTATTTTTTTCAAATAAAACTACATAAAAGTTGCCATGAATGCAAAAAATTCGTACTTTTATGTTAGCTGAGCGCAATTCTCGCCAATAGCATTTTAAAACTCGCCAGCAGCATTTTTTATTTTTCGCGGGGTAAATGAAAACAATGCTTTGATGTTGAAATTAAATGGTTTATTGTATTATTTATTCTTTTTCTTTTCTTTTTCTTTTTTTAAAGAATTTTTTTTTTAAAGTGAAAGTCATGAGTTTTAAAGGTTTCATTTTTAAATTAAAGTTATCCATTCTAAATAAAATGAATAAAAGAATTATATTTTAATCTGAATTAGCGAAATATAAACAAAAATGCGACGGGTACAATGTTTGGCGATTTATCACCTGTGCCCGACTAACATAAAAGTAGGGAGTTCTCGATTTCTCTATCAGAAATCTTCCAATTTGGCGAAGGATTGAGCAAGTAAATTAAATTATGAATAAAAGTAACATGATACCATGCCTAGCATACATTTAAGGGAGACCAAACTGATCGCCACGGGCGGCTAGTTATTTTAAAAACCATAATAACTCAGTCAATTAAGATACAATTTTCAAACAAATTGCATTTGAAAGTAGATTTTGTTCTCTATTTGACGGTTTTAAAATTGAAAATGTACGATGTTTAGCAATTTAAAAAATCGCTGACATAGCACGTAACTTTAATTTCAATTTTTTTTCCAGTTTTTATGAGAAAATGGCAACAAAAAGATACAGTAATATATTATTTTCTTTCCTCCGAGATTATTTTCCCCTTACTTTCAACCCTCCACGACTTTCAACAGAAATGGAGTTCCTCAATTGCCATAATTACAAAAAATGTATTAAAAACTACTTTCAAACAAATTGCGTTTAAAAGAGCATTTTTTACGTTATACAACGGTGTAAAAATTTAAAATGTACGATGTTCAGAAGTTTAAAAATTTGCAGTTGAGAAAATTGCAAAACCAAAATTTTATTTCAAATTTCAAAGTGTTGCCATTCGCAGAATGACGTATGCGTTACGCACAGATATGTTTGTCCTTTATAATATAGATAGGAAATATTTTTGCTCCTTTGCTTTCGGGAAATTTTTTTTCAATTTAATTTATTACATTTTTTCACTGCACTTTGCATAAATAATTTTAGACATAAGCATGCATAAGTGGGAAATTGCTATTGAAAAACATTATACTAAAAGTGACAAAATATTTTCCGTGCTTCATGATTTATTATTACATTTTTTGTTACATTTGTATTTGAACTATTAGAAACTTTTTTAAATATTTTGCTAAATAACGCAATTTAAAACTGTATATGTACTCTCATGTATTTTACCTATTTAAGCGAACTGAAAGAAACATGGTTGGCATAAAAGCAAGTTATTTTAAAACACTCTAAAATATACAAACATATAAAAATGCTACTTAAAAAATAGAAAATTATTTAGTTTGTAATAGATACGCTAGCTGTTGAATTAGAATTTGATGAGAAATTTTGATCGTGTTTTTAAAAAGAATTTCGAAGTTAGCAATCGGGTGGAAGTTTGTTTCAAACTTTCAAAGTAAAGTAATAGGAAATCGAATTTTTGCTTCTTTTTTACATTTAGTTCTTTCTATTGGGCTGCTTTAAATTTATTGCTTATCATTTTCTTAATCGTACACTTTTTTCAACAAATATAATTTGACATATAAATGTATTTAGAGTTCAGAATTTTAGTTTTATAAATACTTCTATCAAGCATTAAAAAGTACTTAATATATTTGGTTTAAAATATTTTGTTTAAATGATAATATTTATAATCACGTAAATATTTATGGTTTTTTTGCTAAAGCACCGTGTTGTGCGAAAGAGTTGTTTTGTTTATTTTGAAATAAACACAACCTCCTATCTGATGAAGTCTCACTTTCATGTCTGTGTTGTCCATCTGTGGCATTTCCTATCACGATAAATGCGTTCTCTATATGAATTTTAAGTACTTATTTTCAGCTGACTTTGCATAAATTAAATGAGATTGCGATCGTAATTTACCTTTCAATAAGTGGTCGTCTTTTAATGCGTCTATTATAGTAGTAAGTAAGCATTATTTACCGATTTACAAGCTTTTGGACATATATCTGTACAACTTTTAATACTTTTTACTTTGCGAGCAGTATACATAGAAAAGTCTCGTTGATTAATTATTACTTCCTAGTAGACAGTTCTAATCATCGGATTCTAAAATTAAAATGACATTTTATTATATCATTAAAGACAAAACAAATTTTAAACAATTAAAAATAAAACAATTTAGTAATTCAATTTTTCTTTAATATTTATTATATTAATAACAAGTGTAAACTAAAAAGACAATTATTAAAACAATCTTAATAAGCCAAAATGTCTTACCTATATCAATTTTTTTGTATTATAATACAAAAAAAACAAAAACAAGAAAATTAAACATATTATAAATTAAAATATTTAATGAGGAAAATCCTTATTTTAATGAAGTGGACGTGGTTTTATGATTTTGAAACTAACTTTTAATTTTCTAATAAACAATTTATTCATTTATCTGCTGAATGTCACCATTTGAGTAAAAATTTGCAAAATGTTTATTACATGCATTACTGATTTTACTTTAGTATAGTTAAAAAACGCTGGCGTCTTATCATTTGATTTAGATTCATCTCTCAGAATTGTTATAATTTCTTAACTCCTTGCTCTGAGGATTTTAATAATTTTTCATCACATAATTTTCCTCAATTGCAAAATTAACATATAAAATTATTTTTAATTGGAGGCATTAAAATTATTAGTTCGAATAAACACATACAAATTACTTTCTAATTAACAAACTAGTTTTGTAGTTCTTTGGAAAGATTTGGGTGACTTCTTTATTAGGTCAAATTAACCGAAAGTTCGAATTATCGTGGATCTACTGCTTGAAAATTTATCATCCAATATTTGGAAACTAATTAATATTAAATATTATATTCATGGACTCATAAAACACATTTTTTTTGCTTAATTCTGCACACATATTTACTTTTGCGGGTGATTTCGCCGATCTTTGCCATACGTTGTTTTTAGGAATTTAGTTTTTTACGTGAACGTATGGGTGTGTGCACACATACAATTGCCTAACCACTTTTTTAGCCTTGAGCGTGACTAAAATAACTTTTAAAATTTTCTATTCGGACGTGCCATGAACGGGCATTAACCTTCCGAACATCCTTGAATGCACTGGGATTGCGTTATCGCGTATTCAGTAAAATGACGTATTTTACTGAGTTTTACTTCCAAATTTACTTCCAATATTTTAAACTGATTTTCTTTTCCATGTATGGCAAATATTTACCTCTATTTCAAATATTTTCTTCCATACTATTAGTAAAATTAATTTTCTATACCTTGTTAAACCCTTGAGAGGCGCACCTAATTTAAACAAGATTCTTATCAGAAAATTTTAACTAAATTTTATATTTTTAAGTTTGGAGGAAAATTCTTAAAAAATTGCTTTTCTTTAATAAAAAGTAAAATTTTTTGATTATTCCTGTGAGAATTCAATATTTAGAGACATTTTTCCTTGACCCCTCAAAGGATTAATCATGATAATAAAAATTTGTCTTTTTGTTTAAAAAGCTGCTCTCATACATTTGAAACAAAATGTTTACCTGCAATTTCATCTGTGTCTGATGACAACATTGGCTTAAAAACTGATCATATAACTTTATCGAATTCCTGAAATGCCCGAGAGAATACATAGTAAAAACAATAAATCATTCTTCTAAATGTAGACAAATTGTAGGATATTTTATCTTTTTTATTTTTATATGTAATACACGTGACTTCAAATTTCATAATTATAAAATAAATAAAATGATAGTTTAATAATAATAACAAAATAACTTTTGTTAGACTAAGTCTCTTTATCTACAATTGATTTAATAAATTCAGAATTAAAATTGCCAATTTTATATACACTCATGTTCAAAATTAAGATAATTTTCAGATTTGGTCGATTATGCCCAGACCATCAAACATCCGCTGGCACAGTGTTTTTTTTTTTTTTTTTTTTTTTTTTTTTTTTTTTTTTGACTAGGAAGTTGGAAGGCAGGTAGCGCATCCCTACTTTTCTAAATATGAAAGTAGTCGAACATTTGTATTAAGACTGCAAAGAGACTCATCAGTGAATAAGATGGTTTTCCATTGATCCCTTGTCAAAAGTCGATGATCTCTGCACCATGCTAAACGGGTTCTTCTGTGTGCAGAGGTATCCAGGACCCAAAAGCAGGTCTTATTGCAAAGAGCCCTCTGTCAGGTAGCCTTCTGGAAACATTAACCTTTGAAACTCTACTGCCTGTGGCCACATTAATGTCACAAGTAGGTGAAAAGCTGTTGCATTCTTGTTACCTCTCGTTGTAATGGACAAATAGCGATCTTCGTTGGCCGTCGTGGCGCTTGGAAGACCTCATAGATAGGAATTCTCGCAGATAGCGCTAAATCTTGAAAGATACCTCAAAATCCACAAAAAATAGTATGATACGTCATTAATAGATCACAGATTACTTTGTCGTATATATTCGTTCTTAGACTGATTTATGTTGCATGATTCAGACAACTTCTGCTTGAAACTAAGTTGTAGTTTCGTAGTCTATTTTTTTTTTCTCAACTAGATCATCTAGTGCCGTCATCTGCTACTAAATACTTGCCTATTATAAGAGATTTGTGTATTTGTGGGTATATATATATATATATATATATATATATATGTATGTATACAAATATTTTAACATTTGTATGAAAACAACAATATTTTATTTTAGGTTATAAAAGGAACTAGATAAAAATGACATACAAAAGAAAAAAAATCCATAAGTTAGTTTACTAATTAATAAAACTTACTGATTAGTTTATATGTCTTTATAAGCATTTATATAAATCTGAACGGAAAACTTTTTTTAAAACACTGAATTTAGATTCGATCAAGAAACATAACCTCATTTAATGCTTAAAATATTACGTCATAAGAAATATGGTAATATTTCTTAAGTGCCGTTACAGCTGTTTTAAATTTCCAATTTAAATTTATGGTTCTCATAAAATAAGCTAATAAAATGAATACAGTTGGAAGTTTGCCAATTCTTTCATATTTTATACTTCACTGAAAACAGAGTTTTCCATAGCAGCGTTCGTTACTCTGTTCATATTTTCCTTTAGTGCATTTTAGGAGATAATTATGATAAATTTTACATTTTTCTGAGTAATCATTATATTGTTTATCGTTCAAAGCTTTATTAAATTTTTATTAATATAGCTTCACCTAAATGTTTTGAAACACTGTGGCTAGAGGATCTAGACAAAATTCCA
Source organism: Maratus speciosus (assembly GCA_963932465.1). Taxonomy (NCBI): domain Eukaryota; kingdom Metazoa; phylum Arthropoda; class Arachnida; order Araneae; family Salticidae; genus Maratus; species Maratus speciosus. The sequence goes on along the minus strand of OZ010794.1, from coordinate 403,059,186 downwards.
AAACTGACAAATGGCACGAAGAAAATTAAAAAAATATATATACTCTTGTAATGAAAGTGCAAAACAGCGGCCTTTTATTTTCTAAGAAATTCGTTTGAATATGGTGTCAGTCAATTATTTCATCATTTTACGAACAGAATTCTTCTGCCCCTGAAAGGGTTAAACAAAAAATAAAAGCGACTGCAGATGTTGATTTATTTCATAACAACGTGCTTACAATTGTGTAAAAAACTTACGTTATTAGCATTCTAAATTTTTGGAATTCAATCAGGTTGTTAGTCCAATAATTTTTTTGATAACTCTTTTATGATTCTTTTTTGACCACATTTTTATTTAGTACATACATTCATTTAATCTTCTTTGTTGCCAGTAGTTAGTTTTCATAATCAAGAAAGTGATGACATCCGAACAGACCGGAATGCTTAGTTTGGAAATTTTTATTTAAACTATAGCAATCCACATTTCAGATCTTGGATAATCACCTACATAATTTCGATTATACGGAAAAATCTAGTCAATAAACATTAGCATGGCAAACATGGCAGATTCGAAGAGTTTTTGTCCTCTCGATCATGCAAATTTTATTGTTCTTATATCACTACTGTTTTATTTGGACCATTTAAAATTAGACGGAAATTAGTAATACATTTGATTGTATAAGCGACGATAAAAACCAGTGAGAAATCCCAACCGCATCTAACCAGGTCTGTGGGGATAAGGGACTTGCATATATGACGAGACCTTCACCATAATTTAAAATGTTTAATGCGTTGGTAAACAAAAATGTTGTACACTAGAATAACGACCAAACGTAATGCATAGTTCTAGTTGCTCTAACCTTTCAGCTCTCTCTTTTATAAAGCTAAAAAAATTGTCATTATCGTTAGCGTATACCCTCCGTAGACAAATCTTTCGACATGACACTGAAAAAAAAGATTTATATACGATACAATGACTATTTTTTCTTAACATCTCCCCCGCGTACTATAATTGCAATGTTTTGCTCAGTTACATTCCAAGAAATTCAGCGGTTGTTGAAATATTTATCGACATACATACAGCCATTCCTAGTAACATATATGCAGACATACTTATAAACAAACATAATGCCTAAATAAAGGAAAAATCAATAAGCTTCACTTCTGACATCATTTAAAAATCAATAATTTCAACTAAAAAATGCTGGACAATCGTAAAAGAGTTCAACAACACAATGAAAGAGAATGTAACGGTGAAATGTTCAAGACGCGTTAATCGCTTAACTGTGTCGTTTTGGGGCTATTAATGTCTACCGAAAACTTCAATCTATTTCTTAAAATAAATTATTTTATTTTTTTGTTTTTGAATTTGAAAGTGTAACTTTTCTAGCAATAATTTGTATGGTTTAGTATGGTAGAGGACAGAGGGATATACGAACCATATCCCCAATTATAAACCTTTTGGAGTGTTCTTCATACGTTAGGCTAACATACATCTGTTAATTATTTCACCACGGCCAATACCGAGCCACGAAAAACAATTTGGAAGAAGATCCTATTTTGGTTGGGAGATTTAAATTTTACAATGCTTCTGGCAATTTAACATTTTTGGAATTAGCAATAATAATAATAGATTTTAATTGGATAATATACATTCACATACTTAAAAAGATACATATTCCGCATTGATAAAGATGATGTTGTAGGTTGTTCTAATGTTCATTGTTTATCTTCTTCCAACGTTCCCTTTTATGGATAGAATATCTATGGAAATAGAAGATAGCATACTTTTAAACACTTTCCAACAAAGTTGAAAAGTGTTTATGACTCCGGTTTGTCTGTCTGTCCGTCTGGCCATCTGTCCACGCTCTAACTCTCGTAAATATGCTCGGATCGTTCTGAAATTTTTAGATGTTAGTGACCTCTACCATAGTACGTTCCCTATTTCAAATGAAGTTTGTAGGATGTTTAGATCATTTACAGGGACAGTCAAAACTTTTCCGTTACATTACGGCCAATGGGAAAAAATCGTTTCAAATGATTTTTAATGGTGTTACACATTTTCAAACATAGTAAAATTGATATTCATTTATGAAGTTCACTAAAATATGAATTCTGTTGAATATGCGGTGCAAAGAATAGTTATTGCTCATTTACAGGGCCACACAAAAGAATTCCGTTCATAATGGTAAAGGGGGATTGTATGCGGTGTATTTGAAAAGGTTTCGGATACAATATTGTATCTGAATTATTGTATATTAGTAATGATGGCATTTTACGCTGAACTGAATTTAGTTTACTAAGAAATATTTGTAGAATATAGATAAAATGATATACAGGGCCACGCAAAGAGTTGGATACATGGCCGTCTATGGGTGATAATTACTGGAAATGTAATTTCAGTAGTTTTAAGAGTGTTTTAGTTTGAATTAAATTTTAGCTAAATAGTAGCATGCAATAAAGGTACTAGGTAAACTACAGGGCTGTACAAAAGTATTCAAGTACGTTTTCATATATTAGTATAAATGGCTGAAAGATGAATTTCAACCTGTTATGCATTTTCTTGCTAAACTAAGATTTTCCATTATATAGTATGTATATCAACCTACAGATGAAATACATGGATGTTCAAAAGAATTAAAATACATATTAGGCTATGGACTGTAACTACGGAAATCAGCTTTTCAAATGTTTTATGCGTTCCATAAAATGCTTACTTAGTTATCTTATTTACCTTATTTCCCGAAATAACGAAGTTTTGTTAAAGCATTCAGGAAGTGTTGGAAAGTGTTTCATAATCTATGCTTAACGCATGATTTTTCTTACTTGTTTTAATTACTATTCTGGCTTAATATATATAAGTTACAGTAACTTTTGTCATATATGCATTATACCTAAATAATTCGCAAGCATAAAAAATCAATGTGTAAAGTCGATTTCGAAAAAAACATACTCGGTTTCATAGCTGATAACGGAGTGTAGAAGAGTGGTTATAAAACGATCCAGCTTCAAAATTGTAGTTAAAAAAATTATTTTTATAACGATTTTAAAGAAGAATTGAAATTATTTGCAGATCTACTTGCTGTCAAATTGATTCACATAAGAAGATACCAAAATTATCATCTTTTAAGTGTTATTTTACATTAAAAAATAGCAGGATGTGCACCAGCACTGAAATAGAATAAACATTTTGTGGGCAATAACAAAAAAGGGCGCGTGAAGCACTTGCAACACATCAAGAGAACTTTAACGAAACTTCATTTCAAATTTAGAAATTATATAACACATTTAAAAATCTAATTATAAAAATGAAATTATATAGTCGAAAGAGTAGTCTAATTATTATGTGCTTCCCTGCATATCATCTAAAAAATTTCAAATATACTAAATAGCATGTTAAAATAAAATTTAATTAAGAAATTCACTTTTAGCACTTCCAGAAATAGATGGAAATACACAGCAATAATTTTGTAGAGTACTGTATATTACCTAAAGTCGTTTGTACACACTAAATATTAAGGTAAAATTTATTTCAGTTAAAAGAAAAGCATAAAACATATCTGGAAACACACTTCCAGCAGTTACCAAAGATAAACGGAAATATCTCTTGTTCTTCGTATAGACTAGAAATGAATTGTTTTTTACTCCAGAAACTTCTGTTACTATACTAAATTTAGTTCATCAATTAAATGCACGACACAATAAAAAAACTGCGATTAAGCAATTCACCCTAACAGTCATAAATAATTGCCAATCTCTTTGTGTAGCTATGAGTAACGTAACAGAATTTATACACAGCACGTACTGTGGAAAAATTTAGTTAAACTTAATATCTGAAACAAGACTTGAAAATGTACTTCCAGCAATTATCACTCATAGACAGTAATGCAACGGATTATTTTGTGTGTCCATGTAAATGATCGATAAATGGATTACACATATTATAATTTTTAGTAAAAATGTACAGTGAATTTCAGTGATGCATATAAGTTCCATTATGTCTGAAACTTTAAAATATTGTGCAAATGATTTTCCCCAGTAGACCATTATGTGACAATATTTTTTTGTGTCATGCTGTAAATAAATATTTAATGCTTTGCACCCCATATTCTAAAGAAAGCGCATATTAGAGAACATCATGCATCCCAATAAATTGTATTTTGTTTAAAATAGAGTAACATCGTCAAAATGCATTTGAAACGATTTTTTACCTTGGGCCTAATGTAACGCAAAAAACTGTTAAAGTCCCTGTAAAATAACTATTAATGTAACACACTTAATTTTCAATATAGATCGTGATATAGTAAATGTCAATGAAATATAAAAAAATTAGTTCAATCCGAGTATAAATTTGAGAGTTAGAGCACGATTAGTTTGATTGACAGGCAACCAGACAAACAGAATTCGTAGGCATTTTTCAACTTTGTTAAAAGCTGTTAAAAAAGCTAGTTCTTTAAATACATGCATATAGAATTTTAATTCTGTATGATTTAAGAAAATATCTGTTTGTCTGAATATAATATCTTGTATGTATATTATAGTTTATACTTGATAAAATTCGCATAACATTTTTCGAAATAACATATTAAGAAACAGAAATATACCAAATAACATACTTTTTCACATTTACAATAAAAAGTCACATGAGTGTTCCTATGTAAAGATTTCTTCAGTTATAATTTCAAAAATTCAGAGAATAATTACAATTTAAATGTATTTTCGAAGATTAAAAAAATTATAATATCAAGATAACGAGAAGGATCATGCCATAAAGGTAAAAGAATAAAGAACTTCAAAGAATGCCCACTTTCTCAATTTTTTATGTTTGGCAATTTTTCAAAGTTTTCTGGAAGTGTTTCATAGTTCTTGAGTTCTATTTATTTATACGTATTATTTTCTATAAAAACCAGAGCAGGTTTTATTTTCTCAAACGATCCTTTGTAAGATCACAAAACTTTTGAAAAGCATAAATGGAAAGTTTAACTTGTAAATTTACGTTTTATTTTCCGTAATGGATTTCCTGGAGTCTTTTGTTAGAAACCGTATGTTGTTTCTGTTTGGAAACATACAGTTTTAGAAATTGAAAATTTGTATGTAAGAAGTGAGGGGGGGCATAAATATCACGTTATTACTTTTAACTAGTTTATAAATAGGACTTAGCATATTTCCTTAAGTTATCTAATCTATTGTCTGCGTTTAATCTCTCTAAATGTACGCCCATTTCCAAATATAACATAAAATTCATGCGGTTTCGCTTAAAAAATTATGTGTACTTCAAAAACTTTTCATGGTTTTATTGAATTTTATACAAATCAAGGTAAGTCTTTTGAATATAGCTTTCATATAGCTTAATTGTAGTCAAGGTTATTGTGACGACGATATCTTGCACAGGTGGTTCATTTTGATAGCTTCCATACTGAATATAAGGCTGAAAATTAACTGCTACTTATTTTAAGAAGGCAAGAAACTGCTGAGATAAGAAAAGGTAGAAATTATCTGAAGGTCTTTATTTTCCACCGGGATCGTTTCGAACATAGCCGAGAATTACACGGCTAAAACCGATGTTGGAGAAGGGAGCAAAAGTTACATTTTTTTATATTCACATAATGAGATCATTGAAGGAAGTGAATACAATTACATTTTCTCGAAATGTTCGAGTATTGGCAGGAGTACATACACAATTTCGCCAAATACATATGCTATATGGCGGGATTAGAGAGAGGAAGGCATGTGGTCAAAGTACGATAATTGAAATTGAATGGGGGAAGTAAAAGAGTAATAAGAAATATTTAACGCCAAATGATTACTTGGGAATTATAGCACATAAACCACAAAAGAACATTCTATAGTGGTTTGCCACAGTTCTCATGGGATTGAAGCGGCTGAAAGCGCATGTTAATAAACTAAAGTAAAATAAAGACAGGGTTAATAACTGAAATGACTAATATATCTTACATCTGGACCAACGGTTAAAAATGCAGAAGTAATATATCTGACTAATTTCTGCATATCATCAAACTAAGGCAGAAGGATGAAAAGGCGTTAGCCGTGTAATTCTCGGCTACGTTCGAAACGATCCCGGTGACAATACCCCAACAGCAAGAGATATCGGCTAAAATTCGGCCTGTTATAAGAATTATCGGCAAATAAACGGTAGTCAAATAGAGAGATTAACTCGCTGTTTTCTCGGCTGTAACTGACGATTCCTCTAGTTATAGGTAAATGCTAACGTCGGCAGAATATCGAATTGATGTATGGAAGAAATTGATTGGCACATACTCCAAATATAAAATCGGCCGATCTTGTCAGCCGACCAAAATTGAATCATTTTACTAAGACCGTCGGCAGTAACTCTACCCCCCCCCCCCGTAGTGAAATGTTTCAAGTGACATAAACACACCAATATCTTTCGAGATCTTTATCTCCTATCCCCTCAAAATCCTCTATTCACGTTTCAAGGACAGACCAGACCCCACTTTTAAGCGAAAAAAAGAAGGGAATAGAAGTCAAAAATATTTCCGAAGAATTGTTTTTTGGTGAGAATAAATTCCTTATTTATAAATCAATAAACCTTAATCTGTTTAAAGTTTGCAGATTCCCCACGATATTTGGATAATAGACTGTAATCAAAATCAAAATCTAATTCTAATTTTATCTTTTTTCTTTTTTTAGTTACGTACAGTCATTCATACTTAAAAATATACTTTGATAAGTATTATAACTTAAACTGTTTAATAAATTAAATGAATTAAACTGATATATTTGTTAAATGTTCATAATAAGACTTGCCGGGTTTTTTTATTATTATTTAGATAAATACGAGAAAATATCTTAAATTAAAAACTACAAAATGCTCTAAATATATTTTTTTAATTAAAAGTTTAAAAATTCTGAGTAAATAAAGGTATTTCTTTAGAAATTAATTATATAAAATATTTGGAATTAAGAAAATACGAATCTAGAACTGTAATAAAATGAAAGACGATTGTAATGATACATAACAAATTTGAGAAAGTTTTTGATATTTTTTTCTAAATGTTATGATTTAAATTGTCTTACAGAGAAGTAAATCATCTTTTTTGATCCAGATAATGAAAAATCTAATTGAATCTAAAAAAAATGGCAGAATAAAGTATTCATTAAAATAATTATATAGATTTTGGAAAAAAAAATTATGCATAACCATAATAAAATTAGAAGTGTTAAAGAATGTGAATTTTATAGTTGGGAAACAATGTTAAGTGGGAATAATTTTCATAGTAAGATGTATATATTGTATAAATTTAAATGACTGAAAGTTCGTTTTAATTCAAATAAAATATTTTGCTAAATGGCAATATTTTCCCTTATAAAATGCAAAAATATTTACCTATCGCTGGTGTAACTAATTAAAATGTAAGGAATTTAATATTGTTTAAAGTTTAAACATTGCTGTTAGAAGATGTTACAATAAAAATTACAAATAATGACAATTACAATTTAAATTACAATTAACTTTTCTTTGAAAGATTCAAAAATATTTATTCATTAATAGCATTAAGAATTGGTAAGAACGTAATCTTTACCTTAAAACAATAATTTTGTTTGCTTCTTACACTAGAAAATTATTGCAATTTAAAATTTTATTGTAACAATTTTTATATCGAATGCCTTTAACAGCAATTTTTTAGCATCAAACAAAAACATTTAAAAAAAAAACATATTAATTGGTTATGTAATCGACGTGTAAATATTTTTGCATTTTATTTGTAAGAATAATGCGGACTAGCAATACATATCCTTTGAATTTAAACAAGCTTTCTTACTTTTAAATACCATTTAAAAATACATACATAACTACGTCTGGATTACTTAATAATTAACACAATTTGCATAACTACAGGCATACACACATTAAAATATTATTAAAAACAATTAAAATATAATTAAAAATATATATAAACGTTTCGGCTATTTTCATAGCCCTCATCAGTAAACGAGCAGAGTCACAAAACAGCAAGAGCCACAGCAAACGAAAAAAATAGTTAAAACAGTTAACTGTTTTTTGAATTTAACTGTTTTTTCGTTTGCTGTGGCTCTTACTGTTTTGTGACTCCGCTCGTTTACTGATGAGGGCTATGAAAATAGCCGAAAAGTTTATATATTTTTTTAATTATATTATAATTGTTTTTAATAAAATTTTAATGTGTGTATGTCTGTAGTTATGCAAATCATGTTAATTTAAATATTATTTTTGCATCTTACAAATTTTGCTGTATGATATCACTAACTAATCGGCAAAATATCATATGATATTGGAATGTTGTCGGTAAAAGATTACCTAGTGACCAAATGATCGAAAACAAATAGGCAAAAGCTTCAAAACTGATTCAATAATAATCGGGATGGGATGCTCCTTATCTGCTTTGCCGGGCGGACAAAAAGCCTTTCCCGCCAACCTCAGGGGGTGACATCGTTCGGGTGAAACATAGTCAAATTAGGACATTCGGCGGAAGCTCGGCCAGGGATTATTTGCTGCTTGGGTAAAGACCTTCAGATAATTTCTACCTTTTCTTATCTCAGCAGTTTCTTGTCTTCTTCTTAAAATAAGTAACAGTTAATTTTCAGCCTTATATTCAGTATGGAAGCTAAACAAAATGAACCACCTGTGCAAGATATCGTCGTCACAAAAATATGGTGCATAAAGCCGGCATGCCGAATTACATTTTGGAGAAGGGGAGCACCTGTTATATATATTTTTTTCATTCTGCGTACATAATTACCTTGGACTACTACGAAAAAAAAAACTGTGAATTTCATTTTCAAAAAAATAAACTGTGACTGCTGCAAACTACCTAATGTTAGATTATTTTTCGAACTGAACTATTCTTGTTTTCCTCCTTGCCGTGTCATAGTTCAAGATTATGGAATAATGTCAAAAAAGTGATCTGCATGCTACGCTCGGTGGATACTCAAAAAAAAAAAAAAAACTGCTAAAAAATTTATGGACTTCCTGCAGACAATCTGAGGAATGCGCATTGCTTTCTGAGTGAACGTACTCTCAACCGAAATGTCCATCACGCCAATAGATGCCTCTTCAAAATTAGCAGCTAAAGTGCGCGGAAAAGCAGTAAACAGCAAACGCAGAAATGACCGACAGTTTTACGTATCTTCATTCCGTCAGCTATCGCCACCACTAGCCGATTGCTTCATTGATTGCTTCTCGTTCTACCGGCAAAAGAAAAGAGTTACCGAAAATACGCCACCGCTCCGAGGATGAGTCATGGATTCTCCATCGAATGTTCTTTTTTCTCTTCTTGTGTTCGCTCCTAAGCGGAGTTTTCCAGCTGTATCAAACTTCTAAGATCGTTCGGACTATGTCTTATGTCCGCCGAAAAAAGAAGAAGAAGAAGAAGAAGAAGAAACAGAACAGTTAAAATGATTTTTTTTTTTTTTTTTTTTTTTTTTTTTTTACATTAAAGAAATTTTTTCTCCTTCCCCAGTAACTCTATGAAGAAAGCGTGTTCATGGATCTACATGTATTCAATTGCATTTCAAGGAACTTAAAAAAAAATACTGTTTAAGTTACTTGTTCAAAGAGAGACAGTTAACATGCAGTTTCCTTAGAACGGAAAGTAAAATGATAAAATATAAGTAATGAAAATTTAGGAGACCTCCACATTCAACTATACGCAGATATATCTAAACATTTAAAAAAAATAAGAGTATTCCTGCTGTTGCACAAAAAAAACAACATATGCTTTGAATTCATTTATTATTTTCTTACCTTATTATGTCTATACTTATAACATTTCCTTTTTAGCTCAAGGTAAGTTTTATTTTGCATTTTGCTTTAAGTGTCAACATTTGAAGAGCCATTTTTCAAATATAAATCATATTTTGTGAGATTACTTTTCTAGACTTTAATAAATATAGATTTAAAAAAAATCAAAATCATTTTTTTAGATTATATTAAAGATATGTGTTTATTTTAAATATTTTTTTTTTACAAACACATTTATTGGAGTATAAAGAAAATTCTTTGGTGTGATGAAAATAACTTTTCTGCTAACTAAATTTTTAACGAAGATATATTTTTCTGTGTGCTAAAAAGTATTGTGTTTTAGCAGATAGGTTACATTTTTGTCTAGATGTATTCACTCACTAAATAAAAAAGTTTTTTTAAATCTCCTTTTTCATTTGATTGTACTTATGGTATCTTGTAAAGTAGATTTTTTTTCTTTCACTTTTACAGGTAATTTTGCTCTCTCCTTATCATTTTTGTGCTTGTGCTAAAGGTAGAATTATACTTTTATGTTGATTCCTAAATAATACAGTATAGATACTGTTTGGTTTTTAAAAAAGGTTTTTTTTTTTTTTTTTTTTTTTTTTTTGCTACTCTTTTAGCAGTGGATATTGAAAATATTATAGCATTTAATATAATGATGATTTAATTATGAGGATTGATTTTGCCATATATAGAGAGAGATAAATAAAATAAAATAAAATAAATCGCCATGACTGGATTATGTTGCTCTTTTAGTATATAGACATTTCTATAAATGGCTTCTTACTAAAAATTAAGCATTTGGATTCATTAATAATATGCTAAGATTTTGTATGACTAGGGATGCATTTCATATCCAGTTCAGTTAAATAGTTTTTTTTTTATACACATTTTTTTCCTTTCCACCTTTCCAAATTTTATTTAATACATAATATATATCTTGCGGTGTGACACAATGTCGCAATCCTGAGATGAGATGCTGTATTTCTTGTCTCTTTTGGCCTAGGATTGGCGATATGGTTGCTCTCGCGTAATTAGGCGCTGGTCGCATTTTTTTTCTCCCCTCCATTTTAGACATTATGCGACTGAAACAGATATGTGTCACATTGCATCGTATATAAAAATGTTTTCTCGTGTGATCACAGACGATGTTTTCATTGTTTTGGTTTGTGTAGCTTTTAAATCTTAGCAATACTGTTGAAATCAAGCAGTCTTTTACAATGAAAGAGAAAACATACTTAGATTTAAAAAAAAAAAGGGGGGGGGGTAAAGTAAATAAATAAATAAGGTAATATAAAAATTTCTCTCACAGAGCATAATGTAATGTTTATCCGACATAGATAAAAAAAAAAAGAGGCAAAAGATTGAAAAGCTTATATCGATACTGGTATGATCGTATTATTATTATTGATTTTTTTACTTATTGTGCTTATATATATGTGTTTTTTTTATTCCAATTTCATACAGGTAATTTCTTTTTATTTTATATTCTATGTGTATATTATATGTTTTGTCAATAATTCATATCAATAAGATATGAAACTTTTAATACTCTAGATTACTATAAATATAAGTCTTGCAACTTGTATACTTAAGGATAGGCACTAGTGACATATAAAAAAAGAGAGAGAGAGGAAGTGACAAGTAATGGTATTTCATTTTGCTCATTTTTTAATACTTTTCAGTTGGTTGCTACTTATTTGAGACAATTAAATTGGATATCTATACGGTACATTGTTCTGTTTATATAGATCTCTCATATTCCAGTTTGCACGGATTTTATACATTTTTATTCACGTTTAATTAATTTATTTCTATAACATAAATTAAGCTCCTTTATTTTAAATATAGCTCGAGTCATCATGTCATTGGTCCAAAACTTTTTCCTCCTTTCATTCTCGTTTGCTTTTACAAAGGAAATGGGATGTACAACATAGGTTAGGATGTATTTAAACAGTTTTTTTATGCGTCTCAATATAATACATTAACACAATGCATTATTATATTTTTTGCGTAAGGTTTATTACTAGTACTTCCGTCATGTTTTATGTAGGATACTTCAGTCATTGCGCTATTTTCCATGGGATAGCAAAGTGCCTGATGTGTTTTTCGATCTATGGTTAAGCAAGTTGGCCGCTAGCATAATCAGGGATCGGATATGTTTTCTTACTTAATTCATGGAGTTAACACTAATATTAATTCCACAATTTGACTATTGTTCACATTTTTTTTAATTTGCTAAAAAATCACCAGTAACAGTTTGCTAATACTGAGTATAAATACCACTTTTACACTAGTTTACACTTTTATCACTAACTTGCTATGGGCAGATAGCATTGTTAGGTTTTACTCATACATTTTTCTCTCAAGCACATGTTTGTTGTGATGTCATGTTTAACCTGGTACTTCATACACACACACATTTACGCTTTCAGTTTAGCTGATGTAGTTTTATAACGATTAACACTCACCGTAGTTAAATACACTCATGACTATTCTGTGCATGTATTGGTTTCTTTTTATCAGCATTGGTGTTTAGCTAAAAATTGCATTTTTTCACTGCATTCACAACTTCGTATTTGTTTTAAAGTAAGGTGTTTTTGGTTGGTGTGTTTAAAATGTTTGCAGAAATTTTGACATAATTTAACTATTGTACATTGTTTGCACATACATCTTAAATTTTATGCAAGGAATAATTAATTAGGTGTAAATTTTTTTACACATACGGTTAATGTACTATTTAATGTCATTGTTTACGCGCGACTGGTGACTCGTTGCTATTTCTTTTATATCACAATGTATTTTATTATAACTGAAATGATATTTCATATCGTTAAAAAGGTTGTTTTTATAAAATTTATTCAAAAGCATAATGTGAGCTGTTATGTACACTTTATTTATTTTTTTTAAAAAAAAAAAGCTATTCACATATAGTCATTAAACTAAATCTTTGGCATTTTCTCACATTTTAATATTTTTAATTAGTGAGTTAAAATCTCACAGGTGTCACTGGTTGCTGTTATATGGAAAGTGCTAGGCATACCAGTTTCCTAAAAATATCTTAGTAACCTTACAGAATTTTTAATTTTCGGTGCAAAAGTGTGTTTGTTACATGAATTTTTTTTGTTGTTACCGTTAGATAAAAAGTTCTAGGAATCCCAGTTTCCTAGGAAAATTTTAGTAAATTTACCAATTTTTTTATAGTGTATATGTTGGCAAGAGTCAATGGATTGTGATAATTATAAGTAGTGCGTTACTGATAAAAAAATCGCAACAACATACTAGCATTAAAGTAAGTGTCATTCACTATAGAAGTACATTGGTAGAGATTTATATACCTGACATTATTTCTGTTAACAATATTATCAATATAAGAATAATTTATTTAATGCCTTACTTTAAAAAACTAAAATATTTTCTTTCTCTTAAATTGCATTACAATACATTTTAAAAGATTTATTGCTTAAATTGCCTTTTAAATGAAAACCATAGCTTTTTCTGCTTAATTGAGTTTTATTGACTAAAACAGGTGGTTGTAAATTTTAACACTTTCCACCTAGTTAAACAGTATTTTTGAATTTTCTTTGTCTGCTCGGATGTCTGACTTGTCTTGCTCTAAATCGTACAAATATTGTTTACAATGTATTTTAATAATGGTACACTTTTTCAAACGTATTGAAATTGATAAACATCTCTGAAGGGCACTACAAGATGCTCGCTAGAGAATACCATGTGCAGAGTATTCATCGTTTATTTAGAGTGACTCGCAAATGATTTCTCTATGTACAATAATTACTGAAAGCATGTTTTCACTCGTGATATTCATTTTAAATTTAATAATTATTTTTTCATATTATTACTAGAGTATAAATTCTGAATCATTATATGCAGGATTGTGTAAAAAAATTCCCCTTTACTGACTGAAATTGCTGAAGGTGAATTTTCAACTATGTTTACTAATTGTACAAAATTTTAGAAAACCAGGTAGTAAAAAAATCTATATATTATCTACAGATTCACAAAAAAAAGTTGAATACTTTTTCCTCTATAAATGGTAATTGGAGAAATTTTCGTTTCAAATATATGTGTTTTTCGAATAGTTTACTTAAATATCATCTTTCACATTATTAAAAGATGATATATCGTTGCAGTAGTCTGAATATTTTGGAAAGTGTTTTTGTTTGATACATCATTATTTAACATCTATATTATAAAGGACAAACGTGGATCTGAGTAACGCTGATATCGATTTGAAGTTGGCAAATCCTAATGATTAAATTTCTTTTTTGATGCAATTTTTTAAACTTCTAAATACCGCCTATCAATTATTATTAATTATTAATAATAATAAATTAAGAATAATCGTATTTGAGGCTAAAAAACAATTTATTTATTAATCATCTTTAAAAGGGCTTTACATAAATAACTGTCCCCTAAATGTCTAATAGAAATAGGTATCCATTTGCGCCTTGAGCCCTATATTTTGTACATTAGAAACATGCATAAAAAATAGGCTTTAACATACGATTTCGCAATATAAAAAAAAATACGTATTTCAAAGAAGTCCACAAGCTAAGATTATGACATACTTTTTTAAATCCTTGTTATAAAAAATACAAATATACTTACTTTTTACATTTGGTTATCTAGAAAAATGAAAAGCCTATAAACACCGAAGAAAGGCCTTCATTTAAGCAAATAAATATCCATCTTATGGTGTCAGCTCTCTCTAATAGATTAATACATTTATAGTCAATTACTTCCTATAATTTTCATGTTGTAAAGAAGAAGAACATTTAAAAAATTTATTAAAATTCGAAAAGTCCCAAAAATGGGACTCCAGGCATAAATGGGTTAAACCTTTACGACCTGACATACACTATTGTGTACGTGATCCTAAAAAAAAAGAAAAAAAAAACTTTCGTCTTTTTATGCAATTTAAAGTCGATTCTGCACCCACAGAATTACATACAAAAAGTACCCGATGTCAGGTTATGCCAAGGGAATACGTTGGCATAACCTGACATCGGGTATTTTTTTCAACCAAATATGATCCTATTAATTAGTGGAAACCACTATAACTTTAAATTTCTACCAAAAATCGCACGGTCTAAGCGGTTAAAAATGTAAAATATTTTTTTCCGACTCAACGACAGACGGATTTATTACATAAATATTTAATTTTTTTAATCTTTAAAATTTGTTACATCGTCATTATTATATTATTACGTTTTTGTTTTCTTTCATATAGCTAATCCTGAAAATGTTAAGTTTGCTATTTTTCTTTGATACATATTTTTTTATCTTACTATTCTGGCTATCTTCCTTTAAAGCAAACTATTAGAAGTGTAGTATGTGGTCCACTTATTGTATCAAACATATATTTGCAGCTCGCGGAATGAAAAGATTGAATGCTGTTGAAATAAATTAAGCCGTTACACTGTAGTGATTTCAGTGGAGGGCATTCGACGCATAACTTTTAAATTGGCAGTACTGCAGAGTTATTATCCGTGTAACTATAACATGAAGAAAAAGTCTTTGATATTGTATTCCACGGAATAATCCTTCTCTGGGAAAGAATACATTTTAGTCAATTGTACTATATTTAAAAAGTGTAATTTCCTTTTAAGTACTTCGCATATTTGCATACTAGTTTCTGGACTGGTAAGGATCGCAAATAATAGTAATAATGTTTTTAACGGAATCATTTAATTTCTCATTACATTCTTGAAAATTATGGTGGTCCTAAAAGTATTTTTTAATGTTCCATGCGTAGCCGTAAATCACATGTCGATATGTTTGTCTGGATAATATTTTTATAAGATAAACACTTTTTACCAAAACATATATAATAAAGTAGTTTGTCGTCCAGGTCTGAATGAACATGAAAATATTGCTATATAAAATATATCACCGAAATTTGTCTTACTGAAATAATAAGCATAAGTTTCTTGTTACAGCTCTAAGTTGGTTACATTCAGTTTGATTATACCTCACGAAAACAATACTACCTGCAGTAAAAAATTAATCTATAAATAATATAAACTGCATTGATCAGGGCATCTGGTCTGACATATGAATAAGCTCAACACAATAAATCGCAGGTAATGGAACTCCAGTAAACGCTGGATACGTAATTACACTACCTTAATTTTAACGCAATTATTCTTTTAGTTGGAAATTTCCAACTCATATGATTTATTTACCAACTACAAGAACTGTGTAAAAATTAATGTTGTGTAAAATGTCATATTCAGCTGGAACTGTACTATCCTCATTGAGTGGAAATTTTGCAAATCTAGTAAACACATATCTCCATCAAAATGCAGCTGTTGTTTACTTTGCAATTGTATTTAACGATCTTAGCCATATCAAAGTCCACCTCCGTTTTTAACATTCTGTTAGTCGCACTCTCAGCCGTAAATTGAACTTAGTATGTCATCTCTCGGGAATTCGCATTTATTTACATTGCTGGTGAAGAACATTAAAAAGGTACAAAACGCTTAATGTTGATAAAAAAAATAAATATTTAAACTGTTTAATTAAGTTAATTGTATACAGTGGCGCCAAATTATATGGGCCGGTGGAGACCGAGACACACCCAATAATTTGCTCTTCTAGCCCACAAAATATTCATATCTATTTTCTTGCCCATTTATTTTTCTATCGCTGATAAAAAATCATTTCTTAAACGTTCAGAAAATTATTTTGTTTGAAAATACGGTAAAGATAGAAATAATATACACACAAGAACCTGAAACACAACCTGCCCCATCCCATTCATCCTCGTAAAAGACGTACGATCAATTTTGTTTCAAAAAGCCTTTTCCTGCATATTCGCGTATTAATTTTTCTTTCTAAATGTTCTTAATCTGCAGTTGTTATCATTCAGCCCTTTCCATTTTTGAGGTAAGATTATCTGTCAGAAAATGCTGCCGAAGTATTTTAAGATAATTTTCAACATGCCTTAGCTCAGGAATGGTCGTCATGAGACAGCAATCAATTATAAGTCAAGATGTAATAAATAAATATGTTTATGTATTTTTGAAATGAAAATATATATGAGGCATTCTCACAATAGTTTGACTTCTAAGTCCCTGAATAATAATTTTTATTTTAGTACATATTCTTGGGGTTTTTTTATTTCTTATATTAGAAAACATCCCATTACATTACTGCATAACAATATTAACGAGATAAATAAGATTTGGACGATGTTGGGGTCCAAATATACCACGAAATTCTTATACCGTCCCGTGTCCCTGATGCCGATTTTTACGTTTGGAGCAGTCTGTATAAAATTGTTTGAATAAAAGTAATTCGGTGTAATTTTTACCGAAACTGGGACTATTGTTTTATAAAAATATGTAGCAAAAAATTAACCTGCGAACATTTTTACGGTTTTTATTATTTTTCAAACTCTGTCCCTGTGTTTTAGATTCCGTACCGTCCCTCTTGCTAAAATTACTCAGAAAATCTCTTCAGATGCAACCACAGACTTTTTTTCAACTTTTTTCTCATGCAAACGTATACTAGAGAAAGAATGGCTAAAATTCTTTGACAGGACATTTAATGCAGAATTTAAATCAGCATTTAAATATCAACATCAAGCATCGTGGCTTTATTGGTAGTGTTACCGTCTCCAAGGTTTGCTCCTGCACTTTTCGATGATTTTTTTTTAAATCCAATGTAAATAACTTTTTCAAAAAAATCAATGAACATTGTGGCCATCACTTTGTCTTAAAATGATTTGCCTAAAAATATATAGTAATTTTCCTTACCTCCCACCCTTACCATCCCTTTTTTTTCCCTTAGCGCCCCTTTTTTCCTATATCGTCCCTTTTTTCCTATACGTCCCATTTTTTCTACTTTTCTTTCCTTTCTTTAACACCCCTTTAATACAATGTTACACAAAATTTTGTACTGAAAATAGTACATTGTTATTATTTCTTATTTGAATGTCCTGTGGGTACTCTGCAAATTCATTATAAGTACAAATTTAGAAAAAAATAAAAAGTTGTAGTGGTAAAATAGTAAGGAAAATTAAACCCGCAAGATTAACCTAAATCTCAGTTAAATAAAGAAATTTTCGCTGCTGACAATTTTCTCTTCATTTTGAATCATTATGGCATTCGTCTATAAGTTTAAAATGTTATTTTAGTAAGTTTAATTTCACTACGATTTTTATACCTGAAAGTTAAAAAAATGTGAGAAAGCCTCATATATGTATATCTATATTTAAGAAAAACGCTATTCGATTCTCAATAACTTCAGAAGTCATGTGTACAAATTTCATGCTTTTAATGTTTACAAGTGAATGTGTGAATTTGTTAGAAAGTTCAAATTGCAAAGAGTAGAAAAATATTCCTTTTGGGAAAACTTTAAGTGAAGATTTTCACTCCTAAAGATGGAGTTAATGCAAACATATTGTAATGTAGTAGAGGCACACCCGTTTTGTTCTTGTCTAAGAACAAGTCAGCACTTAAAGTTAGATGTTAAATCATCTTTTTAAAGATGATTTAACATCTAACAATTTGTTCACTTTCCACATCTACAATTTGAAAACACTACACACCTTTTTAAAAACCAACTTATCCGGTTGCATATAGTTCACTACCTATCAAACCAGGTACACTAGTTCTCAAACATACTGCATCATCTCTCTCTCCCTTCCGCGCATGTCGAAAATACCTTCTCCGACTCGACAGCGAAGTCACGGAAGTCAGCCAGTCGCAAAAATATAAATCCCAATTCAGGGACAAGTTCTACTTTCGCATCTCACGCGCCAGATTAGAATGCAATGTGTCTTTGGTCGTTATAATATGCATTAAATCACCTAGTTACTTCAGTGATACTTTCACAGGAATTCCACCGAGCATCAGAATAAAAAAAAAAAAAAAAAAAAAAAATCTGATTTTAATAAAATAGCTAAGTGTAACAAATTTGAAATCATCTCGCCACGTAAAAGAGGGAAAACATTTTTTGCATTAAACTATGTGAAAGAAAGAGCATAAACAAATTACTATTTCAAACGTGAAAAAGTTCAGTGAATAAAAATCGTTTTAGACGATGCTTTTGATGCAAGTGGCACTTGTGATGAAACTGTGAAGTTGGGAAATCATATTTGTAACATGCTGTGCTACATAAATTAATTTTATTAATAACTTTTATTAAAAGATGCTTAAGTACTTATAGGTCAAGCGCTTTTTTAAGGAAAGAAAAAACTAAAAATTTATAAAATTTAAAAACTTAGTATATTTTGTCCGGTTTGTTTTTGTTCTCTTTCCTAGGACTTCCTTCTAATGTCAATCTTTTTCGACATCTACGAAAATCAGCCCGTATAAAAATTAAATTTCGTAATTTAATGTGCTTGCATCCCATTTTTAAATAAATTCCATATCTGAAACACGTACTTGATTTATATACTCTTTGTAATTGGATGATCTTTTTAATATCCGCGGTTCAAGAAGTTTTATTTATTTTGAATGATCCGGTGTACTTTAAGTAAATAGTACTATTAATGCAATCATTTCAGTGTGCTTGCAATAAATGCCCATTGTAATATTTATTAGTCCTCTGCGTTTTTATTTGTAATTTGTAGTCAATTTCATTGCACGATAGTAAACATTAATGAGTCCAGAAAATGAAGGCCACATGATAATGTGATTAAATAAAACTGCAACTTATCATAACTTGAAATGCCATCTTTTCTTAAACTTTCAAAGATATAAAAATGGCAGTGTCATTTTGCCCTAAAATAGATTTGAGCTCAACCAATATTTTTCTTAAGTTGGCACCACTGTCTGTATATATGTACTAGCACGCTTCGCCCGCTATGCTGGTGGTTTCTCCAAACGAAATATACCGGTGAATTTGACCTAGTGTTTTAAAGCAATATGGATCTTTTTGGTAAATGAATTTCGGCATTGCTGAAAGCGATCCGAACGCCATTGCTCTATTATATTTCCTAACATGTCTGTCAAAGTTTGAGGAGAAAATCTTTTAGTTCATCATTTATGAAAGATGAAAATATATGTAATATACTAACACCCTCCCTGAAAAGTCATCTAACTAACAATATATGTCGTACCAAAATCCGCCCAGTCGAACGTTTAAAAAAGGCTGATCTTTCATAGTCGGCTTCAACACACTATAGAACTTTCCCCATAATTCAGTAACTGCGCAACGTAGAACAAGACGCAATTTACTAAAACTATCCCTGAAAAATTATTCGATTAATAGTACAAGTTCAATTGAAATCCATCCAGCTAAACATTTTAAAAATGCTAATCTTTCATAATCGGTTTCACCTGATTAAAAAACTTTACCCCACAGTTATATAACTAAGCTAATCAGAACGATATGCATTGTACTAAACCTTTCCTGAAAAAATATCTAGTTAACAGTGCACACCCCATGAAAATCCATTCACCGGTAGTCAAGTTATAAGCAGCCGAGCCACGAAATTTTAATTTGTATTTTAGATATATAGTAGGTTTGTTTTTAATCAGTAACATTTTACTTCGATAGTGGTTTTTATATAATAAATGACTTATAATTTGATTACACTCAGTTTAGATTTTTAAAAATGCCGGAATTTTCGTAGTAAAACATACTTTAAAGAAACTTTCCTTTGTTCATTTTCCACAAAAAAGTCCCACATTGAGAAAAATTTAATGATAGAATAATTCTCGATAGGACAATTTGTTAATTCTTTCATGGATTGTGGAAATGTCAATAAACTTTTGGGATACTTTGTACATAATCTTTTTCTACTTATAGGTATTAAGAGTTTTGAAAATTATATCTGTTTAATTTTATTTTTAATGTTTGTAAAGAACTTGCTAATTTACATTTAACAAATACTATACTTGTAGGAAGTTTTTACTATCATTTAGATTATAAGTAATTTTATAAATTTTAAATTATTTTCATTGAAAGAAAATATTTAATTGCCGATGTTTAGTACTCTTACATATGAAATAAATATTATTTAGTTCGAAAAATAAAAAGAAACACATTCACTGAAAGAAACCAAGGAATAACTGTCGTAATTTGCTAGCTTTAATAATTTCTTTCAATAAAATGACATGAACAATAGTTTAGCTCATAATGGTACTAACGTAATTATGTATTCGTTTTGTGAACAAGGTGTTGTGTAGTTAATCTTGTGCTTACGATGTATTTTACATAATGACGCTATTACTCAAAGTGCTTAGTTACGTTTCATCTCTAATGCTTTAAAAATAGTATTCTAAAGTTTTCTCACAATGAAATTTCAAATTCATTTTATTCTAAGTGCTATTCTGCGTCTTTCATAAAAAAAAAGATATATTTCTTACGATAATGCTTTATAAATTTTCGTTTGCTGTTTCCTTGTAAAGTTTATCGTGTACTACAAAATATTATTACAATTTTAATCAGAATTATTAATATCAGAAATTAATATAGAACAAAATAGAAGATTATAAAGAAAAAAAAACTTTCTTTCCCCGATAATATTTTTTGTATTTATTACATGCGATACAAACTTTAACTTTTTTTTCAAAAGGTTTTTCTTTATTGTCCATTAAATTGGTTTTATATACACTAGAAATTTCAATAATGTTTTATTTTATATACCCTAATTATGGCTAATACAATTTTTATAATTTACAAAAGAGAAACTTGATAATTCATTTTGTCTTGAATTCTTTTGAAATTGATGGAAAGCAAAAGTGAAATGCACAAAAAAATATTCAAACTGGACATTTTAATTATACACTCGCTCATAAAAGCATTACGCATTTAACTTACAAATCTACAATAACAAATAAAAGACATAAAACCTCTGTCCGCGAATTTTGTTTCCTGCAGACAATAACAAGAGGAAACAGTGTATTTATTCTTTCGAAGAGTGGCAACAGCTGGAAAACAGTAGAAGTAATATGGATTTGTGTAGTTGGCATGGGTTTTTTTAATTTTTACAAAAGTTATAGAGGAATACGGTCAAGAAATATTTTACATAAAATATCAGTCCGGAAAAAGTACAATGTGCAGTGACCGGCTGCTTCTCATCTAAGCTGGCCAATGTCATTGTACTGCATTCAGACATAATTCTTCTAAAGAATCGCTTCTCGCTGTTTGGATTACAATAATTGAATTACAGAGGACTATGTCAACAAGAAATAGGTAAGAAAAAATTATTTTTCCTACTTTTTTTTATTAAGATTTCAGTTAATTTCAAATAAAAACATGTTATAAAAGTAATTAATGCCATTAATTTAACTTTTATCTATTCAGTATAATTTAATAAATTTTATGTTTATTTTGAATAATTGAAAGAAAAAATAGTGTGTCAACGATTTTAATCAGATGGTTAAAATCATTCATTTAAATTGCATTTTAATCACATTTTTTTTTCTTTTTAAAACTATCTGGTTAAAATCACATTTTCGTGAATTAAAAAAATATATATAGTCAATAATTCCCATAATTAATAAACATTTAAAGCTAATTAAATTACTGAATAAAAAAACCTTTTATAGAATAAAAGTGTTTGCAAACTTAATTTTTTAATTTGCGTTAAGAAAGTTCTGAAATAATTTGCATTGCATGTTTTTATATAATAAAAAATGGATAGCTGCTCAGCGATACGGAATCTTCCACATCAGAGTATTATTTATCATTTGAGCAGTTTCACATCGTTATTGCTAAAAGCAACTGCTTGAATTTTATAAAATTAAAAGGCTGGTGATGCCCAAAAATATATTTTTTAAAAGGTAAATTCGTATTCTTTAAAATTTTGTGTTAGAAAATTGACAGTATTATGATAAGTATGGTAATTTTCTGTTTATTGCTAATATAAAAAAAGATACCTTTTAGCCAATAATTTTTATGCTTAATTTTTGTTTTTTTTTATTGGCTTAAAAAGATTTGTTCTAACATCCCAGTAATTTCAACACTAAATAGTGTTTAAAATAGCTCTTTGATTGAAAACAATTAAAAATTTACGTGCATAACATTTTATGATGTATATAACGAAATTTTAGTCATACGACATGCACTATATGGCCAAAGGTGACCGGTCACCTGCGATTTTAGGTGTTTTGTTAAATATCTAGAAAAATACATGAGGAATTAACCTGAAACTGCAGGTGTGTAAACAGTATAGTATAGGTCATATATTTCCCGAAGATTTTTTCCCGAAACCCCATAGGGGACCGTCAACAAATTGAAAAAGAACAAATATCTTTTGGATATCTCTAAAAAACTAATGTAGCAAAAGCATAATGTAGCAAAACTCGAGATTATTAATAAGTGACTTATTGTAATATACTGTGTTCATTTTTATGAGGATAGAATGTATAGTCGTAGAGAAATTAAAGTTTTTATAAAAACAGTCCCAAATTTCGCCAAGTTTATTGCTTAAAATTTATTAAAGAATAATCTTCATGTATTCCACGAAATTTCACGTTATCACAATTTAAATCCAAGGTTGGGAGAGCATAAATGAAAACTTCTCGATTCATGTAAAATCCCATTAAAATAATCAAGCATATCTCCCGTTGAAAGTGGCGCAGGTGTTGTTCAATAAAAGAGCACATAATGATAAAAATCTTGAAAATTCTATTTACACTTTTAAATATTTACAATATATATACAACGAAAACATTTGGATAATATTTGTTAAATAAATTCCACACTGGGAATTCAAGATGATCATATTAAAATTTCAGCAATTATGTTCTTCTAAAAAGAAACCACGAAAATAGCATTTCCCTTTTTAAAATCAAAACATTTCTTCGATTTGAAAATCATGACAAAAAATATACGCGGACTACCTGCTGCGTTCAAGATTCATATTCACAATAAAACTAAACTAAAAAAGAAAGACTAAAAAATGTTTTCAAATATCAATTCTCTCGAAGGTCACGTGATCCTTCGCGGCGCCTAAGCAGTCTGGCGGACTGCTCGAGAGAGGGTTGCAAAATATTCCACAAACTCCGCCCCCCCCCCCCCCCCGATGAACAAGGGTTCATCAAAATGGGCATACAAATAATTAAAGTAGAAATAAAAATTATTCTAAAAAATCATCAGTTACACTGTACATAAATACAATACAAAATCAAAATTTATACTTACATACTCGACTTCAATAAAATAATTAAACAATTTAAAAGATTTGAGAACAAGTTTCTGCTTCTAAAAATAGAAAGAACAATTTAAATCTATACAAATTTTTCTAGAATATTCAATACAAAAAAAAAATAAACTAAAAATTAGAAATATTATCAAACAAGAAACATTTTTTTTTTTTTTTTAAGTGAAAAAAAATAAAGAACTTTTTAAAGTCAATAGCAAAGACAGTTCAAGATTTGTTTTAAAAGTCAAATGTAATGAGAGTTTTTGAGTCTCTTAATGAAATGAAAGTTTTTTTTTAGACTCCGAGTTCAAGATTGTACAATAGATTTATAGGCCTTTTAATAATTGAATTATTTGTTTTGAGTTCACAAGATCTTATCTTACCATCTCTGCCCATAAAGATTTTAGTAACTTTTCCTAACTTCCACAAACTTCGGGGTAAGTGTTCATCATGTACAAGCACCACATCATCTACTTTAAAGTCTGAAGTGTTATTCTGGTCCGTGTAGTGAGCAGATTGTAAGTTGAGAAGGTACTCATTTTTCAAGCTCTTCCAAAAATGATTCAGAAGTGTCTCGCGAAAACGGAAGCGTTTCACTAAGGATTCCTTGGTTCCAGGTAAGCACCAGATATGCTTTAGAGTTGCTATAACTAGTTGACCAGGGCGAACGCTAAATTTCTTGAAGATTGCACGTTTGTTTAGGACTGATTTTATGCACTGTCTAGATCTTAAAATCCAAAACTTTTCACTAGTTTGTACTAATGTCCTTGACATTTCTGAATGAAAAACTTTTTCATGTGCATCTTTCACGATTATTTCGGCAAGTTTATGTTTTGCAGGAATCACAAGAGGACGTTTTTCGTAAAATGAGGAATCAGACTTTTGTAACCGTCCTCGTACCAACAGCAAAACTTCATCTGACAACATAGGAATTAACTGTAGAAGATTCAATTCTTTAGGGATACTCTTGCTACATTTCAAGTATTTTACAACTTCAGGGAAACTTTCTTCCTGCATTAGCTTAAACCAAAAATTTTCAGCATGTAACATTTTCTCAGCTGATAATTCTGAAAAATCTCTTTTTCTACATTCAGTTTTATATTAGAAATAAATCTAAATACCCATGCAGTTACTCGATACAATTTCTTTAGAGAGCTACACTTTTCGAGATTAAAAATGGGAATTTCATCAGATTTATTTGTTTGAACAACGCAAGAAATGGTTGCTGATTTTCGAGACTTCTTTTTAGAAATATCAGGTAATTGTGTAGCAACAATTTTAACGCTAGGCCACTGATCTTCGGGTAAGGAAAGAAATTCAGGAACATACACATTAGGGTTAGCATCAGGAAAAATATGCAACCGGAGATGCTTCTTTTCCATGATCAGGTTGCTAAAATACTGCCAGAGAATTTTTAAGTGAGCGAGAGCCGGGATTTCCGAAAGCCAATTTTGCCAATCATTTTCTAGTTCACCACAAACAAAAGGGACAATAAATCCGGCTGAATCAAAGAACATACTTGCAATTTTCAAAACATTGCGTTTAGTAGAAGAATCATTATTTAATTTTTCTAACAAGGGTCGTAATTCTAGTCCAAATTTATCTTCTGTATTGTTACAGATCAATCCTAAAATTTTCAAGGAAGTATTTGGAGGTCCGAAACTCGAAACAGGCATGTTTTCATCATCTAAAACATTAGAATTCAAGTTAGGGACATGATACAAACATTCGTTTAATGATAGAGAATCACCATATTTAGAAGAAGAATCATAGACTATGCGCATTTTTGTTGTAGTTTTATCGTCACGGATAACAGGTCTGTGTGGCATGTAATAGGAATTATTGGAATCTTTCTCGGTGCACAATTCTATTACACACTCATTAAACTGCTCTAACAAAATGGGGTTATATTTCTTATGTAAATAATAGTTTTCCAAGAATTTATTTTCTAAACTAGAAAACCGCTTCTTTGCTACTTCAACATTATTTCTAAGCAATTCCCGAGAATATTTCCACAATAATTTTGCTTCATAACGCCCATTTACGAATTTTAAATTTTCTTTAAATTCTTTTATTACCTCATGATCGATAATGTTCTTTTCATTGCTTTCAGCAATGGCACTTGTTTCAAGATCACAAAATGCTTTCAGCTGAGTATTTATATTTTTAACTGAAACACGCAAACGAGCTACTTCTTTTTCATTCGACTCCATCTGCCCTTGCAGTGTATGACCGAAAATAGTTTCTGCAACGTATAATTCTTTCGTCAATTTTCCCTTGATTCCCTTTAATATTTTCCACAAAAAGTCAGACCCTAGCAAAATATTGATTTCCTGTTCAAGACCTGTATCAGCAGGCTTAAAGCCTCTTGTTCTCATTATGTCTAGAAGTTCTGGTTCTAGGGTTTTCACAGAAGCTCCAGTTATGTTATCAACCACAAGTGCTTCGATATTTATCGAGTTAATAGGTTGCACAATACTCGATAATTCAAGAGCAACTACTTCATAACAAGATTCATAAGGGCGTCTCCACCCAAAAGGATAAACTAATAAATTTTCTCTTCGCGATGGCTTCAATTTTAATTTTTGTACTAGAGATCTCTTCACAAAACATTTTTCTGAACCACTATCACATAAAACGCGAGCCAACAAGCATTGTTTACCAGCAGACACAGAAACTGTACAAGTCTGCAGTAATGTTGCTTTATTTTGTTTATATTTTTGTTCTGACATCATAGATACAATTGCACCTTTCTTTTCTTTTTCAGGATTTTCTTTCGCCGTTTCTTTAAAGCAGGGGTGTCAAACTGTGGCCCGCCGGATACCACTAAAATTTTACAGTTATCTTTGCATTATCTAATCGTCGAATTGCTGCGATTCAACTTGTCGTCTATTTCTTTAAAATTTTAGTGGTATCCGGCGGGCCACAGTTTGACACCCCTGCTTTAAAGCAAAACAAATAACTATGGGTATTGTTACCACATTTGGAACAAGGATTAAATTTTGTTCTACAATTTGCAGATAAATTCGACCTATAACAGCATCTGTAACAGCGACCTTCTTTCTTTAATTTATATCGTTTTTGTTCATCAGTGAATTTTGAACAATTTAGTCCTACATGATCAGAAGACTTGCAAAATATGCAAAACTGTTTTGTAGATGTATTTAAAGCAGCAGCTGAAGGTATACTTTTCTTTTGAGGAAAATTTTGATATTTACTTGAAGAATTTTCATATTTGGTTTTAGAATTTTCATAAGCTTTGCTTTGGGAATTATTTACTAAATTAGTATCTTCACGACATCTTAATTCCGTTTTAATAAAATTTATTAAATCGGTGACTTCACAGTCCTTATCGGGGTCACGTTTTCGATGGAAATCTAGTATCAAATTTTCTGGTAATAACCTTAATAATATGGGTAGTAATAAATGGCCGTAGGAGCCTGATGTCACTCCTAACGTACCACGATTTCTCATACAAGTTTCGATATTATCATACAACTTTCTTAAAGAAATAACATTGTTAGAGGATTTTACTGGCTCAAGATTCAGAATTTTGTTCATGTAACAGTTTATGATATTTTCCCGCTTACCATACCTCTCTTCTAACAATTTTAAACAAGTAGAATAATTTTGATCTGTCAGTTCAAAACCAGCTACAATATTATATGCAGGTCCAGACAACAAAGATTTCAGATATTGGAATTTTTCAATTTTTGATAACGATTCGTTTGAATCTATCGCACTAGTAAATAAATTAAAAAATTCTAAGAACTGGCTTGCATCACCAGAAAATTTTTCTATGTTAAGTTTAGGAAGCTTCACTGCCGAAACTGGTTTACTTCCGATTTTTGAACCGTTACTTGATTCTAGTAAAACTTTTGGTTCAGTTTCGATTTTACATTTTTTAAGCCTCATCTTAATTTTAAATTTCAAACTTTTTCAGAAATTCAATCATATTTTTTCAGAATATTCTTCTACCGATTTTAGTTGTTTTTTATATTCAGTTTTTTCCTGAATTAGCTCATCTATTTCGGAATCTAATTCCTTTAGTAGAGCTTCCTTTTCATTTACGAGCTCTAACGATTCCATTAAAGAATCGCAATCAGTTTTATCAATATCATCAGATAATAGTGTATCACATTTTGTAATTAATTTTGTAACTGCTGCGCGAACAGTAGCTCTTTTAAGCTTATCAGGCTTATCCATGTTTAAAATTTATTTCAATTTTCAAAACAAATTATCATGAGAAAGCGTTATTTTCAATAAATCAAGAGTCAATAGTCATGCAGAATAATAAAGGTATTTCTTACCTTTTTTCCCGGTTGTTGAGGCACCAAAAAATAAAGAATAATCTTCATGTATTCCACTAAATTTCACGTTATCACAATTTAAATCCAAGGTTGGGAGAGCATAAATGAAAACTTCACGATTCATGTAAAATCCCATTAAAATAATCAAGCATATCTCCCGTTGAAAGTGGCGCAGGTGTTGTTCAATAAAAGAGCACATAATGATAAAAAACTTGAAAATTCTATTTACACTTTTAAATATTTACAATATATATACAGCGTAAACATTTGGATAATATTTGTTAAATAAATTCCACACTGGGAATTCAAGATGATCATATTAAAATTTCAGCAATTATGTTCTTCTAAAAAGAAGCCACTAAAATAGCATTTCCCTTTTTAAAATCAAAACATTTCTTCGATTTGAAAATCATGACAAAAAACATACGCAGACTAACTGCTGCGTTCAAGATTCACATTCACAATAAAACTAAACTAAAACAGAAAGACTAAAAAATGTTTTCAAATATCAATTCTCTCGAAGGTCACGTGATCCTTCGCGGCGCCTAAGCAGTCTGGCTGACTGCTCGAGAGAGGGTTGCAAAATATTCCACATTTTTAGAGTTCTTTATATACAAAAAAGTTCTTTGCAGAAAATATGACAAAAAACATTGTACACAAGACGCTGCAATCAGAATTAAAAAATAATAAAAATTGGATAAAAAATGAGCCGGTTTACTAAAAAATGTTTTACTGCGCATGCTCGAATGCAATCAAAATATAATTGTGCATAATATATTAGCTAAGTAGATTGGGCACCTTTTGTGAAAGTCTGAAAATCCTACCTTGAAAATTCTGAAAATTATCGTCGATAGAATAAGCTCGAAATCCGTTGTTCCCATAAGGAAGCAAAAATATGAGAGGTTGTTTCCAAATATAGTTGTACGTGCAATACTGTGTACGCTACCTTAGCACTAATCAAGAGATATTTGATACAACCCCTCATCTTTATGCTTCATTTTGGGAACAACGGATTTCGAGCTTATTCTATCGACGATAATTTTCATAATTTTCAAGCTATGATTTTGAGACTTTCACAAAAGTTGCTCTATATACTTAGCTAATACATTATGTTATATTTTTTATGGATTCGCGCATGCGCAGTGAAACATTTTTTAGTAAACCTGCTCATTTTCATCCAATTTTTATTATTTTTTAATTCTGATTTCAGGGTATTATGCACAATGTTGTTTGTCATATTTTCTGAAAAGAACTTTTTTTTTTATATTAAGAACTCTGCAAATTATAAGCAAAACACTTGGCGAAATTTGGGACTGTTTTTATAAAAAAGTTAATTTTTCTACGAGTATACATCCTATCCTCATAAAAATGAACACAGTATATTACAATAAGCCACTTATTAATAATCTCGAGTTTGAACGCTTTTGCTACATTAGTTTTCACATTAGAGAATCTTCAAAAGAAGTTAATTCGTAACAGAATCATTACAGTGTTAATAATAATTGGCACATGTTTCACAAATTGGTCACGATGTGACTTCAAAGCATTGTCGCTTTCGTCACAGGTTCGTCACGAGGTAATTGTCAAAATAGTCACAAATGATACATTTTTCACAAATTTGTCACACCGTGACTTCACAAAGTGGTCACAATGGCACGTCACAAACGATCTCTAAAACGGACATAACGACTTCCCATTGTAGTCACCATGACTTCACATCGACGGTCACAAAGTCACAGTGTGACTTCTAAACGACGTCACTGTGACGTCACCATGCCTTACGGGCAAATTCATATTGCTATTTACACACTACTTGGGTAAATTACTTTGCAAAACAGGATTACATAAATTAGCAATGATGAATTACAACAGTAAAAAGAAATGAATTGCATCAGAATGTCATGAAAATTATAAGATGCATAAAGTTTAAGCCTAAATGACAAACAGAATTTCTAAATTAGGCTAGGACTCGCAATATAATTAAAATAATGAGCGATCGAAATCCGGTACAAATTACAACAAATAAATTAAGAAATATCTTGTTTTTCCGAAGCATAATATATGCTTATTTGATGCAGTATCCTAACGCAGCCGCATGGCGACCGCCTGCAGTATCAATATCAATGAATCACGAATCGTAAGATTTATTAATTCTCAACAACAGCGCGTCGCTCCAAGGCACAGACTCGTACCTGTGTAGTACGCATGCACAAAAGTAAAATTTTAAATGAAAATTAAGGCTAATTAATAATTTTTTTTTAATAAACGAATGTACGACAACAAATCTGTGGCCAAATATCTTTCATTTAAAAAAAGAATGATTTAATTTGATGCAGTAGTTTCTTCTTACGGGCTGTCTAAAGAAAACGCTTAGCGTTTTAAATATATAGATTTTTAGATTTTCGATTGGTTTTTTTTTGTTTCATCAACCAGTGGGAAAATGGCGGATTTCATGTTCGTCTATTTTAGGGCATTCCTTAAGGGTTGTAGCAATCATGTTAGGTTACTTCCAAAACTTAAAAGGAAGGAAATATAATCAAAATCCCGTAGCACTGACTTTATATGATAAACTACTGGCTGAATCACCCTATATGCTGTAGTTTTATTTTCTTCTTTAATGAAATTCGAGCATTTGCAGGGAAACATATACTGTTGTTTTATTTTCTTATTTAATGAAATTCGAATAAATATTAATAATTAAACTGATTTTTTATTTACATTTATTTTCATTTGAATAATATATGTATTCCAATTTTTAATTATTTGAAAGATTTCCAATTTGATGAAAAAGTTTTGCAATTGTTAAGATTTGCAAAACTACAAAATATCTTTAAATTTTAATAATGTAGTTTTCTTTTAAAAATAAAGGAAATCTATATACTTTCTTTTTCTAATAATCGTAAGATAAAAACCTAAAGAGGAAAATATCTGCATTTTGAAAATGCATTTTTAAAACAGTTTTCATTTATATAAATCTATTTATCCCAATATAGCAAGAAATAACTTCTTAGTTTTCATTTCAATGCTTATTTCTTTAAAATAAATAAAATACTTTCTTTCAGAATTTATTTTACTTTCAAAATATCCCCTTGGTTATTTTCAAAATTAGCGTATGAAAAAAAATATGTTAGAAAAAATGAAAAATTTTTTTAAGATTCTTTCATAAGAAATTTAAGTTTTTCGCAATGTGCATAGAATGAAAATTCAATAACCTGGAAAACATTTTAAAATGTACAAATTTTAAATGTTATATAAGCAGAACAGATGGGAAATTTGATTAATCCATTTCATTACATGCTTTAAAATTAAAGTGCATTTTTTAAAAAATAATATAACTTTTAATTTTGAATTTCAAAAAGTATATACCTATAAAAATAGTAACAAATACACATAATATGCAATTTAATGTACAAAAGAATAAACTTATTTAATTTAATTTTTTTTTCCAATTTATACTTATATATTTTAATTTACTATACTATTTTACTATACTATTGTATAATATTTAAAAATTATTTTCTTTATGTATTACGAGAAGATATTAAAATGAAATGCATTTAATTCAAATTTAGATATTAATATTCATAACCACATATCACTCAAAAAAAAACCGTTGGATTATTTAAAAAAAAAATTTTTAAAGACAAAAACGTTTATATGATCATGAAGTCATAATAACTATATTTTCTATACATTTCTAGTTCAATTAAAATATGAAAACACAACGATTTTGCATATTGAAAAAAAAACTAAAGATTGGAGGAAATAAAACACTTTTGTTAAATAAGATTTTTTATTTAAATTAATACTTAACAAATAAATAAACTTTTAATAAAAACTTTTAATATGACTTTTAAGGGGGTCCGGAGGCTCAAAAATCTATTTTTTTATATGAAGAGATTTTCTTATGAAATTTTTTTCTGAAATATCTTTTAATATAAGAATATTACATGTAAAAAAAATCTGAAAATTTTTAAATATTAAAAAAAAAACTAAATTGTAAAATTTTAAACATAGGGGAGACCGGGGCAAGTTTTCCAACTTTTTAGATTTTTATTTTTGTATTTTTTATTTTTAACTATTTTGATATATACAAGATATCATTGTATTCCCTAGACCTTCCTGTACCAACTGGCACAATTATTTTTCAAAAAACTAAATATACTTTTTCACAAAAATAGTTAAGTCTAATCATGTTACGTTGGAAAATGTGCCCCGTATGCGGGGCAAGTTTTCCAGCCTACGAAAAATGGTCAGGGGCAAGTTTTCCAACTATACTTTAAATGGTAAAACATCGGTAATAAATCTTGCTTGTTAATTAACACTAGAACGGCGGGAGGGGTCATTTTGACACCTGAGTACTTTCGCCCGTTGATCACTTTTGTTTGCTTGGGCGAAATCATTTGAAATTTTTTGACTTTTCCCAAATAGATAACATATATTTCTGAAAACAAATTCAGCTTTCTAGATTTGTTAGTTTTTGAAATATTGACTTGTATTCCTAGAACGGCGGACAGGGGTCATTTTGACCCTTTTAGTAAAATACTCTTTGTACTCGAAGCTGCTTTTGTTACTATACTACATGTTCGAGGAGCAATAAAAAAGGGTTTAGATTTTTATTCATTGTCTTCCAAGGCATGAGGAATACTATTTTGCAAAGAAACTATCTCAAGAGATAGATTCAAAGAAAGAAAAAGATTTTTTAGGTTTGATGAAAAGACAACGAGGTCTAGCAGACTACAGACTAATAAATTTGCTCTTGCATCTGAAATGTGGAATAAATTTATTGAAAATTGAAAAACATGCTACCGACCAGGACAAAATATTACAGTTGATGAACAATTGTTCCCATCTCAAGATAGATATAAATTTACGCAATATATGCAAAATAAATCGGATAAATTTGGAATAAAATTTTGGTGATCTGTTGAATTTGATACTAAATACCTCTTGAATGAATTTATTTATCTAGAAAAAGATGAAACAGCCCATCCTAAATTACGTTTATTGGAAAATGTTGTCATGAAATTAACAGATCCCCATCTAAACGAAGGGAGGAATATTACGACAAAATCAGATAAATTTGGAATAAAATTTTGGTGATCTATTGAAGTTGATACTAAATACCTCTTGAATGAATTTGTTTATCTAGAAAAAGATGAAACAGCCAATCCTTAATTACGTTTATCGGAAAATGTTGTCATGAAATTAACAGATCCCCATCTAAACGAAGGGAGGAATATTACGACAGATAGCTATTTTACTAGCATCAAATTAGCCGAAATGTTAAAAGCTAAAAATACAAGTTTGGTTGCACAATGAAAAAGAACCGTAGAGAAATTCCCATATCATTGAAAAATATGCGCAGTACTATTTATTCATCGAAGATAGTGGAATGTGATAATATGACACTTACCATCTATCAAGCCAAAAGAAAAAAAAAAGTGTTTTTCTACTGAGCTCATTACATTCTACTATAAAAACTGAAGACGGTCTCAAGAAGTTGCCCGATTCAATAAAATATTACAACGCAACGAAGTATGGTGTGGATATCCATGATCAGATGTGCCAAAAATACTCCGTAAAATCGATTTCTAGACGATGGCCTGTACATATCTTTTTCAATATTTTGGATCATGCAGCTTTAAACACCTGGATAATTTATAAAAGTGTAACATGCAAGCCTATTAGTAGAAGAGATTTTCTATTAAATTTAAGAGATGTGTTCAGAATGGATCTTATGGTTTCAAAACTCCCAAAGATCTTTTCTGAGTCTTCAGAAAAAAAAAAAAAAAAAAAAAAAACACGAAAATAAAATAGATATGAAGAGAAACAATGTCAAGTACAGACATGCAATGGAAACAAATCTCAAGAATTTTGCGCACCATGTTTCAAAATTGTGTTCAGAAAATGTACTGGAAAAATTGCAATTTTTTTTTTACAACTGAATTAATTCCTAATATGTGTGCACAATTTGGAGTATTATAAGCATTAAATAAAATATTGAAACAGAATGCTTAACATATTAACCATTCAGCTACATTTATAATGAAATAACTGAAACAACAGAACAAATTTCACATTTATGGTTTTAGAGAGGGAATCATTCGGCGAATAAGTTAGATGAAAATATATATATATATAATTTTATAAATTGTGTTTTATTTTAGTTAACATTAGTTTTAATTTATGAAAACATTAATTTTAAATCGATTTTTATATCAAATTAATGAGTTTTTTGAGTAGTTGTAGTATGGTCCAATTAATCGCCGTGTAGGCGTTACATATACAGTACTTCTAAAATTCAATAAATTATCGAGTAATATTAAATATAAATTATGAAATACACGGAAATTACATATTTTTCCAATGTATGGCATTTAAAAGTGTTTTAGCGTTGTTATTTCAGTATTTTCATCGAGGGGTCAAAATGACCCCTTCTCGCCGTTCCAGTAGGTAAGATTTTTCCGCCGTTCTAGTGTTAATAAGTATTTTTTATTGTGAAATAAATGCTCAGTAACATAACGGTAACATAAAAAACAGTTTTAATCCATTTGACATTTAAAGACGAAGGTCCAAACAGCTCCCTATCTGCAGCTGTTTTTTTTTTGTTTTTTTTTTCTCGTCCCTTTTATCTGATTCCTTTTGCAGTTTCCCCTTTTTTAGATGAATCTTTTTTTCCATTTTCAGTTGATTTTTGACAGGAGAATAAGTATGTACAATACTTCCTATTTTTTTTCCACGCCGTGTTTGCCTGCTTAGGGCAGCCTTCACAAAAGTCCTAACTTCTCCTGGTGCAGGCAAAGCTTGTTTGGATGTAGAAGGAACGCTTTTTTCATAAGCAATAGGGAAATTTTGAGTAGAACTTAAGGAACAGCTTCTTGGAAATGCTAGCCTGCGTTGGTGTAGATTGATTAGATGCTTTCGGTGTTGTTTTGATTCTGCGGTGGGGGGAAGGGGGGATTATTGAGGAAAGTTTCAAATATTTTCAGGATTGTTGGTGCTTTTAAGATTTGGTGCGGCAGGAGCTGGTCTGTCAGAAAAGTAGGATGGCGTAAAAGCAGAGTTCTCTAACGTTTAAAACCCGCCATAATATTAACTGTGGATTAATGCCAGTGGAGCGGTTCTAAGCACGGTTAATTTGCTTTTTGAGAGGTTCATACGCACTGCGATCTCAGTGTGCTAGCTTATGAATATAAAGGCATAATTAACATAAAATGGATTCATTAAATGAACCCATTTTAGAAAAAATTGACATTTTATTATATTTTTGAATTTACCTTGTTTTTTATATTGATAGTTTTACTTAAATGACTAAATGATCAATCGGGTTCGTAGTATATATGGTTATTTGGCCGTTATTTTGATACAATAAACTAGCTGATTTAGTAGGGGGAAGGTTTTCAAACGAGAAACATGTTGGAAAGCATGCCCCGTATGTTGTTGGAAAATCTGCCCCGTCGCCATATTTTAACTTTTACACTACCTGGACGAATACTGGTGTAAGTTATTTGCAAAACAAATGCATAGTTACCTGAAGAAAGAAACCCCTTTTTAGTGTATGCAATGTCAAAGCAGTAAGTTTAACGCTAGTACGTTTTTTTTTACGTTTTAATAAAGACCTAAAATTTTACTCACCGTTGAAAAAATGAAAAAAAGAGTTCTCCAGACGAAGTGACAGCAGCTATTAATCTATAACTTTTGTAGATGCTGTGTAAGATGTTGCCACTTCAGCCAGATCACTCGCTAGCGTCACCTAGCGGCTCATTTAAAAACTAAAGCTAGTTGGAAAACTTGCCCCTATGGAAAATGTGCCCCGGTCTCCCCTATATTATTGTTTATATAACTCTGGAAGTACATACTCGATTTACAAAATTTTTACACTTTTGTGTACAGAAAATGTGTCATTTTAATTTGTCTTCAGGATTTCTTAAAATATTGATTATGAATTTTATAAAAAAAATTAAGTAAAAAAAATGAAGTTTTTTTATGAGTGATTATGCTTATGAGGGAGCATAATTTCATAATTATCACTCAAAATTAAAAATCCTGAAGACAATTTGTTGGAAGTATAGCATAAAATCTCTGTTAAAAATTTCATACATATATCTTGCAAGGAACTTTAGATATTTTCTTTTAAATTTGACAAATCGTGAAAAAATTCATTCTGAGATAAATGGAGCTAAAGTACTTGTCAGAGCGCAGTTGATGCATCGCGTCTCAAGGCAAAAGGTGTTATATCTCTGGATCTAATGAAGATAAACGCATGCAGTTTGCGGTATTTAACGCTAAAATCTCAGTATTTTTTTAAGCCAATTAAGAAAATTGCATTTTTTTGAGAATTTTTAGCCCCGGACCCCCTTAAATAAGAAACTTTATATCTTTTATGACAATTTTAAATAATAACCATTTTCATGTAACTTTAAATATAGGGGAGACCGGGGCACATTTTCCAAAGGGGCAAGTTTTCCAACTCGCTTTAGTTTTTAAATGAGCCGCTAGGTGACGCTAGCAAGTGAACTGGCTGAAGTGGCAACATCTTACACAACATCTACAAAAGTTATAGCTTAATAGCTGCTGTCACTTCGTCTGGAGAACTCTTTTTTTCATTTTTTCAACGGTGAGTAAAATTTTAGGTCTTTATTAAAACGTAAGAAAAAAAAAAAAACGTACTAGCGTTAAACTTACTGCTTTGACATTGCATACACTAAAAAGGAGTTTCTTTCTTCAGGTAACTATGCGTTTGTTTTGCAAATAACTTACACCAGTATTCGTCCAGGTAGTGTAAAAGTTCAAATATGGCGACGGGGCAGATTTTCCAACAACATACGGGGCATGTTTTCCAACATGTTTCTCGTTTGAAAACCTTCCCCCTCCTAAATCAGCTAGTTTATTGTATCAAAAAATCGGCCAAATAACCATATATACTACGAACCCGTTTGATCATTTAGTCATTTAAGTAAAACTATCAATATAAAAAACAAGTTAAATTCAAAAATATAATAAAATGTCAATTTTTTCTAAAATGGGTTCATTTAATGAATCCATTGTATGTTAATTATGCCTTTATAGTCATAAGCTAGCACACTGAGATCGCAGTGAGTATGAACCCCTCAAAAAGCAAATTAACCGTACTTAGAGCCGCTCCACTGGCATTAATCCACAGTTAATATTATGGCGGGTTTTAAACGTTAGAGAACTCTGCTTTTACGCCATCCTACTTTTCTGACAGGCCAGCTCCTGCCGCACCAAATCTTAAAAGCACCAACAATCCTGAAAATATTTGAAACTTTCCTCAATAATCACCCCCCCCCCCCCACCGCAGAATCAAAACAACACTGAAAGCATCTAATCATTCTACGCCAACGCAGGCTAGCATTTCCAAAGAAGCTGTTCCTTAAGTTCTACTCAAAATTTCCCTATTGCTTATGAAAAAAGCGTTCCTTCTACATCCAAACAAGCTTTGCCTGCACCAGGAGAAGTTGGGACTTTTGTGAAGGCTGCCCTAAGCAGGCAAACACGGCGTGGAAAAAAAAATAGGAAGCATTGTACATACTTATTCTCCTGTCAAAAATCAACTGAAAATGGAAAAAAAAAGATTCATCTAAAAAAGGGGAAACTGCAAAAGGAATCAGATAAAAAGGGCGAGAAAAAAAAAAAAAAAAAAAAAAAAAACAGCTCCAGCTGGGGAGCTGTTTGGACCTTCGTCTTTAAATCTCAAATGGATTAAAACTGTTTTTTTTTATGTTACTCTTATGTTACTGAGCATTTAGTTCACAATAAAAAATACTTATTAATTAACAAGCAAGATTTATTACCGATGTTTTACCATTTAAAGTATAGTTGGAAAACTTGCCCCTGACCATTTTTCGTAGGCTGGAAAACTTGCCCCGCATACGGGGCACATTTTCCAACGTAACATGATTAGACTTAACTATTTTTGTGAAAAAGTATATTTAGTTTTTTTAAAAATAATTATGCCAGTTTGTACAGGAAGGTCTAGGGAATACAATGATATCTTGTATATATCAAAATAGTTAAAAATAAAAAATACAAAAATAAAAATCTAAAAAGTTGGAAAACTTGCCCCGGTCTCCCCTAAGTTTTAACTCTTAATTTGGTGCTTTAGATTGACTTTTAGTGTAACATTGAATACAAGTTTTCTATAAACCCTTAATTAAACTTTTTTTTATAAATTATTAAACTTTTTATGTATTGTCCTGGTTCTTGCACAACATAGCCTCATAACAGCATTATGGCTGTTGTTCACTGAGATATCTAATTCCCTTCGATAATGTTAAAGCTATGGGAGTGGTATGCAGTCATATTTTAATATATCTCCCCAGGAAAATTTTATTTGTAACTTATCTTTCCTGTGTTGTGTTCTATTCACAGACGATGCCTCATATTTTTAGATGACAAATATTTCTGAAATATATGTTGAAGTTAATATTTTATATGTTTAATCTTAGTTAAACTGACGAGGTGTGATTAAGTCTGCAACAAAGTTAAATATATATATTATTTATATAGTTAAATATACATATTATTTAATAAATTAAATATATATTTTGAAAGTATTTTGACAGCTAAAGAAATTAATACATCATTTAAGAAAAGCACACAGAAAAAGTAAGTTCAAGGTAATTTCTAAGAGATGATTCAAAAACTCAACGCCTATACAGTTAAAATTAGAGGGGATTTAAGATCTCACTGACCAACACCCTTAAGTGATCATGCCAATATTCACACGTTAACCCTTCTAATTGATGAAAAATCAATAATTATTGGATTGTTTTGGCGAATTTATACTTTATGTGTTAAATCTTGGGGAAACTGAAGGGCTGTGATTAAGATTTTAACACTTGAAGTAAAGTTAAGTGTATATTTATTTTAAGGATAGTACACGTACACAGAAAAGAGAAGTTAAAAATATTATTTTCTAAGATATGTTTGAAAAATTCTCCTCCTATTGAGTTAACATTAGATGGGAATTTGAGACCTCAATCACCAACCCTCTTAACTGATAATCTGCAAAATCATCAGGGTGACCCTACATATTGTTAAAAAAACAGTAATTATATTATTGATTTTGCAAGTAAAATTAAGTTTTTATTTTGACAACTAAAAAAAGGGAAACAGTTTTAAAGATAATTATACAGAAAAAAGAAGTTAAAAATTTCCTAAAAAAAAGTTTTAAAAGTTCGTCGCCAATAGGGGTGGGGGTGGGGGGTTAACATCAAAGATGAATTTGAGATCTTCCTGACCAACATCCTTAAATGATAATGTGCAAAATTTACAGTGTGCTCCTTCGTATTGTTGAAAAATCAATAATTACTAACAGCTAGTTATAAATTTTTAGTTCCAACTGCCAAACTTTTTCAAACGTTATTTTCAACATACGAAAGTCCATTTAAGTTGAAATAGTTATTTTTTAAAAAGTTACTTTTCTGAAATTTTTTACTGTCCCTGTGTCCTATAAATCATATTTAAAATGATGTTATTCACGTCACAGTGATATAAGTAAGCGTACAATGTCAATACTGCAGCTGTGTCAATATCTGGAGAATATTGACACAGCTGCGCCAATTGGTGGACGGGGTGCATAATGCAAATACGCGGGTTTTCAGTATAACGTGATATATGACAGAATGTCTACTATCTGCGCATCTCTTGCGCATATTTTCAGAATCTTTACTCACTTATGGAAGATGAATCTTGCTTACCAGATTTATTGCAAAATATTTTTATTACAGTTTGCTTTGATAAATTTATGTACATTTAAAAAAAACATAGTCGCAATATCATTTTAATTTCGGGAGAAAAGCACTAATGCTACGAAAGCATTACTGCATTTTGCCCTTAACTAAAATGACATGGCGACTTTGTTAAATACACATATTTTTATCAAAACAAGCTGCAACGAAAATATTTTGCAATAAATCTGGCAAACAAGATTCATCTTCTGTGAGTAAGTAACAATCTGAAATTCGTAATTGAATTTTTAACAGGGATTCTCTAAATAGATTTGTCTGTTTCAAAAGAAAAAAAAAATCTAATCTGTCGATTTTAGCAAAATTATTGAAGTTATTGCCTAGACTCGCAAAATATTTAATCAAATAAATGAACAACGCTTGATCCTTTAATAGTACAACACTTTATGCATGCATTTTAAATTAATTTGATTTCGAATATAAAATGAGATGAATTTTAAATTAAATGGATGAAATATTTGTAAGTGAAATAAGATGAGTGCAATGCGATTAAGGGAATATTGGAAATTTATCATTTGCGCTTGATAAGCGAACAAAAGGACTTAAAATTGAATATTTTATTTATAATTAAATTCTATCCATAATCTAAACATTCATAAATGTTGTATTTTCAATCGGAATACAACCGTATATATCTTTTTTTATAACTTTAGCACATCAAGAATTGAGAAAAAAATAATACTACAAAATTCAATCTTTACACATTTAACTACTTACTAATTTTTATGCGCAATTTTTCATTTCATTACCCTCCGAGCATCTTGGAAAATGGTAAAATTGTAATGTTGTTTTCTTTGCATTTGGTTTTAAATGCTAAGAAAATATGATACTTTCAACATTATAAAAAAAACTCAATTACAAATATGAATGTAATCCTTGAGAGTGTTAATCATGCTTCAAAGTATTTATAATTCATTAAATCTGTAGAATTATATTGTCTTAAATATTGCTTATATTGCTGTACGGAGATCTGTTGTGTTTTCTGATGAAAAAGAAACACAACAGATCTCCACTCCGCCCACCAATGAGCTCTGGCTTGACACGAATGACGTCGCAAACGGCAATGTTATGGAGTCAGTAGAATGCACGCTGCAGGGCGCCTGGTTCGGAGCTGTCCTTGAAGTAACCGATTTCTAACAGTTCGTTGTGTAACTGTGGTACCAACTACAGCTCGAATTTCTGCCGCAGACGCAGTACGATGCGCCACAGTCGTACGCCGAATACTGCGATCTTCCCTCTCAGGAGTGCACGCGGCCGCCTGGAACCCGGTCTTATTGATGCAGCACCATCCATTGACCACTGTTTCCAACAATCATGCACAGTGGATACATTCCAGCCAAGTGTTTCTGCAATATCGCGGAAAGAAATTCCACCTTCTCGTAGCCCGAATATGCGACCTCGTTCCAACTCGGGGAGCTGTTGACAGTGGCTTCTTCGTCTTGTTAAAGGCATTCTTGGCTAACATCAACTCAATACGTCACGTTTCGTAGCTAAATATCGCCCACGAACTTTACAGCACTCATTTAAAGTAAACCATATCTGCAAGTTGTTAGCGGCGCCACTAGCGCTTATGCGCGAAGCGCGAAATTTGTATCGATGTCATCTTTCAGATGTATAAACACGCCTACCAAATTTCGTTTATCTAACGCAAGTCTTTCTTGGTGTTGGGATTTTTTTTTCCGTCAGTGTATATTAGGGTGGTCACAAGAAATCAATTTTCGAATTTTTTCGGGGGGACCCCCCAAAAAATTGACAATTGACTAGAAAATGAGATTGGTTAAGTTTCAGCTCATTTGGATAATATTAACCCGTGCCTCATTGAGGTTTAAGTTTGAAAAAAAAAACGTGATTTTTCGCAAAAAAATGCTGTTTTTCCTTCATGAAATGAATACAATTGAACCTAAAAACATAATGCAGGTCTCATTTTATAAAAAAAAAAGTTTTGCTTTGAAGAACCACACACCATTTTTTTTCTAAAAATGTATAGATTTAAAAATATGCGCATTTCTCAGGACCAGACTTCACCTGAATCCTAAAAATGACTTTTTATGAAAAAGCGAAAAAAAAATTTGTAACATTACCTTTCATCTGCTTTCCACCTTTTGCTTTTCTTTTATCGTTTTGTGAAGTCCAATAAAGTGTTTGATTAAAAAAAATTCAAAAGAAAAGGAAAAAAATCGAATTTTAAACTGAAAGATTTTTTTTTTTTTTTAAAGGGAGGTCAAAGGAAGTATAGAAATGAGAGAAAATAATGCTCAATTGCATTTTATTATTAAAGTTTTGTTACAAGAAAGCATAATAGGAGGCATAATAAAGAAAATAAATTATTTTCCCTTACAACTGTCACGTTAGCTCTTTCCGGCACAGAAAAATTCTGTTCGTAAAAGGATGAAATGATTGTCTATCCCGGAACTTACGAACGACATTTTTAGAAATTAAAATCACATTACTTTAACCTTTCATTGTAAAAGCAAAATTTTATTAAAATATTCTTCGTGCAGTTTGTAAGTTTTGAATTAAAATTAGGTGGTCCCGGCGTGGGACACTGCGCCGGAAAGGATTGAAGTGGTAATGGATTAGATAAGGTGGCTTATACTGGCTTTCTTTACCAAAGTATTATCTAAAAATGAAAATGCAACTTGATCCGAGTTAAGATACAAAAGGCGGTTTGTCATTTTAGTAAGTGCTTCGTCTGTAACCTATTTATCAAATTTTTTGTAGTGAACAAGTGATTTTATTATTTGCAGGTCTTGAATTGGGGGCTAAAGTGGCAGTGGAAGTATTGAAGCACGCTTTTGCATAAATATTGATTAAAAATAAGAAAAGATCTCTGATATCTTCTTTTTCTAAATTTGTTATTGAAAGATGATCCCTGAAACAATATATTTTAAGAGAATGAATGGCCTGTGCCTCCATCCATCTGACATGATTAAAAGTACCAGGTGCTTTGAAAAAAATCTTTTGCAGGAAGGAGTTCTATAAAAATTAAACAAAGTTGGATAAACTCTTTATAATCATCCCTGAGCTGTTAATTTTTAAGAAAATTTGAAAATTCTTCTGAATTAACTATTTATACCTAGTATCTCATCTTCAGTAACATTTGTATACTTACTCTGGTTTAATTTAGACCACCCAATCAGAATTGTTTTTTTTTAATATCTGGCTGAGGGGCAGTGATTGTGCCCATTTTACAATCAAGAACAGCTTTCTAAATTATGCTGACGGCATGGTAAATACAGAAGACTTTTCCTTTAACAATTGCTATAGAAAAATGCAGGTTAACTCTGAGGCGACCTGTGTTTACTGCAGTTGTATAAAAAAAAATTGCCTGGATTTTACCAACTTCCTCCCACTCTTCAACTGCTGAAAACACAGCTTTCGCCTGAATTATTCCGATACTATTTTCAAGTTGAGGAACTCGTAGTAACTGTTCTTCATCCCCACAACTAATTAAAACTTTTATCCACTCTACATTTTCTTTATTCAAAAAATGGTGAAGCAATTTTCCACCCCAGTGAACAACAGTTCTCTCTAAACGGGAATTTTAAAATCTGTGTTTGATGAGCTCAGTTTTTTGTTTACGAAACAGTTATTTGCAGAGTCGATGTCTGTGGTTAGCTAGTGGATGTATTCTAAGTCTAGCAGCTTCTCTGGCGTTCAGTTAATTTTGCGAATATTATAAAATAAAACACATAAAACTTGACAATTACTTAGCTGCTTACTGTCGATGATTTGATGAGACATGTGGCCAATTTAAAAAATCTTACATTTCTGCCATCATATCAAGAGGGGGAAGGGGTTTTACGGAATGTTTCGTCAATTCTAAAAATAGATAACCATAACAGATAACAAAAACAGCCTTGTAATAAAAGAGAAATTCAGAGGTTCAACTGCGACACATATCGAGAAGCTCTTTCTTACTAGACACAGAACTAGATAACTAATAATCAATTATAATTCATGAAATATTTTTAAAGTTACAAAAATTGTTCACTTATTTTTGCCTATTAATAAAAATGATACAAAAAAATTATCAAAAGTAATAAAATTTTTAATTTGTCATTTTTTACCTATGTTTCAAAAATGCAGAGTTTGAGGGTATGGTTCACTAGATGTCTTGAAAAATACTAAATGTTCATTAAATATAAGTTTTCATGAGAGTAAAAGTTCAAGGCAACAACAGTTTCTATGAAATAAAACAAGAATCAGGTTTCTAAGACAAATATTTTTCACGTAAGGAAAGAAAAACGACAATTTTTTGCCAAAAATTGCGAATTTTCAAGAATTCAACCTCGATGAGGCACGGGTTAATATTATTTATTTGAGCTGAAACTTTGCCAATCTCATTTTCTAACTAATTGGCAACTTTTAGGAGGGTCCCCCCGAAGAAAACGTTAAAAAAAATTTTCCCCATGTTGCTTGTGACCACCCTAGTGTATATATATATATATATATATATATAAATTATGTAACTTTTTTTAAAAAATCATATTTTCAAAAGTAACTTTTTTTTTCA
Organism: Maratus speciosus; assembly: GCA_963932465.1. Lineage (NCBI taxonomy): Eukaryota > Metazoa > Arthropoda > Arachnida > Araneae > Salticidae > Maratus > Maratus speciosus. The sequence continues at coordinate 403,014,717 of OZ010794.1, read as the reverse complement.
AAATTGCTATATCAAAATTAAAGTAAACTAATTAAAAAAGACATGTTCCAAGTTTGAACCATTTTTCTTTAGCGGTTCTTGAGTTATAACAATTTAAATGCAAGAAATGGGGAAAGAACCCATCATGAACAAAAACGCATTTTCACAAGAAGTCGTTTCCATGACAACTATTGCTTGAAAGCACACCAAAACGAAAAATTAACATATTTTGTTCTAATTAAGATAGAAACATGATTCAAACGTCATTTTAAGCAGAAAAAACAGGGAATATTTTAATGCAATAAAATATTTTTAGAAAATTTGAAGATTTTTGTGTCCCGGACACCTTTAAGATAATTTTCAGCCATATGACCATTTCCGTTTTTTTTTTTTTTTTTTTTTTTTTTTGATATATGCAGGTGATTAAAATTTATGAGGTGATTATGAAGATAATGAAATTTTATTTCAACAGGATAAATCATATTCAATGTTGCAGTAGCATAGTTGAGGTTTATTCCCACAGAACGAAAAATGTCCATACCAGGTTTAGAACCAGGACACCGTGGCTTGCTGCGACAATGCTCTACCTTTTGAACTATCCGGACGCTACCTGTGTAACACAATTCGCTCTTATTTGTTTTACATAGATACGAACTGCAGAATAGTTTGATTAATCCGACTTACGACTATAACTAAAGCATCTATCTACACGATGAAATTGCGTGATAACACGGAAACTCCTGTACACCATGCAATTAGGTCATAAAGAAGAGAAGGATTTTTTTTTTTCAACTGGATAAATCACATTCAATGTTGGAGAACACATTCAATGTATCAGGTGTTTTTTCTTTTCCCTTTTTTTTAGCCCAGGATATGCTATTTCTAAAGGCCAGCAATTAAAGTCTCGTCTCTAAAAAATAACGTTCCGTTACAGAATGCAGCTGTAAAATAAAGCAAATGTATCACTGTACTGTTAAATACTGATAATCTCTATTGAAATTTTTTTAACTTCTAGGCATCGCATATTTTCGATTTTTATACGTCGTATAGGGAAAAAAGTACTTTTAAATGCAATTTGTTTGAAAATTGGATCTCTATTTATTTTTGAGATATTATTTTACTTTGTAGTTTTAGCGCCATTTCTTTAATTTTGGCAACCTCCATTTCCGTAGAAAGTAAAGGGAAAATACTAATTATATCTTTTTGTTGCCATTTTCACATAACGATTGAAAAAAAAATGTAATTAAAACAAGTGCTATTTTGAAAAAATACCAAATGAACGATTTCTAATAAAACATTGAGCTATATTATAAACAATATTTAATTTTAAGTATCTCCATTAATGTTACAAATAAATGAAGGCATATGAATCAAGAGATGGCTGACATTTTGAGTCGAGTTTCTTGTATGAAGGCATCGGTTTTTTGCTGGATTTGTGTATTATTCTGTGATAGTGACGTCATATACATACTTTTCTGTACATGTTGTTTAAAGATTGGGTCGTAAATGTAGAATTCTTCAGCGGATGCGAGTGACGTCATTTTATATAAAATAAAAGCGTGTGTTTTAAGTCTTAAAACTGCAATATATTTTGTGCTGCCTTTAATTATATACATAAATATATATATATATATATATTTTTTTTTTTTTCTCATCGGGGGTGACACTAAATTTTGAAAAAGCAGAATTATTATTTTCTAGTTTTATTTGTTTTTTATTTTTCTATGTTTGGTCGATTGCACATTTAGGGATCTGAAAACATACATTAGAAATTAAAAATAAAACTCTTTTTAATGGGCTTTAGTTTTACGGAGTTTAAAAGATAGGTTTTGTTACGCAGGAATTAATAAATAGGTGTATAAAATTACATGTACTTTCCTCTATTAATGTATAGATTGTCGTTGTTATGTATGCTGAACTGCTTTATAAAGTTCATTATTATTTAATTTGATATTAAATGCTATTAAAAGTGTCAGTCATTCCATAATTATTCTTGCGTTACAACACGCTTCAGACAAAATAGATCAAAAACTTTAAAAATATTTAACAATAACTAAATAAATTAGACATTTCCATTAAAAATAGTATATTCCTTTCGAAATTAATACAAGTACACTTTTAAAGCGTATCTCATGCATAAATTGGATAAAGAAGTCAGACAAGTGTACCACAAAAGTTTGAAATGACTTAAATTGATTAAAATTTTATCGTAGTTTCGGAATCCTATAACTAAATTAATCTATTACTTCTTAGTGCATTTATTGATATAAATTCTATAGAAATAAAAATACAGTCGGACCCGTTTAAGAACCTCGCGAATAATATGAGGTCCCGCTTAATACGCAGATTTTTCCTGGTCCCTTGAACACCGCCATAAGACTAATACACAAATATCACGTTTAAAGCCGAACGGTTATTACTCGATCCCGCTTAATACGCGATATAATTTCGGTCCTTTGAAGCAAAAATTTTCAAAGCATTTTCAATTCTAATGTGTTGATATAAATGATTGGCACCGGAATTTGCCAAACGATTTATCTGTAAATAAGAAAAAAGGCTTCACTCACAGGCAAAAATATTTCACATACTTATGAAATCGAAAATATTTTCGTGTGTCATTTGAAATACCTTGTGGGTTTTCAGTTACGATATTTTAGTCACTGAAGGTACTTTAAAGTACCACTTTAATTTATTACCTCTAAATAATTAAATTTCTCACGGGTGGGTATTTTTTAATGTTAACCTTTAATTTCCATTGTAGTAATTGAAAAAAAAATTACATGAAAAAACTGCTGTAGATCAGAATGCAGTAGATAAAGGGTTAAGACGTGAGCTCGTAGATGGAGATGTGAATTCCTCCTCTCTTGAACAGTTTTGCCAATTTGGCGATTGGGAGATTTTGCGAATTTATCAACGTTACTACTTCCATTTGACTAAATAGCACACGTGAATTGGCGCATTTAATAATTTTTGTTATAGCCTTTTAATAGTATCTACATTCAGATAAAAACCGTAGAGTTAAAGCTTACGCAAATCCATGTTGAAAAGTTTAACTTGCCTCTTATTATCCTCAGCCAGACTTTCTGCTTAATATTTCTTAATCGGAATTATTTGAATTATTTTCTGAAGACTATGAAATACAGAGGATAGGGAACCGTTAAAGGAAAAGGTGAAAATAATATATGTATATTTTTATGTCATTCCAACAAATGTATAAACTTCCTTCAAATATTATCCACCTAATTTAAGAAAAGCGAGGCAAAATAATAAAATTTAGATTTTTTTAATTAGCGCTTTTTAACTAAGAATTGTATACATTTTATTTATTTAAAAGTATATAATTTTCAGATGCGTTAGGTTAAAAATATTTTTAATATTTTAAACATTATTAAAATTTACAAATAAAATTAATTTACTGTAATAAAACTATAAAATATTACTATAAAATAAATTAATAAAAGTAATTTACTATATAATTTTCCAAAATTATATGAATTTATAAGGATATTATAAAGTTATGTTATTTAAAATTAAAAAAAAGATTTCTAAATAGAAACCGGAATTCCAAATGGAAAATAGATTAGTTTTGAAATAAAAGATGAAAACGAAAGAAAATGAAAACACTTCAGGCATTTGCATTGCGCTAAGTGTAAAACATTTTGAAGTGTAAATATGTTGGGCGAAAGGAAGTACTTCTTTCACGAAAATAAAGCAAAGAATGAATGAAAAAGGAAGTAATAGTTTCTTCTTCAATTTACTCTTCTAATTTAAATATTGAGTGAGCATCATTAATCATTCATTATAAGTTTGTTTGAATACTTTTAAACTTTTGTTGAAATGCTTTCAATGTAAGTCAATGGGAAAATAATGTTATCTGTTAAAACGTTCTTTCTAAAAGTATTTCATCAATGCAAATATAATATATTTGCTTTTATATTTCCACATAATTTGCGTTTATTTATATATGTTAATTGTTATGCATGTTAAAATCATTTAATGAAATCTGTTTGGTTGGTTTATTTATCTCATTATTTGATTTAACGGTTACCTTTTATAAAGAAATAACATTTTTTCCCCTGGAGAAACAGATTAAATAATTTTGATTTATTATTATTCAAAATATCTTTTTTTTTATAAATATTATTTTTATAATTAAGAAGAAAACACTTTTCTAGAATATCATTCATTTTATGTACTTAAGCTTATGTACATCGTTCATCTCATACGTATTACCGTAACTTTTGTAGAATAACAGAACTGTGTAATGTCTTAAACTGTAGTGATGCAATAGAAAAAAGGTATGACTTTGCAATTTTGGACCAATTTTAACACAAGTCATTTTAAAAATCATCTTCCGAATTTATTTCGAGAAGAAATTTCGTTTTCAAGATATACGTTGCCCATGATACGGAAGCGAAAAGGCTTTAAATGCACTTGCTTTATTTTCTTTGTTTTTAGTTTTTTAAGTAGACATATACTAAGTTTCATCTGTGTTATAATATTAGGTTGTTCTTTTTGGCTTTTCAAAATTAAAGTCGATTACCCCCTGACTCAATATTCCTTATTGCCTACTTTATGAAAACTACTGATATACCTACTTACACAAAAATATTTCATTACTAATAGAAAAAACAAATATCATGCAGGAAGTTTTATAACTGTTAATTTAAAATAAATACTGATTTTGTTTTCTTTTTTAGTGATGACCAAATCAAAAGTACTTTGATAAAAATGACTCTATTCAGACAAAATATGCATATGCAAAACATATTTTTTTCTAAAATAATATGTTAAACATTGTAGGCTATTTAAGGAATTAATTTTTTTTAATTCAAATATATTCTTATTTCTATCAGAAATTGAATATATTTTTTCTTCTTTTAAAACCAAATGAGTCATGTATTGATAGTATTAAGAATTTAAGATAGGCACCAGCTTTCCTAGTATATACAGCTGTACCCAACCCTAGGTTGTATAGTTTTTTACAAAGTGTTATTATTCTTTTAGCAATGATTTTTTTTTTAATAATACAGTTAATAATGCATATATTTATTGTACAGAACACTCTGAGCGGGATTAATACTCGCAGTTGACCCCGTTTATTTTTTCTCATTTCAACTCTCTGGTCACCCTATACTCAATTCTGTTGTCGTCTTTCTAAAACTGTCTCGACTCATTTATCATTTTTCTTTTTGATGGTGTATTATTAAATCTATCAACTATTACTCATAGATCATTAGGTGTTAGGAAATTATGATGTAGTAAATATAGACTAATTAATATGTAGGTAGTATGTATGTTGCTGGTATAAAATCTGGAATTAAAACAGCTTTTTTTTTTTTTTTTTTTTTTTTTTTTTTTTTTTTTTTTTTTTTTACGTAGTTACGTGTTGAAATATATTTCTTGTGTGATATATTATAATATATTACAGAAAAATCATTTTATAATAATTCTCTTTAACAAATATTATCTAAATTAATAAATACATCTATAACATTAATGATGGCAATGCAGTTTTTATACGCAAGAAAAAAAAGCATATTTATCGGAATATCTATAGAAAAATTAAAACCGAAAGCGAAAGTTTAATGAAGCAACATTTTTCGGTCTATTAGTTTAGTACGAGAGAGATAAATCATTACGTTCAAACAGCCATACCAGAAATTAATTGAGTTCAGTCAGATAATTGTGTGTTATCAGTAAACAAGAGGGCAACGAAATAAATTGATCTAAGATGTTACCGATAGTAAAAAGATAATTAAATCTGTAATAATATGGAAACAGAAAATTCTCAACTAAATAGTGAAATGCATAAGTTTTACAAGGACATACATTACTGTACGTTCATAAATATATTATGTTATAGCAACATAATTTTGTTGGAAAGAAAAATGTATAAAATTGTTTTTTTTTTTTTTTTTTTTTTTTTTTTTTTTGAGCATCTAGTATTTTTGTTTTTACATTATGTAAAATATTTTTTTTTATAAGGCTATATGAGCAAAATTAATAAGCATAGAAATATGTTACGCTGGCATGTACGAAATCCTTGTAAATTTTATACAGTTCGCATTTATTAGAAATAAGAAACATTAATGCCTGCTTAAAACCTCTTTGCAATTTTTTGGAACATTTATGCGTATTAATATTAGAATTTAAAGAAAGTATGTAATGATTCTGAAAACATTGAAAATCACTTAGAAAGACAGAATTATCTTGTAAACTAGATTTCCGATGTACAAGTAAAACTGAAAATAAAAATTTTAAATAGAATTATTTTGTTTATTTTTTTTTAATTAATATTCTTTGATGAATTATACAGCAACATTTGAACCACTTTACACTATTATAGAGTGCACTTAGTTAGAAACAGTAATATTAACAAATATAACAGTATAATTAACAAAATAAAATAGAAAAATTATCAAAGCCTGTTTTAGAATATATATGTTATTTATTGCATTTTTATTCTCTAAGTGCAATTTAAGTGGAATTATTCATAATATTTATAAACATTTTAAAATATGTGTTTCCAAGAAATTATTTTAATTTTCTGAATAATAATTTTTTTTCTAGTAGGAACTGTTATTTTGTAATAACATATATTGTATGACTGTTTATCAATTAATATGATACACAGATTAGTGACATTCAATAACTGCAATTAATGCTTGTAACTATAACCTTATAAGCTTTTTTTCAATTCTATAAAATAAATAATCTCAAATACTGAAGCACAGCAGTGCGTCCGTCAAGTTACACGCAAATTATACCCTAATGTATATAAATTTATTATAAAAACCCCAATTTATAAAATAATGAATAAAAGGTAAGTTTGTTGACGATTAAAACAAATATAGATTATGAAGTATTTTTAGAAGATATTACTATCTAAAGGTATGTTCATTGTCAAAAGTGGCTAGTGTTTTAATAATAAACAAATTATATTAACCCTTAACTCGAAACGTACAGTCTGTGAGATGGTTGCGTCTACATATCCCGTAAGGCATGGTGACGTCACGGCGACGTCGTTGTGAAGTCACACTGTGATTTTGTGACCGTCGATGTGACGTCACGTGACGTCGATGTGACGTCACAGTGACTAGAATGCGAGGTCGTTATGGCCGTTTTAGAGGTCGTTTGTGACGTCACATTGTGACCACTCTGTGAAGTCACGGTGTGACAAATTTGTGAAAAGTGTGTCATTTGTGACTATTTTGGCATTAACTTTGTGACGAACCTGTGACGAAAGCGACAATGCTTTGACGTCACACTGTGACCAATTTGTGAAATATGGGTCATTTGTGACGAACTTGTCATAAACACTGTGATTTCAAATGAAAATCAAATTTCAAATTAATTGCTTAAAAGACGCAAATAGTGAAAAAGATTCCATGCTGGGACTCGAACCCGGGCCATTAGTACAGCGCACTGACATTCTACCGACTAAATCACATGGAACGATACCCAGGCTGGAAAATTTCTCACTATTACATGATGGCGAGGCTACAAACTCAGCACAAGATGGAATATTTAGCGTGAGCCACCAACATGATGCAAACACGAAACTTAATTAAATCCAGTATCGATTGAAATTATATTAATACTTGGAAATTTTTCCAGAGAGAACCATTCGCCTTGCATACAATATTTCAAATGAAAATCAAATTTCAAATTAATTGCTTAAAAGGCAATTTTAATTTGAAATGTTGTATGGAAGGCGAATGTTTCTCCCTGGAAAAATTTCCAATTATTAATATAGTTTCGATGCTGGATTTCATTAAGTTTCGTGTTTACCGCATGTCGGTGGCTCACGATAAATATTCCATCTTGTGCTGCGTTTGTAGCCTTGCCAACCCGTAATAGTGAGAAATTTTACAGAGTGGGCGTCGTTCCATGTGGTTTAGTCGGTAGAATATCAGTGTGCTATACTGATGGCCCGGGTTCGAGTCCCGTCTTGGAATCTTTTTCACTATTTGCGTCTTTTAAGCAATTAATTTGATATTTGATTTTCATTTGAAATATTGTATATAAGGCGAAGGATTCTCTCTGGAAAAATTTCTAAGTATTAATACAGCGATGAATTTTGAAATAACCTTTTGCTGTAAATATAAAATCTTATCTTTTTACCGTACTTTTTAGCAAAATATCGCTATTTTGGAGTCCTATTCTTCTAAATCATTTTAAATTTTTCCACTTAAAAAACAATGCTTATCAACTGACATATTTTTTTATTCAGTTCTATGCTTGATATTAAGTTCTATGCTTGATATTGAGTTCAAGCTTGATATTTAGAATGTGTAAATTTTTTAATTTGTTGTGATTTGTCATTGCTTTATTAAATACGAACATGGAGACTCACGGATATTAATACAACTATTATTTATAGAGAGGCATGATAAGCGATATTTATTTAAATTTTTTATTCCCGTGTATATTGTATTTTGTGAATATGAGCTAAATAGATTTGGTATGTTTTATAGGAAAAGACTGATCTGGGAAATAGAAAAAAAAACGAGTAAGAAAAATCATGCGTTAATCATAGATTATAAAATACTTTCCAACACTTTCTGAATGCTTTAACAAGACATCGTAATTTAGGGAAATGACGTAAATAAGATAACTAAGTAAACATTTGAAAAATTGATTTCAGCTTTTACCGTCCATAGCCAATATGTTTTCCAATTCTTTTGAACAACCATGTATTTGATCTGTAGGTTGATACACTGAGAAAAATGAAGTACTCAAAAATAAGTAAACCGACGTACTCATATCGAATTGAATATTTTTGGATCAAAAATGAACCCATGCTTTCTCTATTTTGAAACATCACATGTTATCAAACCCAAACAAACGAATAGTTTTGTACCCTGTAATGGTTCATTTCATTTATGGCGGCATAAATGATGTTTATTAATGTAAATATTAAATTATGCACAGCATTTTAAAAATAATTTAAAAGTGCTTGGAAATAATGCTCTTGTCATAAAAATATTCGATTTGAGTATCTTGTTAAGAATTTTGCTATTTTTCTTAATAAATAATCAATTAAACATTTCTTGTTAAGAACTTTGAACGGGAAATAAATGTCAGTACATTTTTACTTTAAATTTTAGGTTTTTCTTTTTTTTTGGGGGGGGGAGGGGGGCAGTACATAATGATTCATATTTGATCACAACCAATGAATAAAAAATGAGTCCATGTGTTTCTCAACTTTGAGTACATTTGGATCGGAGCTATTTTGAGTATGTGACGCATTTAAATTTGAGTACTTTTTACTCAATTTTGACTTCCCATTTTTTTAAGTGCATATATACTATATAATGGGAAAATTTAGTTTAGCAAGAAAACGCCTAACAGGTTGAAATTCTTTTTCAGCAATTTATACTAATGTATGGAAACATACTTGAATACTTTTGTACAACCCTGTAGTTTACCTAGAATCTTTATTACACGCCACTATTTAGTTAAAATTTAATTCAAACTAAGACACTCTTAAAACTGCTGAAATCACATTTCCAGAAATTATAATTTATAGACGGTCATGTACCCAATTCTTTACGTGATCCTGTATATCGTTTTATCTATATTCTACAAACATTTCTTGTTAAATTAAATGCAGTTCAGCAAAAAAGAGCATAACTCATTTAAAAACCACCTTTAAGCAATTTGCGCCCATACCCAGTAATCCTTACGAATACTTTTGTGTAGCCTTGTATAGGAATTATAGCATTTATATGCACCATATACTATGCATAAATATAGTGAATCATAAAAGCGCATATCATAATTAAAAATACATTTCCAGCAATCATCGCTAATGAACAGTACTTCGGATACAATATAGTATCTGAAATATTTTGTGTGTCCCTGTAAATGCTATATACGTATTATTCGTATTATACATGAAATAATTTATAGTATGTAAACCTCAGCGACATATATCAATTTCATTATATATGAAATAGATTAACATAATTAAAGTATGCCGCAAACAATTCCCTCCACCCCTATATCATTATGTATTTGAATTCCTTTTTTAGCCCTGTAAATGAACAATAACTATTCTTTGCATCGCATAGTCAACAGAATGCATATTTTAGTGCACTTCATAAATGCATATAAATTTTATTCTGTTTGAAAGCGTGCGTAAAATCATAAAAAATCATTTGAAACGATTTTTTTCCATAGGCTGTAATGTAACGGAAAACTTTTGGTTGTCCCTGTAAATGAACAAAGCATGCTACAAACTTCATTACAAATAGGTACCGTGCTATGGTAAACGTCAATAACATCCAAAAATTTCAGGGCAATCAGAGTATATTTTCGAGAGTTAGAGTGCGGACAGACTGCTAGACGGACAGACAAACCGAAGTCATAAGCACTTTTCAACTTGTGCCCTATAATATGTATCCTGTATTATATGAACTTTTAAAAAATATATACTAAAGCAGTTTAATCTATAACTTCCCATCAGGCATGAAAAACACTTTGTTTCAATGCTTAAGTATCATATTTCACTTTTTAGTGCCAATAATTACGCGTATCATAAACGTAGAAAATGAATTTACAATAGAAGAAAATTTAATAACCGATTCAGAATGTCTATAATTAAATGTTTGATTAAAATCACAAACAGAAAAGAAAAAATGCTTACATACAATTTAAAAAAATAAATATACCAATTTGAAAAATACTAAAAATAATAATTAGGATTTATAATTGTACTATTAAACAACAGCAAACTCAATAGATAAATTAAATGCCTTATTAGATTTAACAATATCTCAAAAATATTTCGATATGATATAAGGAATTCCTATTATTTTATAATTTCGGCAAATGTTAAATCTGAAAACATTGGTTTGAAGATTTAGGATTTTGAAAGATAATTTAAAATATTATTAGCACTAAAAGAAAATTCTTTCAAATGTTTCACTACTGTAATATATAAAGATACATTTTCCCAGTATAATGTTAATTTCTAATCTGAAACAGTTTCGTAATCTTATGATAATCGAACATCATATTTAACCCCAAAATAATAATAACTATAAGTGTTAGTAATCAAAAAATAGTAAGAAGCCGATAAAATAATTCCAAATCATTGTCGTTCCATACATTTTCAATCTCAAGTAAGAGTAAATTAATGTTTATATTAATTCCAGTATGAATGTAGGCATGCACAGTCTCTGCGCAGTTTTTTTTTTTCAAGCGATGGCAGATTAAGATATTTTTCTTTACAGTTATCGAATTTTAAAATATCGCTTCTAACAGTTTAAAGATCAGTCTCTTACAAATATAACATAAAACTATTTAACTCATATGTACAAATCAGGAATAAAATATTTAAATTAAATAAAACTTACATATACGTTCTATTAATATCCGTGTATCCAAAAATGGTCATTTCCTTATCTTAAAGTGTTGTAGACGTGGTGAAGGTGATGTTCTAAAAACAGTGAACTATTTATTTCCCGCGTCTTCTCATGTTTATTTTTTTGTGGGCAGACGATTTTCAAGCAGATGCTCTGGTACAGATTATTTGTTTTTGCATGCAAGAGATATGAAACTTGAATGCGCAGTAATTTTCTGAAAGTATGGTTAATTAAAATTTTGTATTTGAAGAAATGTCCAATGTATTTAACCTTTTCTTTTTATCCGTACCAAATAATACAAGTTAAAATGTATTGTAAAGTTCATTTTTTCTAAATAATTATAATAATAATATTCATAATTAGAGTTTATTAGATATACCATTGTTTAAATTTTCAAAAGGTGTAAAAATAAATTTAATGGTAATAACGAGCCCCCCCCCCTTTTTTTTCTTTTTTTTTTTTTAAATAAAGTTTGTTTTGCACAAATTTTGTATATTTCTTTTATTTTCGGAAAATGCTAATTTTATTTAAAAAGTCTGAAAGAAGTAGAATTTATGACTTGAATACAAATTATAAAAATATTCTAAAGCAATAAATGCATAGATGACTAAACTCTGAAGACTCTTTCTACGTGCTCATTAAAAGGTGCAGATTTAACTGTAATAGAAAATTTTTATTTTGAAACCACAGAAGTGTTTCGAATAATCCTGGTTGGTAAAAAAAGAAATAAATAAATAAATTTCCTCCCAGCAAACTAAATATGTAAAGTGTATAAATTTAATATTCCTAATTCTAATTATATTATCCAAATGCTAGATAAAATTGAAATCATGAAAAAGTATACATTCACTATCTTAGATATCAAATTGATAAAATATAGCCTGAAAATTTAGTTTATTAATGATTGTATCGTGCACTTTATTTATTATGCCCCCCCCCCCCTCTCCCCTTTAGTGAGAGAATTTACCATTTGCTATCCACTAATATATTTTATTCCTTATGCCATGTAACTCGTGACTGTTTAAAATATTTCTCTTCATTTTCAAAGATTTTTGAAGTTCATATTTTTGTCACACTGTGACTTACAATATGGTGGTTTTTTTGTCACATATGTGACGTGACGTACTTTACATAGCAGTGATATAACAGTGACCTCACAATTTTTTTTTAATTGCCAGAAAAACATAATTTTACAGTAAATAACATGTTTTGAAGAATTTTCGTAATTTTTTAAAGTTTTCTAAGAAGTTCACATCTCAGTCACAATGTGACATCACTGAGGGGTGGCATTTTGGTCACAGATGTGACGTGACTACAGTGACTTACAGTGACGTCACAACGACGTCACCGTGACCATGCATGCTATGAGGGATCTACCCTCTACACAAAAATGAACACGTCCTCAATCTGATCACGCAGTCTAATACTTACGCTATTAGTCCTCTGCCTCCCCAACCACTTGCAACACCTGCGCATTTTTAGTCATTGAAAGAAAAATTATTTTATTTTCAATGCAGTCTGTTAGACGGCGTGTTTCCTTTTATGTAATTTTTTGCTCTGGGATATTGAAATGGCAGGTCCGTCAATGCGGGTACGCTATGGTGATAAAGACTTTGAAGAAAATATTTTGCGATGGTTTGATGAAGCAAGATATGACGTAAGCGATATTGAAAGTATTCCAGATGATGTATATGTCGTAGGCTAATTGAGAAATCCGGCTCTTTGCAAACAGCCTAGGCTCTTTGCAAACAGCCGGGCTAATTGGAGAATCCATCTCTCTTTTTCCAATTACCCTGATATTTTTCAGGCTTATTGCAAAGAGCCTAGAAAGCGTTAGGCTAATTGAAAAATGACCGCTTATTATCTGATCAGGGTGATATTTTTAGCTTACAGGCTATCAAAGCCTGAGAGCTTATGTTCCCGCCGATTCTGTATGTACGTATGTACGTAATGCGATAACTCTTGATAGAAATATCCGATTTGCTCCAAAATTTTTTTTCTAGGTTCATTCTGATGAGGTGCTTCCCTGATTAGGTTTTGTTGTTCATTGGTTAAGGATAAAGGGGGAAAAGGGGGCTAGTCCCCCCCCCCCCTTAATTTATATAAATGGGTTTTTCATGCAGAAATATTCGATTTGAGCCAAATGTGGTATACCGGTTTATTATATTAAGGAGTTTCCCTGATTAGATTTTGAAGCTCATTATTTAAGTATAAAGGGGGGAAAGGGGGGCTACCCCCTTAATTTAGATAAATCGGTTTTTCATGCAGAAATATTCGATTTGCTCCAAATTTGGTATATCGGTTTATTAAGTTAAGGAGCTGCCTTGATTAGATTTGGAGGTTCATTAGTTACATACAAAGGGAGGAAAGGGGGGGGGTATCCCCCCCTAATTTAGATAAATGGGTTTTTCATGCAGAAATGTGCGATTTGCAATAAATTTGGTATACCGGTTAATTATGTTAAGCAGCTTCCCTGATTACATTTGTAGGTTCATTATTATGTATAAAGGGGGGAAAGGGGGGCAATTGCCTCTGCCCTTAATTTAGATAAATGCGTTTTTCATGTAGAATTATTCGATTAGCTCAAATTTGGTATACTGGTTTATTATATTAAGGAGATGGCTTGATTAGATTTGGAGGTTCATTAGTTAAGTATAAAGGGAGGAAAGGGGAGGGGTAGCCCCCCCCCTTAATTTAGGTAAATGGGTTTTAAATGCAAAATTATTCGATTTGCTCCAAATTTGGTATACCGGTTTATTATGTTAAGGAGTTTCCCTGATTAAATTTGGAAGTTCATTAGTTAAATATAAAGGGAGGAAAGAGGGGCTAGACACCCCCCTTAATTTAGATAAATGGGTTTTTCATGCAGAGTTATTCGATTTGCTCGAAATTTCGTATACCGGTTTATTATGTTAAGGAGCTGCCTTGATTAGATTTGGAGATTTATTGGTTAAGTATAAAGGAGGGACAGGGGTTAGTGTCCCCTAAATTTAGATAAATGGGTTTTTCATATAGAATTATTCGATTTGCTTCAAATTTGATATATCAGTTTATTAAGATATGGCTTCCTTCATTTGATTTGGAGGTTCATTGGTTAAGTATAAAACGGGGGAAAGGGGTGCAATTGCCCCTCCCCTTAATATAGATAAATGGGTTTTCATGCAGAATTATCTAATTTAGTTTAATTTTTTTTCAACCGGATCCGAACTTGAAGGTTCCATTTGAAGTCAACCCGAAAACCGACCACAACCAGGTTTCGGATTGAGTTCAATTAGAACTTTCAGGTTCGGATCGGGTTGCCGGTGGACGGAGATTATTTTGTCTGGCTTGCATAGGATTATAGTTCTTTGGAATATTTTTGTCGGTTAAGCTTTGGTTCGGGACGGGTTTCAGGTTGACTTCGAATGGAATTTTTAGGTTCTGTTAGCGTTGCGTGTCCACGGAAACTAATTTGTCTTGTTCGAATCCGGTTATAGATCTATGGAATATGTTTGTCGGTTATCAGATTTGGTTCGGGATTTCGGGTTTTTTCAAATGGAACTCTCAGATTTGGGTCGGGTTGCATGTAGACTGAAATTATTTTGCTTTGCTCTTATCGGGGTACGGTCTGTTGTAATTTATTTTTCGGGTTTGGGTAGGGTTATGCGTTAATAAACCTAATAAAAAGAAAATTGCCCAGTTAAACTGATGGCATTGAGCTCACAGGTTATTCACACTAATTGTATATTATACTCTTATTTCAAAGAATAATGCCCCTCGAAAAATAAATGAAGGGATTAATCCCGTTGCCCCCCTTTCTACTAAACCAAAGAACCTCCAAATCTAATCAGGGAAGTTACTTAACATAATAAACTGGTATACCAAATATGAAGCAAATCAGATAATTCTGCATGAAAAAAACATTTCACTAAATTAAGGGGGGGGGGGGGTATTAGCTCCCCCATTTCTCCCTTTATGCTGAACCAATGAACTTTCAAATTTAATCAGAAAAGCTCCTTATTAGAATGAACCTAGAAAAAAAATAAACCAAATTCGATAATTCTGCATGAAAACCCATTTATCTAAATTAAGGGGAGGGGCAATTGTCCCCTTTCCCCCCTTTTATACTTAACCAATGAACCTCCAAATCAAATGAAGGAAGCCATATCGTAATAAACTGGTATATCAAATTTGAAGCAAATCGAATAATTCTGTATGAAAAACCCATTTATCTAAATTAAGGGGACACTAGCCCCTGTCCCTCCGTTATACTTAACCAATAAATCTCCAAATCTAATCAAGGCAGCTCACTTAACATAATAAACCGGTATACGAAATTTGGAGGAAATCGAATAACTCTGCATGAAAAACCCATTTATCTAAATTAAGGGGGGGGGGTCTAGCCCCCCTTTCCTCTCTTTATACTAAACTAATGAACCTCCAAATCTAATCAGGGAAGCGCCTTAACATAATAAAACGGTATACGAAATTTGGAGCAGATCGAATAACTCTGCATGAAAAACCCATTTATCTAAATTAAGGGGGGTGTCTAGCCCCCCTTTCCTCCCTTTAGACTTAACTAATGAATCTCCAAATCTAATCAGGGAAGCTCCTTAACTTAATAAACCGGTATACGAAATTCGGAGCAAATCGAATAATTTTGCATTAAAAACCCATTTACCTAAATTAAGGGGGGATAGTCCCCCTTTTCCTCCCTTTATACTTAACTAATGAACCTCCAAATCTAATCAAGCCATCTCCTTAACATAATAAATCAGTATACCAAATTTGAGCTAATCGAATAATTCTACATGAAAAACGCATTTATCTAAATTAAGGGGAGAGGCAATTGCCCCCCTTTCCCCCCTTTATACATAATAATGATCTTCCAAATGTAATCAGGGAAGCTGCTTAACATAACTAACCGGTATACCAAATTTATAGCAAATCGCATATTTCTGCATGAAAAACCCATTTATCTAAATTACGGGGGGGGGATTAGCCCCCCTTTCCTCCCTTTATATGTAAATAATGAACCTCCAAATCTAATCAAGGCAGCTCCTTAACTTAATAAACCGGTATACCAAATTTGGAGCAAATCGAATAATTCATCATGAAAAACCGATTTATCTAAATTAAGGGTGGTTGCCCCCTTTCGCCCCTTTATACTTAAATAATGAGCTTCCAAATCTGATCAGGGAAGCTCCTTAACACAATAAACCGGTATACCAAATTTGGAGCAAATCGAATATTTCTGCATGAAAAACCCATTTATATAAATTAAGGGGGGGGGGGGACTAGACCCCTTTTCCCCCTTTATCCTTAACCAATGAACCCCAAAACTAATCAGGGAAGCACCTTATCAGAATGAACTTAGAAAAAATATTTTTGAAGCAAATCGGATATTTCTATCAAGAGTTATCGCGTTACGTACATACGTACGTACGTACGTATACACAGACTTACATACAGAATCGGCGGGCACATAAGCTCTCAGGCTTTGATGGCCTGTGAGCTAAAAATATCACCCTGATCGGATAATAAGTGGTCATTTTTCAATTAGCCTAACGCTTTCTAGGCTCTTTGCAATAAGCCTGAAAAATATCAGGCTAATTGGAAAAAGGGAGATGGATTCTCCAATTAGCCCGGCTCTTTGCAAAGAGCCTAGGCTGTTTGCAAAGAGCCGGATTTCTCAATTAGCCTACGACATATACATAAATTCTGAACATGAAAGTGAATCAACATTGTCAGACAATGCATAAAAATGCAGATATTTAGAACATGCTGCAATATTTACTATTAAATGTTTTGTTAATTTAACTGTTTAATATTTTTTTTATTCATATTGTTACGAGATATATAAAAATATTTCCATTTTTTTTAATTATTATGTTGAAAATGTAACATTAAGAACAATAATGTGTAATTTTGAAATATTTTCTGTCTCCGACATTAAAAACTTATTTTTATGCTGTTATATTTAAAAAAAAAATGTCCTGTAAAAATGCCCTGTTAATGCATTACTATAAAAATTAAATGTTTAAGTTCACTATTTGGTAAATTATTAAGAGTTATTATTTTTTTTAATTTTATAGCAGTTTAGGAATCTTACAGATTGCACGTTTCTGTTTGTGCACGGTATTTTCACGTTTCCGGTTAAGGATTAAATTAATTTGCAGAAGAAAAGAGTTGCAGAGCGAAAATTTAATGTTTATATCCAACGAAGAAAAATCACGAAGGTCTAATCTCGACTTTCCGAATATGTCTTTGACTATATATCTGGAAAGTAAAAAAAAAAAAAAAAAAAAAAAAAAAAAAAAAAAAAAAAACGGATTTTCATAAATTTATGATACAATGGCACAGGTTGGACACTAATAATGGACATTCTCTTTTTAAGCAGGAGGCATTATTTGAAAGCCTATATTGAGTATTAGATAGAAACGCTTACTGATTTATTATATTTATCAATCTCTCGTATTTTCCTACAGAATCGGTCGTAAAAGGTTTGAAAATAGTTTGTTTAAAAGCTGGATTAAGAACCTAGTCGTCGGCCAGTTTTCCTTAAATTTACATAGTGGGAACTCAAATGAAAACTCAATCGGAATTGCCTCATGTCGATTATTCTGTTTTTTACACACACACATTCAAAACATGATTAAAATTCTTTCGTTATACTGCGTATTTGAAAAGTGTTTTTGTATGAAACGGACTATATTAATACAAAAATAAAAGATTTAAGATATTTCAAATTAGGTTTCTTAACCATTTAAACACTTATTTACTTTTTCCAGAAACATAAAGATTTTGTATTAATCTATTCTGTAGCATTGAGATTTGATTTCACACAAAGTATATAACTCTACTTACTATTCAATAAACACGGAAGAAACCATTTGATTTGACAGTTGTATAACTGCACATTTACGAAATTTAAAACGAATAAAACTTGTGTAGATAATTATGACAATATATAAATGCAGACAAATGTGATAAATTCTTTATTTTAAAATGTTTTCAGATTATTTTTAATGTTTACAATAAATATGTTTTGCATGTTTCTAGTTATAGGCCCAATTTCAGATTTCTTCAAATCATAAAAGTTTAACATAATTGTACGAATTCTTCGAAGCTGGTTTTAATCTATTCTTTTTTAGGGTTCTCCGTCTGCCACAACCATTTCCTCGAAAACTATAGAACATGGAAAGTTAAAACTTGGTAGCGTTATAAAGATCATTAAGTCACATATTTTTAGATTTATTAGCCATGCACAAATATTTTTAGAAAAAATCTAGCCACAATGTATGTATATATATATATATATATATATATATATATTGTATATGTTGTGGGTTATCGCTTGAAAGATCTCGTAACACCGTATTTAGAACTTTATATATATACATTTAATATTAGGGATTTTTTCAGAGCTATCGTCGGAAATGTCCTGCAAAGATATGTCCCTCACCTTTTTTTCCAAATTTGCTGAAACTGAACTGATGAAAAAATTAGAATTAGTGGGGGTTTATTTAAAATCTTGCAGGAAAAGTACAGCGATTATCCTGGGTGACATAGTTTTCCTAAAAATCGCTTTTTTCCAATAAGTACAAACTTACTTTGCGATTTCTCAGCGGTAGAGTTGAAGGTCCTTCGCGGTACCTATCAGTCGGGAATAGCCCGAGGTTTGTTGATCATGATAAAAAACGTGTCGCTTATTATCCGAGATAATGATTAAACACCTACCTAGAAAATATCTTTAACCTATGAAAATAAAATATAACCAACCACGAAAATGTAATATAACCTTTTCCAAGTTACCCAGATTCTTAACAGCGACTTCTTTATATTTTTAGAAACCCCAGCACTAATAGATTTCCGATATTTACAGAAGTATTTATAAAGCACAATATTTCACTGTTTCACGTAATTTTCGGAAGCGTTCCCGAGTATCTTTTACAGGAAAATTATCAGTTTTCCCAAATCTGAATATCCATTTTTTGGATTTTTTCGAATCTCAAGTAAATTGTTTCAGATGCGTAACTGAATTTATATGTACGAGAATAACAAAATAATATTAACCCTAGAACTACCGAAAATTTTACTCAAGTTTTATAAAAATATTGCACATCAGAATTCTTATTTAAAACTATGGAACTTATTTACTTAACTCATTATTGTCTGGTTTACACATTTAGTTTATTTTAAAGAAATTTCTGGTTAGAATAAATATTTCGAATGTACCCATCGGTCCCATTGGACCCGTCTGGTAGACGGAGGGTTAATGTTTATGCAAATATTACTGCTCTTAATTTATCCCGTTCGTCTGTAAAACAGGTTTGTCGAACATGGTAACTGGGACATGATAATATTTACTTGAGAATTCAGAACATCAGGAAAACATATATGATGAAACCCCCAGTAACTGGCATCCTAATGATTCTTTCTTGTAGAAATCACTATTACAAAATATTAAATATATTTTATTCTTGTTCTGATTTTTGAAAGTATAGTAGATATACAAGGTACAGTCAATAAATTCTGGAATGGCCGCTTACATTCACGCAGGTGTTCGTTGGAGGGGAAATATCTATTTTGGAGGTTGGCAGCACTGATGAGGAAAACGCGCAGGAATCTGGAATTCATCTCCGGTACTGTCAGCGTTAGCTGCGGATCATTTCTGACAAAGATAATTTTTCAGTCTTCGGATTTGGAAATGTCGTCTTTAGAGCAGCGTGCAAACATCAAATTACTCTTTTTACTCGAGAAATCACCTTCATGAGACGCTCGAAATGCTGTAGGAATCATACTGAAACAATGCCATGAAAGAAAACGGCTGTGTACGAGTGGCAGAAGCGTTTCCGTGAAGGTCGCACAAACATCGATGGACTGGGCTCCCCTCCTCTTCCACCCAAATGAAAATGTTTTGCGTATTCGAGGGCGTCGAGCATGGACGAAGACATTATTCATTACGAATGTATCCCTGAAGACCAAACTGTCAATAAAGAAATTTACTTGGAGATCTTTAAACGACTACGAGATGCAATCAGACGAAAACAAATTGAAAAATGGGAAACAAACGATTGGTTTCTTTTACACAACAATGCTCCACAACATCGCGCTCTGATTGTGAAAAATTACCTTGCGAGACACAGTGTTACCACTCTAGAGCACCCTCCTTATTCCCCGGACTTAGCACCAGAGGATTTTTACCAGTGTACAACATGGCTGAAAATGAAATTGAAGGGACACTGTTTTATGGATTCAGATGTGAGGGGATCGAAAATGCGACGAAGTTTCTGAAGAACGCTCAAAAAATGGATTAAAGGAGTGTTTTGAACAGTTATACAAACGCTGGAAGAAGTGTGGGGATGCAGGCGGAAAGAACTTTAAAGTCCGATAAGGTAAAATTATTGTTTTACTTTTTAATAATTTGTAATTGGCCTATTCCGGGAATTTTTTGAGCATACCTCGTAAATAAAAAATTATTAGTGGCAGAATTTTGAAAAATTATGCTTCTTAATATAAAAATTAATTATTTTCATAAATATAGTCAGAAACTCCAGTGACTGACACTATCCTTACTATATAAAACCAACAACTGAAACATAAGTTATAGCAGTTAAGAAATGTAAGTTACACCTAGATGACATTAATTTGCAGAATTTTACAAGAAAATGCTTATTCGAGTCAGATTTTTGCTGAAGTGTCAGTTGTTGATTAGGTATCAATAATTGGCAGTTTCACACTATTTCGGGTTTAGAAAATTGATTAATATACTGAAAAATCTACTCGGAAACGTTTCCGAAAATTATGGGCAGCAAAAGAAAAAAAAAAAAAAAAAAAAAAAAAAAAAAAAAATGTTTTTATAAATCCTTCTTTAAATCTCGAAAAGATATTGGTTTCTAAAATTTGTAAAGATAAATGAACGTTATTCAGATTCGGGTAGCTCGAAAGAAGTTATAATATATTTTCATTCCTGGATCTGTTTTGTAATTATAGATAAATAAACAGTCGTCTTTTTTTACAGTGTACATAATGGGTAATCCCTTATTTCTACAGGAAAACTGCATAATATGTTTACAACTTTAAAAAATGTACACTCCTAAACACTGTCTTCTTACATTACTGATAGTTTTCTACAATTATAGTATATTCGTTTCATTCTTTTTTTTTTTTTTTTTTTTTTTTTTTTTTTTTTTTTAACTCAATTTCTAAACTTAATTTTCAGAATTGGGCAAAACATTTGGTTAACTGAAAAAGAAAAATGCCCGGAAAGTATCTACCACGATACGCTTATTCATTATTCCTTTTGTAAATCAACTTCTTTTGCCCCATTTACTCAAAGAAACATTTGCTGCGCCCCATTTCCGATATCGAAGTTCATAAAACACTTTCATTTTTCCTTTCAATTGTTGCAAAATCAAATAATTGCACATTTTCCGATAAACTGCGTATAGCAGTACTTGGTTATTTCTTTTTGCAAATTGTAAGTTTTTTTAAATATCCAAATAGTAATTAATTTTGATATAGTATTAAATTTACAGTATATGTATGAATATCTTTTCATGGATATATGTTCCCAAATTTTATATTACATTTAAAAATATTAATAAAAAATTTGATGAGCAACATTTTTTATATAGTTTTGCCCCTTTGTGATTTATTTGTAAGGTCAGTATTTCTCCTATTTTCTAAGTTGTTTTGGTTATTTTATAGTAACTGTTGTCTACAATCTAGATTTCTGAGTTCTAGAAAACAATTTTATTTTTGTAGAAAACTCAAATTGTTCAATATTACTGTGCAAATAAAAAAATTTCAAGTTTAGTAAATGGTTTATACATAATGTTGTAAAGTTAATAACTAAACACACATTTAATTAAATTTATAACAATCGACGTTTCAGTCATCATCTTTGACCATCTTCAGGAAAGAGTTGTTTCATTGCTTTTAAAATTTTTATGAACAAAGAATTTAAAAAGTTCGTTTGGTTTGCATGACTAAAACGTCGATTGTTATAATTTTATTTTACTTATTATTTGGTTTTTAACTGTACAGCATTTTGTATGCACTATTTAGTAAACTTGCGATTTTTTTTTTCACGTTAATATTGAACTTTTCATGGTATAAATATCCAGCTCTTTTATTATGACTCAAATCGATTTTTATATTTAATACATTTTTTTAGAGATTGCCCACAAAAAATGTCAAAAAGCACTGTTATACGAAAAATATCAATACTATACCAAAGTAAAGTTTAAAATGCATTAAAAGTGATATTTTCAACTAGCCACAGTTAATACCCAAACAAATCGCCAAAGATTTTACCACTTATAGCAGCACCCTTTTGATTCTGATAATTTCAGTGGTTTAAGCGCTTTAGATAAGTTAAATGTTTCTGTTATTTACTTGTTAAATGAACTTTTAATTTCGATATGGAATATTAGTCAGGAAGAAATGCCGAACTACATATTTTTTTAATGCAATTGCGCTAATCTTTCATAATCGTGATGCACCAGATGGGGATATTTTTTAAATCATGCTCGATTTTTTTTAAACAATAAAAAATCAGTAAATTAGCCTGCTCAGCGCCGTGAACTGATATATGCGTTCACTAAGCTGTAGTTTTCATTGCAATAGACCTTTAATTCAAATTAATATAATTCTATAAATACGAGGTTTTAAAACATTAAGTTATGATACTTTTACAGGGTTCATAAAGTTCCTTGAATTTCCAGACTAAAAAATTCTTCGTACCAGAAATTTCTTAAAGAAAATATCTGCTTAAATATGGCGTAATTTTTCGCTTTTAAACTAGATTTATTTTTCTATAAAAAAAATACTGATATTTCACCTTGAAAATAACGGTACCCGTACGAAACCTGTCTTAAGGATAATATTAATATACGCAATTATCTGTCTTGTATAACATGTTGAAGGAAAACTTTATAAAAAAATTACAAAGAAAACAACATTTCATATTTCCCATTTTGCTCGTCGGTCAGAGGGTTGAGATATATTTTTTTAAATAAATTGCACTTGAAAGGACATTTTTTCTTCCTTTTCGGCTGTATAAATATCGAAGTTGGGCACTTTTTTTTTTTTAATGACGTAAATATAAAATTCCTTTTCGAGCTTTTACAAACGTGACTATGACGTCAGTGTTTCCCATGGTCATTTTTTAAATTAATATTACAGACCTAGGATTCATATTCACTGGTTGTTTTATAGATACTTGTTAGAATATTGTATAAATATGTTATGCAAGATCTGACACATATTTTAATTAAAAAATTTTAAAAGTTTTCTATTTGCAATTATTATGATACTATCGTAGATTTTACATATATTATTAGGTGTAAAATAAAGTAGGCTCTCTGTAAAAGCTACATTGTTATAAGAACATGATATATAGATGATGAGTTGCTGTAATGGAAATTCATCTAAATTAACTTAAACTACTTAATCTAAACTTAACCTTTGTTTATGCGCACATTTAAAAAATATTTAATAAAAATAAATTATAAACAAAGTAAATACCGATCCTAAATCTATATTATAAAGCAAAAACAATGTCCTGAATTACTGCTGGACGATACATCAGAAACTAATAATGATGACGCTATTGATTCTGAAAAAGGTTTGAATATTAAATTTCTCTCTCTTTTTTTCTTTTTTACTGTTTTTTAACATGTCTTTTTTAATTTTAATTTTTAAATATCGCAAAATTTCAGTTTTGACACCATGGGATAGAGCGAAAAATGTATTTTAAAATATAATTCATTTCAAGTATCTCACTTTACTGATTTTTTAAATGCTTTTTTAGATAAATTTCATCCCGCAAAGAAAAAAAAAAGGGTCAGGCATATTGTGGAATACTGATCCTTTTTCACTTTTCAGAATATAAATCCAGCATTTCGTTTTGACTAAATTAAATTACATTTTCATATTTTTATTAATAACTTCTAAAATTAGAATCCTAATGTGATATTTTTTTGGTTAATTCTAATACTAAAAAACCCAAACAAAAATGCATAGTATTTGTAATTAAAAAAATTATGTAATTAATTCTGAAACATGAAATTAATATTAAAAAAAATATCAATTGCAACCTGGAATGTTTTTGTTAGATTTATATTTATTATGTCCTGCTTTATGCAAATTCTCAATTTCAACTTTTACTTCTAAATAATTTTGAATTATGTTTAAAAAACCTCAAATTACTGTTTGAAGGGCCATCTATTTTGTACAGAAAAGTATAATTCGAAGAAATATATTTTATTAATTTTAATAAAATATTTGGGCTGGCAATAGTCGAAACATATTAAGCGAGTGAGATTTTTATGTTGGCAAGAAATAATACAATAATACAAGTAACATTCAGTCATTCAGTAGCATTTCAACAATCGAGTACCGAAATTCAATTTGGATGTAACACCTAAAATATACTAATTTTAAAATAATTAATTTCTCAGAAACTAATCATACGAATTTCATGAAACTTTGGATTTAAGCTAATTGAAGAATGTAGAATATATTTATCATGTCAAACATGGGTATTGCTATTGAAAAAAAAAATCAAATTTTCGGCTCGTTTTTATATGTAGATGTCCCTAAGAAAATTTTGCATGCTTCATCTAAAAGCAGACTTTATTTCCAATCGTTTGGTAACAGTAACTTTCTTCTACAATTATTTGTTGCAGAGTTAGTAGGGGTGTTCCTTTTTTTGCACGACTGCACATAACACTTATCGTTCATTTACAGGGACACACAAAATAATTTGGTTACAGTATTGTCTATGAACAATTATTGCTGGAAGCTCATTTTCAGTTGTGAAATGTTTTTTAAATGAAACTTTTTTTTTATATTACTTGTTCCGTGTAAATTCTGTAGACCACATACAGGCTGATTTATTAGGTTATGCCATGTGTGCTGTGGTTCACTAGCCCAGGCCATTTTGACTAAAGTAAAAACTCCAAACTAATCACGGGAACAAAAATTTATTTAAGGAACATCTTAGAGTGTGCATAAAGGGGGCTTTCCTTTTTAAGTTTATAAGGGTGGAGAGAGACAGGCAGAAAGCTCGGGCCGAGGCGCGATTATTATTTCTTTACATTAGCAAGGCAATACTAGTAGTGATAATTTAAGATAGAAATAACATATGTTGGTGTTACAATTTTATCGCCAAATTACAAAGGATTTAATGACTGAACGAAGATGAACAAAGCCATGGCGATACATTTTAGAGCAAAATCACCGCTATCCTTTCCAGACGCGTAACTCAAAGGTTGCAACAATAAACGCTTCTCATTTGGATGGGTGAGGCGACAGATATCTGGCTTTGTTTTTATTAATCAAAACATTAGCTTAAATGGTCGCTACTTATTATTGCACAATGCAGAGAAAAGGACCTCTGTTTTTAGATCGACCATTACTCAAGATACCGTACATGAGATGAATTTAAAACACCGCATTCGCATAAAATAAATTTTACTTTTTTTTTCTTACTTAATTACAACAGCCAAATTTTAGCAGTGCTGAAAAAAATGACTTATCTATAACGTGGATGAAATCCGATGAAAAGAAAAAGTTATTTTATTTTAATTTCTTTTCATTTAATTTAATTATTTATTGTTTTAAAATTAAATTCTATTTAGTCTGATTTATTTAGAAATGAATATGAGAAAAGCTCATTACTGATTTTCACATATTAAATATTAATTTTTAAAAATGTTGATAAATCGGATTTAACAAACTAAAATATTCATAACTAAAGATAGTCTAACTTCGATATCAAATTCGATACTTTTCACCCGATGTATCAATGTCTTCGATATATTCATATGTTCCTCCCATTCGGAAGTATGCGTTCCCCTTAGGGTTACACGAAGAGGCTGTTGTGGTCCGCGAGATGTCATTTCGACATCCAACATATTAAAGGAGCTCATAAAAACGAGTTTTACTTATCGATTGTTTTAAGAACAAAACAAAATTAGATTTTGAAGACGATTTACCACTATACCTTAGCAAACTAACCTTCAATAAGGAGGCGTTCACCATCAAAGTGAATCATGTTTATGAAACAAGGACTGTTAATGAGGTGTCATGTATTTTATTCTGAATCATAGTTGACTAACGCCATCTTGTTGCTCTTATTTTCATCTAAGAAGTCTCTCTGTTATGGTTATTGACCTACATAATAGTACAGGGGCTAACTTAACAGTCCACTTTTGGCGTGACCGCATCATACTTTCAATGCACGAAAATAACGAAATCTGCAGTTTTCTCAATTTTACAGAATTTATTTAAAAACTTTTCCACATACTTTTTATTTCTAAACATTTTTCATATTTTTATGAGTTTTTATTTTCTTTTTTGATCTAAAATAAAATTTTATTTTTAAATATTATCAAAATAAAAAAATGCGATTAAATGAAATAAAATCTGCTGTTTTTTATAAAGCAGTTCTGAATATAAAAAGTGTGATGGAATAAAAAGGACACTAAAACCAAGGTAGATGAAGTATAAGTCCGATATACAGATTGAACCAAAAGTAGTTGGCAGACAGTAGGTGGAAGAAAGATTATACTATAACAATAGTGTTCATTTTAACTATTATGCTTGTGCAGAAAATATAATAATTTTAGATAACATTATGTGGTTTGTTGAATTTTCTTCTAATTTATATATGTAATAAATGCATGTCAAATTAAGTTTCATCATATTGACTAATTTTCTGATACATCAGTTAATGATCAGCTAATTTTTGTTCCATATGTATATATGGTATCAATTAACTAACAATAGATATTATTAAATAAATATGGATGTAATTTGTTTTTTTCTGAAAAACATACCTTCATTAATATACCCAAATATGCAGAAAATATATATGATTTTTTAAATGCACTAAAATATAGTAAAGCCATGAAAAAAAAATCCTTAAATTCTCGGAGTTTAAATTAAATTGCGGTGAGCTCGATTACGGAAAATTAATGGATTTAAATAGGAATTTGCAAAATTAGCCACCTATCGCTAAATTGGCTTCAAATAGGGCAACTTATTTTTTTTTCAAAATTTCGCGATATTTCGCCAAGTTGGTTAAAATATGCCGATATTGTGGTAACGTTGTGATTAGTAATTTTCAACAAATACTCATTGTTGAAGCTGATTTCATAATATGAAATCAGATTTAACCATTAAGTAAATTTGTTCCTGTTGCACCCCTCAAGGGTTTAATTTAAAAAAATCAATGTCCAATTCATGTATTACACTCAGGAATACATATATATTCCAAATTTTAAAGCTCTGTGTCAACAGGAAGAAGGTGAAAAATGCGTCACAAAATTTGACTGCCACACACAAATATAATTGTAAGTTAAAAGAGAGCATCTAAAAATGTAGACTTTAACGAGCAACTAATTCTACAACTTCACTATCACTGGCTGTCGCCCATAATATGTACATTCTGTTTTATTATTTCGGCATCTAATCATCTTCAACAGAGGATTGGGTAGCACTATTACAAACTTGGTTTCATTTGTCACCTGGGTTAATTGAAAAAAAAAAAATTACAATATAATATTTTCTGTTCTATCTTTTCCGGTGACAGGTTTTAAATCCTTTTAACAGAAAACATAGATTAAAGTATATATTTTTTAATGTTATCCTTTTTAGGTGCGTTTGTTATTATATAGATACGTAGCACCTACAGTCGTCGTTCGGTCTGTCTGCCTGTCCATCCGTCCGCATTTAACAGAACAAAAACTGCCCAACCGAATGGTCTGAAATTCTGAATATATAATTGTTGCAAAATTGTGTCGAGTCATTTCAAATTTTATGAAAATCGATGTATAGTTTACTTACAGTCACAGTCAAAAGTTTTCCGTTAAATTACGACCACTGGGAATAAAATATTTCAAGTGCAGTTTAATGAGGTTACAGCCTTTCGAACAAAAGGAAATTTATTGTACTTATGGAGTGCACTAAAATCTGCATTCAGTAAAATATGCGGTGCAAAAAATATTTATAAAACTAGTTATGTTACGAACGCACCTCATTTACCACGTTTGACGAGGAATTTGCAACTAGTTCAATTTCTAGTGTGCACCGTCAGATGATTGCTTGTAATTCCAAAGGTAAAAAATATACGCAGGACTCAGATGTTTACTACAATTTAGTACGACTATTTCGAATAATAATCTTCACTTTATTTAAACGTGGAATTTTTGCATTTACAGCAGTAGGTATTTATCATTCATCACTACAGCATATTTTAATATGAAACTTTCTCATTTTCACCTTCTGAATATCCAGAAAATAGGCTAAAATATAATGAGGTTTTGACTGTATAATTTTTATGCCAAAACAAGACAATTATTTCAAAATATTAAAAACACATTTGAGTACTTGAATCTAATGCTTATGAGTATTAACCATGTCTCAACTATAGAAAAGGCAGCAAGATTTATAAATTTATATTAATTTAAATAATGAATGCATTGCAATGAAAATTCCAGTTCAGCGATTCTGTTAACAAGAGCTTGTCACTTAGAGCGTTCAAACACAGTACTTGTTAAAAATAAGTAAAAAGATTATATAATGGACCGCAGTAGCAAAATAAACTTTATTTTAAAAAATATTTTGTATATCAAAAAATATTCATTGAACGTATTCAAGTTCTACCTAAAAGAAATTTTAATTTATTTTAGACTCTTCGAAGAAATTGCTTTACACTACACGAGCAGCGAGTTATTGGGAAATTGTACAGTAAAAACGCAAACGAAATAAAAAACTAAAAAGACATTTATAAAACGAAAAACAACACATTACTATCAAAGAATAAAAGCCGTTGCAGTAGACGTCTTACGTTCTATACACGTTCCTTATCAGAAGAAATCTCAGACGAAAGCAAAATTTGTTGTTTACAAATTTTCACATTCAAAATATGTACTTAAAATATTAAATGTACTAGGAGTATACGTCACAATAGGAAAACATTTTATTCTATAATATTACATGCATCGTTTATGGGATATTTATTTAAACTTCTACTTGTAAACAAAACTTCTAGAGAAATTCTATTTTTTAAGTTATTCAAGTTAGATTTAATTATTTTAGTAGTTTTGAAATCTGAGATTTGGTCGGTATCTATTGAATAATTACCAAGTTTCGATTGTAAATTCCCCTACCTCAAATTGCGTTTACGCACTTCTAAGAGGACATTGCAACGGTGAAGTTTTGTAACCTTATTTTAAAAGTGTTGCAAAATCTATGCTTCACGCATGACTTTTTATTTCTTGTATATTTTTAAACGGAGTCCAACATAGTACGGCCTTTAAATTACCTAAATTCAGTGTTCAATGAATTTATATATTTAAGATAAAATCTTTCCACATGAAAGTAGTAGTGGGTGCCTTTGGTAGATAAAACGTGTTTTCTTCTCACTGTTATATTCCACATCGGGTAATTTAATACAGTAAACTCTGTCTAAGGCGGAATCGATCGGGACCGAGAAAATTTTCCGTAGTAGACAATATTCCACCTTAGTCAAATTTTGCTCTATGTCTGTGGATTCGCAGGGACTTGAAAATCTTTCGAGTTAGGCCGATTTCCGGCTTACACAGAGTCCGCCTTACAGAGAGTTTACTGTACTTTAAAAACAAAAACTTTTCATAGCTAAAACACATAAAAATTTTTAAATAAAAAAATGTAATATTACCGTGACTTTTTCCGTTAGAAAATATTCATAATCAGTTGTAAAAAGTACTGTTTTCCTTCTAACTTTTTCTTTTACACATAGAAATACAATGGGATTTTTTATGTGAATATTTTATTCCTAAATGTTTACTCGAACGACAGCTAAAAGGTTAGTTTGGGGTATTAAAATTTTAGATCAATACTGCAAAAATAAGTTTACGTTATAACAGTAAGTAAGTATATGCAATACTAACCTTTTGGAAAAATATTTTATTTCCGATTAACAGATATAACAGATTATTTATACCCATAAATCTAAAAGTTTCTGAATCAAATTTATACTGCATCATTATGTAAATGGTTAGTATATTGGATTAAAATTTCATACCGATTGTATAAAGCTTTTTCAAACAAAAAGTGCGAAAATCAAATACTATTGGTAAAAATCGAAAAAAAAAAGACATTGGACAAAAAAGACTTTTGAAAATGCACTCTTTCCAAGAAGTTAAAAAGCTTATTAGACTTAAAACGCATTTAAAAATATAAATGTACGCACAATAAGCTTGCGCTATTTGTCTTTTCGTGTTTCGATTAAACATTCCGGGTAAGAACATTAAGCATTGCAAAAAAATACGGATGTCGGTAAATTGACTTACGCTAACGAGCGGTTTTGAATAGGTTAATAATTGATATAATTTAAAACCGAAGATAGCCTTGTAAAGTAAAATAAATGAAGATATGATTTAGCATCTTTGATTTGTTCTTATTCTGAATTCCAAAGTCAAAGCCAATTTTTAAAAGTAACATAAAAAACGAAATTTGCGTGACTTTCGGATTTTTTTTTTTTTTTTTTTTTTTTTTTTTTTTTTTTTTTTTTTTTCAGATGATTAACATTTATACCTTCAGAAACTGATTGCAGATCTGAAAATGATAATACACATAAATATGGCCTGGTATTACTAGTTATTTCGTAGCTTAATTAGAAAAGAATATTCTGATTTTTAAAGATTGCACATATCTTAAAAATCGTGAAAGTGTCTAACGGAAACGAATTTTTTGAAAGGGTAATTTAAATAGTTTTTCAATTCAAAGGTTTAGGCATAATCAAAATTGAATGTAGATATGGTTAGGTACCTTTGGTTTGTTAGTATTTTCATTTAAGAAGCAGATGCACAATTTTAAAAATTTCAGGAAACGGAAAATCGCAAAGTGACTGCAGCAAAGTAATGTTTTGAAAGAGTTAATATTCGTATTTTTCGAAACTGAATGCATATGTTGAAATGGAAATAAACGTATATCTGGTCTGATATTTTTAGTTTTTTATTAGCCTGACCAAAATATCTGATACAGATTTTTAATAATTACAGAAATCGTAAATGTCGCAAAATTACGTACGGAAAATAAAATGTTTAATATTTTTAATGCACTTTAAAAAAAACCGCAGATGGCTTTCGAAAAAGCAAAGTAACGTCTTTAATTTGGTATAATCTCCTTTTCCATATTTGTTTAGTTCGGTGAATGTGAGGTTCGTAAAATGGAAAAAAATTAAAAAACAAGTTTCGGCTTTTTTTTTTTTCTCAAAAAGGTTAATGTTCATAATTTTAATTGAATGGATCTCTCAATACGCCTCGAATGACTTTAAATGTTAATAAAAACCTATCTGGAAAACTGTGGAACGGACTAAGTCGGCGTGCAAATTTGTGACCTCCTTTTGAAGCGCGTTTAGCACAATTTCAAATTTAAACTTTGAACGAATGTTTTGTTTTAGCTACGCTGTAAAAAGAGAGGTAATTACTACGCTGAATTTAGTTTTATGAAATGCCAAATGAAGTTTAAATATGCACTGCTTTTATTTTAAGTACCGAATTAATTCATTATAAACAGAATAATATAATATTAAACTAGTCGGATGTGCCAATCCCAAAACCTTCTTCTATCTCATACATGTTAATACTTCCTGATAAATGCAGCAGAGCAGCGTCACCGGTTAGGTGATTTACACCGATATCTAATCAGGGACATCTTACTTGAACTTCTAATTAAATTTCCAGTTTGATGAAAATCCGTGCATCAGTTTTTAGAAAGAGCTGTTTCGGAAAGCGTGAAAAGTTCTGCATAGTGGTGCCACCTCTTGGGCAATTTACACCAAAAACTTATCAGGATCAATTCATATCAGGGACTAACTGAATCTAAAGTTTGATGAAAATTCATGCATTAGTTCTTGAGATACAGCTATTGCAGAAATCGTGAAAATTGCAACATAGTAGTGCCACCTCTTGGGTTATTTACACCAAAAACTAATCAGCACTAATTTATATCGGTGCTAACCGAATCTGAAGTTTGATGAAAATCCGTGCATTAGTTCCTGAGATAGAACTATTGAGATAATCATGAATAATGCAGCATAACAGAGCCACCTATTTAGCGATTAACACTAAAAAGTTATCAACACCGAATTATATCAAGGACTACCTGAATCTAAAGTTTTCTGAAAATCAGTGTATTTGTTCTTGAGATATAGCTATTGTGAGAATCATGAATAATGCAGCATAGCAGCGCCAGCTGGTGGGCGATTTACACCAAAACGTAATCAGCACCAATTTATATGAGGGACTAAATGAATCTAAAGTTTTATTAAATTCCGTTCAGTCATTCTTAATATAGAGCGCCCAAAATATTTGTGTCACACACAGACAGACAGACTCACAGACAGACATTTTGTAAAAACATGTTTTTCGTGATCTATCTCCCCTAAAACGTATAAATCCGTCGAAAACCTGAATTCGAAAATTTTCACGAATCCAATACTTTCTTCTTGTAAAGGTAGAAGTAAAAATGAGTTATACAGAATATGATATTCTTTAGGTTCCATATCTCTTTGAACTTTCATGGTATATCCATTTACATTTTTCTAGTATAAACTGTTATTCCCAACCCTACTTTGTCTAGTTTTTTTTACAAAGTCTTAGTATTCTTTTAGCATTTTTTTTTTTAATAATACAATTACGAATTCATATATTTATTCTATGGAACACTCTGTATGCGAGTAATGCTCGCACTTAACCGTTTATTTCCATTATATAATTTTGTTTAATAGTATAGAGAAAAGAACAAGATGTATATCACATTCTTAACAGCAAAACCATTTTTTCGAATATGTTAAATTTAATTCCTTTTAAGATTAATTTAGGAAAGAAAGATAAATGACAGAGAAACTTCAGACAAACGGCTGATATTATCGAGAATAAGAAATATATCTTAATCTATATATCAAAAATATCAAAGAATGTCTCCAAGAATAACACTCTCATAATGAAATGCCCTAGAATAAAAAAAAAAAAAAACAGATTTTAGAGAAAGTTTGGGTGTTAAAAAAAATTGTCAGCATATATATATATATATATATATATATATATATATATATTTACTCAGTCAAACAATACAGTTAATACATCATCCGTGTAAAACAATTACGTTGATTTAAGAACTGTTTTTAATACTTATACAGAGCTAACAAGTGTCCATATGCTTGAGTACCAATATTTTAGTTTGAAATATTAGCTTTATTTAGTGCAGAAGTTCTGCGATTAATTAAGGCAAACATTAATGCCCTGAAATAATGGTACTAAAAAATATTGCATTTCGGGAAGATGTAAATATTTCAGTAACTTCTAAAACATTTATAATGTGCTTTTAAATTTCATATTTTCACGTGTATGAAGAAATTACATTTCACATTACTTAAGATTTTTTCAAAATTAACATAAAAATATGTCTGTGTTTTTTATTCCTTGAACCGAAATTTTAAATCATGACTTGTTTTAAATCATGATTTGTATAGTTGTGTTCAAAATGTGCATTAAGGGTGCATGATTTTTAAGTTAAAATAAAAATTAATTTTCATATTACATGTGTTTTTTTTTGCAGGTAAGTGTTTCCCTAAATATTTATATATTAAAAAAAAAAAAAAAAAAAAAAACCTTTAGGATATAATCCGGTTTCTAAATATGTAAATCTATTTGGTTTACTCTAGAAATTCTTTTTTAATTTTATTTATTTTGAGAAAAAATGAAGATAAATATTTCATTGTTCAATGAAAATCCTAGTTTTATTTGTAGCAAGCGCTACAACACTCAGGGTGAAAAATCTTATGCGCGCGTTCCAAAATAACGTAGGATAGAAATCAAAATGCATTGTTTATGTATATTGGAATAAATCATTCTATTTCTGAAATTAGCATTCATACATCTTATTCATTTAATTGGCCTGTAGTGCTATGAGAAAAGTAAAATAATTTTTTTTTATATATTTATTTATAACGTCATTAAGGCACCACAACTTCAAATAATTCAATAAGGGTGAGCTTGGTCAATCCTGAGTTAAATTCTGGACGTATATCTTGGTGGAGAAAAGCGCTAACTCATAAGCTACTTGTCTTCCACCTTTATAGTAGTTTGCTTTTTTTTATTAAATGACGTAATTTTATGTGCTCTAATGGATGAAAATCAAAATTAAATCTTAAAATTTAACACTTTTATTTGATATGTAATTATTATATGTCACATAAAAACAAATAATAATTTAACTGTATATATTATATATATAAACTACAATCGAACTCTTTTCCCTATCAGAGATGGTAAATATATACTGTCTTGAATTATAATTAAAGTTAGAAGAACCCACTGAAGAAGTCATATAAGGCATATTAGAGTTCCGTATCGGGTCGGGATTGGGTTTGCGCTAGATTTTTTTGTTGCGGTTCGGGTTGGAGTCGGGTTGATTTCAACTTTTTTATTGCGGGTTAGATTGACTTTCATTGTTCGAGTCGATTTAGGGTTGAGTTTTGACACTAGCAGGTCGGGATCGTGTTACCACGAATTTTAAAAGAATAATTTAAAAAAAAATTGGGTTATAAATCTATATACAATAACTCCTCCATAATGGATTTTCTCCAGAAAAGTGGACACCTCTATATAGGGAACACTTTTTCAGTTCCCAAAATTTATATATTTGGACGTTTATAACTTTCAATTGCGGGCACCTCTCAATATACACACAAGTAACATGTGTATATGTGCATAAACTATGACAAATAAGATACATGTATTTTTGTGTGTATCAGAAACAAAATGTTGATAATATTTTTCATATTTCGAAAAAATAAAGAACGGCTTTTAAAGAAAGAACAATATATGATCACATTCCTTATATATATTTCATTTCTCATGCAGTAAATTTAATATATACTCACTCATATACAAATACGTGTTATATTCATCTGAAACATATTTGTACTCAAACGTTTTGTGAAAAATCCAACAACCTAAGTGGCAAATAAATAAATAAAAATAAAAATAAAAAACTAAATATGACCCGCAAAAATTCTTCTAGTGTAAACCCGATACGCAAAAGAAAATTATAGCATTCATTCCGAGACGGGAAAAGAAAATTCGGGACTGTTTTCATAAAAGCATTAAAACATGATTTACTTTCCTTTCATTGCGGGTTAAGGTCGGCTTGCAGGTTGAAATATTATGAGTTCTGGTCCGGTGCGGGTTGAAATCCGTCGGGTTGCGGTTTGCATTTTTTTTTCAGTATTGGGTCTAGTTTCGACTAGAGGAGTTTCTTTTGTCGTGTCCGGTTCGAGTTGTGAGTTGACTTAAAATGAAATTTTCAGTATCGGGTGGAGTACAACTTGACCCGCACAGGTCAATACAGCATATCCAAAGTATGAGGCACGTAGGGAAAGCCGAAAAGATTTTGTACCAGGATTCGAAATATCTGTCTTATCCAGTAATTTAAAAAAATGAAATTGTATTTAACCTGTAATGCTTACTGTATTTATTGAATTATAATAGATATGATTTTGGGATCTTTTTTTTTACCCCGACCGCGACTTTTTAAAACCTGATTCCATCCAAGCTGCTTGAGCAGTTTTGTGTCATCAGATCCCAATGCCAGAAGTATGCAGTAAAAAAAAAATTAAAATCATTTAAAAAGTGTTTTAAAATTAATTTTCTCATTTAAAAATCTTTCTTACACAGAAAAAGTATTAATTTTAAATAAGTTTCAATGACGATATCTTGTTTTTCATTTTTTTTATGTCCCCCAAAATCTGTTTAAAATATCAGATTTGTTATTTATAACCAAAGATTGGTAGAAGTTTATAACAGTCCCAAATCTTAAACTTTAAAAATATATTTCCCAACTCTGCCATCTAGACACAGACTAAGACAACGAGTTTGTTCCCTGTAATTCTGAAAAAGGACTTTAAAAATAAGGAAAGTACAGACAAAGGATATCTCACCACTACATTGTGTTACTAATACTGATCGTGCTAAGGTTTTAAACGTTAAGGTTTCCTTTTATAGCATCAGTAACATTTCAGTTTCTTTCCAAACTGATTTTTAGAAGTTTCTAATGAACTTTAAGAAACTTGGATTGCATTCGTGTTTCTTAAATAACATCTGGGAAGTTTGTTTTCTTTCTTTCAATTTGTGAATAAATAAAATTCTCACTTTGAGCCCGAGCACATCTCATCTCTAATGTGTAATACACACTTGCGTATAATGTGACCCCATAGTATTTTAACCCATTGACAGCCAAATCTATAAAGTAGGAATTTTCAAATTTCTTGATGAAAGTCGTTTGACACCCCAAATTCAAAAAGTTAAGTTTCGCTTTAATAAAATAGTAAAACTTCTGCCATTAAATAGGGGGAATTTTTTATTTCTAAAATAGTGGTGACAAAGTAATTAATTTAACCATGAGCAAGTATTCTCAGCGTTACGTCAACGCAACACAATGCGGGTAATGGCAGGCCTGCCACGGACGACTATTTTATTGTCGCACCACTATTTACAAAAAAATATATATATAGTATATTTCATTTGCAAATGTTGTCAAAGTGTATGTCAAAGACTTTTGTTTTGAGAAAGGTGTACGAAGTAGAATTAAAAAATAATCGCCTGTGGCAGCCCTATAATGGGTTAACAGCAGAGAATAGTGGTATTAAAAAAAATAATCTGTATAAGCCCTGGAGCACGTGCAATATATATATATATATATATATATATATATATGTGTGTGTGTGTATCAGTACTAAATATCCATATTTACTGTTGTATATTTTGTTTCATTTTAAAAAGCCAAAAAAACTTTCTTCCGTAGTATAATTTTTATTCATATTGGATAGATTCTTTTACAATATTTAACGAAATCGCGAATGTACTAATACTTGGATTTATTAAAATTTATGAAAGCTGGGATAGAAGGTCCAATATAGTGTACATACTTTTAATTCGTTTTCAAAGACTAGATTAAGATAAAAATATCCTGTTTCATCGTTGCTTTCATACTGAAAACTTTATAGAATGAAAAATCAAATTAAAACACACATGCATCCTGAAAATTCGATTTAAGGGAGTCTTGGATACGGTTATGAAGCAAGGATAAAAAAAAATAATAGTGTATTAAACAAATATATGTTACACGCTTTATTTTGTTATTTTTATTATATTTTCTATATTTTGGAGTTTAAAACATGTTCTTGTTGTAGTTTTGCAGAAATTTAGCGATCGCTGTTTAGCGCATAGATAACTGCAATGTTATTGTAACGCAAATATGATTGTAACAATAAAGAATATTTTGAGGTATATCACCTGTATCGGCCTAATGGGAAATGCCTTAAATTACTTATTATTACGTTCTGGTCCTCTTTCAATGTAGTATTTTCACTTGGAAAATGTATGCGTATGTAACATTCATAAATCTAGCACATTAAGGAGTGCGTTTTAAAATAATATTCCTTTACATGAATGAATCGAGTTAGATATAATTTTTAAAAACTGGACAAGGCCCTATTCCGGAATCGGTGATTCCGTGGCTTAACGAAAGCATGTATGATTCACACAGTTGTCAGAAATATTCCGTGTACAATGCACATCGCGATTTTAAGCATTCAATTATTGGAAAAATATAATGCATGTTGCAGGTATTTAGAACTGAAAATATCATAAAGGAGTGTTTGTTTTATTATTTTGGACTTCCTAACTACCGACTTCACAGACGGACAGTTACATAGCTTGACGAGACGATAAAGAAAATAAAACTCAAATTATAAGGCAATTTATTATTTTATTTGTATACTTACTGTTATTTTTTCCGGTTATAGAATTTTTCGGATGGGAATTTCACTGAAACTTCCCGATCGCATAATCCCATATTAACTATCGGAAAAATTAAAAGCGCGATTACTCATTACCAAATATAATCATTTAAATACGGTTTTCACCCCAGAACGTAGACGTCGTGAACCGACGATGTGCGGTTTTAAAGATTGTGTGCATTTAAGAATTTTAAACATGATAAATTTTCATTGAGTGAAAATTTTAAAATTTATAGGGAATTTCTAAATACTTATAATTTAAGGAGATAATTATTAAAAACGCACATAATCGCATTTGCATCTATTGCGATTGCGATATCTAATTGCGAAAAACGTATTTTAATAATTATATTACGGAATGCGTAAATGAATTTTAAGGTTTAGCATACGTTAACACACTGTAAAAAAAATCCTACCAGTTTTCTTGTAGGAATCGGAAAAATAGTTGCCCTTATCGTACCGGAATTTTTTTTACGACCCAGCTCGGAATAAAATCTGTAAAAAAAAAAGGAAATAGTCAATAAAACGATATTTTACGGATTTTATTCCGAACTTTTCGGAAATTTTTCCGGTACGCAAGATGCGTCGTTACATCAATATGGAACTTGCCGACATGCATGTTCAAAGGTTGTACATGGAACGATTTCCAAGTATGAATGTGCCGGATCGCCGAACATTTTGGTGTCTATATCGGGAGTTGTGCGCGAGTGGATCTTTGTATTCCTCGAGGCGTGATACTGGAAGATATTGAAGAATTCCTGCACTGGAATAAAGAATATTATGCATAGTAGAGGATTGTCCTTGGAAAAGCTCAAAAACTGCCGCATGTGCCGGTTGTGAGCCATTTCATTGCTGAAACACATATATGAAATGCATGTCGGTAAGCTACGCATCAGTGTAACGATGCATGTTGCCCGAAATCCGTGCGAGGAATGACGATTCAAGTGAGCGAAGCGCTTTCATCCTTCGAACTTAACATTGACCTCTACTGCCTCAACGCTGCATTTTAGAACCCACATTACTATACGAAATCTGCGTACAAAGGTCCCCTCTAACTGTTTTTACATTTCTGGCATATAATTTAAAAACACCCTGTATCTACGTAGCTGCACGCTTTTGATAAAAGAGCATGGAATTTTATATCTTTGTATTGTTTTAATACTACTTGTAATGTTTAAAATATTACTAAAAGGAAAAGTAGAATATGCAATTTTTGTTATTAATTTTAGTAATGTATATTAATCAGATGTGGATTGGCAAAATAAGTACAGGATCTCCTTAAAACTATATGTAATTTTGCCGAATAACATCCCTAACATTTATTCGTTGATATTTTTTCACTCATACACCATTCTCAAGACTTGAATGACTCGCATCTTGGGTCTACTTGTACATCATAAATTTGTTTACCCAGTTCTAAAGCATAGAGGAATATAACATTTTAAAATTTTAATTGCTCTAAGAGATATATTTTGAAACTTTGAATGTTTATTCTGACAGTTGAATGTTAGGAATATACAATAGGCTGTACAATAGGTTAGGCTGAAACAATATATATCTTTTGGAGTTCACTAACATTTTAATAATAATTAATATATTGAAGTGGCCCCCCTTTGATTCATTTACATTATTTGTTCATCTGACAGGAAAGAAGACTATAGTACATTATTTACATTTGTTCTTCAATTTTTTTTCCAAAAATTGAAGGAACTTTGTTTTTACCTTTATAAAAAATGTCATTAAAAAAGTCATCTCGGAAAATATTTTATATTTTTAAATTGTCACACTTATTATGATATCCTTGGATCCACGAGAATAACTGGTGTTAATTTCAAGGCACAACTTTCGATAATCGAGGAAGAGGAGTTATGAGAAACAAACAGAGATTCAGATTTCAACATAATAGACGAAGAATACATTTATAAAGGAAATTAATCTAGTATGAAATGTGAAATATGAAGCGGGACTTCAACATAAAATAATAATGTAAAAATAGTCGATCATCTCCTAAATAAAAAGAATTCTTATACTTACTTATTTATCATGTACAATGTGTTTTTATGTATGTAAATTTGTATTTTAAGTACTCAAACTAACTTTTAACACTTGTATTCTGACTATCATGCCAAATAAATTTTGCATGATATTTATTTTCAGCAAACTTTTTTCCTTATCTTTAAAACAAGTGAAATCAATTTTGTCTTACTCCTTAAATTCAATCATTGAATTCCGACGCGAGATTTTTTTTTTTTCAATTATACGTAAAACTGAACTTCTCACACAATTTCATTATATGCTTGTGATATATTTATTTAATTGAAAATGAAATGTCAAAAAGCTCATTAGAAATCCAAATATTCAATCAAATAAGTGAAGTACATTAAGATATTTAATTTATGATTTTAAAAGAGTGGATTAAAACTTAATTATTTGAATATATAAAAAGATTTATGCCAGTGACTTAAAAATTTCGTGAGAAATAATTGTTACGGAGCCTTGTTTGCCCCTCGTCGATCTTTTAGGATTTGAGGCATTTGAAAAATTACTTATTCAGCTTATTTGAAATAGTTAAAAAATAACTTAATAGTTTTTAAAAGAACTAAACAAGCAATCTTTTTACATATAAACCAAATACATTATTACATAATAAATATACAGTTGAAATTCAATCCCTAATTTCATAAAATCACTTCCAACATTGTGATTGCAAAAATTTATAATTACACTGTAATTGTTTATGGAATTTAACTATGAGGCTAATGAAATTTTCATTTCATTAAAAATTCAATGTCACAGAGCGCTTTCAGCATGCAAATATTGAATTAAGTAAAGTACTTTATAGGATTTATTTTCAGGTTTTAAAGAATGGTTTAAAACTTCTTTATTCAAAAAAATATGTAAAATATTTTATAAACAGGGATTTTTTCATTCAATAAGAGTAATATTTTTTTGCCATTTATTGTCTTTTATCGCGAGAGCTCATCAAAAATAACTTCCAACATTGTGATTGCAAAAATTTATAATTACACTGTAATTGTTTATGGAATTTAACTATGAGGCTAACGAAATTTTCATTTCATTAAAAGTTCAATGTCACAGAACACTTTCAGCATGCAAGTATTGAATTAAGTAAAGTACTTTATAGGATTTATTTTCAGGTTTTAAAGAATGGTTTAAAACTTCTTTATTAAAAAAAATATGTAAAATATTTTATAAACAGGGATTTTTTCCTTCCATAAGAGTAATATTTTTTGCCATTTATTGTCTTTTATCACGAGAGCTCATCAAAAATAACTTCCAACATTGTGATTGCAAAAATTTATAATTACACTATAATTGTTTATGGAATTTAACTATGAGGCTAATGAAATTTTCATTTCATTAAAAATTCAATGTCACAGAGCGCTTTCAGCATGCAAATATTGAATTAAGTAAAGTACTTTATCGGATTTATTTTCAGGTTTTAAAGAATGGTTTAAAACTTCTTTATTCAAAAAAATATGTAAAATATTTTATAAACAGGGATTTTTTCATTCCATAAGAGTAATATTTTTTGCCATTTATTGTCTTTTATCACGAGAGCTCATCAAAAATAACTTCTTCAGCATCAAAACGGTGCTTGTACGATGGTTTAAAAAAGTTACTAATGGAGAATCATCTAAATTATAAATCAAATGTCTTATTACATAAAAAAATACATATTTTATTTGTTCCGTAAATTAAAGTTTATTTGTTCAAAATTGTTCACATAATTTCACGCTCAGGCTTATAAAATATTCATTCTAAAGTAAACTTCATGTCACACATCTCATTTTACGTGCAAATGTTGAATCAAAAAATCGAAGTACTTCAAGAGATTATTTTTTACAGTTTAAAAGATTGTTTTAATGTTTGGTTATTTAAATAAGTATGTAAAAACTTTTATAACTAGGGGCTTCGAAATATTGTAAGTCATAAGAGTTTCTGGAACAGATTTTATATTTAGAACAATGTACAAAATGTTTATTACGTAAAAGATGCATTACAAATATGTTATAAATTTATTTTATTAGTTACATTGTTATATGTTATATTATTCGGAAATTGCTGTATAAATCCGAGTAAACTTTATGGAAGTGAAGACAGATTTTACTAGATTCGGCTGAAAGTTTAAAACCAGATTTCTTTACTACTGTATAAAAAAGAGCACGGATTACAAAATAATCGTCAAAAAAACCCATACAAAGTCACCATACATTAAAAAATCGCAGGGGGTTTTCTAAAGCTGGATTAAGGCATTGTAATAAGAATTCCTTCACGAATGTAAAAAAAAAACTACCCGAAACTCGAAAAACCGCTAGAAATCGCATTAAAATAGCAGATATGAAAATTAATTATATGAAGCTAAATATTGGAACGCTAATTCCTTTTGTGAATATCAAAATATCGCTCAGATGGCAAAGAAATTTTGAAAACAGCAAAAACTTCAAAAATGATGTAGGACAAAATTTACTATATAACGATAAAAGAAGACTAAAATCGCATTCATTTTAGCTGTGCATCAATAGCTGTGCATCGGAAAATTGCTAAAAAATCCCGATAAAAATTGCTTGAGTATCAAAAATCTCACAGGTCAAAAGTTTAGACCGGAGAAAATATCATGCTAAATGTTTGAAACCAAAATCCTTCTCTGAATTTTAAAAATCACCAAGGAACTAAAAAAAAAAAAAAAAACCGCTAAATATTTCATTCCGAATCTCATTAAAATTCAAAATTCGCCAATATGAAAATTTACACTTTTAGGCTAAAAGTTTGAAATGAAATTCCTTTTAAGCTAAAAGTTTTAAACATAATTAATTCCTTCACAAATGACCAAAAATGCATGTGAATTTTAAAAAATCGCACTAAGAAACAAAATAAAAATTCAATAATTGAGATGAAAATAATTACT
Organism: Maratus speciosus; assembly: GCA_963932465.1. Classification (NCBI taxonomy): domain Eukaryota; kingdom Metazoa; phylum Arthropoda; class Arachnida; order Araneae; family Salticidae; genus Maratus; species Maratus speciosus. The sequence goes on along the minus strand of OZ010794.1, from coordinate 402,971,591 downwards.
ATATTAGTCTAAATGGTTAATCAAAATTTCGTTTCCAAATGTAAAAAAAATCGCCGCGGAACTACCGTTTAAATATCGTATTGTAAGTTGCTTTCAAAATCGCAGATGACAATTTAACTACATTAGACTAAAAGTTAGAAACCGTTTGGAAATTCCGTTTCCGAATGAATGTCAAAAATTCGTCATAGAACTCGAAAGAACATTGCTTTAAAAATCGTATTAGAAATTTCTAAAATTCTTACGTAAAGTTGAATTCTACGTGCAATTTAACTAACAGTCTCAAGAAACCTTCATGCTATTGGAAATTCAATGTCAAAGGACTTCTTTGACATGCAAATGCACAATCAAATAAATTAAGTACTAAAGGGATTTATTTTAAGGTTTGAAAATGTGCTCCATTAAACTTAGCTCTTTAAATAAATAAAATGTTTTAAAGAATTATTTGGAATATATATAAACAATAGCATTTTTCTTATTTCATGTGTTAAAAACAATTCATTTAATATTAATATCGTGGTCGGGGATATTTATTGCATAAATAAAATGTTTTCGTTGTTATTGTTTTTCAATTGTCTATTTACAACATTGTTATTATAAGATAAGTTAATTTAAAGGTGGAACTTAAATACTATAAGTTAAGTCTATTTTAAACGTATTATTTTATTGACTTAAAGGTATGAAGTATAAAACTGTAAATATCTACTGTAAATTAGTTTATGTGTATTATTTAAAAATTGAAAACAGGCATTTGGTATTTAATATATATATATATATATATATATTTTACTAAACGAAATTTATCAAAATTCGTAAAATCTACTTAAAAAGACACATATTCAAGTCTTTTGCGGCACCTCTATGTATATTATTTTTGTTAAAATATTTTAACAGTCTTAACAAACGCATTAGACAACTTTTTATCTCTATTACATATCGAAATTAAAATTTTAGTTTTTTCGTTCCACCCTAATGTTCATTGCCATGATTAATATCCCAATTAATTAACAAAAGAAAAGTAAATTCTGAAACTGAGGTAAATTTGGACAAGCCTTGTACTATACTCACAAAAAGTTTCATCCTTCTTTGTGCGGTTGATTTTTCTAGCCAGCGCACACACAAACACACACACAGGGAGCGAAACTTTCCTTTATTCGTATAGACATCTATAAAGCAGAATTTCTTATTCTAGAATTAGAACATGCTACTGTTGCAATTTAATGCATATTATATAAAGAAGTATTATAAAAATTCAAAATATGTGCATCTGTTCTTTTTAAATATTTCTCACTTGAATGTATTTTACAATCTCTCCTTTTCAAGGGAAAAGTAAATAATATACATTACATGGGGCATTTTTATGATATTATTGAAATATATTTGACACTTACAAAGCTTTTAGTGTGATCTTGATTTCAGGTAGTCACATACTATAAATGGATTAAAAGCTTCTTCTTGAAGTTTTGATTCGAAATTTTATTGTCGTTGTCCACCATTATATTTAATATATGAATGCACTTTACTATAAATGAAAGATTTAAATTTAGTTTTGTAATTTTATTTATTATTAATTATTATAGTTATAATAAACCTACAAAATTAGTTACAATACAAAAAAAGCATTTTATAATGGTTAATCTAACTCTCAAACGAATATTATTTTAACTCAAAGGTCATTTCTCTTCTATAAACACAAACTAAATTTTTCTAAAACATTGCGTTTTATCAGTGTTGATTTCAATTTCGTTATTTTGAAAAGAGAAGCATTTCCACCTGTCAGGAATTTCAAAGCCGCTTGAGTGAAAATTGTGAACTTCTACAAAATTTATTTCATTTTTAAGACAAATAAATAAACGTTTTTATTTTATATAAAATGACGATATTTGCATTCGCTGAAGAATTCCACATTTACGACGCAGTCATAAACAACATCGATAGAAAAGTATGCATAGGACGCCACTATCGCAAAATAACACAAAAAAACCAGCAAAACGCGATGTCACAAATTCGACAAATAATAATAATAATAATAATAACAATAATAATAATCGACTGTCTAATGATTCATATGCTTTCATTTGTTTGTAACATTAATATGGATATTTAAAATTAAACATAGATTATAATAGCTCCATGTTTTATCAAAAATAGTTCACTTATATTTTTTTTCAAAATAGAATATATTTCAATTATTTTTTTTTCAGATCTTTTGAGAAAATGACAACAAAGAAATATAGTAATCTACCATTTTCCATTTACTTTCAACTGAAATGGTGTACTTCAGTTACCACCCTTACAGAAATGGCATTACATACTACAAAAAAAAAAATGTATCAAAAATAAATTTAGATACAGTTTTTACGATGCTTGGAATTAAAAAAAACTACGGTAAAGCTTATCAGTATTTCACCGTGCAGTAATACATATTTATGGCTGGCTTATGTAACGTAACGTTCTTTTTTAGTGTGGACATTTTAATTATTGCCTCAAAGAAATAGCATATCGGTGGATAAAAATGTTAAAAACTTAATAAATTTCAAAACTGCGTGTAATCAAAAAATTAGATGTAATCGGAAATATTCCTCATTCATTTCATACAATCTAGCAAGCGTAGAGTAACTTAACATTATTTTCATTATATCAGAAACTCTAACTTGCCTCAATGACACAGTTAGGTATCTTGATTACACAGAAGAATTAAGAAACTTGGCTATCAATAAAACTTTTAATATTTTTATTTAATATTATTTCGTGTATTTTTTGCGGTTTTATTTATTAACACATTTGTCATAGAATTTTTTTTTATATAATAACCACTTTTTAAACGATTCTCTATGTAATTTTTATTTTACCTACGAATGAACAAAACGAGAGCTATAACAATTATGTTTAGACGCAAAAACTATGAAAAGATTTTTATAAGCAACGGAATGAAAAGAGTGACTTATTAAGTTTGTGTAGAGAGCGACATTTGGATAAAAATTTCACGCCTATGTAAAATTGGATGTATATACTCCAATTTAAAATAAACTTTTCTTGTATGCTCAATCAGTTATGCGTAAAAATCGACATAAATGGTTTTAACACATTTACTGAATAATTTTTATTCCTTTATATTTTTTTGCATTGGATTTTTTCTATTACTGCGATATTTTATATAAAAAAATGGATGTTATTGCTCCATTCAACAAATTAGTAATAGCCTTAGAATTACTAACTTAAAAAGAAGTTCTAGTAATTGGGGTAAAATTTTTTATTTTTAATTTTTTGCATCCCTCAGATGTGGATATCATTGCCCTACACCTGTTTAGCGATATCCCAAATTGCTATAATACTTTTTGGTCATTGAACGTAGCGACGTTATGGTAAATCTTTTAACTTGTTTTTCTTGAAATGTGCTTTTGAAACTGGATAACATTTTTTTTTTTGAGAACCATTCGACTATTTCCCTTTTTTTGTATATAAAAAGAAAGATTACCGTTTTTGCTGGAGCTTAAACCATCAAAAAGTATAATTTACACTTATTAAATATTTTTTCAAGCAGCAAAAGATAAAATAAGGGAAAAAAGTCACATTTTTGTTTAAATGACATTCAATATCATAATAAAGTAACAATATTAGCATTATCATATAAAGTAATATTCTTTTGTTGCTCTTGCCGGTATAAATAAATTACGTTCCTGAAAATGTTTCATTAAGAATCGGTAGTAAGAGGTATAGTCCGTGTGCAACAAGACCAAAATAAGGTGAAAACTGGAAATAGTGATAAGAATATACCGATTGGACAGTATCTATGTTATATTAATATAGTGCATTTCAGAGGGGGAGGCATCGCGTAAAGTCGTGCAATCAAGAAGGCGGCTGTTATTCAAATTGGCGTCATTTTCCGAATTTTCTCACTATCCATTATATAAATGTGTATTTCAGGTTGATTTCGAAGTTTTTAACGTAAAAAAATTTGTTTTTAATAATTTTCGCCATAGTTAAAGGAGTTTAGGAATTCAGTTTGTCTGTTTGTTTGTCTGTCTGCCTGCTTGCAATTTCATGCTCTAACTCGCTTAAATAGCTCTACACGCTTAAATTCACTCAGATTGTCATGTAATTTATGTATGTTAATGAAGTTTACAATAAAATGTTCCGAATAAAAATGAAGTGTATAGGTTTTATAGTCTGTTTACATGGCCCTCAAAAGAATTCCATTACATTATTGTCTATTAGTGCGTATGCTACGGTCGAGAAAACTGCAAACCGTGAGAAGAATATACCGATTGGTGAGTATCTACTTTATATTAATACAATGCATATAAGAGGGGTAGGCATTGCGTCAATTCCTAGGAATTCAAGATGGCGGCTATTATTCAAAATGATGTCCTTTTCTGGAATTCTTGCAATTTTCAGTCTATTTATCTTATAAAAGTGTGTTTGATGTAAAATGTACGTGTAAATTTTTAAAAAATAAGTGTGGCTGTAGAAAGTTTGGACTTTCTTGCACATTATTGTGCAACTGCAAAAACGAATGCGAGAAATATGATGATACAACGTGAAGTTTTTATATTCTCCAACTTTAAATGTAACGTGAATTTTTTTAAATATCTTCTATAATTAAGGTAATAATAAAAATGCATTTTTGTTATTTATTTATTCCTTTCATTTTCCTCACTATAAAATCCAAAAATACTAGAATAATTCTTGTATTTTCATTTTAAGCGTCTTTCTGATATTAAAAAGGGAGTGTTTAGTTTACAAATATTGAAATTGACATCATAGACACTTTTATATGATGTATAGGAATAAAAATGAAAACAATTTTGAATAACAGCTGCTATCTGGAATTCCAATGAATTTGCACGATGCCTCAACTTCTTAAATGCATTGTATTAATATGAAATACATACTAACCTTTCGGGATATCTTTATCACAAAATGCAGTTTTTTCATAGCTAGTAGCTCTACTAATAACAGTTGATTTAACTGATGATCTTTATAGAATTTATACATGAGTTACAAACGTACGTATTCTCTTTTTGGTGTGTCTGTGTAAATAAACGGTAAATACTATGCACACCTTATTCTGTGGTAAGTATCTTGTAGTGCATTTCACTGATATATGTCAATTTTAATGTGTTTCAGAGAGTATAAGATGAATAAAACACATTGTAAACGATTTCTCCCTGATAGACATAACGTAATGGAATTCCTTTGAGGGCCCTGTAAACGGACTATAAAACCTATACACTTCAATTTTTATTCAGAACATATTATTGTAAACTTCAATAACATATATAAACTACATGACAATCTCAGTGATTTTAAGCTTGTGGCGATATTTAAGCGAGGTAGAGAATGGAATGACAAGCAGGCAGACAGACAAACAAGTCGATAAACTGAATTCATAAACTTATTCAACTATGTTGGAATGTATTAAAAACGAAATTTTTGACGGTGAAAACAACGAAATCGACCTGAAACACACATTTAGATGATGTATAGTAAAAAAATTCAGAAAAGGACGCCATTTTGAATAACAGCCGCCATCTTGAATTACCACGACTTTGCGGGATGCCTCCCCCTTTGAAATGCATTATATTAATATGTAGTACATACTCACCAATCGGTATATTCTTATCACATATTGCAGTTTTCTCAACCGTAGCATCCGGACTAGTAATCGTTATTGAGGTTTAAAAAAACTTATACTGCTGGAGGTGTTTAATTCAGAATTAATAGCCTTCTAAAACCTATCTTGATGCTTTAAAAAACTGTTTAATTATCCATAAAAACTGATGGAAAACGTTTCGAAAAATCAGCATCAGCAAGAGGAACTCTTTTTTTCTAAATGATTTTATAGATCTCGAAAATAATTTGGTTTCTGAACTTTCTAAAACTTAGAAATGCTTTTCGCGTATTTTGTATTTTCATCCGTGGTATTCTAAAATTTTCGTCTCTTAAGAAACAGTTGTCTTTTTATTTTCTTCTATCTTTACAAGAAGAAAGTGTTGGATTTGCGAAAATTTTCGAATTCCGGTTTTTGAGGGATTTACACATTTTAGGGGTAAGAGATTCCAAAAAACATGCTTATACAAAATGTCTATCCTTGAGTGTTTGACTCTGTCTATCTGTATGTGACATATATTTTGTGGCTCCTCTATCTCAAGAATAAATGTACCGAATTTAATAAAATTTTATATTCACGTAGTCCCTAATATAAATCCATGATGATTAGTTTTTGGTGTAAATCGCTCTACAGGTAGCGCTGCTATGCTGCATTTTTTACGGGTTTCCGCAACAGCTTTATCTCAAGATTTAATGCACGGATTTCCATCAAACTTAAGATTCCATTTGAGCTTCACATGAATTGAAACTATTTACATTTTGGTGTAACTCGCTCAACAGCTGGCACTGCTATACTGCATTTTTCACGATTTCCGCAATCTCAAGAACGAATGCACGGATTTTCGTCGAACTTCAGATTTAGTTAATCCTTGATATGAATTGGATCTGTTTGCGTTTAGGTGTCAATCGCCCGAGGTATCGCTGCTATGCTGAATTTCTTCCGATTCCTGCAATTGCTCTATCTCAAGAACTATTGCGCGAATTTCAGATTCAGGTATACCTTGATAAATTTTATTGATTATTATGTTTTGGTGTAAATCGTCCAATGTATGGCGCTTTTGTGCTGCAGTTTTTCCGATATCGTCATATTATATCGTTTTATAATAGTCCTATTTCAAAACTTAATGCACGGATTTTCAGAATCCCCATGATGGGCATAGATTGTCATATACTTTTTGCACTGTGATGGGAAATTTCGAAGTATTAACATGTACGAGATATAGGAAAGTTTTGGGATTGCCACATCCGACTACTTTTACACTGTTTTTGAAGACGCATATAAAAATATTCGAAAGTTCTAAATAATTCTATTAATTTCATTACTATCCATTTCGGGTATATCGGGCTTCGTTCCCGTCTCTCGCAATGATACATGTAACAAAACATCCTCATTGTGTACAAAAACGGAAAAGTGATGATGATTGTTCATAGGTATATTCATAGTATTTTAGCAACGTTGAAAATTAGTAAATATTTTAGCTCAAAATTGCATAACATTCTCTATATTGTATGTGCTTTGTTATAGATTCATTTAAAATTGTTTTACAATTTTTTAATGTGAATAATTATTTTTAGCGATTGATAAGTAAACAATACGTTTTTGCATCAGCAGTAATAACTCTAAAAAACAAATAAAAACATACCTTTAGGAAATTGAAATACACAATAAATTATCATATATGATAAAAAAAAAAGAGTAATTTATACACAGGTCGAAATTCATGCTAGTCCCAGCAAACAAAATAGGCTAATTATTGTTATATATTGCTTTGTCTGCTAGATTTTTATGCTATCATATGCTTTACAATGCTAACTAGCATCAAATGCTATATAGTTAGCTTATACAGTAGTGTGGATCGAAAAATCGAAATGTGGATAATTGAATCGGCCCGGTGTAAAAAAGTTGCCTTTTATATATACTAGTTTAGACGTGTTTTTTATTCAAATCCATTTATATCTTCCGATGCCTCAAGCTCCCCAAAAATAGATAAAAATTGATTTTTTTATGAAAATGCACAATTTTATTTTGTTTATTTTTTTTTTCAATTCCTTTTGGCGCGGGATGCGAAAGTTGTATCTGATGTATATTAGTTTACATATTTTTTTTATTGAAATCCATTCATATCTTCCGGTGCCCCAAGCATCCCAAATGTTGTTAAAAATTGAAATTTTTACGAAAATTCATGTACATTTATGTATATATTTTGCTACTTACTGCGCGGTGTGCGAAAGTTGTCTTTTAAACATACTAGCTTACATTCAAAATGTTCAACTTCGATAAATTTCTTCAAGTGTACCAAGACACTTAAATATTTGCCCAATGTCGATTTTTAAGCAAATATTTAATAAAAAAATATAAGTAAAAATAAGAGTTTAAAAATTATTCGTATAACGTAAAAAGTAGTATCTATAAAAGATGATTTTTTTTTAATTATTTATTATTAAATGTATAAAAATATTTTTTTTATACTGTATAGAAAAGGCCACACAAAAGAGCAAGTGATGAAGGGCACAGACTTCTACACAAAAACCACAATGGAGGAAAGTTATACTGTTGTATAGAAACCTTTCTCTCATTATACTGGACACGTTCCAGTTGCAACAGAGAAACTAAAGCCATAAAAGAAGCAATAATATATTTTTTAATCAGATAAGATACAATTATATTAGCTTAATGTAACTGGACGAAATAAATGTAAATTTGGGTTACAAAGAATAAGTTACAGTGGCGGTCAAAAGTTTCCGGCCAGCATAAATTTGTTGGTTAAACTGTAAGTATACCCATATGAAGAGGAATCTCAAAGTGATATCTATAAATTTTAATGAGATAATAGTTAGGAACTTATTTATGGAATAACAAATAATTATCATTAAATTTAATTGACAAAATTAATTGCAAAGGAAAACGCATGTTCTCAAAAGTTTCCGGCCATCTTGGGAAATTTGGAAAAAAATGGTGTTATAATAGAAAATAACAGTGATCAACAACTTTTACAATTAGTATTTTGTCGTCATATCTTTAACAATAAGTACTTCGGCGCAGCGACGTGGCATCGATTCAATGAACGGTTGAAGATTGTACATGGTAAGTTTTTTCGACTTTTCTTGAAATTTTTGGGGAAATGCTGAGGAATTGGTATAGTTATAATTCTGCACACGCTTGTCAAGTTCGTTCCAAAGATTTTCTATTGGGTTCAGATCGGGTGATTGGGCTGCCCATTCCAAACGTGGAATTTTTTGTCCGAAAGCTACTACTTGACGAACTTGCACGTATGCTTTGGGTCTTCATCATGCTGAAACAAATAGTCGCGACCACAAATTTTCCTTCAATAAGGCAGAAAATGATCTTGCAAGATATCCCTATACATTGCATCATTCATCTTGCCGCGGATTTCAACTAACGGACCGACACCTTTTCCAGAAAATTCTCCCCTCACCATAACGTGTCCTCCGCCATGCTTCATTATAGAAATAACATATCTAGAATCATATCTTTTGTTTTTAGGTCGCCGTAAATAGTGTCTGCCATCACTCCCAAAAATATTGAACTTATTTTCATCGGTAAATAGTACTTTTTTCCAGTTTTCACTTGACCAGTCTTTGTACTCCTTGGCATACGCCAGTCGGGACTTCTGATTTTTTTTTTACTTATTAAAAGTTTTTTAACACCAACTCTTCTATAAAGTCCAACGTCACTTAAGCGTCTTGACACGGTAGACAGACTTATTTCAATAATATTTTCACTCCGTAAATTGCGGGATATTGCAGCGGCATTTTTATGCGGGTCAACAGTCGCTTTTCTCCTTATAATTCTGTCCACACGAATAGTCGTTTTCTGGGCTCTCCCGAACAGTGGCAAGTCCTGAAGGCCATGCCCATCTTTATATATTTTTTAAATATCGTTCACAGTAGATTTTACGATCGGTAACTTTGCCGCAATCTCACGAGATGATTGGCCCTTAAGCGGCAAACAAATCACTCGTTTACGAATAATAATTGTTGAACTTTTCATTTTTTAATTTTAACTACGTTCTTCACGTTATTTACTTAACAAACACGGCCAAAAAAGCGCTTTACCGACAGCAAAAATTAACGACTGACGAATGGCCGCAAACTTTTGCACACGTGAATTTCGGATTCCTTACCTTTGCATAAAGTGCCTTGGGTATCCAATCAAAATGATAATGTGGTAAGAAGTCATCTGCATATTCTTAACTTTTGGGGCAATTGCGCTTCTACTTCGCCGAAACGTTATGGCAAACAAATCAAATAAACTAACTGGCCGGAAACTTTTGACCGCCACTGTATTTGCCTGATCGAGCTGAACTGAATACACTCTTACCTTTGAGTTGCTTTTATGACCTTTACTAAATTCCTTACATGGTGCAACAATTGGTTCTGCAAACTTTTGTGGGCCAATTGGTACAGCAATCAAAACCTGCGAGGAGCTACCTGTAGTTTCTTTTTCTTCAATAAGTGCGGAAAATATGCCGGATAACATAGACAGAATGGTTCTTAGCAATGATCAGCAATATTTACATGATATTTTCACAGCAATATCACCTGGTGAATGTGGTTCTGACCTGGCATTCAAAAAACCTGGTCCAGTTGTTCACCCATGATTGCTGACAACTGCAGGTAGAATTTTAAAGTTGTATGTGGTCAGAGAAAATCCATTTGAGAATCTCATTATTCATACAACATATATTAAGGAGGTATATGCCCCTGTATGGTTGCATATCCAAACAAATCCCTTTATAACAAAAGGTGCGCGGCATATTTGTAAACTTATCACGTTTTCCAGATTATTTTGAACCCAATCTAAGAAGGATAGCAGACGGTGTTGTTCAACGATAGAGCTTCTTTTGTAATCCTGAAAAATTTCTATTGTCAATGCTCTCAGAAAACAGAGCGCTTATCAGGTCTTCAGCAATACAAAAGATAATTTTTGCTAGAAATGAAAAAGGAGGAACTCCAGAAATAAGGATTTTTCAAGTACCAAAAATACACTTCAAAGCAAATGATTATTATGGAGAAATTAGCTGGTAACGAGTTGGACGTTTTGAACTACCTCTTTTGATGAATGTGCCTTGCGAATAAATTGAGGCCATTGTAAAAGATGGAAAAACGGAGGAATGGTCAAAATATCCATGCCATACACACGCTGTTGAAAGATGCATTCGCCTAGTGGCTGAGGCATTAGAAAGCGTATCTGGACGAGAAAAGAGATAGGACTTCAAATTGAATATAATGACATCAAGAAATAATATCAAACATTTTAACAACAAAATTATTACAAACTCTAGAAATATTAGTCCAGTGGTTAGGGAGTTGAATTCGGAATTAATTAGGAAAAAGCTGGAAATTGTTATAATCCCTTCTGTTTAGGTATAGAATGAATATGCTATGTTTTCCCCTTCGTACTAGGTGAGTGTTAGGAAATATGAATAGATTTATAGTCAAAAACACATTTTTTCCATATCATAACAATATCTCAAAACAGCTATCTCTGTAAGAAACATTGTCAATACAAATGTTGTAGAGCTTAAAATTCTAAGTAAAATGAGTACCTACACTTAACATTTTTGTTTAACATTAAGGTCACTATTCTACTTTAAAGTTTTAGACGCGTTCTCAGGCGGTTGTACTTAGAATTAATTTGGAGAAAACTGAAAATTGTTTTAATCCCTCCCGTTTAGGTCTAAAATGAACGTACTATGTTTTCTTCCTCATACATCGGTTAATGTTAGAAAATACGTACATATTTATTTTCGAAAAACACGTTTTTTTTTTTTTTAATTACCTTAACAATATCTGAATACAGCTACTCTATAAAAAACATTGTCAATACAAATGTTGTACAGTTTAAAATTCTGAATAAAATGAGCACATTCTTTAATATTTTTGTTCAACATTAAGGTCGCAATTCTATTTCAAAATTTTGCCTTAATCCCTAATCAAGAGCTTGAAGCCAGAAGAGACCAAGTTAACTTAACAATATTTCAAAACAGCTAACTCCATCAATAACTTTCTCAATACAAAAGTTGTAGAGCCTAAAATTCTGAATAAAATGAGTACCTACACTTAATATTTTTGTTCAATATTAAGGCCTCAATTTTCAGATATTTTTAAGCTAACTTGGTCTCTCCTGGCTTCAAGCTTTTGATTTGACACATTTTTGAAATAGAATTGCGACAAAGGTTTTGTGCCTTCTGTGGACGAGTCCGCCCAAGACATATACCGAAAGTACGGATTAGAAAATCTTTTAACAATATTTTCAAATTACTTCTCATCTGAAAACATCTTTCCAGATATAAATAAAAATTATAACTAAAAGCTCTGACGTGGATGTATCACGATTTTTCATGAAAATCTGTTTAAATAGCAAATATGTTATTTATATCCGTCTAATATAAAAAATCGACAAATATCACACTTTTTATTGTATTGAAATATCACTGTACAACTATGTTAAAAAGACACGAGTTCTGTTTTCAAGTAATTCTCAAAATGATTTCAAACAAAAACAGAAGATAAACATGGCCACATGGGATATCCCACTGCTCCTTTGCGTTATTACCGCTAACAGTGTCAAGGCTTCAGATAGAACTTTTCTTTTTATATCAACAGTAACAATTCAATTCTATTTTAAATTAAGTTTTAGAGGAGTGAGAATACATTAAGTAACTTTGACTACATTATTGTTTCTAACAAAGCAAGTTATATTTTCCTTTTATCAATTAGTTATTTTTTTTTCAGCTAGAACCGGAGCCGACTCGATTTCGAAGACTGGCATAAACGTAGAGCGCGATACCGTTTCGGAATCAAACATTTCATACTGGTAATTGACGTTATCTGTATTCTTTAATGTGATATTGCCAATATTTTACTTACCTTATATCTTGGCGTATAAAATGCACTTTAAAATCTAAAAATCACTTCATTTTTCCGTGTGCGTGTTGTACATCGAACATAAAATGCTTTGTGTCATAAGAAAAAAACATTGCAAATTTTTAGAGATATGTTTAAATGCATTTATTTTTCAATATAAACAAGAAAACTTACTTTATATATTTTCTAACAAACTTAATCTTCCTTATCAGATAACATAAAAAGTTCTCTCTGCCCGCCAGCATTTGTATTTTCGGGAATGTCATCTTCTTCCCCACTGTTGCTTTCATGTATTTTATCCCCTCTGTCGCTTTCATCTAGACATAAATAGTAATCCTCGGTAACGCCAAGTTCATTTGATATTCTATATATTTAAAATGATTTTACAATTACTTATGGTTTGATTTATTTCCATGATGTTATAATCCTTTCACACATTTGCGTTAATGACGTATGCCGCATATTTCATCCTTTCGTAAATGTTTTCTCCTGTTAGCTTCCATGTGTTTCACTGCTGCCTGAAACGTTCTTAGAAAGGCTTGTTTATTGAAACGTCTAATGATTGAACTAACGAAGTCAGTCCACCTGGAAATCCTACTAAATCTGTATTAGAATGGATTATTCTTCTTTTGTAATCGCGTCGGTTCTATGGAATCTAAAAATATCCCAACTAAAAGACTTTCTCGTTTTCTTAAAGCTCCTGGACGCTTTTCCAAAACATTTTTTATTCATAATTTTCACCCATTTTCGTCCATCCAAGATGATATTTCTGGTTTGTTTTTGTGGAGAAAACTTGATGCATGTTATACAACAGTGCATACTTGAAATAAAAATATATTTTCCCAAATTAATGATGCGTGTTATACGCCGGGATATACGGTATTTATTTGATTTTACTAATTTTCTTTTTAATTTGACAAAAAAATGTATGAAACTGAAACTGTTATTTTATGAAGTGATATGTTTCAATTGACGATAGTATTTCCTTATAACACTAAATTTGAATATATATATATATATATATATATATTGTCATTCCTAAGAACATTTCGATCGCCAGATTCATGTTGAAATCAATTGAATATCAAAGTATTAGTAAAAAAATACATGTAAAGTAAATTTTTACAAAGCAATGGAATCTAATATTAATGTAATCTTTTGTTACAGCAATAATTTATCTTCAAAATGACAAGGAATAAATTTAATTTCTATAAGAACTTGTCCTAACGTATCAAAGAAAAATGAAAAAAAAATTAACGTTATCCTATATAAATCCTAATTATTACCAAATGCTTTATAATAAATATAAACAACACAAAAAAATTAAAAGGTTGGTTTTTTATGTCAGCCTACGCAAAGTTTTGTTCCAAATTTACAATTTTCTTCTTTTAAAGGCTCTTTTCTTCTCTGGTTTTATTTGTAAGATGAAAAAAATATAATGTTGTTGACATTTCAAAAAAATAAAAAAGGAAAGAAAACTCATGTAGTGCAATAAATCATCTTTAAACTGATCAAGACTGAAACAAGAAAAAAAAAGAAATGAAAGCTATTACACATTATTATCCCAAAAGTATACCTAGAATCTTTTAATCATAGAAAGCAGTATACTTTAGCTTTCTTCAAATATTCGGTTAGAAAAAGAGATTTTTTAGCTGCTCTTTACGAAGTTTAATTCCTACTTTTATTTTTTTTCTTTCAAAATTATCTATCCTGTTTTATCAAATAACAGGAAAACCTAATATAACCATATTTTTATGTAACCCAGTAAGTATTATTTGGCATTTACTGCTGAAACGTCACCTTCTCCTAACCACCAAAGAACAAAAACGAGATATATAAAACAACACCATAAGAATTGTTTAAAAAAGGTCAACGAATTAACAGACTGCGATCTCTTCGAGGGCAAGTTCTGTTTTAAGAACAGCCATGAATTCAGGACAGAAGTTGTACTTAAAAATATATTTGTGGTGGTGGTTTCGGTCAAGAATCTGCGAAGCAATATCAAGCTACTGTAAATAGATTGAATGGCTAACGTACCAGATGCTCCCCCCATCCACCGTATCCCCAAAACAACAAGAAATTAATTCTGTAACAGAAAGACAGTAAGTAAAAATAAATTAATGGTAATAGCTAAAATGAAATTAAAGCTTGATCTGTGCGAAAACACACACCTTGCCATCCCAACAAGGTGAGGGAGTCAAAAATTTTGAACACTATTTTTAACCCACTTGGATAAAACTTTTTATGAAATTAAACGTTATAATAGGTGCGACCAAACAAACAAAAATATTTGTAAAAGATCATTTTGTTAGAAGAGAAGCCTATGGAAATCTTCCTGATATGATAATAGTGAGTTATATTAAAAACTTTCAGATTGACGGGCAAATTTTAATTTTATATATATTTGATTATGATCTTTCTAGAATATCCAGTCTTCTAAGACTCTTCATTTTACTCGGTCAGCATGTCCCTAAAGGGACATTGTGCAATAAAACCCGAATCAACGAGCCAATCTAAGACTCTTCCTGCGCCAAGCAGAAGCATTCTAAATTGTTCAACACAAGAAAAATATAGTTAAGTGTAACCTCACACTACCACTACAACATTCACCGAAACAACTCGGGAGATAACTATTGTATGCCAATGGTAGATGCACTTTCTAGCGATTCATATATTCGTCAATACAATCCTGAGATCCCGTCCATATGTAAAAAATTATTTGAAACATTTACGAAATCTGGAACAATAAATTATATCATTATCCTACCGAGAATTAAAAGAACGAACTCGTGTTCTGTCCAATATCTGTTAATTTTAGCCGTATCTGATTCGACCCTTATTTTTTTATTTTTAGTTGTATTTATTTAAACAAGGGAAGAAAATGTTTTATGATATAGATTAGTTTGTGCTAAACATGAACAGAAATTTTACACGTCTCTAAGAAATCGGTTGCGATTCCGCAGTCAAGATAATGGAATAAGGATAATGAAATAAGGATTATGGAATATTTTAAAACATTTTAATGTTTTAAAATATTCCATTACGTCATATTAGAATAAAACATATTATTTTTCTTTTAGGCATGACCATAATGAAGCATCTTACATGAAATAGATATTACTGATACAAAATCTTGTTTCTTAGTTGTTGTTTTTTTAATAATCCTTCACATTATTCAGTCTTATTTCAATCATAACCGGCATTTTAAGACTTCCGTACCAGAATCAAATATTTGTAATTTCGAACAATGATGACTGCACCTTTTTTTCTGAAACTCTGATACAAAAAGAATAAAAATCCATTCTAAAGTGTTGTAGATGTACGTTAGGAATTCTTAATACGAACAACTCTATGAAGGACAAAAATATTTTGAATTCTCTTTATTATTAGTGCATTAAAATTTGTTTTCAGTAATGTCATCTTAGATGTAATGCAGGCATATTGCTTAGAATCAAAAAATTGTAATAATATTTTAAAAAATCATAGTTTTGTTTTTTATTACTTGTAAAATCATTTATTTAAGTGTTGTAAGAAAGTAAAATGTTCGTTTGAACTATAACTTCTTAAGTGATGAAAGGTTTTGTAACACGTATTTGATTAAAAAGGTCTACATCATTAGAAAGTAAAAATGTGATAGTTGAATCTCCGGCAATACCTTGACATAGCTGACTTAATCGAATTGTATGATATCTCGCTACTATATACTAACATCCACTTTAGATAGCTAAGTAACTTGATATAAATGTGGCGCCAATGATACAGTGTTTCAAGCTTTTTTTTTTTAAATATAAAATGGATTTTCAGATTTTTTTTTTCTGGTATGAAACATTTGTAATATTTTTTTTTTCATATTAAATACGTATTCAAATAATTTACATATTTGTGTTAGCATTATCTAATGTATTTCAATATTTCACTAGCTTTATGTGTTCTTATGGAATGTGGAGACAATACGGGGTGAAACGGTCATAATTTAGGTTAAATAAAAGCAGTCAGCTTCTCGCTCCATAATTCATATTGTGTCAATAACAATGTGTTTTCACAATTATTGTTGATGCGTACGGAAATCCAAGTTACTTGTAAAATAAAACAATTTTTGACTTTTGACTGAATAATTGGATTGCAACTCTGGTTCTCTCTACAAATATTCATTCTATAGGCATTTAATACAAATACTTTAGAGACTCTTTGTATATACCAGGTCTACATTAGCGATTCTTAAATTTTATGCTCTCGCAAACCCCTTTCGTGCGATATGCGCATTTCAGGAACCCTTAACATTTTTCTTCAATGAAAAATACGAGAAAATTATTTTTTCGACTTTAGCGGATAGTGCGTTAGCGAGGTTCCATGTTGTTTCAGACATAAAAATTGATTTTGATGACAATTTTGCACTATGATTTTAATTACTATAAATTATGTAAATAATTTTATTTGTACATACATTTAAATAGTGTATATAAAATATTTATATAATAAAGGAGCATGTATTAATCAATATGCATTAAATATTAGTATTATTAAACAGTGGAATGAGTACTTTATTTTTACTTCTAGAACAAGATTCTAAAATCAACGATAAAGAGATGATCTGGGAAAAAGTTTCTTGAAAAGTGAATCTGAGTAAAAAAAAATTATTATATTGGATTTCCGAAACAAAAAAAAATAAAAATAAAAAATAAAAAAGGCCTTATTAACGGAGAAGCAATTTTTTATGTTTAGTTTTGATAGAGGAGTTCATTTTTTTTTTTTTTTTTTTTTTTGTCCAGTTAAAGAGTTCTTATAAGTAGTTCAGGAATAATCATGTGAATAATTAATTTCGACTTATCGGGGTTGGGAATTACTGTAATTCCATTATAAACTTAACAAGTATAATTCAGTAATATATATTAATTTCAGTATATTCGAAATAGCATAAAACATAAATACGCTGCAAACAGTTTTTCCCCCGTAGACTATTATGTAACTGAATTCTTTTGTGTGACCTTGAAATGCATAATAAAAGCTCCCCCCCCCATTTTCTACACAATGCATTTTTTTGTGCACTTCATAAATGCATATCAATTTGATTATGTTTTAAATGGTCAAAACATCATTAAAAAGAAATTTAAACTTTTTTCCGCATTGACCATAACGTAACGGAATACTTTTGACCAGCCCCGTAAATGAAATATTACATACTTAATATTCAATGGTGATTGTGCAAGCGTAAAAGTCAATAAATCTACAAAAAAAATCAGTGCCATCGGAATATATTTATGAGAGTAAGAGACGGAAAGACAAACCGAAGTTATAAAAACTTTTCGACTATGTTTGAAAGTTTTAATAAAAAGGAACAATTAACACTTTGCACTCCGTTGTCGCTGCTGCGGTGACATTATATTTCTTTGTAAAACTTGTTTTTGGCACCAGTAACAAAGGAAAATGAAATTTGCCTTAATTAAACCTTTCCGGGTCAAGTTACTTGTATTCGTAAAATGTTGAACTAATTTACTGACACCAGTTTTTACAAGAGAATTTATTTGCAAATAAGTAAACGTATATTTTCCCGTACTTCATTAAGATGAAATTTTCCTTATGAAATTCCGGTGCCAATGTCGCAATTAGGGATTAAAATTATGTGATGCCGTGACGGCATTACCGCCCTTCAAGGGGTTAATCAGAGCATTCTTGAAATTGTGTACTTGAAGGAAACTTCTTTTAAAAAAAGCGTGCTGACCGAATAAAATTTGTGTAAGAAACTCCGGGTTCCAAAGGGCTAATAGCTATAAATATCCCAGCTATTTTTGCGAGGTAAAAGTAAAACGTTCTTATTAAGGTCAATGGAAAATTGCTTTGAAAAATATATGCTTTAAATCGCATATTACGGACTAACATGTATATAAACCATAATCTTAACATCAAATGTATGTAATTTGTTGGCTATTCTATGACATAATGTACTTTATAAAAAAGGGCATGTTTCTTAAATAATGAAATGTAAAATAACCGCGAATGGAAATATATAATTTAAAATTCCGGTTTACTCACGATCCCGTAAAGGATTCATTATGTTTAGAATCTTTAAAAACCTATATTTTAATATATAAAGAAGCATTTATAATTACATATTTTCTTTTGCTGCCACGAATTTTCGGATTTATTGCATGTTAATCAGTTTTCTCAACTCAGAGAAATATTTTTTGGACGCTATCATTTCGCAAGTAAACACTTTCTTTCTCACCAAACATGTTTTTCTAAAAAACATGCTAAATTAGCAGCATTAACGTACAAATTAAATTCGATATCATTTTGTTACTCCAGGAAGTATATAACAATTTCTCATTTGAAAATGTTTAATTCAGAATGAATAGCATAATAAAAACCTATATATTGTTTTGAGAAAACTGACACCATGAAATATATACTAGGGATTATTTTCGGAAATCATGTACAGCAAGAGAAACTCAGTTTTAATAAATGATTATTTAAATCTCGAAAATGTATTAGATCCTGAGTTTTCTAATGATACATAACGATTTTCGGAATCGTGGGTGACTCGCGAGAGGTTATTGTACCAGTTCTTTCTTTCTTATATTTTACTTTCGTAGACTAAGAAATATTTATCTTTTTTACAGTGTAGAAGCATCGTATTGGTACTATCGGAATATCGAAGTGTAGTTTTCTCGAGTCAGGGGTGCCTGTAATAACTATGCCTTTGTAGAATGCACTATGAACGTGCGTAATAATCGATTTTATAATTTATACATGTTATAGCAAATACGGATTCAAAAGTTTTCAAAAATTAAATATCTAATTTTTTTTTTTTTTTTTTTTTTTTTTTTATTATAAAATACAGTATCCTTTTATAGTGCACATAAGAGAAAACACAGTAGAAATCTGCGTGATATGGAAAGCAGAAACTGGTTAACCAAATATCGAACAGTAAAAGAATTTTGCATAAAGCCACCCTCAAGCTATGTTTTATATCTTTATAATATATTAATGTAGTTAACACAATTACACACTAACAATTATGAATACTAAATAAAGTATAGCCCCTCCTATTGGACAATGTAATCGAAAATAAACAATCAGTGTTGATTTATATTCATTTCAAAATAACTATGAAATGTCATAGACTTCTATTTAATAAATATGTATGTAGCGTTTGCGTACATTTTCTAACAGTATTTTAAAGATTACGGACATTCGAAAAATCCTTTTAATAGAAAACTAATTTTTCACTGACAATGTATGTAAATAGAATCGAATAGGCAACACAAATTAAAATTGAAATTATAAAATTTCTTTTAGCCCTGGGAAACACTTAAAGTAAATCTACACTGTTGTTGATCTTTTGGATCCTTTCCAAAATAAATGAAGATTTTTTTCATAGTTTAGGAGTACTTTTATTTTATCATTTATGCTAATTCTACTATCTTTTGCCATCGAACGGGATCG
Source organism: Maratus speciosus (assembly GCA_963932465.1). Taxonomy (NCBI): domain Eukaryota; kingdom Metazoa; phylum Arthropoda; class Arachnida; order Araneae; family Salticidae; genus Maratus; species Maratus speciosus. Next base: position 402,951,647 of record OZ010794.1, on the reverse strand, counting down.
TTGCTTTTAGATCTCAAACAGTTTTGTCAAAGGTCATAAACCTCATAAAGGACTGAAATGTTAGCTGGATTTTTTTAAAGTAGTGTTCTCTTTTCTGAAAAAAAAGAAAAAAAGTCGTTATGATTTTGAGTCTGCGATTTTTTTTTACCGAATTACATTTAGGATATATTAATAACGTTTTTAAAATATAAGTTAAATATTTTGCCATAATTCCTTTTTTTTAAACAAAAAAGGATCTAATAACCATGTTCTTAAATTTCATCGCATATCATTTATATTTTCTAATCACGAATTACTTTTATATATTTAATTTTAAATCCTGGTAAATTTAAATACAAATTCTTAAATCATCCTAAAAGTTTCACATTTTAAAAAACTTTACTAAATATTGATAATTAGGATTAGTTGTAAAGCTATCTAATATAAGCGATTAGTGTCCCTCCCTTCCCAAAAGCAAGTATGCGATAAAAAGAGAAACTGCATGTTTTTTAATCGTAAAATGTTTCAGATAAAGGTAAAAGTTATTTATGATTAAATTTGAACGCATCTTTTCCATAAAATTTGAATCACATAGCAAGCTATTTCCATATTAAAATAACTACCAAACTGTAAATCGCTACAACCCATGTAAGTCCCAATGTTATACACCAAGTAACGTTCCATTTGAACTTATGTGACCAAAGGTCTGGATCGCTACTCAAAAGCCTCGGCCAATGATTATACTAAGGCTCAAACTGCGATGGATAATCCCCCGAACACGCTTGCTACTCATTTTATTGACTTCGAAAGAATTCAAACTTTAGTGAAACTCACCCAGTTCCTGGACGAACCTGGGATGTGTATAGTAAAGCAGAGGACCGCAATAAAAACTGCGATATCAGCCGTCAATTTAAATAGTTTGATTTTCACATTTTAATATTGTAGGTTGTTTTTATTTATTGCTATATACACAAATAATTTGATTCGTGAAAATGTTCGACTTCCATTTCTTGTTGTAGTTACACGTTTTGGTTTGTCCTGAATAGGATTCAGGTATCATGTATACGCATGTCCGTTTGTGAAACAATTGTCAGTGCTGTTCTAACCCAAGAATCAATGCTCATAATTTTAACATACTTTATGTTAAATTAAAGTAAGCATAACATGTGGCTAATGACACTTGAGACCATATCGTCTAACAGATTGCTCTGTAATCCTGTGTTTGTCACGATTTCCATTAATTAATGCCGCCATTTCTTCAAACTGCATCACCAATTCAATCCTGATTTAAGAGAATCTGGTGGCGCTTTTATGCTGTATTTTACGTCATTTATATGAGACACGAGGCTAACGAAAAAAAAAAGGCTACCGCGGTGCTTTACGCATATCCTTTTTTTTTAGACTGCTGGAATCACGTCCTGCCCGAATGCACCAATACAGCTGTACGAAAAGAGCATCATGCCACGCTAGTGGACTGTAAAAAAACACATGTGGAATGCAACGCGATAGCCTGCTTTTTCGTTAGCCTCGAATAAGCTATATTTTAAGATATACTTGAATTTTTATAAAAATTCATATACATTTATATCCTGGCAAGGTTTCGTATTGATTGCATGTTTGTGGATATTGCGCGAACGGTGACGCTGCTATACTGTATTTCTAAATATTTCCGTATCCCCTTTATCTCATAAATTATTGCACGGAATTTCACAAACCTTTTATTTTCAGTTAATCTTGATATAAGATGGTACTAAATGCTTTTCGGCATTTATATCTCGTTGGAGGTGCGACTAAAACTGCGTTTTATACGATTTATGTTATTTTTCGGAATCAAAGTGATGTCATTGTACCGAGTTTAATAAACAGGGGCTTTTGTTAAAAACTTTATTGGTCTAAATATGATTTTAATTCCTCGACAAGTGAGCGGCAGTGTTATTCTTGGGAAAAACTCATAAACGATATGCAACCGTTCAAGGTGTTTCAGCGAGTTTGATATTCCGCGTAATCAACTCCACTGGTGTAATTAGTATTGCAAATTTCATTCACTTACAATCCCATTGCAGACAGAATCTTTAATCTTTTACGCCATATATGACTCTGTACTGGATTAAGTAATAATAGCTCTTTGCTTTTTGAGATAAATATTAAAGCTGCAAATCTTTTCCTATTTTATTGAAATGTACCAAATATTATCCTTGAGGTTATTAAATAAAATACTCTGTTTATGGAAATTTGGAAATGAAAATCCAACAAAGAACGCTGTTGTGTACTTTAAATTCCACCGAAAGGGTGGCAGTAAATACGTTTTTTGCATAATTTTATTTATACAAAAATTATGCAATTTTTGTATACGTTTATTTGATACGTCCAAAAATACCGTAGAAATGAATCGTCATTTTGAAAGTTTTTTAGAACGCTCTTCGCGCATTATCACCCCTTTTAAATTTTTAATTTTTATGAAGTGTCCTTAGAAATCCTTCATATCTAATACCTAACTAATATTCCAAATTTTATATTTCAAGGCCCTTCAGATCGCACATTGGAGGAATTGTCACAGAGCACAAAAATCGCATTTTACAACTTGTTTTGCTTCTGCACTCGCTTTGGGGTAGTGACACAGACATAAAATATAGCCTATCTTGAACAGCAAGGATTATCACCATCATTTTGACACCATTATTTTTAAATCGGTTTGATATTTCGATTTGTATTGGGTAGAAACCACCATTTAGAACTTTTTTAGAACGTTTTTTGTGGCATTTTCACTCCCTTTAAATTTCGAATTGTTTAGGAAACGTTCATTGAGATCATTTATAAGATAACTAATATTCCAAATTTCATATTTCTAGGTCCTTCAGTAACACAAAAATTGAATTTTCAGAACTTTTTTGCTCTTAGTGGATTCTTAGTCTTTAATTTAGTGGCATCGACTTAAGATATTGTTAAGCCTATGTTCGAACATGGACTAACACAATCATTTTGATACCATTACTTTTGCAATCGGTTCGGTAGTTCCAGAGATTACCTTTTAGAAACAAACAAACTTTACTTCTTTATAATATTAGTATAGATTAATTACAAATCTTCAATGTGATTCGTTGACCCGCGTACAAACTTTGATGGGGATTTTTGGTGGGGGATTACATTTTTTGTACAGGACAGCTTGGTCCATTGAATCCATTTATTCAGTCACCAATACAGGTTTTTTCAAAGCCGGTCGAATTAGAGTTTCAATTCACAACTTTAACGATAATGAATATATATACCGATATTTCAAACAGGCTTTTCTTTCTATGAAATGTGACAATGTCATAATATTTAGAAGACACGGCTGCGAATTCTACATAAAATTCGCACCAAGCCATTTCGTAATTCCGAATATAGATCACAGTACATATGAATCCTGAATTAATGACAGTGGACTTCACGTGATATCCGTATTTCACTCAAAGTAGACTAAGTCACATGATGTGACTTAGATGACTAAGTAACATGATGTGACCACCTCACATCATATCGGTGAAATATCTTCATTAACGTCACAGTTGTGATGGGCTTCCGGTGAGACAGCTTGTAATGGGGATTAAGTGGATTGCGGCACAGCTTCCCTACAAAAAATAGTCGGATCAGCCAATCCTAAAACTTTCATCTATCTCTAAATGTTACTACTTCAAAATTCGCTAGCACAGTGCAAAAATTAAATAGCCATCTATGCCCATCATGATAATTTTAAAGGTATGGAATTTCGTGCATTAGTTCTTGAGCTATGACAATCACTAAAACCGTTTAAATCCTATGAAATGCAATATAGCAGCACCACATGTTGGGTAATTTACACCAACACCTAAACAGCAACAACTTATGTCAACGTCTACCAGAATCTGCAGTTTGATGGAAATCTGTGGTTTAGTTTTTGAGATAGTGCTTTTGCGGAAATCGTTATAAATGCAACTTAGCAGCGTCACTTGTAGAGCGATTTACACCAAAACTGAATCAGGATCAGTTCATATGAAGGACTAACTGAATCTGAAGTTTGGTGAAAATCCGTGAATTAGTTCTTAACATGGAAATATTGCGGAAATCGGTAATAATGCAGCATAGTTATGAACCTGTTGGGCGATTTATACCAAAAACTAATGAGCACCAATTTATACCAGGGACTAGCTGAATGTAATTTTTTATTATATTCCGTGAATTGGTTCTTGAGATATAGAGCCCATAAAATTTGTATTACATACAGATAGACAGAGTCACAGTCTATCATACAGACATTTTTTAACAACACGCTTTTGGGGATCCGTGTCCTCTAAAACGTGTATATCCTTCGGAAACGGGAAGTCTAATATTTTCACGAATTCAATACTCTCTTCTTGTACAGATAGAAGAAAGTTAAAATGTACCTCCCCACGAAGTTTGTATATTTGGTAACGGACCACCCACGACCATCCAAAATGTTAGTGTGGCGTATGGCATAAAATTGTAATGAATGGAGTTATTGGAACCTGTAGAAAGAGTCTCGGAATTAGTAATTATCAACAAATTTTTGGCGCGAATGGTATCTAATTTTCATCGCATTACGTATATTTGCGTATGCATCAGATTTCTAGAAATAAAAAAAGTTTTTCAGGTTTTAGAAGAATCAATTCGCTCGGTATACAGTTTATTATTTACAAAAAACATTCGCCTTTGGAGATATAAATTTATATTGTTCAGTCTGCCTTTTATTTTATTTTAACTGATTTTAAATCTCTTTAAAATTGAAAAATAAATATAACTGTTTTAGATTACTGCATATGAATATAGAAAATTTGAAATATTTAGTTTTATTCAACAAAAGTAAGATTTAGATAAAATACTTTTCTGGAGTTTAAATAAAACAGAAATATTTTAAAGATTTTAAATTGCTTTCTGTTTCCATGAAATAAAATATTTTCTTGGATACATTTATGTTTACTAATATTTTAAAAAACAATAAATATTTTGCATATGAAAATATGGAGTTTTGAAATTTTTTATCCTCGAGTTTGTATGTTATTAAAATATTTTTTTATTGAAACGTTCGATACAGACTGTTATATTCAATATACTAAGGGATCGTATCCGGGCTTCCCGGGTTAAAGAATATACGTGAAAAGATTTTTTTTTTTTTTTTTTTTAAGATTTTTTATATGCAATAATTTTTTTAGATCGACCACTTACATTAAAAAAGCATTTTTCATATGGAAAATACGAATTACACAATCAAATATGTTTTTGAAATTTATCAAAAGCGATATTTTCTTATTAGCCACATGCTAAGAGATATTTGCCAAGATTTTACTACTTATGGCATCCTTTTATATTCTGATAATTTCAGAGCTTATACATGTCTGGTAAATTTGTGTTTTATTTATGTTATTTTATTTATTCATTCATAGGGTAGTTTTTTTTAGTGGAAATTTGCCGTAAGAAAATGATGAACACTTTATTTTGTTTTAAGGGCAAACGGATTAATCTTTCGTAATCGAGGTCCGCGGGATATAGATAAATTACAAAATATTTCATGCTTTAAAATTGTTTTTAAAATCATAAGACAATCAGTAAACTGAGATGAACTTTGCAAACAAATTCCATTTGAAAAAAAATGCTATTTGATAATCTAAAAATTTAAATTGTACGATTACAAATATGTTAGATTTGTGTTTTTTCAATATTATTCTTTTATTTAATTATAAAAGAAGTATTAATTTTGTTAATTTGTATTTCACAAATATGTTAGTTTGGTGGGTTTTTTAAATATTATTCTTTTATTTGCTTATAAAGGAAGTATTAATTTCATTATGCAAAAATAGTCAGAAACAAATGCTGAAAAATGTTTGTTGCTTTATGTGCAAAACGTTTATTATTTTATGTATTGAAACCGGCACGTGATAAGATAAACTTTTAAAAAAATGATGCTTAAAAATTATTTTAGAAAATATAATACATCAGTCAATGAATACAGTTTTTAAACAAATTGCATTTGAAAATACATGTATTTCCCTATGCGACTAAAATTGAAAATGTATGATGGTCAGAAGATTTAAAAAATGCAGTAGCGAAAATTTCAAGACCAATATTTAATCGTGAAGTATTGCCATTCGCAAAATGACGTCAGCGTTACGCACAGATACGTTTGTTTTTTATAATATAGATACATAATCAGTAAAATATAATAAAGATCAGTTATTAGGATGTGGTTATCAATTGAGGCTCTTATGCTTGGAATGAAAACAGCCATTTTCACCTTCTCAAAATTTGCATGCACACTTCTCATATCTATATTCTTCATTTTTTTTATTTTCTTCTATGTTCAATAGAATAAAGTATTGTAATCGAAATTTTTTTCCACTTCCGGTTTTCGACGGATTTGCATGTTTTAGGGGTCAGAGATTCCAAAAAACATATTTATAGAAAATGTCTGTCTGTCTGTGTGTCCGTCTGTCCGTCTGTCTGTCGCCATTGTACCATCAAAAAGTGTATGAAGTTATGTATAGAATTAAACCAAAATTTTATTATACGTTTTTGGCTATGGCAAGCAGGTCCTCCCGGAATTTGGAAAAAATTCGCCGGTAGGGGGCGCTGTAATAGCGATTTTTGTGCGATTTTGAATATTGTACCGTCCAAAAGTGTATGAAGTTATGCATAGAATTAAACCAAATTTTTATTTTAAGTTTTTGGCAATGACAAGCAGGTCCTCCCTGAATTTGGAAAAAAATCGCCGGTAGGGGGCGCTGTAAATGCGTTTTTTGTGCGATTTCGAATATTGTATCATCGAAAAGTGTATGAAGTTATGCATAGAATTGAACCAAATTTTTATTTTAAGTTTTTGGCTATGTCAAGCAGATCCTCCCTGAATTTGGAAAAAATTCGCCGGTAGAGGGCGCTGTAATAGCGATTTTTGTGCGATTTAGAATATTGTACCGTCCAAAAGTGTATGAAGTTATGCATAGAATTAAACCAAATTTTTATTTTAAGTTTTTGGCTATGGCAAGCAGGTACTCCCTGAATTTAGAAAAAAATCGCCGGTAGGGGGCGCTGTAATAGCGATTTTTGTGCGATTTTGAATATTGTGCCGTCCAAAAGTTTATGAAGTTATGCATAGAATTAAACCAAATTTTTATTTTAAGTTTTTGGATATGGCAAGCAGGTCCTCCCTGAATTTGCAAAAAATTCGCCGTTAGGGGGCGCTGTAATAGCGATTTTTGTGCGATTTTGAATATTGCACCACCGAAAAGTGTATGAAGTTATGCATAGAATTGAACCAAAAAAAATTTTAAGTTCTTGGCTATGGCAAGAAGGTCTTCCCTTAATTTGTAAAAAAATCGCTCGTAGAGGGCGCTGTAATAGCGATTTTTGTACAATTTTTGTGCCATTTTCAATATTGTACCGCCGAAAAGTGTATGAAGTCATGCATAGAATTGAACCAAATTTTATGTGTTTATTTTTGGTCATGTCACGAAGGTCCTCCCTGCATTTGGAAAAATTCTGCCGGAAGGGGGCACTATAATTGCGAAGTCTGTACCATTTTCATTATTGTACCATCGAAAATTGTATGAAGTTATCCATATAATTGAACCAAATTTTTTGTGCATGTTTCTGGCTATGGCAAACAAGTCCTCTCTGAACTTGAAAAAATTCCGAAAGAAGGGGGCGCTATAATTCCGATCTCTGTGCCATTTTCATTATTGTATCATCGAACAGCGTATAAAATTATGCATACAATTGAACCAAAATGTTTGTGCTTGTTTTTGGCTTTGGCCAACAGGTTCTCCTTGAATTTGGAAATATTGCGCGGTAAAGGGGCTCCGTGCTAGCTATTTTTGTATACTTTTCTTGATTTTTCGTAGTTCTATTGTGCATCGGTGGCTCATGGAGCGGCGGGAACTCGCTTCCTGCTATGCCGGCTATTCGCAAACAGCTGATAACGACAGAATAAGGAAAAATTAATAATTTTAACAAATATCATGATATAGATTAACTCGTTTTTAGTCCGTTTAATTGACTTGAGCAGAAATTTACGATGAAAATCAAAGTTGGTATAGTATTGAACTAATAATATTCAAGTATTAACATGTGTAACTAGGTTTTGAAATATTACGATGTATAAGATAGAAGAAAGTTTTCGGATTGGCACATCCAACTAGTTTATAAATTGTATTTTGGTTGATCATTTAAAAATCATTTTAATTCAAAACTTGAAGTCAAGATTGCCAGCAACATCTTTTATGCGAACAGACGCACTCTTTATTTGAGATTCTAATCTCAATTTTGGAGAGTAAAAATTTTCGTAATTTATGGTTTTTAGACGCATTTGTGTTAAAAGGCTTAGTTTTATCTAAGAAAATGATCGTTTTATTTTAAATATGAATTCATTTTCACTTAAATAAGCATTTCGCCTAGTGTCTGAAACTTAATATCAGTACACATGCAGAAGGAAAATCACTATAGAAAATTTATGAGGAAAAATGCTCGTTTTCAAAAGCAGTATGTCATTTTCCGTTATTATGCCCCTAATATAATAGTCTGCTCCTAATGAAATTTTGCGTCACTAAACCCTATACAACAATTTTTATCAATAATTTTGAATTTTTATCAGAAAATAGCATGAATGAAGTTTAAAATACCTCATTATTTCTCTCTTGTCTGCAGCAATGAAAGCTATCTAATTTTCATCATTTTGAAGAAATTTCATAAAATGCTTTTAAAATTAAAATATAAAAGTGGGGATATTAAAAAAAAAACAGATAGTGCGACCACATCTACAAAGGAAGAGCTTTCAGTTAAAAAATATATATATATTAGTAAAATTGGTTCAGCAGAAAGATCAGGGCAGATGACTAAAAAACACACTTGTGTTTTAAATACATAGATTATATAAAATTAGGAAAAATTAAATTAAGCAAATTATGTTATTTTGATAAAATTATAGTAGAATGTCCAAAAGAATAGCATGAAATTTTATTATTCGAGAGAATTTGAGACAAAAACTTGAGGAACACGATATTATTTTAAACCACGAATTATTTGTTTGCTTGTCTAACTCGGCGAAGAAAATCCATCCAGGCGAGAATCATCAATTTCTGTAATATAAATAGCTATTATTTGCATGCCACCTCTCTTTTATAAAGACACTCTACATTTTTGTAAAACATTGAGTTTATCAGTGTGTGCTTTCGATTACATTATTTTCAAAAGTGAAGTATTTTCACCTGTGAAGAATTTCAAAGCAGCTGCACTGTGAAAATGACGCACTTCTACAAAACATAATTCAGGTTTAAGAATTAAAATACATGCTTTTTTATAAAATGACGTCATTTGCATCCGCTAAAGCAATCTAATTTTACAACCCAGTCTTAAACTTCGTCTATAGAAAAGTGTGCATATGACGTCATTATCACTGAATAACAGACAATATTCTTGACATAGCTCATATTTTATTTTCAACTATTTTATCAGGTTTTATGAGAAAATGGCAACAAAAAGATACTGTATCTCCTATTTTCAACTATTTTCCGTTTACTTTCAATGACTTTCAATAGAAATGAGGTACTTTTGTTGCCACGATAAGAAAAATGGTATTAAAAACTGCAAAAAATTAATATCTCAAAAATGAATTGAGATGCAGCTTTCAAATAAATTGCATTTAAAAGAGCATTTTTTTCCTTATCCGACGGTGTAAAAATTTAAAATGTGCGATGTTTAGAAGTTTAAAAATTTGCAGTAGAGAAAATTGCAAAATCAAAATTTTACTTCAAATTTCAAAGTGTTGCCATTCGCAAAATGACGTATGCGTTACGCACAGATATGTTTGTCCTTTATAATATAGATAAGATCTAAAAATGAAAAATGTGACATTATCTTTTTTCGATATTATGGGCAACTAGAAGCTGTAAAAAAAGTACAATATAAATATTCTAGTGATTCACGCCCCAAAGACTGTCTCTCGTGCGCCCATGTCTTAATATGTATCTGGTGTATTTTTTGTTACATTGTATATCGAATGGACAAAAGACAATTTTTTTTCTATAAGGACGAATCGGTCTACAAACCAATACAGACTTGTTGCCGTCTACATTAACAAGGTAAAAATGCTGTTCTTTATTCTCTCATTCACAATTTTGTTTTGGCAAACCATTCTTTAAATTCCCATAATTAGAATGCTATTAATCAATGTGTTAAGGAAGAGTAACAAAGCGTTATAAGTAAACGAAAAAACTTAATGCTGGAATCAGGCGTAAATTAACACAGTTGCGCCACATTGTGGACGGAGTGATAATTCACATACGCGGGCTTTTAGTGTGGCGCGTATTTTCTAAATCTTTAGTCACTCATGGAAATGAATTTCGTTTGCCACATTTATTGCAAAATAATGGCGTAGGGAAAGCGGCATCCAGATCCACTAGACACCAGGAAGTTTTCTTCGCCATATCAGAAGCACTTCAGTTATTAACACTAGAAAGACGGGAGCGGTCATTTTGACCGAAAATGAATTTCAAACGCTTGTATTTTTCTTAAATATTCTACGATTTCTACATTGTTTATTGAATTTTCCTAATGATTCATAAGGATTATGTAGCGCAAAAATTTTAATTGTTTTACACGATATGATGAGCCTTATTAATATGTATACCTAGAAAGACAGATTGCGGTCATTCTGACCGCTGAAGAAATAAAATCTAACATTACATTTACTTTTCAATTTTTGCTGTCTACGAACGATTATTCTTTCTTTTCGAGATGATTTTGATAACATTTCATCGAAAGAAGAATAATTGAGGTAGGGAGGGATGTTAAAAACATCTGCTTGTCACGTGCTTCTTTTCCTAGGGGCTGTAATAGACTGCTGTCATTTGGAGAATAAGCGGGGTTGTAAAACACCTGCTGGTCACTGAAATTCCATTTATGTTTAAAAGCATCTGCTTTTTTAGTAACAGATTTTTTTCTTCTTTTGAAGTTCTTAACCTGATCACATGTACATTTTTTTCACTCTATGTGGCGAAGAACTATTGGTAACAGCAATCTGTCAGAAGAAGAGTTTCTAAAAATATTGCGGATAAATATTGCATTATCTGAAAGCGATTCTGGTACAGATGAAAATTCAAATTTATCTGACGATGAATATAACCCTGGAAATGTAAGTGGATCCTCTTCCGCGAACGAATACCGTTTTTTTACTGAAACTGCATTTTTCGTCTGAATCTGAAAATGAAGAATTATGTTTTTTATAAATGTCGATTCAAGTCATGCGAGTAAACGAAAACACAACAGAAAACGTCAAAAGAAAAGTAAACTACTACGTAAAAGTGAAGAACAAAGAGTATGTTCTCAAAATGAAGGAAATGAGCAAAATGTAGAAGTAGCAAAAGATGGAACAATATGGGCAGTTCCTTCTGGTAATATTTCTTCAGGAAAACGACAGCAGCACAAACTGTTGAGAGAAGTTCCTGGACCAAGTTCATTTGCCACTAAAAATGTAATGTTAGGGAATTTCACAAGTTCTTGGAGACTAATCATAAATGAAAAGATTCTTCGTTTCATAAAAATGTGCACAGAAGCGGAAGCTCATCTATGTTTGTAGGATCCGCATTGGAATATATCTTTAGACGAATTAGATACTTTTATTTCCCTGCTGTATGCTCGTGGAGCTTTTATTTCTAAATTTATTTCAATAAACAACCTATGGTCCACGACATGGGGAATAAACTTTTTTCACCAAACAATGGCTCGGGACAGGTTCAAAGAAATAATGAGATATTTGCGGTTTGATCTGAAGGTAACAAGATCTGAAAGACTTCGATGTCAACAATTTGCACTAGTGTCAGAGATCTGGAGCTCGTTTCTTGAGAATTGTTTACTTTGCTATAAACCAGGAGAAAATATAACAGCAGAAGAACAACTCTTCACAAGTAAGGCACGTTGCCCATTTCACAGTATATGCCGCAAAAACCAGATAAATTCGGGATTAAATTTTGGCTAGCAGCTGATGTTCGATCAAAATATTTGTTGAATGGCTTTCCATATTTAGGTAAAAATGAAAATAGACCCATAGAGGAAACTGTTGGAGAACATGCTGTTTATCGCTTGGCAGAGCCATTTCATAATACACGAAGGAACATAATAACGGATAATTTTTTAACAACGTTGAAATTAGCCAAAACTCTAAGAAATAAAGGACTTAGCATCGTTGGAGCTGTGAAACGTGGAAAGAAATAAGTGCCCGAATCGTTCAAGCTCACAAAGGAAGAACTGTATTCAAGCAAATTATCGTTATTAATTAATCGTCCTATGTATGTTGGTTTCTGCATTTTGGAGCTTTCGAAGCTTCTAATGTATCAACTCCATTATGGTTTTGTGAAGGAAACATATCAGCATAATGCCAATTTGCTTTTCACCGACATGGATTCCCTATGTTATGAGATATATACGAAGGATATTATTGCGGATATGAAGAAGAACAAGGATTTATTCGATTTTTCTGATTATCCGCAGTCGCATCCTTTGTTTTCGACTGATAACAAAAATGTATTAGGGAAATTCACAGATGAACTTAGCGGTGAATTAGCGTTGGAGTTTGTCGGGTTAAAGGCGAAAATGTACTCCCTGAAATCCGAAACAGAAGAAAAAAAACGAGCAAAGGGTGTCACAACACATATCGTCCGAAAAAAATGAAACATGAAGATTATGCAAAGTGTCTTCAAGAACTCACGACCAGCACAGTCACACAAGTTCGAATTGGGCAAGAGAACCACCAGTTGTATACAATGCAACAAAACAAGGTTGGTTTTAGCCCATTCGACGATAAACGATATATCCTGGAAGACGGAATCACAAGTCTCGCATATGGGCACTGCGATATCGTCAACATGTAAATAGTTTCTCATCTTATGGACAATGTGCGTAATTTCCATTGCCTAAGAAATCTGTATATATTTTATTTCGCACATAGAATAATTTTGTATATATTTTATCAAGTTTTATTGTACAGAGAAGATTTATTTTATTATTCAACTTATGGACAATGTGCGTGATTTCCATTGCCTAAGAAAATTTGTATATATTTATCGTTTCATCCAGAATTTGTAAATATGTTACAGCGCGGTGGGACACAAAGGAGACTTACGTCCGCGACATGTGTCCTGGGAAACAATATGTAAGCTTAGTTCACTTAAAATGAACAACTCATTGTGAACTAAGTTTATATTTTGGCTAAAAGTCTCCAATGATAATGATTAAACAAAAACATCGTTATCATTTCACTCATTCGGCTTTAAAAACATGTTTCGGAAAATTAATAAATGACTAAAAAAAAATTATAACTTATTTCGTTAAAACTTAAAAAATGTATTAACCTCTTTATGTCTCTTCAAATAGGATGATGATGGTGTCATCACAGGTGAGTTAAAAATCCTCTCAAGAGAGGGCGCTCGTGTTCATGCCCTCGGGTGAAAGCGATGGTGCTACCACCTAGGTTCGACTCTCGACCAATCAGAAGCCAGCTCTTATCTAGATGAAACCGGTTTCCGAGGAAGCATTCGTTCATTAGCCCGGTGGATTTCATACTGATCGGACGTGTTTCTGCGCTGCTCCGTGGTAAGTTTTTTAATAGTTTGCATGCGATCTTTTCTAATCACCTCATCATTATCTTTCCTTTGTTCTAATCCCTCTCTAACAGTAGACTTTCATTCATTATCCTTTGTTTAATCCCTCTCTTACAGTACATTTTCATTGATTAATTAACATTATCCTTTGTTTAATTCCTCTCTAACAGTAGGCTTTTCATTAACGCTTCTTTGTTTTAACCCCTCTACTATAGCATGCCGCGTGGACGCCAGTCTGTCTCGACTCCACCCACCTGTTCATCACTTTCTTATCTTCCCTACATGTCTTTGTTTAACCCCTCTACTATAGCATACCGTGTGCGTGCCAGTCTGTCTCGACTCCACCCACCTGTCCATCACTTTCTTATCTCCCCCCATCTGTCAATCACTCGACTCCACCCACCTGTCAATCATCTTTGTCCACGCCCTCCACCTCCACCTCAACGCATGACGCCTGGTGAAGCAATACTGTCTTTTTCCTTCTACTAATATATAATATATAATAATATTAGTCACCTAAGCATAACCAACGAACGATTTCTCTGAATAGATAGAAAGGAGACTCCCTAGAATGCTGCTGATCTAGGGGTCCTAGATGATCTATGTCGGGCCCTTAATAACACTAAAATTTTATCCGGTGCGTAAAAGAATACTATGATGTAGTAAATATATGACAAAGAACAAAATAGAAAGTTCGAAGAAATGGAAAGAACGGAAGGTGGACACCAGATTTATAGGCTTATCGCAATAGAACACAGCAGTTCAGTTCCGCAAACAAGTATTTTTTCTAATATTTACTCAATTTGTGTTATATATTCATGCAAAAACATTTTACTTTATATGTGCAGAAATATTTTACAGTGCAAACAATAAGATGGGCCACGATTACATGTTATTTGTATTCGTCTAGAATCAAAATGATACCGTGTAAACCAAGAAGGCGTTACGTAATGGTGAATAAAAAATCTTTGTAAAATATTTTAGTGATCGGACAATGTTTTTAGGCTCCGATTTTGGATCAAGATTTTCAATAACTGAAAAGTTTTCCTTTTAGAGCGAAAATTACAGGGTTAATTTCAGACTCGGTATTGTTTTAAAATGGTAATTAAAACTAAAAATGTTTTAAAATCATGTAAATATTTTTTGAGTCTTTATGTATCATTTTATACATCCAAAGTTGCATAAAAATCTGAAAAAATAAGTAGGGGAATCTAGAGTAAAATCATATAGTCGATTGAAAATCGGATATACTGTATCTTTGTTTGAGCCAGCAGACCTCTACCGGCTGATAATTAAAATACGACGTTCAAGGCAAGATGAAGAAACAGCTATAGAAATTTTTTATCTTAAATCTTAGGTCATCTGTCGTAGAGTGTTTACGTAACTATAAGCTTAATTAATAACCGTTAATTGAAACATATAAACAAACATTTCTAAATGAAACTTAAAACTGAAAGAAAATAAAAGTTTTCGTTTTTGAGAATCGTAATTAGCGATGAAATTTAACTCATTTCTTTAAATGGAAGTTCGTCTAATCGAAATATAATACAATATGTTTAAACAAAGAATGGAATAATAGTTTTCTAATTTTTTCAACCATAGGAATTGATTGAATATCTTAATTGAACTTTTCCAAATGTATTTAAATAATGCTAAAACATTCGTTTGTACTGTCTGAACAAATTAAAACTGATTTTATAATCGATTTAAACAAATGTAATTGGTCAAATACAATTGTTAAGTTATTTTCGTTTTAATATTTGTCTGTAATTTCAAGAATGTCAAATGTCTTAAATTTTATTTTTGAATTAAAATACTTTTATGAACTTTCAGATAGACCAGTTTCTTTTGTTTTGAAAATTTGATTTAAATTTGTATTGTAATGACTTTTATTTTTATTTTATAAATAATTGGTGTGATCAAATAGTTCGCAGAATGCATTCAGACACATTCGAAATCAGAAATACTGATTAATAAAATGTAGCCTATACTTTTTGTCGCGGATATTTGGCTGTAATTTCTAAGCAATGTTTTTTTGTTTAAAATAGGTCTATTGGTACGCCGATTCAACTAAATGCATTCCAAGAACATTTGGTTTTGGGAACTCGTACATATTGTACAAAAACATTTAATAAAACATTTTATATATTTTGAATGTTAAAAAACATTAATGTTTATTTCTTTCTTTTCAAGTACTCATAAGCAAAAGCTATTCATTTACTACATTTTTGTGCTGTTACGTTAACTTATTTCGTTAGTTTGAATTGGAATGAAGCATATATTAATATTGGAATCTTGGATGTGTTAAATAAATTGTTTCAGTTATTTTTTAAGCTTTTAATTAAAAAAAAATTACTATTAGAACTGTCAATACATAATACAACTTATTTTAGCCACTTGCATTCATTTCAGGAATTTCTTTTTTTATTTAGAAGTTTTGTATTCATATCATAAATTTGGAATTGTAAATTCTGGTTTATTGATAGACATTTCGACGTTACATAATGTAAAAATTCTTCTATCGAAATTTTCGGTATGGATTCGTAATTTCAGAAAAATAGAAATATACTCACTAATGATGGAAATCGTTTAAACAATCGCGTTTTCCCAGCATGTTATTGTATATTTATTTCAACATTTGACTTTGTGAGAATAGCTAACTTAATACATTGGAGATCAAACTATGGTTAAAAAGAGCAATTCAGTTCATTAGTTTTAAACTATATTAACACATTTACAGATTTACGAAGTAGAAAAGTAGGTTAGCGGCTAATACTAGAAAAATAAATGTTCTTTTTGTGAGGATCTCTTTTGAAAATTATGGAAAAAAATATATAATCTAGTTAGAAAAAAAAAGAAAGAATTCAAGCAACTTTGGTAATCAGGGATGAGAGCGCTCTGACCCAAATGGTTGATTTTCATCGCTAAATGTTACTAGTATTCTTTGCTTTATTAAAGTTAGAAATTCTGTCATTAAAATACGGCGAGAAATACTATTAAAATTTAGCGATAGCAATCGGTATTTGTGTCGGAGCGCTCTCATCCCTTGGTAAAAAGTCTAGTGAATTTTAAATTATTCTAAAAAGACTTTTACAATGCGTTGTTAATCTGATTTAAAAGTCAATAGAACGAACATTTTCTTTTTAGTGACAAATGTCAATTTCCTTCACTACAGACTTTTGTGTCGAGTCCAAAATGTGTTGTCCATATTTGTATTGGGAAAACATCTAATTGCTGTCAACAAATCATTCCTGCTGAATTAACTGTGAAAGAAAAAGTTAATATCTTGAATCCTTAATTAATTTATATGAGCGGAAATCCTCAGAGTTATTAAATTATCTCATATAATCAAGTAATTTGCCATGATGTAATGACTTTGTATAAAGTAATGAAACTTTTATACTGTAATTTGCTTCAATCTAGAAAATGTTTTCGTAGTGCATGAAGGAAAATGTCTATTCTCCAAATTATAATTTTAAATTCGTATTAATGCAGGTAGCTTAGTGATATAAAAGTATTTAAAAGCAAATTCGTGCTAATATCTTCAAAATTAAAAAAAATAAAAAACATAAAACTAACCACAAATATTTTACATCTAGTATGATAAAATAATTTTTCATAGTCATCTTTAATTTTAGCACGGATTAGGTTTGGAATATATGACGAAGGAACGGATTAACTGAAAAATGAATGTAAGTTAAATGTACTTACTTACCTATGCATTGCCAAATTATTTTCCACAATTTGGGATACTCTGAAAAAATAGGTGCTATTTTTATTTCATGTTTAAAGATTTTTAGAAACGTAAAAAAAATCGTGTCAACAACATGCGCTGTACCTTTAGTTTTTATCTCCCATACATCACTTCTAACTGTATCATAATTTTAAGGTTTACATTATCGAATCAAAATGTTAATTTTTGAACAAAAATATATTTTAAATCTGTAGCGCACTTTAATGACTGTTTAACCAATTTACAAACATGAAATGTAGTTAAATCAATATGAATATTTATTTGCTAAAACAATGTAAATTGCCTAGTAGCATCGTCACCACAATTGGCAGATGATTTCCCAGAAGATATAATTTTCCTACCGTCGCAAATTCTGGCTTACTTAAAGTCCAGTTGCGGACGAAAAAGTTCAGTGAGTCCAATCTATGAGATGCTGTTTTTGTCGATTGGGTCAACGGCACTTACTATATTAAGAAAATGGAAGAAACCTGATCATCAGTACACAAATGAATTTGTGTTTATAAAAAAATCCTACTAGTGGTCCGCAATATTTGAAATTATTAGGTCTACCGGAAAGTTATGTGCGATAATTTTTTTTTACGCCTACTTTTTTAAAACTCAGATTTCTTCATTATCACCATCTTTTTGAAATGGTAAAACTCCCATTGTTTTCACATTTCACATTAAGCTGAAAACATTGGGTATTTTACTATTTAAAAAAAGAGGTGCCAATGACGAAATCTGAATTTTTAAAAAGTAGGCGTGAAATAACAATATCGGGCAGAACTTTTCGGCGGATATAATATGATATTAGTCGTCTGTGATGTTACAAAGGATGAGATAAAGGTTTAGTGAAGAAAATAAAGGGAAATTAGTATTAAAAGTTTTCAGGTGTGATTTGAAATTTTGCGTATGAAACATTTGCCAGATTTGGCAACACTGCTTTCGACCTGTATACTATTGATATTGTTCAAACTATTCATTTCGAAACTGGCCAATTAATTTATGTTCAGTCCGTAATTTAACGAATTTCAAATATCAGCATTAGAATTTTTTTTTGTATTTCATAAACACTTCCGGTGCACATGACAAGTAAAAATCAGATAAAATACTGAATTTCATTAAATTAGTAATGGGAATGAAAATCCTAATAAAATGAAGCAAATTAAAGCCTACATAGGTTTCAAATAGATATTTAAATTGAAAATTTTAGAACAATGAAAGGTAATTTATTATTGTCGAAAGAAAGATGTGATGCCTTTTTTCAATAATAATCAGAAAAAGACTATGAACTTTTAAAAATGTCACTAAAAAAACACAACTAAATAAAATAAGTTTTTTTTGTGAGTAAAGATAGGGTTGATGAAAACGAAAAAAAAAAACTCAGCAGACTTATATCATATTACTTTAGCGTACAGTTACGAAAGAAGGGAATCATGTTTAGTTTTTCTTTTACATTATAATATATCGAAAAAGAGAATTCTGTATAAAGAAGGTAATCTGATTCGAAATGAAATACGAATGTGATGCAATAGATCAAATTTGGTATAAAATACAAAAATATCACAACAACAAAAAATGTATGTTTTTTTTTTTTTTGTGTGTGTGTGTGTGTGTGTGTGTAAAATTCAGAGTACATAATAAAATGAGAATGCAAAAACAAATGTTACAGATTTAAGAAAAAGTTTGATTGAATAACAATAATATTAACATTAACAAAATTAGTACGAAATGTAATCCTGCGTAAAGCATCGATCATGAGGCACATTCCAAACACATTCAGATTACGGTAAGAAAACTTCGCCGTTTAATATAGTGAACTTGATAGATAAGTAAACAAATTGGAAAACGTATTATACGTTTGAAAACCAAGTTCAGAAATTACAATCCGAAAAATATCGAAATCGTTTTATGCAGCCCAGTATATGATTTATAGATTTGTATAGATACTGGATAGTATGTAAAAATATAGTTTGAAAACGTATCACATAAAGGAAAATCCCTCTTTAGCAATTTCCGAAAATAAGCGGACATGTACTCGATTTTTTTATGCAGCACTATATGTCATCTATAAAATTTATACACACAAATAATAAACTTTAAAAAATAATATCAAAACTGAAAAAGCAATTACTCTCAGCATTTATTGCTCATAGGCATGATAATATAACCGAATTATTTTGTATGTCCATGTAAACGAACAATAAATGTTATGTACACCACATTCTATAGTAAGAAGCATCTTGCAGTGCATCACAGTGCGTAACATCATTACAATTCCTTTTAATATATGTATCCCCATTGTTCGTAATATAACGGAATTCTTTTGGGTGCCACTGTAAAAGTAGTTTAAATTGAAAAATATATTTATTTTACATAGCAAATATCCCACCATATAAAAAATCATCTGCATGGCAATCCGTGTTTATTTACGCCAGTTAGACTATAGCTATGTAAATTGTCAGGCAAAAGGAAGTCATAAACTGGTTTCAACTAAATTAAAATGTTTTAAAAAATTCTATCAAAAGATGATGGATATTTATTTTAATAAGAAAATGATTCTCCATTAAATAATTTCATATCCGAATCTCAGAGTGAATTTTGTTCCATTGAATATTTTTAGAAAAATAGAGAAAACGAATTGAATTTCTCTCACTTATGGATATGAAATCAATAAAATATTGTAACAGAAATATAACTTAAAAATTGGAAAAATAAAAGATTTTAAACTTTCACTGAACAGTTTTCTAAAAAATCTATATATTTCCCGGAAATAAAAGTTTGATGTCGTCGAAACAAAAATTCTAAACAAAAATACTAGAAACGTGAAAATCAACATTTTGTCAGTGGAAATTGTAAACATTTTTTCCCATGGTGAATAACCAAAATGTAAACGACTTTGAGAAAGATCAAAAACAGGTAAAATCAATATCTGATAAGTATATTTTCATTGGATGAAGCATCGTCTGAGTAAAGCGAAAATAACTCAGCAAACCGAAATATCACAAAATTAATCTATATGGAACGGTTCAAACCATTTCTCTTATTATATATACATGTATATCTATATATACTGCGATTGATCCTGAAGTAGGAACATTATAAAAGTTGAAAACGTAGAAGGTTATTTGACTTAATTTAAGTACTATTACAAAAAGAACTATACAGACTTTTTAGTCTGAATAAAAAAAAACTCCATCTATCTGGAAAACAAGATGAGATAAATATATACGTAGCATCGGTGATTTATGACAGATGATTATCTTCACCCTTTTAATATGAGAAAGGATATATTGCCAGTTAATAGATAAAAATCCAGAAAGTCCAGTAAAAGGTGCTTTATTGCCAGGTTCGTACATATCAAGGATACCAGCCTAACGGCCGGTGCTGGAGAGGGGAGATCTACATTTTTATGCTCACAGATGCACGATCAGGAGCAGAATCATGTCATAATCACATTTTAGAGCATTGAGTTATTGGCGAGCAGTAATTTACAAAACTACCAAGCCAGCAGATATCTGGCGAGAATTCCATTGAAATGAGACATGTATTCAAAACCGTTAATGTATTGTCAATGAGGAGGGTAAAAGGGCAACATATGAAAATTTAACGCCAACGGATAACCGAGAAAATGTGGGCAATCGAAAACCACAAAGTCGCATTTTACAGGGGGTATGCCAACTCATGGGAATAGGCGCGGCGAGCCGTTTGAAGGCATATGTAAATAAAAATAAGATATTGCAGACAAAATTTATGATAAGAATTTATACGTTGGAAAGGAAAGATGCATATGTAGTGACCCAATCAAAAAAAAAGAAAGGAGGCATTAGAAAGATCCCGCATAGCAACCAAATTAAGCATCTAAGTGACCTGGGTAAGTTGTTTCTATGCGAGATAAAAGTAGCATGCCTCATTTAATATACGACTGCTCTTTGCGGTTTTTGAGAATTAAGAGTGTGAAACGAGAATGTATTTCTAAAGGAAAAGAGCGATGAAAATAAATTTAATTTATGATTTTAAGACAGATTTAAAATATACGAATTTAGTAAAATAACCTTATTTTAAAAGGGGGGGGGGAGGAAAAAAATGTATTAAGAGAATATGGGAAGGAAATACCCTTCACATATATCTCCCCTTATCCGAAAATGACTAACGCGAACAGCGGTAGCAAAAGAAAAATAACCCATGTCTCATCTCAAATACATTACATATAAAAATACAGTAAATTATTTTCTGTAGGGACCTGGCGTAATAATATTTACGTTATAAATTGTAAAATGAGTAAACAAAGCATATATATATATATATATATATATATATATCATGTCTCCATTTCGCATGCATGCAAGCATGCCTTAGAAAAATTGGTACCAATAAATTTTCAATGACAATTACCTGAGCTCAGTCCGACTTCTGGATAGCTGTAAATAAGTGTGCACACAATGTTTTTGTTAATTCAAATTCCAGAAGATCATAATTTTATAAAATTTGAAATCAATATTCAAATAAAAAGCAATTCTTGTGATTGCTATATCAGTTGGTTATACTCCAACTTCAAATACATTTCTGAGACATGATGTGTAAATAAAGACAAAACAACACTTAAGTATAGGTAATAAAAAAACTGGAAGTGGTAGGCACAGTACCTTTAACTCACCTTTTATAAAAGTGATGGTAATGACAACAGAAGGAGAAAAAAAATGAGAAATGCGAAAAGAGGCACTATTAATTGTTGAAGATTGCAGGAAGTCACTGCCCTGACTCCTTGAATAAAATGAGTATGTGTAATGTTAAAAAAACTACTATAAAGTAACTTGTAACCTAATAAATTTTTACATCTATGCCTTAAAACAAAAAAAAAAAAATATGTAAAGTAGCCTATCATGCAGCCATACAAATATAAAAATGCATGAAAAAAAAATTATGAAATTTAATATGAATGACGCATGTACAACAGGTGATATATATGGGAAATGACTGTATATGTGTGAGCGCAGCCTCAATTAACATCTCTTGAAGATATAACTGGTATACACCTGGAGAAGGCTGCATGTCAGTAATAGAGTGAAAGGGAGAAAAAAAAATGTATACCTGTGCATTGTGTAATAGAAAAATTCGTGAAAAGAAACTCATATTCACATCAATTGCCTTGTACCACAAGGAAAGCAATTGATGCTATAGAAAAAAATTTGTATTCCTATACAACTGTCATCCACAGATAACAATCTCATTCGCGTAGCATGCTGCCACAGTGAAGAAGTAGACCCTTTGTAAAATCAAACATCGTTGTAAAAAACTTTGAACTTGTTGCATGCTAAGCAGGGCTATCGCGATACTGTGGAAAAACAAAATTAAAGGATATAATTTTTTTATAAAGAAACAAACAAGCTCTATTTAATAAAAAAAAATAAAAGGCAGGCTAGCAATAGAATCATACAGCATGTCCTAATAATTATTAACATGTATCATGACTCAAAAAATAGGCTGCCAACAGACTAAACAGACAGTATATGTGTGAAGAGACACCTTCTAATCTCCAAACAAGCCACAATGAACTAATGTGTTATAAACTATGAACTACCGTGTTATACGCTATGAACTACTCGTAATCTCACATGAACAAAAATTGTGTAAATATACTCATGAACTAAGTGTAATCTCACATGAACAAAATTGTGTAAATATACTCATGAACTAAGTGTAATCTCACATGAACTAATTTGTGTAAATATACTCCTGAACTAAGTGTAATCTCACATGAACAAAATTGTGTAAATATACTCATGAACTAATTGTAATCTCACATGAACAAAATTGTGTAAATATACGCATGAACAAATGTGTAAGAACTCACATGAACTACTTGTATTGTGTTGAAAAAAAATAATATACTGTCGAATAGATCGTTAGCAAAGGGCTAAAAGAAATATAAGTGATTGCGCACAAAAATATAGCTCAATGTGCTGTGACAAAATTTATAAAATTAAAATACAAAACTGTAAAACTTGATAGGCTTCTATACACTTTATGTTTAGGCTAGAATCATGTTAAAACAAACGTGATAAATGTAAAAAAAAAAAAAAAAAAAATTTTTTTTTAGCTCTAAGTAGTGATCTCAAGAAACGCTACAAAGTGTATTTATCTCTAACATATTACGTGTAAGAAAAAAAATAGCAAGTTTCATATAAAAATTTTAAAATAGAAGAAAAGTGTAACTGTTGCAATAATGATGCCAATTCTAGTGTCTACATAAAAAAAAAAAAATATATCGAACCAGTGAAAATAATTTATCACAATAATTTTATACACCAAAATGTCAATTTTTAAAGGTATCCTGTCACATTTCATGAGGAAAAAAAATGCATCGAGTCACCATCCGCGTCCAAACAATCAAATTCTATCAGTAATGCAAAATGTATGTGAAACGTAATGTACAACATCTGAGTTATTTCATGTGACAAAATACTGAACGCATGTGCAAGCAGTGTCTTTAAAAGTGTATGAAATGTAAGTAAAATAAATACTTTAAAAAATTTAACTAGAAGAAAAAAAAATTTGCCTGATAAAATAGAACTGCCACTTTCTATCCTAATGACAATGTACACAAACCGTGAGCAAGTATGTAGAAAAATTACGAGAAGCACATAAAATCATGATTAAATCCAACCATGGCGAGTGTTAACTTTGAACTCTAGGCAAAATAATTGTTGTCAAAATGAAGTGTAAATATGTGTATGCATGTAAAGCCAGGTCGAATACAAAACCACCACAAATATGTACAAGCATTGTAAACAATTTCTACAGTGAACCTATGAATTTATATGCGCATCTAGAATTAATGTGAAAAGCGTGAGGTAGTGTAGCTTTTTTTTTTTTTTTTTTTTTTTTTTTTTTTTTTTTTTTTTTTTAATTTCATGTCTAAGTAAATAAACTTAGTAGTGCCCAACATCAAAAGAAAAAAAAAACTGATAAACTAAAAAAGTGTGGAATAATGATATAAAAAAAAATAAACACGAATTTATGAAATCTGTAATTGAACAATAAAAACTTTCCCCCTTTTTGCACACGGAAGTGGCCATCTTGCCGCGTACAAAAAGAAAGAAAAAGACAAAAAAAGTGACACCGTGCTATCTCTAGAAAATAGCACAATGCACAAATGAAGGTTATGAAAATAAACTCAAAATAAATAGAAAAAAATAACCCCATTTAATTATAAACAAAAACTGTGTTCTCACATCAAGAAACGTGTGAAGGTATGCAAAAGCGCGGCATACAATTGATTTAAAATGTTTACTGATAGTCTTATGCATTTTAAAACGACGAAATAGAACTGAAATTACTTTATCTCATATTATAATCTGTATCTATGATGGCTCGATCATGCTTAAAACGGTTAAGAGGATAACTGTGACAGGTTGAAATAAAATATCAAGCAGCGCTCTTAGATATTACACATAAGATTTTGAAATATGTAAATGTAATGTATTTACGAAAGTATTGTAAAATGTAAACTATGTACTGTCTTAAAAATTTAGTAAAATCAATTGACAAGTTTACTAGAAGTAAACAAAAACTTAGATTAGTTGCCTCATTCAGTATTTCTCCAAATGAACGAAAGTATTGTAAAATGTACGAAAGTATTGTAAAATGTAAACTATGTAGTGTCTTAAAAATTTAGTAAAATCAATTGACAAGTTTACTAGAAGTAAACAAAAACTTAGATTAGTTGCCTCATTCAGTATTTCTCCAAATGAACGAAAGTATTGTAAAATGTACGAAAGTATTGTAAAATGTAAACTATGTGCTGGGCAACATATAACTATGATATGTTCCCGCACCATGTTGGTGAAATCAAAGTAAAATTGCGTAATTTGTTATTTCTGTTTGTATAAATATTTTTTTATAAAATATAATTATGAGTGTAAAATTATAATGTTTATATATTTAAGTAAAATAAGAGTGTAAGTTCATACAAAAATTATTAAGTTGATTTTAAATAGTAAATATATATTTTTAAAAATTGTTGTATTGTAAAATGAATGTATAATATTGAATGGAGTTCGGATCTCAGACAACAACAATACGCAGACGCCATGGTGTCGTCTTATGACAAGCCAATGGAACGTGGTGTATAATTAGAAGTCGTAAAATCATAAAAACGTTGGAATCAATTTATGGCCTCAATAAAAGTGTTGGGATAAATTTATAACTTTTCAGACCACCCAAACTTTAAGGCAGATAATAATATTAAAGTATATGTTAGGGGCCATTTGCAGACTGCTAGCTAATAGGCCTATCGAAGTATAATAAAAAATCTTCTCACATCCAATAACAGTGGACTAGACAAAAATAGCTCCACCCACTGCAGGAACTGGTGTGCAAGAAGAATAAGTTTTAAAAAAAAATAGTCTGAAAAAAGATGTAGAGGATGCAAGAGCTCTCCTGAAAGCCCGTGCAATGAGTCCCGCAAGCCCTAGTAAAGCCCAGGCGAGATGGACCTAGCGGAGCGAGCCTAATCCAGCCTAATCAAGCCTAATTGAGGATGTCTTCCTGAGGTACCTATCGGAGTGAGCCTACACAAGCCAAATTGAGGATGTCTTCCTGAGGTACCTATCGGAGTGAGCCTACACAAGCCAAATT
This sequence comes from Maratus speciosus, assembly GCA_963932465.1. NCBI lineage: Eukaryota > Metazoa > Arthropoda > Arachnida > Araneae > Salticidae > Maratus > Maratus speciosus. The sequence goes on along the minus strand of OZ010794.1, from coordinate 402,925,676 downwards.
GAGGATGTCTTCCTGATGTACAGATCGGAGTGATCCTAAACAAGCCAAATTGAGGATGCGTTCCTGATGACACATTGCCATGATCCTAAGCAACGCAACTACTCGGAATTTGACAAATAAAGGCCACCATCCCGTATATTAAAAGAAGGTACTATTTTACACATTTTCTTTTACCACATAAGTTCATATGAAAAATCTAAAAAAATACTTTTCTGATATTTTATGGTAGAGAGTTATCTGAGATCCGACCAAACCAATAATTAAATAAGATTAAGGTAATTTTAAAAATGAAAGAGAGTATTTCTTTTAGCAAAAAGAAACAATTATAATAATTAGAGTACGTGAAAATATTGTCTTTTTTTTAAAAAAAAGATTAAACATACTTAAAATAATGAGAAGCAAACAAAAGTGTTGCTTTCTATTTTTTGAATTAATATTATGTTTTTCTGTAAATAGATTTGTTCAATGTAAATAAATTATTTAATCAAGTTTTAAAAAGTTTCTGTAATTATTTAATTAATAATATTTAAAGTGTGTCAATTCTTTTTTTTTACAGCTTAAACTTTAGTTTAATTCATAAGTGGAAGAGTTCATCTAAATAAATCACAACGCAAACTCTTAATTTTATTCGTAATTATTCAAATTTAATAATTACTTTTTGACGCGAATTATAATTTAATTTTATTAATGCTTCGCGTTGCTCTTCTACTAGAATTTAGGTAAGTACGATCACTTATATTATTTAAATTTATCTAAGGTATATAAAACTATATACCAATTTGCTATGAGGTTGCTTGGATGATTTGGACCAATTAACAATTTTGAATATATTTAATAAAAAATAAAAAGGTGTAATTATCTGTCCAGCATCCCCCCTTCATAGTACAAATCACCTCACAGAAAGCGATTAGTAGCTTGACCACCCCCCACTTTTCGGGAGGATCGGCGACGGTCAAAAAAACTGGTTTTATTCTCTCCTGCTTCTTCTTTTTTTTTCTCTCGTATCGGGTAAAGTTGGAAAGCATTGCGTAATGATATATTAAAGGAGATGAATTAGCTTGTACATTTTGACAGATCATACATGTTTGAAGTAACAAATGAATAAAATAATGTAACAAGTTTGTATACAATATTTTTTCTGATGATAATTTGAATACATCAGATTAATTATGTGAAAATATAACATGTCATATTACAAGCATTGTATTTACTTTTATTCAGTATAAAATGTGTTTTAGATAAAACACTGTGTCATAAGGTTGTATGTGATGAAATAATATGTCAAATGCGTATGCCATTATTTTTCTTATAATGAGGTTTATTTCGGCATATTAATTTCAGACAAAATTATAGCTTTGAATGTATTTTGGGCACTTAAACTATAAAGTTACAAAATTAGTAAACATGTGTGTGGTAAAGAAAAAAGGCTTCGAGAAAGACGTCTGATTGTCAGTACAGAGGTCTTCTAAATGTGAATGTCAACAGACAACTATGCTATCATGTGTTGAACTTTCTGTTATGAAACAATAGAAGAACTTCTTATAAAATATACCAGAACCATTCATAATTGAACTTTACAGTCTTCGATCAAAAACTGTGTAGATACACAGTCATATGGACACGTACATTCCTTCAAGCTTTAAAAAAAAAAATAAAACCAGCAATCAGTTTTTATTTTTTTTTTTCTTCCGATACCGGGAGAGATGCTGGGCAACATATAACTATGATATGTTCCCGCACCATGTTGGTGAAATCAAAGTAAAATTGCGTAATTTGTTATTTCTGTTTGTATAAATATTTTTTTATAAAATATAATTATGAGTGTAAAATTATAATGTTTATATATTTAAGTAAAATAAGAGTGTAAGTTCATACAAAAATTATTAAGTTGATTTTAAATAGTAAATATATATTTTTAAAAATTGTTGTATTGTAAAATGAATGTATAATATTGAATGGAGTTCAGATCTCAGACAACAACAATACGCAGACGCCATGGTGTCGTCTTATGACAAGCCAATGGAACGTGGTGTATAATTAGAAGTCGTAAAATCATAAAAACGTTGGAATCAATTTATGGCCTCAATAAAAGTGTTGGGATAAATTTATAACTTTTCAGACCACCCAAACTTTAAGGCAGATAATAATATTAAAGTATATGTTAGGGGCCATTTGCAGACTGCTAGCTAATAGGCCTATCGAAGTATAATAAAAAATCTTCTCACATCCAATAACAGTGGACTAGACAAAAATAGCTCCACCCACTGCAGGAACTGGTGTGCAAGAAGAATAAGTTTAAAAAAAAAATAGTCTGAAAAAAGATGTAGAGGATGCAAGAGCTCTCCTGAAAGCCCGTGCAATGAGTCCCGCAAGCCCTAGTAAAGCCCAGGCGAGATGGACCTAGCGGAGCGAGCCTAATCCAGCCTAATCAAGCCTAATTGAGGATGTCTTCCTGAGGTACCTATCGGAGTGAGCCTACACAAGCCAAATTGAGGATGTCTTCCTGAGGTACCTATCGGAGTGAGCCTACACAAGCCAAATTGAGGATGTCTTCCTGATGTACAGATCGGAGTGATCCTAAACAAGCCAAATTGAGGATGCGTTCCTGATGACACATTGCCATGATCCTAAGCAACGCAACTACTCGGAATTTGACAAATAAAGGCCACCATCCCGTATATTAAAAGAAGGTACTATTTTACACATTTTCTTTTACCACATAAGTTCATATGAAAAATCTAAAAAAATACTTTTCTGATATTTTATGGTAGAGAGTTATCTGAGATCCGACCAAACCAATAATTAAATAAGATTAAGGTAATTTTAAAAATGAAAGAGAGTATTTCTTTTAGCAAAAAGAAACAATTATAATAATTAGAGTACGTGAAAATATTGTCTTTTTTTTAAAAAAAAGATTAAACATACTTAAAATAATGAGAAGCAAACAAAAGTGTTGCTTTCTATTTTTTGAATTAATATTATGTTTTTCTGTAAATAGATTTGTTCAATGTAAATAAATTATTTAATCAAGTTTTAAAAAGTTTCTGTAATTATTTAATTAATAATATTTAAAGTGTGTCAATTCTTTTTTTTTACAGCTTAAACTTTAGTGTAATTCATAAGTGGAAGAGTTCATCTAAATAAATCACAACGCAAACTCTTAATTTTATTCGTAATTATTCAAATTTAATAATTACTTTTTGACGCGAATTATAATTTAATTTTATTAATGCTTCGCGTTGCTCTTCTACTAGAATTTAGGTAAGTACGATCACTTATATTATTTAAATTTATCTAAGGTATATAAAACTATATACCAATTTGCTATGAGGTTGCTTGGATGATTTGGACCAATTAACAATTTTGAATATATTTAATAAAAAATAAAAAGGTGTAATTATCTGTCCAGCACTATGTACTGTCTTAAAAATTTAGTAAAATCGATTGACAAGTTTACTAGAAGTAAACAAAAACTTAGATTAGTTGCCTCATTCAGTATTTCTCCAAATTGTACCAGTGCAACACATAAGATATTTCAATATAATGGTACAGCGTGATGTACCAATTGTTGAATATTGTACCTTATCAATAATTTAAAAATATATATATATATCATATATACACATAAATTATAATAAAAATATATAAACTTTATTACCTATATATGTAAATGAAAATACACAGTATCATTTATTTAGAAGTTTTTCTCTTTTACTTTTCCTTTTCTTTTGAGAAAAAAAAACAAAATATCATAATAAAATATATGTAATTATAATGAAAGATGCCTGTAAGATAATGTTTTCTTCTATCCCCTGCATTCATTATTGTGAAGACATCAATGAATATCACTGATTTTCTCTAATTTTAAAGTTACTTTTATAATACAGCAACTCCTCTTTTTTATGAGAATATAGAAACTGTGTTACCTAAAATATGGTAGTAATGTATAATTACTCAAACAAATACAAATTACCAAAATATTGCCTTTAAAGAAGTTTTAAATAAAATGTAATGTGACAGACACAATCGATTTAAAGAATTGCGAAACAAAAAAAAAATAATCAATGTCCCGCATTATTATTTCCGTTCCCATTCAAATAATCGTCCCAATTTGGATGCAATTTACTGCCTTAAAACAATAAAATTATTTGTAAATTGCTTCGATGTGTGTGTCACATTTACAATGTTAACACAATCATAAACCAGATACTAATTGAAATGAAGTTAGATGCTTCTCATTATATATATATATATATCATACCACATCATGAAAATGAAATCTATAGAGCATCATAGACAAATATTACTGCATTACTACTACTAACAAAAATAGAAGAAAATGTACAATAAACTAATAATCTTACCATTATAGTTTTTTTTTTTTTTTTTTTTTTTTTTGTAATGAGGAATTAAATTTTATTTATGTCACCTCCTCATTATAGTAGATGATCCAAGCACTTATTTCCTCTGTTTCCCTTTTTTACGCTAAACAGAATAGAAGAAAACGAAAAAAATTGCACAAAAAAAGGAAAAAAACTTTTTGTGAATACTTTCTTTCAAAAGAGGAAAATAATATTTTTACAACAGAATTAAACACCGGGAAATATCTATTATACCTCTCCACAATAAAATTACTGCATATAATATCTATTTTGAAAAGCAAACTGTTGACAAGCCTTACACAGTATATTTAAGATTAAGAAGTTTAGCATAAAAATACACTTAAATAAAAAAAGGAACACAATATCAATTTTAGTTTGAATACATATATTATATATATATATATATATATATATATATATATATATATATATATATTGCGACTAGTTTATGCCGCATTGAAAATGCACTCATGTTAATAAAATAATAAACTTACCTTAAAGAAACAACATTACTTAAAAATTACTCAAAAACAAGGCACTTGACAAAAAAAAAAATAAAAAATACTAATAACCATAGTCACTCGTAAAAGGTGATTCTCTCTTTTTTTTTTTTTTTTTTTTTTTTTTTTTCTTTTGAGAGAATAAGTTTCCAAAATCATTGCTATTGATACACTACTTTGAATACGCCGTTTTATTTTGTTTGAGAAAGGATTTCTCTTTAGGCGTATTTGATTATTCCTTTTTTTTTTTTTTTTTTTTTTTTTTTTAGCGAAAATAACCACACGTTCACTTACGTCCGTACACAGCAGTAATGTTGTCAGATGCGCCGAATAGGAGCAATTCACGGCGGTGCACTGCAGTTTCTCTCTAGTATGAGTGAGTCATGTCAAAACAGCAAACAAATTTCTTTTTTTTTTTTGAGAGAGAGAGTAAATTTCTCAAACAAGTGATATTCATAAATATACCACTAGTTCGGGTACGCCGTTAGACGGGCATTTTTTTTTTAACGTTTTTCTTCGGAAGTATTTCATCACTAAGTCAAAAATTGTTCTTTTTTTTTTAGCAAAAATAATATTACATTCTTAAGTCTTAAATCTTTACACTGCTTATTTCTGGCTTAGGAATGTTGTCAAACGTGCGCCGAAGAAGGCGCAATCCCCTACTATACACGAAGGTCTCTCTTGAATGAGTCATGTGAGAACAGCCAAAAATTATTTTCTCTTTTCTTTGCCGGTACAAAAGGCGTGCACTGGCGGGAGTAGGATACGGAGATGTGCGGCATGTCTCGGTGTGAGGCCCCTCGGTCAGACTCGAACCTTTCGCCGGGAGTACGCGAAGCACATTTACGGGAAGACGGATGGTCGATGGATCGCTTGTTCTGGAATCGTATCACAACAATCTATAATATCTCTGTAGAACACTTGCGTGAAAAAAAATTAAATCTCAAAATTCCATACGCTGGAACTATCCATTGCGAAATTCCTGCGATTTAACGCAGGGATGGCATTAATGTAGTTTTACTAAGTCCAATATTGTATCCTTTTTTTTTACAGGAAGCGGAATTGAGTTCGTGTGATTCCTTGAAAGACTAAGCAACAATAAATTATTGCAAAAATCAATTATCTGTCCCTCTCCAGCAATCTCTCGATAAGTCCCTGATGCACCAAATTTATATACTGACTTTTTAGTCTGAATAAAAAAAACTCCATCTATCTGGAAAACAAGATGAGATAAATATATACGTAGCATCGGTGATTTATGACAGATGATTATCTTCACCCTTTTAATATGAGAAAGGATATATTGCCAGTTAATAGATAAAAATCCAGAAAGTCCAGTAAAAGGTGCTTTATTGCCAGGTTCGTACATATCGAGGATACCAGCCTAACGGCCGGTGCTAGAGAGGGGAGATCTACATTTTTATGCTCACAGATGCACGATCAGGAACAGAATCATGGCATAATCACATTTTAGAGCATTGAGTTATTGGCGAGCAGTAATTTACAAAACTAGCAAGCCAGCAGATATCTGGCGAGAATTCCATTGAAATGAGACATGTGTTCAAGACCGTTAATGTATTGTCAATGAGGAGGGTAAAAGGGCAACATATGGAAAATTAACGTCAACGGATAACCGAGAAAATGTGGGCAACCGAAAACCACAAAGTCGCATTTTACAGGGGGTATGCCAACTCATGGGAATAGGCGCGGCGAGCCGTTTGAAGGCATATGTAAATAAAAATAAGATATTGCAGACAAAATTTATGATAAGAATTTATACGTTGGAAAGGAAAGATGCAGATGTAGTGACCCAATCAAAAAAAAAAAAAAGAAAGGAGGCATGAGAAAGATCCCGCATAGCAACCAAATTAAGCATCTAAGTGACCTGGGTAAGTTGTTTCTATGCGAGATAAAAGTAGCATGCCTCATTTAATATACGACTGCTCTTTGCGGTTTTTGAGAATTAAGAGTGTGAAACGAGAATGTATTTCTAAAGGAAAAGAGCGATGAAAATAAATTTAATTTATGATTTTAAGACAGATTTAAAATATACGAATTTAGTAAAATAACCTTATTTTAAAAAGGGGGGGGGGGAGTAAAGGAAAAAAAATGTATTAAGAGAATATGGGAAGGAAATATCCTTCACAAGAACCAAGGGAGAAAATTTTGATAAAATAAATGATGATGTACTTTGATATGAAAATAATTATACATTTATAAATTACATATCTCTGTTTTGAATAAATGTATTGTAATGAACAAAGTTTGGGTTTCTTAAGTTCTTTTAATTATAGAATTGGATGTTTTATTAAAATACGCCAATACTGTTTTTTTTTAATTTAATAATGAGAAATTTCATTACTCTTTGTAATTTCATGTAATAAAAATATTACATTATGTGTAAAAAAAACCCGGTTTTTATTACTTAAAAGACACGCATAAAAGATATCACAGTATCCCCCCCCCCCCTTTAATGTGGTACTACTATACTGAGTTATAACGAGTATTTGAGCGTCAGCTGTGACTTAGTATTTTCCCAGTAGCTGTTTTATCAGACTCTTTTAAGTGCTCTCAGATTTTTATTATAAGTGGATTATTATAAAGATTAGTGGGACAAAGAATTTGATTAAAAGTTTATGTTTCAAGCAATATTTCATGTGCGGAATCACAGAAAATGTTTCAGAAGAACTATGGTAAATCGTGCATGTCCAAAACTCAGACATGTGAATAGTATAAAGCTTTCAAAGACAGCCGAGAAGATATTATTATTTGCCTCGTTCTGTTCGTTGGCTTCATAGTTGAACATATATTTTATGTCCGCTCATAACATTATGCGTGGAAATGAATTGGTTCGCCCCACGACTGGCACTAAAAGAGTGCGATTTTGTTATACTTTGGTCAAGAGTTTTTTACTAAAATAGCATCTAATGTCATCGATCTCGCCTCATATAGATTCGTGTGACTTTTTCCTGTTACTGAAGCTAAAATTACCACTTCGAAAAAGGGGAGTTGAGTCGATTGAGGGAATAAAAGAAAATTCGCTAAAGGGGCTAAAAGCAATGCACCAATCCATCTATGAAAAATTTGTGGAGGATTGAGTCCTGCGCTAGCATAGTTGTATTGAACTCGATAGTAATGCTGACATTTTGGAATTTTATCCACGATCGATTTTGTTGTTTGTGATTAGTTATATATTAGGAAATTTCAGGGAAGATTTTAGTTTAATTTCAACTCTAAAATTTCGTTGTTGCACAATGCAAATTAATTTTAAGAGGAAATATTTTGAGTACACGCTTTTAACCGGGTACAAAAAAGTTTTTAACAAAATGTGAAGCATAGAAATATTTTGTTGTGATAAAATTTGTTGTTTTGTCTAATGAGTACGGTATTTGCAGTAAACAATAGTATTAAAGACCAAACGGAAAAAAAATAGTAGTGGTATATTGATATAAATTGACGATCATTTTCATTTCTTTATATCGCTATTTTCAGATTTTCTTAGTTTATAAATGATGATGAAAGTAAGATGTGCAAATATATTGCAAAACATTTATGAATCTGATAATATTATTGTTTTCTTAATGGCTTAATAAACTGTCTGTAGACTTTTAGTTTTACTCTGCTTTATTTTGAAATTTTATTGTATATACCTAAGAAAATACGCATAGCAATATTTATATCAAAACAACTTTTATATTTAAAATGGTTATTATATCTATTATTGTAACACACATAAAGCTATTTAAAGTATTCAAAAGAATATCTGAAAATTACTTGCTTCATTATTTTATTTAAAAGTACAGAAGGATGCCTGGAAACACAAGTCTATAATCATTGTAAATGAAGTTTTATATAGTACGCAACAGAACACTGTCAACATAAAATTTTATACTTTTATTTAAAATGTGTTTCACTTTATCGCAAATTGTTCTTTTAATGACCAGCATAAAACTTCAGAAAATAAAAATAGAACCATATACACTTAAATCTAACTCTTTAAAAACTATTCATTGTAGATGTTTTTTGTTGATCTGCTTTTATTATATTCATTAATGAAATGAAAGAGTTATTTGTTTAAAAGTTTGAATAAACATTTCCTAGTAAGGAAAAAGTTTACTTTATATATATATATATATATATATATATATATATATATATTATCACTAAACAAATTAATGATCTTCAAAGAAATTATTTAGAGAAATTATAACTGGTTGTTAATTCGAAAAAACATCTTTGCTTTTAAAAAGAAACAGATTGTACAACATTTAAATGTATTTCTAAGTAAATCTTTCTCTAAACATTTCTCTGATATTTATTTTGACGTAATTATGACTAGGGTTAAACTTTTAAATATTAATTTACAAAAAAAAAAAAAAAAAAAAAACATAAAATTCAGAACATGAATACTCAAATGATAATTACTTTTTCAAATCACATATTTAATAAAATTAATATCAATTCTATAATTAATGATAAAAATTGTTTTTTTCCTATCAATAATCTTCATATATCAAATACCTTTAAATATCCGAATACACTTGGTAGAAAGATTTTTAACTACAATACATTTTCAAAAAATACATCTGCTGTAAGTAATTTTCCGTGTAACTGCAATGATCCCACTCTAAACAAGTTGGAAATTGCTCGTCAAACGTGGCAAATGAGGTGCGTTCGTACTATAACTAGTTTTATAATTATTTTTTGCACCCCATATTGTACTGAATGTATAATTTTTTGCACTTCATAAAGTGCATAGTCTGATACATCATTAAAATGCACTTCCAATAATTTTTTCCCATTCCCGTAATGTAACGGAACACTTTTGACTGTCCCTGTAATTAAACTATACATCCGATTTTCCTAAAATTTGAAATGGCTCGACAAAATTTTGCAATAATTATATCTTTAAAATTTCAGATCATTCGGAAGGCTCTAATATCATTAAAATGCACTTGCAATAATTTTTCCCATTGGCCGTAATGTAAAGAAAAAGTTTTGACTGTCCCTGTAATTAAACTATACATCCGATTTTCCTAAAATTTGAAATGACTCGACAAAATTTTGCAACAATTATATCTTTAAAATTTCAGATCATTTGGAAGGCTCTAATATCATTAAAATGCACTTGCAATAATTTTTCCCATTGGCCGTAATGTAAAGAAAAACTTTTGACTGTCCCTGTAATTAAACTATACATCCGATTTTCCTAAAATTTGAAATGGCTCGACAAAATTTTGCAACAATTATATCTTTAAAATTTCAGATCATTCGGAAGGCTCTGATATCATTATAATGCACTTGCAATAATTTTTCCCATTGGCCGTAATGTAAAGAAAAACTTTTGACTGTCCCTGTAATTAAACTATACATCCGATTTTCCTAAAATTTGAAATGGCTCGAAAAATTTTGCAACAATTATATCTTTAAAATTTCAGAAGTCTGATAGATCATTAAAATGCACTTCCAATAATTTTTTCCCATTCCCGTAATGTAACGGAACACTTTTGACTGTCCCTGTAATTAAACTATACATCCGATTTTCCTAAAATTTGAAATGGCTCGACAAAATTTTGCAACAATTATATCTTTAAAATTTCAGATCATTCGGAAGGCTCTAATATCATTAAAATGCACTTGCAATAATTTTTCCCATTGGCCGTAATGTAAAGAAAAACTTTTGACTGTTCCTGTAATTAAACTATACATCCGATTTTCCTAAAATTTGAAATGGCTCGACAAAATTTTGCAACAATTATATCTTTAAAATTTCAGATCATTCGGAAGGCTCTAATATCATTAAAATGCACTTGCAATAATTTTTCCCATTGGCCGTAATGTAAAGAAAAACTTTTGACTGTTCCTGTAATTAAACTATACATCCGATTTTCCTAAAATTTGAAATGGCTCGACAAAATTTTGCAACAATTATATCTTTAAAATTTCAGATCATTCGGAAGGCTCTAATATCATTAAAATGCACTTGCAATAATTTTTCCCGTTGGACGTAATGTAAAGAAAAATTTTGACTGTCCCTGTAATTAAACTATACATCCGATTTTCCTAAAATTTGAAATGGCTCGACAAACTTTTGCAACAATTATATCTTTAAAATTTCAGATCATTCGGAAGGCTCTAATATCATTAAAATGCACTTGCAATAATTTTTCCCATTGGCCGTAATGTAAAGAAAAACTTTTGACTGTCCCTGTAATTAAACTATACATCCTATTTTCATAAAATTTGAAATGGCTCGACAAAATTTTGCAACAATCATATATTTGAAATTTCAGACCATTCGGTTGGGTAGTTTTTGCTCTGTTACATGCGGACAGACGGACGGACAGACGGACAGATGGACAGACGGACGGACTGAACGACGACTATAGGTGCTACGTATTTATATAATTACGAACGCACCTAAAAAATACATAAACAATGATCATGGACATATAATCACTGGAAATCTTGATATTGTTAATGATTTTAAATTGAAACAACTAATGGGTTATGGTACTAAATATAGACTTCCATCTAAATTTAATGTTAAATCTATTATCAAACAGTTTACATATGATATTGATATTTTTATTTATAAAATTTCTATCTCTTATAATAAGCCTATTGAATATTTTAATCAATGGAAAATATTAGTAATTGAAAAATTAACTATGGCTTTAAAAAATAATATTGCTGATTTGGTTTCTATTAATACAAAGCATTTTTTCCAACAAATTACTAAATTACAAAAAAACTACGTTATTACATATGTAGACAAATCTCCTAACAATTATGCTATTATATGTAAATCATATTATCACCAACTTCTTACAAATTGTATTTCTTCTAATAAGTCATTTCAAAAAACTAATGAAAATGTAATTGTAAATAATCGTAAAATTCGAAGTTATTACCGGGTGTCCCAAAAAGGACTGACTGATTTTAAAATTCAATAACTTGCAAACGGTGACAGATATTTAAAAAAATTCTTGCAGGAGGGTTATGCATAAGGTCAAAAGTTTTTTTACAGTGATTTTCAATTTTAGTTCGAATTACAAACAATAGATGGCGCTGCGATCAATAGACGCTGAATTCAGGCTCGATTTTTGGTTCTTCGTGGCCCGGATAATACATTTCCATCTCCTTTTTCAGCATGGAACAAGAGAAAGGACTAGAAATCGAGCCTGTATTTAGCGACTATTGCTTACAGCGCCATCTATTGTTTGTAAATCGAACTAAAATTGAAAATCACTGTAATAAAACTTTTGACCTTATGCATAACCCTCCTGCAAGAATTTTTTTAATATCTGTCACCGTTTGCAAGTTATTGAATTTTAAAATCAGTCAGTCCTTTTTGGGACACCCGGTATAAACTATTAAATATTTTATCTACTAACTTTAATTATCCATATTTAGTTCTTATTCCCAAATTTCATAAAACTCCAATTAAATTTAGGACTGTAACCATTGGTTGCAATACATATAATAATAAAGCCAATAAACTTCTCTTAAATATTCTTAATCAATTATATGTACTTACTACAAACAATGATAATACACATTGTATAAAAAATAGCTATCAACTTGTCAATATTTTAAAAAATCTTCATTGTGTTTATAATATAACGACATATGACTTCAGAGATCTTTTTAATAATATAGACCTATTAGATTTATATAAAATCATAAATGCATTATTTTAAAAGTATTATAAAAAACTGGAATTACCATCTAATATAGATATTGTATATTTTAAATCTTTAACTAACTTCATTATATATAATAATTATATATTGCAAGATAACACTTTATATTTACAGCATGTCGGTATACCACAAGGCGGTTGTACTTCCAGTTTACTCTCAGACTTATACTTATATCATTATGAACGTAATTTTACTAATAATAATCTACATTTATATCGTTATATTGATGACATAATTTTAATTGATACTGATCAATCTGCAATTACTCGATTTCCAGTTGATTATCCCACTAATTTGGAATTAACGGAAAACCTTTTATCTAACAATACAATTAACTTCTTAGATCTTAAAATTACAATAAAAGACAACAAAACAATCACAGATTTATATGACAAACGTGAAGAATTTAAATTCAAAGTTAATACATTTACAAATTTTAAATCTTGTCTACATCATTCTGTATTTCGAAATATAATACTTAATCATTTATATAGAATAAAATGTTTATGTTCTTCTCCTCTAATTAACAATAATATTAAAAAACTAATTTATGATGCATTAAATCATGGTTTTCCAAAAAAATCATATATTCATTAATATACAATTAGTACTTTTCTTACATGATCTTTTAAAACAAATTAACACATGCGTAAACAAAATTACAAAAAAATTATAAAAAAAATATCTATAAAAAATTAAAAATTGTAAAATAATATAAAAAATGATTATAGGTAGGTTGGGTGGGTAGATGTTAGAGTACGGAGGAGGGTGGTGTTGTCTGGATAATACGCAATGGTTAATTATAAAGAAAAGGGGGCTTTTGTATTATTACTATATTTTTGATACGTATTTTATATGGATGTTGATTTGATATTTTATATGTAATTGGAGAATTTCATTAATATTATAATTAGCTTAATTATTGATTAATCTTATTTACAATCATTTGTTATTAAATTTTAATTTACTAATGACAATATCATATTAATTATTAATAGTATGTCATTTTTATAGTGATTAAGATACATATAAGTATGTTTAATATAAATATAGTTATACTGTATGTATTAAAATTGGGTAATTATTTTTATTATTATTCCTCTATTCTTTTTAATATTTATCTATTTTCAATTTATTATCGGTGTAATGTTTTTGAATGTCCCACATTCATACTTTTTGGATTTTTATGGATGTATGAAAATAATCCACACTCTATATTTGTGCTTTTTAAGTAATGGGAATTTAAGTATCATTTAACTTTCTATATATTTCCATATGTTTTTTATTTCCTGTTCATTTTATAATTATCTTATATATAATTGATTTAAAAAATAATTTTTATATTATTTTTAATAATTATTTATATTAATTATTACTGAATTTATTTCGTTTTATAGCATATAGCTATATGCTATATATTATCAATGTTCTAGAATTATTTAAATTCTTAGTTTAGTTTAAATAAGTTAGCTAATAGAATATTTTGTATGCTTTTAAATTTTATTTACAATAGTTTTTTTTTTAATACATTGTGTGGTTTATATTAGGTTTATAATTATCTATATATAAGGATATGTTTGATTTTGCTGTTAAAAAATTATTTACATTCAAATGCTTACAAATATTTATCTTGTGACAGTTGAATAATAAAAGTAATACTAGATGGCAGCACCAAAATTTGATTTTTGAAGATAGCTCTAAATTTTAATTTTTCTAGCTCTATTTCAGTTATAATTTACTACACCAGGGGGTATTTTTAGCTAAATTTTGACGATAATGTTAAACAGTTATTAATTAATTTAATAGTGCATTTTAAATAATGTAATTACTATTTATTTATTTTATATTATATTAAATGTATTTAACAAGGTATTTCAAAATTTATTTCAAAATGTATTAACCTTCCTTTAACCTTATTCCTTTGGTATCAATTACTGTGATTTCTTAACTGTTTTATTCACCTTAATCTTTATGATATTCTGGTAGCCATGTGCGTGGATATTTGTAAAATGCTGAAATATTAATCGGTATGGTGTTTATTATTTATATTTTATATCCTATAAATATTTAAATAGGTTTTATTGATTCTTCCATTTCATATTATTTGTTTCTATTCTGTTTTCATTTTTAATCAATTCACTTGATTTTAATGGTTGTTTGGGCACAGGGGAAAATAATTTTTAGCTTTAGCTTATTTTTCTCACAGAAAACACCATTTTGCTTATATCATTGAATTCTGTGCCCTTGACAACGTAATTCAATGTATAAGCTTTTCCATTTTTTGTCGGTGTCCACTTTTTTCTTTTTCTTCCAAAATAAATCTTATAATAAATTAAGTTTTTTTTCTTTTTATACTTACAGCTTCTATGCGAAAAAAGGGAGATTAAAATGTATTGAATGGATTCCGAAGTACCAAAAATTGGATCAGGACTGAGCACCTATTGCTCTCAGCGTCATCTATTGTTTAGAATTCGGACTAAAATCAAGAATCACAGTAAAAAACTTCTGACATCATACATAACCCTCCTGCAACATTTTTTTTTTAAATATCTGTGGCCGTTTGCAAGTTATTGAATTTTAAAATCCATCAGTCATTTTTGGGACACCCGGTATATATATATACATATATATATATATATATATATATATATATATATATATATATATATGTGTGTGTGTGTGTGTGTGTGTGTGTGTGTGTGTGTGTGTGTTGTGCAGTATTACTATTTTTCCATGCTATAAATTAAATATTTAAAGGTGCTATTGCCTTTTTCCATTTCATGGTATTTAATTATTCTGTTTTCATATTGAAACTATTCTGTTGGTAATATTGGTCGTTTGAGTACAGGAGAAAAAAAAATTCAGCTTTTAGCTTTTAACTCACAGAAAACGACTGATTTGCTTATATCATTGAATTCTGTACTCTTGATAACGTAATTCAATATATAAGCTTTTCAATTTTCTTCATCGGTATCCATATTCTTCCTTTTTTTTCTTCCATATTAATTCTTGTAAAATAGTACAAGACACTTTATTTTATACATAGCAGCTTGTATATTATATGTTTTTGGTATCCACATTAAGTGTGATGGGAGAAACTGTATTATTCTCATTTCATTCATACTATCGCGATTTTGATGGTGGTCGGCAATGTTTAATTAATGGTTATATATATATTTATGCAGATAAATATTTTTTACATATTCAGATCATAAGCTGAAGCGCGAAAATAGCCGTCAGGTGTCGTCAAATGTGGCCTTCGACAACAGATAGCAACAGATATCCTTTACTAACTTTTACCAACAACTTACTGTTTAAATTGGAAATTGAAGAATTATTTTAATGTAATATAAAAGTAATATATATGCGTGAGATTAAAATCGGAAATATTTTAAGAAATTTTAATTAAGTATCAAAACATAACAAAATCTTCCTTTGTATTTTTAATGTATTTTTAGTAATGCGAGATAGAATAAAATTGTTCAATTATCGAAACCCATTGTATTACAGTACAGCGCCGATTATCGGAACTCCAATTTACGGAACTTTCAATTATCCGAACAGACGATTTCTCTCAAAATTTGTTTTTTAAACCGAACTTCTAAGAATCCGAACAGACTTTTTATCTCATTTTTTAAACGAACTTCCAATTATCCAAACACCATATTAGACCTGGATGTCAGATTTTAAATGATAATAAGATTCAAAACGAAAAATAAATTGAAGAAAATGAAAACGAATGCTCTGAAAATGACCCAGGTCCATCACATACCAAAGCCTTTGAATGTTTGTAAATAGCGATGAAATGACTCGAACAGCAGAAGAATGCTGATCCTCTTCAACTAACAAGAAGAATTCGAGACAGCATTAAAAATAAGCATTGAAAATAATGTCCTCTTTGAAACATGTAAAAATCGAACACTTTTTTGCTTAAATTATAATCTCTTTAGTTCTTCAAATGATATAAAAAAGTAAACAAAAAAAATTAAAAAGACAAAAATCAATTTTTAAACATGCCAGCATAACTAATTCTGTCAGTCCGAAGCATGGATAAAATGTAAAGATTTTAGTATAGTCAGGAACATCCCTTAAAATGTCTGTCTATTTATCCGAACTTTTGCTTATCCGAACTAGGGTCTGTCCCAACTTGTTCGGATAATCGGCGTTCTACTGTATGCACTCATGTTTCAAGTATATAATTGGAATATTTTTGTCCTAAGACCAAAGAATAAATTCTGCATGCTTTAAAATGAACAATCTGTATCTTTCGGCGAATGTATTGCATCGTTGTTAGCAATGTATGCGTCTCTTTTTTTTAGATTTTGTTTTCTGGAGCAGATATTTAGAGACGCAGTTTAGAAAACGAAGTTTTATAAAAGCGGTTAAAAAAATAGAATTCCGAGAAAAAAAAATAATTTTTTAATCTTCAGCAACGCAAGAAACGAGTTCAGTGGGCAAAAGAGCACAATAATTGGTCAGAAAATCAATGGAAGGAAATAATCTGGAGCGATGAGAGTAAAATATCGCTCTTTGGTAGTGATGCGAAAATATATGTGAGACGTAGATTAGGGAAACAGATGCATCCTGATTGCATTGCAGAAACTACAAAGAACCCAACAAATGTCAAGGTTTGTCCCTGTATGTCTGCAGATGGTGTGGGCCGATATTTAAATAATTTATAGCATTCTGAATGCAAAAAAAATCCGTCGATACTGTCCTGGAACCAAAATTGATACCTTCCATCAGTGATCACTTTCCCAAAAAAGGACTATTTATCTTTCAGTAGGATTCAGCTTTATGCCATATACCAAAAATATGCAAAGAATCGTTTAAAAATAAAAGCATTCAATTATTGCCCTGTCCAGGAAACAGACCTGGTCTGAATCCTATAGAAAATTTGTGATGATGTTTGAAAATCCTTGCACAAAATGCGTCTGTCTAATAAAATGCAACTTATTGAAGCTATAATTGATTGTTGGTATCATGTGATTAAAAAGAATGAACTCCAAACACTAGTTCTCTCAATGAAAAGACAGTGTGAAGCTGGAACAAAAAAAACAAGGGTTATCCTACTAAATATTTAATGTGTAAATGTAAGTTTAAAATATAATGAAATCTAAGATAGATCTTATTTTTTGTAAGCATTGTAATTTATTTTGAAGGTAGATATTTTAATTATGCTTTTTATTACATTCTACATTAAATTTCCTTGAATTTGATATATAAACATTTGTATTTAAGTGAAATTTATTATGTTCTTCAAGCACACAAAGTTATAAAACATGAAAATTTCAAAAAAATGTCCACAATTTTGGCCACCACTGTATATTTTATTGCAAAAAGAAACTTACTTTGGAAATTTAGCGATCATATTGATATCGTATGCTTTACCGTATGACGTATGGCAAAAAATTGACGCTACATTCAGATTCCGAAATTTAACTTCACTTCAATTTCTTTTTTAAACTGACAGAATAAAAAAGTAGTTGATAGCCAGACCGTTACGATATTCGACGCGTCATTAACAGAGTATTAAAATGATTCTTAATAAACATTTTTATTTCAATTGAAGCTTTTGTAGAATAGGGTAATTCCGGGATTTATGCCGCACTTTTTTTTGAACTTGTGTATAATGTACCATGGTGGACATAATATTTAAAAAAATCATGCTGTGCGATTTAATGTTAAATATACAACGCGTGCAGTGCGACAAAAAAATTCAAAACAAATTATTAATATTTTTTAACGATTTTTTTCTAAAACATTACACTGCGGTGCATTACACCCGTACATTCAGGCACAGGTCATTCAGATACATTAAGGCTGAGACGCCGCACTTGTGCGGTAGTTATGCCGCGCTTATAATAAGAACAGAATGAAATTATAAATCAAAATATTAAAAAAAAACATTCATATCTGGACTATAATTAACGATGTAATAACAAAATGAAACTAAATGAGTACAATGAAACGTATTAGTAGATTCAAATCAATAATTGTTGCCTATTTTCACTATTAAAATTACCGACTTATTTCTTTTACATTAAATTTTAATTATTATTTCAGCAATAACGTAACATCAATGCATTAGAAAAGGAAAAGAAAAAAAGTAAAATTGTGTGTACATAATTTATTTGTTAACCCTTTCGGGATCGGTGGCTTTTACACAAATTTTATTCGGTTGGTACCACTTTTTTAAAAGAATTTACCTTTACTTAAATAATCATGAAAATGCTCTAATTAAACAAAGCAAATATTACTTTTCTTTTTTACTGGTGCCAGATACAAATTTTGTAAGCTCTTTATGAAGGTGTTTATATGCACCTGTGGTCCCGAATGGGCTAAGACTCCTGTTTTTTCGACTACAATCTACAGAAAAAGTGTCGAAAAAGTACAGTCTTTATGTAACTACATTTAAACACACGATACAACGAAGCTAATTACACGTCCTCTTTTTTGGAGTAGTTTGTAAAGAACGTCTGCGTTACGCGTAATCCAGTTTTTCATTATTATCATCGTGACTTGCATCTTTCTTGCCCTTTTTACTTTTTATTTTCCCCTTTTTCTCCTTTGGTTTTAGTAAACTTGATAACATGCCTAGCATGGTTAGTCTGTGCAAAAAGAAAAGGAAAAGTTAATAACACTTAATCATCCCGTACAAAAGAAACTGCGGCATGTATACCGGAATTGAAGCGCGGCATGTATCCCATTATGCATGGTGCAGACGTCGACCATCACAGTTACCTGCTATCGCTAAGGGGAATGTCGTAACCATACACATAGTACTCTATACAAAGGCTACACTTAGTTTTGACTTCGAAATCCTGCATGCATTTAGTAATTAGTGTATGAAAAGCATTTAAACATAACGTGTTTAAAAGTTTGGACAGTGAAATCATGCACTTACGACAAATTAAGGATTGTATTTCTACAAGTAAACATCCAAATGGGGTTCACGCTATATACAGGTTAAAATAATCTCATTGCGCACCTATACTGTGCGTTTGACGACCATCTATCGATAATTACCAGAAATACAAGGAGTGCGGCATCTACCCCGTATGCGGCGACTCTCCCGGAGTTACCCTATACGAAAACGTATTTCATTTAAAGTATCCCCCCCCCCTCTCCCTCTATAATCGACGTCTAGATAGATGATTTTAAAACCCTTTTCAGCACCCCTTTCCTTGGCTAAAGCATAAACACTTTCTTGAAACACTAGCACAATTTTTATTTATTACTCGATTCGTTGTGATTCAGATCACATCGTTGGAATGGCCCTTTATTTGTCCCACATTTGAAAAGTAGACTCCACAATTTAAAAAATTGCCACATTTCTTCAACATAAAATGCCACTCTGGAATTAACCTAGAAAAGAACGTTTAATATATGCATATTTACTACATGACACATATCTATGTACACTAAATACAAATGGAATAATTTGAGAAGAAATCCTGCTTCTTTAAACATTGTACCACGCGAGGAAAAAAACAACACGCGAATTTTGCAACTTTACATTTTAGCTTCTCCTAAAGAATCGCGCGCAAAGCTATAGAGCGCGCGTAATGACAGGAACGGGGAGAATGCCTGTTAGTGCTGCTACCTATCGTACAAATATTTAAATATATATATACTTTTACAATATATATTTTTTAAATCACTGTAACATTTGTTTGTTTCCATTAAAAAATATTCTAGATGTAATAAGCAATTTTAATACATAGAATTGGTGGTAAACAGTCAGCAGTATGTAAAATGAATAATTTATACACAAAAGTATACACAGATATGCATGCACAAACATGTATCAAGTTTCAAGAAAGTTAAATTTAATTTGCAAAATATCTGAATTCAGAGTCAAAAATTAGTCGACTAAATCAAGTTCAACGTGTTCTAACATAAAATTGTAGTGACATTTCCATCAAACTCAGAATTGCAGTATGTTTCATTTTTCATTTGTAGATTGCTCGTCACGAAAGGATTTTAGTTCCATGAATTACCATTTTCTGATCATAACGTATATCACATAATTAAACAAATTAGGGAACTTTTTTTTCTAATAGGTAATGATATTTAAATATATTTACACTAAGACGTAGAATTCACATATATACTTGATTGCAAAAAAGATATACAAGGTGAGTCTAGTGAATTTGATGAATGGTCCAATATTTAACCCACAAGTCCGGAATGGAACGCTCGGGCGTATATGCAATTTATGGGACATATGACGAATCGCCTACTGTCGTCTAAATCGCTATGTTGAAGCAGAGTTCTTGCTGGGACAAATCGAATGGAGTCAATGTTACAGGTCCACTCAAACGCAGTGGTAGGGGAGAGTAGCCGAATTTGCACCACTTCACTTATTTTCAGGTGTAACTCACTTAATTTTTGGAATATCTACAAAAACTCACTACGCGAGGTCAATCATCTAGTAACATCTAGTAACTAAATAAATCTTTAGATCAATATCTTTTTGAAAATCTTAAGTTTTATTTTAATTTCTCGAGAAAAAAGCAGGCTTTGTACAAAAACTGGTATATTGCCGTGCAAGCACTGGGCAAACATTTCCAAGCTATTTAGTACGCTTCGAGCTAGGCAAGAAGTCGTCCTTGCCGTCCACATCGGCATTCGAACTTGGAACCTCTGATACGGGCCATTAGGAACAGCCAGGAACAGGAGATCTGGATCGGACGACTACAATACGAGACCGCTTCCCACCTCCACCTTTTATGAAACAGTGATAAATAATGCAAGCATTTTGAAATAGTGTAACATCACTGGTTTTTTTTGGATGCGAGATCAGTTGATTCTGTATGTTAGAACGTCAGTGGGGGTGAAGTATGCAAGTCTTCTGCCGTATTACTAATTGATCCAAACTCAACAAACACATGGTCGTATTTGATCAATATAGCGTAGAATTCGCTTGAGTAGCAGGCTATATCGAAAACTGTTTCTGGAATGACAAAATTTTTATACTTAGCAATGTAAACATTCTGGTATTTTCTTGAAAAAGCATATGACGAGTCACTTTTCGATAGCTTCTAGGTGCCTGTCTAGCTTTCTGATAGTCTATACTCTTAATTTGATTAGCTCTACATCGATTCCATCTCTAGAAAAAATTTCGTCATCAAATCACAGAACTCGATTGAATTTAGCTGCTTTGGATGTAGCATTATATACAGGGTGTTATCAACACACTCAGTCTGACATTACGCAGGCGTTCAGTAGTTTTTAGGCAAGCGAATCAAACATACTATTAGCACAGGTTCGATTGCGCCTGACTAAGAAGAACTACATTCCAGAAACACTCGAAACACGCACATTCAGCTAGTTACAAGCAGAAGATCACTTTTCAGACCGAGCCGGGATTGAGCAGTAGACGGAGCGAAAAACAAAAAAGTTTGAGAATCGAATCGTAATACTGCGGAAAAGTTGCTACTCGTCAATACAAACACAGAGAAGAAAAAATTTTGAAATCGGAAATTATCTTCCGTTCGCGCATCGCACTCAAAGTTTTCGAATTGGAACAAAAATTGAAAAGATGAACGAAAAATCACAGAAGGTGGATATTTTGCCCTATCGAACTCATGTTTTGTAAATAGCATGCCCTCTAGGCGTAGAATGGAGAAAAAAATACCACATACCCTCCTCTATCCCCTTCCAACCCAATCGAGGGGGTGAAAATGGCCACTTTTCGTAGAATTAACCCAAACTACAGGTGGTGTGAATATTGAAAATCGACCAGATCTTTTTGTGAATAAGGTAACTTTGAGGCTAAAAGTCGAAAAAATCCACCCTGTCCATTTCCCCGGAGGGATACGAGAGGTCGAAATTGTTCGAATTGTGTCGGTGAGTCAGGATCTGTCCTTCAAAGAAGCATTCCTGACTCACCACGGAAATGTAGCTGCACCACCAGTCCCATCCACGCCCTATCCAACCAACCAACCAAAATGTGAGCGTGGAGAATTATCTAGATCCACATGCAGATTCAGGTACTGCGAATTCTGATTTAGTGTTATATTTTAGCACGAGAAGCGAGGGTGGCTCAAGAAACCATCACGTCGCTCATGCCCATAAACGTTTGAGGAGGCCAGTGCTGCCAGCTTAACACTGCACTCTCTACGGTTTGCATATGACAAGGTATGTCTACCAGATTCAATAGAAGAGTTCACTTTTCAAAATTGGAAATTAAGTCTGCAATTTAATCTGAAGAAATGTATACTAAAAGAGGTTGTTAGATAATCTTGGTTTCAGACAAATTTAGGATGCCATAATAATCATTGGCGTCGAAATTTATGGCCAGAAGTAGAAAATTCTTGACGGATTTACCCTTTTTGGGAGTGTGTTTGGATTTCTGTACTCGCCAAAGTCCAAGCTCTTGAACGTGATGCCAATCATCCACTACTATTGAAAGAAGGCGGCTTTCTGAATGGGCAAAGAAAGCATTTGTTTGAATGACCTGCTGCACTATTTCTTGAACTTTTGCAAGTAAACTTCTGCATTTCTTGATACATTCAAAAATATGTTTAAGTCCCTCAACTATTAAAGATCTTGTCTTAATTTCGAACTACAGAGGTACGTATACTGTCATAATGTACGTGACAATGTTGATGAGATTTTCTGGTGGGTTTTCAAATGAAATATACAATACAGTCTCAGTAACCTGTTTACTGTCATTAACCACCGAGAATTAGGTATTGGTCTCGGATCCTGATTCGTTAGGTCTGAGGAACAAGACCCAGCAGCAATGGAAACGGCAATGTCGTGCAGGTATCTCTGATCTTTACTTAGGATTTATGGGTCAGTGTGTGGAATGTGGCATTCAATTCTCTTAAAAGCAACTACAGGCAAAGACTCGCAACCAGACAAGTCTTTGAAAAAGTCCAAGAAGTGGGGAAGAAGGTCATGCAAACAATTTTTTTCTTTCCCTATCCAGAAAACCTTCTCCTTTCAATGGTAGCGGGTAATAGGCAGCACGTATGAGAGGGACTTCGGCGGGTACTGAAATTCAAAGACACTCAGACAAAGGGAAAATCCGTCAGAAATGTTCTAGTTCCGGCCATAAATTTTGACGCCAATGATAATTATGACATCATAAATTGGACTGAAACCAAGATTACCTTATCCTCCACCCGATCAGCTCTCATGGTAAACATTTCTTCAGCTGACGTGGCAGACTTGATTTCCAGTTGCGAAAATCCAACTGTTCCTTTGAATCTGGCAAATATACCATGTCTTACGTAAGCCGTAGAAAGCGCAGTGTCAAGCTCGTAACACAGGCGTCCTCAAAAGTTTATGGGCATGCGCGACGTGATGGTTTCATAAGAGCCACTCTCGCTTCTCATGGTACCATGCTAAAACTTGACACTAAATCAGAATTAGCAGTACCTGAATCTGCATGTAGATCTGGATAAGCCTATATGCGCACATTTTGGTTCATTATTTGGGTAGATTGTGGGTGTAACTCGCGGTACAGCCACCTTCCCGTGGTGAGTCCCGAATCGAAGGACGGGTCAAGAACTACACATTTTCGATCTCTCGAACCTCTCCGGGGAAAAGAATGAGGTGTATTTTTCGACTTTTAGCCTGCAAGTTGGGTTAATTCTAGGAAAATTGGTCATTTTCAGACCCTTGAGCGGGTGGGAAGGAGATAGAATCCCTCCATTTTACACCTCAAGACAATGCTATGTACAAAGAGTTAGTTTGATCGTGTAAAATTTACACCTTATAAGATTTTTCTTATATATGTTCAATTTTTGTTCAAATTCGAAAACTTTGAACGCGATGCGCGAACGGAAGATATTGTCCGATTTCAAAAACATTTTTTCAGCGTATTTGTATTGACGAGTAGCAACTTTTCCGCACTATTACGATTCGATTCTCAAAATGTATTGTTTTTCGCTCCGGTCTATTGAGCAGGTCCAAATTCAGCAACTGGTCGCCTAATTTGGACCCCCAGCCTCCTAAATTGAACCAAACAACATCAGGTTGTTTTAATGAGTAGCGAATATGACTAATTGTATTAAAAGCAAAGTTTTCGATTAATGAAACAATTAAACAAAATAAAACCAATGAAATATAATGAAATCAGATACCTGAAAATAAGAGTAATTGTTTTAAATCAAAATGTATTCAAAATATAAATCAAAGTTAACAGTAGTTAAGAATGGAAATTATGAAACTAGTTGCCAACTACTTTAATATTATGTAAGAAGTGATGCAAAGCTTACACATGAATTTCGTTTACTCCTTTTTTATTACAGCTCACACAACATTGAATCGTATTCGGGAATCTGAGCACTGAATCATTTTTGCTATTTTATTTTTCTTACAAATTAGGCAAAACCAAACATCACTGTCTAAATTATTCCTTTTAGATTCTGCAGCATTAGACATTTTTTTCTTGACTTGTGACTTCAGTAACCAATCAGGAATGATATAGCTCCATGTTGAATAGAATTAAGGCAATATTGTAACCTCATATAGAGGGCAGTTTTAAAAAAAATATTCTTTTCAAATAATTGCTAAGTGTTCATTCAATGGGGGCTGTTCTCTTACTGGTACCGGACTACCCTACTTCTGGCATTGTAAAACCTTGGTTTGTTTTCAAAATTAGCCTTTTATAAAAGGAATTATGGAACGAATAGTGGCCTACCAAAATTTTCTTTCCTGGATATGGCGAAATTTGAAACTCGCATCCTCAAATGCATTATGTAACCTCGTTCGTCGACAGCCAATTAAAAATAGTGTATCACTTCCAATAAAAGTTTGCATATATTTTCAAATGAAAATTTTCATTTACATTTATATAGTTTATTCATATCTAATCGGAGATTTCTTTAAAAAAAATATAAGATTTCACACGATGAGTGGCGTTATTAAAATTAGAAAAACATGGTTTTGTATCGTTTTTATTGCTCAATTTAATATACATTATTAATTGTGTTATTAAAAATTTAAAAAAATGCATACTACAAAAATTACCTGAGATTATTCGAGAAAAAATAGATCAATAAAGATAGCCGTTATTTACAATACTTAATTTCTATGTTCTTAAAATACAAATGATATAAATTTACCATGCATGCTATTATTGTATTCATTGTATTATAAGTTAGTCTAAACCTATTCTTCTTTTTTTTTCGTATTTTATAAACTTGCATTAATAAAAATGCTTTCTACTAAATTATAACACCGGCAAATATAAAAGTAGTAACAACAAGAAAACAATACCCAAAGGTACACTTTAGCCTTGTTTCTGTCTGATTTTAGTTTTCATTTTTCTCACGTTCCAAGTTCGCACCTGAGAGTACAAAATAAACGACGAAAAGCAGTAAAAGTAATAGATTTACTGTGTGACATCCCATTAGGCTATTAGCAAAAATCATTAGTATTAGTGAAAATTAATAAATATTCTAAAAAGTATCTGAAAATTAAGATTGTAATCTAAGGTTGTAAATTAAGATTGTCTGAAAATTAAGAAAGTATTGTGTAATTAAACTGTAATATATTAATGCACCGTATTACACTGTGATAAATAATGCCATATGCAAAATTTTGCAACTGTATAATTGGGAAAGAAAGCTGAAGTGAGCTCAGTACCCATTGCTGTAACCATTGTTTTTAATTATTAATTCACTTAATTTTTAGTGGGAAATAATTTAATAGAAAATGTAATCATCCCGATAAAAGTTTTATATTTAATTTTTATAGAGTAAAAATATTTTAAAGCTCAATTCTCCGACATTTTTAGCTTTTAAAAGTTCCCTTTTTTTAATAGAGTACAGTCTCTGAACGAAGGTTCCAGATTACTAAAAAGATAATTTCTTTAATAAAATATATATCAAATGTTATGTGCAGCAATACAATAAAAAATAATGTTTAGTAACATTTTTATTTTATATACTTAAACTAATTATTATACAGAAAATATTCCAATTAATTATATGGAAAGCATCTACATGACTGTAAATATAAATTGTGAATCAATTGAAAAGTATATGTTGAAATTTTAGCATTTTTATCAGAGCGATATACTGGAAAGAAACAAACCGAGGAAAAGTAATTAAAATATTGCAACACTGAATATTTTAAAGGAAAATGAATGCACTTATAATACTTTTCATATGCGTTTATTTATTTCGTTTATACAAACGTTTATTTATTTCAGTTTTATGTGTAATATTATAGCACATCATGAAAAAGAAGTGAAAAAAGTAAAACTCTAGTAGTTTATGTGACTAATTAAATGATAACGTATAGAAAGCAAATGGATCGCAAAGAGCATAGAGTATAAAGTGCCAACAACTCCTCAAAGCATGCTCAACTGCAAGAATGCCAGTACTAGACAATGGTACTTAAAACGACCATCCTTACTGCAGAACAAACGGACAAGAGGGTGAACAAGAAGAATATTGAATACGAAATTAGTAGTAAACGAATAATAGTCTATACAAGTCGAATGGCCGCGCAAACAGCCAATCCGAATACATGGAGTTTGTGACTTCACCAGTAATCGCAAGTCCGCAGCAGAATGATAGAAAAAGTATAAAAAAGCATTAAAGAAATCATTGACCACTGAAAAATAGCTGAACATTTTAATCAAAACACAATTCCTTAAAAAAAGACATTTTTCAGTGATCGTACATTTAAAATAACAGTTTAAATATTTTGATAAAAAATTCTCATAGGATTTTTCTGGCAGGAGTCAAAAGTAAATTTATTACTTGCTACGAGAAAGAAGATTACTGGAGCCTGCCAACAGATTATTGAAGGCAATAAGTTTAGATGTTGGATCATTTTAATTTTAATGTGCTGAAAGAAACTTTATTTTTTTTTCGCATATCAAGAAATTAACTTACATTCAGTTATTCTTTAATCTTTACAAGAATCTCAACTACCGCAGGGATTGAACTTGGGAATTCATGCACCCCGTAATGGTGCTGAGTTGGGGGTGCTGGTATTAGATTTAGAAACATTTTATTTGTTGTTTTTTTAACATTATTTTCTGATAGGAAAATTTTCTGAATTTTTTTTTTCCATGAAAGATGCTTAGAAGACGAGGCGAGTTTTGTCTACCTTTAACAAAGTTAAGTTTGGAATCATAAGGTAGAAAGTCATGGCCCATGACAACGTTTCCATTCATAGAAACAGCAGAGCAGTCTCAATCCGAGATAATTTTAAACGTCTTTAAACTTAAATAAAACAGGTCCCATTTTTTTCTTTCGTTTGGACCTTCTGTAACTGGTGCTACCTCTTTCCCGACAGTCTCAGTCAAGAAACCAATCGCAGAACTTTCAGATACACTCAGGCCTGGCGATCAGTTGCAATAAATTGAAAACTGTCATATGAAAGTAATGCATTTTTCTGAACTAAAATTTAATAAAGATGTTTCCTGTTTGTTTACTCTCATTTTAATTGAAATACGTATGTGATGTTTAATTTATTAACTTATGAAAACTTTCCCTTTTTCTTTATTAAAATTGGATAAGAATATTTCATGATAGCTAACTGACATGTTACTTAAAAATATTTGTTTATTTACATTTTAATGAAGAAATTGTATTATTCTATATTAAATTTTGATGATTGTGATTACGGATCATTAACTCTCATTATATTTAAAATTGTGACAGGAAATGTATTCTCTGTAAAACAAAATATTGTATTTCTGTATTGTATATCTGTATACAAATTTACAAGGATCTTTCCAGATCTTAAACTGTTATATTACTTACAATTACTTACTGTTATATTGATGGGTTTAATTTACTGTTTTAAAAAATAATATGTATTTTTTTATTTAAATTTGATACGGATATTTCTTGAGAGCTAACTATCAAGTTATATTTAATTTATTGTTTTACGAAGATAATGCGTTTTTTCTATTAAATTTTAATATTGGTGTTTCCTTTCCTTACACTCTCTCGTAATTTAAAACATGGAATGTTTATTTTATTATTTCATAAAAGTAATGTATTTATATATATATTACTATTTGATAATGGTGCTTCATAAAATTTAACTGTCATATTATTTACAATCATGCTGTGCTTTGTTTATCTACCCTATATATATAAAATCCTACTGAAACGAATTTATAAAACGGATATTATAAAAATACTGAAATGTAACGAATTTATGAAACGATTTTATGGAACGACTGATTAAACAACTGATTATGTTTGACGGCGATTTCTCCTAAAATATGGAATACTTTGCGATAAAATTAACACCAAAAATCCATATTGCTCCGCAAATCTCAAAACTGGTATTATAATTTTTAAATTCGAATTACTTTTCGAAATATTTATTTTTTTCTAATTTTAAATACATTTTTCTAAGAATGGCAACTCAAATTTTAATGATAAGAGATATTTTTTTTTTTTTTTTATGTTTCAGAAAAGGTTATTATTTTAAACTAATTTGGCGACAAGTTTGGCCTCCCTTAATTCTATGCTAAGAACAATACTTTTTTTTTATTTAGTTATCATTTTAATTAATACAAGACTTCATTTAAAACTGGAACATTTAAAATTAATGGCTTTCAATTCTCTCTCTTTTTTTTTTTTTAAACGAAATAAAAAGAAAAATATTAGGCGCAGATGTCATATACGCACCGGAGTACCTAATTGGCGCCAAAATGGCGTTATTTTGCCTGACATGGTAACCCGGCTATTGTTGCTTATTTATTAATAAATGTTTATTTACATTTATTTTCTTTTTATTAAAAAAAAAAATGTTATAAATTATTTTTTCTATAGTTATTAATTAATTTTTATTTATTTATTTATTGTTATTTCATTTTAAAAATAATAGAAAATAACTTAAAAATACATACGTAACTAGTATTCGAAAACGAGGTTTTCGCCAAATTGTCGTAAAAAAAAAAAAAAAAAAAAAAAAAAAAAAAAAAAAAAAATCTCGCCAAACCCGATTAAATAATGCAACAAATGATGACATTTAATGTCAAATTCAACGAAATGTTTTAATGATACTACTTAGTTATCCTGTTGAAGAATTTCGCCAAATTATATAAATCGCCAAACCACTCACCAAATTATACAAATTGAAGTAATTTTTATTTTAAATAACGAAAGAACAAATAAATTAGTATAACATTAATAAAAATACAAATAAAGCCTCGGAATAAAAATCACTTGTCAAGCTTAGCTTGCAGGGACCAGAGCCCCCTATTTATTTTATAATATTAATCCATTTTTCCATAGTGAAAATTTATATTTTATGATTGTTAAAAGTCGAGTTATTTAAAATTAATGTACATTTAGTTTATTATTTTCTGTATAACTGTAATCGCCGTTTTATTTTGTACTTTTTTTTTATCATGCATGATTCAATTTACTTCAAATTAAGAATGTATTATTTTGTAAATAAATAATCTCCATTGATTTTCTACAACACGAGAAATTTAGACCTTGCCATTTCTAATAAAAAAAAGTTTGATTTTTTAAAAAATATATACGTTATATACAAAGACATCGTAATCGAAAAACATAAACAAATTTGCGGTTTAATTCCACGATGTTAATCTTGTAAATATGTTTTTTATTTTGTCATCAATAAAAAATCAACTATGTATAAACTAAAAATGTAATGTATATACCGGGTGTCCCCAAAAGGACTGACTGATTTTAAAATTCAATAACTTGCAAACGGTGACAGATATTTAAAAAAATCTTGCAGGAGGGTTATGCATAAGGTCAAAAGTTTTATTACAGTGATTTTTGATTTTAGTTCGAATTACAAACAATAGATGGCGCTGTAAGCAAAAGTCGCTAAATACAGGCTCGATTTCTGGTCCTTTCTCTTGTTCCATGCTGAAAAAGGAGATGGAAATGTATTATCCGGGCCACGAAGTACCAAAAATCGAGCCTGAATTAAGCGTCTATTGATCGCAGCGCCATCTATTGTTTGTAATTCGAACTAAAATTGAAAATCACTGTAAAAAAACTTTTGACCTTATGCATAACCCTCCTGCAAGAATTTTTTAAATATCTGTCACCGTTTGCAAGTTATTGAATTTTAAAATCAGTCAGTCCTTTTTGGGACACCCGGTATGAAAGACACCTTAAAAACATATAATGCTGTCTATATTCTGAAATTTGATGTTATTCCTATATTTATTACAGGATAATTTTGGAAATGTTATGTTGTATATTGTTATGTTGTTAGGAAATGTTATGTTGTTAGTATATTAGACATATACTAACACAATGGGATTCTATCAAAGTTAATGTGGATGTGTGGAATAAAAATACACACTATACACTAAATCTACTATATACAAAATGTTGCATTTAATTGGTAAAAAGTTAATTTCTTTAAAAACGTTATTTCATACATTTTACAAACGTGAAGTATCTCAAAAAAAGATTTTCAGTCAACAATGGCACTGCATTAAAAAATACTTTGAATGATTAATTTTAAGAAGTATAACTGATACACGTACCGCATAGAGTGCAAATTTTTAGAGCATTTTGGACACATTTGTACCCTATTCGTAAACGTTTGATAGAGAAAAATTAATCATATTCAAATAATTCCTTTACAAATAAAAGTAGAAGATGAAAAAATTAACGTTCAATTGAGGAAAGTATCTACTTTTATTTTTAACATTTAGATTTTAGTTAGGTGTTATTCCCATGTACAATTCAATTCAAATTTCAATTTTTCATCTGTGGACAACCCCCTAAAGTATAACACAATAGAAAAATTCTACGCCTTTTCTTTATCATAATTTAAAATTTAAAAGTTTTTAAGAAGTTGAACCATGCTATAATCTCATGCTGTAAAAAAGTTTATTCAAATTGATCTGTTCCGTAATTATTTTATATGAGTATATTTTATATGAGTATTTTTATGTAAAATATCTATGTAATGTCAGTCTATAAAATTCTTTAAAAATCTTAAACAAAATAATATAAGTTTTCTACATAAAATACCTTTAAATAAATAAAAGAAACACTCATTTGTATAAAAGTAACTATATTTTACGTTTCATTAAGTGTTATTCGTCTGCATTAAATGACACTACATATCTTAATGTGTGAATCGATGTGTAAGATATTTGTATTTAGTTAATCTGCAAAGACGCTCTTGGGAATAATTAATTTGTGTTAGAAGTACAAAAGGATATATGAATGAAAATAAGTAGGAGATGATACTTGTATATAGAATACAAAAAAAATATATATATATAGTAAATTTTATTTATGTATTTTTTGTTAATATTCGTATTATTTTTGGATAACGCACTTTAACAGGAACGCGTTATGAAGCGTTTCTCAATGAGAATTTAGCATAACGCTTCAATGCCTTTAATTCCTTTTATGTGGATAAACAATGCTTATATTAATATTAAATGAAGTAATTTACGTTTTTATAAACACATAATTAATATTAAATAGCTCGGATAATATCTAAATATGTGGCCAAAGTAACAATACTATTACTGGTAAAAGTATGCATAAATTGTAATATTTTGAAATATCTTTCCTAGTATGAGAATTATGTTTACTGTAAAAAATACAGAATGGGGAATAATTCCACATCAAACATAATCAACAAACATCAGTACTAATTCACAACCAGTTTTAATTATTTTTTGTGAGGTAGAAAAAATTTTTATTCTTCAAAAATACATAAAACACTCAAAGAACAAGAATATTTGCTAGTCCTTCTACTACATCAACATGCTCGCTAAAAAACATCTGTAGATTTGTAGAAATATCTTGTCAGAAATTCGAAACCCCACCAACTGCAATGGAATTCTGTTAAGATGATATTACTTTCTATGTATGCAACATAATTTCACCTTTTTACAAACAGAGTAATTCTTTTAGGATGCGATCAGGCTCTGTTCAAAGTCTATGGTCTCGACGGAAACTTTCACGTGGTCGGTCGCTCTCTTTGATATAGTCAATCTTCTGAAACTCAAATAGAGATAAGAGGTCAGGGGAGGAGATCTCTGACATGTCTATCACCGCGCCCATTCTTTTGTTGATGACCAAGGGACATTTAGAAAAGAAAGATCAGAGAATTTTTTTAGGACATTTTGTAGAGTCTTTTGAAAATATTTTCTGAAGGCAGACTTAAAAGAAAAGAGAGTTTCATCTAATGAAAAAAACATTCTTCTACAACATAGTAAAAGCAGTTCTGTGGGAAATATGTCGTTCCTTTAGGAGTGAATCTAGCGAATGGAAAATATCAATTTAATTCATCGGTATAAAACAGAATTTTTCTATGTTACGGTTTATAACACGCGCTTTTGACTTACAAAGGTATTTCTGAAAGAAGTTTCTTCTGCTTTCAGCGTCAAAGAAAAACGAAAGAAAAGAAAACAAAAACGAAAAAAACATGCGTCAAGCATAAATTATAAAACATATTCTAATCAATTCAGAGTAATGTAACAAAACTTCACAGTTTAATGAGGTGAAAGAAATCAAATAACTTGGAAAACACATAACACACTGGAAAACTTGATTTAGCAAGTAGCATAACTAGTAGGGAAAATATCCGAATTTTGTCCAGTCATGTATATGTCATATGAATTTCTATACTATGTAGTGTTCTGAAATTCAGTTCCGTTAGGAAAAGCATAGCAGAGTTGACAATTTTCAAAACGATATTCTGGTTAGAAAATACTAATTTATACAGTGTGAAAAACTTCGAATATCAGTCGCAGCAAATAAAGATCACACTATAATTCACTTACACATAAACGTAATCAAGTTAGTGGGCAAAGACTTAAAATTTCGATGTTTCTCTTTTCAGTAATATTGGTCATATGCATACAAAAATACAGAAGTATTAAACTTACTAATACTCATAATAATTTAAAAACATTTAAAAAAGTGGCAGGTAGACTTGTATTCTGACTCTGAATGTAGAATAATGTCTACAGTTTTTGTTTAAAGATTTTCTTTTAAGTATAATATATGAAACAAAAAACATTTTTCACTGTTCGAAAAAAATATTTTATGTATAGGGAAAGATTCAGAGATATTTTTGTGCAGGAAAAATACTTTTGTTTTGATTTTAAAGAAAATCTGCTTTGGAAAGTTGCTTATGCAAATTTATTCAGTCGCGTATCATTGTAACACGCATATATTTATGACGCACATTTTGGAATGTGCAAGGCTGATAGCTGAATCTTTCAGAAGATAAAAACAAACTTGAAACATAAACATACGCTCAAAAAATTGAAAGATTAGAGTATCACGATATCGAAAATATAAGTAGAAAGAAACATATCTGTATTTGGAGTATAAAAAAATGATAAAATGCCAAATTTAAGAAGTTTTTAACATATTTAATCACAACTGCATTAAAAATAAAACCTCATTACTAAAATCGCCGGTACCATGTCAGACTATCCAATATGAAATTTCATTTTAAACAGTTTGACATGACGATATGATCCATAATTCTGGGCAATGGTCAATCTTGCGCCGCCATTTTTGGCAAAGCTGACAATTCTGGTCTTCTATCTTTGGCATAAGTACTTATGCTAATGCAAACGTTAATTCAGATTATTTTTACAAACAGATGGTTATTATCACGTTATATTGCAAAGGATTAATATATGAAATTTTTAAACCACTGCATCAAAAGTGGTAACCTAAATGAAAAGTCTTCAAACAAACTTTTTTTTTTGGAAAGAACACACATTTTTCTATTCCATTAAGTAAAGTTCGATGCTCTGCTAATGTTTAGCGAAACATAATACGACCAAAATACGTCATAACATCTACTATTATTTTTCAGATGTAATTTAGTGATAGTCAAGAATACAATATTGTGCCGTCTGTGGAATACGTTGGGTATACTACAACTGAATAGTTTTATTCCTTTATTAAGATCTTAATTTGTTGCATTCTGAATTAGTAAAACATATGCCTCGCTTTAAGTAATGCATGTAATGAAAATTGTTTTTCCTTAATAATACCTTGCCACATTTAACTACAAATCCTGACAGAGAAAAATGATATTCATTGGTTAATAATAAGATTTCCATTCGAAGTTAAAATATTTCCACAGAAAAATTCACAGTATTCCCAGTTAATTCAAAAGCTTTATATCTGAGTGCGAAATTTGGCGTAAGCATTTATCCGTAGAGTATAAGAGAGTGTTTATGATTTGGCACTTCGCTGAAATAGCAGATGTGAAACTTTTTTATTTATGTAATTTTTTACGATTATTTACTGTTTGAAGCAAATTTTATGAATTTATTCATATCAAAAACGTTATTATAACGTTATTATTTGTGTGAGAAAAGTTTTGTTTACGTTATAACATAATATGTTCTGTTAAATATCGCAGTTTATTATTTTTTATTCGTAAAACGTAAGACTTCTTTATGTGTGCACATAAAAAAATCATGAAATATTCGTTGCGGTATTTCATTACAAATCCCAACAGTGAAGTAAGTTACTGAGGCAGTTATTCATTTAATACTTTTCTGAGTTCCATTTGACATAAACTATTTCAGACTTTCACATATTCTTGGATAATACATATTTATATCTGGTTATGATTTTTCAGCAAGGTAATTCATCTTCAAAATATAGGCATATATTTATCTTTTAACACTAGCATAAAATAGAAGTTCAGAAAACTTTCTTTATCTTTTGTGCAATATTTAATGACTATTTACGAACGATTTGAAAATGTATTTTAATTTTTTTATGCGTGACACATATTAATTTCATGTTTTTTATGATTTTCATGCGAAAATTAAAGAGTTTTGAAATAACACAAACAGTTTAAGAATAATTAAGAGAAATAGTTAAGAGAAAATTAATCATTACGCATATTGAATTCTGTGAGAAAAGATAGAATAAAAAAATAATGATGAACATATTATACATTTTTTATTTCTATTAAACAATTGCTGTTATAAAATTTGAAATTATACTAAACTCGACTGGTACCTTATCTTTTGCGTTTGAATTTACAAATTTTACTATTACAAGTATATAAATATCTTAATTATATCATTACTAGCCGCCTTCGATCGCTACGCTGGTCGGTTTTTCTAAAGAAATCTTGAATGAAACAAAATATATCTGTGAATTTGATCATGCGTTTTAAAGCAATATGGACATTTACCTGGTGTATCCAACCGAATTGCTGAAAGCAATATGAATGTCATTACGCTATTATATCTTTTATTGAGTCATACAAAATTTAGACTGTTAAGGACCAATTTCTTTAGTTGATCTGATAGTGTAGGATTCGGTAAAGAACAATAGAACAATATGTAATATACTAAAAGCGTTCAATAAAAATTATCAATGCAATCTCAACAGAATCTGTTAATTGGACTTATTTAAAAGGCTGATCTTCATAATAATTAGGTTCGCCTGATTCTAGAACTTTCATCTAAAATTCTACAATCAAACAACCTAACAACCAAGCAACAGCAAATGATATGTGCTTTATACTAAAATATTCACTGAAAAATTAACTAACCTATCAAGTTGCATCTAAATCCACTTAGCAGAATCTTTTAAACTGGAAAATATACCGAAACCTTCCCTAAAAATGATCTAATTAACAGTTTAAATCCCATAAAAATTCATTCAGTGGAACTTTTAAAAAAAGCAAATCTTTCAAAATTGGGTTCATCTGATTTAGAACTTTCCCCATAATTATTTAACTAAGCAACGTAGAACGTTATGTTTTATACTAACATCTTTTCTGAAATATTATCCAACTAACAATGTATGTTCCGTCAAAATCTATTCAGCAGAACTCAAGATATAAGTGGCCGGAATGAAATTTCTCTTCGCATTATACATATATTTTAAGATAGTTAAATATAACTTTCATAATCGCGTTCACCTGATTACAGAACTCTCTGGGAGGTAGGGGTAGGTATATACTGCATCACTTCTGAATTTTTTAAAGAACTCAGCTCAACTTCCAAAACTACTCTAGTACATCATATCTCTGTAGCGTATATCTTCCAATTTTCTTTACTGTACCACTGAGAACTTTTTCCGCATAGCTCCGTAACTAAACAACATAGAATGATATGATAAATATTGAAAAAATCTCTGAAATATTATCTAACTCACTATGCATTTAATTAGTTGACTTGAAATCTTTCATAATCGAGTTCACCTAATTTTAGAACTCCCGTAGTAACTTAGAATGATGGTTTTTACATTAAACCATTTATAAACCAAATTTACTATTTAACAGTGTAAGTTCTACAAAATTCTGTTCAGTAGAATCTGAGTTATAGTCATATTTAAAATATTTATTGGTCATTAAACCTTTTTTCTTTACATTTGAAATAAAATCAGTAACTGTTTCGGTATTTCCCTGTTATGCCACCACCATTCTCACCAAGCGTAATAGTTAGCACAAAAATGAAATGATACATTTGAAAATAAAAAAAAATGTTGATAAAAAAATGAGCATTTAAAAAATATAACTTTTGAAAATTACAGACTT
The DNA here is from genome assembly GCA_963932465.1 of Maratus speciosus. Classification (NCBI taxonomy): domain Eukaryota; kingdom Metazoa; phylum Arthropoda; class Arachnida; order Araneae; family Salticidae; genus Maratus; species Maratus speciosus. The sequence goes on along the minus strand of OZ010794.1, from coordinate 402,888,599 downwards.
TTACCTACCATTTTTTTAAATAAATAAAAATAATGGTACTACTTGGTTATCCCGTCGACCAAAAATATATTGCCAAACTATAAGATTAAATGCCAATAATGGTTGATCGTAAATGTCACATTCACTTGACTTTAAGCAAGTTACACATATTTACGTCATCAGGTGATTTTTATTTCGACGTTTTAAATGTATTTTTATTAATGTTATACTAATTTATTTGTTCTTTCGTTATTTAAAATAAAAATTATGTCAGTTTGTATAATTTGGCGAAATTGGTCGACGGGTACCAAAATAAATACTTAAAATATAAGAATAAATAAATATTTTGCAAGTAATAAAATATAGTCATTTAAACTGCAGTCTTGAAATTGTAAATGTCTTTTACTACTGAAGCATGGCGTACGTAATACGTAAAATATGTCTCACATTGCAGTAAACATTTCATTCTTTCAATGAAGACATTCATGGTTTTTTGAACAAAACATTTTTATATGTATAATTCCTAATTTCTGAAATAATTTTATTGTAGGTTCCTCATCATCAGATAACTGCGAAATGGTAAAATGTATATCAGTATCAGTAATAAATATTTTCTATTCAAAAAATAACAAATAATAAAGTTTTGCGAGATCATGATGGAATAAAATAAATTCCATCATTAAAAATATTCACGTTCAATAATTAGCAAATGTTAATATGTGGCACGGTTTGCAATAAAAATCGTTTGCACGATTAGGGTTGAAATAAATGGCGCGATACCATACATTTTGGCATGGTATCGCGACGAAAATTAGAACGAAAGAATATCACAGATCATAATGAAGGGAACGAATATTTTTTCCAACTAATAAGAGTGAATTATGTCAGCCAGGTATCGGTCCGGATAGCCTAACAGGTAAGGCATTGGCACGGCACGCCAAGTATCCAGGTTCGATCCCTGGTCTGGACATTTTTCGCTCTGTTGGAATAAACTTCAACTGTGCTACTCCAGCCTTAAATAAGAATATCACAGATTTTTTTTTTTTTTTTTTTTTTTTTTTTTTTTTTTTTTTAATTTAGTTTTAGTTTTTGAGGCGTTTGATTTTTTTTTTTCTAATTGGCGAAGTTGTTTTTATTTAACCAAAAGGAATGGTTAAAAAATTATTCAATTTGAATTTTTTCGCTTGCTTCATTTAACAGAATGAAAAGAATGAGTTTTTAGAAATTATCACTTGAAAAATTCAGATTTTGGCGCCAAAGATAGTGCCAAATTAGAAAAATATGAAATATCTCTCGAACTATTGGGCTTAAAAGAATTTAGTTAGTACCATTCGATCCAGCATACAAAAATACACCAAAATATGTTATCAGTTGAAAAATAACTATAAAATCAGATTTTTAAGGAATTTTTTTAAAGTTCGTTCTCTATTTTACCTCCCTTAGGGGTGGAATTTTGGAAAATCCTTTCTTAGCGGCACTCTATATCACAAGAAGTATTTTTACCCCGATTTTCAAGATTTTAGGTTCAGTAGTTTTGGCTGCGCGTTGATTAATACAAAATCCAGACTTTCTTTTATATATATAGATTTATTTGTAATAATTAATTTTAATAGAATGTCTTTAAAAATCATGAATACATCCTCGCTATATTTAATCACAAGCACTGTCAGTTTAGACAGTTAATAGTGCTTCTATTAGTTGATTGATGATAAGACATCCATTCACAGCTAAATTATTTCCAGAAGTTCACACATTATTTGAAAATTCAGAAGATTTATATCTGCGTGTGAAATTGGAACAATTTAGAGAATTGACGGATAGTGATATGTACAGATAAGAGTGCATTTGATATTTGGTAGTAGTATAAAATACCAGTTAGAAAACATTTTTTTTATTAATTTAAATTACTATTTGCTGGACTGAAAGTAAATTTTAGAAATGCAGTTACAAATATTAATTCATTGTTTTATTGTTTCTTGTGTGAAAAATGCATATTTTAAAAAGAAGGAGCGAATTGTGAAGTCTTTGTGTTACTTGTTTAAAGACAAGATTCAGAAAAAATCATTTTGAATTTAGAAATAACGAAAGGATTAAAATGATTAAGGAATCATGATCAGTGAATCGATAGTTTCGTATATACTTTAAACATAAACAAAAATAATATCTATTTTTAATAAATAAATAATAAGAAATAAGAAAAAGTAATAAATAAAATGTACATTTAAATAACATAAATACTGAATTTCAATTGCAATAAAATTTGCATATTATTTTATGTTAACTTCAATTTAATTTTTTATTAATAATTAAATATCTTAAATTATTTATTTTCGAAACATACAACCCTTTTTAAGGAGTGCATGGAATGAAAATTCCGACTAAATGACATTTTTACTCGCAAATTCTTACTATTAAGCCAATTACCAAGACTTTGTTATTTAATGTTCCAATTAAAGCTTTTTCCACAAATTGACACACTCTTGGATACGCCAGGAAACTTGTGTGAAATTAACCTAAGACTTGTATCTTTCTCTCTTTATATATATTTTTTTGTTTTATGTTTTGGCACTAGGATAAAATAGCAATTGGGAATCTTTTTGTTTTCCTTAAAAAATGATTTAAGATTTAATGATGCTGTAGAAAGTGTAAATATGTTTCATATATATAACCCTCTGAGCGACTGAGAGTTTTCCTATAGTTCTATATAAATGTTCTCTGGTTTGTTAAAATATTTTCCCTCGAATTGGGACTAAAGTGCCATTAACATATCTCCATCTTAGCAAGTTATTAATACTTTCTACCATGAATTTACTTTCAATTTTGGTAATATATATATATATATATATATATATATATATATATATATATTGCTAATAAAATTAAAAGTAGCTATCCAAATCACAGAAGTTAATTTTTACTGAAATTTATCGAATATGGGGTATTTTGTGAAACCTATAGATTGCAGTTGTTTTCTGTACTTTTCATATGACTAAGGGAAAATTTTTGAAAATATTTTGAAAATGCTGTATTAAAACAAGATTAACCAGACATGAAAAGTTACTAACATTCTTTATGTTTTATCACAAATTATTAGTTTTGGAAAGTACTCCCTAGCAGTTAAATACAGATGAAACAATGCCGAAATTGGGGATAAACCACAATTCAATCATAAATATTTTTATAAATCAGCATAAAAAGTGCCACCTGTTACATCCTTTTTAAGGTTTCCTCTATGCCTTTATGTTCATTTGTTATTTTGTCCTCTTATGGACACTTGTTTATTTTCTTGGATGACGGGTTGTTTGAATTTCCAACCGGAAAGGCGTCCTGTCTGTTTTTATGGGGATTTACACAAAGATTCAATATTTAGGTAATTACAATTTTAAATTTAAAGAGTGAAATATGTGTTTGAAATAAAAGTATAGTCAAATGTTTGACGCTATTTAAGGGAACTTTTATTATTATAATTATACCTAAATGCTGAAACATTAATGGACTCATAATATTAAATGCATAGACGCATATTATCACTATTAGATGCTGATATTAACAAAAATGAGTGTTATGATAAAATAACACTTAATGAAGGGCATGCCCTCTTAATAGGAATCAAGGACAGAATGGGTTAAAACATAATTCTGGTTAAAATATCTGTGTCAACAGATAATTAAATTTGTTTAATGTAAACAGTATTTTACTTAACAGTAGCTTAGATGATTTAAGCTAAACTGATTGATTATTATCTTATCTACTTTTTATATTAAACAAAATAATACATATTTTTTAAAAGATAAATAATACTCCATAAGAAAAAATAAACAAATAATACGTAAATTTAAATAAAAGAAAAAAATAGCACCTACGTAATATTTAACTAAATTTTCGATTACATTTGAACTCAATATTTTCATTTATAGATCGATAATCTGAGGTAAAGTCATTTACTTATTTGTAAAACATGCATAATTTTTCAAGTAACGTATAATTTTTTTTTGATTAATTCTTCGTGCTATATACTAACAAATTCATTATACGCTATTCATTGATTAATGATCAGACTTGCATTAAAAGCTAAATTATTGCTATACGTACACACCCAGAAGATTCATATCAGGGTGTGAAATTGTAACAAAGTATTTATCTATGGATATGAGTGAATTCATTTATTTGTTTTTTGTATTCATATAATGTTAAATGAATATTTACTACACAAAAAACACATTTCTTTAACTGATAAAAAGAGGACAAACGTTAGTTTGGTGTTTTCTGGTTTTTAATATGAAAATTATGCGGTTTTCATACAAGGCATACATTGTGAAAACATTTAAACGCAAAATGATTATTATGGCTAAATATCCAAAATACACATTTTGTATTCGGAAAGAAATATAACAAATGGGAATTCTTAATGTATATTAAGCATTTAGTTATTATAAATTAACCCGTTAAACGCCAACGCTCCCGTTGCGGGAACAACTTTTTATTAATTTTTTTCTCAAAATATTTTAAAACTATTTAAAAAATACATTTTGTATTTAAAAGTTAATAGTATGGAGTCTAATATATTTTTTTTTCAGGATGATATATATTTTTTTTACAATTTTTTGCAGATTTTTTAAAAAAGAGAATTTTTAGGTTTTCGACTATCTCAAGTAAAAGCAGTGAAAAGAAATAAAAAAAAATCTTGATTTTTTACAAGTACAGTGAATATTTAAAGTCAACATTTCAACTAATAATCCATTCCTAACCCAAAGTAAATATACCCATTTAAAGTTATATTAGATAGGTTTCTTTGGAATGTTCCCACAAAGGGAGCTTTGGCGGCTTGTCCTTACACTTCCCCCTTTATCTGCAAGCGCGCTTCCATAAAGATAGAATGTGTTTCTAGGCAGTAAGTGAAAAGAAATCTGTTAACTGTTTGAAGAAAAAAGGTGATTTATAGACCACATGACTATTAGGTATAGTAATTATAAATTGTGTTCAAGGGTATTTTGTATTCATTCTTATGATCAGCAATATATTTCAGTTTGCTTCAGTATGGACGTTTAATATTATATATATATATATATATATATATATATATATAAACAGAGCCCCTTTGAAACAGATTAGATTTAATAAAAAGCATCACTAACACCTTAAAACAATAAAAGTTATATTTATAATGTCTATCCGTTTTAGAAAAGAAAAAAAAAAGATGTAAAATAAAAAAGAGAAAAAAATACAGGATTGCGTTATGAGTGATTGTAAATTATTACTAAAAAATTAAAAAAAGATTTTTTTCCAATTTCATGTAACAAGAAATTTGAGCATAAATAAAGGTATAATAAAGTAGAACATAGCAGCTACTTTTGAAATAGACTTCCATAGGCAGATTCATATACCAAATACAAAAAGAAAAATTCCGAAAATTCCGAGTTGTTTCATTTTATATATATTTTACTAACGGCGTTAATTTTGTAGATAAATTTTTCAATACCCGCATGCCTCTTATTACAGAAGTAATAAAAATAATGTATTTTATTAAATAATTTGAATAGCATAGTGCGGTAATAGTAGCGTGAAAGCATTTTTTTTTTTTTTTTTTTTTAATGATATATGTCTTAATTTCCATTTCTAAAACAATTGCTTTATTTGAAACAAATAAAAGAGAAAATTTAATGCATCATTTAGAAATAATATATAATTATAATTAACAGACAACAAGTCTATGTAATAAAATATTTCAATATAAGTACATAGAGTAAACCTATATGTAAAACATATATATATATGTGTGTGTGTGTGTTTGTGCGTGCGTGTGTCTATGTAGTGTATAATGCAATATAATGTTACATCAGAGTTTTCCTTGAAGGTCTGTAGAAAACGTATCGGAAAATAATAAAAAAAAGTAAGACTGGGTTTATATTTCTGATACTTTGACTACTCGTTCAAAAATTTTTAATAAAAGTGTTTTTCAGATATTAATATTAAATTTTTAATATGTATTTTTAGTAATTATTTATATGTTTGTATAAAATTGTTTGCAGATTGCCAAAAAATGATGTTTTATTATTTTTTTCTAATCGCAATTGCATTGGGGCAGGAGAAAATAACATGCGGCTCCTTATGATTCGGAGAGAGGTTCAACCCCCATTAGACGCCAACGCTCCCGCTACGGGAACATGTTATATATTCTAAACGGTTACAGTTATTAAAAAAATTTCAACTGTTTTATCATATTGGCATCTTATGTATATAAAAAAACATATATAAACTTTATTTAGTTAACGCGCTTAATATAGCGGCGCTTAATGGGTTAATAATTGCTGTTACAAACTATAAGAATTAGGAATATAAACTTGATATTTTTATTAATAGATAAACATCTCAATTAATTGTATTATTTATTTGTAAAACAAGCAATTCTTTTTACGTAATGCTTGTAAGAAAGTAATATATATGTTACATTATAGATCTAATTCCGCGATTTCCCTATCTTATTCTAAATTACTACTTTATATTCACTAAATCCTTATTCTTAAATAATCTCTATCGTTAATTCTGTTAAATCACCTTTAATTTAATATCTCACTTGTCTAAATTATTTAAATATTAGGCTTTTAGTATTCTTAAATTAAAAATTCCATTTCCACCTCTTTTTTTCTTTTAAAATGTTCTTTTAGCAACCATTTTATTTTCTCTTCCATTTTACTTTTCCCTGGGTTATCCTTTTTACCTTCAAATTCATCCACTCTCTCTGTCAGTACTACACAGCCCTCTGAATACTAGGCCTGAGTGCTCAATCAAAATGGCGGCCGCCGGTGGCGGATTTTTCTCCCCTAATAAAATTTCTTCATGATTGAGCGCTTGGTGAATCTCCCTTCTACGCCCTCTTTTTTTTGCTCCATAAGACCAGGCGAAAAGTTAGGTCCCGGTTTTCTTGTAATATTATTTTTACTGAAAAATTTTTCAATAAGCTCATTCAATCAATTAATTGATTTGACACTATGGTTCATGTTTTAAGATTTATGGGTACATATATTATTCGCTCAAATTTTGCTCCAATGGAAATGTAAATATTTAAGGAATGGGGTAAGCTAGAGCCTTGTGTCATATATGTTTCTCTTCTTCTTTAAATGCTGATTAAAAGGATATATGGTATGTGCAGTTATGTGTAGGGGTTCAGGAGAAATCTGTAGTTAAACTTTCTTCTTCTTTACTTTCGTTTTCTCCTTGAACCAGGTTTTGCCACCTATTCAAATGCTTCTCGTGCCCCCTTATCTATATCAAAACTACTGAAACTTGATAAATTTAGATTCTACATACTCTTGTGATCTTTTTAATACCTAGTTTGTCCTTCCGGGCACAGTTTTTTACATAAAATTAACCCATTAAAGACCATGCACTTTATGTTTACTTCGAGCCATTTTCAAATTAAAGTGTTTTAAATATGCTTACAAGTTACACATAACTATTTGATAACTCAATAAAATGGCACATTTTGTGTCAATTAAACTCTGTAGATTATTTTGGTACTATTTTCATTGAGTTTTCATGAAGATTTAAGCCTTAAATATCCAATTTAAAAAGAGAAGTTTTCATGTTTTTCTCCCATAGAGATAACATGGGAAAAAACAATGGAATTCCATTGCAATTTTGACCATGTTAAGTTACCTATTGTTTTTTTTTTTTTTTTTTTTTTTTTTTTTTTCATGGCTCATTTTCCCTTCACCATCTTCTTAGCTCTCTTCTAAGTCCTATCTTGTATCTCTAAGTCATTCTTTCTATTAATTTTAACATAAATTCTATAAATTACTTTCAAAATTTTGGAGCCATTTTCAAAAATGACATTTTTCAGTTCCTTCAAAAACAACTAAATCTTTCAGATAACTAAAATCTATTGTTTCATTCACCTTAACTAAAGTACGTAGTTTATTTTAGTACCATTGGTTTTAAGTTAACTGTTTTAACCCTTTAAACTTTACATCAAAAACTGCATTTTTTGAACATTTTCCCCATAGACTTAACATGGGTTAAACAATGGAATTCTATTGTCCTAAAAACTACCTAAAACTCTTCAAAATGATAATATATTGTATTTTTCACTTAGATAAGGCTATAAGCTTTAATTTGATACCTATTATGTCCAAAAATATTGATATTTACTATGCCAAATGATTATTTTAAAAAGTGTTCTTTTTTGTGATTTTTGATACCTGAAGTAACCCTCATTCCCATAGAGAAACATGGGTTTTTGGAGGCATATTCTATACTTTTAACATAGCTTAATTTTTATGATCTCTTTATTATTTTGAAAAACTAACGCCAGATCTCGATATTTTGAACTTTTAGCTTTTCTCCGCCTCCACCCGTGTCTCTCTAGGTCAATTTGATATTTTTTAATTGATTTTTGAAAAAGTGTCATTTTTTTAAGAAACTTTTCCGATTTCCCATAGGATTGTATTAGGTTGTTTACTTTTTTAATTTAATTTTTTAACTACTATTTATGTACCGATCTTTTACATATTTAAATATTCTGAAAGTTGAATCTTTACTCTTTTTAGCGGTACTATTTGTTTTAATACTGAATACCTAGAAGTATTTTTAATTTTAATTTTAAAATTGGTAATTTTTGATTTGGAGCGGTTGGGTGGACACTGGTTGCTCTCACACAATTTGTGTTCTGTAAGGGCAAGTCAATATTAATGCTTTAAAATAATTGAAAACTCAAGTAGGTTGCCTTCTCAAAAAATTTCTCAACGCTTTAAAATAATACATAAATTAATTATAATAAAAACTAATAATGAACACTTAACTATTTTTTTTTCAATGGCAACATGTATAGGAAGGTCTTCTCCAACTTTTAGCACAATAATTAACTACTAGGTTTGCCATCTAATCACTAAAACACGCCATTTTGTTTCTGATGGATGTATTTTACACTTGAATTATTGCATAAAAAGCTAAATAACTCGAAAAGTATTGGTCGTAGGGGTATTCTGCTGCACCAAAATCAGCTGCTTGCAGCCTAAGTGAACTTTCCCCCCCGTCTTTTCCACTATTCCGTTTACCTCTAGCACAATTAGGGGCCTGCCGGGGAGGGGTCAAATGTGGCTCTTCATTATAATAGCTTTTATTTTTGTTATTGTCATATATTTGACACTTTTTTACATACTACATTATTATTTCTACTGTCACCATCTTTTGCACCATTTTTTGCCTACCTCCCTTATCTATAACAGTTGCTACTTTTTTCCTAATTGGGCTAGAGACATGGTTTTTTCTAATTTACATTCATTTTCGACTGTTATAACAGTCCCAAGTCACATTTTACACTTTTTATAAGTTGTTAAGGTTTTTCCTTAACATTGGCAACTTTTACAATTATTAAGATATTTTTCTGTTTTTTTCTTGATTGTACTAGGGGTTGCACACAGCATTGATCGCACTAAAATTATTTGACCTTGCACTCATTTCTAAGCTTACCATTGACTACTTTTTTATTATTTGAGTTATTCTTCTGATTTCTTCACTAGGATAACTCATATGGCATATTTTCTTGATCCCAATATACATTTTTACATTTAATATTTTTTATCCTTAACAATAGCAACTTTTTTGTTTATTGGGTTATTTCTCTGGTTCTTTCTGGAATGTACTGGAGGTTGCCAACAATTTTGTTCCCATTATAATTAATTGACCATACAAACTTTGCTTTGCCTATCATTGACTACTTTTTTATTATTTGAGTTATTCTACTGATCATTGGGATTACTCATATGACATACATTCTGTTGTTACTGGATTACTATTCTGGTTTTTTTCTTGAATGTACTGGAGGTTGCCAACAGTTTTATTCTCATTTTAATTATTTGACCTTGCACACATTTCTTGGCTTAGCATTGACTACTTTTTTTTTTTTTTTTTTTTTTTTTTTTTTTTTTTTATTATTATTATTATTATTTGAGTTATTCTTCTGCTTTTCATTGGGATTTCCCATACGTCATATATTCTTTCCCACTAATCACTACTACAATTAGCACTCATTTCCTTATTATTAGCAACTTTTTTGATTACTGGGTTTAATGTAAACGATTATTAAATTTGAGTCATACCATGTCCTACATTCTTGTTCCCATTTACTATTTTACATTTAGCACTACATTGCTGTTGGCATTATCCTCTCCGTCTCATTTTACCCTCCTTGGTCCTTGGGAGGTCCCTGCACTGATTTTGGCGCACTTACATTTAAATCTTAAAGTTTAAATCTGTTATATTGTCTTTTACATTATCTTACAGGCAAGTCGGCGGGACCCTTGTAGTGTTGGATGAGTATTGAATGCTAAAAATAAGTACCAATTTATTTATTTTTCAATTTTTTTTTTTTTAATTTTTCTCATGTATTCCTTTTTTTAATTATAATTTTTAATAACTATTTTTGAGTAATTATTTGATAAGATCTTATATACAACTTGGATCATATTTTTAAGTATAAATAAAACTGTCATGAGTTTAGGGATCTGTTAAGAAAACATTGGGTTCTTTAATGGACCCTTCACAAACATTTTATTTTAAAACAGGATGCTTCACAAAATTTTTCAAAACAGTTAGTTTTTCACAAAACTTTTGCATTTCTAAACTGAGCTTTTCACAAATTTAATTACTTAAAAGTAAAATCTAATGTCTCACAAAACAGCTGAATTCGCCAAAGAACCTAATATCAAGATATAGATATGCAAAACACCTTGTTGAAAATGTATAAACAAGAACCTGACTATAACAATAACTTCACATTCCCAAAATTAAAAGTAGATTTTTCATTAAAAAAAAAAAAAAAAAAAAAAAAAAAAAAAAAAAAACTATTCACAATTTCAAAAGTAGGACCAGAAAGAAAAATCTTAACAGATCCCTGTGAATAAAATATTTACATAAATGATCATATATGTCATTCACTACATTTTTAACCTAAAGTTAACTAATTTTTAATAACAAATTCAGCAAAAATTCATATGAAAAATCCCCATTACTAAAATCTATACGGTAATTACAACAGTGATGTTTTAACAAGTTAATAAAGCAGCATAACCTACAATGAAAAGTAGGATTGGCACAATGTTTTCATCAACTGGGTTTAATCAGTTAAATGTCTTTACTTTTTTTTCTTAAATTTCAAACTCAAAATTAAGAATGTCTTTCAAATTAATATATTTTGATAGCCAAGTCCTTATTCGCACCGAAAAGAATCATTTAAATATAATCAGATTACTCATTATGTAGAATGTAATTTCTAATGACACAAAAATTAAATCAGACTAATGCTCGATATTATTTACAATATTCACTGCAAAACACATTATACAATATACCTACTTATAAAAGATTGTCTTGTTAAATAAGATGTTGCTTTCAACATGATTTTGTTGCTGCAAATATTATAAACATAAACTGAATCATTAACAGCTGTATTCGTCGGATCACGCAATCTTTATTCGTATTTGTTTGTTTACATCATGGTACTGGTAAAAATCATTCCACCATTTAAAGTTCTTTAAACGCATCTAAATTTATTGATAAATTGCATTTCTTATCTAAATATTTAAATGAATATTTTTGTTTATTATGAAAGGGCTTTTGAATTATTATTCTTTTCTCATTATCAATCAACTGCTCTAGTGAGATATAATAATTACTGACAGATAACTGTACATCATCATACACTTTAACAATCATGTCAACCTGGTACTTATATTCTAGATTGCTAAAATTCAAATCAAGCGTCTGTATATAATTTTTCTTATTGAGACAATACATTTGAAAAGTTAAATCAGAACTTACTTCAAGAGGTATGTTAATCTTTGAGGATATCCACTGAATATCATTTTAGAAGATTTAATGCATCTTCTACCTTTTTAGATGAAATTAAAATCATCGTTGCGAATCCTTGAGAGATATATTATCTTTTCAGAAAGAGAAACCATTAGACACTAGGAACGCACATGAAACGCAGGGGAAACACGTGAAACACTTTCTCGAAAGAAAACATAAGTATCTTAACAAAATGGATACTATCCAGATGAAAATTATGAACCATGTGCAAATTTATTCGAAACTGCGACTTGAATTCATCAACGATGGAATTTTCAATAACAGAATAAATGGCGCCCGTCAATTTGATTTCTCTTCAATTTAACCGCCTTCGACTGGTCACGTGACCAGCCGTAGTTATGTTAGCGATTTGGCCTGTGTTGAGATGGCTGTGAGCACTATTTCCGTGGCGTGGTATTCTTAATTATTAATTAGTTGAGAGCGCGACCTACGTCATATTTGCATTCCGACACTTCACGCACAAACAGCCGATGCTGGCTGTGTTTCAGCAGATTCTAGTCCTATTTCCATTTTTCATACCAGCCCTGGTCACCGTCCACGTATTCGATTATCTACAACTTTGTTCATCCCTAAATCACTACTATGAAGCGATGGCTAACATTCTTGGTGGAAACTGTGCCGTCGAATGATGTTTTAATAAAATGATGAGCTGTCTTTACGTTTTGTCTCAATTATTTCTGGGAAAACTTTCACGGAGAATTGTATTCCATGGCCTTCACTCCTCGACTAATAATAATCCTATAACGTCAATGTGGTAGTCTTAACACGGCAGGATTCCCATCTTCTTTATACTAGTCCAACAGGATTGAATTTACCTGTTCTGACAACTTATACTACTCTATTACTGCTGGACGTGATCCACTACTGATATCCTGACAGCCAGTTACTTCATAACAACTAGAAAAATAATCCAATGTTGCCATAATGCAACACACATATGTATATTAGAGTGTCCAAAAAAAAAAAATAATTGAAAAGTGACATGCATAGGGGCTTAAATTGTAAGAAATGATGAGATAAACACATTGTAAAAATTTGAAGTTTTTATTTTAATAACAACTGATCTCTCAAAAAGCTTAAAGATGTCATAATTGTATTTTTTAAGCTTGTCATTATACTATGGAAATAATTGCAATAACGCATTAATTTTCCTCATAATTTCCTCTACCTATGACACCACACAGTACGTAATGGAAATATAGTTTATTAAAATCTTTATTATAAATCGCATAAAGTAAAGTGAAGAATAAAAAGTGCAAAAATGGATGTGAAGTGAGGTATCTAGTATTTCCTTAGAATAAGCGTTATTTTAATGACGTTGCAATTGCACATAGTAGAAATATATAGTTTATTAAAACCTTTATTATAAATCACTTAAAGTGAAAAGAAGAAGAAAATTTTCAAAAACGCAGTAAAGAGAAATGTCTAGTATTTTTAGAGAAAGGAGCTTATTTCATGTTGGTTGGTTACATGTTCTGAAATCTGAATTATGATGTTCCAGTTCAATTTTTAATAGTTTCTTTATAACATGTTTCCTCACAATTACTGTGAAAATTGATGAAATTGTTGTATGAAATACAAATTTAAGCAATTTGTTTTGTAAAAGAAGACGAGTGGCATATCTCCAGTAGAAAAACCAAAAGTAATAAAGTGGTCTTAACATCTGATTTCCATTTTTCATAAAGAACTTTATAACCAATTATTACCAACTACTGGTCAAACATTACATCGTTTGTACATTATGTTAAATTCAAGCTTCAACATACTTTAAAAATTATTTTGTTTATTGCTTTAGAAAAAATGCACATCAATTTGTAGATTTTCGAAATGAATGCCAAGTTTTTAAAAGTTTGACGGGTTTGAGAAGTTACTTAACTTCTTCCTAGTTTCTAGAATTTTACAAATATGCTTATATCATTAAACCTCATAAAATAAGAGGGTATGCAATATCAAAATAAAACATCTTCATGATCAACTAGAAGTACAGAAAATGATTACGTTTCATGAGGATAAAATGTTTGTACAGCGCGAACATAAGAAGCATCATAACCTTATAATCATAGCTTCTGCTGTATTTCACTTATTTTCACTTCACCAGGAATCAGGACCTTAAATCGCTATTTTGGGTAGAATTAACGATTACTGGCCATGATAAATATTGCCAGCTATGCAGCAATTGATAAGGATACTGATGGTTGTGTTTTAACTGAAGATGAAAAACACTAGCTACAACTAAACAGAAGTGTCGTTGTAGCCTTCCTTTACAAACAGTCACAGAAATATTCAAACTTGTGAAGATTATCCGAATTTCCTAAAACTAACCCGGGATAGCCACCCAGGGAAACCCAGAGAATTACCAGAACCAACAGAACCAACTTTAGAATTTTAGTGCAGTCCCTGGCATAAAACTTACCCTTACTACTTTGTGTGAAATCACATCACAATTTCTTAAAGGCAAAAGTAAAGTTACATTCAGCCCTCCTGGTGCATACCATCGTACGCGGTGGATAACAAAAAGAATTTCTTCCGTTAAAAAATTTCGCTTTCGTGAGCAATTCAACTTCATGAAATATGAGGTATGTGTATTAAAACGCACCTGTTTATCGCGACAATTTATATAAAAGTGTGGTCCTCTGTAATTTTAAACTGTAGTGCATCTTAGAATGATTTGATTCTCTTAAATCTCTGGAATTATTTTTAAAAAATAGACAATGAACTGGCAAAAATTTCTTGATAAAACATAAAAGAAAACTTTGGTACCTAAGTGAGAACATGATTGGGTTATCACTCTTTTCAGATCCTATAGTAATTGAAGAGAAAAAGGCAATTGTTTCAGTTTCAGAAAACCTAAGAAGAAACTTGGTTAAATGCTACGAGATTTTGCAGCCAAGCAATCAATCTTTTTTCAGTCCTAAAATTTGTCAGTTCATTTCTAAAAAACGATGTTGATTCATTTGTAGATAAACGATTATAATATTGTCATTGAAAAAAAATAATCTTTATTAGTGGTAAATGATTGTGCCAAACGTGCTGTGCCAGGATGCGCGCGTTATTAGACACTGAATTCAATAATGTACTCGTGTAAGATGAGGATCAAGGTCAGCTCCTCTATCACACAGTAGAATATCATCAGCAATTCATTACTTGGCCATTGAAGAAACACTTTAAAAAAACTTACCTTAAGAGATCAAGAATATTAAATTCAAACTTCAACCTACTGTAAAAATTGTTTTGTTTATTGCTTTTGAAAAAATGGACGTCAATTTGGAGATTTTCGAAAAAAATGCCAATTTTTTAAAAGTTCGACGGCTTTGAGAGGTCACTTAACTTTTTCCTAGTTTCTAGAAATTTTACAAATAAGCTTATATCATCAAACCTCATAAAATAAAAGGGTATGCAATATCAAAATGAAAAATTTTTTTCGGACCCATTACTTTTGAAACACCCTAGTATATATATATATATATATATATATATATATATATAAATGCATATATATCCTTAATGGAGTTTTTTTCATACTTAATCGCAAATCCGGACAGTTACAGAGGAAGTTATTGAAATTACGACTCATTGGTTTATCATCAGATATTCATTCAAAGATAAATTATTTCAATAAGTTCATACATTCTTTTATAAATTAGAAGATTTTTAACTCTGTGTAAATTGATGGAAAAAATGAGTTTGTTTTGAAATAATAGATATAGTAATTACTTTCATTTTAATTTAGAGATAAAAGTGAATATATGATCTCATAATAGGATACAATAGCAGTTGGGAAACTTCTATTTCAATCATATAAGATTAAAATGACGATTTACTAATATCTAATCATATTTTATTATTACAGCAATCATATTTCATGAAATAGATAGGGAAAACTGATTCAATACTATTTTAAGTAACTTAATTTTAAACAAAAATAACACGTATTTTTCAATAGACAACCAATTAGAAATAATTAAATAAAAAGTATGTTTATTTAGTATAAAAAATTTAACTACATTAAATAGGCCGAATTTTTCGTCTTCATTTGAACTTCATATTTTTGTAAATAGAGAAAACAGGTTCCAGTTATGTAATTGTATAACCGTTTTAGTAATGCATGCTGAAAAATATTTTTTCTAAATAGTTTCTTATCATATTTAATCAGAAATCCGAACAGCTAAGTCTGATACTGTGACTGCTATTTATTGATAAATTGTGAGACATCCATTCAAAGCTTTTTTTTTTTCTTCACTTCGCACATTTTGCGATAATTCAGATTTATATGACGGTGTTAAATTATGGCAAGGAATTCATCCATAGAGATAAGATTGCATTTATGATTTGGGTGCAGCATAAAATCACAATTTTCTTTTCTTTTTGTTCATATTATATTTAATTACGTTTTGCTGATTTGAAAACACATTTTAATTATTTTAAAGCTAACAAAAGTTAGTCGGGTGAATTCAGGAATTTCACACAAAAATAAATAATTTTGGAATAAGAAAGAAAATTTTAATACAATTAATCGAAATATTTAATTGAAGCCTACATTTTAAAATTGCACATTTTGTATTCAGAACGAAAGAGAAGCAGTTAAAAAATGAAATTACACTATTTTTGTTTTTGCATTTTTGTTTAAATTAAATTTTTGCCAGTTGAATATAAAAAAGTACAGTTGTATTAAACTTAGTGCTTAATTTATCGCTTACATATAAACTTAATACTTTTATTAATTGATAAATCTATCAATTTATTTCGTTATTTATTTGTAAAACATATGTTGGTTTTAATAAAATGTATTTAAAAAATCATGAATAAATCTTCGTCAAATTTTATCGCAAATTCTGTCAGTTAAGCCAGTTACTGAGGCTGCTATTCATTGATTAATGATCAGACTTTGATTCAAAACCATATTATTTATACTAGGTCACGCATTCTCGTAAAATCAGAAGATTTATATCTAGGTGTGAGATTGGGGAAAGACATTTATCTATAGAGATAATGGAGGATTTATAATTTGACATTAGAATAAAATACTACTGAGAAAATACTTTTATTGTATAATATTTAACGACTATTTATGAATTTGAAACGATTTTGATACATTTTGTGATCAGCCCATATATCTTTTGGCTGTTTATCGTTTTTATGAAAAAAAAAAAGATTTTAACTAAAATACAATAATTAAACAAGGAATTTTTTTTTCAATACACGCTAAAAAACTAATGTATTTTGTATTTGGAAATGAAAGATTAAAATAAATAATAATTATGAAAATATAGTGAAACGTATTTTTACATTAAACAAACAATCTTCGATTATATTTTTATCTTGAAAATAATAAGAATCAAATTAATAAGACAGTTAAAATTCCATCCTTTTACATGAAGTAAATTGAAAAATATATCATTTGAAATTTTATTCATACTATTGAATGCTAGAAATTTTGAAAATAATTATCCTCCACATTTAAGATTATATATTTTTTAATATATAAACAATTCAATTTATTTCATTATTGATTTATAAGTCATGCTCCTCTACTATAAATGCATGAAAAAAATATTTCTTTAGAATAATTATTTGACATATTTATTCATAAATTTAGACATTTCACATAGTTACATTAGTTGATAATCATGTTTTTAAATAATATAAAATTTCATGTTGTACGAATTTTTTATGAATTTTTTTAACACTTAATGAAAAATGATATAAAAAGGTCCTTAGATAGTTTCTCGTTATAATTTGCAATAATGATAGGTATGTATTCATGGATAATCAAGCATAAAAAAATTAACAAGTTAAATGTTTTAAACGATTTATAGTTTAGCGATTACATTAAACAAAGTGAAATGTTTGCTTATATTTGAGCTTAATATTTTTTATAATGAATAAATATCTCGCTGTATTTCGGTATTCATTTGCCAAATGTACACATATTTTAATTAATGCTTCTAAAAAATCATGACTAATTATTCGTCATATTTTAATCACAAAGAGCCAAAACTATAAGGTTGAAATTTTAAACTTTTAAGATGAACGTTGTTTGCCACCACAAACTCTGAAAAGTAATTCCGATATTCCAAGAGTGAAGGGTTGATTCTGTTTCGAAATTCAAATTTAAGTCATTCAGTTTAGAAAATTTAAACGAATCGATCACCAGTCCAAAAAGTCAAACATAAAATAAGAATCTACATTCATATCGAAAGTAAAATCTTCATAATGGATGTTAACCAAGAGCCATTCGTATTTCTGCAATACTTACATCACGAATTTCGATCCTAAGCTGCAGGGGTACCATTTCAACAGGGTCTTTTTCTCTACAGGGTTGGGGGTTTTTATAATTTAAGGGAAAGATTTCTAATATCCTCCGGGATTGCGCGAATCCCGCACAAAATAGAATAATCCTACATAATAAAAAATGCAGTGAGCATTTTTCTCTTTTGTTTTCTCTCACAAGCATATAATTCCTCCATGATTTTTCTTTTTTTCAAGGAAACCTGCGACTTTTTTCTTTTGCTGGATATCGGAAAATTAATTCATGTATTTCTTTTAACGATGGCGGAAAATATCGTGGATTTCGTAAAAGATATCAGAAACAAATAGCAATTTACTTCAATTGGTAGCTGAAAATAATCCCAAATTTCAGTCATCGATTGCGCAAAAAAATCGCGAATTTCTTCAAAGGATCGCGTATAAGATAGCAAAATTATAATGGGGGGAAAAAATCGTAAATTAAATGAAAGGAATTGCTCGGGTCAAATAAGTCGATTTTTCCATAGGTCGAGTTTCTTTATTTATTTTTCTTATAAGTACGTTTGTGATCATTTTAGCATTAATTTATAATTGTCGTTAAATTGAACAAAAATACTTAATAGTAAAGGCTATTAACGGGTCGATTAACTAGATTTTACCGAGGGTCTTTTTTTTATTTATTTTGAGGAGGATGGAGTTAAGTACATTTTCGCAATATTATAAAAGCATATTCAGTCTTGTTTAGATTAATTTATTTATAAACCTTACATTTAGTATTATTTATGCTATTTTTTTTTCTTTAATGCCCATTTTTATGTCTCATAATGCTCTTTTTCTACTCCTACGAGCACTTTTTCTTCTGATTTTCTACTTCTGCGTGCTCTTTTTTAGGTGCGTTCGTAATTATATAAATACGTAGCACCTATAGTCGTCGTTCAGTCCGTCTTTCTGTCCGTCCGTCTGTCTGTCCGTCCGTCTGTCCGTCCGTCTGTCTGTCCGTCCGCATATAACAGAGCAAAAACTACCCGACCGAATGATCTGAAATTTTTAATATATAATTGCTGCAAAATTTTGTCGAGCCATTTCCAATTTTATGAAAATCGGATGTATAGTTTAATTACAGGGACAGTCAAAAGTTTTTCTTTACATTACGGCCAATGGGAAAAATTATTGCAAGTGAATTTTAATGATGTTACAGACTTCCGAATGGTCTGAAAATTTTAATATATAATTGCTGCAAAATTTTGTCGAGCCATTTCCAATTTTATGAAAATCGGATGTATAGTTTAATTACAGGGACACCCAAAAGTTTTCCGTTACATTATGGCCAATGGGAAAAAATTATTGCAAATGCATTTTAATGATTTTACAGCCTTCCGAATGGTCTGAAATTTTAAATATATAATTGCCGCAAACTTTTGTCGAGCCATTTCAAATTTTATGAAAATCGAATGTATAGTTTAATTACAGGGACAGTCAAAATTTTCCGTTACATTACGGGGAATGGGGAAAATATTATTGTAAGTGCATTTTAATGATGTTACAGACTATGCACTTATGAAGCGCAAAAAAATATACATTCAGTACAATATGGGGTGCAAAAAATAATTATAAAACTAGTTATAGTACGAACGCACCTCATTTGCCACGTTTGACGAGCAATTTCCAACTTGTTTTCCTTCGTACCATTTTTTCCACCGCCGCGCCGTGCCATTTTCCCAACGCCATTCCAATTATTTCCCACCATACTGCATTCTCCCCCCCCCCCAAGAATAAACACAATCTTGCTACTTAATTGATATTTTTCATAGTTATTAAAAGACTTTTTTCTCGTTATTAGTCTGATATCTGAAATGATATATTAAATGTAAAAATAATATGGAATTTTCACTAAAGCTAAGAATAACTGTCATCTATTTTCTGTAATCTGAAAAACCCGGGTTATATTTCCTAGGCTTATTAATATCAAAAACGAAGATATTGCTTACATAATTTGCTGGAATTTATGCTACTATTACACTTGATTGGCAATTGTTTTCATACTAATTTTAGAATATTTGGGTATAGAAGCGAAATTTAGTTAATAAATGTCTGTGCGGTAGATTATATAGTATATTATTAATTATACTTGAACTGTAAATTTTACCTCCATAGTAAGGTTTCCTGCAAAATTAAGTTTAAAACTATTCCCTGAATATTTTTAAAAGAGTTTAAATTAGAAATATGCGTATAAAGAACATTTTGCCGTATAGTTAAAATTATGAAATACTGAAATTTTTAGAAACTGCATTTTAAAATTTGTGCATTATGTTCAAACTTCTGTGGAAAATAAATGTATTATATTAAATTTGATGATAAATTTCATTTGAAATAACTTCTGAAACAATAAATGAACAAATTTATAAAGTATGGAATTGATGGCAATTATTATATTTTTTATTCTATTTTGTGTTGAACAGATTTTACAGTTAAATCCTTATTTCCAGACTAAAGAAGAGAATATTATTAAATATTTTCTGAAATAAAACACTTGAGTTATACCGCAATACCTTTTACAAATTGCTATTTAAAAACACAATTTTTTTTTTGTTTGGCAATAGACTTTTAAACATTGTTTTTGGAACAATAATTTAAAGGTCTGACGTTTTATAAAGACAAAATGGTACAATACACAACAAAATTATAACAGAAGTAAAAAGTTTTTTCTAACCTTGAAAACTTAAAAAACTAATTTTATCTTGAAAACAAGAATATTACTTTTTCAACAAAACGTTATAGGTTTATTATTTGATATCGACAATAAAACGTAAACATAGATCTCAAACAAGTTAGTGTGCTTTTCAAAAATTTTATCGCCACGGAAAAAGCCATTTTAGACATAAAAGCGATGATCTTGCTGTTAGAGAAATGAAACCAAAGAAATATGAAATATTTTCCATGATTTCTAGAAAACATTTGACGAAACGTGAAACTAAATATGGAATTTAAAAATAAATTTCAGTGTAAAAAGTTTATATACTATTTTAAGTTATATTAATGGGCCATTAAATCCTCCCTGTTATAAAAATGCTTGAATCTAATAGATTTCAATCAAAATATTGTAATGGAATCACTTTATCACGTTACTTTTTGTATGGTGAGAAGACCCACTTTCAAAATTAAGAAATTTTATATCTGATTAAAACAAAGAGGGAAATTGTCTAAACAAGAAAATGTAATATTTTAGTTACATGAATTTTTTGCATAGCTAACTATGTGCAAAGCCAACAGAGTAAAAATGTGTCAAAATAGGGGCTTGCACCCGGGTCGTTGACATAGCTTACCAACGTTCTACCATCTGAACCACTCGGACGATTCTCAGCCTGTCATCTTCTCACTTTATGTTGGCAAGGCTGCATATTCGCAGCCCATAATGGAATAGCTTCATGAGCCACAATCTCCTTTGGCAAACACCAGATGAAAATAAATTCATCCGTCAAATGATATACATAGAGCTACAAACATTATATATGTATAATAAAATATATAAAGCAGTATTTGCATAAACTTTAAATAAATATACATAAAGCTTTAGTAAAGTAAGGGTAATAGAAACAACGAAGCTAATGTTAGTCGAAAGTACCTAGTAAGAAAAGACTGTGGGTATACAAATACAAGAACAATGCAGAATATAAACACAAAGAAAAATCGAACGTTTTTCTTCCTATATTTTATTGATTTGTTATTAAAGACAATAAAAATAAGTTTTTCATGTTTTCATTTTTATCTTCTTTTAAATTAATACACAGTCCTTCACTATTTATTATTAAACGACACTCGTGAACAAATTATTCGGTTTCTTTCTTTTCATAAATTTTGAACTAATACTTAATATAGATACATAAATTTGTAAGTCTATTTTTTGTTTCAATTTTCTACAATACGCGTACTAATATTTTTGAAAAAGGCCTGGCAAAAATATTTTGTTATAATAGATCAAATTACAGTATATCTCTGTAACTGGCATCGCAATATTTTAAAAATACGTTAAATATGTTTTACCAAAAAAAGTACATGTAAGAAAATATATACATTGTTTCAAGACTTATTTCTGCGCGCACCCAGTGGAACTTACTTCGGCTGTTTAGGGGTACTAGGCAAAGGCATTCTAGTTTTATTTTTTACTTAATTATTGCAGAATTTTATTCCCCGTTATTTAACTAAAGCTTTGTTAGTTAATACGCATATTTTTATTTTACCTTTTATGTATTTTTAAATCTTTTCTATTGAGCTCAAGTACCTAAGTCGTAACCCCCCCCCCCCTTTTTTTTTATTCTATGACTGCTGTCCATAGAATCGCACCCTGTTATCTACCTCACATGTCCAGTTTCCGGAGATGTGGGACATAGGTCCCGGGCTTCTCGGCATAAAGTCTTCGTTTCATCTTCAGATTTTTCATTATGCAGCCTAATTATCAAACCCCTATTTGAAGAAATCCCATACCTTCATTTTAAAATCAAACTTTCACAAGTGATCATTGGTGTTTTTGTTAAGACACTACTCTCGAGGCAATCGGGTTCCAGGTTCAATTCCAAAGTGAGGCAGATTGAAAAAGACAGAGGAGTTTGTTTGGTTTTTAATATCCGTTTAAAAAAAATAAATAAATAAATAAATCTTTCCTACAAAGGAAAAAAAGGTCGAAATTTTCCCCAACTGTCAGAAATTTTCTATCATGTAACAAAGAGAAAGAAGACGGCATTATTGAAATAATGGAAATATACTGGTAGCTCTGCTGCCAGTAATATTTACGTGATTTGAAAAAAGCATTTCTGAGAGTGTACATGACTACAATTTATCTCTTTTAAAAATAGTTGCGTTTACATTATGTAAACTTGGCGAGGTTCACGACTAAGGAATATTCATCTATTATACGTACACTTAGTAGGATGTGCAAACTAATGACTTTATTTCAAAATAGATAATTTTTACTCTATTTTATTTTAAGACATGGTTTTAGATAAAAACAAAAGCTTTATATAAACCAAAACCATCTTTATCATCATAAATAAGTTATTATGAAAAATGGTCTTGGTTTAAACTATAATTTCAAGATTTCTTAATTATTTTCTTTAGATATAATCATAATTTGATATACTAAACTTTAAATTTATAAAAGCGTATTTTTAAACAAATTAGACTGCGTTATTATAAATATTATTTTCTATTTTTAAATTTTGAAACATTTTCTTGTAGCAGTTTCACAGCTAGTTGACATTATTTAGCGTATAATTAATACCTTTGTTGTTTGTAAATCGTAATCGTTGCACCCATAAAGAATATTTTGCGATTTACCACACGTACCCGGCTAACTAAAAAGTATCTTCAAAAGAAATTTATTAAATTGTTATTAAATTCTAGAAATGTCAATATATTGTTCTATCACTAAAAACACACATGTGTGCATATTTTTTAACAATTTTAGCATATCTTAATTGTAAAAGCGAAAAAAAAGGTTGATTACGAAATTTCACTTTTAGGTACATCATTCACGTTAAGTTAAAAAAAGTGTAAAAAGAATTAAGATATTTCCGAAATAATCTTCCATATTTCGAAATTTCGTGGAACGTAATTTCGAGAAGTATGGTTTGATACCTGGAACAATACCGAAAACTTTTGATACAACTAATTTTGGACAGTAATGCATATTATTAAATCAAATATGTTACTATGTATATACTTTTATCTTCTTTCTTTTAAAATATCTTTGAAACATTAAAAAGATATTTTATATTGCATGGCTGTAATACCGAGTTAAAAAAATATATCCATTAATACTTCAACATAATTCCTTTTCTATTTTATCTTTCTTCAATTTCAAGATTTAAGTCAGTAATAATCTATTTCACTTAAAAAATAATCTTTTTTACAAAAGTGAAAAATCATAGATCCAACTAATAAGTCATACGTTTAACCTTCCGTCTACCAGACGGGTCCATTGGACCCGACATGTACATTCAAAATATTTATTCAAACCAGAAATTTCTTCAAAACAAACTAAATGTATAAATCAGACAATAATAAGTTAAATAAACAAATTAAATAGTTTTAAGTAAAAATTCTGGTGTAGAAAGTTTTTATAAAACTTGAGTAAAATTTCCGGTAGTTCTAGGGTTAAATTAATTACGTATCATATGTTAATTATACGATGCGAAATCACTAATATGTAATGAATATTCGTTACGCTTTCCAATTATAACTAGTATGTTGTGGCCATCACAAAACTTTCTTCTATATAAATTACGTCAATTAAATCGTTTAAATAGTACCAATTCATATCACAATATATCTGAATTTGAAGTTTGGTGAAAATTCGTGCATTAGTTTTTGTATGGAGGTATAGCGGAAATTCTGAAAAATGTAGTATAGCAGCGCCACCTGTTGAGCGATTTACACCAAAACATAAACAGAACTTTATATCAAGGTATACCTGAATCTGAAGTTTGATGAAAATTCATGCATTAGTTATTGAGATACAGCTGTGGCGGAAATTCTGAAAAATGCAGCATAGCAGCGCCACCTGTTGAGCGATTTGCACCAAAACATAAACAGCACTAATTCATATCATGGTATACCTGAATCTGAAGTTTGTTGAAAATCCAAGCATTAGTTCTTGAGATAGAGCTATTGCGGAAATTGCAAAAAATGCCCAATAGCAGCGCCACCTGTTGAGCGATTTACATCAAAATCTATAAAATGTCTATTCATATCAATGACTAACTGAATCTGAAGTTACATGAAAATCCGTGCATTAGTTCTTGAGATAGAGCCATTGCGGAAATCGTAAAAAATCCAGCATAGCAGCGCCACCTGTTGAGCGATTTACACCAACACGTAATCAGCATCAAGTCATATCAAGGATTAACTGACTCTGAAATTTCATGAAAATCCGTGCATTAGTTCTTGAGATAGAGCCATTTTGGAAATCGTAAAAAAGGCAGCATAGCAGCGCCACCTGTTGAACGATTTGCACCAAAATCTCTAAACTGTCTATGCATGTCAAGGACTAACTGAATCTGAAGTTTCATGAAAATCCGTGCATTTGTTCTTGAGATAGAGCCATTGCGGAAATCGTAAATAAGGCAGCATAGCAGCGCCACCTATTGAGCGATTTGCACCAAAAACTAGTCAGCATCAATTTGTATCAGGTACTAACTGAATATGAATTTTTGTTAAATTCCGTGCATTAGTTCTTGAGATAGAGCGCCCACAAAATTTGTGTCACATACAGACAGACAGACAGAGTCACAGAGTCACAGACAGACATTTTGTAAAAACATGTTTTTTGGAATCTCTGACTCCTAAAACGTGTAAATCCGTCGAAAACCGGAATTCGAAAATTTTCATGAATCCAATACTTTCTTCTTGTAAAGACAGAAGAAAGTAAAAATGTCATTAAATTTTATGTTCAAACTGTTTTTATTTTAATATTTTAGAAAAATAATTCATATTATTCAATAAAAAATATCATAATGCATATTACTACATATATAATTTTCAAAACATTAAAGATATAGTTTGTTTATGTTGTGCGACTTGCGTACAAGATTATAAATTAATACCGATTAAGATTTTAAGTGAAACTAATTTCTTTTCAATTTATTCTTTCCTCAATTCCAACAGTATCAATCCATTAAAAATCTATTTGACTTCGCGAATAATCTCTTTTACAAAAGTGAAATTTTTAGCTGCAATTAGTAAGTAATACGCTTTAAATTAATTGCATAATATATAGTAATTAACAGCTTGAAAATCATTAATGTATATCGAAAGAATCACGAAATATTTTGAAGTAATTATTTAGAAAAGTATATATAAATAAAAAAAAAATCCTTAATTAGTTATTGTATGCTGAATCCCCCCTTAATTTAATCTGCATTTTTAAACACGTAGTTTAAAAAGAAATATGATAATATGTTCAATTTATTCAATTAATATAAAGTTATTTAACAATTAGCTGTTACCTGAGTTCATGTTGATTTTGTCCCTTTTTTAGGAATTTATGTTGTCATTTTGTATGATTATGAAAAGTTTAAAAATAGAAATGATTTAATAAAGATAAAATGCAATTATTATGATAAATGTTACAGATCCATATTATAAAGCAAAAACATGCTCACGAGTACCGGCGGTGTCATAGCCAAGTGGGCAACAATGTAAGAAATTCATTTCCCTTGTATTAAAAAATTAATTACTTCTAAATATTATATTATTATATTACGAATCTGCCATCCATTTGTACCCGCTTGGAAGTCTTCAACTGGAATGCTGTTCAGAACGTGTGTTACGTTTTTCTGCAAATTCCCGAAATTATAATCGAGGTAATAAAAAAAAAGTCCGGTGGGGACATATCGGGTTGTAATATGGTTAGAGCAGTGTTGCGACGCTGTATTTTGCCATGAACTGAGTCACTATGAAGGACATATTGGAACAAGTTTGGCACAAATTCTCCGCGTTTGAACTTCTTAAATAAAGACTTGATGCGCAATCGATTATGTACGTTACAACGTCTCCGCTATCATTCGGATACTCATCTGATGATCAAAGGCCCAAAAGCAGTTTAATTTTAGCTACATTGTCTGAAGTTCGAGAACTTGATGGACGACCAGCGCATTGTTAGTCATCGACGTCCTCTCTCCCGTTTTGAAGGCTCTGTGCCACCTAAAGGCTTGTTTTTTGATCAAACAATCTTTACCGTAGGCTTCTTGTAAAATGGCATGCACGCATTTGCCGATTTGTTTTTTATGGCATATCACAGCTCGACACTCCCCTGCATTCTGAAAACATAACGTCCCTTTCAAACACGTGTCTGCTTCTCGAGTGATCCATTTGGAGCATAGATATTATATTTATTTCATCCAGAGCATAGGCATTATATTTATTCCATCGCACGTATCACCTGCAAACTACGCACCTTTGGCCTTCTGATTTGTTCGAAAAAATAAATCTCATTATTTCCTGGACAGACCCTGTACTATAAAAATTAGATAATTCAGATATAGAACACGCATTCTTATTTTCCATTTGTTGTTTCCAATATATATTACTTGAACTAATGCAAAAATGTGCAATTTGGTTTTATTAAGCATATATATTTTTATCTTAACACACTCAAAACTATATAATTATGATCCAAATTTATTAATTACAATTTTTAACTATGAAGAGATAGTTTTAGAGAAAAAATGAGAAATATATTAAAATAATTTGTATTCCAAAACAGCGTAAAACTATTGCTTACTTAATCTCAAATTCAAACAGTTTATAAGTTACATTTATAGAAAATGCTTTAATGTCGTGCATAGCAATCTTAGAGTAAAGGACTTAATACGAAAAAGAATCTTTTCTCGAAATAATTTCAATTTTGTTTCAAACATCAGAACGATACAAACTATGATAGAATATTTGATCTTATAGAATAATGTATGTTAGAACACAAATGTGCATTTTTAGTTAATAGAAAAATTTTGCTTTATTAGAGTAATGCATATATTTTGATGGAATTAGTTTAGACTAAATCATAATGTTTCAGTACATTATGTGATACGCTGGCATTATATTTGAGCAAATATTTCACTACTACATTAATAATATTACAAAAATCATATTTCCATGCTAATCTTCTACGTTTTCCGTCCTTTTTTATATAATTGATTGCTGGATTATACATTAGTAATAAAATTCCCCCTAAAAATCTATGAATGTTCTTATAGATTAAATTATAGACTTCGAATTATTTATATATTTCGTACGATTTAGTTATATTTTATTAATATTAACAGTGAATATGAGGATTTTGTAATGTGTACGATATCCATGTTAGTTTTGCAATTTAATGAAATTGTCAGCACTGCCTTAAATTTGTAACTATGTTGAAACAAAATTTTCTTAATAAATGTGATTATTGTAACTCATATTTTATATATTCGAACTACGCATTTATTTTCAGATGAAAAGTTTATTAATAATTTAAATAATATAATTCAAATTATTATACCAGTATTACAGATAATGCTATTTCGAAAACGAGCAATTTTCATTGTGGTTGAAATTTCACAGACTGAAAATTTTAGAAACAGATTTTAAAATAATCTTCCAACATTAGGATGAGCAATCAGCTGAAAATGATATTATATTTATTTTTTAAAGCACATAATTCTATGTACCTTTAAACAAATCGAAGCAATATATTAAGTAAAGTTGAACTTATGTCACTGTAAATATTTTTTATATTGTTTTCAAATAATTCTCATAATTTGTTGTTAAAAATGCATTCTAAAATTATTTTTGCTTGATTAGCATTAGATTTGCATATCCATTTGTCCAAAAATATATATATATTTAAAAAAATAAACATTATAGTTAACAATAATTATAAATAATATCTGGTATGTGATGCACCCAGAAACGCTTTAAATATCCAGGATTTCTGGTGAGCAAACAATCCTAGATAATTATCGTGGTTTTTTTTTCATCCTAAAGGTGTTGTTTATATCAAGGATTTTCTCAAAATAATCAGAAAAGAATATGTAGTTTGAAAGATTTCTAATACAAAAGCAGCAACGGGCCGGATGAGAATAACATTATAATTTCATCTTTGCGTTGTTGAATCATGGACTGTTTGAAGACTGCCGCTATAATGTGGGATTTATTTTTTTCTAAAACCTTAGCAATAATATGTACTTATGAGAAAAATCAAAAACTATTCTGGGGCATAAATTTCACCAGTATTGATTACAACGGAAATATTTTCATTGGAATACCAATATTGCTTACATTTAGTCTTAAATTACGAATATCATTAATGGAATACCACTATTACAGAAGTGAAGTGAAAAAGAACTTAACTAACAAAGTAACAAACTAAAACAATGTAACTAACAAATTACATGTTTTAAGATATACAATATGCAATTTTATAACTATATCTGAACTCCAAACTATATGAGTCTTTCATGGAAAATAGCTGATATGTTCACACTCAACATTCGGTTAAGTCTGTGCAACATTGTCGGACAGTGTTTTTTTATTTGGACTTATTTATATTCAATAAAAAATCATCATGTCATATATCTAATACTTCTACTTGGCGGCATCAGCCGGGTAATAAAGAAACTTTGTGCATTTAAAAAAGCTGTCAGAATGGTATCAAATAACTTTTCATAAAAAATAGAATATTGCTCCATTCATTTCTCCTCCAGTTGACATGCTCGGTTGCCCACTCCCTGCGGTCGCGACGATGCCTTGATGTTAATCTAACACATACCATCGGTCGGCGAGCATTCAGACCTACAGTATGGAGCCATGTTTCGGACAGTCTGATTTGAAATCGTGGTGCCTGTAGCTGAGCGAAGGTGTTGTTGGAGATGAGTAGCGTTCATGGTTTGGTGTCTCCGAACTGTTAACGCTAAATACCGATCTTCATTGGGCGTTGTTGCCCGTCTACGACCTTGCCCTGGTCTTCGGCCTGCACATCCACTCTCCAAAAAACGGTTCCAGATCCTGGAAATGACACTTTGTGACACTCCAGTGGCTTGCGCTACTTCGGCTTGAGTTGTGCCCCCTTCTAACCTACCAACAATTCTCAAAGCTTCTGAATCTGTCAAATGACTTCGCTTAGACATCGTACTCATCGAAACAAAGCAATCACTGAATGCCGATCATCCTTGTCTTCATTCTCTTTTATCCAGTTGAAAGTCAAATTTCATTCGCTGCCGCTGAAGCGACGTTTTTGACGTCGAACTCAAAATTTGCATACTCCACAGTTTGAAAACCAGAAAAATTTGCATTTGTGATTCTCTTCTTCTATTTTCGGCAAAAAAAAATTTCGTTTATATCTTTATTTTATATAAAACTTCAAATATCCTTTAATTGTTTTGAGCAGTGTATATGGGTTTTAATGTGAGTACTGTATTACTTACTCTAAACTGATACTCTTCAAATTGTGACTGTGTATAAAAAAGTTTAATACTTCATCAAGCATACAGCTTAATATTCCAAATAACATTGTAGAACTCGCACAAGCTTCCCTGAGCCTTGCTTTAAAAATCACCAACCGATTCCATTGCTGAATATCTATAGGACAACCATATCTCGCTCTGCAATTTTGAGTTCACGTTTTACGAGTCTCGCTTGAGATATCACGTTCATTTAACCACCGAGGCTTATATTTTATTCCCACATTTTCGGTTATCCTGTCGTTTCTGTCGACCTCGTCAGTTACTTTTGATAAAAATTTAGACACATAAATTTAGACAAATAGTCAGATAAACATAAAACAAAAACATATCACGTTATGCAGATGCGTTACCCCACGGCTTCATATATTCTGCAGCAGATGATGTCTTGTTGGGACCATCATGGTCTCCAATATTCTCTACATCATAATAATCGCGTGACTTTACTTTAGTGCTTTTATATGACCCATTGAAATTTGTCCTTTAACTTCAGACCTGTGCCGTAATGCGTTCTTTGGATTGCCACGTGATCATTTCATTTATATCTGTTAGGTTCTTTCCTCTTCTCGTTAAATTGTTTTCTATTTTCTTCTTGTATATTCAAGATATGTTTTCTGTAATTTCTATCTGCATATTGGTCTCGATCTTTAGAAGCTGTATACCTATTTTTTCTTGAATTATAAGAATTGGAATAGGAATCTCTTCAGCTATAAGCTCCTTTAAATCCATGATGATAATTATTTGTACTGTCATTATCATAATTATAATTATTTCGACCGTGATAGTAGCCTCTATTTTTATACCTAGGAGAAAAATTTGGATTATACTTTTCTTTTGAAGCAGGTGAAGCACTTTCAAGCGTTTCAAATGCATCATTATGTTCAACTATATCCGATGAACTATTCACAAAGCCTTCACTTCCTGTCATATCTTGAGGTATCAAAGAATCTTTAGTCTCAAAATTTTGAGGAATCTCTAATTCATCTTGGTAAGAATTCTCTGAACTATATTTCCCATATCTATTTTTGTTGTAATTTCCATGGTTAAATGACTGTTTAACATTTTGTTTGGCCATATCTATTAAAAAGCAGAAAAACCAACGTTCAAAATGCACAAATAATATATGAAAAGCAGCAAACAGCTGTTTCGAATCTACTAGCGAGATTCTTCTTCCGTGCAAGATAGGGAAAAAGGAACAGCGTTCTATAAAAAGCAAGGCTGAGCCTATTATTGCCTCTGTTATCAATTGGTCTATTAAAATTTCTGTTCTTTTCCCTATAATCGAAATTCCTACGGCAATCTTTTACATAGTCTTTTCTATCATGTACAGGACTATCAATCTCATCAGATAAAATTATGCCTATCCGTGATCCTGTGTCTTTTGATTTATTTTGTTTGTATTACTTTACTAATTTATTTATTTATTTTCTTATTTTAAAACTTCTCACGTGATTAAAATCAATTTCATCATCATCTATGACGCTCGCTAAATTAATCAAGAAATTATCTCGTGCATTATTATCATTTGCAACTATAATATTTTCATCACGTGAATTATCCAATGACGACGCTTTCATTTCAATATTACTTCTCGCAGCATAATTCAATTTTATAATAGAATTCTTCAGAACTTCAACATTTCTGCGGTTGCCAACGATTTTAAGCCCGTTTTCGTCTATCGCCAAATTTAATTTACTAATTACATCATGTCCCAATAACATATCCTATACAAGAGATTTTAATACATACAAATTTTCTGCGATTAGAAAACCATCAATACTAAATTCATATGGAAAGTATCCTTTAGAGTAAAACAACAACTTTATCTATGGCTGACAAATAGATATTATTTGAACATAATTTTGGTGATCCTGTCTTTGTATAATATTCATAACTCACCAAACTGATATCGCTTCCAGTATCAATTAAGACATGTGCCTTTTCCCCGTTAATATCAATATCTATCATGCGATCCAGCTTGGCGCTGTTTGTTCCATTGATTACTGCGCAATTCACGTCTTTGTGATTGGATAATCGCGGGTTTTGGCTCCGATGATTTTGGCTGCTATTATTTATAAATTGTTGTTTTCTTAAAGTATCATAACTTTGAGCTGGTATCCATGTTTTTGAATTATTATTTTCACTGATTTTCGACTTCCTATTTTCAAATTGGTGTGAATTTCTATTCATGGTTTTAACATTACGTCTTGCTGGTTCATAATCATTTAATTTATTTACCAATACCTCAGCGTTTTTAATTTTTGGACGATCATCACTAAAATGGTCCTTCATTTCTAACGGTAATCTTCGCTTGATTTGATCTACTACTATTAATTCTTTAAAGGCTTCAAAATTAGATGCATCAAGATCGCCAAATTCATTTTTCCAAATAATTTCTTAACTCAAATGCTAGATCGCGCCAAGTGGCTGAATATTCTTTCTTATGCGACATTAATTTTTGCCTAAACTCTTCTGGCGTCAGTTGGAATCTTTTAAGAAGCCGGTTTTTTACGCAATTGTAGTCATTTGGTAATGTCTCTGGTTCTCTAGCTATAACATTAGCAATTTATAATGGGATTAAACTTAATAAATGCATTACCTGATTTTCTTTTACTATATTCATCATAGAAATTTGTCTCTCAAATAAAGCTAAATAGGTACTAATATCACCCCCTTCCCGTCAAAATTTGACCTTAATTTGAACAAATCTGGTTGATTACCTGAACTAGTTAGTGCTGAACCGTCACTTATACATGTCATATTGCCTTGAAGCTCAATTTTTCTTAATTCGTATTCCATTTGTAATTTCTTTTCATCTAATCTTCTTTCTGCTTCTTGCCTTCTTTCTTCCTTTTCTGCTTCTAGCCTTCTTTTTTCTGCTTCTACCTGTTTCATTTCTTCTCTCTCAGCAGCAATGACTTCAAGCCGAAAATGTTCTTCATAAGCACTTGATTCAGTCACCAACTTTATCAAGCCGATAATTCTTGAACTCTGAGGCGCAACTATACCTAGGTCATCATACAATGTAAACAAATCAGTTTTTCTACACTGTTAAAAATTTGCAGCATTCTGGCTAATCATTTGACCGTTTTTTCTGAAAATAGTTACACAACCGTAATTTTAACACTATTCTGACCATATTATTGGCCATTTTATGGTCAAAATATAGTTAAATTATGGTTATGAAACCGTTTTTCCAAAAAACGGTCGAATGACCTGCCAGAATGCTGCAAAATTTTTAACAGTGTAGCTTTATTCAGGATGGACATTATTCAATTTGTTGACAGTTTAACAGAACAAAATATACACTATCTCGTAGGCTTGATTACGGATGATCTCTAATCATTATAAATCAGACAAAGAGTTCATTTTTTCGTATTATAAATTTCAGTTCAGAAAAATATTTTTCTTTTTTGATTCAAGTACAAAATAGCTTCGTTATTCAAATTCAAATGATCCAAATCGAATCCAAATAGCTCAAATCTCCGCCCGAGCCCCCAAAACTGTCGGTTTTAATGTGAGTACTGTATTGCTTACTCAAAACTGATACTCTCCAAACTGTGAATATGTATAAAAAGGTTTAATACATCATCAAACATACAGCTTAATATTCCAAACAACATTGTAGATCTCGCACAAGCTTCCCTGAGCCTTACGTTAAAAAATCACCAACCGACTGCAATTTTGAGTTCACGTTTTACGAGTCTCGCTTGAGATATCACGTTCATTTAACCATTGAGTTTTGTATTTTATTCCAATATATATATTTATATATATATGCATTATATATAATAATTAAAAGGCAATTAAAGACAAGTGAACAGATAAAAATAATCTATGGTAGATATCAAGCAAAATATACTTTTTCTTGATAAACAGACTACCATTAAAGGTGCTAAAATAAACAGGGGTTATAAAACTAAAATTATTTCTTTAAGTTATTGGTTCTTCGATATATTACAGGAGGTTAATAGTTTCACTTTTAGTCTTAATGCAGACACTATTTGACGAAATAACATATCTTTACTGTGAATTATCCTTATGAAGGTCCTCTGAGTAATCCATAAGATATTAGTTGTTTCTCAAATTTACATTTTCAATTTTACGTTTTTAATTTGTGTAATGCATTTTTGTTTGGTATTTACACATATTCAATCAATGCATGTGTGCATCAATTACACATGTGATATCAATTGAAGAAAATTGTATGAAATTTAATAGATGCATGATCACATGAAGTGTTTATGCAATGAAGTTGTAAACTAAATTCTATACAGTTTTCGATAAGTTACTTTGAAATATAACCTCATATGGTATTATCGTGTAAGAAAAGTTTAAATATTTTTTTATGACCTTTGATATTTGACATATTTTCAGCCTTTTTAAAACTTTCCAAGATTTAAAAAAAAGTTTTCAACTACATTTGAATTGTCTGTCCGCTACTCTATCCGCTCTCTAATTCTTGTAAAAATACTCGAATTGACAAGTAACTTTTGTAAGTTATTATTTACTATACAGTGTGTCGACGTATAACCTGACCGACCTTTATTTTCGCAACCGTTGGTCCCAGACGCATACTTTCAACTACAAAAGTTGTCAAAATTAGGTTCAGAGTTAAGATAAAAATGTTTGAATCGAAAAAAAAAATAGTGAAGAATTACAGAATCTAAATTTTTATACAGACCCTAGGTCTCTATACTTATAATTAGGGACGTTTTGTCTATTCAAATTATTCAATAAACGATCAAATCAGTGTATATTTTAGCGCTGAATCCGAAAATGACCTTCATTTTAAACCATCACTTCAGGATTTTTCTCAAATTGAAAATTTCAAAATTAAAAATTATTCAGAAACTTTCAAATATAAACGAATCTTCCAACACTATATAGTAAATTCGCCAATTGTAAGGTAGCTGATTATGGAAGATTCATCCAATATCTCTTTAAAACATTTCTAAAAGAAGGGAAGATATGAAAAAAAAAAAAAGAAAGAAATGACGAACGGAATGAAATATCGAAAAGTGATTCCAGAAAGTAATTTTTATTGCAAAATGTCTTTTTTCGTGATAGAAATAACGCATAATTGCTTGCATTATCTTAAGAATAATCTTTACTACCTAACATTGCAAACATTGAACGTTTGTATAAGGGAAATTGGCGATATGTTTTTTATTAAAATAAGAGTGGACAATATTAGCTAATCTGGCTTCGAAGTTATAAAAGTCACAAATTTGGGGAAAACAAACCGACATGCTTTCGCAGTAAAGTATGATGATAATTTTTTTAAATGTCTAAAATTAAATTATGTTACAATATGTATGTGCGTGTGTGAGAGACATTTATATTAAAATTAAAATATTTGACTCCATTTTTAAAATATTAATTGCTATTTATATATTGTACATTTGAATTTTAAAAAATACTCAAAAAATGCTTTCGTACACTTGCAAAATCACCTTTATTGTAAACATCGCTTGAACCCAATGCACGTTTACGTCTTTTTGGCTTAAAATCAAATTGTTTGGTGACAAAAGTGAACTCAAAAATCACAAATAAACATATAACATGTAAATCATAAGTACCATCATTTTTACAATTGCATCTTCTAGTTTCGTCTGTGAGTCACATGATGGAAGAGTATGAAATAAAAAAGAACAAATCAAAAACAAAATTGTTACCACAAGGAAGGTCACCTTAAAGAGCATACTCAAATTATTTTG
Organism: Maratus speciosus; assembly: GCA_963932465.1. Classification (NCBI taxonomy): domain Eukaryota; kingdom Metazoa; phylum Arthropoda; class Arachnida; order Araneae; family Salticidae; genus Maratus; species Maratus speciosus. Next base: position 402,852,793 of record OZ010794.1, on the reverse strand, counting down.
AAAAGAAAAATGCTTTTAAGACTACTCATGTATGTAGTAAAACATCAGTCAAATTTGGCGGCGGAATCTCAGTAAAAATCTGAAGAAAAAAAAAATATATATTCGAGTATTTTGCGCAAAAAAAGATGAACGTTTCACGCTATTTGGCTAGCCAACACATTTCCATCGCAAATGCAAGATATTTAAATGCATTTGAAAATTGCTTGTTAAATAAGTGTTTAAATGCCTAAAACTCAATTAATTTAAACTTAAATGAAGGATTAGCGTATTATTTTTTATCTTTAAGTGTATATAATATAAAAAATAGCGTGTTGCAGTAGTTATTTAATTTTACATGCCTTCACCGGCTGGAAATGTTTTAAGGGTACTATTTTATTATTCATTCAACCACTTTCGCCAAATTATATAAATTGCCAAACAACTCGTCAAATTATACAAATTGACAAAATTTTCATTTTAAACAACGAAAGAATAAATAAATTTTTAAACATTAATAAAATTACAATCAGAAGTAAAATTAAAGATCACTTGATGACGCAACAAACACGTGTACCGTGTTTGATATCAAGTGAATGTAAAATTTACGATCATCTATTATTGGCATTTAATCTTATAGTTTGGCGATAGTTATTTTGTCGACGGGATAATCAAGTAGTATCGTTTTAAGTTTGTTTTAAAAGTAGCTGGCTAATTATAAATGCTACCATTAAACATTTTACATTAAATACTTGTTTCCATGGCGACAATAACCTTCATTTCTTGTTTCTGATACTAACAATATCGAAGTCAAACTGCCAATGTTCCGAATCGGACATTAATTTTGAATTTGGAAAAAATGTAATAAACTGAAATTTTGTTTTAAACCGTATAATTACGATTATAAAATTTTAATATATACACATATAAAGGTATATGACAAAACTGTAGTAATAAAAATGTATTTATTTAAGTTAAATTTAATCTAACTATCTTCGTATGAAGAGTAGAAAAAGGTTTTACTTAAAAATTATTTATGATAAAAAAAGTATCATTCAACATTTTATTGTGCCGCCAACCAGCATTAAATCGCCAAAAAATTAAATTTTCATTATTGAAGTGAAAACTTCTTTAGACGCGTTGAGCTTTTTTTGAGATGGGGAAAAACCACTGATTTCCAGACACTGTAACGTAACCGACATGCTAGCATTTTGACTCATAGATACTAGCGCGCCAAGCGGTGAATGACAGGAACTTTTCCCTGTTCAGCTCAATCCGCAAAAGAAGAAGGAAGCTAAAACTCACTTTTTCTCCCGGCGTATTGCTAAAACAAATTATTATTTTGTTTTTCGTCAGGTAAAATGAATTATGCCGTATTCGAGACCTATCTATTTCGTGTAACTAAAAACCGATAACGCTGTATTTTATCGTGTTGATGGTCTGGTCAATGACCAACAGTATTGGCGGGAATTTCGATTACGGAAGATAAAATACGGGGCACAGATGTCAGATACGCACTTGGGTACCTAATTGACAGCAAAATGGCGTTACTTTATTTTACAAGGTAACCTGGCTACTGTTGCTTTTTTATTAATAAATTGTTCATTTACTTTTATTTTATTTTTTTAAATTGTACAATTGTTTTGTTCTATAGTTATTAACCCGAGAGTAGTCGCGACATTTTTTAGAACGTTAGTAGTCGCGTTCGGTCCATTTGCCGCCATTACCAGCAGGCCGGAAACGAAGGGAAAACTTGCCGGTGTTATCAGATGATCGAAAACGGATAACGTAGGGTGAAAATATTGACTGAACTTTAAATCTTATTATTCTTTTAGCAACGATTTTTTTTAATAATACAGTTAATTATTCTTATATTTATTGTACGGAACCCTCTGAGCGCGTGTAATACTCGCACTTGACCTTATTTTTAATTAAGATAGATTTTTTAAACAGTTTTCTAATTCTAGAGAGATTAGAATATGAACAAGTCAATGTTTAAAAAAAGTTCCAATAGATATTGGCATTCAAGTAAATAAGTCTGACCTTCCTTTTACTAATAAAATAAAAAGATAACAGCAATTATTCATTTTACAACCTTTTACAGCAAATTATTTATTTCGCTTAAGTATATATTCAGTTGGCATCTAGATAAATGTTTTTAATAACTCTTTCTTCATTTTGCATAAATACTTAAAAGTAAATAGTAAATGATTTGATTGAATTTCTGATGTTACTATGAATCAATAATTAGTAGTAAAACATTTACGAATATGAATCTAAATTCGTGATAGGTTTTTTTTTTTTTTTTTTTTTTTTGGAAGGACAGGATCAGAGTCAGGTAGATTTTTATGATACTCCGGCACTCTATATCCATTTAATAAAATAAAATTAATAAATTTAGCATCAATATATTACACTGACATTAAATTTAACAATTAAACTGAAAATAAAAATGGAACCTATGACATGCAACAGTAAATCAAATACAATACCACTAATTCACCAGCATATTATATATATATCTATATAATAAAGAAAAAGGTAAAAAATACTTAATTTCGAAATTATAAATGTAAATGTTGTAACTACGTTTTATTTATTTATTTTGTGGGGTGTCTATGTGTGTATGAGGGGGGAGAGGAGGAGGGGGGCTCTCGAGATTTTATGATTAAATTCATTTTTCAAATGAAAATGCACGATTTGTAGTTTTTCTACTTATTTCAGGGTGGGAGCAGCGCCCCTGGATAAAAACTCTGGATACGAACTTCGCTTACATAAAAGTAAATAATAAGTTATTGAAATTATATATTTAATTTAAATACATTTGCAATTGTAGATTTAAATCCTATGATGGATAAATTATTTTAATTAATGGAATCCCTGAAAGGTTCATCTTAATAGGGATGTATTTTACAGCAACTATTTAATTAAAATAAATATTCAATTGTACATTTCATAATAAGGTATTATTGTTATAATTTATTGTTTTATAATAATATTCATTAAAATAATAAAAACAATAAGAAATTTTTCTCCGAAATTATAAATATGCACCAATAATTTTATTTAAATGAATTTTCTCTCGTATTCTGAAAAACATTATTCTGAAAAATATTTTTAACAATTGATGAAGGACAACAAATTTAAATTTGTTAGATACCGTCCCCAAGACTCTATTGGATTTCAATAATAATTAAAAAAAAACGTTTTCTGCGTCATTGTTAAAAAAAAAAAAAAATGTGTTTTTACTTACAGTATGAAAATTTAAAAATAGATAAATTTTAGAAAAATACTTAAAATATTTTTTTAAATCATAGTATAAATATTCACTGAATTATCCGAAACAGATTTTTATTTGCGTAATTTCTAACCTACATTATAAAATTCTCATTATTGTGCAAATAAATTATATGTATGTTCTTCGCAGATATACATACTACATTTCTCAGAAAACTGTTTTATCTTTCGAGTTTGTTTTATTGTGAAAAACGATACTGTTCAGATTTTGGAGATACGGCAATTTTTTTACTGATTCCCACAAAATTCTCTTCTCTTTTTTTTTTGTTTGGCTGTGTTATTGTCTGTTTTTTTTTCATTTATATGTTCCGGTAATAAATGGAAATCAACTTCTTTCAAATAATGATGATGAATTTCCCTTTTTTTCCATATTTAAACGATTATCAATTTGAGAATTTATTCCCGCAATGTTTGACAATGAAAAAAAAATGTAAGTGACCATCAATCAGTTTTTTGTGCGAAATGACTTCACAACTAATATAATAAAACAATTTTAAGTAACATTCTAAAAGTAAAAAAAGTACTCTATGAACGGGTAAAATAGCAGAAAGAAGAAAGGCGAAATAACAACAGACAGATAGTCCGTACTTCGAAGAAACTTTCACTCGCAGATTTCGCGGAAATGGGAAAGGATGAACACGAGGGGCAAACATTCAACTAACACAAGTGGTCGCAACGCGGTCATTTAGACCGATTGAAACTTAAGAATGCGATAAAATGCTAAGAAATACCAGGAATGACTTGCAATTTTACTACACAAGAGTGTGAACACTCAAGGTCAGCTACACGGAATTTGGCTATCTTAACATTAACAGGAAATGGGTTACAGGAAGATAACGAATTTCGGGCGGGGAAAAGACCAACGTGCGACTATTAACGGGATAATGAAATTACCGTTTATTTATTGTTGTTTACTTTTTAAAACAATAGAAAATAATTTAAAAACATATATTGTAACTGCTATTAGAAAACGGGCTTTCGCCAAATTGACGTTAAAAAATCGCGCCAAACCTGGTTCGTATATCACATCTGTGCCAAATTCTCGGTTTTTTTATTTTTCGACTTTTTATCCAAATTTTCCGGATTTTTTTAAATTTTCCATTTTATTGGTTTTCACTTCTATTGGCGCTCCCGGAGTGCCACTCTTTGTTTTTTTTTACAAAGGCTAAATCGAGGTTCTGCGGATTTTTTTTTTTTTTTTATATATAAACATATTATATGTCACGAGAAGAATCTTCTATATATTCTCATGAGAAGATATTTTTTCAAATATTTCTGAGCATGCACTTATCGAAACTTCCTTGATATCATCCTATCAATTTTTTCGATACATTTTTCTTAACCTGACGTAAAAGATAAAGAGCCAAATCTTATTTCAATTGCAATATTTTAACTGTGTAATTTTTTAAGCATTACGAACATTCCCTTTCATGTTTAAATTAAATATTTTCGTTTTTTAATATTATCACTCATTAAAACGTATTTTTTTCCTTCTTTTTTTTAAATTAAAATTAGTAACAGTTTTTTTTCTTTTATGTTTCGAGGTGTAATAGCTGTTTCAATTTTTTTTATCAACGATAAATTTCGCCAAGAAATAAAATGGTAAACCTTATCGTCTAAAATAACAGAACTTTCCGTCATAATTCTATAACTAATCTAGGTAGAATGATGTGTTATAGCTTAAAACCTTCCCTGAAATGATACCTACCTAACGGTATAAATTACGTAAAAATCCATGCAGTAGAACTCTAAATCTAGGCGTTCGGAACGAAATTTCCGTTTGGATTTTATATATATATAATAGATGTATAAGGTCATTGTGCCTAAATGAGACTCGATTCTCCATAGTTTTGTCGCATTTAGGGTATATTTGGCATTTCGTTAAATAAATATGTATTTTATGAAGCTGAAATTTAATGTACACTGTGCCTTTAGTTCAAAACTAAGTTCCTTCGTAAAAATTGAATCGTATTTTTTTACTTTAAGCCAACAATATACCATTGTCGTATTTAGGTCTCTTTTGTCGCATTTACGGTAGTTAAATTCTAAATGAGACGTCCAATGTCCTAAATGTGACAATACGTTTTATACATGTCCGTTCATCTTGAAACATTCATTTATTTGCTATACATATTTTAATTACGTAATAAAGAATTAAAATACTTATAATTGAAAATTGTAAAAGCTTATTATTGAACAATTAAATAAACTAATAATTAAAAAATATGTTATAACTGTACATAATCATGAATACATTATATTTAAATAATAAATGCTTCAAAATCCATATTTAACAGACTTTTAACTTTGACCATCGATAAAACAAGAACTAAATAATGAATGACTGATACAACAAATTTTGGCAAATCTTTTCCTTTTCAGTTTGCTTTTAGCTCATTTTTGATTTTCACTTTCCGTGTAGGCCTCAATATTTCTTTTTGATTTCTAAATGGTATGGATCTATATAGACTAAGGTTTTGGTTGTTGCAGCTTTACTTCCAGGTTTTTTTAGTAACGGATTTCAGGTTTCTAACGAATTTTGTTTTTGAAATGCTATTTTTGTTTTGTTTTTACGCTTTAATTATTCTCTCTTTTTCATTTTTTGACGCTGCTTTTGTTTTTTCAGTATCCTAATATTTTTCTCCATATACGCTACGGCTCTTAAACTTGCAGCAAAGGTTGACTCTACAGCTTTTCGTAGAATTTTAAATTATTTCCGGAACTGTATCTAACAATCGGTTTCCAAACGCAGAAGATGGATTACCTTCTGCAATGTACGAAAATACAGTAACTTTACATGGAAATAAATACCCTTTGCGTTCCGACGGTGTCATTTCAAACGAACGTTTGGCAATGACAACACAACTACGCAGACATTTTTAGTACACAACAGCAAACTACTGCTCTGTAAGATACGTTAACATTCAAGCAACACACCAGAAAATGGCATGTGTAAACCTGAGCAGGTAAATTTATATTTCAACGTTGCTCTTAGTGGAAACTTGTGGCGATAAAGTTAAAGATTAAGTCTATAAAGCCTTGGCGCCTTCCTGATATTTCAACGAGTCGCTTGAGTTCGTGAAAATTATATAATTACAGAGATCCTTGATAAACCGTGTAAAATTCACATTGTAAAGAATTTCCTTTATGAAAAAGGTGTTAATTTAGTGTTAAGCATTTCCTTGCGAAATTACTTCATAAAAAAATTAACTATATGACTGGTAACGTAAAAGAACACCTAACAACCTCTTCAGATGTACAAAGTTTACAATACAAATGCATGAATCTATTGATTTTACTGGATTGACAGTTTTGTTAGTATTTTTCAGTTACATATAGTAATATCCCTTATAGACTAGGACAGTTAAAAGTCTTAACTTACTTTTTTGAAAGGGCACCGGGAACTAGGCTTGACTTCTCCCTTACTACGGTGTTTGAGAATATTAACTTCATTAAAATTAATTGCCTTACTAACGCTAGTCTGAAAGCGGTTTCACAAAGCTATCAGGACAATATTGCTTGTAGATCACTACAAATCAACACACTAAGGGATGAAATGTTTTTGAATGAATACATAGGAAAACACATATGAACATGAATACACTGATGATGCGAAAGCAATGACGGGTCACAACGCTGGAGCCATTGCAAAAATTAAAGAGATAGCAAAACACTATAGCCCCATCTATTGTTTTCTTAATAGATACACGCTATCCTCGACAATGTGTCTTCTGAACTTATAATATGATTGAATGTGTCATTAAAATAATAAACTATATAAAATTATGAACTCTTAATAGCAAACTTTTTAAACTTATGTGTGAAGTTTTTGAAAGCCATCATCTTCCCCTCCTACTACATACCGAATTAAGATGATCATCTCTAGGAAGAGCGTTTACACGATTGTTGGAACTGCAGAAGTGATATTAGAAGAACCATACCTCTAAACTGGAAAAACTTTTAAGTAATGAAGATTGTGAATGCTAATTTCATATTTGGCCGATATTTGTAGCAAAATGAAATAAATGTATTTATCATTGCAATGATAATCTGTCACAATTCCCGATGCATTTACCAAATGTGTCTCCTTTAAAATGGAATGTACATCGGTCGGATTCAGAAGGTGACGGTAGTCAGACTATGGATTACGCCACTTTTGTTAAAAAAGAATTCATACAACGCCAGATTTAAAAAAAAATACACTTAAATATTCAGGGCACTTCTTCGAAAAACTCGTTTTAACACCATTTTTTAACAGCTGAATGGAAAAGGCTTCGGACGATTTCAAATGAATGTGTTCTGAATGTGTTCAGCTTTATCAAAAAAAAAAAAAAAAAAAAAAAAAAAAAAAAAAAAAAAAACGGTTATTTGGTGGTACCAAATGAAAATATTTCTTTTTGAACCAAAAATTGTTAATAGAATAAATAAAATATAAATAAAGCAGAAATAAGTTAAACAGATTTAAATAAAAAGTCTAGTCTGAAATATTTTTATAAAACTTGAGTAAAATTCCTGGTATATTTAGTGTTAATGATCTTACTTTAAAACCAAAACCTATCAGGTTTTTTTATTTTATTTGTCAGATGAATTTAAAACTTTGTCTAAGAAAGCAGAATTAGTTTTGATTCCTTTCTCAACGACATAGGACTGTGAAGCAAAATTTTAGTCTAACGCAGCCACCAAAACGTAACACAGAAGTCTTTTAACTCATTAAAGCCGGTTGGCAAGAAAACTTGCCAGGTAAAGCGGACAAACATTTTAAATTTGAATATCAGTATTTTAGTTTGGAAATTTTCATATTATTTAATCTCAGGTTTTGAGCGATTAAATAAATCCAAATTACAAACTGGCACTAAGTGGTGTCGAAGAATTAAAAGAAGTGTAAAGGAGGCTCGTCGTTAATGGGTTAAATGCAAAAGCAAACATTCGCCTGGAATTAGTATCAACTAAACCCGAATTCAGATATTTGTGCAAAACAACCCAATCACATTTAACGTTTATTCGTTTTTGTTCTTCACTCTAATAATGCAAGATTTATTTTAAGGCAAATGTTACGATTTCTTGAGTTTTGAAGATATTTTAAATATGTAATCTTTTGACAATTCTATCTCTATTGATGGTAATTGAAAATAAATTTAGTATTACGGTAAATGTTTTAAAGTATAATTTTATTTCTGGACAATGCACAATTGTTTATATTACTATCCATTCCCTCTTCCTTTTCTTGGTAGCAATGCAACTAAAAAACATTATCTTGTAACATAGGTACAGTAGGCTTCAGGGGCTCCGTCATAGAAATTCATTCTAAAAAGGTCTCCGCGCGTCAAAAAGTTTGGGAACCACAGGTTTAAATAAGTAGTTAAGAATGAATGAAATGCATAGCACTTAACTCTTTTCTACGAAACACGATACAGTGTTTTTTCTTCCTCTAAAAATTACATTGCTTAAAATATAACATAAAGGGTAAAACAAAGTACCTAAACTAAGGCAAGATATCTTTGAAAGAAACCATAGAATGAACAAATATATATATTTCAAGGAATGTAATGAATCTTTATAAAAATAATTCTTAACGAATATATATTTTTTTTCTTCTAAAATTAACTCTTTCATCTTTTATCAAAGTATTATATCTTGCGTCTAGTTTTACACTAAAATATAATGAGGAATTTTTTTTAGCGCAGATATCTGAAATAACTCAAATGAAATGACACTGTTACAGAACGGAGGAAACACAATTTTTTCTTTTTCAGTGAAAGATGAAAATGTACGCACATTTGCGAAATTAAAAACTTGAACTGAATTCATAAAAAGCATATTTCTCTAAACAAAATCATTCTAAAAATGTGAAACTCTAACATTTCATATTCCAATAAATATTGACACACACACCGAAAAAAAAGCAGACATAAAATTGTATTTTTATGTAAAATAATCTAAACATTTCTTTCATACGAAAGTTTTGAAAGTAAAAAAATATACATGAAAGCTAAAAATATAATTATATATAAGTTATTTGTGATTGAAAGGAGGCATGGAAGAAAATAAAAACACATAGGACTGTGGCAAAGCTGATTTGGAAGCTTCATTCAGAATTATTAAATTTATATTCCCCTTCACACAAAACTAAAATGAGATAAATTAAATGCAGAGCACAGAATCCCCTTTGAATGAAAAGAAAATTCGATTGATACAGATACAAGGAAATTTGTAATGAAAACCCTTAAGTATAATACTGAAAAGGTGGCACTGTATATTGCTGTAGAAACAAATTATTTTGAATTAAATTTGAATAAAATATTTTCAAGATAATATACTGTCTGGGAACTCCCCCCCCCCACCCCATCTCGTCATTATCTAACTAAGTAACCTCTGTTTAAACAAGGATTAAAAAATACTAATTTAAAAAAAAATGAAAATTTACTAACTATGCGAAAATCATAATATAACTTTAAGAAAGAGGAATACTGATTAAAAATATATACTTATATATATATATATACAGTGAATATTCTAAGATTTAAAAAAAAAAAGACTTAAAGCATTCCGAATTAAAACAGAGTATTATATAACTTTCTACATCGATGAAGCACTACCTATTGATGTTTGAATGAAATATAATTTTGCAGCCGTAGTTTTTTTCATGGAAAGCGTCAGATATAAAAAAATCTTGTGCTGAAATTTGTTATCAAAAATTTAAATACCATTGAAGTCACACATGAAATCTTAAAACTTAAGTCAATCAAAGCAAAAGTTAGTGTGAACAAGTTTTCAAATCGCTGTTTTTATGTTATAAATTAGTTGCGCCATTTGAGGTTTAGGTGCCCGAGAGTTAAATGTATATTTATGTTATTTTTATCAGAATATTTTTTAAAGAAACTTATCAGTGAGTAGTAAAATAATGAATAAAATTTTTAATTCGCTTACGGCATATCATTTTTTTTTTTTTTTTTTTTTTGTAATTACGTCACAATATATATACACTCATTGCCATAAAAATTTGCGCACCAAGAAGTAATTGTGGGATCGTATCGAAACTTGGCATGAAGGTACATATAAGGCAGATATGCAAATGGTTAGAAATGCAGCGTGATTGCGCATTACGTAATGCCACTAGATGACGTTGAACTTCGTCCTCCTTGCAGTATAAAACTGGTAAGCAGAACTTGTCTGAGAGTACCTTTTCTTTTGCAAAGGATGTTCTGAGGTAGGCATGACGTTACGAAGCCATCGAAGACAATATGAGCAGCTGTCAGAGTTCGAGAGGGGGAGAATCATCGGGATGATGGAAGCTGGGTTGTCAGCTCGGCGAGTAGCTCAATCTTTTTGTTCTTTGGTAATAACTAAGTAAATTTGGCGGTAAGTTGTATAAATATCACTTATAATACATTTTAAAAAGAAAGATAAAGTAAAACAGAATAGATTTACAGAAAAAGAAATCCAATACATTTGTTCACCAGTTTAGAAGGCAGACGAAAATCGTGACACTACATGTTTTTAAATTGATTTCTTTCCTTCCCGCTTTAATGGGAAATAACAATAAAAATGTATAATAATCCAAATATATTCCCTTTCCAATTACAGAAAATCTACAATTGATAATAATCTGTAAAAAAAACTATGGACTGTATATTTGGAAGAAATGATAGATTAAATAAAAAAAGCAACAATATTAACCCCTTAACGGTCGCTTAATATTTGGAAAAAACATCAAAAAAGTACCTATTTTTTTATTACAGAAATTGAATAATTATAAGGTATTTACATAAAATATGCAATTAGTTTTTTTTTTTTTTTTTTTTTTTTTTTTTTTTTTTTAAAGGCGAAATAAAAAGGTGTTATAGATCAAATTCACATTTGTGGAAAAGTTATCATGCTAGAATTCTATGTCTTAATGTTTGTTTTACACCATACAAATTAATTCGAATAAGATTTTTATTTTTCACATCTTAGATCTTTATTTATCATCATCAATCAAATTTTTACACATAATATTTTAAATAATATATATACATTATATTTTGATTATTAATATTTTTTTAGTGTGATATATTTCGCAACGTGCAATACAAGGTCCAATCAGCGCCTAAAACCAAACACAAACGCCAAATATTTGCATAAAGACTTCACAACGAAATGCCATTTATTTTTTCTGGTTTCAGAAGTTTCTTCCAGCAATAAACTTCCAGCCCGGAAATATAACGGGCACGAGAAATAACGAACTACACCTCAGCCCGTGATATTGACGGGTGCGAGAATTAAGGGGTTAAAAATATCAGTTTAAAATAAGTACTAATAAAATCCACAAAAAATACAAAAACAAACAAATATAAAAATGCTTTTCTGAAACTGTTGAAGCCAGCTATTTATTTAAATTATAAAGCTATAAATGTAATGTGAAGAAATTACACTATTAAAATTTCGAATAAAATTTTCACTGATACAATGTTTGAAATGGCTTAGAAAATGAAAGATTTTAAATACAATTTTTAAAAAATGGCGTTTTTCAAAATTCTTTTAAATACATTTATTAAAATAAAAGATGATATGCTGAAAAATGCAAGGAGAGATTCTTTTAAAAAATCATAATAGAATGCTGTATGTTTACCAGTTTATTTTATTTACTTTAAATCTCTTTTTTCTTTTTATGATACGTATTTAGCTTTAAAAGTTTTGAATACTTGCCAAATATTTGACATATTGTTAGGATTTGCAGAGAAAATTAAGAAATTTGAATATCATTCTTACTTGAAGAGATTCACATTTTTAGTGTCGTGTTGGTTCCTTTTTCTTTTTCATTTTTTTTTGTAAATTAAATTAAAAACTATTTATATTAATCTTTGCCTCTAAATTACTCCTTTCTTCTGATCTTTAGCAGCCTTTTTAGAGCGTTATTTTTATGTTTCAACATATGGAATCTGATAAGTAAAAACAGAAGATGCTGAATTTATTGAATTATTTTTTTTAAAATCTTTATTAAAACCGTGTATGATTTGCATTACAATTAGTCATAGAAATCATTATTAACGATCGAAATAATAAAAAATATCTGTATGCTATTATAGTACTTTGAAGATACCTTGCAATAGAACTAGAACTGTCCAATCTGCGGGTTAGAAACTATACACGACACGGCTGTATAATGAAAACTGTCCTTTACATTGTTACAAATTTTCTTCAAATCTTGAGATTTTAATGTATTTCATGTTTTAGTTGTTTGTTAAAATGTTTCTGAAAATGTTCTGGGAAGGGGATAAAAATATAAATTTACTGTGAAAGAATCCGTTGATCAAAATTTTTAAATTAAACTGATTAACCAAAACATTACTACAAAACTTGTGTGCATAAACGAAAGAATTTCACCGGCTTATATGGAAAGTAGTAATCGAGTTTGTGTGATATTAGACTACTGCTGTATTTATTAATTTTAAAATTTAAATAATTATGATGAAATAAAAGAATTATCGTCGAAAATGTATGAATTATGTTGATGCCAGCTGTTTTTCTCTTAGTAAAATAAAGTAGGCGGTAATCTATGTCTCAATTGTCCGCCGTTTATATTAAATGTCAAGGTATTTGAGATTAGCAAATCATTTTTTCTTTTTTAAGATAAGTTGGCATGACGATCCGGAACAGTTGCTGGAATCGAGGCTTTTACAAAGGGACGTGGAATTGCAAAACCTAAATTTAACTTTCTTTTTAAGATTTTGTACCCATGCGGATGGACCGTTAAATCCTTTTTGGTTTTCTTGACTTCTCTGCACTATGTTCTACGGCAGGGTTGGCGAACCTTTTTATAGTCGCGTGCCAATTTTTTTCCAAAAAATATTTTACATGACCTTGACGGGCCAAATATAAATCAAATTTAGTTGGTTGAAAAATAATGAATCAAAACTACTTGAAAATGACTAATTAAGATTTTTTTCTAATATGGGTAACATACATGTATGTATTACACTGAGATAATTATAGAAACACTTATATTTTAGAAAAAAAAATGTGACTAATTGTGTTGTATCTTGGATGAAAATGATCAGTTAATTTTAACAGAATGCAAACTAAAATGGATTTATCTGGCAACTGATCTCTATATGATTTTTTATATTATTCATTTGAGAAAATAATGACTCACAAGTATAAATAGTACGAAAAAATTATTAAAATGAAAAAAAAGGCAATTTATATTTAAATACCCCCAAATTAATTTTCAAGTTGTCATAATTTACCATCGGTATTTTTATTAATATATATAATAATCTTTCCTTTTTGGTAGTTTTCAAATATTTTCTTTGTTTGATAATTTTTCGAACTATATTGAATAAGATTAAAATTCTTCAATTTCCAACTAATCGAATTTAGAATTAAATCAGGTCAGTGTATTTTGTGTAAAATCACTGTATCCTGATGTAGAGACATAATCAATGCAGCGCCGTGCCAAAATTATTCTTTCGCGTGCCAAAAGTGGCACGCGTGCCATAGGTTCGCCGACCCTGTTCTACGGGTTATATCTAGATTTTACTTTCTTTTTGTACCTGCTTTCATGCAAAAGCAAGTGACAAGATTTTATGAACAGAAGATTGAAATTACTTGTATATTTTAAAACTATACATAATATTAAATATAGTTATATATTTTTACTGGTTACGACATGGTTTATTAATTTTTTTTCTATGCTATTCATGTTTATAGGATCTATTGAAAGTGTGTTCAATATAGTGTTAGCGAAATACTAGTCTAGCAATATTTCATAGTTAGTTATGAATTTTAGTATAATTTTATTGTATAAGCAGAATCTTATATATTTTTGACCATATGGAATTTTTTAATATGGATATATTTTTAGCGAGTTGCCATACTGAATGTGTGGTGAATATAGCGTTTGCGAAATACTAATCCAATAATATTACATAGTTAATTAAGAATTTTAATGTAATTTTACCATGTAAACATCATCATATACCTGTTTGACCAATACATAATTTAGTAATATGGAAACATTTTTTGCGAAATGTTATCGTCTGATTATAAAAAATCTTGCTTCGTTATCGTGTATAAAAACATACCAATGACCACATGTGATGTGATGCTCAGTAGACTGTTCGTATATCAATTTGCATTTGCTAATCATTATAATTTCATTAATACATTATTTCATACTCATTGTCTGTGATATTATTGAAATAAATTTTGCATTGTTTGAATAGTGTACACACGTACACATGCATACAGGATAGTCATAAATATATTTTCAGATATGTCACCATTCGGTATCGACCATAGCCTCTACACAAAATTAAAAAAGGAATTCCAGTGGAATGAGGGTTTTTATTGTATGTGCTTAGTACTTAAGTGAAAAACAAAAATCTGTAAGCCAAAGTTGGGTCACAATGGCAAAATGCCAAAAAAATTAAACAGCAGTACCATTTTTTTCATTGCAAAATGGTCTCCAGAATGAAAAATCATAAATGCATTGAAACGATACCTTTTCAATTTTAAAGTACAGACGATACCTTATGTCAAAATATATCATTTGCAATTATAAAGAGCGTTCTATGAGTCAATATGACAATTTTTAAAACTTTCATTTTTCTTACATAAGTAAGAACTATATTTATACTCCAAGATGAAAGTTCAATTTATTTTTTTCTTCTATTGTATTGTAAATTATATAATTTTAATTTATGGTTTTAAAAAAATCTTAAAAATAATCTGTATAATTGATAAATGATGCCTCTCGAGAGTCTGAAATAAACCACTTGAAAACATAACAATTTAATGTAACAAAATGCCATATTTATCTTGCATTCTTTCGCTACGTTTATACACAGAAAGGATTACTGTTGCTGTAAAAAAAAAACATAAACACTTTTATTACCTTTTTTTCAAATAAATAATGCTTTCATTAGCAGTTTAAAAAGAATTACTGTAATAGGAAAATGCATTCAGATTTTGAATCTATTATTTCCAAAACTTAAAACTGACAAAATTATCTATGTGTCCATGCAATATGGTGTGAAATATGATTATTCATATCATTCGCAATGGCTAAGCATTATATTTCTAATACTGTAAATATTACTGTGATTTAAATACCAAAATATAGCATTTGTTAATAGATGTAAATTTTCAACTGGCCGAAAAATGTCCGGACCAGGGTTCGAACCAAAGATCTCCTGGCTACTTAGTGAAAAATATTCCATGCCGGGAATCGAACCCGGGTCATCAGTATAGCGCACTGACGTTCTACCGCTAAACCACATGGAACGATACCCAGCCTGGAACTTCTCACTATTACAAGTTGGCAAGGCTACAAACGCAGCACAAGATGGAATATTTTCCGTGAGCCACCAACACGGGGCAAACACAGACACTTAATTAAATCCAGCATCGATGAATCTATATTAATATTTGGAAATTTTTCACTAAGTTGGTCTCTGCGCCTTTTAAGCAAAAATAATTTGAAATTTGATTTTCATTTGAAATATTGTATTCAAGGCGAACGTTTCTCTCTGGAAAAATTTCCAAATATTAATATAGATTCATCGATGCTGGATTTAATTAAGTGTCTGTGTTTGCCCCGTGTTGGCGGCTCACGGAAAATATTCCATCTTGTGCTGCGTTTGTAGCCTTGCCAACTTGTAATAGTGAGAAGTTCCAGGCTGGGTATCGTTCCATGTGGTTTAGCGGTAGAACGTCAGTGCGCTATACTGATGACCCGGGTTCGATTCCCGGCATGGAATATTTTTCACTAAGTTGGTCTCTGCGCCTTTTAAGCAAAAATAATTTGAAATTTGATTTTCATTTGAAATATTGTATTCAAGGCGAACGTTTCTCTCTGGAAAAATTTCCAAATATTAATATAGATTCATCGATGCTGGATTTAATTAAGTGTCTGTGTTTGCCCCGTGTTGGTGGCTCACGGAAAATATTCCATCTTGTGCTGCGTTTGTAGCCTTGCCAACTTGTAATAGTGAGAAGTTCCAGGCTGGGTATCGTTCCATGTGGTTTAGCGGTAGAACGTCAGTGCGCTATACTGATGACCCGGGTTCGATTCCCGGCATGGAATATTTTTCACTAAGTTGGTCTCTGCGCCTTTTAAGCAAAAATAATTTGAAATTTGATTTTCATTTGAAATATTGTATTCAAGGCGAACGTTTCTCTCTGGAAAAATTTCCAAATACTAAATATTCTTGTCAATATTTTACAAAAAAAAAAAAAAAAAAAAACTCTTACTACCGATTTATTAAACCACTTTTATTTAGAAATCTATCTAAAAATCAAATTGTTGTTTGTATAAGTTATTTTAGCTATCTCCGGGCATTAAGGGGGTCCAGGACACAAAAATCTTCAATATTTTGAATTTTTGTTTTATTGGATTAAAAATTTCTATGCCGTTGTCTGCTTACAATGACGTTTAAATCATGTTGCTATCTTAATTAGAACAGGAAATATTATTTTTTTCGTTTTGGTTTGTTTTCAAAATCTGCCTTTGAAGCCATGGTTGTCAAGGAAACGAGTTCTTGTGAAATTGCGTTTTTCTTCATGATAGGAGCCCCACCAGTGGCTGAGAGGTTCTTCTCTCGAAGCTGGTAGACGGGAAGTGCTGGGTTCGATCCCAATCGCGCCCGTCGGCCTAATCGTTCGGAGTTTTCGTGGTTTTCTTCGAACCGTGGATTTCCATGCGTTAATACGGGTTAGGTTCCCTTAGAAAGACCCCCACGAAGGGCACTCATCCCTCGGGCCTATATCCCTAGTGTAGATAATCGGCCGTCACAAAATCAACCAACTTCATGATAGGTTTTTTCACCATTTCTCATATTTAAATTCTTATAACTCAAGAACCGTTAAAGATACAGGGTTGAAACTCGGAACATATCTTTTTCAATTATTTTACTTTACTTTTGAGCCAGCATATTTGAAAAAAAAAATATTTACTTATGAAAATATGATTTTTTAAAAAAAAAAGTTGCACTTTTTTTTTTTTTTGTAATTTTTTTGTTAAGTATTTTTAATTTTTTTTAAAAATTAATATCTTTTAAAATGCTGGCTCTAAATTAAAAAATATGTATTTCTGTTTATTTAAATGAAAAACAATTCAAATTCTACAAATAATATTTCGAGTTATAACGATTTTTAGTTATACCACTTTTTTCATAAATTTTAAATTAATTTTTTTTTTAAAAAAAGCTATGAGAAGTTTTATCATTTGATTTTGTTTACAAATGATATGGTTAACCATCACAAAAAATTACAAAAAAATTGCATTATTAAAAACGCAATTAAAAAAAAAATAAAATATAATAATAAAAAAAAAATAAAACAAGTTTCGTTTAACTATTTAAGATATTTTACGCATAACAGACTTTTTCAAATAAAATAACAGAATAACAATTGCACACATATTACAATTCATTTTTTATGTATTATATATATTTTAAAATTTTAAAAGCCTAATGCTAAAGGAAAATCTACAGCGCATAGAAATATGACGGAGGAGGATAGTCAGGTTCTGATGCACATGAGGCTCAGATTTATCATTTTTTGATAGTTAGCACTATCATAGCTAGTACTGAATATCTGAATGGTGAAAAACAGTTCTTTATTTCGTTGTCTTTCGAAGTCATCAATGGCTAAACTGATCGCAATACTTAAAAATACTCACCAAATTAACATCCTTTATCTTTAGAACACCGTAATTTGTTAAAAAATTACGAATATAAATCTTTAAAGAAACTCTCCCAAATATCGTATTTTGAGTTTTTGTTTTCTCCATTTTTTGTGCTGTTCTCTTTGCCTCGATCGCTTAAAATACCATAAAACAAGAAATACCAACATAATTCTATGTACATTTAACTTTTTAACAGTGTAGTTTGTTTAAAAAATACGAATATTGACCATTTAAAAAAAAATTTCGAAACACCGTTTAGATGTTTTTATATTTTTCTTTCTAAAAAGTTCAAAAATCTGCATTTGACAGCATTAAAACAGAACTTATATTTGATATTATCTACATAGAGAATTTTGTTTTACATAATTGTTTAAGATACATTCTTTGTTATATTTATATTTATAAATATTTAGAATATGCAGTCTATTTCATAAACTCTCACTTGTAAATATGTGTAATTCAAAATTTGTATATTTTTATTAAAAGGTAGAAAAATAAAAATATTTATGCTTATATATACTGTATACATGGTAAACGTTTTAATTATGTTTCAATGCATTACACGTATGCAATACCTGCTATTATAATCTACCCTGCACAGAAAACAAATTACATATACTATTTGAAGTAGTTTGACAGAATAATCCGCAAGTATTTTTTTTTTTGCTATTTACTGAATTTTCTTTGAGAAATATCCGCTGCATATTAAGTATGAATTTTTGAAGGCACCTTCTTCTTTCAACATTGAATTTGGTTTAAAAAGTCCTTCCGGCCAGTGCCGGGAGGAAGAGGTAGCTTTCATAATCCTTATTTAAAAAAAGCCAACTTATATCATGCAAACACACGAAGCTCAAATTAGTGGAAACCGAATATAGGAGATTCAATACTAATTTTTATCAATATAATGAATGAGAATTTCGCGAAATTAGTCAGCTTTATCCAAGCTGCTTTTCTTTAAAGTAACTTATATTTGGCTGCCGAATTCGGCAATTTCTTAAAGTGCCTGTCATTTTAAGACAACATGGTGGATGAGGCTAAGCAGTGAACTTGGTAAAGACCTTAGTAATTGCTGTGCACATGCTCACTCACATCGGAATCGGTTAATATATAGGAGTGCTGTCGCATGCAAAAAATCAGATTTTTCAAAATGTCACCCACAATAGAAATTGAAACTGCTATATCTGAGCCATTTTTTAAGGTAAAGACAAACAAAAAATGCTCCTGAATCCTTATATCAAGATCAAATACTTAAGAAAGAAACCTTTTTCAATTTCTAATTTTTTTGCACCTCACTTTAAATATATATATATTTTTTTAATTTAATGGCCGCCATTTTGAAACAAGATGGCTGATGAATCTGGCCAGCGAACTTGGTCGAGGTGTTGATGTATACTATCCACATGCCTTCTTACATCGAAATAGGCGAATACGTGTGTTATCGCGCGACAAATACAAGATCGTTTCAAAATGTTAGCCATGCTAGAAATTCAAAGTGCTATAATTCAACCATTTTTTAAGATATAAACAAAAGAACAAATTTTCAGAAACAAAAACTGCTCCGGAATCTTTGTATCAAGGCCAAACACATAAAAAAAATCTTTTTCATTTTTCTATTTTTTAATACCTCATTTTGAATTTTAAATTTAATTTTTTTAAATGGCAACCCTTTTGAAACAAGATGGCGAATGAAGCTGGCCAACGAACTCGGTCGAGACATTGGTATGTACTATGTACAGACCAAGTTACATCCAAATAGGTTCATAAATACGCCTGTTATCGCGTGACAAAAATCAGGTCGTTTTAAAATGTCAGCCACAAGAGAAATTCAAAATGCTATTACTCAGCCATTTTTTTTTAGATATAGACGAAAGAAAAACTGTTCCGGAATCTTTGTATTAAGGTCAAACACATACAAAAAAAAATCTTTTTCATTTTCTAATTTTTTGGTATCTCATTTAAATTTTTTTATTATTTAATTTTTTTAAATGGCCGCCATTTTGAAACAAGATGGCGGATGAAGCTGGCCAACGAACTCGGTCGAGATATTTGTATGTACTATGTACACACCAAGGTACATCCAAGTCGGTTCATAAATACGCCTGTTATTACGTGAGAAAAATCAGGACGTTTCAAAATGTCAGCCACGCTAGAAATTCAAAATGCTATAACTCAGCCATTTCTTAAGATATAGACGAAACAAAAACTGCTCCCGAATCTTTTTATGAAGGTCAAACACATAAGAAGAAAATATTTTTTCAATTTTAAATTTTTGGTACCACAATTCAAATTTAAACTTTTCTTAAAAATTTAAATGGCCGCCATTTTTAAAGAAGATAGCGGGTGAAGCTGGCCAACGAACCCGGTCGAGACATTGGTATGTACTATGCATAAACGAAGTTACATCCAAATCGGTTCATAAATACGCCTTTTATCGCGTGACAAAATTCAGGACGTTTCAAAATGTCAGCCACGCTAGAATTTCAAAATGCTATAACTCAGCCATTTTTTAAGATATAGACGAAACAAAAACTGCTCCGAAATCTTTGTATAAAGGTCAAATACATAAGAAAAAAATATTTTTCCATTTTTAATTTTTTGGTACCACATTTCAAGTTTTAAATTTTTTTTAAAATTTTAAATGGCCGCCATTTTGAAACAAAACGGCGGATGAAGCTGGCCAACGAACTCGGTCGAGACATTGGTATGTACTATGTACATACCGAATTACATTGAAATCGGTTCATAATTACGGGAGTTACAGTGTGACATAGGTCAGATATATATATATATATATATATATATCAATTTTGAACGGAGGGTGGTTTCGGGGTCTGGGGGTCATGATCGATGAAAATATACCAAAATTTTTTGAAATCGCTTTCCTCCGAACGGCTGCAATAGGTAGCTTTTTTGTAAAGAAAGCTACCTAAAAATCATTCCGGATTCCTGTGACTTCCTTAAACTATTAAAAAAATTTGTCAATTCCATGAATTTTTTAGTATATTTTATAAAATTCTTGTTCTTTTCAGTAATTTACTTTTAAATATAACCTTAAATAAATCCCTTTTGTTAAATGTTTAATTACACCTTAACAAATAGCCAGTCATCTAAGTAGCGTGAGTCAATATCATAAAAAATGTTTTTTGTCCCTTTGGTTTAATTAAATTTTTTTCTTTCATAATTGTTTTAACAAATGTTATTGTTACAAAACTGCGCTTGAAATTTAATATTAAAAAACATTCAGAAAAATTTAATAGTATGAAAGAAGTTTTTCTGCAAAAATTTTTATTATCTATTACTCTATAAAAAATAAAATGTTCTCTTTTAAAAGTTAAAACTTAAGAAAACCTAGATAACTTCATTGTTATCTTTAAACCATTGTTACCTTCGTACCATTGTTCTTTAAATTATTCCTTTATATTTAGAGAAGTATATCCCTTTATATTCTAAAGCATTTAGAATCAGTCATAAACCACATAAACGAATACATTTTTAGAAACCCCGATGCTAAATTTTCTTTCATTAGAGAAAACATCGAAAACTGTTTTCGGAATATTACTGTAGAACGTCTGAAAAACTCGGAATCTACAATGTTACATTAATGTTCCCACCTTCTGTTATAATAGGGCAGTTTCAGTACCTGTTTTTAAAATGTAATTTTTTTCTTGTATTATGTTGGTTTATCTACTTTACTTCAGGATTAGAAAAGACATCGTATAAATATTTCTGAATTTGCAAAGTAAAATTATGTGACGCAGTTAAAAGTGAATATATATTTTTATAGATTTTGAAAATTTGACTTTATTTTCGAAAATCGATTTTTGATTCTTTATAATGTCTTATGATTACGCAAAAGGAATTAACTTTCTAAAGTTATTAGAAGGTGTTTTTATTTCTAAACCTCGTGTTTATTATAAATTCAAAATGATTCAAATTTTTCGGGAAATATAGCGTGAATTCAAATTGTTAGGGAAATTGGAACAGAGCTAAAAAAGCATAAATCACCATGAATACACGAATATATTTGAGCCGGTGAAAAGCTAGAGGTTTTCTTTTCTCACTCTGTTAAGAAGTCTGAATACGACACAATATCGGATAACCGATTTTTAAATTTATGTGTATATTTCTGCCAATTAAAATATTAGAAGAAACAAATTAAAAACTTGCAAAGAAAAACAATTTTTTTATGATCAACTTCATTCAAGAGGTGGAATGTGAGATGTTAAATTACGTAGTATTATAAAGACCGGGCCATATAGTTTTAAGAAGAACTGATCTAACACTATGTTAAAAGTTTAGAAAAAACTTTTATTATTCTCAACTATATATGAAATTCCTCGAAGAATGACTATATTAGCATAAATCAAGTGGAAAATAAAGTGGACTTAAATATTTTTTAGCCAGTTGTCAATCATTACACGCCTTCTAGAATTTCGCTTTCTTTTATTAATACCGTTCACACATACACACAAAACAATAACTTTAGGAATCTCAAATATGAATGAAATTCCTGGAAGAATGATAATACTAGACGTATTCTTCAGAATAATTATCCTCTTAAATTAAACATATATAAAGATTTTTTTGTTCTTATCGTCATTTGTGTAGGATTTGTTATTTTACATATCGAAATATTCAATTAGCTTATAGCTATAAGTGAGCTCATCAATCAATTATTCAGGTATTTATTTAATTTATTACTTAAAGAACAAATATAGGTTATGGAAATCCAGTTAACATTAACGATATAATATACAATTTTCACATTGGCAAATATAAATATAGGAGATCACATACATTCCTCACTCAAGCCTTTTATTCGGCAATAGACAGCTCTTTAAAACATTCAGTTAATGCCCCACCAGTGGCTGAGAGGTTCTGCTCTCGAAGCTGGTAGACGGGAGGTGCTGGGTTCGAACCCAATCGCGCCCGTCGGCCTAATCGTTCGGAGTTTTCGCGGTTTTCTTCGAGCCATGGATTTCCATGCGTAAATACGGGTTAGGTTCCCTTAGAAAGACCCCCACGAATGGCACTCCTCCCCTGGGCCTATATCCCTCGTGCAGATAATTGGCTGTCAA
The DNA here is from genome assembly GCA_963932465.1 of Maratus speciosus. Lineage (NCBI taxonomy): Eukaryota > Metazoa > Arthropoda > Arachnida > Araneae > Salticidae > Maratus > Maratus speciosus. The sequence continues at coordinate 402,829,774 of OZ010794.1, read as the reverse complement.
AAATCAACCAACCAACCAACCATTCAGTTAATATTCAAACTATGCAACTTGAACATAAACAAACACCTCTTGTCTTGACATTATTCCATTCTATCTATATAGCCGTTGCCACAGATCTTGCGCTATTTTCACGCTCCTCGTGTTATGCTTTTTCTTTATTTTATGTAATACTGCGTATTCATTAAATAAACCACCCACAAGGGGATACCTTCTTTAGGTATCCACGGGCTTCGCAACCCCGGGCACCTGAGCGATCTTTCTCTTTTCCTACTTCCTCTTATTTCTCGTCTTTCTTTTCTCTTTGTTTCGCTCTCGTTCTGGTTTCCTCTTTGGAGGTGAGGGCAATTCTCTATGAGCAGATGTAATCCTGTATATCGACTCATGGAGAATTGTAAACCACCCATGTGTTTGCCGTGCGTGGCGACCCGTGTCCCTGGAAATGGGGATCCTGGCAATTGCGGGAAACCAACACACTGCTTTGGCCTCTGCTTCGGGTAGACGGGAGGTGCATATTGGTCCGGTATGCATCAATCAGCTGGTCAGCTGACTTGTCACTGGCTAAGGGATCAAGTGAGCGAGCAATTACTAGTCATCTCGTTAAGGGTGGAGACTGACATAGTCTTGTGACCGTATGGAACCTGGTTAGCACTGGTGCACGAATGTGCATCCCGTTGTTAGGTTCGGTAGTGGGTGGTGCGGCAGGGGTCTGAATTCTATTTTTTCTAATATGGATGGAACAAATTCAATTTCTTCTATATCTCTCCCCTGTATAGAGCAACAAGTTGCACAGAATACTTTCACTCGCTTCTTTGTAATTAAACGTACTGATAGCCTCTCTGATAGCTCTTTTAAGAAAACTTCTCCTTTCCTTATTGCGAAAACATTCCAGTCTGTTTTGGTCGATGGCCATTCAATCAAAAAATTGCAATCTGGAGATTTACTTGTTGAGATCTCTACAGACAAACAATCACAGCTAATCTCAAATTGCTCTACAATAGGTTCCTTTTCAGTTTCTGTTCAGGCACATCAAACCTTAAATACAACCCGTGGTGTTATATCAGAACCAGATCTTCTGTTCACTACAAAAGAAGAACTTTTAACAAATTTAAAAGAACAAGATATCATAGATGTACGCCGTATTACTATTCGTCGGAATGGGCAAGTGCGTCCGACAAAGTACATTATACTAACATTCAATAGCCCTAATTTACCAACTAAAGCTGGATACCTAAGCTGTCCAGTCCGACCTTATATCTCAAACCCTCTCCGTTGTTATAAATGCTAGCGTTATGGACATACTAATACTAAGTGTCGTGGATCTGTTACCTGCGCACGTTGTGCAGAAGTAGGCCATGACGATAAATCCTGTGAAAAACCCGAGCACTGTGCAAACTGTAAAGGTGATCATACAGCATACTCTCGCACTTGTCTTAAATGGATCCTTGAAAAAGACATTCTTACTGTGAAAATTACTCAAAAACTTTCTTACCCTGATGCTCGGAAACTTGTTGAGACTAAAACCACATCTGTTGGAGTTTCTTACTCTAGCTTATTCAAGCATAAATCAAAATCCGTAAGACACATAAGCACCCAAACTGACTCCTCCTCTCCACCAAATTGTTCACATGAGAATCCATTATCCAGCATTCTAAAAAGAAAAACTGGTGATGTACATTCTACTGCTAATACAAGACAAATGCCAAAATTGGAACTCTGGCCACCACCAAAAGAACCTGTGAAGATTGAACACATTCATAGTCGATTACAAAAATCATCAGTTCAATCTGAAATATCAATTGCACGTGAGACCAAACAAACATCAGTTTCAGGTAAAACCAAATTGGTAAAACCTATCTGCCCAACTCAGAAGCCAAGTGAACAGAAAACTGATCAAAAATTGAATTCTGCGGGTAAGATGCAAAAACCTAATGTTTCCCCAACACAAAAAGCAAACATGTGTACAGAATAAAATACCCGGAAATTCCTCGACACAAGACTCTTCACAGTGGAATACTGTGAAGTAAAAACAGAGAAAATCGTGCAATAGCCCATCTGCTACTTATATGAAGGATCCTAAACAGTTTCAGAATTACGTGGAAGAGGCCATGGACTTAGCATCTTATGACTCAAGTATAGACGACGAGAATGCTGTTTTTAAGGAGTTTGTGCCTAATTGATTTTACGTTTTTAATTCTGTGATTTTTTCACTTGTTTTTATGTGACATATTCTTATACTTCGTTCATATTTTACCATTTATTACTTTTGACCTTTTGCAGTTTTTAATTCTAATGACTTGTGTCTTTTAATTGGGATCTTTGGACTGTTTTATTTGTATATGTCATTGCTGTTTTTATTCCTCCTGTTCTTCGTGAGTTTTTTTTACTCACTCTTTGTTCTCATTTTGACTTTGTACTGTCGCAGCATGTCCCTATAGGGACTTTGCGCCATAAAACCCCACTCAACCAACCAACCAAACATTAAATAAACCCTTGAGTGTGTCAAGTTGCATTTCCATTGTTGAGAATGTTGATAATCCCACATTTGTACTCTCTAGAATTTTGCTTTTCAATTTTTCTTGCGAATTACTTAAATAAAAAAAAACCTGTTAGTATTCGCAAGTATCAATAAAATTCTACAAAAAATGACACTATTATACGCATGTCTTATCATAAATCTTTTAAAATTTTCCTAAATAAAGTTTTTTGTCATCAATTGATTTTAGAATTTAGGTTTTCAATTTTACTTTGGTAATAGTAGCGTTCAGAAAAAAAAGCACTTTTGAATATAAAGTTCTTCGAAGAACGACAATAATACACTCATTCTGCTGAATTACATAAATCAATTTTCAGCAGTCATTTATTAAATTTACTATGCAAAAGACACCTTTAACACGAACAGAAAGCATCTTCCAGGTCTTCAACTCTGATTTGGGTTCATTGGAAGCATAACCATTTGCGATAGTTTACGCGTATTCTAACGGCAATAAACGCTTCTACTAATAATTTTGTAATAATCTGTAAATGACGGGGAAAATATAAAAAACAAACAATAGTTAGCATCAAATAAATTTACATTTCTAACACAATAAAATCAAAGTTGATAATAAAGCATTATTTCCAACAGTGTTTAAAAGTGCGTATGATTTCGGTTTGTCTGTCGACCTGATAATAAAGCAACGTTTCCAACGTCATTTAAAAGTGCTTATGATTGCGGTTAGTCTGTCGAGGAAGACCCCAAAACAGAAACACCCAAAATAATTCAGTTACGATACGACTAATGGTGAAAATCGTTTCCATTAATTTTAATGATTTTACGATACTTGAAACATATTAAATTTGACATGCATCACTGACGTGTTCTATAACCTGATTTTTTTTTTATTTTTTATTTATTTATTTATTTATTTATTTTTTTGTAAATTATCGATTGTGTTTCAATATTTAATATTCAGAAACACACAAAAAAATTCGGATACAGGATTGAATATAAGTAATAATTGCTGTAAAGGCGTTTTCAGCTGTGGTATGCATTTTCAGATTTAACTAACTTTTAATGTATTACATAGTGAATATAATTTTCATAAATCATCTATAGAGCTGCACGAAGAAAATTGTACTCATTACAAGCTTTGGACAGCAATCGCCGGAAATGGATTATTAATTCTTTATGCGTTTATTTATTTATTCAGTTTATTTATTTCAATTAATAATATGAACAAATTAATTATATTAAAAATATTCTAATAGTGTTGAAAGTGCTTCATAATCTATGGCTGATGATTGATTTCTGTTCTTCTTTAACATTCGAAAGAAAAAAAAAGTTATTGTAAAATAAATAATCATGAATACATTTTCTTTTGCACGCTGTTATTTTTAATTAGATCAAGTTTTCTTTTAAAATATTTTATTCTATTTTACTTCAATAAGAATCATTCATGAATGGAAATATTTTATATATATCTGCAAGCTTTAACTATGAATCAATTAACATATTTTTTTCTGAATGTCTAGTTAAGTATAGGACTGTGGAGGAGAGGGTATAAATTTAATTAAAACAGCCAATGTTAAAGTAATTTTAAAGGGTTTTTATAATTTAAGAGATTTTTTAATTAATGAAAAGGAAATTTTTTTGTAATAGACATTTTAGGTATTCTTGAGTTATTATTATTATTTTTTTTTAATCTAGATTTTCAAAACAAATTGAAAAAAAAAATGTAATTTAATAGATTACAACGACCATTTGGATTTTTTTTTTTTTTTTACTTAATATTTACTTAGTTTTATAATTTTGGGGGCATTTGGGGCATTTCGACAAGAGAAGCCGAGAAAGATAAGAGGTTAAAAATCGAAAGAAGTTCTACCGAATCATCCACAGATCGCAAAAAATCATCTCTGTAACAAAATTTAACCGAAAAATCTAAATTTTGTCCACCAAATTCCGTCGCATCCTCTCCAACAACAGATCGCAAAGATCAAACTTCAGACGACCAAAATCTTCATCGCTGAATTCTCCAAGTCCCGTTTCGAGAAGAAAAGCAGTTTACAAATCGAAAGCAGTTCCACTGAATCATCCACAGATTGCGACAAATTACGTACGTTGAGCTCAATTTTCCCCCTGTTAGATTCTACCGATTGTAAAACGCCGTGGCTAGTGGATTGGAGCCCCTTGAGACAGGGCCTTTTACTATCAATCGATTAAACATTTGTTTCCTTTTTTGCGTTCGACTTTTATTCTGTAATCGATTTTCATGGGCTACATCATCAGTTGAAGACCTCGATTTTCATGGGCTACATAATCTGCTGAAGACCTCGATTTTCATGGCCTACATAATCAGTTGAAGACCTCGATTTTTGCTTTGCAAGACGATTTTCATTTCGGCGTCGCTCTTTGGCTTTGGATTTTTCCATATCTGATAATTAGCGCCTACCCATTTTGTAACTTTTTCAATTTTTAACGATTTTATACCTTTGGATTACCTATACAAATAAAAATTCTTCTAAAAGTAAACACCATCGTTCAATTTCGTTAAAAAAAAATAAATGCGAGCATGATTTGGCCCCATCCTCGACCGAAAACAACAGCCATTTCCAAATGGTTAAATATACATATATATATCACATATTTAAAAACTAAATAAATAAATAAAGAGAAAGTAATGCTGCAAATATTATTAAATTAGAAAATCTTATAATTCTTAAAAAAAGACGAAAAGTAATCACTATATAGATAATAATAAAGCACAACTGAATCTCTTATTCCAGAAAATCCTTATCTGTTGAATTTCAAGTATTGAGATATTTAAGAAACTGTCTAATTATACTAAACGAAGGTACATTTTACACAAAGAATTTTCAGAATTTAAAGTGTGGTATTCTACATCAACTGGCAAAAATATATATATATTTAATAAAATTAAAGCTTAAAGGAAGGCGTTATAAAATTAGATTCCCCAATAGCAGTTATAAGGTATCTAAAAAAAAAACTGCTCACATATAATTTATTTTTACTATTTTTCTGATATTGATGAATTTAATGATTTGGTAAACATTTGTAAAGCCGAGATTTCCGCGAATCTGAACAATTATTTTTCCCTTATGACTAACGAAAATCAACCATTAAAGAAGGCAAATTTTTCTCTTTAAAAAATCGAAATAAAAAAAAATTAAAACTTAGCAAGTATGTTTTTGTTACTAACTTGTTGTTATAACTTGTGGGGGGGGTGGTGTGTGTTGGTTGCTTGCCCCTCCCACGTGAAAATTCAGCAGAGTGACTTGACAAATTAGTTTAAGTTATATATGAAACTTTGAAAATATAGTTAAAATAATAACTTTGAATAAGAATATGTTGAATTATATGCAACTTCATGAATCCTATATATATACTATGATGTTTCATGGATAAGGTAAGTGTAAAATGTACTTACAGTAATGAGCCAAAATGATGAACAGAAGAAGGATTCATTTATTGGTGCTTGTAGTACATGAACTTGACTTCGTTCTTGAATTAAATTAATGGACACTTGCGACGATAGTCTACCCGAACTCGAGAACACTGCATCATTCGACGACATAAGTAACTTGAAATATATTATCCACAACTCTATCGCCGATTTAATTAACAATTTTTCGATGAAACGTCTTCAAACTAAACCATTATGCTTAATAAATTTTAAGTTCGATACCATAAAAATTCCATTCGATACCAAATACCATAAGTCAGCCTTCAGACATCGCACACCTCACACATCTCTGCATACCTTGAAAAAATGAAATCGCTGTCCCTTTAAATCAGGACGAAAACCTATCGGCCAATCGGAATCGACTATGCAATTTGCATAAGTCGGAAGATATTTAACATTTACTTATAATTTGAATAACATTTAATAAATATTACAATGACTTTAGAAAAATTACTTTAATATAAAAATGACTTAAGATTATTTTACATGTTAATTAAATTTAAATACTTATCTTAAAAAAAATGAATACTAGCGAATGCGATCGCAAGTAAAATTGCCGTATACGGTCCACGACCGAAACGCGATACGCAACCATCCAACCGTGGTGGTAAAAACGTAAACAAACGCCGAAAGGCGGCAAAAGAAAAGAAAATATCGTGCTGTGGAGTTCAGGTAGACTTTACAAATTGTTTAATGAAAAATAGAAATGAAAAATGCTTGGGAATAATTTTCCCACAGAATGCCCCTCTTTCCCATTCATTTTGATTTTCTGCAATAAAGTTCCTTACAAAAGTTTTTGTAATAATGGCAGTATCAAAAGAAAGTTTTTTTTTTTTTTTTCCGTGGAAAGTTCATCACCATAAAAAAACTTCTCTGAATCTAAGAAAGGAGTCCTTTACGAGGATTTAGTCAAAATATCTGCATAGTTCTCTTTTGACATAACATGCTTAATGTCGAAGAGGCCATTGTTATACCAGTCTCTTATAAACTTGTATTTTAAATCAATATACCGATTCTTTATGGTATCAGCTTTTTGTTTGGTGAAGGAAATGGCGGCAGTATTATCACAAAAGAGCATTGGATGTTGAACAGTAATGATGTCCAAGTTAAGACATTTCTGAATTTCAATTAGAGACATGTTTAAGAATTTTAGATCTTTTACAGCTTCTGTCGCTGCTATTATTTCTGCTTCCATTGGACTCAAGGCTACGCAATTTTGTTTAGTTACTCTCCAGGTTACTGGAATATTGTTCAATAAAGCAATGTAGCCGCTCCAGGATTTTCGATCAGTAGTGTCACTTGCCCAAGAAGCGTCGACGTAGACAGCTAGCTGGATTGGAGGGTCAGATTGTGCCAACTTCAATCCCAAGGATTTTGTCGAAGAGAGATACATCAGGATTCGCAGGAGTGCCTTGTAGTGCAACAGGTTGTGGCTCTCTGTAAATTGTGAAAGTGCAGCAACAGGCCAAGCAATGTCTGGACGGCATCGATGAGCAATGTACTGTAGACATCCCAGTAAGTTTCGGTACGGCAGGTTTTCGGGAAATTCGTCATCTTCAGCAACTGGAACAGGATTATATCCAGGAGGAGAAGGAAGAGATATATTAGTAAAATCAGGGACATCAAACTTCTTTAAACACTTTTCAATATAATGTTCACAGTTAATGTTAACTATTGCATCCTCTTCTCTTTTAAAATTGATACCTAGTAACATTGAAATAGGACCTAAATTTTTAACTTCATAAATGGATTCAATTAACTGTACTACCTCTTTTAAAACTTCACCATTCTTTGCAAAAATAGGCAAATCATCCACATACACTATAACTATTGCTTCACTTTTATAAGAGTATACACAAGTTAACCCTTGTACTTCACTGAATCCATTTGTAATTAACTTATTATGCAAATCATGGTACCAACATCTTCCAGCTTGGTGGAGCCCATAGATTGCTTTCTTTAACTTTAAAACACAGTGTTCTTTCCCTGGAATTGTATAATCTTCGGGTTGTTTGATGCAAATTTCTTTATCAATATCCCCATATAAGTATGCACATTTAACATCAAGAAGACAATGCACCCAACTCAATATTCTAATAAAAAAAGCTATGAAAAGACGAATGAGTGTAAAATTTATTACTGGACTAAATGTGTCGTTGTAATCTAAACCTTCTCTCTGATTATTACCTAGTGCAACTAAACGCGCTTTAAATATGCAATTCTTTCCTTCATTATTTTCTTTTACAGTATAAACCCATTTGGTTCCTATAACTTTTTGATCAACTTTTGGGACAGGTGTCCAAACGTGTCTATCTAACATAGTTTGGATCTCTTGATCCATTGCCTCCTTCCATTTTTGTGCCTCTGGAAGTTGTTTTGCCTGTGTCGCATTTTGTGGTACAATTATCTCAGTTAGGAGCGCTTCTTCAGTTAATTCACTCTCTAGTTCCTTATCTAGCTTAATTGGGCCTTCATATGTATTCCCTAATGAAAAATTTGCCACAGTATCATCTAATATGATTTTATGCATTTTACAATATTCACGTAAATCTTGTTGCGATCTTAATCTGGAACCAGTAGGAGATAAGATATAAACATCAATTTTACCTTTAGTTCTTCCTTTCTTTCTTTTCTTCATAAATCGATAAAATGTTGCTTCTGCTTCTTCCTGTTCCTTCAGAATATTCTCTTCTAATTCATCTTCAGATGTTGATACATCATCTTCCATTTTCTCTTCGGATCTAGATTCATCTTGCTGCATTACTTTCTCAACTTCTGTCGGCGTTGTAGAGCTACTCGGTTGATGGACAGTCAAATCATCTTCCATTGTCGGTGAATTGTTAGGACCTGTAAAGAATTCATTATCATCATTTGAAAAATCAACAAACGTGCGATGTATTATTTTCCGTTCAGGAGAACTGTTCAGTTGAGCTTCGTCAAACGTCACATGCTTTGACTCAATTACTTTATTTTCTTTAGGGAAATAAATGCGATATCCACAGGATCCTATACCATATCCTACAAAAACTCCTCTTTTTGCTCTTGATTGAAACTTATTTCGTTTTTCTTTAGGTTGATGTACATATGCAATGCATCCATAACGTTTTAAATGACGAATGGATGGTTTAGCTCCGTACCATCGGTGAAACGGTATTGCTTCTATGCCTGTGTGAAATATTCGGTTGCGAATGTAATTTACTGCCATAACTGCCTCAACCCATAGATTAGGCGGCAGATTAGCTGCTTGCATAAATGTTCTAGTTCCTTCAAATAAAACTCTGTTATATCGCTCGGCCACGCCGTTCATCTGGGGACTATATATTGTGGTCCTCTCATGCTTGATTCCCATCTTTTCTAACATATCTCTTATTTGCTTATTGCAATATTCTAACCCGTTATCAGTTCTCATGACTTTGACTTTTCTGTTAGTTTGGCGTTCCACAAACGTGATGAAGTGCTTTAATTTCAGGAAAACTTCATCTTTAGAGCGTAGCGGGTAGCAAAAGGCTCTTCGACTAAAATCGTCAATAAAAGTAAGTATGTACCGTTGCCCATTCCTTGATGTAACTGGAGCCGGGCCCCATACATCGCTATGTATCAATTCTAACATTTCTTTTGAGCGAACTTTCTTTAATCTAGGATATGTTGACCTAGTATTTTTAGCTAGAATACACGGTTCACACGGAGTCTCTTTTCCCTGTAATTGTCCACAATTTTGAACTAAATTTTCACGAAACATTTTCTTAATTATATCAACATTACTATGTCCTAGCCTTTCATGCCATAGCATGATGTTGTTACGCTCACTGGCAAATGTAACATTGTAATTTTGATTTGACTCTTGTATATTAGTTACTTCCCTGACATTATCTTGTATTACATGAGCACTTCTTGAATTAGTGTTATAGGCTTGATTTAAGGATTTAGTACAAGTAAAAACTTTCAATTTATTCTTATCAGGAAAAGATGGTTGATCAGCAAGCTCTAAATATTGGTTCTTAACATTAGATTTAGTTTTGTCATAACTTTTAATGGCTTTAAGAACATAAAAATTATCTTTTAGAGTGGCAGTATATAAGTACTTCCAATGCTTATCAAATACTTTAAACCCATTGTCCATTGTGGCATGGAGACCAGCTTTATCCATCTTTGACATGGAAATTAAATTTTTATGAATGGTAGGAACATACAACACATTATGTAAATTTACAATAGATACTTTATCCTTTTCCTTTAATTTAAAACTTACTTTTCCTATTCCTCTAACTTTATGAGGTGTTGTTCCCATCCTAACAACTGCACCCTCTGGTGGCTCACTTAGATAAGTAAAGAAATGCCTATTTTGGCAGACATGAGATGTGGACGCTGAATCCAATGTCCACTCCCAGCAAGGGGGGGAAACATTGCACAAATCATTACTTTTACATTTTAATTCTGCGACGTATGAATCTAAATTTACTTCATCCCTTTTATCACCACTTTTCTGTTTCCTACAATTTTTATCCCAATGGCCATATTTACCACAAACTTCACACTTTAAATTTATTTTATTTCGAGAATGAGACTTAGGGGAAGCTTTTTCAGACATTTGAGTGGTTCTATCAGCCATGAGGGTTTCATTTCGTAATCTTTCTCTCAAATCCCTCCTTGAACATTTTTTTAGAATCTCCTCTTTAACATCCTTAAATTTAAAATCTTTTTCTGGCAAACGGTCTAATTCCCTAATTAAATAATCATAATTGTCTGGTAGGCTTTCTATTAATTGGTAACAACGGTGCTTTTCTGCAACTTCCTCCCCGGAATCAACTACGCGACGATAAGCTTCTTCAAACCTAGCAATATAAGTTGGGATATCTTCATCTACATTAATTTTTAAATTCCTAAATTCATTTACATGAAACGATTTTAATGCTCTTCCTGGGATTTCCAGATTTAACTTTAGTGTTTCCCATATTTCCGACGGATCATCCAAATGACCTATTGTTAACCCAATTTCAGGACTGACATACGTTTTGATAATTCCGGCTGCCCTTTGCTTTGACTGATTTAGCTTAAACTTATCAAGGGGCTTCAAATCTGTATAATCTGGCCATTCAGTTTTATTCACCCAGGTATACAAACCTTCAGTTTGCAATGTGCATTTTATAAACAGAGTCCAACTTTGATAGTTATCCCTACTTAATACTACTATATCTGGTGCAGTAGCCATTTTACTTACTTTTACTTAAAACAATAAATAGACATAAAATATAAATAGTACTAAAACTTGCATGCACATATATATAAACATTAAAATATTTCATACACTAGATACTTGAAAAAAAACACTTCATTATTAGCTTCAACATTTTCATTTTAAAATACTTTTCTCTAGCTTTGCCGCAGTTGAAGTGCTTCTGGGGACCATAACCTCTGTGGGGGGGGGGGGTGTTGGTTTGTTGCTTGCCCCTCCCACGTAAAAATTCAGCAGAGTGACTTGACAAATTAGTTTAAGTTATATATGAAACTTTGAAAATATAGTTAAAATAATAACTTTGAATAAGAATATGTTGAATTATATGCAACTTCATGAATCCTATATATATACTATGATGTTTCATGGATAAGGTAAGTGTAAAATGTACTTACAGTAATGAGTCAAAATGATGAACAGAAGAAGGATTCATTTATTGGTGCTTGTAGTACATGAACTTGACTTCGTTCTTGAATTAAATTAATGGACACTTGCGACGATAGTCTACCCGAACTCGAGAACACTGCATCATTCGACGACATAAGTAACTTGAAATATATTATCCACAACTCTATCGCCGATTTAATTAACAATTTTTCGATGAAACGTCTTCAAACTAAACCATTATGCTTAATAAATTTTAAGTTCGATACCATAAAAATTCCATTCGATACCAAATACCATAAGTCAGCCTTCAGACATCGCACACCTCACACATCTCTGCATACCTTGAAAAAATGAAATCGCTGTCCCTTTAAATCAGGACGAAAACCTATCGGCCAATCGGAATCGACTATGCAATTTGCATAAGTCGGAAGATATTTAACATTTACTTATAATTTGAATAACATTTAATAAATATTACAATGACTTTAGAAAAATTACTTTAATATAAAAATGACTTAAGATTATTTTACATGTTAATTAAATTTAAATACTTATCTTAAAAAAAAGGAATACTAGCGAATGCGATCGCAAGTAAAATTGTCGTATACGGTCCACGACCGAAACGCGATACGCAACCATCCAACCGTGGTGGTAAAAACGTAAACAAACGCCGAAAGGCGGCAAAAGAAAAGAAAATATCGTGCTGTCGAGTTCAGGTAGACTTTACAAATTGTTTAATGAAAAATAGAAATGAAAAATGCTTGGGAATAATTTTCCCACATATGTCCTTCTATTCCCTCCAATAAATTTAATTGCATCAACCTTACGCCTTCCTTGTGCAATCTTTGCTGTTCCCGAGGGTACCGCACCTAACTGGTTAAAAAACGTCCAAGTGATGTTTGTGGAGATTATTTGAAAGCATTAAGACGATGTTTGGTATATTTATTATTGTATTTCTGGACCAATAATTTTTTTTAGAAAAAAGAAGTGTTTACCCATTTCCGAATAATTTTTTAACAGTTATGTGATTTCTGAAATCAGTGAATCCATTAAGTCTCTTATAAGCATTTTTTACGTATTAGTTTCTAAACAAATATTAATTAAAACTGTACAATATTTTCATGTAAATAAGTAAATCCATTTAAGGGGTCTCAGGACTATTAAAATTGGAAAAAATAAAAAAAAGACAATTTTCAACATTTCATATCTTAAAATATACATGATTTAAAGACACAATTTTTATTTGGAAAAATGATACAAGTATGTTCTTTCATTTCATTTGTTTAAGAAATCGCAAGATACAAAATTAGTATTTATAGGTGTCTCAGATATTTTTCGAGCATAAAATTGGTATAACAGCTTACGTACAGTATTAAAAAATGAATTTTGTAACTAGAATGAAATTTTTTTAGCCTAATTATACTTCAATTTATACTTCATTTTATTCTTTTTTCTTTCAATTTAATTTCAATTTGTACTTCAATTTCAATCAGGGTAATTTTGTAATAATTACCTTGAACCTAAGTAAATTTGAATTTTTACCATTTTTATATTTTTAATACAAAGTTCTATTTAGCTAATGGAATATTTTGAAAATTTCAACAGCATAAACACCTAAAAAAATAATTTTTTCGACAAAGAAAATGAAATTTTAGGTTCAGTTTATACAGACAAACATGAAACGTATGTTTTGAAAATTTCACGAAGAAATATTCAGAAGTGTTTGAGATAACCTGAGCATTATGCCCTAAAACGTCATTTTGAAAAAAAATGACTTCAAATTATCGGAAACGCTGCTTCACATATTGAACGGGTACAATTCTAATAGCCCTAACTTCTGTTCTAATGGGAATTTCAAGGAAACAATCATATCAACACGTTCAGAAAAGATAGAATTTCAACATAAAAAAATATAAAAATTTTGGAGCTTTAAGAGTCCTGAGACACCTTAAATCATTCTTTAGGATTTTATTGAACAAGTTTTCGATTATTATAAGTTAATATATGTTTTATTTTTGTTTCCTTTAATTATTTATATATAATAAAAATTATGCCCAACGAAAAACAAATTCCCCTCCCTCCCTCCAATCATTTAAAAACATGTTAGTATTTTTATTATTAATTATTAGCAACGGAGTGTGCATGTGAAGAATTTACAAAAAGAAAAAAAATATGTACCCAGCATAATGATACTTTGGCTAATGAAGGTAATTAATGAAAATTGGTTCCGGAATTACATTTGTTAACAGAATTATTTTTTTTAACGACACACGATTTCTCTTGCAATTGAAAATATTTTTTTCGGCTTTACGTTAGCGCATATTAAGTAAAAGTTTATCAGTATAATAATAATTTTTGCTTTATTTAATCACCGATAAATAAGGCGAATATGACTATTCTAAAATATTGGTAGAATTTTGTGGCTGCTTCACGTATTCCGAATACGGGCCGCATGCACCCTCCAAAAAAAAAAAAGTATTCGTTAGTCGAACAGAAAAAAAAATGTTAGCTAAAATATCACTGTATCTTTATATGATGTTTAAAATATAAACAAAGCTATGAACTTATAGTGGACATCATTTGTCACAAATTGAATAGTCAATATCTGATCTTCATGTGACAAATGGGATAGACATGTGTACTAGCTGATACGATTCAAAAAGGCATATCTTCTTACGTCATATAAACTGTAAAAAAGGGAAATTCTTCTTCATCTTTGATAAATGTTTACGAAATAGAATATAAACACTTACGCGTTACCGGCAATTCCGAAAAGCGTTCCTTTATCTTCAGAAATCAACAAATTTCCGAAATTTTAAGAAGTTTTTATTACTTATGAAATAAAAAATAATCTTTTGCTGCCCGTAATTTTTGAAAATGTTCCTAAGTATTTTTTTATAAAGCTTTAAGCATTTTTCTCAACCTGGTATTAACACGAAGAGTCCTTTTTAATTCTTCAAAAAAGTTGAAAAGTATACGGATTCCCTCGGAATGCCCTGTTAATTTATATATGTTATTGAGGATTACTATGGCATGTTCTTCATTGAAAATGAAGTGCGTATAATTTATAGTTCGAATACAGGAGCACTCAAAATAAATCCTTTACATTATGGTCTATCGGTAATAATCGTTTGCAACATATTTTATTGACTATCTTCTCTTTTAAGCGTGTTGGAATTGATATACATCACTGAGGTACACTACAATAAGCTCATTTAAGAATAAGGTGTGCAAAAAGCATTTTTTTCATTCATTTACAGGGACATTCAAAATAACTCCTTTACAATGATATGTATTGGCAATAATTGCTGGAACTGCGTTATCAGTTGTGTTAGGCGTTCAGAAATTTAACTAATTTATTGCATATTACTTGGTGTGTATACATTCTATAGATAATACAGATAAACTACTGAAAAGGAATTTTGAACTGTGTTATGCGTTTCCTATATGAACTAACTTTTAACATTTTATGCAGTATATATAAAATTTATACATTATATATTGAGCTTCAAAAAAAAGAATTCGAATACTTTTCTGACTATGGGCGGTGATTGCTGAAATTGGGTACGTTTTCCAAATAGATTTTGTTACATATAATGTTTTTACCTTATTATACTGGGAAGTTTGTTCCAATGTTCTCAATATGTTGAAAAGTGTTCTTCAATCAAATGTTTGACAAATGGTTTTCCTTCTTGTTTGTATGCTGTCAATTCTAAAGTAAAAGTTTCATATTCAATATATTCATGTTTGATAGCCAAACATACTAAATTAATAAGGTAAAATAAACATTTTTTAGTCACTTTTGAGTGAGTAAATTTTGGTACCCATTTGAAAATATTTCTTTGATAAATAATAGCAGCCGAAAAAAGGATATTTTTTGTTGATACCGTCTTCAAAAAACTGCTTGATAAACTATGAGGAAAAGAAACTTTTTCTGTCAGAAATACTTTTTTCAATTTCGGAATTCTTTTTTTTTTCTTCTGAGGTATAACTCTCTAAAGATTATATTATATTTTCGTAAACCTTCTTGGTAGATCGGGAAACATTTTTTAAAACATTATAAATAGTTTTGAAAATTTGAATTCTAAGGTGCTGGTTCACATTGGGATACCCTAAAATGGGAGTTGTGAAATACCTGATTTAAAATAACATTGGCTGAGATGATTCCTGAAACAAGCGCATTGTCTAGTATCTTGACGGGCCTGCCTTTATCGCCAAGCCGATTCTTCAGAACTTGTCTCACTTGTATAATGGAAAAAAAAAAAACGTTCTGACGAAGCATAGTCGGAGCATGCGCCCTGAGCGTATGTCGCCACTCTCATATACAGGCACCCTAACTGTGTGTTTAAGACACTATGTGTTTTTGTTCAAATATCCCGAATAATTGTTAATGCGTATTTCGTCTTTGCTTCGTATTACGGAGCTGGACAATTAGATTTTGGGAAAACATGTGCTATATGTCTCATGCAATACAGCTAGAAGAGGCTAAAATTTTTATAAAATCTCATATATTTATTTCTCAATGAAATTTCGATTATGTTTTTGTCACAGAGTGCAGATTTACTTAAAAAGTTTAATTTTTGACTGAAAAATATATAAAATATGAAATGCATGCCAAATTAGATTAAGAATTGTCCATTAGGGTGGAACGAAAGTATAGGGCAAAATATCTTTTTCAGCAAATAATGTTCTAATAGCAATTAAAAGTTGTGTTTGTATGTTAACAATAAAACTACGAAGTTTTTTCGTTCTAAATTTATATCTTGAGGTGCCGCAAGAGCCTTATAAATAAGGATTTTTTTACAAAAAGTCCAAATTTAACATAAAATTATAATTTTTTTCACTGTTTTATTTTCACATTTAAAAAATAAAAAATCGTTTTTAACAGCAATCTATAGATATTTCTTTACTATAACAACAATAATATTATGTTTAATTGATGTAAATTTATGCATTAATTTTCTGAAAAAGTGAAACAAATGGGCTATTTTTTCAAAAAAATCAAGATAAAATATCAGTGTGAATTTAACTGTTGTAATTACTTTTTTGCTTACAAATAGTTGTTCAAACACAGTTTTTGAAATAACACATTAGCGCTCAAAAGTATTTTGACAAAGATAATAATTCACTTAATTGAAAAGAATAATAAAATTTAAAAAAATCATTTATTTTATTTAACCATATTCAATGTATTAATTTTAATATATTAACAATACATATTAATAATATTAATAAAATTATATATATACTATATATATAGTTATATCTGAATTTTGTCATGCTATAACTCGAATTTTTGAACCGATTTGGATGCAATTTTTCATATGCATAGTACATACTAATGTCTCGACCAAGTTCGTTGGCCAGTTTCATCCGCCATCTTCTTTCAAATTGGCGGCCATTGGAATTTTAGAAATTTCAGTGGCAAGAAGTTAACCACTGGAAGTTCGTTACAATTTTCAAGTTGTTTGCCGAAAATCCCGCCAAATTCCTTAGGACCCTTTGTTTTTCCATCTAATTCACGAAACAGGTGGAGCAAAGGCAATTTCCTTAAGTGTAACAAACAAATCAGCCACTGCAGTGGCTTATTTAGATCTTTTTTTGTTAAAGCAATCACACCTTTATTAACTCCACTGTTTGTGGCTGTTCCATCACACCCAATACTAGTTACAGTTGATATGTTCAAATGATTGTTACCATTAAAGTAGGCTGTCATGCTATTTTTTATAGCTTCATCCGTTCAAAAAGCAGGGGTTACATGTCCTAGAAAGGGTGAATTGGGCTCTTTTACTAAAGCAATACGTTCTTCGATGACCGTCTTTTTGTAAAATTTGTTTACTTTTTTATCTTGCACAATTGTTTTATATTTTCTTCCATCGAAAAACAAACCTATATTCTCTCCAACTTGGTTAAGGCTTCTTACTATCTCTTATGTTCTATTCTTGGCTCTATCTCTCTTCGAATTTTCATCCTATCAATTACCTTACAGTTGTTCTCCTCTGTAATCATTCCATCATCTTTAAATATATCTTTAAATATATCTTTAAATACATAGTCGCAGCATCTCTGTCTGAAACCCCAGTTCTGCCACAAGCACTTGCTACTGTTGGAAGTGCTACTCGCATTTGCTCGCTTGTAGTTGAATCCAAAAAAGAAGTAGAGAAATTTTTGGGAATGCATATTAAGGTTCCTATAATTGTTGCTCAGGATCTGATTGAATGGCATTATTTTCAGCTTTTCTAGTACCCTTAACTACTAATTTCTGATTGTAGTTATACTATAATTGTTGCTGCATTACCTGTTGATTCCTCTCTTCTCTTTGTGTTAAAATCTTGGAAATAACTTTATAGCCCCCACTTATACGCACTTTTCTCACTCTTCTTTGGTCAAGTAAAAAATCTTTCTCAAGTTTAGGTACTTTTTTTCTTCGTTCGCACTTACAGACAGAAAATTCTTTGCACTTACAGGTTCCTACATAAACAATACGTTTGCTTTCATTTTAAAATTTTACTGCAATCAAATCATATTTTTCTGTACCTTTTCTACCTTTTGATCTTAAAGTACTTCTGTATTTATCGTGATAGGTTTTTCCCATTTCTAACATGCGAGTGCGAGATACTACAGGAATAGATGCTGGCGACCAAATAGATTCAAATTTCTTAATAAGTATATCAAGTATTTCACTCACCGTTCGTTCTTTTGATGTTTTGTGTGGTTTCAGCTCATGTCGAATATAAAGTAAATATTTCATACTGTCATAACAAGTTGAAAATCTTATATCACTTAATTGCTTATGTTACTCAAAAAATTGGGCATTCTAACTTTTGTCTGGGCTGAACTGGTTTTGACACTGCCATCACACTGAAGATAAAGTATTAACTAGTAAATTATTATACAAATATTCAAACTGACATATTCATAAACAAAACAAAATCCAGTAAAGAACAGCATAAAAACATTTGTCACTCAAACGATTCGTTTGCCTGCGCTGACTGACACACAGAAACATGTGACCAGACCATTGGTACAGTTACGTGCTTCTCTTCCTCCTCCGCCACCCTACACCAGGCAAAATATTCCACCTGAATCAAGGTCAATTTAAAACAAGTACTGTTCTCCATTTGACTATTAATTTTCAGAACTAAAAAATCTTTTGCCGCGTTTTTAAGTTAAAACTAAGGTTAATCGAAATGTTATTACGAAATACTGTTAAAATCTAAAAAAATGGAAATTAAAAGACGCAAGATTAGTAGCATAAATATTAAAGGTATGCAGTATACAGGGTTCGTACGGATACCGTTATTTCTACAGGAAAACTACCAGTATATTTTTTATAGAAAAAGAAATCTAGGTTAAACACGCAAAATTTCGCCTTCTCAAGAGATTTTCTATAAGATAATACTGGTGCCGAAAAATTTTCTGGTCTGCAAAATTCAAGGAGGCGTACGAACCATGGTATAAAACTGTAAATATCTACTGTAAAGTAGTTTATGTGTATTATTTAAAAATTAAAAACAGGCATTTGGTATTTAAAATATATATATTTTCTTTTTACTAAACCAAATTTATCAAAATTCGTAAAATCTACTTAAAAATACATATATTCAAGTCTTTGCGGCACCTCTAAATATATTATTTTTGTTAAAATATTTTAACACTGTCTTAACAAAGGCATTAGACAACTTTTTTTCTCTATTACATATCGAAATTAAAAATTTATTTTTTTCGTAC
Source organism: Maratus speciosus (assembly GCA_963932465.1). Lineage (NCBI taxonomy): Eukaryota > Metazoa > Arthropoda > Arachnida > Araneae > Salticidae > Maratus > Maratus speciosus. Next base: position 402,810,463 of record OZ010794.1, on the reverse strand, counting down.
CACCCTATTGTACATGGACAAAAGAAAATAAAATAGTTTTAGAAACTCAATTTTTGGACATTTTAATTTAGAATATATCAGTCGCAGTACTTAGTGCATGAAAAATGTAATATTTAAACATTTTCTATCATAAAGAGTAAATCTGTAAAAATCCTAACAAATCTGAGTGCTTCATATAAAATCGTTGTGCATAAAACTTAATAAAAATCTATAAAGTAAGATCAGATTAAAGTTGCAGAAAAGATAATTAACAATTTATTTCATTTTAAAATTTCCGTTGATTATTACTTTAGTTTAAAAAAAATAAAAATGTATGTTTCTTTGCGAACATACAGCAAATGTATTTATTGCAAAAATCTGATCTCAATACATTATCGGTATTAATCCTTTTGATTTTGGGTCGGATTTTTTATGTAACAAGAATTGCTTCGCTACAAAACAATTTAAATTTTAGTACTCCACACGCTGTCATTAAATTCAGCATGATTACTTGATGAGATCAGTAATATCATTAAACTAACCACTGAAAAACAAATTTTATCATAAATATATTATCGAGTAATTTTTTCCGGTTTCTATTAAAAAATAAATCTGTATTCAATGTACTTGGTGAAAGAAAAATGTGGTATTCATGAAAACTCCATAATAGAGAGAGAAATTAACAAATACAAGTGCTTCATATAAAATTCATGCATAAAACCTATTAAAAACCTATAATGCATCAGCAGATTAATGTAGCCGAAAAGATGAGCAAGATTAATAAGAAGTTTTTTTTTTTTTTTCAAATGGTGCTGTTAGTAATTAGCAAATAAATAAATAGAATGCTAAATTCATCGTTAAAAAGTTAAACTTAAAATTGCACAATGTGCAAATTACTTAATAGGAGAAAAAAATATAAAAAAGATGTTAAATTACTTTAATATATCCTTAGTACTTTCAACTAAAAACATAGTCTTCATCAGAAAATACAAAAGTACAAGGGTCTTATTATCCAAATTTCACTTTGTTGGTGTCGAAAAGAGTGAAAGATTAGTAATTAATTGAATGAATAAAAACAGTTTTAAATAAATATTTCTTCCGGTATTTTGTTTTCTGGTGTATCTAGGGAAAAATGTGTATTATTAATTTCTGTTAAAACTGTGTCAAAAAAGTGTCAATTATGTGACTGCGTATGCATAAATGCGTTACAACACATGCACACATACAGTCACAAGCTTATATATAGTAGTATATATACACCTTTCGCAATCATTACACAATATTTGTTTTGTACATTAACATGCATAATTCATTGATCTTGTAAATTTAGATATTTTATGGATTAATTACTGCATTGTTATTATACTAATGATTTAATATAAAACACTATATTAATTATTCAAACCAGCATTGCTATAAATAATAATATACACAACAATTTAACCCTTAAATGCCGGGTGTTGATTTTCGGCAACATACCCAATTTAGGCTCTAAAATACTATTATAATAATATTGAAGCTATAATGTTGCCTAATGTTGTTAATAAAATACATTCTGAAAATATTATAAAATCGATTTTCAACATGTAGATGGCAACACTTGTGCTGTTTAAGAATAAAGATAGATTTATTTTTTCAATTGTTGCTACTTGTTCTTTTTGTTTTGTTTGAAAGCTTGAGAAATACCCTACTTTGTTCTACAGTGAGCAAGTAAAATTTATTTCTTATTATAGTTCCTAAAATTCTTGTGTGTTTAATATTATAGAATTTTATAAGGGAAAATTATTTCTTCAATTAAAGACCAGTATTTCCGATTAGTAAGAAATTGTTTTTTAGCCGTAAACCATACTTAAAACAAAATATGATTTTTTAAGTATTTTTCCCATGATTTATTTAAAAAATGAAAGACGAAAATCATTATTACAATGATTTTTGAAAAATCAGGCATTTAAGGGTTAATATGTCCCCGTCAATAAAAACCACGTTAAACAGTGTGAGGGATTCCCCCAAAATGGAAGCATGATCGTTAAAATTAAAGAAGAAATAACACGCAGGTGCGAATAGATGTCTAAAAAAACTCCAATATATAGAACAATGATGGTTTTATTTCGGCATTCAGAATACCGGGGGAGAGGTACAAATGGGAAAACAAAGGCCTAACCCTGTTCAAACAGCCAGTAAATTAGGCGAACCAAGATCAAAATCTAATAACGTTGCAGTTAGAATTCACGTGGTTGGCGTGGCACAATATCGACAATATACAAATATTTTGCGCCATGCACAAGGGACACAAGGGGCACGCATATTTGCAGCGTAAAGATTAGCAAAACATATGCAGTCAATCTGTACGTTTAATAAGTAGGTGTGTGTTTGAGGTTGATACATTCTTCTGCCAATGATGTCAGTGTTAAAGCTTACATGGTTAATTATGGAACTTTATTAACAAAACACCATCACTCCTGGTAACATATATGAGACTGGTGTGATTCTTCTTACAGAAAACCTTAAACTTATTTCCAGTGTTATCAAAAGCAAGTAAGACGAGCTACATCTGCTGAAAGGGGAGAACGTTTGAGAGTTTGTTCCATTATCAATGCTGTTAGAAACTATCTTCCTGTTTCTATGTATTTCCCAGAAATAAATACAAAGAATATATATTTTTTAAAAGTGCTCCATCAGGGGGAAATTTTCAGCCCCAAGTGGATGGATGAATGGTTACACATTCGAGAAAACTGTTAAAAATTTCCAACAGCATACCAAACACTTAAAAGACAAACCTATGTTTGTAAACATCAATAATCATAAGATTCATTGTAACCCGCATGTAGCTCTGTTGCTGAGAAAATGTCGTTTATTTATTAATATCCCCCGCACCCATACGTCCCAACGACTGCAGCCTCTTGATGTAGGAAATTTTGAATCTTTAAAATCACACATCGAAAGAGTTTTCAGTGAATGGATGGTTTGAAATTTGGTAAAAATATTTCTATTTATGACATTCTAGACTTCGTAACACTTGTATATAACGTTTACAGTGCAAATGATTTTATAGCTGTTCATGTTACAGAAACACCAAGTCTTGACAATCTTGTGAATGATTGTATTTTAAACTCAGGTTTGAAAGTTATCGAGATACTGGTGTTCTCGTTTACTGGTCTCTTGATTCGTTACTGGTGTTCTGGGTTCTCTTTTCCTCTAAACTATCTAGCTCAACTCAAACTCTAATTAGCAATAGTTTTTTTACTGCATGAAAATATGTAGCATTTATGTCTTCCCCAGTCATTCCAGAAGCCATAAGAACATATTCAAAAATTTTCCACAGAGAAGTAAAAGAGTTGAATAGAAAAACTAGAAAGTCACGTATTCTACGCTCCAGAGAGAAACAGAACAGAAGGAAAAATTGGTAAGAAGCAACAGGAGAAAAGAAACTGCCTAAAGGCAAGGCATCAGTTAAAAGAGTTAAAATATCTAAAATAAAATTTCCACTTCTCAGGGCATGTCAATTTTGTTTTTCAAAGACATTAACTCTGACCCTGAACATGACAGGGAAGAACATTTTGATGAAAAATTAAAACTGTTTGAACCTATCACTGATGGATTAGCGAGACATGATTTTGTCTTAGTCAAATTTGTGGGAAAAGTCACTGCTTGTTCTAAATTTCTGCATTCCGTATAGAATCAGTTGATAGTGAAAAATTAATTGTTTCATTTTCTAAGAAAAAATAATTCCTGGAATATTACTTACCCAAATAATTAAGACATAAATGCTGTCAATAAAGAACATGTTTCAGAAGTTCATCATTCCATAACTGTATTTGAAAAAAAAACCATCAAGGACATAAATAATCATGAAATTCTCTATTCATTTTGATTTCCAATAATACAAAAGCTATCAAATAATGAAGATATAAGAGGTGTTAATAAAGATGATGTTTCAAAATGAAGTTCTCAGCTCATTTGAAACAACATGAATGACGTTAACAACTATAAGTTTCTGTGCTAATTTAGATACATTTGATGTCCTAAAATAATACAAAAACTGCTGTAACTTTATTTTTTATTTTTTTTAACAATACTGCTCATAAATAGGCATAAAATTCTTTCTAAAAGTTCAATTCGGTTGTATCTCAATTTTCCCCCTCCGCCCTATCAATTTAACACTGTCCGAATGCACTCCGTGCCCGGGCACATTGGGGCAATGTTTGTCATCATACTTTTTAAATAAATTAAAATTAAATATTTAACATTTCAGTTTGGTTGGAGGCTTAAAGGATTACCAAAACTATTGACTACAAAATCGTGATATTAGTTATTTGAACTAAATCGTAAGAACTTAACTATATATTACAGTAATTAAAAAGTGTCCCAATGCGCCCACTTCACCCCTACAAATTTCGTAGCTATTAATCTACTTCGGCTAAACCTGCAGCAAAGGGGATGAAAGAAGGTACAGAGAGAAATGTTCTCCATTTTGTATCATGATACAATTAGTAGTTAATTACCCAAAAATGAGTAAAAAAAAATCATAATTGGATTATCTTTGAAAAGTTATTAAATACTATGCACTTCTACTTTTATTTTCACAATTTAAAGGACGCATTCAGAATACATCATTGATTATTCGTATTCAACGTACTATTGAGTCTATACTCTATTCCTTGAAATAACTATGTATCGCATTTCATTCCGGTTGGTTGAACGGACCGGCCTTTGGGGATTCATATAACGGCAGATTTTCTTTATGACCACCCTGTATTTAAATTGTCATTTATGCTATCCACTTTTTAAAATCCTAATTTGCATTACAATACTTTATATTGCATAAAATACGATTCAATATTGGATCTTACGTGATGTTACATTTTAATGTTATAAAGATTGTCATGTCAAGTATGACATATGCGTAATGGATTTCGACGTCACATCGGGTTTAATAGAAATTCCTGCAATTCGGATAATATGAATTAAAAAGTCAATCCACAGGTTTTCAAGGCAGCAAATCCTGAATAAATTCTTTTTTTCTATTAAGGTCATTTCGCAATTGTCGCAAATGACTCCCTCAATTTTGGCAGTTAAATTTATTGTTCAATATTTCAGGCCAGTGCTTGGCCTGGTGTATTTCATTTCATTTGATTCTAAGAGGTTAGACTAGTTAATATTTAAAAAAATGGAATCAAATACTTAAATTTTAGTGTGGATTTCTGCCACACATACATATTGTAAAAGAATTTCATATTTTTTAAAATGTTTTTCACCGTAATTCTGAAAGCATGTGATATTTATAAACTCGAACTCAGATCAATGAATATTATCCATTTTTTAAGCAAATATTATCTATTGTTTATTTCATTTTTTCTTAAGTCATATCGTCAATATCATTTATAGGAAAATTCACACCTTCGAAATGTAGGAAATGAAGATAGTTTTTAAGGAAATTTATACAATCATGCGTTATTATTATCGAAAAATTCAACATTTTGAAAACAAAAATTGCAAGTCTTTTGTAATTCGTCATTTCTTCCTCGTCTTTCTTCGAAATTTCTTCTCTGTTATGTAATGTTTCAAATGATATTGGACTAATTTTCGATCATCAAGTCACCGCCAAATGGCATATCTATATAGCATCGCTAAGAAAGGATTTTCTAAAGTATCACCCCTAACGGCGTTTTCGCAAGGGGAGGGAAAAAATTCCTTAAAAATCGGATATTATAATTATGCGTCAGATGATAGCATAATTTAATGTATTTTTGTATGCTTAATCGATTGGCGCCAATTAAATTCTTATAAGTTCAACAGTTCATGACATTTTTCATATTTTTCTAATTTGGCTGTGTCTTTGGCGTCTAAACCTCAAAATATCTAACATTACACTCGTTACTCTAGCAACGAAAAAAAAATCAAATTAATTCTTTTGGATAAAGAATAAAAACGGTTCTATGAGATTGAAAAAAAAAAAAATACGAACATCTTAATAAAAAAAATGGTACTACTTAGTTATCCCGTTGACCAATTTCGCCAAATTATATAAATCGCCAAATTACATTAATTGACATAAGTTGTATTTTAATAATGAAATAACAAATAAATTAGTATAACATTAATAAAAATACAAATAAAATGTCGAAATAAAAATAACTTGATGACGTAAGCACGTGTAACTTCCTTGAAGTCAAGTGAATGTGACATTTACGATCAACCGTTATTGCCATTTAATCTTATAATTTGGCGATAGAATTTTGGTACTAAGTGGTACAAAAAAAAAAAAAAAAAAAAAAAAAAAAAAAATAGTAATTCTGTGTAAAATAAAAGGAACAATTTTACTAAGAAATTAGCGTTACAGAACGAAAAGATACTACTTAGATATTCCGTCGACCAAAAATCTATCGCCAAAGTATAAGATTAAATGCCAATAATGGTTGATCGTAAATGTGAAATTCACCTGACTTTAAGCAAGTTACACGTGTTTACGTCACAAAGGGATTTTTATTTCGGTGTTTTATTTGTATTTTTATTAATGTTATAATAATTTATTTGTTCTTTCGTTATTTAACATAAAAATTATGTCAATTTGTATAATTTGGTGAAATTGGTCGACGGGATAACTTCCAACGAACCAACGAAAATATTTAAATATGAAAGCAATGTTTGTAACGACTTAAAAATTATTTTCTATGAAAGAAATTGAAATCGGAATAATATTTGGCGATTTATAATTTGCTCCTTGATAAGAAGAAAAAATGAGTACATTTATAACAGCCGTGCGCAGATCTCGCCAATAGCATTTTTAAAATTGCCAGTAGCAGTAATTTCATTCTGCGTATGTAAATTAAAAATAATTCTTTGTTTTTAATTATGGAATTATTTCCTGTTATTGTTTATCTTTTCAGTTTTTTAAATGAAATTAGTGTAAGGCATGCATTTTAAATGAAATGAGTGAAAGGTTTGTATCTTAAATGAAAATAATAAATATAAGAATATGGTATGAAAACAATCTTTGTTGATTTATTACCTGCGCCCGGCTAACATAAAAGTATCACAAAAGCCACATATTCACTTTTCTTTGGGCTCATAGGAATCCAAGTTAACCTTCCGTAGTCGGATACTTCACATATTGGTGTATTAGCTATAATGTTGAAAGCATTGTTTATGTTTGAAGCGAAAATTTCACGATGAATTCTATTACACAAAATCGCATCATCATCATCTACTATATATTTAAAACGGAAATTTGCATTTCATTCCGATTGTTTATAATACTTTGATAGGATATACCACAAATGGTCGTACAGATGTCATATTGGCGCAATTTTATACCGACGCCAATTTGGCGAAAACATAAACAGCATTAACAACAACTTCCGGGTTACCATATCAAGCAAAATAAAAACACTTTGGCGACAGTTAAGTATTGTTTCGTATTGCAATGTTTCTGACATCGGCGTCCAAAAAAAATCGCGCCTATATGGGGCATGTATGACATATGTGCCCAAGTGGTTACGTAATAATTTTGGAAAGGTTTTAGTGTATACATATTATTCAACGCTACTTAGTCATAGAGCAAAAAAAAAAAGGTTAAAAAATTAAGTGAACCTGATTATGAAAGTTTAGCCTTTTTTTTTTTTTTTTTTTTTTTTTTTTTTAATCTACAGAACGTATTTTGATACAAGTGGCACTGTTAGATGACGTTTCAGGAATGGTGTTAGTATATAATATTTCATTATATGTTGATTAGTTATAGAGCTATTAATTCCTATTGTCATAACGGTCTCATTACCCTACCAAAAGTGCATTGTTAGTAATCAACTAAAAGAATTACTTCTTAATAGCTAAATTTTGTCCAACGCTTAAGGTAATATTATATCACAATGGCGTTCGCATCGTTTTCAGCAATGAGTAAGGTGCTGCTGAAGGTCCATATAGTTTAAAATGCAAGTTCACATTCACCAATGTTCATTTGGAAAAATTGACCAGCGCAGCGGGCATAGCCTGCTAGTATATATTATTAAACAAAAACCTAATTTGCAGATCAAATTAAAAAAACAAAATTTATTTCCTAAATTGTTTAAGCCCGAGAAGGGGGAGATATTAAGATATTTCATTCAATTCGTTGTACATTTAATGTTAAATTTTTGTAACCAATATGTTAAACCAATTGAACATTAAAAAATAAAAATGAAATTCATACAATATAACACTTAAAACACCTATATACTTAGATTTCGTTCAAATGAAATCGAAATAAATCTTAGACTTTTTTTTAAGTTTTGTATTTTGCATGTATTTTATCATATTACTAGCAGGCTATGCCCGCTGCGCTGGTCAATATTTCCAAATGGACTTTGGATTAAACTAAATGGTGAATTTGAACTTGTATTTTAAACAATATGGATCTTCAGCTTGACCTTGCTCATCACTGAAAACGATGCGAACGCCATTGCGATATAATGTTATCTTAAGCGTTGGACAAAATTTAGCAATTAAGAAGTAATTGTTTTAGTTGATTATAAACAGCGCACTTATGGTCGGGTAATGAGACCGTTATGACAACAGGAATTAATACCTCTGTAACTAATCAACATATAATGAAATCGTATATACTAACACCATTCCTAAAAGTCATGCAACAGGGCCACTTGTAACAAAATATGGTCTGTAGATTTTTTTAAAAAGGCTAAACTTTCATAATCAGGTTCACTTAATTTTTGAACTTTTACTGTTGCTCTATAACTAAGTACCCTTGAACAATATGTATACACTAAAACCTTTCCAAAATTATTACCTAACTAATTGTGGTATATCCTACGATAGTATTATAAACAATCGGAATGAAATACAAATTTCCGTTGTAAATATATAGTAGATGATGATGATGCGATTTTGTGTAATAGTAAAGTTTCCGCTTCAAACATAAACGATGCTTTCAACATTAAAGCTAATACACCAATATGTTAAGTATCCGAATACGGAAGGTTAACTTAAACTCTCATGAGCAACTACTCAAAGAAAAGTGAATATGTGGCTTTTGTGATATTTTTATGTCAGCCGGGCGCAGATAATAAATCAATAAAGATTGTTTTCATAGCATATTCTTATTTTATTATTTTCCTTTAAAACACAAACCTTTCACTCATTTCATTTAAAATGCATGCCTTATACTAATTTCATTTTAAAAACTGAAAAGATAAACAATAACAGGAAATAATGCCATAATTAAAAACAAAAAAATATTTTTAATTTACATACGCAAAATGTAACTACTGCTACTGGGAATTTTAAAAATGCTGTCAGCGAGATGTGCGTACGGTTGTTATAAATGTAACCATTTTTTTCTTTTTATCGAGGAGCAATTTATAAATCGCACAATATTATTCCAATTCCAATTTCTTTCATTGAGGAACCTATGACCGGAAAAAATGGAAAAGACTCTTGTAGATTCTTCGGATGACGGCATCTGACGCCATAAGCCGAGTTTATATATATGAAAATAATTTTTAAGTCGGTACAAACATTGCTTTCATACTTAAATATTTTCATTGGTACTACTTGTTATCCCGTCGACCCATTTCGCCAAATTATATAAATCGCCAAACCATTCGCCAAATTATATAAATTGACATAATCTTTATTTTAAATAACGAAATAAATAATAAATTAGTATAACATTAATAAAAATACAAATAAAACGTCGAAATTAAAATCACTTGATGACGTAAACACGTGCAGCTTGTTTAAATTCTAGTGAATTTGATATTTACGATCAACCATTATTGGCATTTAATCTTATAGTTTGACGATACATTTTTGGTCGACGGAATATCTAAGTAGTACATTTTCCATTTTTGTTTTATAACGCTAAATTCTCAGTAATTTTTTTCCTTTTATTTTACATAAAATCACTATTTTTTTAAAAAAATTAAGATGCTTGCATTTTTATTTCAAACTCATAGAGCCGTTTTTATTTTTTAGCCAAAAGGGTTGATTTGAATTTTTTCCGTTGCTAGAGTAACGGATGTAATGATAGATATTTTGAGGTTTAGATGCCAAAGACACCGCCAAATTAGAAAAATATGAAATGTGCCATGAACTGTTGGCTTATAAAAATTTATTTGGTAGCATTCGATTCAGCATACAAAACTACATTAAAATATGCTATCATTTGACGCATAATTTTTATATTCGATTTTTTTCACCTCCACGTGCAAAAACCATTAGGGGTGACACTTTAGAAAGTCCTTTCTTAGCAGAAGTCTATGTCATAAGAAGTATTTTTACCAGTGGTGTAGTCGTAAAAAAAACAGAGGGTATACGTTCTAAGCAGAAAGTTTACGTTCAAGGCAGAGGGTATACCCTAGTGTATATATACTATAGCTTTCTTGAAAAACAGAGGGTATACGGTGTTCCTTAAAAAAATCCAGAGGGTATACGGCGTATACCCGCGTATACCCTCCACTACATCCCTGATTTTTACCACGATTTTCAAGATTTTAGGTTCAGTAGTTTGCGCTGTGCGTTAATTAGTCACCTAATCCAGACTTTATTTTATATACTATATTAGATATTCCATTTTGCGGTGAATCGATGATCGAAAATTAGTCCAATATCATTTGAAATATTACATAACAGAGGAGAAAGTACGAAGAAAGACGAAGAAGAAATGACGAATTACAAAAGACTTGTATTTTTTTTTTTTCAAAATGTTGAATTTTTCGATAGTAATAACGTATTAAAACATAAATTTCCTTAAAAATTATCTTTATTTCCTAGATTTCGAATCTGTGAATTTTCCTATAAATGAAATTGGCGATATGACTTGAGAAAAAATGAAATAAACAATAGATAATATTTGCTTATATAAAATGGGTAATATTCGTTGATCTGAGTTCGAGTTTATAAATATCACATGCTTTCGGAATTACGGCGAAAAACATTTTAAAAAGTATGAAATTATTTTACAATATGTATGTGTGGCAGAGATTCACACTGAAATTTAAGCATTCGATTCCATTTTTAAATATTAACTGATATCTATAGAAGTTACAATTGAATATGAAAATGTACCCAAAAAATGATCTCTTTCACCCAAAAAAACACCATTTGTGAGAACATCCTCCAGCTAATGTCACGCTTATGCATTTTTGGCTTAAAATCACATCGTTTGGCGACAAAAGAAAAATAAAAAATTGTAAAGAAACAAATAGTAATTACACATGTGACTCACAATTACATCTGCTTGTTTCTTCTTTAAGTCACGTGATGGGACAATTAGATATAAAAAAAAAGAAAAGAGCAGAACAGAAAGAAAATGTCGTTAAAATTTCATCTAATCAAATTTTCTGATTCGTTTCCATATCTAACGCAAGCGATAAAGAGCCAAATATTGCGTATCAAGTGTAATATTTCTTATTAAATTAATTTTTAAGCATTACAAATATTTCTTTCAGGTTTTGATTAAATGTTTCCGTTTTTTAATATTATCACTCATTGAAACGGATTTTCTTTTTCTTTTTTTCTTTTTTTTTCATTTAAATAAAATTAGTAACAGTTTTTCTTTTATTTTTCGAGGTTTAATAGCCGTTTCAATTTTTTTTTATCAACGATGAATTTCGCCAAGAAATAAAATGGTAACCTTATCGCCCAAAATAACAGAATTTTCCGTCATAATTCTAAAACTAATATAGGTAGAATAATGTGTTATAGCTTAAAACCTTCCCTGAAACAATACCTATCTAACGGTATAAGTTCCGTAAAAATCCATGCAGTAGAACTCGAAATCTAGGCGTTCGGAACGAAATTTCCGTTTGGATTTTATATATATAATAGATAATAGAATAGATAATAGATTATATATATATATATATATAATAGAATAGATAATAGATTATGTGTTATGAACTATCTCAAAGTTTAAAACAGATCGCATTGTTAGATTTCCCAATTTTAACAATATCGCGTTATGTTAGTTCCACATTCCACCACCAGGGAGCGCACTCTATTCTTAACGAAAGCGTATCCGAACGAAACTCCTTCGTGCAACCTTTCCGTAGATACATGAAGCGGGAGGGTGGCGGTCTTAACGAATAATGTAAGATAATTGCTGAAATTACTACGAAAAATATGCTAAAGGGGCCCTACGCGGGCCCCTAATAGAGTTAGAGGAAATCGGAAGACGGCAAAATAATCGCGGGGAAAAGTTTGCTTGGGTGCTTCGGAGCTACTTTTGGCGCGAGATCTAAGCTCTAAGACCAATAGGAGCCCAGATATTTAAGGAAATATGAAGTTACAAAGTTCAATATAAAATAATTTTCCGTAATAATTCTATAACTAATCTAGGTAGAATGATGTGTTATAGCTTAAAACCTTCCCTGAAACGATACCTATCTAACGGTATAAGTTCCGTCAAAATCCATGCGGTAGAACTCGAAATCTCGGCGTTCGGAACGAAATTTCCGTTTGGATTATATATATATAATAGATGTACAATCGTCATAAACATAATGCAAAATCTGCAATACAAATATGGAAATGGAAAAAAATGGAAAAATTCTAAGATTTATTTCGATTTCATTTGAACGGAATCTAAGTATATAGGTGTTTTAAGTATTATATTGTATGCATTTCATTTTTATTTTTTAATGTTCAATTGGTTTAACTTATTGGTTACAAAAATTTAACATTAAATGTAGAACGAATTGAATGAAATATCTTAATATCTCCCTCTTCTCGGGCTTAAACAATTTAGGAAATAAATTTTGTTTTTTTAATTAGATCTGCAAATTAGGTTTTTGTTTAATATGTCAAGTTTTTTAATAACTACTGCATTCAAACGAACACATTTCAAAATTAATGGAGGGTATCATCATCAGGCTTTGATTTGTGCGATATCGGCATCACAATTTGTGATGTAATTTACCTGTGTATGATTCAAAAATTTTCGCCAGTGCAGTAATGAATATTGCTGTAGTATGCATGAAAAATTCCAATCTGAACATAAAAAATCTGCTTGAAAATGTCATTTTTATTTCCACTATGACGTCATATTCATATTCTTTTTAATTCTTAAAAAAACTCTTTCAGTTTCTTCAGTTTCATGTTTCATTCAACGAAACATAGGCAAATTATTATTACGGCTTTTGAATTATTTACAACAATGAAAAAAAAAAAATAATTTTATTACAAAATGTCCGTTGAATCTCAATGAAAAAAGCGAAATTTGGAATTATTAAGAAAAATATTTGAATAATGTATATAAAAATTAGCCCATGTTACTCTCTAGATTATAATCCATCTATATGCAAAGGCATTTTATGATCCGTTTTGACTCTGACGTCTGGCAAATGTTTTTACACTTTGAATTTATAATATTATTAGAATTAGCAAGGAGGAATTAAAAATGAGTGGCATCAGGGACAAAAAGGTGGGAAGAAAAAATGAAAAAGTTACCATCTCCATAGGCTTTTCTATGTTAAATTAACATTGAGAAGTGACACTGGAAATAAATAAGTATTGCGCTGCCGCGCAATACTTAAATAAAGCAGTAAGCTCTAAAAGTTCCTTTCGAGTGTTTTCAAAAACTACCCGGTGGATTTTTTTGCAGTATGTATCATTCGAAGGAGAATATTCCCGTGGTGGTTTGTGAGTCAAATATACAGGGATAACTATGATTTTTGATAATAAATTTCGTATTTTATTGATATTTTCGACGAAAGGGTTGCCAGTGGTCATTTTGGTGAAAATTATAGTTGATAAATGAATTGAAATGTCTATATCCGTAAGGAAATAATATAAACATCTCGAAAAAAAACTGTTGCTTATTTAATTTAAAATAAAGAAAGAAAGACCAAAAACCAATTTAATGAGAAATAATATTATGAAATGAAAATATTTAATTTAAACATGAAAGGAATATTCGTAATGTTTAAAAATTAATTTGGAAAGTTTTGAGTTAATACCATATTTGGCGATATTAATTTTGCGCGCCAGATTAAAGAAAAAACACATCTCAAAAATTTCATTAGATAAAATCTGAATAACTTTATATTTCTTTTTTAAAATAATTTTATTTTGATTTTTATCTATTTTCTCATTATGTTTCTTACAGGAGAAATTATTTTTAAAAATGGCTCTAACTGTGAATTGTGCGTTATTTGTTTGAATTTACTTTTGTTGCCAAACAATGTGATTTTAAGCCAAAAAGGCATAAGCCGGAGCGATTTTCGCAATAATTATGTTTTTCTTTTAAGTGTACGAGAGCCTTTTTAGGATAAATTTTTACATATAAATGCAAATATACAAATAACAGTTAATAGCATAAAAATGGAGTAAAATATTTAAATATTAATGTAAATGTTTTCCACATACACACATATTGTAAAATTCTTCACTCGCAAAAATTAAAAAAAAAAAAAATTCATTATACTTTAATAGGGAAACATGCCACATAAATACCGATTATTGTTTTCCCCAAACAGGGATGTTTTATGCGAAATATGATATATTCAAATGTAAACTGTATAAATAACAGTTAATATTATAAAAATGGTGTTAAATAATTAAATTTCAGTGCAAAAGTTCACACACATACAATAGAAAAATTAAATTCATACATTTAAAAAAAAAAAAATCACCTTATATTTCTAAGTTAAACTGCTAGTTTGTTTTTCTCCCAAACAAGCGATATTTTCAGGCTAGAAATTAAATTACCGAATATTGTCCATTCTTTTCTTTTCTTTTTACTTTTTTTTCTTTACAATACTGTCGCCAATCGCGTGTATAGAAATATTCACTGCCTCAAAAGATTGGAACTAAAGTTTATTCTTAAGAATATTTGGAACAGATGCTGTATATACCCGTGGCCGCCATCTTGGAGTTTTTCTTGGCGCGAAAACCCCTTTTCCGCCAAGTAGTAACTGTTGCCAAGCAGCGATTTATGTGCATATCAGTATTAACGAAAATAAAATGTAAATAATAGAATATAAACCTTGGGGTTGCCTTATCAATAAACGCCAACAAATAATCGCCAAGAAATCCGAGATGGCGGCTGCGGGAATATACAGCATCTAAGCCGAATATTTATGCAATTATGCTTTATTATTATATGTATGGGCACAGATGTCATATATAAAATTGAATTTTAAAAAATTTCATGCCCCATATTGGCGCGATTGTTTTCTGACCCCAATGTCATATACGTAACGGGTACTTAACTGGCGCCAAAGTGCCGTTATTTTGCTTGATATGATAACCCGTATGTTGTTGTTTATGCTGTTGATGTTATCGCCAAATTGGCGTCAGAAAAGTATATGGCATCTGTGCCTATATATGTATATACAAAAACATTCTGCAATACTAATTGATTGCTGAAATAAATTTTGGGAAGTGTTCCTGAACTTTTGTGGTTTTTATGGCGATAGATGTTTTGATTGTTGCGATCTTCAGCATTTGGGGTTGAATTTTTTTATTACTTGATGCCACTGGTGGATAAATAATAATAATTTTGCATACATATTTTTGTTATAATTATTATTTTTTCCGGGTTTTTTTAAATGATATTTTTTGTAGCTGTAATATTATAAACATATCTTAACCTTTGTTATATAATCTTAAGTTTTAATTTCGTATGTACAATAAATATATAAAATAAGAAATATAAAAAATTATAAAAACATGAATAAGTATATAAAACATTTATTTGGTACTACTACTTGGTTATTCCGTCGACCAAAAATCTATCGCCAAACTATTAGATCAAATGCCATTAAGGATTGATCGTAAATGTCACATTCACTTGACTTTAATCAAGTTACACATATTTACGTCATCAGGTGATTTTTATTTCAACGTTTTATTTGTATTTTTTAATAATGTTATACTAATTTATTTGTTTTTCCGTTATTTAAAATAAAAATTACGTCAATTTGTATAATTTGGCGAGTGGTTTGGCGATTTATATAATTTGGCGAAATTGGTCGACGGGATAACTAAGTAGTACCATTTATTTTTATGTGTATATAATATATATTTATATGTCTATCTCTCCCTATATATAATTACATGCATAATGTATAAAAAAAATAATACAAATATGATGTTTATAATATAAAAATATTTGTTTATAAATATTTTAAACCATGTTTTTCCGTCTCTTAAAAGATTTGCTAAAACGATCTTTTGTGCCATTTTGGATTTCTTCCCAATTGCGCCAACCAGAACAGGATACGGATCTCTTCCCTAAACTTTTTATATTGTTTTTAATTCATCATTTCTTTTTACTTTTTTCTGCATATTTTCTTTTCTTTTAGGAAGGTATTTAAAATATATTCGACTAATTTTCCATAATCTTCTTGTCACCAGCCAATAGTGTTTTTTCTATATTGTTTGAAGGTTTCTTGTATTTGAAGATTACAGAAGACTAAAACTATCAAATGAAAATGAATCACCTGAAAATTATAAACTCAATGGTTAATCTCTGCAATCATTATAATATTCTCTATTTCAGTTGTGTGGTAACTAGAGAATATTTAAACTCCTGTTGTGATAACTGCCTCATTTCTCTACCAAACTCTGCAAAAATGATCAACGAAAAGATTTGTGTCAAAAAAGCCCAAATTTTGCCCAATGCAAAAGATAATGCAACAGCGCAATGGCTTTCGTATCGTTTCCAGCAATGGAAAAGGTCATTCGAGGTGAAGGTCCATATTGCTTTATAATACAAAGTCAAATTCGAGATATCGTTTGATCCTTGTTTTGTTTTCAAAAATAGACCAGCGCAGCGGGCTTAGCCTGCTAGTGTATTAATAAAGTGACAGCAATTATTGTCTGTCGAAATACTTCAATCAATAAATAAAAATAAAAATAAACAAGTAAGATGATATCCAAATAAACAATCTGAAAATAGCATAACGCATTTGAAAACGCAATTTCTGCAAATATCATGAATAGCTGCAAAAATATCCGAATTTTTTCGTAGAGCACTGAATATGATATATATTTTTATATTAATTTTACATAGTGTGCTAAAAGTTAGATCAGTTAAGCGCATAGCAGAGTTAAAAGTCAACTTTATATGATCGGAAAAATTTATACACACCGAGTGATATGCAAATAAATAGTTAAATTTAAAAACGTATATCACAACTGAAATTGCACTTCTAGCAATTTCTGTTCATGGGCAGTACGTAAGCCCAATTCCTTTGTGTGACCCTTTCAATGAAAGATAAATTTTAAACACACGATTTTCTACAGTTAAATGCCTTGTAGTACATATCAGTGACATATATAAATTTCAGAATATTTAAAATACCGTAATATCATTAAAATACCACCCAAACGATTTTTCTCCATAAGCCGTAACATAGCGGAATTCTTTTGTGTGTCCTGTTAACGGAACTGTAAATGCTACACCCTCATTTTCAGTACTGAATTTGAATCAGTAAACTCTAATAACATGTAAATTTCATAGCAATCTTATTATAATTACAAGAATTAGAGCACGGAGAGATAGACAAACGAATTAATAGACATTTTCAACTATGTTTGATATTGTTAAAAGATAAACAAAATATGAGAATTTTATAAATTACACTTCCGGCAATATGAAATGTAAAACATAGTCCTTAAACGGCAGTCTCCCAAACATGTTTATATACTCTTCATATTTCAATCATATTTTTGTATTTAGTACTGTATTTCAGACTTAAATTCAGACATAAATACATTCATAACACTGGTGAACAACATCTAACCACCATAAGCAGTACAATTTATAACAACCACCATGCAAAAAGCAAGGGAACATGATATCTTGTTACATTTAATAAGAAGGTTATATTTAAAAAAAAAAGTTTTATGATTGTTTGTGTTACATGCTTGGCAGTTCAAACCATTTAGATTATTTATGGACTGAGAACTGGCAAAGACATTCACTTAATCTTTTGGGCATTAATCACGACTCATTTGAAATGAACCAGGGCTCCCAGCTATCCTAATTTTCTTTCTTTTTTCTTTTTTTCTACCAGTATCTTAAAACGACATCTTCATTCTATAATTCAACACTAAATTTACCACAAAATATTTTGATTTGAAATACCGTTAATTAGTGTAAAAAAAAAATAAATAAATAAAAAGGATCGCTGCTAGTACTGATTAGACATTGTCTTGTAAATCAATCACGAGTGTCACTAGTTCTAAGTAAAATGTACGTTGTGAATGCATCATTCCGCTGCAAAAGCAAAATATTGGTGTCCCGATTACGGATAACTACTATAGAACATTCATAATCAGAATACAACTCATTTTGTTTGGTTGTACGATGCCGATACATCATATTTTAAAAAGCTGAAAAACTTCCAGGTCTTCCTTATCTGCATCATAAAGTCAGGAAGAATCATATATATTATTTCTTTTGTCAACATCCCCTTTTCTCAGATAGTATCCTACGACAGTAGCCTGAACTAGTAGCCTACAACAAAGCAAGATCTATCATTGGATAGAGATTTTCCCCGCTCATCTGACATCAGATACTAAGCATAACTAATACGTTGCATACAACGATGAATAAGGTATCATTGGATAGGATGTTTTGCCCACTTTTGACATTGCGTACTGAATTTTCGTTATACACACTATTAGGTAAACTAGCATCAGACATATTATTTATGATGACGCACAACGATGAATTGTGTATAATATGGAAGGTTTTTGAACAATCT
Organism: Maratus speciosus; assembly: GCA_963932465.1. Taxonomy (NCBI): domain Eukaryota; kingdom Metazoa; phylum Arthropoda; class Arachnida; order Araneae; family Salticidae; genus Maratus; species Maratus speciosus. Next base: position 402,791,777 of record OZ010794.1, on the reverse strand, counting down.
TCTGACATAGTATACTAATATCAGCATTAAAAATTATTGTTCGATTATTTTTTCATGCCGTTGCTTATAAATTACTGTAAAATGTATAAGAACATTTATTGAAAGATTGCAGTGAGTACGCCTTTCACGGTCTATTGGTTATGTTTTAATGGTTAAAACCTTCATAAAATATTTAATTAAAATTTGTTTATGATATCTTAGTCTATTATGATATGTGATGCTGAGAGAAATTTACAAGGTGGCCACAATTCAAATACAGGCATTTAGAGGTCGGGTGTAGAAAATCCACTGAGCCAAATCTTACTTACGTAAAGATCAAAATACATATTACACTCATGCATACTGCATTCATATAACTCACCATATATGCAATATATACCTACATTACATTTAACAACGCTTTTTAAGGAATGAAAGTAACTGTGATCACTCTGTTTCTTGTAAGAAATCTTATTGTTTAGAAATATTCCTGGATCAAAAAAAAAAAAAAATCCTCTACAATAGGGAGATTTATAATTCTTTTCTTAGAACGGTACATTTAATACATTTGGTATAATTACTCAGATATCCTCAAATGATCTAATTGATTATTTTTCTCGGTACTAAAAAACCTTTAATTGTTTACATGATTTCATTTTTGTAAATTACTTAAGTATTTTGCTTCATCAAAAAAAGGGGGGGGGGAGATAAAATTATTATTCTTTCTTAGTAAAATTAAGCTTTCCATTCATTAAGAAAAACTATTTTCGTTCCATGTTTAAATGAATATTCATTAGAAATTGAATTAAATCCAGTGGTTCCTCATATGTTATTTTTTCTTTTTTTTAACGTCATTTGTATTAACTGGATGATTATACAGCTTGCTCGTAATTTAACATTCTTTATAAATGGAAATTCATGCATTGTATGTGAGTTAGAAAATACAAAATTAATTTTATTTATAATTTTATGTAATTTTTTCTCCAGTGAAAAATATTAATTAAATAAATTGTTGGATAAAAATAAAATAAGTTAAAAAATTTTAAATACAGAAAAAAGGCTGCAGGCATGTTAAATAAGTTTACTTTCAGGAAAATATTTAAATTTAGAACTAATTATAGAATACGCACTAAGAAGTAGAAATGGGGTACATAGAATAAAAACTCAAAATCTAAATAGAACACAGCTGTAAACTAATAAACTTAATTCAATTTTTATAAATTAGTTCTATAAATTTGTTATTAGAAAATATTTTTGTTTTATTTTCCAAGATAAATATTATAACTTTTGAACATCTATGTTTAAATATTTCAGTGCAAGTTGAGTCTGTATATATATAAGCGCAGCAATGCTACATAACTGCCATACATTATTAGCAATGAGATCATTCAAAAACTCTGGATATCTGCATTTATATTGAGTTCATTTGCTCTTTCAAGAAGCATTTTTGTCGGTTAATTTTATCCCTATATTCAATATGTGTATGACAAATTGATTCTATCGGATAGTCCCTACTCTTGGTGTCAGCTCTAACTCAATATTTATATAACAGTATAATTTTCCATAGTACAGTCGTGTCAATTTTTTTTCTATTACTTTTGAACTGCATCTCGCAGAATTTTCAATGTTCAGAAATGGCGTGTACCAGACGATCGTTAAAAAAAAAAAAAAAAACACCTTCTTGGTGCTAAATTAAAATTTGAGGTAGCACTGGATAAAGAAAGGCTTTATTTAAGTGGCTGTACATTAACAGTGTATTTTTCTTCAATCAGAGTCGGTAACCATATTTCCAAATCAATTGCCGCGAGACTAGAAGAATGGGGTACCTGTAAAAAATGAGCAGAAGCCATAGTTCGTATAAATCGTCAATTATTTGAATCTACAATTTTCAAAGGAATTACATTTTCTAGAACGAAAGGAAGATGATGACTTTCTAATTTTCGTCGCGTACTAGTGGTATTCAAATTTATTAAATATCTAATTTTACGTTTGAGCGGGTGCGCTTAAGGTAAGGACAAACGCAAATTTCCCGACAATTTGGTCTCGCCAATTGCGCCGAAATCGAAATTTAATTTTTGTTAATGATATATATAATTTCTCTCCTTCTCTATAAGAATACGAAAGCGATAAAAAAAAGAGAATAGGATTTAATCTCCAAATGTTACGCGATGAGTGGCTAAATAGAAGAATGCTGCCACCGATTAGAGGTCGGGACATATAACGCCCAAGTGACTTATTTTGCTATTATGTTCGCACCACGTTTGGAAAATAATCTCTGCCATACACTTAAACTAGGATATTCATTATAAAGAAAAATTTTTCAAATTATTGGGAGACTGAATATAAAATTAGTCGTCAGTCCTGCTCCATAATCAAAGGGATAGTTTGCTTCGAATGAGATATGGATCTCACTTTTGCATTCGATTGATTTAGTATTTATAACTTAGAGATTCTTCCGAACTTTAAGATTTAAAAGACTTCTGTTATAACAATTGTTACTCTTATCTATATAAAACAAAGTCTTAAAATTTGAAAGTACTTTTTATCTTGTAGTGTAATAGATGTTAAGAGTTAATTAAATCAAGTTGTTTAGATGATTTATGGCGAATTTGATGCAAATCATGCAATTAACTTTCATTCTACTCCTTTTATTTTACTGCAGCAAGTATTTTTTTTTAGTTTCGATGTGGCCATTCCTATCATAACAACAATTTCGTTTTGCAAAATAACACATGATATTTGCACAAATTAAACAATCTCAACAGCGTTAAAATTGATGTAATCCAATGCAAAGAATTATTTAATGGATGATAAAGTATTATTTCAAGCACAGTTTGGCGCAGTTTTTAAATAAATTTTTGTGGCCTTCTAGCTTTAAATTAGCAGCTACTGTTAACGTTATATCTGTATAACTGTTAACGGAATTCAAAAGTTCGAGTTCAAATACATTCCTAACAAGATGTAGCTAATGCAAACTACATTGAACCTATAGTGTTTTTCAACTAGGGAGGTTATGTATTTTTTTTTCTCTAAGTAAATTTATTTTAAATAAACTAAAAGACAATTTATAAAAATGTACTGAAAATTTCTGATTTCAGGAAATTTTGTATCATTAAAAATGTGTAATGCATGTACGATAGAATATTTCGTTTCAACTTAGCTTAAAAAAAAAAAAAAAAAAAAAAAAAAATGTAGCAGTATGCAAAATTTTCTAAATTAATATTACGAAAGAATTACTAGCACTAATTCTTCTAAATATTAAAGTTACTTTTTTTCTACTAAGAAATTCGAAAAGAATGATTTAAGTATCTAACTAAATTTTATTTGTAAGGAGTTCCTTATTTATGCTGTATCATCAAAAAAGCTAAAAAGAAAGATATGAAATTAGTAGAGCTTAATCTAATCAAATGTTTCTCATTCTCAAAATAGAAAAATTTGAAAACTGCAAGAATTTTTATTCTTTGTTTAGAATTGAATAAAATCAGTGTTGTGTTATAGTTTGTTTTCAGTTCATTTAATTTTTATAACATTTTTTTTGACGTAACAGGATAATTACATAGTTTGATCGTAATTTAGAATCATGTATACTTGGAAAAAATAGCTAGGATATGAATTGACATACTTATTTTCGGTCTTTTTTATTAGTCCATTAAATGACTCGCTTTAAAAAGATTAATAATAAAAAACTTTACTTTTCATTGGTACTCTGGTGCTATACGCTCAAATACCCGAGTGTAAAAAAATCAGGTACCAACATATTATTTAATGTTACTAAAGTCAGGTTACTAGTAATAAAATTACCAGCGATAAAATTTCCAAATACAAAATACTACTAATATAAGAAAGTAAAAAAAAAAAAAAAAAAAAAAAAAAAAAAAAAAAAAAAAGTTCGGCATATACTCTAAACACTATAATCTAAAAGAGATTTACCGTTAATCCACGGATTTAATATGTACCGCAGAAAAAAAAATATATTAAATAAACAAGAAATAAAAATCATGCATTAATCACAGATTATGGAACACTTTCCAGCACATTCAGAATAATATAAATAAACTCACAGGTTTAAGTAAGCAATTTCTAAAACGGAAACGAAATTTCATCTACAACCGGATAAGTATTCAAATTCTTTTGTTACGCCCAGAATATATTCTAAAGATTTGTATATATGCTACATATTATGCTAAAATTTAGTTCACATTCAAAACGCATGGTAAACAATATGCAAAATATTAGTTAAATTTAAATTTGAATACCACAACTGAAAACGCACTTCCAGCAATTGTCGTTTATATGCACGGAAATCTAACCGAAATACTTTGTGTGTTCCTGTAAATAAATGATAAATGCTACGCACACCATGTTGTAGAGTAATCGTTTATACCTCAGTGATGCATATCTGTTTCAATATGTTTGAAATAGCCTAACCTCATTAAAATATATTGCAAGCAATTTTCCCCATAGCCCATACTGTAAAGAAATTCTTTTAAGTGACCTGTAAACAAACTATAAAAGCTACGCATTTCATTTTGAATTCGGAACACAGTAAGCGTAAAGAACGTATATTAATTATATATCAATCCGAGTTAGAACGCGGACAATCAGACGGGCAGATAAACAGAATTTTTAAACACATTTCAGTTATGGAAGAAAGTGTTAAAAATGACTAATTAAATTATTAAAATTTAAATGTCAACATAAATTATCGCATATTACGAAGATGAATAAATAAACTAACTAACTGGTAAAATGAGATATTTATTCTCTTTGAAATGAGCTTTTCTACTTCGAAAACTAACAATCAGAAGCACCAACCAGTTCTTAGACTCTCAGCAAAATGTTTAGAAATAAATTATGAGCCACAAAATTAGACTTGATAAATAAAGAAATTAAAAGCATTATGCTCAAATTACAAAATAGCTACCTTGTCCACATGATTCAATATCAAATTGTAATAAATATATACTCACCGATATGTTTGTAAAGAAAAATTAAAAACAATCATTGAAAAGCGTTTCAAACATAAGAGATCATAAAAAAAAACATGCTAAAAACACTTTAAAACTTATTAGTACACATAAGGTGGTTCTCAAATTCCCTGCTCAACAAACTCGAAAATTTCTGACACGTTTTCTGACTTATTTTTAAACGCAAAGGCACAATAATGGAAGGCCTGATTATTGAAGCGATTTAAAATCGAATTTAGTTTTTCATTTTTTCATAAATAAATTACTTATCGGATTACAAGCGATTTTTTTCACGTGACGACAGGTTCACCACTTCGCTGTCACATCAGGTAAGTTCGTTCAAAGCACGAAATTTGGCAAATTTTGTGTAATATCTTTGGTATTTACCAAAAAATAGAAAACGTCATTCCATTACATAGTTTCTAAATAACAAAACCTGTCAATTTCATGCATTTCTGAACGAAAAGGAATAAAAAATATTGTCGAAAAGTAGCCTCTTTGGATTGGAGAACATCCTCAATAGAATTGTTTCTTTTCAATAGCCGAAATTGGTTCCGTATTTGAAGTCCACTTTTCTTTCTGAACTCGCGAAATTTATCATCCTGAAAAGAAAAAAAAAAAAAAAAAAAAAAAAAAAACCTCACTTTTTTCTTTAAAAATGCGTGATAAAACGCTTTAGAACTTATTTGTGCATCTAATATAAAGCGCTACTGAATAAGCACTGTTTTAACTTTATTACGCATTAGTGTTTTATACAAGATTGCCAATTTCTATTCCAAATTATTTTAACTAGGACTTCCCTCAGAGGGATTAGTCTGAGCGATATTACTGAGAACATAGATTTAATAATAACATGTGGAAACAAAGAAAATGAGATGTTATCTTTAATTGTCCATATACTGCGAAAAATTGAAATGATGAAAATAAACGAATTGTAGAATTACAAAATCTTATATATAAATTCGTATACACTGTTTAAAAAAATGGGAAATCAAACCATTCAAGACAGCCATGCATGAATATAAAATTGAAAGTACGCAATATATTAAAAGTAAAATAGAAAATGAAACACTAATTTACTTATATCGGAATATTAACTGAATAAAATGATGTCAAAAGTATAATCAGACGCTCCGCACCAATTTGAGTAACTTTAAATGACGAATATATGATGTTTAAAAAGAATGGACTATACTTTATATGGTGTGTGCTCCCCCGGAATAGTTAATATTGTACAATATCTGTTTTCCACGGATGCAACGAGATTGTTAATAACATTTAAGGAATTCTCTTCTCAAAATCTAATATAGTATCAAAGTACCGAATACATCAAAAGTGGCATGCAATGTTTCGTTAGAGTGTGTTTTAGATATGCTCGATCGGATTTAAATGATGAGTGTATGCTGGCCACTACATACGCTGTATTGTTTTGTTTTCAAACATATTCTGCACAAGTTGAGCTGTATTTAGCATGTATTAAATAAAAGAAATCGGCAATGATTACAACATAAAGTATGACACAAGATCTGAATATATCGTCTGCATAACTTTTGAGCTGTCAAAGTGTCATTTGAAGTAATTTACAAATCCATACATATTTATTCAGCAAATCATGCAAGCTAACATACGCCAATATGAACCCGATTACAAAATTTCACCAGAATAAGTTAATATATAAAAAATCTACTAATGATAATTGAGAATATGACCTTATGATAAAATGTCTAGAAAAATGAATCGGATAAAAAATTCATATCACATTTAAAACGGCACTTCCCTCTGATAGTGGCCTTGGCGAGAGAGAGAAAAGCATAGAGAAGGAACACTCTAACAAGTACTTTCGGGCAACCTACTCACTGTTTCACACAGGTCTTTATTCAATATTTACACAATTTATTTAATGCTAGGTGGGTATCTATCAGTTTTGTTGCATTTAAATAGCATGTTTTGCGGAGGAAAGGCAGCATTATGAAATATTTAAAGTTGCTGTACCTAATAATTCCAAATTAATGGTAATTGAGATCGCTTTCCGTTAATTTCATCTTTTTAAATTTTAAATTTTTTAGAAACCATTCACAGAGACAATTGTATATTTTAAAACTAAACCGAAGCAAAATTTCAAAATTTTGGGCTCAGGAATAACAGAGAAATAGAAAATTTTTGAAAGTTTTTTGTTTCTGCACTGTTTTATATAGCGACATTTTTATAAATTGTTCTGTTGCGAGAATTTACGTCATGATAAATACAGCCATGGCAATTTTCATGTTTATATTCCTAACAGTTCCATGTTCTTCGTTACTTAGATCATCTTTAGATCTTTTTCCGCTTTGTTTAGTCTTTCTATTTTTTAGAATTAGTTCTACAACGAGCATTTACATCTTATTAATTACTACCATGCCAAAGTTCTAGTTTCTAACCCCAACAGTATCCCAAAAATTTCAGTATTCTAAATAAATCATAGTTTAGAACCTTTCTAGAAATATTTACGTTTATCCGTCAAGGTGAACCTTTTAGAGAGCGTTCATTACGAGTATTTACATCTTAAAAGTAACTACCGCACCAAATTTAAAGTTTCTAACCCAATCAATATCGTAGAAATCACAATTTTAGAACTTTTTTGCTGCTGCAGCGATATAGGTTCTTGCAGTGACATAAAATATTCTTTTTTTTCGGAGCAGATATGGCCACCAACATTTTTTTTAAGTTGGCTATGTAGTTTCAGAGATAACACCTCACAAACGTACAAGCATTAATAATATTATATACTTTATAATATTATAACGCTTTATAATATTAACATTAGATGTACAGATACAAAAGCTATTTATCTGTTACAAGCTAAAGTGCCGGCGTTGCCCAGAATTTGAAGGATGTTTGTTCTGAAAAATCAATTTCAAAATTTAACATATAACACAAAACAAACATTAAAAAAAGCAGTCGAAATGTTGTTGAATGAATCATATGAAAACGCTACATAAAAATGTATAAATGTATATAACAGACGCAAAAGAATACAGCTATAAATGAACTTATTTCAATTTATAATTGGAGCAATAATGTTAAAATACGCCAATATTTCCCTAATCGGGTTTTTATTATGCTTCAATACATTTTTCACACTCATATGACGTTATACTATATCCACCATGCCCTTTATATTTCCAATATGACGTAATATTTTCCTCTTTCACGTGGAAACCTTGAAATAGAAAAGTTCTGAAGTTATATTCACTTTCATTTAAATTCGTCAAACCATTTATTTCATTTTCATATTTCACGTGAATATCTTGCAATAGAAAAGTTATGACGTAATATTCACCTTTTTTTTTAAATTCGGCAAACTCTTTATTTTTATTTTCATTTTTCACGTGGAAATCTTGCAGTAGAAAATTAATTGTTGCAGTAATAATTTTATTGTGTTTCTTAATTGTTGGCAACTGCTATAACGAAAAATGTTTAAATTTGATAAGGAATTGCTGTTAAATTGGTGGTTTTTTATTAATTAAAAATTAACTATAAGTTATTTCGATTCCGGATTACTTTAGTTGTCTCGGCCATGTTTTAATACACATGTACGTGTCTCTTCACAATTTTGGCTTCCAAATTGTGGTTTTTTTTATAGAATTACAAACAGACAGATAGACAAGTTTTCATTTTTATATATCTCTCTATTCTATGAAAAGTAACTAACGCTGTCACCGCCGCCGCCGGTTTTGAATGTTTTATGACCGGAGGTCTTTCTTCGTTAATATTAAGAAAACTTTTGCATACAAATATATGAAAATCGGTGGTATAGCGAAATGTTTGATCAACACACTAATGCATACAGTTTTCAAATCGAAGAATTATTTTAAGAGATATTTAATGCTAAAGTTGGACAAAATCGTTCCATTACAAAAAAATTTATAAGAGCAAAAGCTATACATGGGAATTTAATCATTTATAGATCATTTTATTCAATAGAAGATCTCGGTCTGCAGATTTCATTATTTTTTTTAATTTGACTCATTTTTTGAGGTTTTATTTCTATTTTAAATTCAAATATTCAGCATTTTGACAGATATTTTTTACATATTTTAGAAAATGGTATTAATTTAAACTGTTGCCAACTGTATAAACAGTGCAAACAATAATGTTTGCTTCAAATAAAAAAAATTATTTACACGTTACTATTATAAACAGAAAAAAACCTTCAAATTACAATTAAATAATTAGGTATAAAAAGCAGGCACTTATTGAAAATTACGCCATAAAAACTATATTTACATGTGAATTTTAAAAGAGAAAGGATATTGTAAAATAAATTCATTAACATGCGTTAGAAATCTGAAATAGAACAAATTACGTCACATTACACTTATTATGCAAAATGAACAAAAAATAGTATTGCAAAACAGTTTAAATTTAAAAATTGCGCGAGACAAAATATTAGAGGTTAAATATTTGATTTTTTTCAAAATTTTATTATTTGTCGTTTGATGTGAGGTGTTCAGCTATAAGTATGCAAATTTTTATGTTTCAGCATAATTAGGGGCTGAGTTAGAAAAATTGCTTTAAATACACAAGTTAGAGCCCAGAGGGTTAAATATTAGACTTTTTCAAAATTTTATTATTTGCTGTTTGATGTGAGGTGTTCAGCTATAAGTATGCAAACTTTCATGTCTCCAACTTAATTAGGGGATCAGTTAGAAAAATTGCTCAAAATACACAAGTTAGAGACTGGAGGGTTAAATATGACTTTTTCAAAATTTTATGATTTATCGTGTTATCGCAAGTTTTCAGCTATAAGCATGCACACTTTCAATTCTCCAACTTAGTTAGGGGATGAGTTAGAAAAATTGCTTAAAATACATAAGTTAGAGCCCAGAGGGTTAAATATCAGACATTTTTCAAAATTTTATTGCCGAAACGTCAGTGAAGGCTTACTGTGGAGACACGAAAAGTTTTGATTTCCGTTTGTCTGTCTGTCTGTCTGTCTGTCCGTCTGTTCCGCGATAACTGCCGCAAAAAGCACCCGATCAGCTTGAAATTAATTGGGCATATTCGTGAGATACCCGGACGTAGCTGTATAGTTTTTGGTTAAATTTCGTTCATTCGTTCGGAAAATATGGAAGATTTTATTTTTCTTTATAATGCTTTTCTACGGCAAGTCAGACGATTTTCAAATTTCGATTTGTCGAAAGAAAATGGCACGTTTGATTAATGGATTTAAATGTCAAATTATGGATACTAAAATTCCAAATAAAGGTTTTAAATTATTCCTATTATATTGAAGTTTTGTCAATATATCTATAAGATTTTTTTATTTACGTGTATAATGTTTTGAGGACATTTATACATGTATTCCAATAATATAAAGAATTTTTAAATTAATTTTCTTGTTTTACATGATACATATTTCTTTTTTTCCCTTTTCTTCGTTGCCTAGCGACTGTTATTAGTAGCCTATCATTGCGTCAAATATGAATGAAGTTAGTAAATTACGTTAATTTTGTTGCAGGTACTATTAAAAGGCTATCACAAAAAATATTTTATCGCGCCAAATCGATGCAATTTATGCAATTAACAGTGGGCACGATAATGAATTATTTTCCAGTAGATTTATAGATCTCCAGATATGCCTATTTTGGGGGGCTTTTAATATGTTATTGCTATCGCATGGATTAGGATGTTTAAACTAATGTTTAACCATGCTATAAGTGAAAAAAAAAGTACAGTTAAAGGCATGTAAATCCTTTTTAACACTTTCCAACATGGATGAAAAGTATTTATGACTTCAGTTTTTCTATCTGTCGCCTGCCGTGTTTCTCTACGTGCTCTAACTCGCGTAAATATAGTCGGGATTACATGTAATTGATATACGTTATTGAGGTTTGCCAAAGTATGTTTGGTATTAAAAATGAAGAGTGTAGCATTCATAGCTTAATTACAGGGGCACTCAAAACTATTCCGTTACATTATAGTCTTTGGGAAAAATCGTCTGCGGTGTATTTTAATAATGTTACACAATTTTAAACGTAATGAAATTTATATACTTTATTAAGGTGCACTAGAACCTGGTTACTATAAAATATGTTATGTGTAGCACTTACAGCATGCTTACAGGTAACTCAAAAGTATTCATAATATTACAATCTTTGAAGAAAATCCTTTTGTGGCGTTTTTTAATGATGTTACTCTGTTACAAAATAATAAAATTGATATGTATTTTTGAAACATTTTTGTAGTATATGGGGTGCAAAGCATATGTTTTTTTCAGGGTCACACAAAAGTGGTCGATTAAAATGTGGTCTACGGGGGAAAAAAACTCTTCACAGCTTATTTTAACACATTGGCGACGGAAAACAAAAATTCTCGTTTTTATTCAGAATACATCATTGGCTAAGGGAGTGACTTCTACCTTACAGAAAAGACATTTATATTGTGTTGTCCATATTTTTTATAGATTGTAAGACATTATATATTACATCCGTACATTGAAAGATATTTACTGCTGCATAAACATGAAAAACATATCTCAGAAACCAATTTCCGAGACACTTTCAGAAGAGGGAGGAGCTTCTACTGTTTTTAAACCCAGATTTAATTAAATTGCCTGTCGTCAGTGTGTTAATTGTGTTGCACTAATTCAAACATTATGAAATTAAATTACATTACTGTGGTTGACTACAAGAAGCTTGAATATGATTTGTATCGTATTTATCGTTTATTTATAGGGTCACATAAAAAAATTCGGATACAGTTCTGGTCTATTAGGGATGATTGCTGAAGAGCATTTTCGATTATGGTGTGCGTTTTAACGTTAAGTAAATTTGTGCTTAATAAGTAGTGCTTAAATATTGTATAGACCATGTACAGGGATACACAAATGAATTCGTAAGTATAAATGAAAATGAGCGCAAATTGCTTCAGTGTTTTTTTTTTTTTTTTTTTTTTTTTTCGAGTTATGTATTTCCCAGCCCAATTACATTTAGTATACTAACAAATGTTTGCAGAATTTAAATAGAACCATATACAGGACTCCGCAGAAACTGGATATATGGTGCACACTATGCATACTAATCCCCGGATATGTGATATGAGCAGTTTTAAGAGGGTTTTTTGTCTGCATTAAATTTAAATGTTATAGACGAATAAAAATCGTAAAGACGCGTAAAAATCTTCACGTAATATACAGGGCTGTAGAAAAGAATTCTTGTACGTTTCCGTCTATTGGTAGAATTTACTAAAGGACATTAACACAATTAATTGATAATTACAAATGTAAATTAAATTACACTACGAAGGGGTTCAGGGGGGCTCTGCCCCCCTGAAGAAATCTACTTTATTATCTAAAAATTACCAGAATAAGTAGCTCATGAGATTTTCAGAATACCATTACATCACAAGGGGTTTAATTTAACGCTTCTAATGTCAGAAACCTTCGAAATATTTTTTCGTTTTATAAATGTTTATGTAATTTCAAAACTTTAAATTTCGTTTTTTGTAGAAAGATTAATATTACTCAAAGGATGCTAAACACAATGAATTGTAGAGCTGACGTTGAGGCTCCTGATCTGCAGATTTACTAGTTATTTGTCGTTGGATGTGAGGATTTCAGCTATAAGTATGCGAAATTTCATGTCTCCAACTTAATTAGGGGCTGAGTTAGAAAAATTGTTTAAAATACATAAGTTAGAGCGCAGAGGGTTAAATATTAGACTTTTTAAAAATTTTATTACTTGTCGTTTGATGTGAGGTGTTCAGCTATAAGTATGCAAAATGTCATGTCTCCAACTTAATTAGGGGCTGAGTTAGGAAAATTGCTTTAAATACACAAGTTAGAGCCCAAAGGGTTAAATATTAAGCCTTTTTCAAAATTTTATTATTTGTCGTTTGATGTGAGATGTTCAGCTATAAGTATGCAAAATTTCATGTCTCCAACTTAATTAAATTAGGGGCTGCGTTAGAAAAATTGCTTAAAATACACAAGTTAGAGCCCAGAGGTTAAATATTAGACTTTTTCAAAATTTTATTATTTGCCGTTTAATGTGTGGTGTTCAGCTATAAGTATGGAAATTTTCAAGTCTCCGATATACATAGTTTCTGAGAACGGGCTCTGTGACAGACGGACAAACAGGCAGACAAAGGAGTGAGACAGGTAGGGTTTCGTTAGATGGACGAAACTCTAAAAACATGCTGCGGATGACTGTAACAACATCCGAAAATTACATTACCATCAGCGATCTACCAATCCCGAATTTAGTTTATATTCGTTTCATATATTCTTATTCTTTTGTGCGGCCCTGTAAAATAATTATCAATATTATATACAGTAAAACCTCTGAATAGTGGACACCCCAAAAATGCAGAATTTGTCCTCTATTTAGAGGTGACCGCTACTGAGAGTAAAACATGTACAGTTATTTAAGATTTGGTAATCGAAAAAATGTCCGCTAAATAGAGTTATCCGCTAATTGGGTGTGTGCGCTATGGAGGTTTTACCAGTAAAACTTCTGAATAGCGAACACCTCGGGAGGGTAGAATTTGTCCTCTATTTGGAGGTGTTCGCTACTGAGAGTAAAAAATGTACAGTTATTTAAGGGTTGGTAATCGAAAAAATGCCCGCTAAATAGAGGTGTCCACTAATCGGGTGTGTCCGTTATGTAGGTTTTACTGCATAATAATATCATCCTTTACAAGAAAATTGTATGCTGTATGATAGACAGACAGACATCCAGAGAAAGATAACCTCCGGATCTATAAACACTCATGTCTTTTGTTTTAATCATCCACAATTGGATGTCATACAACATGCCAGATTTTATACAACAGTCTAAAAACGGTCACCGTGGTACGGAATACGGTATTATTATTTGTTTGCCCACCAAAACTGGTTGCCACGGGTTGTTGCAAGGTTTGTGATCACGTGGTTGAAACTGATCTATTCAATATTACTGCGTGCGTTTTTTTTTTTATTTGCTCCATGTGTTCAAACCAGTTGTCTACGAAAACATAAACCGGTGAAAGTGACGCACACCAAATTTCTGTGACGTATGCAGATAAATTGTGTTTTTTAAAGAGTTTTTTCTATATAATTTTTAAACGGTTTGGAACTTATTTTTCATAGTAGGTGCATTCAGTAGGCGACCCTCATAGGTACCTTCTGGTGCAATCAGAATCGAAATCCGACAAATATTTTTTGAGTTATGCTTGACGAAAGGTTTTTATTAGGCTTTTTTTTTTTTTTTAGTAGGACATGGCGTTAATATCCATCGTAGTAGTAAAGTGTCCGGACAGTAATATTTCGCTGAGTATTAGCCTTCGCTTCGCTCAGACAATTAAATTCAGAATATATTTAACATTCTGAAATTTTATGTCTATTTTTATTTTATTGTAAAAGGAATAAAAAAATGACTTCTACTACAAATGCAAGACTAACTTCATGATTGTTGTTTGATTCTATTTTCTCTCTATTCTAAAAAAAGTAACCAACGCTGTCATCGCCGCCAGTTTTGATTTTTTTTTTGTGACTAGAGGTCTTTCTTCGTTAATATTAAGAAAAATATGGCATACAAAAATATGAAAATCGGTGGTATTATAGGGAAATGTTTGATAAACACGCTGATGCAGACAGTTTTCAAATAGAAGAATTATTTTTAGAGCCATTTAATGTTAAATTTGGTCAAACTCGCTCCATTAAAAAAGTTTCATAGGAGCAAAAACTATACATAGGAATTTAATCATTTTTAGATCATTTTATGCATAAGATGTTCTCGGTGTGCAGACTGCATTTATTTTTTTTATTTGACTCATTTTAAAGGTTTTATTTCTATTTTTAATTCAAATTTTCAGCATTTCGTAAGATACTTTTTACAACTTTTAGAAAAGGCTATCTCTCTATTCTAAAAAACCGCCGCCGCCACCGGTTTTGAATTTTTTGTGACCGGAGGTCTTTCTTCGTTAATATTAAGAAAAATAATGCATACAAAAATATGAAAATCGGTAGTATTATATAGAGATGTTTGATAAACACGCTGATGCAGACAGTTTTCAAATCGAAGAATTATTTTAAGAGATATTTAATGCTAAAGTTGGACAAAATCGTTCTACTAAAAAGTTTTATAGGAGCAAAAACTATACATCCGAATTTAATAATTTTAAGATCATTTTATACGTTATAATTTCCCGGTGTACAGAATTCATTTTTTTTTTAATTTGACTCATTTTCGAGGTTTCATTTCTATTTTAAATTCAAATTTTCAGCATTTCGAGAGATATTTTTTACTTATTTTAGAAAATTGTACTAATTTAACCTGTTGCCAACTATATAAAAAACGGAAAAAATAATGTTTGCTTCAAATTAAAAATTTATTTACATGTGACTATTATAAACAGAAAAAATCATTTGGAATTAGAATTAAATAATTATGTACAAAAAGCAGGAACTTTTTAAAAATTACGTCATAAAAAAGTATACACGTGAATTTTAAAAAAGAAAGGATATTGTAAAATAATAAATTCATTAACATGCGTTAGAAGTCTTAAATAGGAGAAATTACGTCATATTTACGTCACATTACTGTTATTACATAAAATGAACACAAAATAATATTGCAAAACAGTTTAAATTTAAAAATTGCGCTAGACATTTATTTGATATTTTGAGAGGATCTTTTCAACTATTTTTGTTAGGAAAGCGTAAATAATATTTCATTTCTAACAAAAGTATTTTCACGTGAATATTTAAAAGAGAAAACATAGCTTGGTCAAAATTACGTCAGATTAAAAACGATTAATTTAAAATGTCTCATTTAAAAGAACTTTCTTTTCGCTTTGTTAAAAAATACCAGGAGACAAAGACTCTGTTTACTTAATTCCTTTTATATTAACTTATTTTGAAATGTTGTTACACGTGTCTACGTCAGCAATTTATTTTTATTTCGACGTTTTATTTGTATTTTTATTAATATTGTACTAATTTATTTGTTCTTTCGTTATTTAAAATAAAAATTATGTCAATTTGTATAATTTGGCGAATGGTTTGGCGATTTATATAATTTGGCGAAATTGGTCGACTGGATAATCAAGTAGTACCGCAGCTGATTTGGCGTTAAAATTCCCCAAAAAGAAATGAATAGAAATCCGTTTATAGGGAGATCGCCACTGTTTTTTAAATTATAATTCAATCTTTCGAAATCTTTTTAAAGCCGATCACATTAGCGTGCATTTAGAGTCTGCGGTGTCTGAACGGGGGTTGGCGAGTGTAGCTCGTAGGGGGCCGAGCCCCCTAGTTATTTAAAATTATTGCCAAATTAAAAAGCAACTGGCGAATGATAATATTCCCTTCAAATTAAAAATTTATTTACACGTGACCATTATAAAAAGAAAAAGAAATTTCAAATGAGAATGAAATGTTTACATATTAAAAACAGGAAAATATTGATAATTGCGTCATAAAAACTGTATTTACACGTGAATTTTAAAAAAAGAAAGAAAACTCTAAAATAATAAATTCATTAATATGCGTTAAAAGTCGCAAATGGAGGAAATTGCATCATATTTAAAATTGCCAAACCATAATATTGCCAAAAAGCTTATATTTAAACATATGTCTGCGCGAGACATTTATTTCATATTTTGAGATAATCTTTTTTAAACTAATGTTATGAATTCAGAATTCTAATACAGCGCAAATAATATTTTCTTCTAACAAAAAAATTATTTTCATGTGAATATTAAAAAGAGAAAGAAAACTTTCGTGAAAAATACGACAGGTTTAAAACAATACAATTAAAATGTCTTATTTAAAAAAAAATCTTTCTTATAGCATTGCTAAAAAATACCGGGAGACAAAGACTCTGTTTCCTTAATTCATTTCATTTTAGGTTATTTTCACATGTCTCACTGATCTGATTTAATCAAAGACGGAAACATCCCGTTAACAGGGAGATCGCCACTGTTTTTATTATTATTATTATTATTACTATTATTATTATAATTCATTCTTCTGAACATTTTTAAAGCCGATCAAATTAGTGTGCTTTTAGAGTTTGCGGTGTCTGAACTGGGATTGGCGAGCGTAGCTCGTAGGAGGGAGAGCCTACTAGCATTGTAAAAAAGAAGTAGAAACGATTGACTCTACTGTAGCTAGAAGATTAATTTCATGACATTATTCTACTGAGTACTTTTTTAATTCTATTTATCCCGCGCATTGCTCAGTAACAAATGACTTTCAAAAAATCAGTTTTTAATTTCGCTATTGATATAAGTATGTTATAAAGCAAAAGACAAGTCCGCGAGTAACGCTGAAGTCATATTGACGGTGACAACGTTTGTCTACTGCATTTTGTTTTGTTAAAAAAAAAAATAAATAAATAAAAAAATCGCACAACTTCTAATTTTAAACTGTCGAATAGGGGAGGGGGGAACTTTCAAACGGAATTTGTTTGAAAACTGTGTTTCAATTTACTGTTTTTAAATGATTTTAAATTATTTTTCAAGAAAGAATTATAAAGAATTCTATCTTTATCACGTGTAGCTCGGTTATGTTAATAACCAACAATATATATGGTCCAGAATTTGCTTCAACTAATATTCCATAAAGAAGTTGAATTATCATCAATAAATAAATAAAAAAAATAAATGAAACGAAATAAAGCAAATAAAACAGAAATTTAACAGATATGTAATCGAACTACGCGCTGAAATAACTGAACAACTGAATTTAAAATTGCAGCGCAAAAGCTCTGTAAATATTGAAATCTTTGCGATTTATCCGGCTATAAACTCCTGACATTCTGGTAATACGAACGTTTCGCTATTGTTAAATTTCTGATCATTTTTTGCAATTCAAAATTTGTCATTTTTGGTTAGTAGGAAATCTAAGAGAATACATTACATATAAGAATATATTACAGTTTTCAGCTAAAAACTGTTTTCGCCTATGTTCTGTACTGTTAAAAATTTCTGTAAAATCACAGAATTTTTTTCATCAAATATCTAATTTTGTTATAACACAGTTTTACGTTAGATAAATTCAAAACTTTTCTTGAAGGATGCCCAGTTAAAATTTAAAATACATTAATTCTGCATAGGAATGCTTTGCATATTTTTATATCATCTTTACTTTTTATTTCACGTTTTATTCGACTGCAATAACATTTCAAGCAATTCAAATATTTTTTGAATTTGTAGAATGGAAATAATATTCCTACAAAGACGTTGATTTGAAATTCATTAAACAGCTATCATTTTCTCATCAAAATATATCTTTCTTTTCCTAATTATCATATTTCGTTTTATTTTTCATTATAAATTTATTCGTTTCTATTACAATCTATTTCCATTTGCAATCTGTATTAGTTCATCTAGATTTAGATTACATTCCACATTGTGTCTTTTTTTTTCAGTTTCTCTTTGATAATAAAAGGAAACATAAGACAAATAAGATTAACTTAATGATATTTAGTCTCCTGGATTGGTTTTTCACTTTACACATATTTTGCTTACTGCGATGCAAAAGGAGTTTATTCTAAATGCAGTTCATTTTTTTCTAATATATTTCAAAGTCAATTAAATTTCTGTGATTTGAGCGGAAGAAAAAAAAAATGCAATTCAACTTTTTGCCATTAAAAGACTTTCCTTAAACTTTACCAAAATTTTTGAAGTACTAGTTTAAAAAGTATTTCAATATTACGCTAGAAAAATAAAACAATTTTAGAAAAACTACAATGTGAACTTAAAATTCTTTATTCCGCCATGGACGTACATTGCTAACGTATTTACTTTTCCATCATTGTTAACTTTTTCCTCAAAATTTGTAAAATTGTTACTCAATGAATTTCAAATTTATCTCTCTATTTTAAGTCTCGAATTAACGCTGTCACCGCTTCCGTAAATGAATTTTTTGTTACCAATGGTCTTTCTTCGTTAGTATTATGAAAACTGCTGCATACAAAAGTATGAAAATTGGTACTTTTATAAATAAATGTTTGATGAACACGCTAAAACAGACGTTTTTAAAAAGAAAAATCATTTAATGACATTTTTAATGTTAAAATTGGTCAAAATTGTTCCATTAAAAATGTTTTATAGGAGCAAAAACTATAGATGGGAATTAAACCATTTTTTCTAACGATATACTTTGCAAATTTACGGTGTGCAGACTGCGTTTATTTTTAGAATATGACTAATGTTTTAGGATTTTTTCAATTTTTTATCCATTCAAAATATATTTTTTCATATTTTAGAAAAGTTAATTATTTTAAATTGTTGCCAATTGAAACTAGTCGGATGCACCAATACCAAACTTTCTTCTATCTCATAAATGTTAATACTTCAAAATTTTCTATCACAACGATTAAATTAAATGGCAATCTATTCTCATCATGAGGATTTTAAAAAGATGAAATTCTGTGCATTAGTTCGTGAGATATGACTATCGCTGAAATTTTGTAAATCCAGAAAACCTGCGCCACCTATTGGTTGATTTACACAATTGTGTGAACCTAATCATCATCAACTTATGTCACCGTCTAACTGAATATGAATTTGGGGAAAATCCATGCATAAGTTTTGTGATAGAGCTATTGCGAAAATTATTATAAAACTAGCATAGCAGCGTCAAATTTTGCGAGATTGACAGAAAAACTTAATTAGCAAAAACTTTTGTCAACGGCTAATTGAATCTGAAGTTGGATGAAAATTCGTGCATTAGTTCTTGAGATAGAGCTATTGAAACGATCGTGCAAAATGAAGCACAACAGAGCCATCTATTGGGCGATTTATACCAACACGTAATAAGCATGATTTCCCACACAACCAAAGACTTCCGTAGGACATCCTATAAAGATACTACAAATCCTATAGTTGTCATATCCTGAATAAGACAAAAGTTGAAGTCGTCTGGACATCATACATAGGAAGAATTCGGAAGAACTGTCCTTAAAACGCAGAAAGACATCTTCTGGCCCGAATAACCTGCGCACATGCGCAGAATTTGATAAGTGAGTGAAATACTTCTGCGCATAATTTGATAAGTGAGTGAAATACTTCTGAACTTTTAGCATTCCGACCGCCATTATTTGACTGTCGCCTTTTACCGCGTCACTTCTCAAACAGACCATGTTTTTTATTTCAAATTATTTTACTTCTCCTGCACTTCGCACTTTCATTTTTATCAGGATTTAAAGAATTCTTTCCTATTAATTTTGAAATCCAAGGTAAGTAAATTTTCGAAATTTCTATACTGTTTAAAGCTTAACTAACCTATCTTCTGTCAAACACATATCCTGTCAAAAAATATTTGTTGGATTACGGTAGCAGTAAATTTATATTAAAAATTTTAATGAATACCTAAATATCTTGTAAGGTATTTAACCTTGCACTACCCTCATCATTTTGCAGGCACGAGCAAAACGCTCACATTCTGTGAAAAATTTTAATTCTCTTTGCAATGACATTTAAAATTAAAAGCGGGAATATTATCCTCCCTATCCATCTTCCATATCCTATTTTAATCTTTTATATGTCATAAAATGTCTAAATAGAATCTTGTGATTATCCTAAAGACATACTAGAAGTTCCTAAAACTATCTTACTTATTCCTAAAAGCATCCTATTTACTCCAGAATATATCCTATTTTTATCCTTCATATGTCAAAAAAGTTCAAAATGTATCCTAAAACTGTCTTATCATGTCCTGAAAAATCCTTAAAATATCTTATTACGGACACCCAGAAGATGTCAACAAGTGGGACATTTTGACTGCCCGAAGGAGTCTTTAGGACGTCTATAAGAAATTTCAGGATGTCCTCTGGACGTCACAACATCCTACATGTGACATCTTCTGGCTTCCTTAAGGACGTCCTTGTGTTGTGTGGGTTCATATCAAGGAGTAAGTGAATCTGAAGTTTGATGAAAATGTGTGCATTAGTTCTTGAGATGGAGCTATTGCAGAAATCGTGTGAATCCTGCCAAATGCAGTATAGGAGTGCCACCTCTTGGGAGATTTACACCAAAACCTAAACAGCACCGATTCATATCGAGGACTAACTGAATCTGAAGTTTTATGAAAATCCGTGCATTAGTTCTTGAGATAGATCTATTGCAGAAATCGTGAAAAAAGCACCTTAGCAGCGTCACCTGTTTGGCGATTTACTCCCATACTAATGAGCAACAAATTATATCGGGACTACCTGAATATAAATTTTTATGAAATTCCTTTCATTAGTTCTGTAGACAGAGCGGCCACAAAATTTGTGTCATACATAGATAGACAGACGAGTCACAAACTTACAGAGTCACAGACAGATATTTTGCAAAAGCATGGTTTTTGGGATCTCTGGCCTCTAACACGTGTAAATCCGTCGAAAACCGGAAGTCGAAAATTATCACGAATCCAATACTTTCTTCCTGTAACGATAGAAGAAAGTAAAAAACATCGCGAAGAATAATATTTTCTTTCAACAAAAATTTGTTTTCACGTACATATTAAAAACGGAAAAAAAAGGAAGAAAAAACTTTCAAATTAGAAAGCAGAAGCAGGAACATATTGAAAACTACGTCATAAAATTTTGTGATTACACGTCAATATTAAAGAAAAATTAATACTTTAAAATAATAAATTCATTAATATGCGTTAAATCATTAAGCCATATTGAACCGCTGTCCTATAAATAGGAGGGCTAATAAAACATTTTTTTAAATAAAATTGGTAAGGATTTTCTGGGTGCATTTTGTTATGACGTATTTAAAATACATAAAATTATAACATATAAACAAAAAAAAAGTAACCAATTAAAATTTAATTGAAAAAAATCTATTTAAAAAATCCTTTAAAAATTGTGATCTTATAATCTAGAATTTTACTGTTATTATTACCTTTTTATTGGAGAAATCATAGAGTATTTTTGTACAATTTAAACAATATTTAAAAGTAAAACAAAATATTTGCTCATAAAATTAGTTTATGTATGCATTTTATATGTCCTTACTATGTGTCCTACTAATATGTCCTGTTTATAGGACAGCTAGTTACTTAAAAAATTAAAAACATTTTTTCAAAATTTTGTTAGTATCTTCTTAATTGCACCATATTAATGATATAATCGAAAAAATTTCAAAAATATTTAATCGGTGTGGTCCAATATGGATTAAATGCGAGAAATTATGTTCTATTTAGAATGCCCCAAAAATAACACTGCCAAACAGTTTAAATTTAAAATTATATCTACACGAGGCATTTATTTCACATTTCTAGACGATTTGCTAAACTATTGATGCTAATTTTAAGTCAGCGCAAATAAAAATATTTCATTTCTATAAAGGAAAGTATTTTACGTGAATATTAAAAAGAGAAGAAAACTTTGGCGAAAATTACATCAGATTTATTAAAAAAAAAAAAAAAAAAATCTTATAGCATTGTCAAAAAAATATCGGTAGAAAAAGACTCAGTTTATTTAGTTCATTTTATGTTTCTTTTCAAATGTTTAACTGATCTTATTTAATCAAACACGAAAACAATCTTTAATGCCTTAACAGCAGCTGATCGGCCTTAAAATTCCCAGTCATAAAGAAATGAATGGAAACCAATTTACAGGGATTATGCCAGAGTTTTTTTTTCTTTTTTTTTTTTAATACTTATAATATAATCTTCTTGAATATTTTTAAATACCTATCAAATTAGCGTGTTTTTCGAGTCTGTGGTGTCTGAAGAGGGTTGCCGGCCGTAGCTCGCAGGGGGCAGAGCCCCTCAGTATTCTTCCTTTCTGGTCCTTCGTTTGAATTGAAGATCGCACATTAAAAACATAATTTAAGGCTCTTGGTCAATGAGATCTGATGATTCCCTCGCTAATGTTAAAGAAGGCATGTAATACCTTCATATTTTTTAAATTTCTGCTCAAGAAATTTATATTTTTTAATTATTTTTATGTATACAGTTCTTAAAAGATGTGTCATTTTTTATTGTCAAAATATTTCTAAAATATATACTTCATTTGTTACTTTATGTGTTAAAATCTTAGCGAAAGTGAGTAAAATTTTAATGCTTCACATAAAATTAAATGCATATTTATAAATATTTTGAGAACTAACAGAAAATGTGAGATCCTTTATGAACAGTACATACAGAAAAGGAAGATATAAATAATAATATCCTGAAGGCATATTTTAAAATTACGAATGCATTACACGTCCTTAGGTTTAATATTAATGCGGGGGGGGGGGGGTGAGATATGATTGACCAAAAATGACCCTTGTTGTAGCAGAAAAATCAAAGTTCTAATACATTCTAAACAATTCAATCAAATTTGATTTTTGTAATTGATAAATTAGATAGGGCCAATGATATGATATAAAATGTGTTAATTGCTAAAGTAAATGTTATTATTTTCTCTCTCAAATAAAATTTCGCATAATAGCTAAACGATGAAACGTTATTAGGATAAAAACTAAAATCTTTATAAAACTATACTTTTTTTTTAACATCATATTTGATTTTTTGGTAAATAATTCCTTTCTGTTAACAAACAAGAAGTTATCAGTTTGGTGGCGTGATTCCTACTTTCTTTTATTTTTTCAGTCTACAAAATGTGAATGAAAATGATTATGTCAGATAAGTACCACGACTAGCTTGGGTGCAAGTTTATATTTAAGTTCAATTTTTTACGGATTTTCGACTGATTTACACTTTTTAATGCTGATAGAAGACGAAAAATATGTTTTTACAAAATGTCTACCTGTGGGTCTGCCTGTATGTGACACAAGTTTTGTGGGGTCTCTATCTCAAGAACTAATGAACGGAATTCAGTAAAACTTTTGATTCTGTCAGTCCCTGATATAAACAGGTGCTGGTTACTTTTTTGCTATAAAACGCCCAACAGGTGGTACTGTTATGCTGCCTTTTTCACGATTTCCGCGATAGCTATATCTCAAGAGCTAATGGATGGATTTTTATAAAACTTCAGATTTCGTTAGTCCTTGATATAATATGGTACTGATTACTTTTTGGTGTAAATAGTCCAGCAGGTGACGCTGCTACGCGGCATTATTCATGATTATCGCAATAGATCTATCTTATGAAGTAATGCACGAATTTTTCAAACTTCAGATTCAGTTAGTCCCTGATATAAATTACTGCAGTTTAGTTTTTGAAGTACATCGCTCAATAGGAGACGCTTCTATCTAGATTTTTGTACGATTTCCGAAATGGTTCTATCTCAAAAACTAACTCGCGGATTTTCATCAAACTTCAGATTCAGATAGAAGTTAACATAAGTTGTTGCTGATTAGATTTTGGTGTAAATCACAAAACCGGTGGCGCTGCAATGCTGCATTTTTCATGAAGTATTCTCATGTATGAAGAATAAGAAACTTTGGGACTGCCACTTCCAACTAGTTTTGTTAATGAAAACAAACATGATTTTAATTCCTAAAGAATAATGACAGTTTGCTTAGAAACTACTTATTCTTTTATAGTGTTTTTTTTTTTTTTTTTTTTTTTTTTTTTTTTTTTTTTTTTTTTTTTTTGTTAACCATTGCACAAAATTCTAAAACTTTGAAGTAATTGCATCATTTGAAAAAATAAATTAGTTTTATTTTCTTATCTTTTCCTCAAAATCATATAACAAAAAACGCTTATTTCATTACATAACATTTAATTTTTTTTTTTTTAATTTTGCTATACAATAAATTACGCTTAGGTATTTTTTACTCTTTTATTGAACTGAAAAAGAATAAAATTTGTTCCCATCATCCAAATTTAGATTATTTATTTTTTTCTATAGTGACATATTTTATGGCCTTGAGAAAAATAGTGTTATCATTGTCCATTTACACTGGATAAACAACTCAGCAATATATAATTAAATAAGAACTTTAACACTAATTAGTGTGTTCATTAAATAAAACCCACAAAATTTTTATTTTATTTGTCGACAGACCACGAAATAACAGTAATTAACCTAATCAACTTCTAAACGCTAGGCTTTGTGAACATATTCATAATTAATTCTCTAAATTAATGCATTTTATTATTATTGTTATAGGTCGTTTTTGAAAGAATTTATTTTTTTAATTTTTTCATCTGCTTCTAAGAATAATTGAGTCAGATATGTTTGTTATTGTGGAAAAAGAATCTACAGGAAAATTATTAAGTAACTGACGTTAAAATATTTTTTATAGGGAAAAACACAAAAGGATTTATTTTACTACAAAATAAAATTTCTAAGTCGCTCATTTTTTTCTTTCTTTATTTATTTTTTAAGTAATTAAGTTATGTACTTTGTTTCTAACTGTTGGTGCAATGTACGATAAGTTAAATTTATTCTCATTATTGTTGAATATTTTGCATCTATTTATGTTTGTGCTGTTATTAAAAATTGTGTGTACAAGCCATCAATTACAATATTTTTATATCATTGCTTTTTCAATATTTTTCACGGCAATTCCTTAACATAATTCTGCAATTTTTTTCAGTAACTAGTTTTAAATACAAATTTTATTACAAAAAGTTATATCGTTGTTTATTACTACACGAAAGCATCAAATTTTATTTTTCATTAGTTGAAATTGAAAATAGAAAGAAAGAAAGAATGAAAAGAATAAAAAATGCATAAAATGAAAAATATTTTTTTTTCGTTTGTAACTCTTTCTAACAAAGTTTAAAAATCTTAATAATTAGGTAATAATTGCTAAGCGTATGTCTGTCTGTCTGTGCCCTAACTCTCGTAAACATACTTGGATTTCTATATAATTTTAAGATATTAATGTTGTTTTCCATTGAATCTTCAGTTTACAAAATGAAGTGTGTGTGATCTATATTTCGTTTACAGGGACACACAAAATAATCCCGCTATATTATGCTCTATGGGGAAAATCATCTCCGATACATTTTAATCATTTTAAAATAATTCGAACACAATGAAATTGATATTCATTGATTGCTATTGATTAAAACATGCTTTCTTAGGAGTTTAGAGTACGTAGCATTTATAATTCGTTTACAGGGGCGCACAAAATGCTGCCTTTGCATTATGATCTCCGCAGAAAAAATATTTGCCATGCATATTAATGATGTTATGTTGCTGCAAACATAATAAAATAAAAAAGAATCCCCGAGGTTCAGTACGACATAATTTCTTTAGATAATAGTGTCCGTAGCATTTATCGTTCATGCACATAGACGCACAAAAGAACTATTGGGAAAAACCATCAAATCTCTGTCAACAGATCATTTCGACTGAATCAATAATAACAGAAAAAGTAAAATCTTGAGTTCTTAATTCCTTTAGATGAGTGAAAATCACCGCAGTTCTTTAAGACGCAACACAAAAACCAGTGCTTCTTTATGATGTTTTAATCGCATCATATAATCAAGAACTTTCTCATGATGTAATTACTTTGTTTAAATTGATAAAACTTTTATACTGTAATTAGCTTTAATCACGAAATTGTTTTCGTAGTGTACATGGCAAAATAGTTGCTCCAAGTTAAAAAATTACATTCATATTGATGCACGTAGCTTAGTGATATAAAAGATGTTAAAGGTAATTTTGTGCTAACATCTTCAAAATGAAAATTACCAGATTACAGACAACAATTATTTTAAACCTAGAATAGAAAAGGAATATTTGATAATTATCAAAATGCTTTAACACAGACTCCGTTCTCACTACAATACTGAAATATAGGTGAAAGTACTGGATTAGCTGAATAATAAAGGTAAACGAAATTAACTTATTATTATTAAATTACTTTCCTATGCATTACCAAATTGTTTCCTACAAGAATTCAGTTTCAGGAAGAACTATGATAAATTTCATTAAAATCTCTTAATAACCGTTTTATAATATATATCTAACACATAATTTATTTATTTTTTTGTAGGGGGGGGGGGGGTAGAATTAGAATAACACCCGGTAAATTGCAAAGAGATGTGTAAACAAATGCGAAAAATAACAAGTTTTAGTAATTTTACTAAGTAATAACCGTAAAATTTACATTTTATTTTATTTGTAGACACACCATAAAATAGCATTTGATTAACCGAATCTACTTTCAAATTCTTGCTTTTAAACAGACTAAACGTGAATTGTATTCTCCAAATAAATAAAATTTGCATTTTTGTTATAAGTATTTGTTTTGTTTCAGTCTGGTTAAATTTGTCAATTCCCAAATTAATTGAATCAAAAGATGTTCTTATAATGGAATAAATAATTGCATGTAAACTGTAGCAAAGTTCTCAGTGAAAAGATAATCTTATAAGGAAATGAAAAAAAATATATATATCAAAGTGAATTAAGATAGTATTTGTTACTAATATATATATATATACATATATAGTGTTTTATTTGGTCTTAAATAAGTGTTTATATTTTATGTTATTTGTTCTCAAATCTTGGTTAAACATGGAATAAAGATTTATTCATTTCAAAGCGGTGAGAGATCAATAAGTTTCATAATTTAATTAAAAAAATTAAAATCGAAAGTCTAATTCCTTACTACTGATCTAATGATATATTTCGGATACTTTATTTGAATTTAAAATTCCACTTCCACAATTTAATTTCAAAATTTATTTCAAATTTTAGGTGCAACGGGCGTTGACACTTATTAAATTCACAGCAAACAACAAAATTTTTTACGCACACTTATTTTGGCTGAGGTACATTAATAATTATTTATGAATCATGACATTCTTACTTGTTTAGAACTCCCGAAAACATTGCCTTTGTAATGATGTACGAATTATGACGACGATCCAAGACGTAATTTAACCTCACAATTTTTGAACTTCTCGTTAGAGATCTAGGCACTTTAGTAAGCATAATTTAGCTTCAAAGAAAGGAATTTATTATAAAAATATCATTTATGCTTTAAAAAAAACAACCGTTATTTAAACATTTTATTCAGAGTTTGTAGGTTAATTTGTCAACGTATAATCATCATTTAATTAATATGAAACTATTAATTCATTAAAGCGTCCCAATTAGACTAGACAGTTGCCTTATTTTATTGGTAAATAGGCAAGTTTACCTATTAATATATAATATAAAACTCAAAATCAGTTTGCATCATCACAAGCAAAACAAATCTTAACAATGCTTGTTCAATACAGCAAAACAAGCATTTCAATTATTGAAAACGTATGTGTGTGACAGCATTTATACTACACATGAAAATAGAAAGCCATATTTCTGACACGAAAAAAAATATTTTCTTTTGATTAGCTTGACAGAATTCTTTCAGAAATAATAAACGCATGACGGGTTATTCCAGTTTCAGATAAAGATCACTAGGTAAACTACAGAATAATGCTATGACATGACATTTTGTAAAGAAATTGCTTTAGATATATAATTAATAGAAACTTGTTCATTATGGCATACTTTTTTAATCTTTATTTATAATTGTTTAACCCTTTCTGGGGTAAGGTACTTCTATTCGTAAAATGTTGCAATCAGTGAATGGCACCAGAATTTACAAATAAATTTATTTCGAAATACGAAATTACTTTCATTCACTTACTTAGTGAAAGGAAAATTTTCATTCCAATATTGTGGTGTCAAAGTAGCGTTTAAGAATTAAAATTAAGTTGCCCAAAAATGAACAACAGCCCTTGAAGGGCTTAAGAGAAAAATTAAAATATAATTGTTTGTAATTCTGTATAATAGGTTAATGTAAGTAGTAATTTCATCTATCTTATATTTTTAATATGTATAATTATATAAATATTTTAATATTTCCAACATACCTTATAAAACTGAATAGATATATCAATAAAAGAATATGTATAATTTCAATAATACTTTATTAAAAGAACATTTTTATGGTACTATATTGAAATATTTTAAGGAGAAAAATACTGCATATATTTAAGTCATTTTCTAAATTTTACAGTTTTTAATGTTTAATACTAATGTTTTACTGTTTTTATTTTCTAATAACTCTAACAATAATGTTATTATTATCCGAAAATACAGTACAGGAATGGCGAACGTATGGCACGCGTGCCGAACTTGCCACTTAAGAAAAATTCTCTGGCACGCCAAAAAACTTGTAGGCTATATTGTCTTTATGGAGCAAAATCCATTTTATGTTTTTTTCACAAAAAGAAGTTTCGTGTAAAGAGGTATATAATTTACATTTGAATGAATTAATGTAGCATAAATTTTATTGAAAGCGACACTGTAGCGTCATTTTTCTCGCAAAACCATTCAACATATAGTGTTTTCCAAATCATTTTGCTTCACTATCGAATTTCAGGTGTTTTATTTTTTTAATTGAATTTTAAGAAATATAGTTTGCATAGTATTATACACAACTGGCATGCTTATAATCCAGATTCAGTTTTATTTTATTTAGTTTCAAGGTTATAATTTATTTATAGTTTTAATATATTTACGTTTTAATTTTGAAAATTTAATTTTAACTGTTAGCGTGAATAACTATATATCTATTAAAGGTACTTGTATCTGAAGAACTAAAAATTACCTGATTCGGGAGAATGCAATATAAGAAAAATTCATTTATGGATTATGGATTATTAGTACTGAACTCGGGTTGACGGTAAAAGTTTCGATAAATTAAAAACTTTGCAATGAAAATGCAACGGTATGTACCTTGTTTTTTGGAAAATGTGATAATATCAAAAAAATACCTGGAGAAACATGATGCTCAAACAATCGATGATACCGTATGAACTGCTTAATCTCAGCCCAAAATGTATGGCGTCACGTGTATACTGGCGGCTCGTATAATACAAATTTCCACCGCTTTTGCTTGGTGTTATCACATTGACAATAAAGGTGAGAATGTCTGTTAAATGTTTTATTATAATATACTCCAGTTTTTTAAAAGTTATAAGAGTCAACGCAAATTAAATTAGGATGAAACACTGTATCTTTCATTAAATACGTGATCTGTGACCCCATCTTCTATAGTTATTTTCCATCCTCTTGATGTATACTATCATCCCTCTGAATTTTATGGTCGACTTTTGGAACACCCTGTATATTTAGAAAGAAAAACGTCTTAAGAAACGTAAGCTGTTATAAATAGACTATTTACGGATCTTATCTTATTGCATGAATTTATATATGTGTTTAGATACCTTTTTAAAAAATATATAGGACTGTAAGTTTAAGCATCCATATAAAATAAAAATATTCAATGAAGACGATTACAGAATTTTGTGAAAACCATAAATGAACCATAAACCATAAACCAATGCTATTCATTAAATGCACTTCAGTTCAAAACTTTATCACTATTTCTTTTAAAATTAAAATGGGAAATTTTATTAAACTACTGCATGAAATTATAATAAAACAATATAATCGGATTACCTACGTATAAATAGGAAAATCATAACTAAAAAACGATAAGATTTTAAGAACAATTACGAGATGGGTATAAAATAAATTTACAAGGGCAATAAAATATTAATTATTACAATAGACTGAAAATACAAAATAGAACTAGGAGGCATACTTTCCGATCAGTTTCCACATAATCACCAAACCTATTTATCTGAATGCAGAACCAACATGTTTAACTCACCGTTGTAGAACTCATGACCCTGCCCATTGAGCCAGTTCTCAGTAGCTATTTTTACATCACTGTTTGAAGAAAACCCTTTTCCAGATGACTCAGATAAGTGTTTTCTTCAATTTTGAAATAAGAACATAGTAACTGTGTGCCAAAACTTGGAAGTTTTTTTGTGTAGGTGGGAGTGGCTCGAAATTTTGCATCGATTTAATTTAATTTTTGCATCAATTCTCGAGTTTGGTGAGCACTATAAGTCTGGAAATGACATGCAGGAGGGCGACCATATCACTTAACATACCATGGCTTTTGCGTTGGATCTTGTAATCTTGGATCAAGTAATCTTGTCAATGTGGCACAAGCGAGACAACTTTTCTAAACGGTTTGCGATTTCAGTCGCCCTGACACATATCCGAACTTACACTATCTACCCGCACAACCGCAAGAAGCTAACTAGCATCTTCTGTGTAACCACCTCAATACCACATATCCTGCGAGGTGGATTGCTAAATTTGGTTGAAAAACCTGCATACAATAAACAAAAAAACATGGAAGTTAAAAAAAAAAATTATCTGATTATCAAGAATTTGAGAACTACATATGTAAAACAATGTTGAATAAGATCCACAAAGCCAAGTTATGCAGATACAGATCATTTCAAGCATTTTATTTTATACGGTGAAATCAAATATCTTTTATTTTTTCAACTTGTTCTTAGTTTTTTATTTGTTCTCGTGATCAAACTTTCACTAAAAAAATATGAGATCAAACATGTTCTTTAAATTACTAAATTCCAGAAGAACACGTAAAGTATTTATCTAGATATTCAACAAAATGTCTAACATCGGAAGTGCCCAGTGATTTTTAGCGTTATAGTGCTTTTAATGATAACATTTTTTTTTTTTTTTTTAAATAATGTTGTTTTTTATAGCTCATTTAAAGAATTTATTATTACGTTTATAATCTTATCAAATGCATATATGCGATAAAAATATAAAATCCCATGCTGCTATATTCCTAAATCGGAAATTTTAAACCTATGATTTAACAACTGTGGTAATACTTCAACTACAAGCCTGATAATTAGTAAGAAGGAAATATATAATAACTTTCTTAATGCACTGCTTATTGAATTAAATGTGTATTAAACATGGAAAATTATATCCTTAATTTCTCTAATTTCAATCCACAATTAGGATTAATTCTGTGTATTGAATTATCAGAAAACTTTATTATAATTTCATAAATTTACGTATCCGATAAAAAAATGAATAAATTAACGCTGCGTTTAAAATATCCCAGTTCCAGAAATATTAATTCTACTCTTTCTGGACGAGAGTCTTCGAAAGGTTTGAAATAATATCATATTTAATTGTTTAATTGTATGCTTTTTAGCATGTGATCATATAATACATTTATTTATGAGAATTTATCCGATCCGTTTACAACATCTAACATGTAATAGGTATTAAATATCATAAATAAAATCTCTTGTTCGTGTTAGATGAATTCGTTCAATATTTACAATATTACCCTCCTAATCTTGTTCAGCAAATAGTTCTTATTCTCATCTACATAAATTTAAATAATTGTAAGGTTATCAAACAACTATTTCTCACTTATTTCAAGGAAATTGAAATAAAAAGCATGATGCAGCGTTTTCTGAATGATATATGTCTATCTCCATTTAAAACTACATGAATAATCCGTTAAATTATTTTCATCCTTAACACAGATTTACGTATGTTTTGTATATACCGCTTTACATTTAGATTTTTCATTTAAAATACCAGATTCGAAAGGAAATTTTTTGAACTGTAACATGAAGATAAAATAATTTCATATCGATGAACTATTGTGTCGATCGGAAAGTCGTGTAGTGTTGGTAAAGTCTATTTTCCCCGGAAAATTCTGACCGGTAATTATTAGACATTAGATATCGGAATCAATGTCTAATAATTAAATGATAGAATTTTCCGGTACGAATTGATTTTCCCAACACGACACGACTTTCCGATCTAACCAATATTTTTTAACATATCTTAGTACATTACAAATTTCTAAGTAACATGTTGAATTTCAATTAAAATCTATAATACGTAATTAATTTTTGACATTTATCTTACAAAAAAAATTGCAATTTGGGTTTTATGTAACTGTATTGTTCTTAATATATTACAGGCTGTCAACTCAACTTATGGGCCTAAAGAATGGTAAAGTACATATAAAGAAGCAATTTCGGTATAGCAATGTGGTGTTGGAAATTAAAAGTATCGGCGAACAACCAAAAATGCGGTGGAAATGAGAAAAAGCGCTTTATTGACGTTATAGTTAAATTATATGGGTCTTTTTTTTTATAATGGGCGATTTAGCGTCGTCGGCATATTTTTCGTGTTTTATTTATCTTTAAAGATTTAAAAATGCCTCTAAAAATTAAAATTTAGCAGTTTATTTAAGTTTTTGAAACAAAAAAATCTGAAAATAACAATTTTAGTATAGTTTTTAAACGTAGAAGTGATAAATTGTCAATCGCCGTACGGAAAAGTGATTTTCATACAGCTGTATTAAATATTACCACAGTGTTTACATTTTCAAAATCCTAAAATATTATTTCTATCAACTCTTTTAAACCCGCCTTTTATGTTCTTTACAATTATTTAACACTCCTTTTTTTTTTTTTTTTTTAATGTACGATTTCAACACGTCGCGTCGCCAAATTTTCTGTCAAAAGAATGACACTTGATTTCGATTCCTACATTAATCAAAATATGACGCCATCAGCACTATCGCATTCAGTTTACCATCAATCCTTATTATTTTTTACCGGTAAATGTGAACATAATTTCAAAGTTTTGTTTATTTTACTTCAAAGTGAGATAAAGTAAATTATATCGTATTCGTTCAACCTTCTACTGTCAATAGGATGACGGCTTTAAAATATTTACGGTATGATTTGGTAAGTAATTTAACTATTTAGTTGTTTAAGCCTGCTGACTTCTAAGAATATTTCGTTTTAAAATCTTCCTCCATACGCTAATCGGAACGTAAAGGCTCTTTGTTTAGATTATGTCAATCGGACGACGCTCAACGGGATGACGCCATGTCCGCTGATGCAGTGTCACCCGAATGATTGCCTGCCATTCGATTTCAGAAAATACAGTTCGGAGTTCGCTATTTATCTGTTGTTTTTTTTTTTTTTTTTGGTATAGTAGAACACTCTTTTTTCATGTTTCTTTTTCTGGATGTTGAGATATTAATCAGTCGTTTGCGTACTAACTGTAAACAACTGATCATAGAATTTTAGAATAGAAATTGGTGCCTTTATTGCTTTTACTTGAAGTTTGTTGATACTAGTGTGAAATTTTTCGTTGCTGCTTAGAGTCCTTATTCCGGCTGTAAAACCATGTTAAAATGGAAAATGTTTAAGAAGAAAAAATATTCAGTTTCTCAATTCTATAGCAGTGTCTATACAAGTATGTGTGCCTAGTTCATCTAAAGTATAAAAAAGAAGAAAAATATCGTAAAAGAGTTTCTGAAGTAAAGAGTAAGTTAACTGAGTATAAAAGTACAGGGAGAAGGCAAATGCAAGAAATAGGAAATATTTAGCATAATTAAATGAAGCACAGAGAGAAGAAAGATGTAAGAAGGAAAGTGAAGTTTCCCAAAGAAAAAAAGATTTGAATTTAATTAATGTAATTACGGATTTAACACCAAGAGAGCAAAGAAATAAGAGAAAATACTGGAGTAAAACATCAGAAAAAGGCAGAAAAAAGAAAGGAACAATTGGAAAATGTTGTCAGGAGTCAAATGAATTCTGAACCAGAAGAACATGTTGCACTTTCACATACGCCTCTTATTTCTCAAAGGGTGCGTGGACAGAAAGTTCGAACACCAAACCGTAATCGGATGTTAAGGCTAATGTCAGACGAACGACTATTTGCATGCTTTACATGCTACAAGAAAAGGAAACACATGCTAGCGAAGGTGCAGAGAGGCAGTAAGAAGGAAAATAGACGTTCGTCTGACATTAGCCTAAGGGAGATAAAAAAGAGAAATAGATCAATTGCTATATTGAAACGCAAGGTGTAAACGCTGCAAAATTATCTGCAGCACATCTAGTAAGAATTCAGCAGCTTTACCTTATAAAAAAATTCAAAATTCTGACTCGGGGTCACGCTGTACCGAAAACAGTTCGCAAACAGCCTTTATATGGATTAAGTTGGCATTCTCAATTAAAATCCAATGCTGAAATCCTGCCTGCACGCTCTTGTGAGGCAAATTTTTAATAAATGCATTAGTGGAAGTACATTAACAAAATATAAAGTGCAACCCCTTGCACAAGATATCCTGAACCAAAACAAAATAAGAAGTTTTCCCGATATTTAAATGTTGCCCAGTATGAAAGTATATTTGCAAATTCTTCAATGGGATGACACTAACATCAATGGAGTGACACAGTAATAATTGCTAAACTTATAAATCTATATAAATAAAAATGTAAATGTTCATTTGTTCCTAATCGCTAATCTCCGAAAGTTCTTCACCGATTGCTTTGAAATTCACGGGTTGAGTTGCATTCGAATACGGAAGTGTTGTTATATAGTTATTATGAGCCTCGCTCCCCCACCACCCCATTTGCCACCACCACCACCAGGGGGCGCTTTTTAATTTTTTACCAAAACCCATCATGTAATATATCATTAGAAAGCCCTTGCAATACTGTTTCATATTATGCACCTCGCACCTCGCTTTATCACTTTCCCCACGTGGGGGCGCATTTCTAAATAAATAAAAATTTAAATGTTCGTTTGTACAAAATCTTAAACCTCCGAAAGTCCTTCACCGATTGCACTGAAATTCACTGATTGCGTTGCATTCGAATACGCACGTGTTTTTATATAACTATCACGAACCTCGCTCCTCCCTCCTCTAATTTCATCCCCCGGGGCACTTTTTAAATATTTTTTGATACCCATTATGTGGTATATCATTAGAAAGCCCTTTGACCATTCTTTCATATTATGCATCTCCCCAAACTATGCCCTCCTGAGGGGCACATTACTGAAATATTTCGTCAGTATTTTTTATGATATTTGTTTTTTCTTTGTTTTTTTTAGTTCGTCTTTTTTTCTTTTTAGCTCACAGGCTATTAAAGCATGAGAACTAATGTGTCCGCAGGTTCTGTATGTACGTATGTATGTAACGCGATAACTCTTGATATAAATATCCGATTTGCTTCAAATTTTGTAAATAGTTTCATTCTGATAAGGCGCTTCCCTGATTAGTTTTGGGAATTCATTGGTTAAGCATAAAAGGGGCAACGGAGGGCTAATCTACCCTTGATTTAGATAAATGGGTTTTTCATGCAGAATTATCTGATTTGCTTCAAATTTTGAAAATAGGTTTAATCTGATAAAGTGCTTCCCTGATTAGTTTTGGCGTTTTATTGGTTGTGCAAAGGGGAACGGGGGGCTAATTCCCCCCGCCCTTAATTTAGATAACTTGGTTTTTCATGTAGAATTATTCGATTTGCCTCAAATTTTCTGAATAGGTTCTATCTGATAAGCGCTTCCCTGATTTGTTTTAGGGGTTCATTGATTAAGTATAAAGGGGCCAATCCGCCCTTAATGTAGATAAATGAGTTTTTCATGCATAATTATCTTCAAACTTGGTATAACGGTTTATTATGATTAGGCGTTTCCCTGATTAGAGTTGGATGTTCATTGGTTAAGTATAAAGGGGGGAAACGGAGGGGGTAATCCCCCTTAATTTATTTTTCAATGGGCATTATTCTTTGAAAAAAGAGTATAATATACAATTAGTGTGATTAGCCTGTGAGCTCAATGCCATAAGTTTAACTCGGCACATATCTTTTTAATTCACTCGATGTGCAAGGCATGCCACCGCACGTGGTGCAATTGACAATCGGTCTGCCAATCCAGATGTTGCGAAATATTCACAAGCCAAATCTTTGCAACGGAAGGCGCCTTGCAGTAAAAAAATAATGAGCAACTTTCTAGAAGCAAGAATTTTGATAGGACCTTTAACCCTTTATCTACTGAATTATGAATTCATGAAAATTTTATCTTCTAAAGCATTTTTCGTGAATTGTTTAAACAAAATTGGAAGATTTACATAATCATTTAATCAATTTTAGAAGGATTTTAGAAGTATTGATGGATTTAGAAGGATTAATTAAATTTAAATTTATAGGGATTTTTTGCAATATTTATTATCCTATTCAAATCTTTTATTTTAAATCTTTTTAAATTATTTTGTAGAATTAGGAAATGTACAAATATAATGATCTTATAATAGAAATATAGAAATACTTCCGAATTGAAAAATTCCTCCCACCTCCTCCTCAGCGCTAGAAAGCTGAAAATACGCAAAGGCAAAAGAAATCGTTCTTTTAAAAATATTTTTGTTTTGTGTAACCAATAATGCTTTGGAACAAGATAAAGTAATGTATCTATAACTCATTCTAAACAGTATTGCTACTAATCGATGTATTAAATTAATACATAAAAATTAATTTTAATGGTACTTATAAGTACTGACAGTAGATAAAGGGATAAAAGGTGAAAATGTCCTCATTCCTCGCATTCCTTTGATCCCAATGAATGGACTATTTCAATTTAAGAGATTGCAATTATCTATTTGATTGGCGTTTGTAATCTCCATCAACAAAGCTTAGGGCCAAGCTTTAAAATTCTGCGGTTTAGATCTAGACATGAATTGCTTCTCACACGGGCAATTATATTTTCCGTGTTCTAGAATCGGCAAATCAGACAATTTCTATATCTGCACAGACAAAGTAACAACAAAAATATTTCTTACCCACAAGCATTGGGAAATTAAACATATTAGAAACGCGCACTTTCTCTTTTCTTTCTTTTCCATTTAGCCAGACTGGGCCACAGCAACGCGTGGCCCGGGTACAGCTAGTTAAACAATGCAATTTTAAAAAAATTGTGTTAAAAACTAATCAATACGTACTGTTTAAGGAGATGGATATATTTAAAGCTTTCTCTTCAGTATGTTTTTTCTTTAATTGAAACTTTTATATGTGGAATCACAAAATATTTCTTTTTTGCATGATTTTGTCATAATTTTTTTATGAAAAAATATATTCATGTAGATTGTTTTAAGACTTTTTTATTATTAAACTATTCAGCCCCTTTTATATATTTTTAAAAACGTATCATTTTTCATCTAATACTTTTGTAAACAATTGTTTTAAAAACGTCACCCAATTGACATTCTTTCCTGTTTTTCTCTCAAAATGCTCTAAATAGACAAACTTTTTTAGAAAATGTAGCTCAAATATTCATACTACATAATTTGTCATCATAGGTGATACAAAAAATAATTTTGAATGTGCTCTAAGTTAAATTTAATTTTTGAAATTTTCAATATCCGTTTTGTCCCATTATAAAAAATCCACCCATATGAGATGTAAATTTTCCAACTCTCCGAACCAGGGATCTCTTCGCTGAAGCCGCCTATGCTCTACCATTTGAGCTATCCTGGAAGAATCTGTTAGATGTAATTCACCCAGTTAAACTTATTCATTATAGCATCTTTTCTGATATCTAAATCAGCTCAACAGAATAAATCGTAGGTTCATGAAACTCCAGGAAACGCTGGATATATAATTATATTAGATTAATTTTAACAAAATTATTCTAATTGGTAAATAAATCATATGAGATGTAAATTTACCAACTGGGCTTCCATTTCCGGAGCTCCACTTACCTACGATTTATTCTGTTGAGCTGATTCAGATATCAGACCATTTGTTATAATCAATAACAAACCACCAGCTGGGTGAACCAGATCCACCAGATTTGTCCGGGATATCTCAGATGGCAGAGCATTGGTGGCTTCGGCCAAGAGATCCCTGTTTCGAATACTAGTCCGGACATTTTTCGCGCAGTTGAAAAATTTACATCTCATATGATTTATTTACCTACCAGAATAATTGTGTTAAGATTAATCTAATGTGATAACTGTAGTTACGTGCTCAAATGTTCCTCCACCAATATCGATAGAGGCTTGTCAGCATCCGGCGCAACTGAATGGGGAAACCTTTCGGAACCAAGTGACTCACCTACGAAACACCAATTCACTCTGATGAACACCTGATTTAAAGACTTTTAGTCGCTGTCGCAACTGCTCTTCAAACAATTATACTAATTCTTGTATACATGAAAAACGTCTATCGACGGTTGATCTTCCCTTCCAATAATCGCAGTTTCAGGTTTTCAACCGGGAGTTGCTAGTAAGCACAGATTAATTCAGTGGAAAACTTACCTAACTCAGAGTTAGTTACTGCACCCTGAGTGAATGAAATTGGCTTATTGGTTTAAAAAGTCGTATGTTCTGTTCTATTTCGCATTGTAGTATTGTTTATTTATGTTATAGAAGAAAAGTGCTGAAAAAAGTGATAAATTCAAGGTAACGTGTATTTGTTTTAAAAACAAAATATATGCAGAAAATAAAAACATGTAATAACTAATTAAGTATGAACTTCTTTTAAATTTAACTTCTTACAAAGTTAAAGACTTCTTCTAACATACAAGATGCGGCTTTTAATTTCCAGGACTGTAGTAACATGTATTAGATTTGAAAATTCTTTGGATGTTCAATGATGGCATTTGAATGGTCACATATCTGCGCTGCGCATCATTCTTGTTTTACTTTCTGGTGTTGAAATACGCAAGCAAACTTCAGCTGTCAAAGCATTGTTGGAAAGGAAATAGTGGAGCGAGCATTAAATTTTGTTTCAAATTGAAAAACAGTGCTACCGAAACATTCAAAATGCCATAGACATTGTACGGTGATAATGCATTATCACAGCCTCGCATTTTGTGAATGGTTTCGATGTTTTCTTGCTGGCAATGGTGGATGGATAACATCAAGGAGAACGTGCAGTCTGAAATTCAGAAAACTCACAAAGATGACTTTGCAAGTTGTTTAAAAAAATTATACGTCCGTGCGCAAAAGTGTAATCCGTGAGATGGAATTTGCTTCAAAATATATTAAACAGTTATGTACTATACATTCATATTTCAAAAGTTATTTCACCAGTCCTGGAAATTAATAGTCACACCTTGTATATCAACAAGTATAACCATAAACACAGAAGTTAAAAATTCTTTTTTATTGGATAGAGATAATTTTTAGTTTTATTTAATGTTATATATTATTTACTTTATATTATATATTTAAATAGGTTTTGTTTAATTGACTCTGTGATTGAATTTTGGTAAATAATGCTCTTCGCCACAAATTTTAAAACGGTGGTTTGCATAATAGTTAGGACATTTTCAATAAACTAGGAATAGGTACGAGGGTTTATATTTATATTTCTGGCCTAGTAATGAAAAAACAAATATTTATGATCGACATTGGATTTATTGTTTTTCTATGTATTCTCCATGAAGATCAATACACTTTTACATCCGTTTGAACCAATTTTCGAGGCATTGTTTCCACTCCGAAGGAGGTAACTCCAAAACATGCGTTTTGAATGCATCAACCGCTTCTTCGGGTGTCGATAATTGTTAGCCACGTAATTTATTTTTGATGTGTACGAATAAAAACAAGTCATTTGTTACCAAATCAGGGCTGTGCGGCGGATGACCCATCAATTCGATGTTTTGGCTATTTAGATATTCCTCGTTTGAGCCAATGGGTGATAGCTCACATTGTCATGAGGAAGGATTATTCGCCTGTTCTGCTATTTTCGAAATTCTTCTAAGATTTCTGGCAAACGAATGGCCGTGTACCATTAACAATTGACTGTCCTGCGTTACTCTAACGCCACTGTCGCCACGTGACCGGTAATGCCGAAGAAACAGGCGACTATTTGCTTAGATAAGATACTTCCTCGAACAACTTTGGTTGGATTTGGAAGACTCATACAGTCAATTGCTCTTTTGTTTCCGGCTCATGTGCACAGATCCATGATTCGTCACCTGTGTAGATGTTATACACAGTCTTTGATGAACCTTGAACGTATTTTTAAAATATTTTTTTGGACCAATCGACACGAGCCTTCTTTTGAGCGTTTGTCAGATTATGCTGGATCCAGCGCAAACATTTTTATTTTTTTTTTACTACCAAATGTTCATGTAATATCTTATTGATGCATGTCATACTAATGTCCAAAAATCCTTCAATCTCGCGATATGTCACATGAGGATCTTACTTTATCAGTTCACGCACAGCATCGATATATTCTGGTACAACAGCTCATTTTGAACGACCTTCACGGAATGCGTCCTGGAGCATACATCGAGTATGATTGAATTCGTTTTAACGGTTTTTTACAGTACAATAGGATGGTGCTTTATGACTGTATAACGAATTAAGTTCATGGAAGCACTCTTGTCTTGAAAATCCACGTCGAAATTTTGAAAAATAATCGCACGAAAATGTTTACGCGTCAATTCTATTTTTTGCACAAGATGCATTTTTTAATTTACTGTAAATAACACAAATCAAGCTAAAATGGCAAATCATTGAGAAGAATTTATGGTTAAAAATATCAAACGTTCAATTGAAATCATCTGCAGTCGCCTAGTAACACTTCATATTGCCCAGGCCAGAAATATAAATAGCAACCCTCGTATTACTGCATTAACCGTAATGCAATTACTTTTGGTTTTAATTTTCTTCAAAAATTCCTGCGATAGGAAATGTCTCTCCATATCGAAAACGAAATTAGCTTTCAGAACATATATTGTGTTCATAAATTTTTGAAAACTTAAATGTTTCATTGTACATTTGCGATGCAGGAATAGAAAGGCTGAACAAAATTTTCTGGTGGCATTCAACACAAAATTATAATTTGAATTAAAAAAGAGGCATACTTAAAAGAAAGAATCTTAAAATTACCAGTTGTAAAGATGTTTTTCTTTACGTATTTTGTTAAAAGATTATTATTTAGAAAAATTTTACTGCGACATATAACTATTAATGCAATTTTATTTTATATAAACATGTTTTCTAATGTGCAAATTTATCTTTTTAGTATTTATATTAACATAACTTCACTTATATAAATTTATTTCACATATTATTCCTCAAACAGATTATCATTAAAGTATGTGCCGACTAAAATATGTACTACAGATATTTTTCATCTATATTGAAATCAATTACTAAATATGTATAATCTTTCATTATAAAAGTTATTTTTTTCTTTTTTACGCTGTTGAAGAAAAGGTATGGAATCTGTTAAATACACTGATGAGAAATCGTCTTCTTTTGATTTATATTCAACAATGCTCTATTAAGAACGAATCCTTAATTTTGTCCTGTCTGATTCTATGCATTTCAGAGTTATTCCTAAATTAAAATCGTTTGAAATAGTTCATTTTACGAACTTAGAAAGCTAGAAGTTGCTTTTCCTTGGGGAGATCCAAACTAGAATTTATGCATTAAGAAGAGCTACAACCGTTAATCATCTCTAGAAAATTAAATGCAGAGCAACCGATTGTCTATATAAGATATTAGAATTTTTAAATAACTAAACAATGAATGTTGATGATGTATGATGGTTCATGAATTTTTAAAATGAAAGAAGTTTTGGTATGTTTTTAAGATAGATGTAATTTTATTACAATATTATAATGAAACTTGGAAACGTATTAATGAAATGATTTTGTATGCTTTGAAAATGCATAGTTTATTAGAGTTTCTAAATTAAACTGATTTCCGAATTGCTGATCAACGAACGTACAAAGTTTAAAATTCATTTTTCTTCGGAATAACCATGTTAGAACTCAAGCATTATGAAACAGTTTAAAATATTAACCATCATTTGTAAAATAAATATCGATTATAAAAAAGCTGATTTCTAGGTGATAGAATTTTACACTTTACATCATTTACAACAGTTGTTGATGTATACTGAATTTCACAATAACAGAAGTAATAGATAATGCTTGATAATTTTTTTAATGTAAAAAAGAAAAAAAAAAACTTTTGAAGATACTGTTTTTAAAATAAAAATGTTTACGTTTCTTATTTAGCTCTTTTTACATTGGTGAAAATAAAATGTTAATTATTTCAAATTTTCTTAATTTATTCGTTGAGTATAAGTTAATTGTTATCATTTATAGATATCCTCTTTATTTCAAATTTCAGCTGATTATATGTTTTGTTTATTTATATTAAATGTCTCGAGGGAACTTTTAAAAAAAGAAATCGTAAAAGTAAAGCACTGTACTGCACATTTATTTGAAGAATCAAAAGGATGTAATGTAAAGATAGTATTAATTATCATTACAACTAATAATATCATTACAGCCAAAACAGTTTATAATTAAATTCATTATCAAATAAAGTCATTCATGAAACCGTGGTACATGTATACTACATAAAATAATTCAATATCTTATATTATATTTAAGAAATATTTCACTGTATAAATATTTTTTCTCTTATTGTTTCTCAAAATTTTATGTGTGCATTTTGTATTGTTTGTTTTGAACAAACTTAAAAATATAAGTTGTCAATTTTTACTTTGCTTTTCGAGCTCAATTTAAATTTATTTATAAAAACATGTATACATAAATAAAATACGTTAATAATCTATCTTATATGTCGAAAATCATCTGTGTCCCTATATTTTTAATCAATTACATATTAGATGTCATCTGAAAATTTAAAGTTTAAATTGTTAATTTATGCTATTTGGTGCGAAAATGTTTTTATTATGCTTCCATGGATTTAAAAAAAATATTTTTTATCGATTGAGCATTCAAAAATTTTGAAGTATTATCAAAATCACATCAAAAGTGCAATCAATCGCATTAACACAGATAATGTTCATGTATGTTTTTATGTGTATTGTTTCACTATTTTTACATTTCTGTATATTTATTTGTAATAAGTTTCTACTGTGTACCTAAATAACAACACTCATCTTTTGTGCATTTTGTACAAACAGGATAAAAGCAGTAAGAGCATTTTATTTCTTGACACAGGTAGGAACATTTCTTGATACATTTGTCCCCACCCCATTCTGTCCAAACGTGAAGTGCATTTCCTGTTTTACTACTAATCGAACTATCTTAAGTGAAAAGGAGAAGGGATGAACTAAAAGCATTTTATTTATTTTTTATTTTATTTTATTTATTGGTCCTGGTCATTGAAATAATGAATTCTGTAAACGTTATATACAACATTTACAACACATGTGTTCAGTCTAACGTATAATTGTATGTACAATACAATGACACTGTATTTAATGTACTTTACATGTACAATTAAATATTATTTATAATGTACCGGAAATAATAAAAAATATATATATTGGTAAAGTAAACTGTATCTGTTTCAGCCAAATTTTAATTAAGTTAATAAACATTAGATAAACC
Organism: Maratus speciosus; assembly: GCA_963932465.1. Classification (NCBI taxonomy): domain Eukaryota; kingdom Metazoa; phylum Arthropoda; class Arachnida; order Araneae; family Salticidae; genus Maratus; species Maratus speciosus. The sequence goes on along the minus strand of OZ010794.1, from coordinate 402,747,910 downwards.
TATTAATAAAAAAACAGATATTTTGATAAGTAAACTCTACTTCATGCTAGCTGGAGTAGCAAACCAATGTGTTGCATTTGCATTGAATGATATTATTTGATTTTGGAGGAAAAGAAATCCAATTAGACTCTATGCTTTAAACATATTTATAGTATTAGTTTTATTAAATTTCTTATTATAATCCACAAATTATGTTTACACTGTAATATATCTGAAATTTTTGAAAATTTGATTTTTAAAGTTACGTAATACACTGCTCAAAACAATTAAAGGATATTTGAAGTTTTATATAAAATAAAGATATAAACGAAATTTTTTTTTGCCGAAAATAGAAGAAGAGAATCACAAATGCAAATTTTTCTGGTTTTCAAATAGTGGAGTATGCAAATTTTGAGTTCGACGTCAAAAACGTCGCTTCAGCGGCAGCTGGATAAAAGAGAATGAAGACAAGGATGATCGGCATTCAGTGATTGCTTTGTTTCGATGAGTAAGATGTCTCAGCGAAGTCATTTGACAGATTCAGAAGCTTTGAGAATTGTTGGTAGGTTAGAAGGGGGCCAAACTCAAGCCGAAGTAGCGCAAGCCATTGGAGTGTCACAAAGTGTCATTTCCAGGATCTGGAATCGTTTTTGTAGAGTAGATGTGCAGGCCGAAGACCAGGGCAAGGTCGTAGACGGGCAACAACTTCCAATGAAGATCAATATTTAGCGTTAACAGCTCGGAGACACCGAACCATGAACGCTACTCTTTTCCAACAACACCTTCGCTCGGCTACAGGCACCACGATTTCAACTCAGACTGTCCGAAACCGGCTCCATGCTGTAGGTCTGTATGCTCGCCGACCGATGGTATGTGTTAGATTAACATCAAGGCATCGTCGCGACCGCAGGGAGTGGGTAACCGAGCATGTCAACTGGAGGAGAAATGAATGGAGCAATATTCTGTTTTCTGACGAGTCCCGTTTTTTTGTGCATCCGGATAATAGGCGTATTTTCATCTGGAGGGACCGTGGCAGTAGGAATAATCCTGCATTCGTGCACGAAAGTGTCAGATTTGGCGGTGGAGGAGTGTTGGCGTATAGTGGCATCTCCATTGACGGGCGCACTGACCTCTACATCATTCGAGATGGAGCTCTGACTGGTCGCCGATATAGGGATGCGATCCTCAGACCTATTGTAGTCCCTTACGCTGCAGCAATCGGAGATAACTTCATTTTAATGGACGATAACTGCAGGCCACATCGTGCAAACCTGGTGGAGGATTTCCTTTTCGAGGAAGGAATCGTTCGAATGGAATGGCCAGCGTGTTCTCCAGACATGAATCCAATCGAGCACGTTTGGGACGCTCTAGGAAGACGAGTTTCTGGCCGCCAACAACCCCCACAAACTCTCCAAGAACTGGAAAGAGCTCTTCTGGAAGAGTGGGGCAGAATACCCCAACTCGTCATTAATAGCCTCATTGAGTCCATGCCTCAAAGGTGTCCAACGTTGCTGGCCGCCCGTGGAAACCATACCCCCTACTGAAAATGATTTTCTTTGAAGAAAACACCTTTTCTTATTCTTTTTTTCTCATATGCACAAATTGTGTTTTTTTCCTTTAGTACACAGATGCGCAATAAATTGCATTTTTTTTCTGCCAAACATGTGTAATTTATTCTCATATAACCTACTATGTCTGTCGACCATGTATCAATCAGCTAAACAGTTTACCAGATACAAAATCCACCTAAAACTGCAATATCGTTTAATTGTTTTGAGCAGTGTATTAATACATTTATAATAGAATGCTTTTATAAAGCATTTTTTCATGGCGGCAAACAAGCAATAGAATTCCATTCTTCCAGGAAATTTAGGATAAAAATTTCGCACAAATTTTAATTAACATAATAAATATTAGAAAACATATAAGTAGCAAATTTAATATGTTGATAAAAACAATTTCTTTCATATATCGGTTTTAAGACAATATGTATTAAATCTGACATTTTCTGAAGCATATCCGTATTCTGAGTTATGTTTCCATTAACGATTTTTAAAAAAATTCTGCATTATTAACATAATAACAACACAGCAATAATAAATTGCACAAACAAATATAATGTACACAATTCTCAAGAATATCATTTCACAATTTTTGACGCCGTTACTCATTTACACGTGATCACTTTCTACTGTGCACCTAAATAACAACACTTGTATTTTTGGATTTCCTATGGATGTGATAAAAGCGTTGAGAGTGTTCATTTTATTTCTGGACACAGATGGGTTGACCACTTCCCATTCGTGCCATGAGTGTAAATGGATTTCATCTTCTATCTATTATATATATAAAATCCAAACGGAAATTTCGTTCCGAACACATCTATATTTCGAGTTCTACTGCATGGATTTTGACGGAACTTATACTGTTAGATAGGTATCGTTTCAGGGAAGGTTTTAAGCTACAACACATCGTTCTACGTAGATTAGATATATAATTACGACGGAAAGTTATTTTGGGCGAAAGGGTTACTATTATTTTATTGGCGATAAATGTCGTTGATAAATGATTTGAAACGGCTATACATCTCTGAAGAAAACTTTTATTAATTTTGTTTAAAAGAAAAAAACAAGAAAAAAAAGAGAAAAGAAAAAATAGTTTTGACGAGTGATAATATTATAAAACGACAATATCGAATTTAAAAATGAAAGGTAATGCTTGTAATGCTTAAAAATTTATTCGATATGAAAGATTGCAGTTTTAAACTATATTTGGCAATTTATCGCTTGGGTCAGGTTAAAAAAAATGGATCAGTAAATCTGATAAGATAATATCTGAGTGACAATTTTGTTTTTGTTTTTGATTTTTTTTCATAATTTACTTTTTATTTTATTTAACTCATCCAACATGTGACTTTCAGAAAAAACTAGCAGATGTAATTATAAAAATGACGGTTCCTGTGAGTTACATATTGTATGTTTATTTACGATATCATTTGATCTCCAAACAATTTAATTTTAAGCCAAAAATGCATAAGCGCGGCTTCGGTTTGAGCAACATTCACAATATTGGTTATTTTTCAAGTAGACGACTGCATTTTTTGAAAAATGTAATTCTACTTATATATATATATATGTACATATATATATATATATATATATATATATATATATATATATATATATATAAAATTCAAATGGAAATTTCATTCCGGCTGCTTAGAACTCGGCTTTTGCTGAACTTACACTGTTAGATAGGTAATTTTTCGGAGAAGTATATATATATATATATATATATCAATTTTGAACGGAGGGTGGTTTCGGGATCTGGGGGGTCATGATCGATGAAAATATACCAAATTTTTTTGAAATCGCTTTCCTCCGAACGGCTGCAATAGGTAGCTTTTTGTAATGAAAGCTACCTAATAAATATGTAGTATTTTGATATTTCATGCGTTTAAACTATAATTAGAACATATATTTACGTCATAATTTTCAAAATTAAATTGGTCTTATAATTTCTTAACGCATTGTAATAGTTAAGCTATCAGAAGTGGTATAAACTCAATAGTATTTAATATTACTGTAACTATACTATACGGCAACGGTTTTTTAAAATGCCCTCAACACATCTATTTTATAGGGATGTGTGAAAACTAGGAATTAATTAATTTAAAAAATCTCAATGTTTAAATTAGAGCATATATGTTTTCCTTTTAAGATTATCGTATAAAACTGACAATAGATATATTTTATAGACTGTACATATTAATTAAAAAAATTATTATGTAAAATTATAATTATTGAGTAAAAATCTGCGAATACTTTATTAAAACTATAATCTGTTTATCTGTTTTTAATCGCATAGAAAATAAATTTGCAGGTACATTTATTATTACATTAAGATTATGCTCACGATCTTCTATATCGTTTTTCCCCATAAAACTTTATTAAGCCTTTTATCTAATAACATTTTGCAATTCCATATTTTATTAAAGTATAAAATTTGCTTGTGTCACAGCATTAAGACATTAGCACATCAGTGTTTAATACAAATTTTACGACGTAATATTTTAAAAAACAATATCCTTATATCGCCGTCAAATGTGATGACATAGTCATTAGCGAAAGTTTTTTTGTATCTTTATTGAGAAATAAAGAACTTCGCAAAATATTTTTATTTAGGATAAGACACTTATATAATCTGAAATAAACCATTTTGTTTTAAGCTTAGTATGAATATTTCTTAGAAAATTAAATTTTATTCTCAATATGTTGTTTAACTGCATTTTTATTGCACAAAAATCAATGCTTAAATTTGCAACTCTTGTGATATTTTAATGTTATTATTGTTTTAATAAAGAATTTTTCATTCATTTTAGTTATCTTCCATAAATGTTATTAAATATTATTTTCAAATGCGCAAAATAACTCGTGTCATTTCCTTTTACCAGTTTTCCAGTTTCATGAATTATTAAATGATTGTTTTAAATAAAATATTTTAATAGATAAATTTTATATTTTATACTGCTCAGTTTAAAAAATATATATGTAAATTCTATAGTTTTACAATTATCAATTTAAAATGCCTTATAAATGACTGACATTAAGATATTTTTAACCATTTTCATTTTTTTTATTTCTTGGAATCTAAACAAAACTATTCAAATTAATGCTGTTTAATTCGAAGTATAAAAAAAAGCCTTAAAGCAAAGCAGCAATTATTATAAATTTTTCAATGTAATAGTATTTGTAAAACAATTTATTTATCAATATTTTTATGTAATTGATATCCAAAAATCAAAAGTAAAATTTATGTAAATAGTTTTTTGGTCATATTATCCATTTGCATACATTTAACTTAGTTTGGATACAATGACGCAAAAAACTATTTACATTAATTTTACTTTTAATTTTTGGATAGCGTGGCACAAAATATAAATCAATTTATTCAAATGAATACAATTCAGTGCATTATATAGATTCAATGAAAGTAATATATTCAACAGTGCATTTGAAAATGAAAAGTATTGTTTAGATGTGTAAATGTATTTATCCAAATGAAAATTTAAATTGAATTTTAAAACTAATCGTTTTAAGCAACATCAAGGCGTCACTTAAATTTTCATATCATATCTTTTAAAATTCATAATTCGAATTTATGAGATGTAAATGATAAAGCATCAGTGAATAAATTTTGATATATATATGTATAGGTAAATTAATAGCATTGTGTCACTCAAAATTTGATATCATTATTTTTAAGTTTCAAATTTAAAATTCTTAGATCTAAAGATAAAGTGCTGCGTCACAAACTTTTAACCCGTCAAGGGTCTTTGTATTGATATCATTACTTTTCTTAGGTTAGTGATAAAAAGATAAAGCCACAAAAAAAATAATTAAAGACCAATGCAATAAATTCATAGTCGTGATTTCCATTGACCTTTACAATTCTCCATCTAAAACGAATCAAAGTGTCACAAGAATTTATGAAAACAATTTGTGTGTGCATATTCCAAGATTTCATTAACTAAAATCCAGTTAAAGAAATCTTTTAAAATTTGAACTTTTTAACACTATAGATTACTCATAAATATAATACAAATAGAGATAATTTATCTAACTGAAACTGTTTTAGCCAACATTTCAATTATCAAGTGTAAAATAAGCGATATTTGGAAATTTAAACGTTCCATATTGTTAAGATTTTACGTTTCCTACAAATGACTTTAGGACAAGGCGCAAGTTGATGTACAACAATTTTAATAATTAATGTTTTAATAAAAATATCTTTTGTAGTAAAAACATTGACTAATAAGTGGATATATTTAGTTTTTGTGTTTTTTTATTATTTTTTGAAGAATAAATTCCGAATGTTAACATACATTACGGACCAATGAATGGTAGGCTTTCCTTAAACATTTCTTATAACTCATCTACATTTTATCAATAACGCATAATAATAATAATTAATAATAACGCATAACGTACATAATAATATAGCAGGTGTAATTAAAACATGCGTTTTAATAAATTGAGGACGTGAGTTTCAAACCTTGTCATTTTGTAACCTTGTCAAATGTCGAAATAACCTTTTGAAGAAGGTTTTATATTTTTATATATTAAAAAAGTTTTCAGGAAATAATTTAATCAAAGTTTATGAGATTAAGAGAAAATTTATTTTAAGATATTGAAATTTTGTTTATACATGCATACTTTTTTTCTAGTTATTGTCATTGGTTTAAAAAAAATATATTAATAGTATTTAGATACGCTTATAGAGATTAAGATAATAATAATAATAAATATTCATAAAAAGAAATGTTAAATTTATTTAAACGAGATAACTAAACATACATATTTAACTTGCTTTTACTACAGAGCCATCATGATCGTATTAATTATATTTAGATATGCAGTTAGTGATGAAGATAAAAATACTATTAAATATTCATGAAAAGAAGAGTTAAACTTATTTAAATAAGTAAGCACACAAAATGATTTTTATTTCACTGAGTTTACTATTTTAACAGACTATTTAAAACTACGTTCATAAGTTAGGTAACAAGTATTAATCGACCCTAAACAGTTCTCGAAGACATGATTACACAATAACAAAAAATATTATGTCCATGACAATATTTTAACTGGACTTCAGTTTAAAGCTGTAAAGTCCTGGTAAATTCGTAAAAAAATGGAATTTCAGATACTGTTTAAGTTATGTTTCATTATATTAGTAAGCATAAAATGTTTGTTATTATCTGTAGTAACTAAAACATTTCCGAGTAATTTTTATTGTGTATTAATTAGTTTTTTTTTTTTTCAAACCGGGGTATCGGTTCTTAGGATGCTATCAATTCTGTAGAAAACATTCTTATTTGTGGAACTGAATTTATACATATAAGAGTGAAAACATAATACTAATTTTAATGTTAATGCTAATATAGCTTGTTCATCATGTTTGTCTGCACTACATTTTTGTTGAATGTGAAAATATTTTCTTGAGAATTCATATTTCTACAAAAACCTGTATTCTAGGTTGACAGAAAAGGAGAAAAACACTGTATATAAATAAATTATTTTATCCGAGTAAATATAATTTGTTCATATCAAGAAATAGTCAGTGATTACTTTTTTTAGACTTGAAATGATAATTTTTAATAAAATATTCAAAGTTTAATTATATAATATAATCCAGTCTAAAAAATGTTTTGTTAACATTTAAAATAATTCTAATTGGTTATGATATTTTTTTTCTGTTGATTTGAAAAATTCATACTGCAGACTAACAAGTAAGTTGGAAAAAAAAAATTATCACTGCAGTACATTCTGGTGGTCTAATATAGTTCCTGAATCTTTTAAAAATTGTATTATTGAAATTATAAGAGGAAGCAAGTGTTTTGTCACAGTTTTCTGAAACGTTTGTTATGAAATAATATATGCTATGTGCTAGCTAACTGCATTAACAATGCTCGCGGAACACTAGAGCGCATGCACCAAGCGGTTTCGATTGCCCAAGGACACCATGTATGTAGAGTCGTGGGAAAAAAAGTAAACACCCCTACTAACTCCTCAACAAATTATCATAGAAGAAAGTCACTGGTACCGAACGATTGGAAATAAAGTCTATTTTTAAGTGGTGTATATAAAATTTGCTTAGGGGGCCATCTACATATTAAAACGAACCATAACTTTGTATTTTCAATAGCAGTACACAATTCTGACAGCATAAATGAACTCTACACCTTTCAATTAGTCTAAAAACAAATTTTTATGCAATTCGTACCGTAAGTGTCCGAGAAATTAATTATTTTAAAACGAGCGTATTTTAAGGGCTGTATCCAAATTGAAGTTCGGTACTCGATTGTTAACCGAGAGAGCTCCCTTCTTGATCAAGGCACTTTAAGCAGATTACGATTGTAGAAGCCCACACGGGATCTGTGTGGGCTTCTACAAGTTAGATACGAGTAATAAGCGTTTGTGGTTATCGGGTCCTTGTATCCTTGGTATACTATAATTTAAGGGGCTTCGGTTAAAAAAAGCGACAATTTCCGTGTACCGTTATGTCATGTTGTTAATTGCATTTAAAATTTAATCGCGCTGGGCAAGGTGAATTGGCAAGGAATGGAAATGGCTAGGGACCGAAATGTTATTGGACATAAACGGCATCGAGACCGAAATGTCGGGACCAAAATTCAAGTACCTAAACAGCCTGCTCCTGCACGGAACGCTAAAAGTCACGATTTTCATGATACACAAACTCTTTAAACTTCTTTTAGTACCATGAAATTTGGTTTTTTTTTTCATTATGCGGAACTTAATACGGTGACACATACGAAGACATACGAGGGTCGATCCAGAAATAAGGTTCCCATCAAATTTACAAATAAACAATCTTGTTTATTCTAATAGAAATTTACATCGTTGGAAAGAAGAGTTTGCTCTATTTCTCTATATGATCGCCATCATTTTCTACGCATTTTTGTAGACGGTGCTCCAATTTATGTTTCCCAATGTCGTAGAACTCCGCCGCCAACCCCTTGAGGAGGCGTTTCACCTCTTCTTTGACGTCATCGTCTCTCCGTAAGTGTTGGCCACCAAAGTGTTACATTAACTTGGGGAAAAAATGATAATCACTAGCTGCGAGGTCCGATAACCGCCATCTCGATAACAGCCTCCGAAACTGACGGTTTTCCACTCCGGCACTAAACTCCGTGCACCACTTTCGGACGTGTTGATCGGGCATACACTTCTCGCCATACACCTCTATCAACTGACGGCAAATATCCAAGTCTGGAGTCCCTTAGGCGTGCAAAAAGCGAATTATGGGACGAATCTCACACTTGGCGGGAACGACAATGGGAAACTCTAGTTCATACGGCTGCTGAGCCAAGAATGAGCGGCGCAGTGAAGCGCGGCCAGGGGTATCGCTAGTGCGGAAACATCCGCGCACAGTGCTGTTGCCGTATTTTGCCTCGAACCCTCCCGTGGGGCTGGGGCTCTTTGGGACCCTTACTACTGGATCGACCCTCGTATCTATCGATAACCAAAAACATTTATACTCCACTTGAAATCCACCTGCCTATGCAAAAAACTGTGTAAAACGAAATTGTTTGCTGCTAGTACTGGTTCTGTTTTAACAATTTTTACTGTACATTGAACAGTAAACACTGTATAAACCAAACATTTTGATAACGGAACTATGTTTTAAAAGTAAAAAAATACATTATATCCACAAAAGAAAATCTATACAATTATAACTGCTGAATTAGAATTCTGTTTCAGTCTCTACCTATCCAACTTTCAGAGGTTTTGATGTATATAATTTCTGTGTTTATTTAGTATAATAAAACCTATTACGACAGAAACGCAAGTAGTAGGAGAAAACTTCCGTTTTAAACAAGCTTTTTCCTTAGCAGCTATTATGGACAATGAAATTTTAATGTTTAACTCTATCCGGCGCGGAGTATTTATGTTTATAAACTGATGAAATTATGGACTCACATCAGAATATAAAAACAAATTTATTCGAAATTACAAACTTGCTTATTTTCAACTACGTTTATAACTAAAACCAAAAATCCAGACTTTGTCGAACGCCTTTTCAATGTCAAGGAAAACTGCAGCAGTGAATTTATTGGAAATTTCCCCCGTAGTAATATGCTCCATATGCCTGTAAACTTCAAACTCATGAAGTATAATACCCCCTACCTTGTTAGATTAATTTTTAGTTCCCTTTTAGATAGAAATTTTCATGTTAAAATTAAAGATAAACTCTCCAGGAATGTTTTTGACAAATTTGGTCTGCCCTAAAGCAATCGCCCCAGTCCTTTCCTTTTTACGCTTTTTATTAATGATATTCCCAGCTAAAAACATACTTTCCTTGCTAAAATCGCTGATGATACTTGTATTTTTGCCCTTAAAAAATCGCCGATACGCCATCTTAGCTATTACCCATCACCTTAAATTACACTCCCAAGTATTTAACAATTGGCGTATCGCTGTTAATATCAATAAAATCCAAGCTATCTTTTTTGTAACCTCATGCAGGATAATAGAGATAAATATGAAATTAAATTTAACAATACTGAACTGTTGGTCCTCGAGTTGCAAATACCTAGGAGTCATCTTTGATCAACTTCTCACTTTCAGACAACACATATATCCGACGGGTAAAAAATTTCGAGCGGCCAGAAGTAAATTATTTCCTTTACTGGCTCGAAATATTGAATTATCTCTTTAAAATAAACTGCTCTTGTACTTAACCTTTTTACGTCTCATTTTAACATATTGTTGTTGTGTATGAAGCTAAGTAGCTAAGATCCATATTAAACTACTCCTCCAAACTCAAAATTTAACCATTAGAATTATTTGTGATGCACCTTATTATGTACGTAATTTTCATATTTATAAAGAACTCAATTTCCCTAAAATTAACGATTTCATACCACATTTAAATATTAATTTTCATCTTTCCTTACAAACCCCTGATAATAGTGCTTTAAACCTTCTGCCAGTTTACGACATACACGGCAATTCTAATCGTAAAAACCCATAATTAGGAATTGATTAAAATTCCCTTCATTAATACTCTTAATCTACATTTGTTTTATTTTTAACTTTAACCATTTTTAATTACTTTTTTTATTATACTTTATACTAATCTTTGCATTTCCTGCAATCTTCCCTCTCTGGCTGCCAGTAGCAGTACAGACTCTCACCTGGCTCCTCCCATTTCCTCCGTCAGAGAAAGCCCAATTTAGAACGTTCCTGCAAATTCCAGGTGATAGTGACAGCAACATGCAATATAGCCTATGTTGTAGCAAAGGCTGTCATGATCAAATTCCAATCTCTACTTTTGTTACTTTCTGAGTTTGCGAAGAAATCGCCATTTAGAACATTTTTAGAACGCTTTTCGCGCATTATCGCCCTTCGAAAATTTCTATTTTTTAAGAAATGTTCTTAAACATCATTGGTGCCTTATAACTACCATTCATAATTTCATGTTTCTAGGCCTTTCAGTAACACAAAAATTGCATTTTAGGATGTTTTTTGCTCCTGCACGCTCATTGGGTAATGGCACCGACAAAAAATATAGCGTATGTTGGAGAAAAGGCTGTCACCATCATTTTTACACCATTACGTTTTAAATCGGTTAGTTACTTCTTGAGAATACGAAGAAATCGCCATTTAGAAAGTTTTATAAAGTGCAACCGCAAGGTGGTAGTGACGCCGACATGAAATAGATCCTATATTTGAGAAAGGTCTGTCATCATCACTTTAAAACCATTACTTTTGATATCGGTTGGGTACTTTCTGAGATTGCGTATATATCGCAATTTAGAACGTTTTTCACTCATTTTCACCCCTTTTAAGTTTCGAATTATTTAGGAAATGTTCTTAGAAATCATTTATATCTTATAAGTAATTGCCATGCCTAGTTTCAAGTTGCTAGCACCTGCAGTGTTACCAAAAAAAAAAAAACGCAATTTAGATAGTTTTTTGCTCTTGCACCACATGTGGGGTCGTGACACCGACATGAAATACAGCCTGTGTTGAGCGAGGGCTGTCACCATCGTTTTCACACAATTATTATTTAATTCGGTTCGGTACTTCCTGAGATTGCGTAGAAATAGCAATTTGGAAAGTTTTTTAGAACGCTTTTCGCTCATTTTTATCCCGTTTAAATTTCGATTTTTTTATGAAATGTTCTTAGAGATCATTTGTATCTTATAAATAACTGCCCTGCCTAATTTCAGTAACACAAAAATCCCAATTTAGAACATTTTTTGCTTCTGCAACTACTAGGTGGTAGTGACACCGACATAAAATAAAGCCTATGTTGGAGCAAGGGCTGTCATCATCAACTTCCAACCATTACTTTTGAAATAGGTTGGGTACTTTCTGAGATTGTGTAGAAATCGCCATTTAGAACGTTTTTTAGAACTCTTTTTGCGCATCTTCACCACTTTTAAATTTCGAATTTTTTAAGAAATGTTCTTAGAGATAATTTATATCTAATCAGTTACTACCATGCCAAATTCCATGTATCTGGACTCAGCAGTAACACAAAAATCGCAATTTCGTACCTTTTTTTACTCCTGCATCCCCTTTAGGGGTAATGGCACAGACATAAAATGTAGCCTATATGTTGGAGCAAGAATTGTCACCATTATTTTGACACCATTATTTTTTAAATCAGCTTGGTACTTTCTGTGATTGTGTAGAAATCGCCATTTAGAACGATTTTTAGAACCCTTTTTGCGCATTTACACCCCTTTTAAATTTCGAATTAAAAAAAAATGTTCTTAGAGATCATTTATACCTAATAAGTAATTTCGATATTTTTAAAGAAATGTCCTTAGAGATCATTAGTATCTTATAACTAACTACCATTCAAAATTTCATGTTTTTAGGCCCTTCAGTAACACAAAAATCGTATTTTAGAACGTTTTTAGCTCTTGCACCCCCTTTTGGCCAGTGGCACGGACACTAGATATAGCCTATTTTCTAAGCTGGACTAACACCATCATTTTGATACCATTACTTTTTGAATCAGTTTGGTAGTAACAGAGCTAACCTCCTACATATAAACAATTTTTACTTCTTTATAAAATTAGTATAGAAGAGTGATTATCATATTTTATGTGAAACGCAGGACAAAAATTAAATGCGTTAAGGTTTATCCGACGTTTAGTTAAGCTTATACCAAAAATATGTCTGCGAGAAGATTAGTTTCCTTTTTGTATAGATGCGCTTAGCAAAATGTCATACTAATGAAACTGTAATTTAATAGATACAAATCTGTGTATCATATACAGGACTGCTCAATGAATTCGAATAATTTTCCGATTGCAGATGTGAACAGCTGAAATTGGGTTTTCAAATGTGCCATGCGTTTTCATGTAGTTGATTTAGACATAATATTTAAACTTATTAAATGGTGCAGTTTTGTTGCATTATTTTGAATGTATTGGAAAAGTGTTTCATAATCTATGCTTGGCGCTTTTTTTAGCCCATTTGGCTCAAATCTTGCAATCCAATTTTAACTCACTTATTATGCTACATTACCTAATTTTTGGTAGTGTGAAATATTTCCGGTGACAATACAAAATAATAAAAAAAAATGTTTAAAATTTCCTTTCATCACTCCTCAGACGGCAAAAACATTTGTCCAATAAGGGTCGTAAATGTCATTTTATTACCTTCAGAAAAAAACCTTATGCTATTCGATTGAACAGTGACATGGTTTGTAAAAGCGTCAACTTTCAGTATCGCGCATGGTGCGTGGAATCGATCCTCAGGAGGACTTTTTTTTTCATTTTTTTTTTTATTCCAAGGAAGCTGTATTTAAAATTGTTTACCCAATTTATTTTTTAAACAATAAATAAAAAATCATCACTTGGAATTTCATTTTTTCCTTTTGAAAAAAGATATTTATTTCAATCAGTTTTCCTTCAATATTTTTTGATTTTTAGTTCTTTATAATAAATTTTGTCATTAAAACTTTTTTTTTTCACTTTTAATGTATTATTAATATGCTTTTTAAAAAAAATTAGCTTCGGATAATACTACAATTCTCTTTTTCGTTGCCTGTTTTATTTTTTAATTGTAAATGCTTTTTTCAGAATTTTGCATTCGTGTTCCTATAATCCATTGGGTCCTTTATTGGAATGGGAGACTGCAACTGGTTTTCGCATAGCGACCAAGTACTTTATTAGATGTTATTTTATGCCAAAATAATTATATATGTGTTATTTGCTCTTGAAAGTTTATAAATTTATAGATATTATAAAGGTATTCTTAAAATTTTATATTATTGTCAAAACATAGAATCAGATATCAAAATCTTAAATTTGGTTCGAGTTTCCCCGGTAACAATTCGATTAATATTACAGTTTATTCATTTAGTTTAAAATTGTTAAATATCCATAAAGCATAAGTATTTACTCCATAAAGTATTTGTTGTATTCAAAATAATAATTTTAATCAGAAAGCTAGATTCTTCTCTGTATATTTAACCATATTCCAATTCGAGATTCGTTGAAACATTCCAACATACCATTTATTTGTATAAATATTCACGATCGTTTAGATATCATCAATATTCTACATTAATTCAGATTTCATGTCACTTCTGGATTAACAATAGTTTTGAGGCGGTATATTTTTATTCGTTTTGACATTCAGGTAATGGAAAATCACTAGAGAAATGTTCGTATTTATTTCTATTGCCACTTGGGATAATACGCTATTAGAATTAATTTTAAAAGATCGATTAAATGTGATTTTATGTATTTTGATTCTATTCTGTTATGCATTTCCAACGGGGAATACCTTCTAAGGACGTTGATTATGACTAACTGCTATACTATTCAAGATTTGTGCGGCATTATAAATAGCAGGTAAATAATGCAATATTATATATTTAACATTTTAATACAAAAAGAGATTCATACTATAATTTTATAACTTTTCGATATTCCAGCGGGAAAGTGGAATCTCACCAGGTATGACACAGAATAATTTTTAATAGCTTACAATCTATTTATGTATAAGATCATATTGGAAGAGAATTTGTATACTACTTGTAAATTTTATTTTTCTTAAGGCATTTATTGTGATAGAGTGACAAGCAGGGAAAAAAACCGGGTTTTTTGTAAAAAACCCAGCCCGGGCGGGTTTTATTAAAATACCTGGGTTAAATGGGCAATTTTCCCCGGGTAAATTGGGTTAAAATGACAAAATGTGGACTGATTCCACTTTCTTCACATTTAATAATCTTCAGGGTTGCCACTGTATAGGGAAATCTGGAAAAACTGAGGGAACTTAAAAATTAATATTAAAAACAAGAAAATTTAATAAATTTTGGTACTTTGCAAAATTTATTCGTTGAAATTTTGAAAATTCTCAGAGGAATTACTCAGGGAAAATTTAATTTTTTGCTTAGGAAAGCACAAGGAATTTGATTGCCGAAATAAGTGGCAATCCTGATCTCAAATACAATCTTTGTGGACACTTCATAGTCTAATAGACGGGAATGACTTCACAGTCTTAATAAGGATCTCAATATTTTTCTCTGTTCTTAAAATACGTATATATATATATATATATATATATATATATGATCCCTTTAATTTAAATAACAAAAAAATTTTAAATTGCAAAGATATTAATTGTGTGTTATTTAATCATAAAATATAAATATAACTTAAAAAAAAAACTTGAGCCTTTGAAATTATCATAAGGTTAGCAAATGTTGATAAAAATAATATCTTACAACTCAAATATTTCTTACATGGATATCTAGGTTGTCCACTCTCAACGGTGTCCTGTGGCTAATTCCTACATCGTTAGTCATAGACATATAGTTCCAGTCACAATATTTTAAATTGAGGCAAACAAATATTTTAAAAGCAATTTGGGTCAATAAAATTTTTTTTTAAAAAATTACGAAATTTAAGTTTTAATACACCCCCCCCCTGTCCTATAAGTTATATTTAGTAAAATTTTCCTATTACACTGACAAGTAGTAAGACAAACAAAGGTCTCGTTCATATAACACTAAAATTGACTGAGTTATGAAACTTTAAAAATGCATGACTTATACCACTTTTCTGCATCTGAACACAAATGAGTTTGGCCATGCTTTGAAGGGTCATATACTAAGTACTTAAAGTATTCGAAGAACTTTTCAGGTGTATCTGCGGTTTGAAAAAAATAGTACCATTGATTGAGTTAACTTTTATTAAGTTTCAGATTGGCTAAAATTATTGTATTTTAACATATGTTTTATTTTGTAAGGATTTGAGACTATTTATTTTCATGATATCTTTTAACAAATATTATGTTATTTTATTTAACTTCAACGATCGAATGTAGGTTTTCCCAGTTCAAAAAATTGTACTCGAAATTTAACTCACTTTCTAATATCCGATCGAGATTAAATTTTACATACATACTAAAGTAAATCCGATGACAGTCTAATATTATTATGATTTTTATTGATTACCATTCATACTTATTTTACAGGATAACAAAAAAAATTTCGGATTCATTACTGCCAAGGAGTTTAAGAAAAAGCTTTAGATTAGATAACACAAGACTAAGATGGTTGTGCTTTTTAACTTTTATGTATTTTTTAGCACTGATTCCAAGAATTACCTTAATTTTTAAACATTATCACAGGATGTTTTGCAAATCATAAATTGTCAAAGTTAAAAAATAACAAAATCAGGTACTATAAAATAGAGGAGATGGCTTGATAGTTGATTTTTATGTACTTTTTCACACTGAATCAGAAAATGACCTTCATTTTTAAATGATGGTCATTTTCGGATCAGCAGTAAAAAATACCGTACTTTTTGGTTAGCCGGGCGCTAGTGTTATATATACATATATATGTGTGTGTATATATATAATGTATGTATATATATATATACATATATATAACCAATAATTAAACATAACCTACCACCATCAAAAACCGTAATATTATGAATTAAAGCTGTAAGTATATAAAGATTAAATTAATTATAAGAATTATTATGGAAGAAAAATAAGAAAGTGGACACCGACAAATAATGGAAATGCTTACATATTGAATTACGTTTTCAAGGGCACAGAATTCAATGATATAAGCAAAATGGTTGTTTTCTGTGGGAAAAATAAGCTAAAGCTAAAAGTTATTTTCCCCTGTGCCCAAACAACCATTAAAATCAAGTGAATTGATTAAAAATGAAAACAGAATAGAAACAAATAATATGAAATGGAAAAATCAATAAAACCTATTTAAATATTTATAGGATATAAAATGAAATAATAAACACCATACCGTTTAATATTTTAGAATAATTCCACGCGCACATGGCACCCATAATATCGTAAAGATTAAGGTGAATAAAACAGTTAAGAAATCACAGTAATTGATACCATAGGATGCAGTTAATACATATTGAAATAAATGTTAAATAACTGTTAATATAATATAAAATAATATAAATAGAAAGTAATTACATAATTAAAATGCACTATTAAATTAATTAAAAACCGTTAAACAATATCGTCAAAATTTAGCTAAAAATTCCCCCTGGTGAAGTAAATTATAACTGAAATGTAGCTGGAAAAAGTAAATATAGAACTTATCGAAAAAAAAAGCACAAATTGTGGTGCTGCCATCTAGTATTACTATTATGATTTAATTGTCAAAAGACAAACAGTTGTAAGCAATTGAATGTAACAATTGTTTTATTAACAGCAAAACCAAACATATCCTTATATATAGATAATTATAAACAGAATATAAACCACATAATGTATTTTTAAAAAACTATTGTTAATAAAATTTAAAAATCATACAAAATATTCTATTAGCTAACTTATTTAAACTACACTAAGAATTTAAATAATTCTAGAACATCTATAATATATAGCATATAGCTATATGTTATAAAACAAAATAAATTCATTAATAATTAATATAAATATTTATTAAAAATATAAAAATCTTTAATAAAAACTATTATATATAAGATAATTATAAAATGAACAGGAAATAAAAAACATATGGTAGTATAAAGAAGGTGAACAGATACTTAAATTCCGATTACCTAAAAAGCACAAATATAGTGTGTGGATTATTTTATAAATCCATAAAAATCCTAAAAGTATGAATGTGGGACATTCAAAAACATTAAACCGATAATAAATTTTATAACACTAAGTGAAAATAAATAAATATTATAATATTAATAAGAATAGAGGAATAATAATAAAAGTAATTACCCAATTTTAATACATACAGTATAACTTTATTTATATTAAATATACTTATATGTATATTAATCACTATAAAAATGGCATACTATTAGTAATTAATATGATATTGTCCTTATTAAATTAAAATTTTTAACAAATGATGTAAATAAGATTAAACAATAATTAAGCTAATTATTAATGAAATTCACCAGTTACATATAAAATATCAAATCAACATCCTTATAAAATACGTATCAAAAATATAGTAATAATACAAAAGCCCCCATTTTTTTTTATATATAAATTAACCATTGCGTATTATCCAGACAACACCACCCTCCTCCATACTATGTATATATATGTATATATATATACAATGTATGTATATATATACATATGTATATATATATAATATATAAAACTGGCGCCCGGCTAATCGAAAAGTACCAAAATTATATAAAATAATTTAATAAATATAATAAGTTTAGTAAATATTATACTCTTGAAGCTAACTCAAAAGCTTAAATTTACGTTTTACATTAAAAGCTAAAACGTTTTAAAATTATACGGTTCCCAATCTAAAAGTGAAAGTAAATTAGTACAAATATATTTTCTAAGATTCAAAGAAGTGAATAGATAAAACAAAATAACCATAAACTGTTAACAAGTATTCATTTGTTCCTTTCCAGAAATATATTTAAAAACACCCGGGTTTTTTAAATGGGTTTTTTATAAAAAAACAACCCCCAAAAATTGCAGTTGAGATTATCAGTATTTAATCGTACAATGACACATGCTTCGTTTTATGTCTGGCTTATGTAACGGAACGCTATTTTTTAGGAACGGCACATCAATTGTTGCCCGAAAGAAATAGCATATAGGGGCAAACATAAAGTAATAAATACCAAATAAGGTTTGAAATTTCAAATTTAGAAATGACAAATTTTAAGAAAGATGCCACAGATCATTTTTGATTTTTTTTCCCACTTTGTTAACCTACGATCCGCATAATGAACGGCTTAGGCTGATATCCGCAGTTTCGAATGGGGAATGGTCTGTGCCAGATGACTTTATAAGTATATTCAAACTATTTCCTTTTGCAAGGCCTGTAATTCAGATAACTTTCTCTACAAAAGTCCTCGTTTTAGGTCTATCTTCTTATACCAATAAAGTGAAATTTGGCCGGTGATAAACAAAATCCCATTCATCTAATTCTTACTGTTAATATTCAGATTCATTTAAATGTAATAACAATAATGTTTAATTAATAGTTTAATTGTATATATTAATTCTTAGTAAAGATTTCAAAACAAGTTGAAGAATCATAAAGAAACCAATTTCATTATAAAAATTCATATTCACTTTAGTTTGTGTCGCAATAGTTTTATAAATTTGCTCTGACTTACCCATAATTGTATCATTAATGTTACGATTAAAGTCCGTAATTCTAAGTATTTTTAAACTGTACAACATTAACAAATTCTTATCTGCAATTCTTCAAAAGTTTATAAGAATTTTTATAACCATAAAAATGATAAAATCTTTGATTTTAAATAGTTTTCTGCTGTAAAATTTAATTACATTATTTTAAATTTCAATAACATTAAATTTTTAGTTACTTTAATATTTTACAGGTTATTCTGCGTCTATTTTTTTTCTACACTTACTTACCGAGTTGAAAGTGTTTCTGTTTTCTGTTTTTTTTTTCCAGTGTGTTTATATGTGCTCTAACTCACGTAAATATACTCTGATTAGCATTTAGTAAGGATATGTGTTATCGCGGTTTACTGAAAAGTGCTTGATATTGAAAATTAAGTGCGTAAGATTTACAGTTCGTTCGTATAGACACTCAAAAGAATTTCGTTAAATTATTGTCTAAGGGAAAAAATCGTTTGCAATGCATTTAAATTATGTTAGTCTATATCAAACATATTGAAATTCATATATATTCCTGAGGCGCAAGAATCTCCCTGTAGATTTCTGTGCGCTCAGAATTTTGTTTTTTGTTAAAGGAGCACACAAGGATTAGATTATGTCTATGAGCAATAATTGCTGAAAGAGTATTATCGGTTGTGATATTCTTTTTTAAATTTAACTAATTACTTGGTGTGTATAAATCCAATAGAGCACATACACGGTTGTACAAAAGAGTACGGGTATATTTTTGTTTACTTAAGGAAATTCCAGAAAGTGAATTTTAAAATGTATTAAGAGTTCGTAAGTGAACTAAATTTTAGCATTTGAAAACTTTTTGGACTATGGACGGTGATTCCTGAAATTAGGTTTTCAAATTGTTTCTTTTTTATATTATCATTTTTCATCTTATGAAACGGGGCTAGTTTTGTTACAATATTCTGATTTTGTTGGAATGTGCCGGTTCATCTTTGTTTGTCGTATGATTTTTATTTCTTGTTTTGTCTAACTAACGCTTTTTCCTTTGGCATAAAACCTCAGTTTTTTTTTTTTTTTTTTATTTCTTTAAATATCTAGATGCACTAACCCATCAAATTTCTTTGAAGCTAGCTCGGTTCCTGAAACAATTTTATTTTTTATTCAATATGACAAAAAATTAAACTGGGTATAAAAGAGTTCTTTTTATTTCTAAAATTTGAAATAAACATCTATTAATACTAAGTTAAATTCGTACAATCGTAAACTAACTATTAAATCTTTACGTTTAAATAAAACCTAAAAATGATGTAGGCATTGGATTTAAAGAACTATATATGCTTTTATTCGATTCTTAAATTAATTTTCTTTTCAGTAAATAATTATCTTATTTTACCTCCAAACATGGATTATTTGAATTCTTTAAAATTCTATTTCCACTAATGCCTGAAATTGCTTTTAAAGAATCTCAGCATCTTAAATAATTTTATTTTCATTGATTCAACAGTTTTTATTTACGGAATAAGATTCCATTTATTATAATTTTTTAAATAAATTTTTGAACACAACTTTGCAAATCTCTTTCAAGAATTTATTTCTTATCATCGTTAATTCGGATCTTATGGAACATTTTACACTATCGCTCTTTTTCAAAAAGAATTAAACTTTTTCAATTTTTAGTATAATTTAAGAATTTATTGGATTCTTTAAAATTCCATTTCAGTTAACACCTCAAACTGTTTGTAAAGTATTTCAGTCAGTTAAGTAATTATCTTTTCACTGAAGTAGCATTTTAAATTTGTAATCCCTTGAAGAAATTTCTATTATTCTAATTATTGAAACTAATATTTAAACAGAAATTTATTACAGACAATTATTTTTCTGAATCTTATCTTTTTTAAAGAAGGATAAAACTAAAAGTTACAAACTAAAATACTGTGTATTCCATTTTTATACCATTTATCATTTTTTAATGAGGGGAGTGTTGTTACAGTATTCTGAATATGTTGAAAAGTGTTTCATAATCTTTGCCTCACGTATGGTTTTTCTTTATTAATTTCTATACGTATAATCTCAGATAATTTTATCCCCTTAAATATCTAGATCCACAATGCATCAAACTGCTTTAAAAGTAGCACGATTGCTCAAACATTTTTTATTTTATATTTATCTATTCAACATTATAAATAATGAAAAAGTGTTTTATTTCAAAAATTTTAAATAAATATCCATTGATAACATTATACTTTAGTTTGCAGAATCGTAAAATAACTATTAAATCTTTAAAACCCCCCTCACTGACAAGCCCGTGTTAATACGTTCATTAAGCTTCAGGTTTCACTGCAATACAAACAATATTTAAAATAATATAATTCTATTGATTTAATGTATTTTTAATACATTGAACGATAATTAACACTTCTAAGGATTGCATTCATATTCGTTATTAAGTTTTTTCATAAAATGTTCAAAGAATATTTTTTTTTTTTAGCATTTAAAACAAAAAGCAGAGAAAACAACATTACAATTTTGCCCTTTTCCAAGGCAGTCGGAGGGTTAAATTTAAGCAACACCTAACAATGAAATAAATATTACATTTAATGAATTAGATAAACTCTTTCTGGATTCTTATTGACCCTTTGACATTATTATGAATTTAAAGAAAAAGTCCTTTATTTTACTTGCAAACCTGGATTATTTGAATTCTTCAAAATTCTATTTAGCACCTGAAATTGCTCTCAAAGTATCTCATGGATAATTTTCCTTTCATTGATTCAACAGTTGTTATTTACTGAATAAGATTAATTTTTTTGTAATTTTTCAGATGAATATTTAAACACAACATTCGAAATCTCATTCAAGAATTTATTTCTTATCAACATTAATTCGAATTTTTTGGAACAGTTTACACTCTCGCTCTTTTTCGAAAAAAAAATTAAACTTTTTTTTTTTTTTTTTTTTTTTCTTTTAACTGCATTTTCCGAATATATTGGATTCTTTAAAATTCCATTTCCGCTAACACCTCAAATTGCTTTGACAGTTTTTCAGTCCCCTAAATAATTTTCTTTTCATTGAACCAGTGTTTTAAATTTATGATCCCTGAAGAAGTTTCTATTATTCTAATTATTGAATAATATTTAAATAGAAATTTATTCTACATAGTTTTATCTTTCATTTTCTTATTTTTTGAAAGGAAGAAAATATAAAAGAAACACGTTTGCATTATGATTAACATATGCTTTACAAGAAAAAACTCTACACACCGTATAAAAAAACGACATTTTTACAGTACACAGTACTGTTCATCTCGTGCACGAACTCGATCACAGTTGAATGTAATGTATCTTTCTATGTGTT
Organism: Maratus speciosus; assembly: GCA_963932465.1. Lineage (NCBI taxonomy): Eukaryota > Metazoa > Arthropoda > Arachnida > Araneae > Salticidae > Maratus > Maratus speciosus. Next base: position 402,725,429 of record OZ010794.1, on the reverse strand, counting down.
CCTGACTATTTAAACATGGAAAATTCAGTAGTTGCGTAAAATTAACAGCACAATGTACTGGCAATTTGAACGCCAGTAGTTTGTGATGTCGTCCAAATGCGTCCAAATTGCCAGTACATTGTGCTGTTAATTTTACGTAATTACTGTATTTTTCATGTTTAAATAGTCAGGAACACAAAGAAGATACAGTACATTCAACTGTGATCGAGTTTGTGCTGGCAAATTTACAGTGTTTTTTTTAACAGTGCAGAATTAGAAATATAATAATAAGAAATACATAAATACCGAAAATGAACTTTTATTAATTCTTTTAATTATGATATGAAGTACCTTAACAAATCTAGATTATAAAGCAAACATATCTACCTGAGTAATATATTTTTTCCTATATTTACATAAAATTATATAGTCTTAATATGAATAAGTAAATTATACTTATGCCATATGATAAACAAATCATTTTACAGCAATGTTATTTTTTCCTAACTGCATTGTAACACCAAATATGTTGAAATACTTAGTATTTTTAAAAAAGTCAATTGTGTATTATTAGTTAATAATTGTAGTATGTTAAAATTTAAAAATATCATGCAATTCGAAAAAAGAAATTTTTAGGAATTATTGATCTTACTTTGAATCTGAGTTACAGTTTATGCGCAGAAATTCACATTCGTTTCTATATTTGTTTTTATTGTGCACGTGTGTGTTTGATTACAAAAGTTTATAAAAACAAGGTTTGCTCTAACTGTTAACTATAATGTTTCATCTAAAATTGTAGTTAATTTACACAAAATATGTAAACTCTAACATCTATTAATTGTATTATCGTTTCTGTTATATAATATACAATGTAAATTCATCCTCGTAAGACGTTTTAAAAATGCTCATAAAACTTAGTTTAAATGAAAATTCCATTGCAGATTTTTCTTAAAAGAACTAACAATAATAATACCTTTAATTAGCAGATTTTTCTTAATAAGAACTAATACTTAGGATTTCAGATTATTATCAATATATTTATAAAACGCCTTCATACTTTTAATTTTCCAAGCACGCATATTTATCGATATTCTAAAGTTTCCGAAATGTCAAATTTGAAGAATAGATTTAATAAAGTATATCAGAAATTTTCTGGAATCTGACACATTATTTTTCTTGACGGAAAAGAAATTCAGAAAATTCTTTCATCAATTCATCTTTTCAACTAAAGATGTGACAAAAAGACATTTCACAATATAAATCGTATTTTTTCAATTAAAGATCAAATAATTCAAGAAGAAAAATACTTATTGCATTACGATCGATTTATAGAAAAATGTGAAAAGGCTGTTAAAAATACATATTAGGGCGGAATAAGAAATTATAAAATTTTTAAAATAAATTTAATTTTGTTACTTTCAAGATTATAGTTACAGAAGTGTCCCTTATACATATTTAATATTTAAAAATTTAATAACTTGTTAAAAAAAGCAGTGAAAATAAGCGTACAAACAAGCAGGATTATTTTAGATCAAAATTAAATTAAAAAGTAAACAACAATAGAATGGGACTCCTTATTATAAAAATAAAATTTCAGCATTCGTTAAACATAGTTACTTATCGGCATACAAAAAAAAAAAAAAAAAAAAAAAAAAAAAAAAAAAAAAATCGCGCGCACACAACTACACACATATATATATATATGTGTGTGGTGTGTGTGGGTTTATTTCTTGTATTTTATATTTTTATCTATCATTGAAGTGTTATCTTTTCTTCATTTATTTATCTTTCAATATATTTTGTGTATTATTTCCTTTAATTTGGAAATGTTATGATATGTTTTAAGATGCCGGATTTTGTCAATTTAGGCCTATGAATTAAACCTACAAGCTCCTCTGATCACTCTGTAGGTTATTCATAGTTACGTGTTACACATTTCTGTTTTCCATTGTTCATATTTTGTTCAATTTTTGTTCATGTCATCTAATAACTTGTTCGTTCTAATTTAAAATTCATAATGCTTGAAACTTGTCTTAAACCTTAATTGCCTGATTTTTCAAAAATCATTGTAATAATGTTTTTCAGCTTTCATTTTTTAAATAAATCACCGGAAAAATACTTTAAAAAATCATATTTGTTTTAAGTATGGTTTACGGCTAAAAAACAGTTTGTTACTAATCGGCAATACTGGTCTTTAACTGAAAAAATAATTTTCCTTGATAAAATTTTATTATATTAAACGCACAAGAATTTTAGCAACTATAATAAGAAATAAATTTTACTTGCTAACTGCAGAACAAAATACGGTATTTCGCAAGCTTCCAAACAAAACAAAAAGAAAAAGTAGCAATAATTTAAAAAAAAATAAATCTATCTTTATTCTTAAACAGCACAAGTGTTGCCATCTACATGTTGAAAATCGATTAATAATATTTTCAGAATGTATTTTCTTGGCAACATTAGGCATTATAGCTTCAACCTTATTCTAATAGTATTTTACAGCCTAAATTGGGTATGTTGCTGAAAAGCGACACCCGGCATTTAAGGGTTAAAACTTAATTTGTAATTTATATATTTAATATAGATGATAATTTACAATATTTTATAAAGGTTTATATATATGTGTATATAGAGTAAAACCTCCTTAATAGACACCTCTATTTAACGGGCAGTTTTCCAATCCCCACTCCCCAAACCTAAATTTTTGTATGTTTAACTTCTGAATTAGGGACATTCCGAATAGCGGACAGTAGTTTTGGCGATAAAGGATGAAGAATTGTTTTTAATTAGAAGAAAAATGGTTAAAAAAAGTAAAAAGCCTCTGAATTTATCAGGGTTTGTCACAAATTTTGTGATAATAGATAAATGTAGCGGGCGGACTAGGGGAACCCCCCCCCCCCCACTCACACGTTCCCGTTCGAGAAAGAAACCATCCCTCCCGGAAATATTTAGGATTTTCTGCTGATTAATGTCTAGAAGTACAAATTTCTTGATCCACAGAATTCCATAATACATCATTTTCTCTTTCGTTTTAAATGCACGTAAGATAACATCGTTTATATTTGGCTTGAAACTTCAGGGTAGATAATACGCTGACTAGTATTTTTATTTCATTATACGCAAGATCAAACAATTTTTCGGATAATCTTATATAGTGTCAAGAAACAAAGAAAAAACAAAAAATTCCTTTTAGAAGGGCTCGTTCGTAAAATTAAAAAAAGTAATGAACTGGATTGCACCATTGCATAATATGGAAGGGAGGAATCATAGACGCCACATGACGTCTTGTAATCTGAGCAAAAGAAAAATATCACTGAAAACCTAACATAAGATTTTATTTATTTATTTTTACTCTATTATAAAACGAAGGAAAGAGTTAGGGGAATCCGCGGCGCAAAGGGGTACCGGGGCGGAATGAAGTTTGAAGTTTTTCGGTGTCAAGCAAGTGCTGCGAGTGAGCGGCAATAAACAGAAGTAGGAAAGTTTGTTAAAATTCAACTTCGGCAGCCATGTTAGTTCAGTTTTTTTTCGAGCGATGACGCGTGAATTTTCCATTGTGTGACTTTTTTGCCCCTGTATTGTAATTTCTGATGATTTTGTAACCAAGGTAAAGCATACATACTTGATTACATTACAACTATGGTTAGTTCATACTTAAAGTACGTTTAATTGTCTTTAGTTTGGTGTAGTTAAACGTTTGTTTACGTATCTTTCTCGAGTCACCTTATCCCCTAACCTAAATCGTGTCCCTGTGACGGAGCGTGTTGGGCGAAATGGAGAAGTACCCCATTCCGCCCCAAAATGTTTTTAATTAACTGGTTCTGACAGTGAAAGTTTCTATTGGGGTGCGTTTTACTGAAAATCAGTTGAATGTTGGGTCGCTTGTCCCATGTGCAAAAAATGAGCACACAATTCTTGTGCGGCAATAGATAGCGAAGATGATGAGCTGTCCTATTGTGTGAATTTTGTCAACAGGCTTGAGAAAGGAACACAATCAATGAAAACTTTAGATAAACATTTATAATCACTAAAAACTAAATAAACATAGAGCAAACTTTTCTTTTTTGGCTTTTCCACATGTTTTACATATTTTTATAATTACTTGTCCTTACCACCCCGTTGCCCCGTTCTGCACCATACTGGGGCAGAACTGTGCAAATAACACAATGTACTGTTTCTGAAAAAAATATATTGTTCTATAGTTTTCTCACAATATTATTACATTTTGTGATTATTACATTATAATGTGTTCATAAAAATATTTGCAGCTCCCTTAAATAACCCTTTTCTATTTTTAAAACATATTTTCAAATTCGTACCCCGTTCTGCTCCGGGTTCCCCTACTCTGTTTTTTTTGCATTGAGAGCAGGCAAAAAGTATTTCGCTATGTCGATTACTGTTTGATTCCTGTTTGTGATTAATATTTCGTGAGTGGCCTCAAAATGAAAACAATTAACTTAAAAGAAAAATTTGAAATTGTAAGTGTATCTGAGAAAGATAAAAGGAATTTACGGATACTTGCTGAACGTTTTAAAGTAGGAAAAACACAGGTTGGAAAGATTTTATGAAATAAAGAAGAAGTAAGAAATTTGTGAATTATTAAGCCTAACGAGAACACCAAAAAATTTGAAATTGAGGAAGACTAGTTCCATTGAAATTGATTCTACAATTCTGAATTGGTTTTCTTCAGTTCGTTCAAAAAACATTCCTATTAGTGGGTCCTTCATTCAGGAAAAGGCTTTAGAGGTCGCTAACAAACTCGGATTGCACGATTTTTAGGCTTCTGGTGGGTGGCTGGAAAAGTTGCGATCTCTGCTTAACATCTCTTTCAGAACAATATGTGGAGACGTAAAATCGGCAGATCTTAAAGAAGTGGAGGATTGGAATGAACGACTGCAACCAGTTTGTGAAGATTATGAGAAGAGGAACATTTTTAATGCCGATAAAACCGGGCTCTTTTTCAGAATTTTTCCGAATAACACTTAGAGTTTTAAAAAGGATAATTGTATTGCCGGAAACATATCAAAAGAGCGACTCACTATTTTATTATGTTGCAATGTGTTAGGAGAATAGGAACTCCCTCTAATTATTGGAAAATCTCGGAAACCCAAATGTTTCCCGAAGAAAATTCAATTTAATAATTTGGTATTGTATGGAGAGCGAATAAGAAACTGTTGATGACCAGACCTTTAATGGTCAAATGTTTAGCTTCCTTTGATAATAGGACGAAAAAACAAAAAAGAGCAGTTTCTTGTTTTTTGACAAGGCAAGTTCTCATCAAAAGCATTTGAAATTCGACAATGTTAAAATTGTGTTTTCCCCCCGAACACAACTTGATCAAGGAGTAATACAAAATTTTAAAGCCTGGTACAGAAAGCTTTTATTATACCACATTTTTTCAAAGTTAGATTCTATGAATACACTTGAGAACTGCCTAAAATTACCTAATGTTCTCGATGCTATAATTTGGATTTACTCAGCTGTAAAAAATATAAAGCCAGAAAGCAGTTTCAGAAAAGCATGCTTATATTAAAAGAAAATGAAACACATATTTCCGACACAAATGAAGAATTTAGCTAAATAAGTGAATTAACGAAAAGTATCAGGATTGAGGAAAATGCCGAAATTTTCATTAATATTGATCATGAGTTACCTACTAAAGAAGAATCAGTTGATGTATGCGACATATTCCTTCAGATTTTTCGACCAAAACTGACTATTAGAGATGATGAAACAATTACTGAAACTGGAGATGCTTCCTGCAATATCGAGAATTTCGTAGAAATGGCCAAATAGTGAGCAGTTGCGCAAATTTTTTGAAAAAAAAGAGTATTCAGGAGGATTACAACTATTGACAGTGTTAAAACTTCACATTGAAAGACAAATTACATGTAATCGCAAGCAAAAGCAAATTTTTGTATCAGATTATTTTCGCAAGAATGTAATAGAAAGTGGATAAAGATATGCACAATTTCATTTCAGATTTATTGCTTAAAAAATAATTTTAATTTCTTTTAAACCATATAATATAGGTTTTAGGATATATAAAAGCCAATTAAGGAAACATTACGCATTTCTTATCATTTTTTAAATTTTTGAGGCTTTCCCAATTTCGGACACCTCCGAACAGCAGACAATTTCCGTTCCCCAAGGTATCCGATATTTAGAGGTTTTACTGAATATATAACATATTAAATTTTCATATTTTTTTAATTTAAATTATTTATTCCTTTTTTTTTTTTTTTTTTTTTTTTTTTTGTATCTTATATTTCCAGAATGAAAATAATTCGAAATATAATAATTTCGAATGTTCAATTTCCTTTGAAAGCGATTTTTTTCGGAACAAATTGCATAATGTTTCTGCCCCTTTTTCGTACTCATTTACACCATTTTACTTTTTCGTGCGCAGCTACTTTGTGCCTCAAATTTATCTAGTTGGCCGAATGTTCGGATTACTCTGGTTTTCGGATTTGTCTTTGTATTGTGCGCATAATTGCATATAGAAAACTGCACACCACTGACTTCAGCTAGTTTTGTTGTCTAGAAACGATTCTGCTGTTCATCATATTATTATTGGAATCACAAAAATTTTGTTCTGCATAGTTAATAAGTTAGACAGATTGGACAGTCATCAATTATTAGCGAAAGTACTAGCCGATTTTAAAACTGTGTTTGCTTGCTATTAAAGGAACGAATAGAGGAAAATCGTGCTAACTCCATCACTTTTAATACTGTTCTTGAGTTGATTGGAAGTCTTGAGTAAATAATAGTTTTTTTCCGAAAAAAACTTATTAGGAGAAGGATCCGATTTGTATATTAGAATGTTTTTATGTCACACAAATTTTGAGAAAGCATTTGGAATTTTGATTTCGATTTTGAATTTTAAAATGAACCTCATTTTTGTATCTTTCGTATACAATTTTATTGAATTTTGGTTAAAAATACAAACATTTCAATAGCAGTTTATGTAAGTTATAGTTTATTAAAAATAAAAACAATCGTTAGTTCACGAACTTTGAAAGAAATGTGCACTATCCCCTCAGAGGCAAAATTTACGCAATACAATACAATAAATCGCTTAAGATGTAATTCATAACAAATATACTGAATAGTGTTATTTATGGTACACAGCAAAAATGTATGAAAATTCCAATTTATAGTTTGTTGTTAGGAAAATGAAGTATTATATTAAATCATGTCGTTACATAAATAGTTAATCTCGCGTTTGTACTGGTGAATAAATTACCTTAATTATTTGAGAGCAAATATTATAAAAGATTTTTTATATTAGCTAATGTTTAAAGAATAATTTATTTTTACATATTATATAATTTTATTTATTATCGACTTTTTCAATGCTGTATCTACATTCACGTACAGCAATATTTCCATTGAATTCTTGTAAATAAATTACCTGAAGGATGGCAATATTAAATTAGATACAGGTAATGCTGTCATTTAAATACCCAAGATTATACTAAACTTTTTTATAAAATATATAATAACATTTTAATAGATCTAGGAGTAATATTTTATTAGTTTTATCTAGTTATACTTCCATTCCATGTAGAATTTCGAAATTCTCTTATAATGCCAAGCATAATTTCTAATTAAATAATTTAATTAAATTTATTACGCTGTCAAGATAATTTTTATTACTCTCCAAATTTTTCATACCCCCAAGCATTATAAAGTAACTTAAATCAATAGGAACTATGACTTTTTCCATGTTCAACAGGCAGTGAAAAAAAACCCCTAAGGCATTGTTTTTATTCTAAATTGGCAGATTTAATAGATATATTTTCAAGTTTAAGTGACTTTAAAATACTTTCCCGGAATGTGCAAAGTATGAGATTAAAATATAAAATTTTATAATAAGTTTTCTGAAAGTTGGTAATTAATATGTCAGATTCAATATTTCCCAGCAACATTTCTGTTTTAAATTAATATTTAAAAATGCATAAAAAAGTGAAACAAAATGACGCAACTATGGAAAGTTTAATAAAATTGTTTTCTTAAACTCATATATAATTAATATTTATTTCTGCGCAGTAATATTTTTTCAACTTAAATAAATTCCCTTATATTAGATATATTGCAGAAATAATATCCATTTTTTGTGAACAATTTTACTCAATCAAGCAAAAAATCTTAGTTACAGAAAAGTATAGTTTTTACTCGTCTTCTTTGAATTGAATTTTATGAAGTTGCACATTCATTATATCCAGTTTCACGTCATGGTTAAGTTAGTTAGTTCGTTTTTTATTATATGATGAAATTACATGAAGAAATTTTGTCAGGCATTTTCACGTACGAGACAATATATATATATATATATATATATATATATATATATATATATATATATATATATATATATATATATAATGCCTGACAAAATTTCTTCATGTAATTTCATCATTTAATAAAAAACGAATTAACTAACTTAATCATGACGTGAAACTGGATATGATGAATGTGCAGCTTCCTAAAATTCAAAAGATGACGAGTAAAATATATATATATATATATATATATATATATATATATGTGTGTGTGTGTGTGTGTGTGTGTGTGTGTGTGTGTGTATACTAGCAGGCTATGCCCGCTACGCTGGTCCTATTTTTCCATCTTGAACCAAAGAAATATATATGTGGTAATGTATTTCCTGATTTAGAGAAACGATGTAAACGATGTATCATTGCAGTATTATATTTACTAATGTGTTGGGACAAAATTTCAGTTATTAAGCATCAACTACTATTTTAGTTGATCAACTACAGTTTGATTTAGCAGGAAAATGAAGACGTTATGGCAACAGGAATCAAAATGTCCTTTAATAGATACACTATTGAAATGAAGTTCATTACAATGATTGCAGAGAATGTCCGTCGCATGGAAATAATGTTCAGGTGATTCCTTCTCATTTGTTATTTTTTAAATTCCGAGCTTCTCGGTTTTGCGGCATGTGTGATTCTTGTAGTTTAAATACTATATCACTCTATGTTCTGTTATATTTCGTAAAACGCAATTCTGCCACAGTTTTTCATATTTCCATTTTAAAAGAAAAAAATGCAGTTAAAACTGTAATAGCAGTAAATAATACTGTAGCTTCCATCACGAATTAAAATGCAGCACTCATTTTAATAAGAAAAGCTTTCTCAAAAAGAAAAAAAAAAACCTTTTAATTCATGATATTCTTAAAAAGGGTAATCTTTAATAATCGGGTTCACAGAATTAAGAAATTTCTACGTAATTCTATAACTAAGCATTGTAGAACAATGTATTGTATACCTAACCCCAAAAACTAAGATTGTATTTTCTATCAACATATCATGAAGATTTTGCTTCAAACATAAACGATGCTTTCAAAATCATATTTAATACGCCAATTTACGAGATATCCAGCTACGAAATATTAGCTCGAAATGCTATGAACGGTAGTATTTGATTATCCCGTCGACCAAAACCTGTCGCTAAACTGTAAGATTAAATGCCAATAATGGATGACTGTAAATGCCACATTCACTTGACATTAAACACGATACATGTGTTTGTAACGTCATGAAGTCTTTTTAATTCGAAGTTTTATATGCATTTTTATTAATGTTTTACCAATTTATTTGTTCTTTTGTATTTAAAATTACTGCAAATTTTGATTTTTTTTCTTCAATTCTATATCTAATGTTTACCTGTATTTGTTAGCTATATACGACAACATTGTTTGACTAAATAAAGAACATCAGGTTCGTTACAATTTTCCGTTATCATTGATAATTATTGTGGTTTTAATAAACTCGATTGTTACATTTAAGTTATTTAAATTTTATTCACAAATACAATATCTTAAAATTACCGTTTTGTTGTTTATAGTTTAATTCAATAATTATGCATTTAAATACGTAAACGTTTAGCATTCTTTTGTCGGAAATCATCTAAATAAATCAAATTTTATATTTGGTACGTTGCTATGCCATAAGTGAACGTCATTATTAAAGTAAACCTATTCTTTAGTATTTTTTTTATTTAAATTCATTAATTTTTCTATCTGAAAATTTTAGAATGACAGCGTTCTTCCATTTCTACAATTTGGCTAAATAGTTTGGCGATTTGTATAATTTGGCGAAATTGGTCGGCGGGATAATCAAGTAGTACCTAATAAACAGACGATCTAAACTTTTTTTAGGAAGAACATTTTTTTTTCCAAAATAGCAATATTTATGCAAATGATATTAATACATTATTGCATAAATATCCTTAAGAATAATTTGAATTCCGAAATCCTGAAATGGTAATACTAACATAAAACTAAACAATTTTAAAGAAAAGAAAAAGCAAAATAAAGGGCAGTAAAGATATTATATTTTGAGAAGAGTTACGTATCTTGTTCCGGTTGACGCGATTGGCGAAGGAATCCAAAATGGCACTAATAGGCCGATTTGGCATCTTTGGCCAAAATTTTCAAGATGGTGGAAAAACATGTTTTTTAAATATATATAAATATTTATTTTTAAATTGAAAAAATTATATATATATGTATTAGTTTTATGTAATTATATTATTATATTTATGTAATTATATTATGTATTTTTATAATATTGCATACACAGAAAAATACCGTTTAAAAAATCTCCGGAAATTTATAAATTAATATATATATATATATTAAAAAAATTAATTATAAAAAGTATTCAAAATTGTTTCTTATCCACCAGTAGCATTCAAGTAATAAAAAAAAAGCAATCCCAAATGCTACAGATCGCAACAACCACATCGAAAAATTCTTCGCCAAAAAATACTCGCCATAAAAACGGAAACATGATATGGAACTGTTCCCTATATTTATCTAACTGTTTTAGTAGTTTAAAATTTTTAACCAAGGATATTGAGGTATGTTGTCGCCAAGATGAAAGAAATTCAGTTTTGGAAACATTTTTGCTCCCGCATAAGAGAAAAATTAAAAGCAAATTTTATTACATAAAATCATAATTATATATATACGAATCCGCGAATAACGGCGCAAGCTTCTCACTTTTTCACTCTCAGCCAGATTGTTCAATACTGCATTGAGTGTACCAACGTGAAAACTGATTAAGTGAAAAACCACAAATCTCTAAATAATCACTAATTGTGAAATCGGTTCATCTTTTGTAATAGGATTCATCCTGAAGCATTCTCTTCAAGCATGAAAAATACTTCTAGTAACATAATTTATACGCCAATTGGGTGAGGTGCTCAATTACGGAAGATTTTTCAAAAATCCTGTAATCACCTACCAATATATATATATATATATCATCATCATCATCATCATCATCATCATCAACCGTTTTCAATCCACTGCTGGATGTAGGTCTCCCCCAGATTTTCCCAATGTTTCCTGTCTAGTGCTTTAGTCATCCAATTTACACCGGCTACTTTTCTGATTTCATCACTCCATCTTACTTGAGGTCGTCTTCTTGGCCGTTTTACATCTCTGGGATAACACTGTAGGGTGTTTGTGCTCCATCTATTGTCTTCTCTTCTTGCGATGTGCCCAGCCCATTTCCATTTTAGCCGTTTAATTCTTTCAATGATGTCAAAAACTTTCGTCTGACTTCTTATCCAGGTTATTCTTTTTCCGTCTCTTCTAGTTATACCTACCATACATCTTTCCATACTTCTCTGTGTTGTTTGTAATCTTTGTACCATCCGTTTTGTTAGCGTCCATGTTTCTGCTCCATAAGTTAGGACAGGTAAAACACATTGGTTAAATACCTTTCTTTTCAAACACAGGGGCATGCTACTCTTCAGAATAATATTGTTCTTCCCAAAAGCACTCCATCCATTTCTTATTCTTCTATTGATTTCATTCATGATACTATTATCAGATGATAAGTCTTGCCCAAGGTACACATAACTTTGCACTTCTTTAATTTCAGTGTTGTTGTAGACGATTTTCTTTTTTGATGCAAATGAATTGAACATCACTTTAGTCTTTTCCAAGTTTATTTTTAATCCCACATTAATGCTAGCTTCTGCCAAATCTTTTAGCATATTTTCCAATTCTTCAGGACTGTTACTGAAAATTAAAATGTCGTCAGCGAATCGGAGATGACTTAAATATTCCCCATTTATTCTAATCCCTTTGTTTTCCCAATCCAGCTTCTTGAAAATATTTTCTAAGACAGCAGTAAAAAGCTTAGACGAAATGGTCTCTCCTTGTCTTACCCCTCTTCTAAGCTTGATCTTTGCTTTTCCTTTGTCCAAGCGGATGGTTGCTGTTGCTTCCTTGTAAATCTTCTTTATAATATTGATGTAAGGTTTGTCTATACCAATGTCCTCCAGAGATTCTACTACTGCTGATGTGTAGACCGAATCAAATGCTTTTTCATAATCAATAAAGGCAAGGCAAAGAGGTAAATTATATTCCTTATGTTTTTCTATCAGTTCCCTTACCGTTTGGATATGATCCATTGTGCTGAATCCACTTCGGAATCCTGCTTGTTCTCTAGGTTGAGCTGAGTCCAGAGCTGATTCAAGTCTTGTCGTTAAAACTTTGGTGAAAATTTTATAAATCACTGACAGTAAGTTGATTGGACGGTAGTTTTTAATGTTTTCCTTCTCTCCTTTCTTGTAAAGTAGCACCATCACAGCATTATTCCAATCTTCTGGTACATCTGACTTCTGGAGACATTTGGAAAACAGTAAGGATAGCATTTTTGCAAATTCTTCTCCTGCTTCTTTGATAAGGTCAATTGTAATTCCATCTTCTCCGGGGCATTTACCTTTTTTCATAAATTTAATGGCTTGTAAAACTTCGTCTGTCGTCACTGGGATTATGGCATCGGTTTCTGTTAAGTTTTCTCGTGGATCACATAAGTTGATTTCCCTCTGATCTTCAAATTTATATGAATCGTTATAGAATTTGGTGATTGTTCCATCTGCCCTCTTTAGTGCAAAAATACCTTTTCTTCCAACACAAGGTTTTCGCCTAGCTGATTTTAAACTTTTGTTATCTTCTAGAATTTTCTTGACAAGATCAGAGTTAAATTTTCTGATATCTTCTGTAACACATTTTCTTACCGTTTTACATAATTCAGCATATTCAACTCTTGATTTAGGATCGTTTTTCTTCATTTTAAATTCTCTGCGTTTCTTCATCAATCTTCTTGTTTCTTCTGTTATTTTCTTTGTCTGCTTTACTTGTGCATCGCCGGCTATCTTCTTTGCAATATCTTGTAGAGTACTGGTTAGTTTCTTGTTCACTACTGTAACATCTTGCTCTTCTTCTAAAGCTGATTGAAGTACTTGGAAACGGTTTTTAAGTTCCAAATGGAATTCTTCTTTATGTTTCTGGAGATTTATTATATCGATTGATTTCTTTGAGTGTTGAAAAAGCTTCATTCTTTCCACTTTAGTATTTAACAGCAGTTTGCATCTAACCAAACTGTGATCACTTCCTGTATTGAAGTTATTGAGAACACTGCAATCCTGAATAAGATGCTTTTTGTTTGTTAAGATGTAGTCGATTTCACTTGTTGAGCCATTTGCACAACGCCATGTCCATTTTCTTTGTGGCTTTTTCTTGAAAAATGAATTCATGATATACAACTGTTCACATTCTGCAAACTCAATCAATCTGTTTCCTCTTTCATTTCGCACCCCATATCCATGATTTCCTACTGATATATATATATATATATATATATATGTATATATATATATATATATATATATTTCACCATGAATTTTTTTTAATAATTCATAATTGCACAAATCTCCGTAAGAATAATTCTAAGTTCCCTTGAATTCGTTTTTTTTTTTTGTAAAATTAGATATTTCAAATAAAATTACAAACAGTTTTCCCATGCTGTTCGTATTTTCTGATAAATAATGTAGCCGTTTCAATTCCTCAATAATAGCATAATATATCGTTGCAAGATTAGAAACAATGACCAAAAGCAACCTTTGCGCCCGGAAAAAAAGAGAAATACGAAATTTTAATTGAATAATAATAATAATAATAATAATAGTTATATAGGTAAATCATGCGTACAAATGATTCCGAAAACTTATCCAATGGTGTAAATGATAAACAAAATGCATCATGTACTTTTAAAATCAACCCTGACAAACTTAACAAGTTGGAAATTGCTCGTCAAACGTGGCAAATGAGGTGCGTTCGTACTATAACTAGTTTTATAAATATTTTTTGACAGCATATTTTACTGAATGTATATTCTAGTGCACTTCAATAAGTGCATATCCATTTTATTCTGCTTCGGAAGGCTGTAACATAATTAAAATGCACTTGCAATAATTTATTCCCATTGGCTGTCATGTAACGGAAAACTTTTGACTGTCCCTGTATTAAACTTTACATCCGATTTTCATAAAATTTCAAATGACTCGACAAAATGTTGCAACAATTATATATTTAAAATTTCAGACCATTCGGGAGGCTGTAACAGCATTAAAATGCACTCGCAATAATTTTTTCCCATTGGCCGTAATGTAACGGAAAACTTTTGACTGTCCCTGTAATTAAACTATACATCCGATTTTCATAAAATTTCAAATGACTCGACAAAATTTTGCAACAATTATATATTTAAAATTTCAGACCATTCGGAAGGCTGTAACAGCATTAAAATAAACTTGCAATAATTTATTCCCATTGGCCGTAATGTAAAAAAAAAAAAAAACTTTTGACTGTCCCTGTAATTAAACTATTCATCCGATTTTCATAAAATTTCAGATGACTCGACAAAATTTTCCAACAATTATATATTTAAAATTTCAGACCATTCGGAAGGCTGTAACAGCATTAAAATAAACTTGCAATAATTTATTCCCATTGGCCGTAATGTAAAAAAACAAAAAACTTTTGACTGTCCCTGTAATTAAACTATACATCCGATTTTCATAAAATTTCAGATGACTCGACAAAATTTTCCAACAATTATATATTTAAAATTTCAGACGATTCGGTCGGGTAATTTTTGCTCTGTTATATGCGGACAGACGGACAGACGGACAGACAGACGGCAGACAGACGGACGGACTGAACGACGGCTATAGGTGCTACGTATTTATATAATTGCGAACGCACCTAAAAAACTGAAAAAAAAAAAACGCTATCCAGGTGCCAAATATAAACCACAAAGATGATAAATCGCCAAGTACAGTTACCATGGATCGACTTTTAAAATGAATCTTCTTTTAAGCCGTACAAACACATTTCTTTCATATTTAAATTAAATATTTTCTTTTTATACTATTATTTATCATTAAAACAGTATTTCTTTGTATTTTTAATAAAATCAGTAATAGTTTTTTTGGGGGGCTGTTTGTATATTTTAACTATTAAATCATATAGAGGTTTCAATTTAAAAAGATTGCTTAATATGCCAAGATGAAACTCATATGTCAATGGCAACCTTTTCGTCCAAAATAACAGAACTTTCCGTCATAATTCTATAACTAATCAACGTGGAAAGATGTGTTATAGCTTAAAACCTTCCTTGAAACGATATCTATCTAACAGTGTAAGTTTCGTCAAAATCCATGCAGTAGAACTCAAAATCTAGACGTTCGGAACAAAATTTCCGTTTGGATTTTATATATATAATAGATACTGCTTTGTTTCCTGTGTACTGTGAAATATATAAAAATTAAAATTATCCTCATTTTTATAATTTTATAGGTATTCTAAATATTACTTTCTCTTAAAAAGTCCAATTTGAAACTGTTATATCCAGTAGTTTAATTTAGCGCCTATAAAAAGCATTGTGATCTTTAAAGAAAGCTAATTTAATGTCGTTGCTTTATATTTTATACAATTTCTTTGAAATATTAACTTGAACAAAAAACACGAGAAAGACATCAAAGGATGAAGATAATTGGCATTTATTTCTGCTTTTATTCTTGTTAATGATTATTGTTGTTGTTAATGATGTTAATGTTAGGAGATTGGTGCACATAAAAAATAATGATTATTAGAGATGGATGATTATTGCACGAGAGTATTTTGGCATTTTTTTATTTATACTTAAGATTACTGTGCAGTGATTGGCCGACAAGCTAAAGATTGCTAAAAATTTGGCACTTTTACTACAGAAGTGCAGATATTACGATTTAAAAGAATAAATAAATAAAAATTACTCATTGCCTTTATTTTGCGTCCACGCAATAAATACCAGTTATGGAAATTATACCTATAACTTTTACAACTGAAAATTTATAAAAGCTATTATTTTGTTTCTACTATTTTCTTATAGCTAAATAAAGTTCGATACAATTAGAAAGAATCAAATTATTTTCTTCTAGAACATCATATAACATTCTATATCTTAACAAATATGTTAGCTCTTACAGAAAAATAACTTACATAAATGAAACAATGTATTTGAGTAATTGCGTAAGTCGTTCGAAAAAAGATTGCCAATTTATATAAGTATGCTATAACCAGACTGATAGCATCTGTTGTTCAGTCTATGACAACAGATGCTTTTTGTAGTTCGTACAAAAGATCATTTACTACAAATCCTAAATAAAAGGGGGTTTTCGTTCCATGTTTATTAGACAGCCGTGATCGAAACAAATTAATAACTATTAATATATAGATTTAAAAATAATAGTCTGATACTAATGTTGCTAGCTGACATGAAATTAATTTTAATTATTTTTGCAGATTGAAAAAAGTGACAGAAAATAAAGAAGTCAACTTTTATTTAAACATTTTTTTTTTTTAAGTATTAAATGAATCTTACATCTCATAAATCTTTCATGTTGTGTATCAGCAACGACAATATTATAGTTTTTTTTTTTTTTTTTTTTTTTTTTTTTTTGTTGCTGCTGCTAAAAAGATGAAAGAACGAAAATAATTTGAAAAACTATGTGCGATTTTTTGTTACTTCTGTTGTTATAAAAGCTCTAAAGAGATTACATATAAATTAAAAAACTATTTTTCTAATTTAGTTTTCTTTTACATTTTTTTCATTTCCATTGTTGAATCGTGTGTTATGTTTAGTTTGGCATTCTCAGAAAGAATAATTTTACTTACAAAAATTTATTAAGCTATCTATTAATGCAAAATTAATACTTCCAGCTTAAGAAAATAGAATTTTTTAAAGGTTCCTTTTTATATGTAAATAGATCTAATTAAAAGGTGAGGTCTTTATTTTCTGTTATTGTTACAAAGTATAATAACTTCAAGAGTTTCATAATCACCAGCGGAAAAGGCTGGGCCATGGTCGTTTAAAATTATCTTTGTATTCAACTCGACATAACAATAAATTCTCGTGGAGAATTTGTTATAAAGCATTTTATTTCGTTATAGTATTATTTACAGAAACAATCTATATAATATTATGTACATGTTTCGAAATTTCACATTACTTTCTAATTTATGACGAAAGGGCATTCAACCAAACTATATTTTTAGTTGGTTGCACACTTTATTTTAGCAGCAGGACTCTCAGGCCTGACGGCATTTTTACACATGATGATGAAAAGTTCAGCATTCCTTGCATAAAGGCGATGACGCTTAAATCCAGGACTACGAATTTGAATGTTCGCCCCTGAGAATGGTTCACTGTGAGGCTGAATGCCGGCCGTTCTGATTTAATGAATCATGCATCTCGGATCCTATTGGGAATTTTTTGAAAATTCCTTCAGATTCTGAAATCCTTTTTTGCGACAAATGTGACACAAACATCGCCAAATTTGCCAACATTCTTTCGTTTGGCGACAAGCATATGGTTTTGCATTAGTAATATTTCAAGTCGATTTTCCCGCCAAACCGTGTTCATGCCGCAGACATTTCACCAAATATCTCCAAATTTTGAAAAAGTTACCAACTTTGCGGCTTTTTTTATAACAATTGCAACCTTCATTCCCATTGAAATGCATTGGCACGCAGTGACTTTAAAATGACACACTAATCGGATTTTCTCGAACATGTGACCTAGCTCAATGGTCTCGTATCTCCAAATGGTAGGATACGAAATTTAGTCAAAATCGTTAGAACCGTTTTAAGATAAAATCTGCATATGTGCATACGCATACATAGCCACAAGATTTGCTTATATTAAAATATATTGTATAAAGTTAAACTTTGTTATTACACACTTACTTTTAACGATACATAGATACATAAAAAAATATGAAATGCTCAATATATTTGTTAAAGCTGCATATAATTAAAGTTGTTTTATAATAAGCTATGTACTTTTTCATAATAATGAGGAGATCTGGCTAAGTGGAAGACATATTTAAATCTCTTAATTTTAAACCCAATTACCAAATTTATACCATAATTTCGGAATAGTATTTTGTTATTATAATATACGTGAGAGAAGTATTTTCAGGTCAATTCGATCTTAAATTTGTGAAATTTTCGAGCATTCTAACAATTGATATAATTTCCTTCAGATAATTCTCTGTTAATGTATTTATGTTTTGCTCAAATAATCGTAAATGTTTGAATGCAATGGCGTATGACATGACTCAAATAACTTAACCTTGGTAGAATAATGATTTGATGGTCTTCGTTAATGTTATATAATTTTACGCTTATACTTATTTAATACATGATTATTAATATATAATATAATATATAATATAAGTTTAAGCGTGTGTAAGCAAGTATTTTTCTTAATAAATGTAACAAGAAAACAGTAATAATGAATTATTTAAGGTACTGTTCACGATCCCATTTCAAGCGTGGAAGTTGTTCATTAGGAAGTTAAAAAAGGAAACACTTTCTTGGGTCTAAAACTTACTCATTTTATTCTATTGCTTATAGCGTCTCAATTCGAATATAATATATATGCTGCAACAATTTACCACTGTGAAATATTGTCCTTTGCGTAACATTACAATTATATTTATTCTGTAATAAGTACAATTAATTTTATGTTACTGAATATGATTTCATACATTTGACGTCTTCTCAATGGAACTACATGGACGTTTCTGAAATAGATAATGGGTACATTTACAAGTTTAGAACTAATAAAACTAAAAATTTCACCCCCTTAATTTATCTGATTATGTACTTTTTAAAGCATTCTAAAAAGTAGCCGTTTTCAGATATACAGGAATAACTACATCATATACTAGATTGCTAAATCAATCTCTGAAAACATAAAAAATCCAGCACTGTCTCATTAGGTGCAGTGCACATCGAGATAAAATTGAAATGGATTTTTAAAAGATTTTTATCTAATTATATTAATATTATTGGTACAATTAACGTGTGAAATTTTCTTAATAAGCAGACTTTTATTTGCGATGATTAAAATATTCTTTAATAGTTTATGCTAATCTCTGTTTTAAAATTATGAAAAAATAGTCTCGCTGTGTACAGCACATACGTATTATAATGAACTTTGTAACTGATGTTAACTTCATAAAGTTTACAGAAACGCTTCTTGCAGAAACCGATTATTAGGGATGTATATTAGTATCCCACAATCTGCCTAAAAAGGACAAATTTCAGCCGTACATATGTGTTAAATTTCAGTGCTAGAGTAATTTAGTCTAGCGTTGAGGTAACTTTCTCGCGAATGAAATGCACTAATTAGTATAAAGTTATGATCGCGATTGTATATCGTGAAATAATTTCAATTACCTTTCAAACATAATACCTTTTAAAAAGAATGCGATAAACCCAGTAATATTATGCTTTCAAGATGTGTGCGAAAAAAATATATTAATCATAAGATATTTCCAAATCATCCCGCATTGTTTTAAGTTTTACTATAACTTGAAACATTTTAATATTCTTTGTAATGGTCAAAAAAATCACGTGTATTTTATTTCATTTTACGATTGCATTATTTTATTTAAAAAATTTTTAAATAAATTTTTATTGTTATAAGAAATTAATAAATCTACAAATCACTCTTTTATTTTGTTAGAGGTATTGCGGTCATTTTTTGAATACGAGGACTAAACAAACCAGTTTCCATTTAAAGTACAATCTAATCAACTGCAAACACCCATGCCTAGTTAAAGATTCGACCTGACAGCATTTGTATACTAGCCAGCACAGTAATAACTAGACAAAATATATGTGTAATCACTCTTATGATTTGTACACATAAAGTACTCATAAAGACGTTATTGCAATGTTTATACTTTTGATTGAAAAGGTATAACTACATTGACTAGATATAACTTGTAAAAACTGAAAAAATGTGTTTTATTATATAGCAGTAAAATATTACAGAATGCGTTAAAATATATGAAATAATCTAAAAACATTAATGGAAAGTTAATAATTTCTATAAAAATTTAAATAACACGTCTAATGAAATAATTCCCAAATTTTCCAATTATTTGATCTCTGATATTTTCAATAAAAATTTACATACATATTAAGCATTTTTAGGATGAACGTAAGGGTTTTCCTGGAAACACTTTTTTTCCTATTTTTTTTTCTTAAACAGGAATTTTTATGTCACGTAATCACAAAATGTATGTGTTCAAATAGAAAAAAAAAATATGTTATTAGTATTCCTGAAAAAAAGGTTAAATTAACATCCAAGGCACATAAGGCCAAAAACATTGTAAAACTCAACTCATATTGTGCAAAGTGCACTTGAATACGACAATTCTTTTTTATCTAATTAAACTTTACAAAGTATATTCAAAATGAATTGTTTCTTTGAGAAATTTGATTAATTATATTGTTTAGCGTATGCATAATAACATCATACCACGTACAATTAGTTTAATTTACTTATAATTATTTTCAATAAAAAAGTTAAAATTTTGTACAAAATTCACCTTGATTAATAATAAACATACATAAGATACAAATAAATATAAATATATTGCTTAAAGGTGCGTCAAATTTGATAAAATCCTTTAAAAACACATTAAAGTCACTTTAAAAAACAAAACGTTTTCAACCGACACTTACTCGGCCTTCATCAGTGAAAAACTCATATTAAAGTCATTTTAAAAAACGAAACGTTTTCAACCAACACTTACTCGGCCTTCATCAGTGAAAAACTTTAAAGGAGTTTATCAAATTGGTCGCAGTTTTAAGCAATATATTTACATTTATTTGTATGTTATGTATGTTTATTATAATTATTTTATTGTAAATTTTTAAACAGAGCGGGATACGCTTATAAGGGAACATTTTAGTAATTAGTTTTTGTATGTTCTATTAAGATTGGCAATAAATAATATTACTGAATAATTTTTAATAAATAATAGAATAAAGGAATATTGTCTTTAAGAAATCTACATGTATTGTATTTTGTATTTTATTGAAGAATTTTTTTTTCAGAAATAATGTGATGTATAATATGCCAAAGAATCACACGCGGATGGAGATACACTTACTTATGTAATACTTATACGCAAATTTGCGTCAGCTATCAACAATCTGTTAATAAGTACGCCTTTAAAAATTTATCTGTCGTATTTTTTTAATTAATAAATTTATAGAATAATACTAAAATAATATCTCTTATGTTATAAAAAATATGAATAAAATATCTGAAACATGACCAAAATATTCACTAATTTCCTTTTAAAAGTAGGTTTATTATTATTAAAAACGTACTACATTCCACAATGGATAACAAAACATCCTTTATACTTAAGATGATAAGTTTGATCAGAAAAGTAAACATTTATCTTTATAATTATTTATCCATGTCAGTTTCAGATTCATTTTAATATCTTAATGCGCCATTTATTTATATAAATATTTCTTTTTAACTTTGAAATCTTTTACATTTTACTTCAAAACAGATTTCATGTTAACGGAATATTCACGCTGTGGCATTAACAAAAGATTCGAAATTCCTTGTTGCTCTTTCTTATCAAAATTTAGTTAATGACAATCTCTAGCTTGTGGTTTATATTTTTCTTTGTTGGGACTCTGTGATTTTATGCTTTGGGAAATAATTCAATATATGAATTTAAAATGCTTTTTGCGATTTCTTGACAAGATCTCGATGTTAATCAAAGATAAAATGCGTTATATATTTGACTATTACGGAAATAATTTATCATGTATATCATAAAATTACATTTGCAAAGCAAATTGATCAACCGCTAAATACATGAAAACGCATAGTGTATTATTTCTCAGATTTGCAGAAATATGGAAAAGGTTTCTTTTAACTTGAATGTTACTTTTTTCGAATGCTACGTTTTACGATATTCAGATGGCTATCTCTATGTAAGGATTTTTTTTTTCACTTTCTTCTATCTTTACAGGAAGAAAGTATTAGATTCGTGAAAATTTTCGACTTTCGATTTTTGACGGTATTACACGTTTTAGGGGTCAGAGATTACGAAAAATATCTTTTTACAAAATGTCTGTCTGTGAGTCGGTGACTCTGCTTGTATGTGACACAAATTTTGTGAACACTCTATCTCAAGAACTAATGCCCTAAATTTAATAAAAAATTATATTCTGTTATTCGCTGGCATAAATTGGTGATGATTAGTTTTTGGTGTAAATCTATCTACAAGTGGCGCTGCTATGCAGGATTTTTCACGATTTCTGCAATAGCTCAATCTCCAGAACTAATGCACGGATTCTCATCAAACTTCATATTCAATTAGTCCAACATGAATTGACGTTTTAAAAATTTTAGTGTTCATCGCTTAACAGGTGGTGCTCTATGCAGCATTTTTCGCGATAGCTCAATCTCCAGAACTCACGCACGGATTTTCATCAAACTTCGGATTCAGTTAGTCCTTGATATTAACTGACGTTTTATACATTTTGGTGTAAATCGCTCAAGAGGTGGCGCTGCTATGATGCATTTTTTGCAATTTTCGCAATAGCTAAATCACCAGAGCACACGGACGGATTTTCATCAAACTTCAGATTCAGTTAGTCCTTGACATGAATTGACGTTTTATACATTTTGATGTAAATCGCTAAAAAAGGTATTTCTATGCAGTATTTTTCGAGATTTCCGCTATAGCTCAATCTCCAGAACTCACATACGGATTTTCATCATACTTCAGATTCAGAGAGTCCTTGACAGGAATTGACTTTTTTTTTACATTTTGGTGTAAATCGCTCAACAGGTGGCGCTGCTATCAGCATTTTTCGCAACAGCTCAATCTCCAGAGCTCACGCACGGATTTTCATCAAACATCAGATTCAGTTTGTCCTTGATACGAATTGGTGTTTCGATACGGTGATACGAATCGTTTTATATATTTTTGTGTAAATCGCTCAAGAGCTATGCTGCATTTGTTACAATATTCGCAATAGTTCTATCTCAAGAACTAATGCTTGGATTTTCAACAAATTTCAGATCCAGGTATACTTTGATATAAATTAATGTTGTTTATGTTGTGGTGCGAATCGCTCAACAGGTGCCGCTGCTATGCTGCATTTTTCATAATTTCTACTATAGCTCTATTTCAAGAAGTAATGCACGAATTTTCACCAAACTTCAGATGCAGGTATACCTTGATATCAATTAGTGCTGTTTATGCGATTTAAATAGAAGAAAGTTTTGTGATGGCCACAACAATACTAGTTTTAATACGCCTATGTTTATTTTTTAACACTATCCAAGAAAGTTGAAAAGTGTTTATGAATTCGATTTGTCTGCCTGTCTGTCCGTACTCAAAATCCCGTAAATATACTCCGATATCCATGAAATTCATACATGTTATTGGCTATTGCTATGTCATGATCGGTATTTAAAAGGAAGTGTGTAGCATTTGTGGTTATTTTACAGAAACACTCAAAATATCTCCGTTACATTACTGTCATGGGGGTAAATTGTTTGCGGTACATTTTAATGATATTACACTGTTTCACACATACTAGAATTTATGTATATCACAGAAGTGTCCTGCACGGTGCTAATTGTGGAATATGGTAATATGGTGTGCAAAGAATTTATCGTTCATTTACAGACACACACAAAGAATTTGGCTTCAGGAGAAATTGAACAATAATTGAACTATTTAAACCTATGGATAATAATTGCTGGAAAAGCGTTTTCAGTTGTGGTACGCGATTCTAATTTGAGAAAGTCCTTCCGGCCAGTGCCGGGAGGAAGAGGTAGCTTTCAAATTCCTTATTTTTAAAAAGCCAACTTATATTATTCAAACACACGAAGCTCAATTTAGTGGAAACCGAATATAGGAGATTCAATACTAATTTCTATCAATACTAAATCATTATTAATGAGAATTTCGCGAAATTAGTCATCTTTATCCAAGCTGCTTTTATTTAAAGTAACTTATATTTGGCTGAGATGTTGATGTATACTATCCACGTGGCTTCTTACATGGAAATAGGCGAATACGTGTTTTATCGCGTGACAAATACAAGATCGTTTCAAAATGTTAGCTATACTAGAAATTCAAAGTGCTATAATTCAACCATTTTTTAAGATATAAACAAAATAACAAATTTTCAGAAACAAAATCTGCTCCGGAATCTTTGTATCAAGGCCAAACACATAAAAAAATCTTTTTCATTTTCCAATTTTTTAATACCTCATTTTAAATTTTAAATTAATTTTTTTTTTAAATGGCAACCCTTTTGAAACAAGATGGCGAATGAAGCTGGCCAACGAACTCGGTCGAGACATTGGTACGTACTATGTACAGACCAAGTAACATCCAAATCGGTTCATAAATACGTCTGTTATCGCATGACAAATATCAGGTCGTTTTAAAATGTCAGCCACAATAGAAATTCAAAATGCTATAACTCAGCCATTTTTTTAAATATAGACAAAACAAAAACTGTTCCGGAATCTTTGTATAAAGGTAAAATACATAAGAAAAAAATATTTTTCCATTTTCAATTTTTTGGTACCACATTTCAAATTTAAAATTTTTTTAAAAATTTTAAATGGCCGCCATTTTGAAACAAAATGGCGGATGAAGCTGGCCAACGAACTCGGTCGAGACATTGGTATGTACCATGTACATACTGAATTACATCCAAATCGGTTCATAAATTCGAGAGTTACAGTATGACAAAGGTCAGATATATATATATATATATATATATATATCAATTTTGAACGGAGGGTGGTTTCGGGATCTGGGGGTCATGATCGATGAAAATATACCAAAATTTTTTGAAATCGCTTTCCTCCGAACGGCTGCAATAGGTAGCTTTTTGTAATGAAAGCTACCTAATATTACTTTAAATATAACGTCGTGTTCATAAATTCTATAGATCGTATACAGAGCTGCTCAAAAATTCTCCACTACATTTTATATTAATACCTATTCATATTAATTAAATGTTATTATATGGTCTGAAATGCTTCTGTTTTCCAAAGTACATTGCATCAAACGATGCATTTCTATAGCTTACCAGTTAAAAAATTCTAGTTACATTTGACTCTCGTTAATGCGTGTCCATTTAATACGTACCTCTAGTTAATATGGTCAATTTCGTTTATCCCAAGATATCCTGTTTAATATTAAGCAAATGGTTTAATACTGGACGAAAAAGATCATTTCTTGGAAGCCCGTACTAACGGGAATTCCTTGTAGAACCTGTCGGTATGAGAGTGACTCGGTATGAGAGAGAGAAAAAACATTATTAACTCTTTTAGGAGCAAAGCACTTCCATTTCTAAAATGTTAAAATGAATGAATGACACCGTAATTTAAGAACAGCTTTATTTTGAAAAAAGAAAAAGCTGTAGTTCACATATACAATAAACGGAAATAGTCAGTACCAAAATTCTGGAGCCATTGTGTCAGTTGGATATTAAAATTAAGTGGTTTCATATACATACAATCGCCCCTCAAAGGGTTAAATATATCACAAACTGTCTAGAATCAGTCGGAAATTTCTTTCCTGAAGTAATTTTCAATTTTTTTTTTTTTTTTAATCATTGGTATGACAGGTTGCAACACAGCGACAAGCATTAAATGTGAGAAACTTTTTTTTAACCCTGATTTGTGGTAGAAATTAAATGTTTTGATGGTTTCCCCCTAATTAATAGAATCATATCTGGTTGAAAAAAAAAATATCTGATGTCGGGTTCAGCCGAGTGAGGACCCACACAATTGTGGGGATGCAGGCTGTGCTTTAAATTTTACGAAAAGAGGAAATTATTATTATTTTTTTTTTCATTTACTTTAGGATCACCTACATAGTTGTGTAATTCAGGTCTTAAAGGGTTAAAACATATAATTAGTAAAGAAGTAGAATACATATTGTAACATAATTGATACCTTGATTACTATGCGAGACAAGTAAAATTTAAATTTTAATGATAGGTACGCAAATCAAAGTTTAATTACAAAATCGTTAGGTATTATTTTTAACGATGAAATTAATTAACATTTCTGAAACGTTAAAATGCCTTTGAAGGTGGCAATGTTTTCATAAATAATTTAACAATAAATTGTATTTCTAAAAATATTTCTGAAACGATTCCTTTTACATATGAATTTTCCATTAGAGATTTCACGTTCTTGAATGTTTCATTTTGATTATTTCATAGGTATGGAAAGAAAAGTTTAATTGGAAATTTCAGTAGGACATTTCACAAATTGAAATATCGATTTAAAATGCGATTATTAGATTATAAAAAAAATTAAAATAACATTTAATCAAATATAACATATATTGTTAGAATATGTTAGAAATGTCTATTGAAGAAAATGATATTGAAAAAATTCGTAAACACTTCGGAAATATGCTATGCAAAAAAAAAAAAAAAAAAAAAAATATGGCTATGGAATAAGTTTTGTCATTAAAAGTTATAATAATCCATGGAGTAGGAGAAATATCATATTAAATACATGCATCGATTGATGTCATAGAATGGATATAAAAGAAATTTATTGATTGATGCACAATTAAAACTTTACTTTCAAAATAATATAAATAACATAAATACGAGTATGAACTATTTTCAAAAAGGGAATTATTGATAAAACTTCTGAAGTTTTAAATTTTCTTTGAACATGGCAAGTTTTTAATGAGATCTTTTAATAAATGTTTCATTTGTAAAAACATTCTTCTGAAATGATCCCTTTTACATAGAGTGTTCTGTTCAGAACTTTACTGTTCTTCGGTGTTTGAATCAAAATTTTTTGATACAAAAGGAAATTAAAGTTTAGTTCTAAATTTCTATACAAATCTATACAAAAGTGAAACATTCATATAATATTTTATTGCCATTTTCTAACATATTTTAAAATCAAGTTTTTTTTTTTAAATATAACGAAATTGTTGGAAATTGTTGGAATTGTCAGA
Source organism: Maratus speciosus (assembly GCA_963932465.1). Classification (NCBI taxonomy): domain Eukaryota; kingdom Metazoa; phylum Arthropoda; class Arachnida; order Araneae; family Salticidae; genus Maratus; species Maratus speciosus. Next base: position 402,698,225 of record OZ010794.1, on the reverse strand, counting down.
AATTTCAGTTGGCGGAAATAATATCGACAAAATCATTTCATCAAACCCGTGAACAGATGCTATGGAAATAAAATACGGCGATAATGGGAAGAGTTTTATCATTGAAACTGAGATTAATCCCTGAACTAGGTGAAATAATCGCAATTAATGTAATGATTAATAAGATAGAATAAACATAATTTTGTAGATAGATCTGCAATTAAAGTTTTAATTCTAGTGTGGAGAAGAAGTGTTTCCAAAATTGAAATATTTATAAAAGATTTAAAGCTTTAAATTATGATTATTTTAATGAAAAGTTATATTTCTAAAAATAATTTAAAAATTATAAAATCATTTCATTAATTTATATAAAAGATGCTACGAATAGAAAATATGTCGATATCAGAACGGTTTTTCATTCGATCAGAAAATAATCAATGAGTACCAGAAATATTTTACTAGGATTGGTGTATCCATTAGGATGAGAGACTTGATATAAAGGAATTTTTTCGATCGTGAGGCAATTAAAAGTTTAATTCAACAGTCAAGAAGAAATTTTTTCGTAAATGAAATAAACTTCTGAAGCTTTCTATTTGAAGACGGCAACCTTTCAAAAAGTACTTTTAATAAAAATGTATTTCTGAAAAATATTTCTGACAAGATTTGTTTAAAAATTAGACTGAGCTTTATTGTTCTTAAATGTTTCAATTGGATTTCATTGATAATAAAGCTAATTAAAGTTTAATTCTAAATTCCATGAGAACTTTATTCAAAAATGAAATATATGTAATATCTGATTATCAGTTTATAAGATATTTTAAAATAAAATTTCATTAAATATAACATATTTGATTGGAATCTGTGAAACATTTCACCTGATGGAAGTAAATTTGAGAAAATATTTTCATTTGTCCTATGAAAAAGTGTCATACAACGTAAATATGTCGATATGAGAATAATGTTTTCATTAAAATAGAAAACAATCCAGGGAGTAGGAAAATATCTTAGTAGAATTGATGTATCAATTAGTGTGAGAGACTTAATATAAAGAATTTTTTCGGCTGTGAATCAATTAAAAGTTTAATTTCAAAGCCGATCGTGAGGCAATTAAAAGTTTAATTCAACAGTCAAGAAGAAATTTTTTCGTAAATGAAATAAACTTCTGAAGCTTTCTATTTGAAGACGGCAACCTTTCAAAAAGTACTTTTAATAAAAATGTATTTCTGAAAAATATTTCTGACAAGATTTGTTTAAAAATTAGACTGAGCTTTATTGTTCTTAAATGTTTCAATTGGATTTCATTGATAATAAAGCTAATTAAAGTTTAATTCTAAATTCCATGAGAACTTTATTCAAAAATGAAATATATGTAATATCTGATTATCAGTTTATAAGATATTTTAAAATAAAATTTCATTAAATATAACATATTTGATTGGAATCTGTGAAACATTTCACCTGATGGAAGTAAATTTGAGAAAATATTTTCATTTGTCCTATGAAAAAGTGTCATACAACGTAAATATGTCGATATGAGAATAATGTTTTCATTAAAATAGAAAACAATCCAGGGAGTAGGAAAATATCTTAGTAGAATTGATGTATCAATTAGTGTGAGAGACTTAATATAAAGAATTTTTTCGGCTGTGAATCAATTAAAAGTTTAATTTCAAAGCCGAGAAGCACAGTTTTCAAAAATGAAATATTCATAAATCTTCTGAAGCTCAATATTTTAAGACAGCTAGCTTTTAATGAGTACTTTTAATAAAAGTTATACTATTTCTGAAATGATTTACATGAGAAATTTCAGTTTTAAGCTTTACTATTCTTGAATGTTTAAATTGGATTTTATTGGTTAGAAAGATTATTTAAGTTCAATTCGAAATTTCAATACAACTTTTTTTAAAAATGAAAGAATGATATACTATCTGATTTTCAGTTTATAAGATATTTTTAAATAAAATTGTATACAAATTTTAAATAAAATTTCACTTGGCAGAAATAAAATTGTGAAATTATTTCATCAATTCATTGAAAATATGCTGTGAAAAGAAAATATGGCAATATGGAATACGTTTTTTCATCAATATATAGTATAATCTAAGGGTAAGGCGAAATATTACATTAGGATTGATACATCGATAAGTATGTGATACGGGTTTTATTTAATTTTTATTGACTGATAAGCAATTGAAAGTTTTATTTCAATGTCACGAACAGTTTAAAAAAAAAAAAAAAAAAAAAAAAAAAAAAAAAAAAAAAAAAAAAACGTTAACAATTGTGAAGCATTAAGTTATCTTTGAGTATGGTAAGATTTTAACGAGTACTTATAATCAAATTTTATTTCTAAAAAATATTTCAGAAATGATTCTCTTTGCATATGGAATTTCCATTTAGAGCTAGGCTGTTCTTAAATATTGGAATTGAATTTTCTTGATACATGACGAAAATAAAGTCTTAATTTGAATAGAACTCACAAAAAAATATTGATATAACATGTGATTATCAGGTTATAACCTATTTTAAAACAAAATTTTATGTAAAAAATAATACCGTAAGATACTGGAAACTGCTGGAAATTTCACTTAACGGAAATAAAATGGAAAAAAAATACTTCATCAGTTTCCTGATATGATGCAGTTCAAAAATGTATGGCTGTGTGGAATAAGTATTTTCATTTAAGCAAATAATAACACAAGGATTAGAAATAAATATTATATTAGAATATAAATATTGATTAGTATGGCAGACTAAATGTAAAATAAGTTTATTGTCAGTTAATGCAATTGAAAGTTTAATTGGAAACACTAGAAGAATTGTTTTCAAAATTGAAATATCGATAATACTTTGTTTTCATACGAATTGAATATTTCCAACTGAGCGAAAAAATGCCCAGGCCGGGAATCGAACCCAGATCCTTGGCTTACAAGGCCAATGCTTTTCCATTTAAGCTAACTGGGCCGACAACCAGCCAGCATATTTCGCTCAGATAATAATCCGGCCTGGGCATTTTTTCGCTCAGTTGGAAATATTCAATTCGTATGATAACTTTACCAGTCAGTTTGACTGTGTTAAAATAATAATACTTTGTTTGTCTTTGAATGTACAAGATTTTGATGATTACTTTTATTTAAAATTGTATTTCTAAAAATAATTCTGTAATTACCACACTTAAATGTCAAATTTCCGTTTTTTGCTTACTGTTCTTAAATGTCTACTAAGGCATTTTGTTTATAGGTAAACGACTAAACGTTTAATTCACAAATTCAATTTAATTCGCTAAAAAATGAAATATTCATACAATATAAAATTATTAGATTATAGCAGTTTTTAAAATACGATTAACTAAAATGCTTTGGTGAAATCTGTCTAAAATTTCTCTTGGCGGAAATAAATTTCAGAAAATTGGCCAATGATTAGGCAAGATTCAGTTGACAGAAAACATCCAGCATGAGAAGAGTTCTTTCATTAAAAGATAGTATTGAGGGTAGGGGAAATCTTAGAGCAGAATTGATATATCAGATAGCATGAGTGTCTCGGTTAAAAAGAATTTCAATAATAGGCAAGCAATTAAAAGGTTAATTCTAAAATTTATCGGAAATTAAGTATTGTAATTATTTACATTTTTCTATAAGCTTATTTATCGATGTTTTCCAATGAAGTATATAAAGAAATATATATTTTCTAAAATGTAACATAAATTGTCCAGAATCTGTTAAAAAATGTCTTGACGAAAATTAAATTGAAAAAAATGTTTTATCAAAGATTTTACAATGTCTGGCAATATGAAAAGATATGTGTATTTTTTTATTTTTAATTAAAATTAAGGGCAACCTAAGGAGTAAAATTTGCACTATATCACAATCAAGAAATCGATTAATATAAGTGACTGTATTAAATAGTATTTTATTGGTATGTAAGGAGTTAAAAGTCTAATTTCCAAATTAAGAACTTCTTTTTAAGAAAACAAAAAACTGTCAGAATTTCTGCTGAATTTCTCTATGGAGACGGTTATATTTTAATATGCACTTTATTATCGACACTGATAAATTTATTTATAAATATTCTAAATATTCCATTATATCATAAAAAAAAGATTTAATAAAATATAACATGAATTGTCTAAAATTTGTCACTTTATTTGTTTTTGTACATATTTTTTAGAAATGAAATTGCGTAATTTCCTTCATCGAAGGTTCGGTAAGATACAATACACAGGATCTGTGACAATATGATGAGCGTTTTTTATTATAGCAGATAATAATCGAAGAAGTAGAATACATATTAAATTAGAATTAAACTGTCGATTTAAATATCGATTTATAAAAGTAACTAGATCAAAATGATTTTAATAAGAGTTAAACACACAAAATGTTTGCCAAACAGGCAATATACACACATAAAGGCTGAAAACGTCTTAATAACACTATAAAATTAAGAAATGCAGAACACCTTTGTAAAGATCTTTATCTTTCTTCATCATTCGCAGTGGGGACTGTAAAATCTGGAGGAAGACTAGGAGCTGGTGATTGAAATTGAATGCAGTTTTGCTCAAGTGGTAGCAAGTCAACTTTGCGCCTGATGAAGAAAGACAAAGTTTTTTTGAAAGTCCTTGTGCATGTCATATCTTTATAGTGTTATCAAAAAGATTTTTGCATTTTTTTGTAAGCAATTTAAAGTTTAGTTTCAAAACATAGAATTTTTTTTAACTTTCCATATACACTTAATTATATGTATATATACATAATAACATATTCCTCATAAGGAGAGATTAAAATAATTTAATAAATGTTAACATAATTTGTCTGGTAAATTTTAGAAATCTTATTTGACGGAAATTGAATTCAGGTAAGTCTTTGATTAATGCATCGGGAAGATTGAATGCAAAGAATATTTTTTAATATGATAACAGTTTTTTTTTCTCATTAAAACAGAAGGTAATAGAAAACTTAAACAATCATATAATGGATTGGATTCTTTTGACATAATGCTTTACAATGAAAATAGAATTATCAATAAAAAAATTTAAAGTTTTACTTTTATAGTAAAATTTTAAACTAAAACATACCTATAAGCATTCCACATGCATACAACGGTTACGAAATAAGTTTTATACGTAGATATCTTAATTACATATTCATACTCCGCTTACAATATATATATATATATATATATATCTTAACCTTAATTTCAAATATTATTAAAAGTTATATTAGCAAGAAAAAAATCCTGGACAGCAAAATAATATCTCAAAGTCAGAATATTCTCGTAAAATATATATTGTTAGAAAATATATATTTACTTCATCAGTACAACTGAATTAAAAATATATATATTTCCCTTTATATTGCTATTCTACCAGAAAACCCATAAGTTGCGTATCATAGGTCTGAAGTTCGAATGTTTTATTTCTATACAAACACGCATTTTGTTTTCATTGTACTTCTTTGAAGTACTTCATTCCTTCCGGAACTGTCCTCTACTTTTAATTGTTGCAGCGTACATTGATCTTCTTAGCTTGTTTCAAAAGAATATTTATCTTTACACTCTCCTCCATTTTCTTTTTATTCAGTCCCTGTTCTTAAGTTTCTTTATCTTGATAGATTGTCACACTTGAGAAGTATTCTTGACTATCATATATCAAGACATAAAAATCAATTTGAAAGCGTAACACTGCATGAGTAACCATTATTCTCCAGCGTTCATTCTTTACAATATCATTTATAATTCATATACTCCAGCTATTTAAAAAAAATAATATATCTATCTTATAAAATCACAATGTCCAAGTTTCAGGAAAAATGCATAGTTCAATGTTATTTTATGACACAAAAAGAAAAACAATTCAGAAGATAGCACGGCAATAGTATTGCATGTTACTACGAAAATGTCCGAATTTTATTAACTATAAATACAAATTATTAAGCAATATTTCTTTTAAAGTAATTTTTTGGAGAGGTTCAGTTTAAGAAAGTTTAAATCAGTTATGATCTTATACCATAACATACAATTTAATGAATCCCAATGTTGACTAAAAATAATTACTTTATTATTGCATAATTACAAAATCAGTAATAATCATGTATTTTTAACATTTAAAATACCAGGAAATTCGCAGGTACTATAGTCACACCGCTTTTGTTTGACTTTTATGGGCCGTAAACTTGATTTTTATGTGAATATTAAAATGAGAAACAAAGCTCTGGTACAAATTACGACATATTTAATATCTCTTATTTAAAATAAATATGTATAGCGCCTTTATAAAATATACAAGGGTTTTATACAAGCTAATTTTGAATTATTAGGTGAGTTGATCTTATAAAACCAATCACGAACACAGCGTTGCCCGACTCGGCAGCTATTGATCCGGCCTTAAAATCCTTCTCCTAAAGAGGAATCAATGGAAACCCGATTATAGAAGATCGAAACTAGTCGTTTTATTATGATTTAATCCCCCGTAATATTTTTAAAGCAGATCAAATTAGTGTGCTTTTAGAGTCTGCAGTGTCAGAACGGAGGTTGATGGATGTCCCAGCAAATAAAGAAACGGTGGGCCATAAGCCGGAAAAAAGATGGCAGCCAGCACTGCCATCAGCGATAAAGTGCAATGGTGCCATTACTTAAACCTGTACAAAAGAGTCCGAGCGGAATTCAGTTGGCCCATCAGTGATGGCCAACGGCAGGCCAGCATTGCTATGCCATTACTTTGCCGTACATTGCTATGCCGTACATTGCTATGCCGTACTTCAATGCGGTACTTTTCCTGCAGTCCTAGCACCTATCCCACTGCTATTCTTTTGCTTGCCCAGCACTTTCCTTTACAAAAATTTCTTATAGAATTCTATTAAAAAAACAAAGTATTATAGAACTTTTCCCTATAAGCTAGTTTCACCAAGAGCTATAGAAATATCTGTAGAAGTGTCTATTGAAATATTTGAACTCGCAGCGGTTTCCATGTGGTCACCCTCTCAAGTACTAACCGCGCTCGATGATGTTTGGTTTTCGGTATCGGAACATGAACAAGTACTTTCAGCGTATGCTATGACGGCTGGTAGTTTTCAAGCTCTCATTACATTATGTCAAGTTTGTTCTTTTGTGATTTACGTTCCCAATCATTAAACTGGTATAGAAATTAATGTATTCCTAGTGAAATCCTATATATTTTATACGCTTTTTTTATTTATTCTGAACTGTGTAAATTATGAAAACCAAAACCCTTTGTAACTTAGTAAAACGAGATATAAGGAGAAAAAAGAAGTGTGTTGAAATAAAGAATTTATTTATTTATTCATTTACTTATTTGTTTGTTGGTGGCAATGGTGCTATATTATTTACATTTAAAAAAATAGCTTCACAGCTTAAATTGTGTTAAGATATTCATTTCAGATTTGTGTCCAAATACTCAATGTCTTCGATATTCGTAACGCCACCTAGCGTAAGGTTTCCCAGCAATAATACTGCAAAAATTCGTGCACTTCCATTTAGTGGTGGGCCAGCACATGAGAAAAAACGGAAGCCCACCAGAATTTTATCTGATGATTTCCAACAGCAAAGTTGACTGAAGCTGTCCAGCAGTAGTCATGCAGTGGTAAACCATTAGCCAGTTGATCTCCACCATTGCCAGCACCTATCTTGCTGCTGGCCAGCAATTTCCTCTTTGCTGGGGTAGCTCGTAGGGAGCATAGGCTCCTAGTTATCTAAAACTATATTATACACTACCGATATTAACATTTATTAAAATTGATTATAACGGCATTTAACATAAATTTTATAGCAATGAATAAAATTAATAATTATTGAGCATTTATTTATAAGGCACACAAAAAAATATATATATATATCGAAACATTCCAAATTATGTTCAACATAGATTTTAATACATCTTTATGTTATTTTAAACATTTTGCAAATTTATGATTTTAATCAGTGATTTTTTTTTTATCAGTTAGTGATTAAACCCCCGATTTAATCATTGATTTATATAATCTGATGAAATTCGTTGACACGTTAGTTAATATTCGAGAGTAATTTAAAACAATGAAGAAACAACCAGGCACTTGACCACAACAAAAAATAATCGGCATCTTGCCTCAACGGAAAATAACCGACATCTTGCTCAACGGAAAATAACTGACATCTTAGTCTAAAAATAATTTCGTCGACTCACCCCAATGTACTGGGCAAGGTGCCGGACCCTCCACTGACTTGAAGATGCAGGAACTGGCCGCCGTTTATGCTTTTCGGAAAAGCTAGGTACCAGTTATCTCTAATAACGTCAGATTTATTTCTCTGGTGTTTAAACTATGACTTATAAAGGCAAATAAAGAAGTCGCGTAAAAGGTTTTGAAACTTACTAGAAGTGTTAAGACAAAATAGCAATAAAAAAACAACACTTTTTTTTTTTTTTTTTTTAAGAACGCAAACGGAAATTAAAGTGTCAGTAGGGAACCCTCTTCCTTACAACTGAAAGGCGTTTCCCTACAGTAGCTGCGCATCTGAAAACTACGTGACACGGCATCTTGTCCAACACGGCATTTCACCCCAAGTTACCCTGTATATTTTCCAATTACATAAAATAAATATGTGTTATCTTATATAATTCTTTTATCGTACTTATTTAGAATTTAAAAAAAAAAATCTCAGTTTAGCTGAAATGAACCGTGAAAAACAATTAATTAATTTTGGTAAACTTTTTTCATCTACTTTAAAAAGTTCCTGTATTCCAGCCATTTTACAAATAATAAAATCATATAAATTCTATCGTATTTACATATTCAAAGAAAGGAATAAATATAAAAAAATACCCATGTTTTAAATTAATGAAATGAATAAATACTGGCATAACTTTAAGCTTAAATTCTTAACTTTTTTTTTTTCATTTGCTTTTTCTCGTAAGTATAATTTCAATTATTTAAACATACATACATACATACATACATATATATATATATATTAATTTAAAGTGCTAAAAGAAAAGGAATTTGTCACATTTAAAGTGCTTTAAAAAAGAAAAGACTTTTTTTGTCTCATTTCTAAAAATTAAAAAAGAAATGGCTTTTTTCCTTTTAATGTTCTTTCAAACAGAAAGATCTTCTTCTGATTCATTTAAAGTACTTTCAAAAAGAATAAAATATTATTTTTTTCACTAGCATTTTCTCTGCTTTTTGTTCAGATTTCTATATCTCTAGACCAGTGGTTCCCAACGTTTTATTTACCACGTCCCACCAAAGTATCTGTAAAGTCACTATGCCCCCCCCCCTTCCTAATCCTTAAATTATGTATCATTATTTAAAAAATGTACTTTTTTCACACGGTGGAAGTGTAATAGGCCTTAACAAAAACTATTCATTTCACATTTTTTAACTTATCAAAGAGGTGAATCTTCTACCACAAATGTGTTTTTAACAAAATTTTATAAATGCAATGAGATTATACATCTTTCCATATATGCCATAACCAATTTCGTTGTACTTTTCCAATTTAACGTATAAGTGTTATACGGTCTGCATTTTTATCTTCAGAAAATATCTTAAATAACATATCATAAATAATAATAATAGCTTAAATATCTTATAACTTACATTTAACGTTAAAATTGATAAATTCATACATTTTATATTGCATTTTTGTAACTTATTAAGAGTTGGTGGAAAAGCTTTGGACACTGATTTTTCTTTATACGGATAACACAATACACAAGATGTATTTCAATATTCCCATCTTTATCAAATTAAGTAGCCATTATTCTGCATAACACATTCTCTCTGTTTTCTCTTTCCCAATATCATTAATTGTCTTCGCTAACAGAAGTAGAAAACTTATTCTGTGAATAATTGAAATCATTACGATTTTTTTTTATTTAGCACCAGAAAAATTATAGTGTTTTAATACTTTAAAATAAATCAAATTTTTTTAAAAAAACTATTCGCATAATTATTCTGGTGTTAAATCTATTTTTTAATTTCGATAGGATTTCAATAAAAAATTGATTTCTTAAATTTTTCCTGTATTCCATTTATTTTTAGCCTACACCACTACTTTTCCCCAAAAAAGACAAAAGAAATTGATAGTGAATGAGTGAGTCAGAAATTTGGAATTTCCCTCCCCCCGGTGGGGCGTACTCCCCACGTTGGGAACCACTGCTCTAGACGTTAGCTATTGCAACAACAAGTTCAAATTGTAAATTGTCAACCAGTGTTTATAGAAAAGCAAAAAATAATCATAGATAAAATGTGATTTACAAGGTTTTTGTTAGTTTATACAGATTCTTAAAATACAAGAGTTCACAAGTCAGTAAAGTATAAAATATTTTGTGTTTTAAATTAGTTTTCTAATGCAGCTTTCGATATTTCTTCCTTTGCTCTTTTTTTAAGTCGAATCTCTATGCAATCCTACATATCTAACTGATGTCTATTATTTATTACGAAAACTGAAGCAAGAACCGGACTTACAACCTTATATTTCTGTACATATCTTTACTACTTTAACACTTGAAAATCCATGAATGCAGTTAATATTAATAAATGATGAAGCTATTAATTTTTACAATATTTTTATAAAGAACCAAAAATTCGTATGAAAGATTTAACGGTTACTTTTTATGCTTGAAACATTAAATTTTAGTATAATTTAAAAGACTGTATTTTACCCAGTTTTTAAAATCTATATATTTAAAACGCTAAGCGTTTTCTTTCGATAGTCCGTGAGAAGAAACAACAGCATCAAATTACACCAATCTTTTTTTAAAATGAAAGATATTTGGCCACAGATTTGTTATAGTACATGCGTTTTTCCAAATATTTTACTAATTAGCTGTAATTTTAAAATTAAAATTCGACAGTTGCGCACTGTAGTCGGAACTATAGTCTGCAAAATATTCAAATTCCTTTGGGAAGCCATGGATATGATATATAGATTTGTATGTATACTACATACCATGCTAAAATTTATTTCAATCAGGGGAAGCTATATACAATTTAAAGCGTCTCTTCGGCCATTTCCTTCAATTAAAGAAAATGAGATCCTTCGTGCTACCTTGTATATGATGTATAGACTTTATACACAACATGATTTTAAAAAAAAATAGTTAAATGTAGAAACATTTACTATAGCTGAAAATCAATTTCCAGCAAATATTACCCATAGGCAGCACTGTAACGACATATTTTGTGCGACATTGTAAATGAACGATAAATGACATACACACCACATTTAACAGTAATCATTATTTAACGGTAAGTACCATTTAACAGTATTCATCATGATGTATATCAGTTTCACTATGTTTGAAATTGTGTAATATTAATAATTAACGGTTTTCTCTCCACAGACCATAATGTAACGGAGTTTCTTTTCAGTCTCGCATTCAACGACCTAGCTGTTTTTCTGTTTTCTGTTTTTCGTTGCGTTCAGAGTCAGATATTTAGATGACGGACCACAGCATGTTCTGATATGAACTCTGGAAGGAGAGGAGAATATGGAGTTGAAACCAATGAAAACGCAACCAGTCATCATGATGATGAGGGAGGAAATAGGAGATGGGAGTAACTAAGAGATGCGATGTTAATTATTTTTCTGCTCTAAAATACAGCTGTTGTCAGAAGATTCAAAAAGTGGGAACTTTGAAGCAGACAGATCGTCTGAATCAGAATTTGAACCAGTGCCTTTAAAAGCAGACACTCCCAAACGCATATTCCTTTCTCACACAGCGTTCGTTGGATTTAGAACAGGTATATCATATAGGTAAATTGCGTTAAGAGCTTCATCTGAGCTCCAGGATGCAGGAATTATGACAACCAGGAATAAGGATGTCGTCATAGATAAAGACTTGGTCAAGAGACAGAAAAAAAACTTGAAAAGAAGATACAGGAATGGGAATATCTTGGAGAATGAAAAATTACAGCTATATTTTTGATGGTAGAAATAATAACACGATCTTCATTAAAAAAAAAGAGAACAAGCGTCATCGTCGAGAGAAATACGGAGCACATATCACTATTGACGTACGAAAATGCACGTATCCATTTCTATGAGCTTATTCTTGTTCCATGGACATCAGAAATGCAAAAGGCTGGAGGTTTGAGTACTCTATTAATCTAGCTCTGTTTCAGTTGATAATGGTCTTAGGTTAAGGGGCTCTACCGTCTAGTTTAGACAGTTGATGTAACTGTCAGAGTGGAAGCTCGTTCGTATGAAGAATACATATCAAATGTTGCCGTTCTCTTCTTTATTTTTTCCAAAGCAGACTTTATTCTGGCTTAGAAAATTATATAATGATTTTGCTATTTCTCCGTAACGACCAGAAGGAGGTGTCAAGTGATCCAAATATTCCGAACCACGTTCAGACAACATGGGGATATTTGTTTCGTCTTTCTGTCGATGGTGCTGCTGGTCCCCTTTTTTTATATAGAGATCGTTTTATTTTTTCTTCTATCGAAAAAGATACTTGTCATTTTTCTTCCTCCATGATCTTCCTCCTCCTGTATCTTCTTTCCAAGTTTCTTTTTTTACCTCCTTCACAAGTCTTTATCGATGACGAGATCCTTATTCCCTATCGTCACAATTCCTGAAATTTTTGCTCACTTATACGCGAAAAAGCTATAAATGTCACCTAGTTCAAAATGCACATAACTATTAAATAATACATAATCAGAGTTTATTTAAGCATTTCGTACTCTAAACATAGCATTTCAAGTAAATGCAGGTAAAATAACTTAAATTTAACATTTTTTAAATTTTTGCTAAAAAAGTTAAAAAAACAGCAGTTGAGCAAAACTTCAAGCCGTTTGCGGCAAAGGAAGGAATTGTCCGAAAAATATCTCATTTTTTGTGTGAACTTAGTGCCACCAGTGGCAACTTTTCGGCACTACCCATCATCGAAAATCGAAAAAAAAAGTTTTTTTCGGCACACCCTAATGTACACATGCAATATAGTAATAGAAGAAACTTTTTTTTTTCGGGGTGTATGAAAGGTCAACTCAATATCTACTGAATATTAGTTCCATTTATATAAAAATTCTAATCGAAATTACATGCAAAACGCTGTCCAAGCCGTAACAGATAGATCACGCCACGGACCCGGTGAACTGACAGATCAAGAAAGAGGAGGGTGTGAGGTGGGATTGGGTTGCTTTTTAATTTCACATGCGGTAATTTTTATTTCATTTCATCTACCAGTGTCAGACTTTCACGTACCAGTAAACAGAGCTGCACGTACCAGTACTGATACGCGTACCATAGTTTGAGAACCCCTGTAGTGGTTAAGGGAGTTAATAGAGTTAAATATTAACCAAAAATATTACACTTATTATTTTTTCTTTTTTTGTAGTATTAAAACTTTAAGTTAAAATTAACTTTTATGTTTAAAAGCATCCGAAATAATCAAACAAATTTTAACTGGAGGCATGAATTTTCTTACGCGTTCAGAGATATAATGTTATTTCCCTTTTTTTGTCTTTCGTAAACAGCATTGGAATTTTTTTAGAAACGCAATATATTCTGGAAATCATGTGATGATAAAATAACTACTTTAGGTACTGAGAAATCATTTTATTCAAGGGTAAAAAAACGCATGATAATCAGAGCCAAAGAACAACGAGGAGTCATTCTGACTCCCGTCTCCAGTTACTAGTTACTATTAGTTGCAGTCCAAAATTTTCAAGACTTACAGATTAGTTCAAAGTGACTCGTCGCGCCGTTTGAATTCACCGAGTTTGAATTTTAGCAAGCTCATTGTGCATTTTTCATTTGAATGAATTATCCTTTCACGCCGAGAGTCACTCGACGCTTAATGAGGTCATGAAGCTTGACTATTAACATCGGTAAATTTCAATTACAAATTTTAGTTATTAAAGTAAAATTAATAGTATGTTCATGTTCCATACTATTCTTTTCAAATGCAAAATGCATGTAGTTAAAATATATCTGTTAGACATAATAATAATAATTATAGTAATATTTCATATACGCTGAAAAAATACTTTTTTCATTTGGCTAATAAAATAAAACTTTTGTTGAAAATTCTTTAGCAAAACACGATTTTCATCGCAAAATACAGAGAAAAAGACAACATAATAGAGCAGATCTATTTTATATAATGACGTAAAAACCTAACCGTTAAAAAACAGGAAGTCGTTATTTCTGTGCACATATTTTTATAAAACATTCTTATTCTTCAAAATTTGTCATTTTACGTTTTAAAACTTTATGAAAAGTGGAGTATGAATTCCTTTTTCATTTTTAGATTATAAAAAGCTTAAGAAAATAGGACAAACTTTCTTTTTTTTTACTTTTCTTTTAAAGTACAATTTAAAAAAATTCCACCAGTGGAACATTTCCAGACAAAATACTTCTAAATATTCCATTGTTTGAATGTCTAAATATTTATTTTCAATGCTACAGAATTTTAGTTCACTTCATTATAACTCTTTCTATTTAAATTTTAAAATAACTTCATATAAATTAGAATCCAGCAGCAAATATTATCGAAACTGAATTCAGCATGAACACAATGCAAAAAAATAAAATAAAATAATGATAATAAAATATTGTTTCTTATTTTTGAAACTTATTTTAACTGTATATTCCAAATTTTAGTAATATTTTAAAGTAGATTAACAGAGATTTTAAGTTGAATATGTGTACAAGAATTTCTGTGTAGTAACTATTAGAATGATTGATAAATAACAGAATAAAAAATATTTTAAGTATATTGAAAGAATACAACAGAAAGTGTATGAAAAACCACAACATTTTTTTTTTTTTTTACTTTGTATACCAAACTAGAAGAAAATCGGTGAAATTGTTTAGAATTTATACTGATGTAAAAATTTTAAATTTCAATAATATAAATTCATATTAATAGTTTCAAAACAAAGCACAATGCGTGCAGTGTTTTAAACAGAAGTCAAAAACTAATTGGTGGAACCTAGGATTCCCAATATATGAAGTTTTCAGAAATGTTATTTTTTTTATAGGTTACATTTCTTTTAGAATGAAGTTTTTATAATATATGAACTATGGAGTTCTATACGAAACCATTTATTCATAACCTATACTAATTATAATAGAATTTATAAAATAATCAAATATGATCCAAACATTTAATGGTCATTTCAGCAATTAACCAAGCTATTCGTTAATTATTCGTTAGTTAACATATTCATAAGAAACTTTCCTTTAATATTATAACTAGAATTTTATTAAAACATCAATTTCTATATGTATAGAGATTTGTACAAGCATACAATGGATGTTTGATAAACTTTTCCTTTAAATGTAATGCCATGTTTGAAAAAGGTTGTTTTATGCATTTATGCATGTAGATTTTATTTTCTTAGAAAAAAAAATTAAACTAACTTACTAAAAACTAATTTCATAAATAATTAAACAACCTTAAATAATGGTTTTTGGTACAATGTTATTACATTTGTACATATTAAGCTATTCTCACTGTGTTTAAGCCAAATTTGGGTCAATTGTTTTCGCCAATGTTTTTTTTTTGTTTGTTTTTGTTTGTTTTTTTTTTTTTTTGTATGAAAGATTTGAAGGATTTTTTCTCTAAAAATACTAAAGCAGTTAGCGTTTTCTCTTTACGATCATTGCGAGCCTAGTTATATCTTTTTTTTTCTCTGAAAACGGATGTTTGTTTTTAAGGACCTCTAAAAAGAAAAGTAAATATAATTTTGAAATAATTGAAGAAACAGCATATAGATTTTGAAGATGCATTAATTTAAAGTGAATAAACTTAAATTTACACTAAGTGCAAAACTACTTAAAAGATGACAATATTTAAAAAGATGTAAAATTACTTTAATACCTTAGTACATTCAAACATAAAAAAACATAGTCTTCGTCAGAGGAATACAAGAAATTCTATTGTTATTAACGTCTAATTTTCAAAATCCACGTAGATGATAACGAAAGGAGTGAAAGTGGAAGTCAATTTTTTAGATCCGGGAAACAATGGGTAAATAAAACATGGATATAGGGAAGTGAAATATTACTCGCTTTATGATACTTTAAGCAAAGTGAGCCAAATTCTGGGTATATTGTAGGATAAAACATCATTACAAACGGTATTTTCTTTAGTAATAATTTATATTGATTCACGGATAATTAAATCATGATAATTCTTTGAGGGATATATAATTTTTGCGCCTTCGAAATTAACTTGTATATTCTGCTTCTGGTTAAGTCTTGACAGGGCTGTTGTAGGTCGGTTGTACTTTAAATCTCTCAAATGGTCTTTAATGCGAACTTTAAGTGCACGTGAAGTCATTTCTATGTATTCGAGATAAATATTTTCTGCTTTCAGTGGAATTATATATACTCCATAAACTTCATCTTTCGGGGTCTATTTTGGCACTAAAATTATGCATTAGACAAAAATATAAATTAATTGACCAGATTACAGTGAAAGTTTTCCAATTATATAATTCATTAGTGAGTTCATTACCAGCAACAGATTTTGACAACGTATAAAAAAAATAGACCAGATCCCGAAAGATGAAGTTTCTGGGGTATATATAATTCCAGTGAAAGTAGAAATTATTTATCTCGAATACATAGGAATGACTTCGCGTAAACGTAAAGTTCATATTAAAGAACATTTGAGAGATTTAAAGTACAACCAACCTACAACAGCCCTGTCAAGACTTAACCAGAAGCAAAATATACAAGTTAATTTCGAAGACGCAAAAATTATATATCCCTCAAAGAATTATCATAATTTAATTATCCGCGAATCAATAGAAATTTTTACTAAAGAAAATACCGTTTGTAATTATGTTTTATCCATCAATATGCCCACAATTTGGGTCTCTTTTCTTAAAGTATCATAAAACGAATAATATTTCACTTCCCTATATCCATGTTTTATTTTCCCATTGTTTCCAGGATCTAAAAAATTGACTTCCACTTTCACTCCTTTTGTCATCATCTACGTGGATTTTGAAAATTAGACCTTAATAACAATAGTATTTCTTGTATTCCTCTGACGAAGACTATGTTTTTTATAGTTGAAAGTACTAAGATATTAAAGTAATTTAATAGCTTTTTAAATATTATCATCTTTTAAGTAGTTTTCCACATAGTGTAAACTTAATTTTAACATTTAAAGATAAATTAAGCATTTCTATTTATTTATTTACTGATTTAAAGTAAATATTTCAAATAGATTTGTCAAAATAAAATATGTTTTTTAAAAAAGTTGAATTTCATGAACAAGCAGTTAGATAACATGTTCTATATACATAATATGGTTATATTTATATAAAATCGATCCCCTACATATTAAGTTATGTTATGAGTAAAATGATCTATTGGTTAAAATATTTTAAAATTTCCTAAAACTTTTGTCCTCTTTCTTTTCATATTAAGATACAAAAATTATAGGACAATCAGAAGACCAATACCAACCTCCCACCAGGTTGTGAAATGTCAGATTAGGAGGAAACTCAAACTTAATTTTTTTAATATCTTATGATTGATGTGTGGTCAAAATCCGAACGAATCCCGGACCTGCATGCTTCCACATTTAAATGCAGTTTGCGTAAATGCAATTTAAATCGTAAAGTTTGTGACAATTTGATATCTCAAAGTATTATTTTCTGGGTGAGAAACAAACTTAAAGGAGACAGATTCGTAATTAGACATTAAGGGTTAATACATATTTAATTCAAAATAAATTTAATTTTACACTTAAAAATAGGTTTTTAATATTTTAATATCTTAGTATATGTGTATGCAGGTTTGCCAGATTGGTGACTTTTTTAATTAAGATTATATGACTGTCACCACTTTTAGAAAATAGTATAATGCGTTTTATTTTTCAGAATTTTTAATCTATTTTCAAGTAGGTCGAATATTTCTATTTCAAAAAAGCGGTGACAACCAACAGCCTGGGGACAAAAAAGTCCTCAATATGGCAACACTGTGTGTATGTATGTATATATCAGTGACCCGGAGCCGAACAATTTTTGATGCTCCAGCTCCAGCTCCGCTCCTAGAGAAAATACCGTGGCTCCAGCTCCGGCTCCGGCTCCAACTCGGCTTCGACTTCGCGCTTTTAAGTTGCAGATTTTAATTTACACGTTTAATTTTTTGCTTACAAATACTTTCAATCTTCATTAAAGATCTGACAAAATGCATTTCTCTTCTCATCAAACTTGAAATGCTTGTTCAGAAAATATGACATATTTTAGCTTTTGCTTTTAAAATAGAAAGTTTGATAGAATTTTAAACACAAAAATCTTAAATTTCTTCTACACTTTTCGAACAGCCAAAATTGTACGACTACACATGTAAACAACTGGCGGCCATAATTGTTTTCAAATAGTGTTGTCACTTAGTTCAAGTAGAAAGTAGAAGCAAAGTAGTGTTGCCATTTTTTTAGAAGTTTTCCTTCCCTAATAATAATAATAATAATAATAATAACCTAAAAAATGATATAATTAAAATACTGAATAATGATGTAATTAAAATATTTTAAGCCTAGAAATTTAAAAGACTGAAAAAAAAAAGATTTAAAAGAATATTAAAAACTAAAGGAGCCCTGGAGCTGGAAAAAATTTAGAGCTCCAGCTCCGGCTCCGGCTCCAGGAAAAACACAGCTCCGGAGCGCTCCGGCTCCGGGCTCCAGCTCCAGCTCCGGGTTCCTGGTATATATATATATATGTATATAATCAATTACATATATATATAACATGTTTTAATCAATTACATATATGTATAACATGTTTTAATCTAATTTTATTAAAATACTTCAGTAAATAAAAATTGCGAAAAAATAAAGACTACCATTCACTGATCAAAAAGGAAGCTAAATCAATTCCAAAAATAACCGTTTTCGAATCCGCAAAAAAATCATTAGTTCTTTATTTTTTCTCATTAATTGAGTTAATCTTTAAAAGAACATCGGTAGAAAATTTAACTTAATACGAAGAAATTTTTATTATACTTAAAACAACATTAGAAATGAATCAGTATTACTAATTATAATTGAGTAATCCCTAAACGAGATTAACTTTAGTTTATTTTCGTAAATAACGTAGTTGTTTATGCGGTTTAAAAATTAATTGGCATTATTTTAAAGCATTTCTGTTATTAGTGCTTTGTTGAGTTCTTATTTTTTTTAAGCATATAGTAAAGGATAATTTAATGAATGTTAAATATTTCTGGATAATAGAATATATATATTGTGTTTTGGCGTATCATTAAATATGTGATGAAATGTTGAGGACACGAAAACACAATTTATAAATAAAAACGTAATATGGTTTTTTAGGGAAATATACATAGGTTAAAGGTACCAAAAATCGGCCACTTAAGGTCTTTGTTTTCGTATATAGCTCGAAGCGGAATGTTAAAAGGAAGTAGAACTTCTTTAACAGTGACACATGCTAATGCACGCTTTTCTTTTTCTGTTTCAGAAATTATTTTTTTAAAGCAGATTATAGTTTCTATTTATAGAAAGTTTAATTTAAAAGTAGGAAATTCTCTAGTAATCGGTCATTCAATTCTAGTGCCATTCAATCCTCGTCACTGGGCCAGTTGTCGGCCAATTAAGTGACTTGTTATTGTAAATAAGTTTAAGTATAATTTTTATAAACAGAACACTTTAACAATGACATTTGTTAATTTATATTTTTCTTATAATGTCTCAGCATTTATTTAAAATATTATAATAGGTTTTAACACTTTCCAAAATAGTTGAAAAGTTTTTATGACTTTGGTTTGTCTCCCGCTCTCCGAGCTCTAACACTCGTAAATATACTCGAATCTCCCTGATGTTTTTATATGCTATTGACAAAAACAACAGCAGTGTTGAAAATGAAGTGTGTAGAATGCATAGTTTATTTACAGGGACGGTCAAAAGTATTCCGTTAGCGTTACATTATTTTCAAATGAAAAGTATTTCTTTGAGTTCATTTTAATAATGCTAGCCATCTTAAACATAATGAAATGGACATGCATTATTGAAGTGCCTTAAACTATGAATTCAGTACAATACTTCAGTACAATACAAGGGTCTAAAATACTTTTTATTTTTTTACTAAACCACACCAAAGAATTCTTTTGCATAATAGTGCTAGGCCATTCACAGGTGAGTATCAAATGTAATTACTCTGTAAAAGTCGAGATTTTTTTTAATCAAATGTATATTATGCAATGATTTTGTGAACTGTTTGCGTGTATGGTTATTTGTACGAATATGAATCATATTAATGATGGGTTGGGAAGTATTTCATAATTTATGCTTGAAGCATTATTTTACATTTTCGATTAAAATAACTATAATTTTTAAACTAACGATAATATATAAAAACTAAATGTGATGTCAATTTTTATGTTCGTAATGAAAATATTAGAATTTGGTACAATCGTAGTAGGAAGACGAAAGTTTGAACTTATTTGTTTTAAAATAATTTAGTTATTTGTAAGCTTATTAGTTTTAAAATAAGACATAGTTTTTTTGTCAAATTACTACTTTTTTTTTTGTTTTTTGTTTTTTAGTTGGAGATACCAATGATGGGGTTTCTTTTTTTTTTAACTTATTACTATATTCAACCCATTTATGCCTAGCGTCCCATTTTTGGGACGTTTCAAATTTTAATGCATTTGTATAATTTTCTTCTTCTTTATAACATGAAAATTGCATGAAATCATTATTTAGAAATGTCTTTATCTATAACCGAGAGATGACACCACAAGGTGGATATTTATTTGCTTAAATTAAGGCTTTTTTCGGTGTTTATAGATTTTTAATTTTTCAAGAGGGCGAAATGTAAAAAGTAAGTTTATTTGTTTTTTTTTTTGTATCATGGACCCAAAATCGCAAGTTATAATCTTAGCTTGTGGTCTTTTTTGAAATACGTATTTTTTTAAATTGCGAAATTAAATGTTCAAGCCTATTTTTTATGCATTTTTGTAATGTACAAAATATAGGGTTCTAGGCACAAATGGGCACATATTTTTGTTAGAAATTTAGGAGACAGTTATTTATGCAATCTTCTTTCGAAGATATTTATGAAATATATTGTTATTAAGTCTGCAATACGATTATTCTTATTTTATTATTAATAATAGTTATAACGTTATTAGTCTCTGCAAAAAAATAAATATTTTTTTTGTAGTTCATTAAAATACTAATTATAGTACATAATATACAATTTAAAAACATATTTAATATAAATATAGGCAAATATATAATTATGTATATTATTCTACTAGAAGCACTCATATTTAGTTCTTTTACATTTTATCAAGTAAATACAAAAAAAAAAAAAAAGCTTAATTTTTTTTTAGTATTTTTCCAGTTCATTTTGCAACATTTTAAATTGATTTTGCCAAAAAATTTGAGAAAACAAAAATTCAGGCACAAACAGGTTAAATTTTTATTAAAAATGAAAGACACTGACACCAGAAAATTTAACAGACAATATAATAGATATATTTGGAAAAGGCTGGTTTATTGTTTTTCTGGAATGTCTATGCTTTCCTATCGAGCAATAAAGTGGTCTAGTGAGGCTGCTGAAAATCACACGGTAGATAAATGAGAACATTTATGGACATACAGGATACTATTTTCCACAATTTGCAACTTCGTTCAAATTTGTTCATGGCAGTACAAAGTTTGATATATCTAAAATAAAATACGAGTTGATAGCGAGTATATTTAAACTAGATTTGAAAACTCTAGACGTATTTAGAAAAAAGCTAAAGTTGTATCCTAATTACTTGCATCATTTAAAAGTGACGTCCGGGCGAGAAGAATCAGAGTAAAAAAAAATAGAGAAAAATAACGTTTTCTTTAAACATGTCATACATTTACGATATAGTCCGATTTTAATGCTTTAAAATGTACTCACACGATGACGGTAAGTAGAGTACTTTCATGTCTTACAAAAATTATATTAACAACATATAAATTGGTATGTTCGTATATTTTTAAATAATTTTTTTTAATGTTTTTTCTTGCTTTCCAACAGTGGGAAGTTTATAAATTTCACATAATTCTTAAACGAAATTTGAGGAGATAATATTCTGAAATTTTATCTAATGAATGATGAAAAATTAAGCTGCTAAATCTGCTATTGTACATTCCGTGCAGATTTATTTTAACAACAAGGAGAAATGTCTCATTTTAGTCGCTTAAAAATCTTTGAAATGAATTAAATTCACAATAATTTAGCTAGCGAACATTTTTGAAATTTTGAAATTATTCATTTTTGTCATAGATTATTTTTTCATTATGTTATAAATAAGTATTATAATCATAAGCCTAAATGAATTTGATAAGCAAGTGCATCTTAAATAATAATAATAATAATAATAATTCCCATTCATTGATCCAAAAGAATTACATTTTCTTTTCCTTATATTTACTAATTTTATTTATTGTATCATAATTGAAGAGCTTAGTGGAAGAACATGTTATCATACATTTTCTCAAAAATCGTTTTATTTTATGGATGAAAGCGTTATGATGTATGATATCATATGGTAAAACTAAAATCTAAAACTCTATTTAGTATTGAAGATATGACACAGTAGCTTTCAATATTTAATATTTTTATATTCAATAATTTAAATGGTAAAAATAATGCCTAATATTTAATAATTACATGTTAATATTCTTTTATAGGCGAGTTTAGTATCACCTATTAGCATTCAAGCATTATGCTACCAAGAACGAATTAAATAAATAACTAAATTACAACAAAAAAATTTCACTTCAAATTTCTCGAATTCTAATTTTTGTTACATAACATCTTCTTCCACTCAGGTCTTCAATTAGAAGAATTGCGTTTCCAATTGGGTAAACGTCGGAATACTATCAAAAATCGTGCAGCAAATTTATTAAAAGGTACATAAAATATTTCTTTCAAAAACACAATAAGACGAAAGCGCTGGATGGTTACTTTTACAATTTTTAATCTCATAAGACTCTTGTCATTTCGAGTTTATTTCAATTACGTAAGAACCGTAATTACTCAAGTTACATAAATTACGTAATTCCGTAAATTTTATAAATTATGTAAATTTATATGCATAAATTAAGTAAATTAGCAATTGTGTCTTGAAATTTTAACTTCGGAATCATAATTAGCATCCTCAAAATCCTACATATGAATCTTCATACAAATTGAATAGCTTTCGAAACTTTCTTAACTTGACTTTTTTCTAACCGATGACCAGGCCCCTACCTGCCGGGTTGCCCCAGCTTAACGGGTTTAGTACCTGACATCGGGGCGAAGGCCCGCCTAATCGCCGCGAAGCGGCAATAAACCTGACACCATTGCCTCGATCGTCATCCTATCTGCAGTGCCTACTGCTCGTTTGTGTATATTTTGTTATGCCGTTTACTTAACGTTATATCCTGATGTTTGGCACCTGCACGTTGCTACTCATGTTGGTCTCGTAATCTAGAACCTTGATCAGATGATGAGACCTTCACCTGGCAAGGCACCTCCAGAGGTATAATTCACAGGTAACTTGGAGGACTTAGCACCCACGACGGATTTTACATGCACCAGGCGCCATCCTTAACCCTTTATCTGCTGACGGTACTTATAAGTACCACTCACTTTAAATTTTATACCATAAGGAATATTACTAATATTCTAATGATGCTTTGCAAAAAATCTCTTTTAAACCCACTTTATCCGAATACAGGGCAACAGTAGTTCCAGGTTTGTTATTTTAGAGAGGAATGAGGCTATCTTTGAAGCAGTCGATATGTTTTGTGCCGACATTTTGTACAGATTGCCACGCTCGTCTTTTTATTGTTACAAACACAGTAAAGGATATGAGATAAGTGTTGGATTTTTTCATGTATTTACTACGATCTTAGAATACAATTGGACAAGCTAGTTTAGGTGAACTGTGTGTGTATTTGATTTAACAGTTGAATTACTCGGTGGTACTTATAAGTACCGTCAGTACACTGGTTGTTGGAGAAAAACTTCTTGTTTACTTTTTGTCTGTGCAGTTATCCATCGTTTTCATCTGCTTTAAAAGTTAATTACTAAAATGTAGTGTAGTAATGATTTCCCTGGTATTTCTTTTCTGTTTCATTGTTATTTTTTTTATAGGAAATCGAAAAACTTATTGCACCGGCTCGTTTTTGCTATGCTAGAAATGGCATATGTAAATTTATATATTGCATATGCGGGTTGAGTTGGGTTGATTTTTGACGGCCAATTATCTACACGAGGGATATATGCCCGGGGGGAGTGCCCTCCGTGGGGGTCTTACTAAGGGAACCTAATCCGTATTAAGGCATGGCAGATCCACGGCTCGAAGAAAACCACGAAAACTCCGAACGATTAGGCCGACGGGCGCGATTGGGATCGAACCCAGCACCTCCCGTCTACCAGCTTCGAGAGCAGAACCTCTCGGCCACTGGTTGGGCTATTGCATATGCGGAGATGCGAGAGAACATGTTGTCCCTGGAATATTGACGTCGCACAACTAAAGGACTGCTAACGACATCGAAAACTAAAAAAAAAAATATATGTATATATATATATATATATATATATATATATATATATATATATTTAATCCTTTCACGAGCAAAGCATTTTGAATGTTAAAGTGTCGAAATAAATGATTGGCACCGGAATTTGCTAAAGGATTTATTTGTAAATAACAAAAAGGCCTTTATTCACATATGTATTAAATCGAAAATATTTTCTGGTGCAAATTGAAATAAGTTCTGGGTTTTTGGTTACGATATTTTAGTCATAGTGTACTGAAGGTACTTTCAAGTACCACTTTAATTAATTACCTACAAATAATTAAATTTCTCACAGGTGAATTTTTTTTTATGTTTATACTTTAATTTTCATTGCAGTAACTAAAAAAAAAATATTACATGAAAAAAATTGCAGTAGTTCATAATTCCGTAGATAAAAGGTTAAAGACCACTGTATGTACCACTTTAATCCTACCACTGTAGGATTCGTATGGGTTTGAAATTCCAGACTAACAAATTCTTCGGTACCAGTATTTTTTTCTAGAAAATCTCTCCTTAAATAAGGCAAAATTTCGCAAGTTTTTTATACTAGATTTACTTTTCTATAATAAAAATACTGAAATTTAGCCTTGAAAACAACGGTACCGCACGAACCCTGTGTATACAACTTTTCATTCAATTTCAATAACGTTTTCATATTTTAGCCAGCTTTTCGAGATTTGGACCCAATGTACTCAATGAGGATTGTGATAAATTAATTTTATTAACTTTTCAATGTATATATATATATATATAACCATTACAAACCAATACAAATTATCAAGAACAAATGTGAATGCATAAATAATAAAGGAATTTATTCAAATTAAAAATGATGCTTAAATCATAAACTTAACAGATAAAATAATAAATATAATAGCCGATATATTACGATATTAATTATAAATTATATTTTCAGTATTTTAATATATTTTGATATCTTTTCATTCTGAATGTCGAAAATTCTTTTTGAACGATTTTTTCTTATTATTAATGGTACCTTATATATTTTTCAAATATATAAGAATGGAAGCTAAATGTATTTAGCAATCTTATTCTTGTTCCTCTTTAGAAATTTACCAATTTGTTCATACATGTCTTATTTCATCTTAATTATATATATATTTCTATATATCTATATCTATATCCACCTGTCTATCTATCTATCTATCTATCTATATATATATATATATATATATGGTAGGTTATGTTTAATTATTGGTTATATATTAGCATTCAAATTACTATGATGCATTTACGCAAGTAATTATGAATGTAAGCTTTTTACGATGTTTTTAAATATCTTTTCATTTTGAATGTCAATAATTCATTTTGAAGAATTTTTTTCCTTTTGGTATCTTATATATATTCATATATATTCCCAGGTCGCTAAATGATTTAGCAATCTTTTAAATATTATACGCTTAGATAATTGCTGCAATAGCGCACTGTCTATGTGTATTATCAATATGATTTCTACTATGTAGTTATCTGATACCTTTTTTAGGATTCCATTAATTTTTTCATTCCTATCATTGCATAGCTTTATTTAATGTTATTTAATTTTCTAGTTATGATTTTATCTGTATTTTATAATTAATTTAATCTTTATATACTTACAGCTTTAATTCATAATATTACGGTTTTTGATGGTGGTAGGTTATGTTTAATTATTGGTTATATATGTATATATATATATATATATATATATATATACAGGGTGTTTCGTAAAAGATGGGCAAAACTTTAAGAGGTGATAGTCCCCATCGAAACAAAAAACTTTCACCAAAGAAACTTTCACCATTATTCGAAATAAAATACAAAGGTGCTGGCGCATGTGGAAACTTGGTCCATCAAACGTTAAACCTCTATTACTGTTGCGAGTTATCGGAAGAAGAACTACACTAATAGCATGCAAATGTGATATGGCGAAGAAGAAGAACGCGTATGCATAAAATTCGCTAATCCGAATGTAGAACTGTCAGTCGCGCTAAGAACCTTTCCGAAGATGTTGCCGATACTACGGAACTAATAGTGAAAAAACTGATATGAATTTTATCTACGTAACTGGAAATGGAAATGGCACTGAGGACCAACGATTGTACTGAGTGCAGTTTTCCACCTTGCTTTTGTCACTCAATCATTCGCTGTATGCTTTCGATAACGCATGTGTCCCCTTCATGTAGCGATTCAGATTTATAAGGGAGTCCATTGAAATTTATTTAAGAGGTTCAAAAGTTTGTAACGATACTTTACCTTATCGCTTCCCGAATGTATGGATCGAGTGGTTAAACAACTCGCGAATCGCTACATATAAGGCATACAAGCGATATCGAAAATACGGAGGGCGTTGTACGTTAATTTCAATTCAGTGACTACTTTTTCCGGTTTTCGTGTGCATTGTGTTTGTAGTTCTGTTATACATTCTGATGATGACTAAATGAAAGAGATGAAATATGTCAATGTATTTTTTTTATATTTTTTAAATGTATTTTTAGTAAAATGACGTCTTTTAAGCAAATAATTATTTTTAATGTGTGTCTTTGATAAGTCGTTTTGAATATAAATTATTATGATATACTGGGTGTCCCAAAAATGTCCGACGATTTAAAAATTCAATAACTTGCAAACGGTGAAAGATATTTTAAAAATTCTTGCAGAAAGGTTATGTATGATGCCAGGAGTTTGTTTACTGTGATTCTTGATTTTAGTTCGAATGTCAAACAACAGATGGCGCTGACAGCGATTGGCGCTCAGTCAAGGCCAAAACTGACGTCACTCAGCATTGATGCGAAGGAAGGATATTAAAACTATGGGGTGGGTCACTTTTGCCAGTACAATCTTGCTCTTTGGCCCCGATTCTGAACTCATTCAATATGATTTCAATGGAATGCCTTATTGCCATGGAAACAACAAATTCTTCGATAGTAGAATAAAGTGTTCAGAACTTGTTAAACAAAGCAATTTCTATTATTTGCTTTGAGGTAAGTTATTTTGAACAACAATATACTGTTAACCATTTTCTCGATTATTTTTCAACATTCATAAAAGTCTACTGACTCACTTTCTTAAAAGATCTAGTATTTCTTAGAATGTACCGGGTGTCCCAAAAATGACCGACGATTTGAAAGATCAATTAAAGAAAAACGGATGGCGATAGAAATGATGTATGCTGCTTAGGTAACCAGTAGGACTGAGCGATATAGAAATTTCTTAAATCGATTATCATCCATCTAACATCGCGATTTATCAGATTTTATCATTTAGAATATGGAAACCTATTTTTAAATTTATAGTAAAAAATACGGTCTTTTTACACCCACCTCCTGTATTATTTAGTATACTTAGCTTTTAATTTTTCAAATACCTTTGAAAAGAGGTAATATTTTACATATAAAAAATCGTTGAATGGACCAAAATACTCATGTTTTTCCATTTAAAAATTTAGTAACATATTTTAATACACTTTATAAGCTCATTCTTTAAGAAATATTAAAAACGATTTTTTTTTTCGTTTTAATTTTTTTTTTTCGTCTGATATGTTATGGCCGTTATAATCTAACTTTCTTAATGGGACGGTGCGGGGGTTCCCCTAGTTTACCCAAATAGTCCCTCATTGCTAATAAGGTACACACTCTTTTCTCTTTTTTACAGACGCAAAATTAAAAACTTAATTGGGTAAAAAAGAGAAAACATGAAACATGAAGATTCAACGAATTCAATGATGAATTTAACTGTGTATTTACCATGAAAAAAGTGTAAAAAAAAAAGTGGGAATATATGAGAAATAAGGAGCACTTTTCTTTCTGTTTGACTTTTAGAATATAATAAAATTTGTTTAACATAAAAGCTGACATTCGTATAGTACATGGAGAAGGATTGAAAGTGTGAGCCTCAGAGCACATTTTTGAAATTGCTATTTTTTTTCGCGAGTGTTGGCACCCTGTGAGATTAGTAATAAAATAAAATCTTAAACTATATATATATATATATATATATATATATATATATTTAATGATAACAAAATGTCAAAAAAGCAGAAAATCGCAGATCTGCAGAAACATTTAATGAATGCCCCCTCCACCACTCCCCAATTCTGCTCTAAAAATCAAGTTGCTTGACTCATTACAGAACTCTTTTTAATAAATTACTAAATAAAAATAAACTAAAATATTCCAATATTACCCAAACATATTAAAATTACTTTTTCATCAAAATAATGAATAAAAATATAAACTAAAAATGGATTAATTTGGATTTTAACCTCAAGAATTTCTTTCTTTTCAGACATAAATAGTGAATCAATTTCAGCAAGATACTCAATCCACGTGGCCTGGCATTGAAATTGGATGTCAAACCCGATGCTCGACTATTTGAATTACAGAATAATAGAAAATAAAGAATATACATTAAAATATTAACCAAACATATGAAAAATTAATTTTTCATTAAAAGAATGCATAAAAATAAAAAATGAAATTCGATGAATTTGGGTTTTAAATATGAAACTTTATTTTTGTTTTTCAACCATAAATACTCAATTCCAGAAAACAAATCTTACTTAAAAAATAAAGTTTATTTCATGCGGACCACGGTCAAATCGAAATACATGAAACAATGCAGTTTTGAACGCTGTATTCCATTATCGAAGGGTTTGTTGTTTCCATGGCAAAAAGGAATTCCATTGAAATCATATCGAATGAGTTCAGAACCGGGGCCTAAGAGCAGTATTTTACTGGCAAATGAGACCCACCCCATTGCCTTAATCTCCTTCCTTCGCCTCAATGCTGAGTGACGTCAGTTTAGGCCTCGACTGAGCGCCAATCGCTGTCAGCGCCATCTGTTGTTTGAAATTCGAACTAAAATCAAGAATCACAGTAAAAAAAACACCTGACATCATACATAACCCCTCTGTAAAAAAAAATTTAATATCTGTCACCGTTTGCAAGTTATTGAATTTTAAAATCGTCGGTCATTTTTGGGACACCCGGTAAATACAGGATAGTTACCATTACGGGTTATACCATTATTTTTAATAGTAATATGTTCATATGTATTAGCCGAATTTGGAGTTTAAATGAAGCGTAGGTATATTTTATTTGAAAGACAGAAAAAAATAGATGTGGTCGGCAGAAAAAAAAATGAAAGAATATGAAATTTTATATAATAGGGTATCATTTATAAGAAAATAATGTATTTTATTAGAGTTTGTTCTGTGGAATTGAAATTAATTAAAGTTTAATATATAATTGGAGTTCAAATGTGTACTTTTCCATTAAGTTTTGAGGTAATTTTTTTTTCAAATGAAACAACGGCTTTTTTTCTATAAAATATTGTGAAATAATTAATTGAGGGTAGTCACTTTCATTTCATGCTTATAAACATACTTCATCTAAATAAGTTGAATATTTATGTAATGTGTCAAATGGGTAAGTGATCTACGCAAAGGTTAACAATCGCATAGAAGTTATGAATTTATTGAATTGAAGCTTTTTTAATATAAATATAAATTTAATTAAAGTAATAGAAATCCGAATGGTACTGAATCTTACTCCACTGAATATTTTAAGAATTGTTTAATATTTAAGGAGCTATAGAATATTTTCTCATACTTAAAGAAATGCATTGTGTCCTTTGCTTAAATTGAATGCTTTTAACTTCAAACAAATTGCTCCCCTCCATCATCCAATTTGCTTTCAAGATAGAACAACAACAACAACAACAAAAAAAAAACATTGCAGTTATATTTATTCTAATATAATCAACTTTCTCTCATTGTTTTCAATCATCTCAATCCCTTTAATCATAGTTCTTACAAAACATTGATGAACTTTGTTATTTAAATACACACATTGTAAAGAAGCGCAATAGGCATTAATATAGCTGTGAATAAAAATTAAAGTTAAAAAATCAAAAAACCCGACTGCGTAAAAAGCAAACTAATTAATTATTTATCATCAATGTGAAACTATTTGTTTATATTACTTACCTATTTTTTTTTTTATTTACTTGTATTGATGACTTTTAAGTTGTGTTTAATTGTTAGTTCCTATCTATAAACACTATTTTGATGAGGCCTATAACTGTCTATGATGGTTAGAGTTGCAGTAAAGCTACAGAACCTACCTACATAAATTCCAGGTTGTGTAAAATTTAAAGGAGCTTCTGACTGTAAAATAGTCAATGACACATCGTCTTCATTTTGAAAGACGTATCCAATGATATGCCACTCAATAGGGTGCGTAAATTTTTTTTTTCGTATCTACCTCCATTTTGTATTTTACGGCAGCCATTTTGAGTTTATAAAAATAAAATCTGAGCTATAACCATCGGACGGTTAAGACGAATCGATAGAGAAATCATTCATTAAAATCCACAGAGCTTCTGACTGTAAAATAGCCAATGACACATCGTCTTCATTTTGAAAGACCTATCCAATGATATGCCACTCAATAGGGTGCGTAAATTTTTTTTTTCGTATCTACCTCTATTTTGTATTTTCCGGCCGCCATTTTGAGTTTATAAAAATAAAATTTGGCCTATAACCATCGGACGGTTAATACGAATCGATAGAGACATCATTCATTAAAATCCATCCATCCTTTGGGATCTTTCGAGGGTATAAAGAAATCCACATACCCAGATACGCAAGAAACACATAACCCTTCTTGGCAATCGGGTAAAAAAGGAAGTGACTCAGAAGGAAAAAAATAATAAAGAAAAGGTGACATCATACATATATATATATATATATATATATATATATATATAAAGAGAGAGAGAGAGATAGATAATACATGTCAAGACAAGCAAATGTTGTATAGGAAACTTTGATCGCAATCCATTTATTAAATCGAAAGTACTAAGTGTCTTACACCAAACCAAATACACATTTTAGTTCATAATTGTAACAATGATGAAAATATTTTGGTGATATCTTCCAAATATATATATATATTTTTTTTGGTTGCTATGAAGTATGGAAAAAACGCAAAAAGTTCTAGTTATTGGAATCCTCCATGTCCAGGTAACACTAAGATAAGCGCTTCAAAACTTAAGGGTAGTTGACAAATCATACGATGTCACAGATCACGTTATAGTGAAAATCGAAAATTTTCTTGGTGTTATGACATTTTACAGAAATTAAAATTATTGTGTCCAATATTTTGTTAAAATAATTTATCATTGTTACAGTTATGAACGAAAGTGTGGATTTGGTTTGGTTTGAGACATTGTGCATTTTTTATTTAATAAAGGTTTGTGACCCTGGTTGATTATACAAAATTTTCTTATCTTGACATGTATTATCACACATTATGGTTCTGAACATCAATTCAGATGCACCCTGTAAACATTAGCTTGCCGTCAGATGACATCTTCGGACTGCGGAGTCCTTTCGCTATTCGGAGGTGTCCGCTATTTAGATGAAAAAAATTGCAAATACATTGCAAATACAATGTTTGGTATTGAGAACGTGTCCGTTAAACAGAGATGTCTCTTACGCATGTTTTAGAATAGATTACTTTCAAATTTATTTTTCTGTATTATTTAGAGCATATTTCAGAATAAAATAGCCAACGCACAATTTTCTTTTTTAAGCTTTTCGTTCAATCAGAAAGGGAACATTTCACGTATTTTAATAACCGAAATGTTAAGGAAAAAAATAAACATAACCATTCGATTGGGAACTGTCCCTTCTTTCTACTTTTATTATAAAAAAGGGCTTAGAGAGGCCTTCTGTAGAAAGATATTGCACTAAATTCTATCCCCATCAATAAGATAGAAGATCAAATTCAAGGCACCATAACTGAAAACAGTAAGCAAAAAAAAAAAAAAAAAAAAACCTTGTAGACCAAAAAATGTTTAAAATATTTATTTTCTGATAAAACATGCATTTGTTAATAGTGAAAAATATGATAAAACTTTATACAAAATGTTTGTTTTATGAAACTTTGATTTGCTGTTTTTTCCGTCATTTAAAAAAAATCAGAACATATATCATTGTCATTAATTACATTTACATAACAAATTGGAACCTACGTATTAACACACTGAAAAATACTTTTAAATTATTCGATTCATCATCGATACATAACCACTGCCATTTTATTGTTAGAAAACAAAAACTAATTTTGTAATAATTTTTCACGTACGTATGCGATTATTCTCTCCAGAGTTATTGCCATGGAAGCGTTGCATTAAGTATAACAATACGTACCAAAATATTTATACTGGTTATACAAATATGTGCCCTTTCTCCAATTGATTATTTAATTTTAAAATATAATTATATTCACATAATTAAAAAAATAATAAATAGACATTTTAAATGTGTTTTAAATTTATCTGAAAACAAATTTAGTTTCAATTGTGTTTTTTAAACGTGGCACACATTTATTTATCGTGTACATTTATTTATCGTGTAAATTCACACGCACATACATCATGATTACAATGCTTTCTTTACACCGTGCATTCAAAGAAATTAAAGAGTAAAATCTACACGAACCATAATTAAACACATTGTAGAACTAACAACAACTTTTAATATAAAGTATAATTTTTGAGATGAAATAACTGCTATTCAAACTGTTTAACTCTATGATATTATAATACACCATTTTAAATATGTAAAAACAAAAAAAAAAATAGAAAATAAAACTGAAAAAACATATGGAATAAAAGGTATTTTTTTCACACTTACAATAAACAGAAAATTACATACTTCTCATAAATATTGCCCATTTTCTGATACAAAACTGTAAAGTGCACAATATTACCTTAAAAAAATCTGTTTTCGGAAGTCTCCAATTTTTTTAATTTGACAAAATTATGACAAAGTTAATTTTAGCAATATCAATGTGAAACTTCTCAAATGACAAGAAAAAAATTTGGCATGAAAAATTAACCCATTTTCGCCGTCTTTTGAGAATTCTATAAGCAATTTATATTAATTGCTGTGTTGGAAAATAGGAGCAATAAATATAATCGTATTTTAAAGCTTACTGTGCAAGTAACATTGATGTTTCGGTATGTTGCAGATCTGCTACGCTGTGATACAAAGGGTTAACATTTGCAATCTAAAAACTGAAATAAGTAAACTAAAAAAAACAACACTTACATATTTCTGATGGAAATAAAATATTTTTAAACTTATTGTACAGCAAAGTAAATTAGTGAAAATTACATTTTACATGCAACAAAATTAAAAACACTTTAGATCTAACAATAATTTTTCATATAAAATATACCTTTTATGAAAAAAAAAATAACTATTATACAAATACATACTGTTTAATGTTTGCTATCTCTCTATTCTAAAAAAAAGTAACTACCGCTGTCACCGCCGCCGCCGGTTTTGAAATTTTTGTGACCGGAGGTCTTTCTTCGTTAATATTAAGAAAAATAATGCACACAAAAATATGAAATAGTATTATACAGAAATGTTTGATAAACACGCTGATGCAGACAGTTTTCAGATCGAAGAATTATTTAAAGAGATATTTAATGCTAAAGTTGGACAAAATCGTTCCACTAAAAAAGTTTTATAGGAGCAAAAACTGTTCATAGGAATTTAATCATTTTTAGATCATTTTATGCGTTAGAATTTGCCGGAGTGCAGATTGCATTAATTTTTTTTATTTTGACTAATTTTTTGAGGTTTTATTTCTATTTTAAATTCATATTTTCAGCATTTCTAGAGATATTTTTAACAGATTTTAGAAAGTGATATTAATTTAAACTGTTGCCAACTGTATAAACAGCGGAAACAATAATGTTTGCTTCCAAAAAAAATATATATATTTATACGTGTAAATAAATTAAAAATTTATTTACACGTGACTATTATAAACAGAAAAAAACATTTGGAATTTGAATTAAATAGTGATGTACAAAAAGCAGGAACTTATTAAAAATTACGTCATAAAAACTATAATTACACGTGAATTTTAAGAGAGAAAGGAATTTGTAAAACAATAAATTTATTAACATGCGTTAGAAGCCTTAAATAGGAGAAATTACGTCATATTTACGTCACATTACAGTTATTACATAAAATGAACACAAAATAATATTGCAAAATAGTTTAAATTTAGAAATTGCGCTAGACATTTATTTGATATTTTAAGAGGATACTTTTCAACTATTTTTGTTAGGAAAGCGCAAATAATATTTCATATCTAACACAAGTATTTTCACGTAAATATTAAAATGAGAAAGAATAGTTTGGTCAAAATTACGTCAGATTAAAAACGATTAATTTAAAAGAACTTTCTTTTCACTTTGTTAAAAAATACCAGGAGACAAAGACTCTGTTTACTTAATTCCTTTTATATTAGCTTATTTTGAAATGTTGTTACACGTGTCTACGTCATCAAGCTATCTTTATTTCGACGTTTTATTTGTATTTTTATTAATGTTGTACTAATTTATTTGTTTTTTCGTTATTTAAATTAAAAATTATGCCAATTTGTATAATTTGGCTAGTGGTTTGGCGATTTATATAATTTGGCGAAATTGGTCGACGGGATAATCAAGTAGTACCGCAACGGATTTGGCGTTAAAATTCCCCACTCAAAGAGAAAGGAATAGAAATCCGTTTATAGAGAGATCGCCACTGTTTTTTAAATTATAATTCAATCTTTCGAAATCTTTTTAAAGCCGATCAAATTAGCGTGCATTTAGACTCTACGGTGTCTGGACGGGGGTTGGCGAGCGTAGCTCGTAGGGGGCCGAGCCCCCTAGTTTTAAAAAAAATTAAATAAATGAATGAAAAAAAAAATCTTAAATATTTCTGATGGAAGTAATATATTTTTTTCTTGTGCATAAAAGACAAAGAATGATAATTACGTTTTCTTGCAATGTAACTAGCTATATTACAGCATTGGAGATGATTATTTATCTTAAATTATATTTTTGGGAAACAATCACCGTTATTCACGCCATTTAATGACCACAATCTAAAACAATTTATGATGTAAACGAAAAAATACCGCAACAAACTTATGATGGT
This sequence comes from Maratus speciosus, assembly GCA_963932465.1. NCBI lineage: Eukaryota > Metazoa > Arthropoda > Arachnida > Araneae > Salticidae > Maratus > Maratus speciosus. Next base: position 402,662,709 of record OZ010794.1, on the reverse strand, counting down.
ACTTAACGCACTTTCTGCTAAGAGTGCAAAAGAAGGCAATACATTTATCGGTAAATTTATAGAAAAAGGAACTTTAAAAAAGAAGTTTAATGAAGTACAACTTTTTGGTCTATTAGTTTTTAGTAACAAAAGAAAAACGCCAGAAAGCAGCCATATCTGATACTGATGAAATTCAGACAGAGATTTCTGTTAATCCAAGTGCAAGAAATTTCATCACGAAAGGATTTAAAATAACTGATTGTTAAATAATCATACATTTAGCAAAATAATTCTATAATTATTGGTTCGATTGTGAAAATGCAATGAAATAAGTGTTTGCAAGTATGTTACATTACCTGTTAATATGAAAATTTCATTTCAAGGGCGAAAATCAATAAAAGATAACGCTAATGAAATCTTTTTACACATATATTAGTATTAGATATAATAACTGTAATACATTTAGAAAAGTATTTTTAATAAGACCCTAATACATCTATAATACAACTTTTAAGTGTTTTTACTTACCCATCATACGTAGTATAGGGTAAGTATTGTAATCGTTTTAAAAATCTAAAAAAAAATTTGACGGATTTACACGTTTCACACACTAGAGATTCCGAAAAACATATTTTTAGGAAAAAAAAAAATGTCGTCCGTCTGTGTGTGTGTGTCTGTAAACGCTCCATCTCCTGAACAAATTGAGATAGAGACTTCAAATTTGGTGTGTACTTAGTATGTAATAATGGGGAGAAGCTTATTTAATATCAGTAACCTCGATTATCCGGAACTACTTTTTTCGGACTCTCGAAATATTCGTTATGATAAAAGGTATACAAAATTTTTCGAAATTGTTCATTTGAAGGAGTGAATATAAAAAACAATAAAAAACATAAATTTTGCATAAAGAATGAAGTCGATCAGATAATTAGTTGTCGTGATGTTTGTAATCATATTTTTCACAATCTTCGGTTTTTCATGGCACTGTTTTTCATTCAAATTTCAATTCAAAGATATATTTCAATTGCAAATGAGACGCTTAATCCGTCGCAGCAAATTGTTAGTTAAAATGATTATAATTTTTCGAGTTATAAGGATGTTTCTTTTACGTAATTCGGCACTACTCGATTATCCCGTCGACACAAAAACTGTTGCCAAACTATAGGATCAAATGCCAATAATGGCCTATCATAAATGTCACATTCACTTCACATTAAACACGTTACACGTGTTTGTTGCGTCATCAAGTGCTTTTTAATTCGACATTTTATTTGTATTTTTATTAAACTTTTACTAATTTATTTGTTCTTTTGTTATTTAAATAAGAATTGTGCCAATCTATATAGCTGTTCGTCGCCAAATGCCACCAAGTTTGTAGCCAACATGGCGATATATCACCAAATTTGGCGACCTAAAACGGGTCACCAAAAGTGACGCCAGCTTGACGATACCTCTAATAATTCGCCAAATTCCCATAGACTTCCATTGTAAACCAATACGGTTTACTTGCTTACAGAAAATCAACAAATTGAGATATTTTAATGCAACTAAAACTAATATTAGCTCAAGGGATTATATTGTTATATTTAACAGAGTACAAGTAAAATAAATTATGAATAAAAGTAACATGATACAATGCTTAGAATGCTTTCCCAAACATAAATTTTAAGGGAGACCAAACTGGTCGCAAAGGGCGGCTAGTTTGTTCAATTTTGCGAGTAGGTTGGAAATTTATATAATTTATCGAAATTGCTCGACGGAATAATAGAGTAGTATTCTCAATTCAGTAATTAAGTATTACTATGTATTAAAATATTTAAAGATACGTTTAAATTGCATTTTGGAATTGGGAGGCATTTTATAAATAGTTTACTTATGTTTCATTTTCATATTTTATATTATACATATCCATGATGGATAAGTATTACGGTGGCCCCAACGACTAGTTTTTTCTTACAAATTTCATGCAAAAAATTCGTTTTTTTTTTTTTTTTTGCAAAAACATATTGAAAAAATTAAAAAAAAAAAAAAAAAAACACCTTTTGAAAAAAAGAAAAGTATATCCGGGAGACCTGTCAGGATCAACCCTATGGAAAGATTTGACTAAAGCAGCCGATTTTTGAAAACTTGATTGCAGAAAGCAGTTAATACTTGGATAAATGTAATAAAATCTCAATAAGTCGTAACCCGAAAATATTGTCATACCGGGTAACTAATAATGTTTTCTTAAACATGTATCTTTCCTAAAAAAAGAAAAAAAAAAGAAAAAAAAATACCTTTTCAAACAGTAATATTTTTAAAAAATAAACAATTCCATATTCAAGAAACATGTTTTACAGACAAACATTATAAACTAGCAGCATTAACATTAAGATTATAATTAATATTACACTGTTACTCTTCCTCGTATAAATACAATTACGCAGCTGAAAATGTTTAATTGACAATTGAGTGTATCTTATTGAGTGTATACCACATTTTGGTTTGTGAAAACTACTTAATGCACCAGAAATACTACTCGGACACTTTTCTGAAAATCAGTTGCAGCAACAGAAACTTTGCTTTTCTAAATGCATTTTTAAATCTTGAAAATATATTGTTTTCTGGTGTTATTAAAGATGGAGAACTCTTTCCGGAATCCTGGCTGACTCGGAAGAGATTAATGTATATTTCGTTCGTAGTTATACTATATTTTTGCCAATTGAGAAACATTTTTCTTTTTAACAAATTCCAACGTAGTTAAACAATCTTTGTGACTTCTCTTTGTCTGTCTGTTTCTAACTCGTGTAAATACCCTCGGATTTACAAGTAATTGCATTTCGCTATTAAGGATAGTCATAGCCAGTTCGGATAGAAAATTAAGAGTGTAGCGTTCATAATTCTTTTACAGGGGCACTCAAAAGTATTATGTTACACTATGGTCTACAGGTGAAACAACTTGCGGTATTTTTAATACTTTTACACAATTTTAAACATACTGAAATTTATCACTGAAAATCGACAAAGTTTCTCGCCAAGTAAAAGAAACAAAATTGCAATGAACCGTAAACGAAAGAAATTTCCGCCAACTGATGCCGAACGATTTTACAAATATTTTTTTAGTACTCTGTCTAGTTTATATTTTACAGACTGCCCAAAACGGGATTTTGACACCGCTATAGCTCGAGTTCCATTTATGATAGAAATAAAATTCTTGTTTCTATGGATTGATGCGTGCTGCGTGACTAAGAAAACAAAAGTGGAGTGGAATCCGGCGAATAGGTTTTTAGTAAATGCGATTTTAAAAGTGCTGTTTTTTGCACTTTTAAAATTCTTCTTCAGACCAGACCAAAAACTGTTGACAGAGCTACAGCGTTGTGAAATTATCACATTTTTAAGCGGTTTACTGTATTTGAATTGTGTTTATGAGTAGTTAAAAATTTTGAAAGTTTGGTGTAAAAATATTAATTAGTTTTTGATTTATTCCAGTTTAAAGGAATTGTTTCTTATAATTAACACAGGGCAAAAACAAAAATATATATACATTAAATGACCTAACACTTGACGAAATCACACATGATATTGACATATGTTATTTCAGTCGACCAAAGTAAGCTTCCCATTGTAAAATAGAATTGTGTTATTTAAGAAATCGTAACATTTACAGGATCACTCAAAAGAATTTTGGATAGGGCTAAAGAGTTATGTAATTATCCGATTTTTAATCGATTTGCTGCATTTAAGTTATTTTTTTATGAGTAGTTCAAATCTTTAAAGTTTTGTGTATAAATATAAATGAGTTTTAGATTTATATGAGTTTGAAGTAATCGATTCCTATGCTTAACACAGAGAAAAAATATATTAATTGGAATAACTCTTGTCAAAATGGCCGTATACACATGATATTAAGATATGTTACTATACAGTCAACCCAAGTAAGCTTCGTATTCTGAAACAGAATTGCAGCATTTAAGTTTTATTTACAGTGTCACTAAACGATTGTTGATGCGGAATGCCATGCTGATATTCGAGGAGAAACTAGATTATAGAAACGAGCTAGTGAACCTCGATTATAGAAAGATTCTAGGTAAACACCGTCTATGGAGAAACAACAGAACTTACACAGATTCTGTAAGCATTTTAGTGAATCACAGATAACTTATATTCAGAAAAACAATTCGACAGAACTTTAGGATTGCTGTTTATCATACTGAAATAAGTGGGATAATGTTCTCTTCCGTATTGCTTTTATACTAAAGTGCTTGTAAATTATTGAAATATTTGGCATTCCATCTATTGTAAACTTTTTTGTTGTTATGGATATAAACATATATATGTACTTTGGTTAGAACTTGTAATACTGCAATAATTGGAATAATAGTTTCTTCCAGTTCGTTTTGAATCACTTATGTTGGATAAATTATAGTTTATGTATTTCTTTTACTCTTAAAAAGGTTATTTTTTTAAACATTCATACAGGCTTTGCATGCCTTTTATTCTGTCTGTCTTTCTATATTTATATTGCATATATACTCAAATACATTTCAACATTCCAAACTTTGCAATTTATTCTATTAAAAGGGACAAGGGACCTTAAAATCCTTAAAAATATTTTTTTTTTTTTTTTGAAATTTCACCTAAATATTATTAAATACATTATATGCATTACGGCATGCATTTATCTAAAAAAAAAATTAAAAAAAAATTTTTTTGAGAAAAAAATGGAATTTTACACGTCGTTTCGAAATCTTCGAAATGCCCCCTGCTTCTTCCATATCAATGAAAATCCCCAATATTTTTTATAAAAGTTTGTTTCATATATATAAATAAATAGAGCATCGAATTTTAAATATTTGAAGTTAAAAGTAAAAAAAAAAAAATTAAAAATTTTGAAATTTTTTCGAAAAAATTTCAAAAAATTTCAATCTTTTAATTTTTTTAACTTTTAAATCCAAATATATAAAATTTGATGCTCTATTTTATTTATATGTATAAAACAAACTTTTATAAAAAAATATTGGGGATTTTCATTGATATGGGATGCGCAGGGGCATTTCGAAGATTTCTAAGAGGACGCGTAAAATTCCATTTTTTTCTCAAAAATAATTTTGTTTGTGCTAAATGCATGCCATAATGCATATAATGTACCCCTGAATAATATTTAAGATAAAATTTACAAAAACTTAAAAAAAAAATGAAAATTTTAGAAATTTTTTCGGAAAAATTTCAAAATTTTTATTTTTTATTTTATTTTATTTTATTTTATTTTTTACCTTTAAATTCAAATGTATCAAGTTCGATGCTCTGTTTTATTTATATATATAAATCAAACTTTTATAAAAAATATTGGGGGATTTTCATTGATATGGGACGCGCAGGGAGAATTTCGAAAATTTCTAAGATGATGCTTAAAATTCCATTTTTTTCCTCAAAAATATTTTTTTGTGATAAATGCGAGCCATAATGCATATAATGTACTTTTGAATAATATTTAAGATAAAATTTACAAAAAATAAAGAGAAAATTGAAAAATTTTGAAATTTTGAAATTTTTTTGATAAAATTCAAAATTTTTCAATTTTTTTCTACCTTTAAATTAAGAAATATAAAATTCGATGCTCTATTTTGTTTATATATAAAAACCCAACTTTTATAAAATATATTGGGGATTTTCATTGATATGGAAGACGCAGGGGGCATTTCGAAGATTTCTAAGACGACGCGTAAAATTCCATTTTTTTCTCAAAAATGAATTTTTTTTAAATTTTTTTTGTGATAAATGCATGCCATAATGCATATAATGTACCCTTGAAACTTGAATAATATTTAAGGCGAAATTTACAAAAAAAAAAAAAAAAAAATTAAGGTCCTTTGTCCCCTTAAGCCATTTTACAAAGGTAATACTGCCAGTCTGGATTTTTATTAAATATTTTTAGGGTTCCCTACTTAAAAAGTAAAAACGGAACCATTATAAGATCACTGCTGTGTCTGTATGTCTGTCACAGCCATTTTACTCGTAAACTATGGAATGTGGAAAGTTCAAATTGCGGGAAGTAATAAATACTACTGACCCACATATTTACATATTATTAAATATTCACAAATATATTTAGAGAAAGTGTATAGGGGCTAATTATGTTACTTGAAAAAAAACCTTTTCTTCGTATATCGCGTGAAAGCTTTCGTAACGCTGAACTCAAAAATAAATTTATTTTAATTTTAGGTATTATAATTTCTGAGGTATCGTAGAAAATGTAACTCAAAAATGTGTCCCCCCCCCCCTCAATTTCCGAATCTACTGAAACTAAAATTTTGAAAAAATTAGAGATAGTAGACATTGATCTAAACCTTGCAGGAAAGTTATAGCGATTATCCTAAGTCACATTGTTTTTGAGAAAATTGCACATTAATTTCGATTTGCGGCCGTCCAGCAAAGTTGTGGAGGAAAGCTGAAGGTACATATCGTATCAGAAGTATAAAAGCATTCTTGAAAAGGATTTTAGAGAAACATCGTCGGTAATTAGCGGGGATATTGACATTTAAATATACGAACTGTTTCGACATACATAATGACAGAGGTGGCGTACTCTATGTATCATCGGCTATTGAAAGCCTAGATAACAACTTTTAATGATATATTTGAGTAATGTAATGCCCAGTAGCAGAGTAAAAGCAATAAACGTCAAATAATTAAAAACAGACTAATTTAATTAGAATTAATCACATAATTACTATGGGATTCACGACTAGTTTGCATTGAGTGGATCTCTCAATACGCCTAAAGTGTCTTTAACAGGTAGTTAAAACTATCTGGAAAAACGCGGCACGGAATAAGGCGTCGTTAAAACTTTGCGATATTCTTTCGAATTGCGCTTAGCACAAAAACAAGTTTAAACTTTGAACAAGAGTTTTCTTTTAGCTACTCTGTAAAATGAAATTATTATTACTACGCTGAGTTTCTGTATGCTTAAACATACAGAATACTAAAATCTTTCAAACAGATACTTCCTAACAATGCTTAATTTTGTTTACTGTGCAGAATTTCTGTTTGAAAGCAATATTTACAATAAATATTGCTATAGATTTTGTTATGAAAGATAATACAAATAAATAGAGAATTATTATGAATACGTCTCTAGACCCATTCTGAAGACTCTAGAAAATAATATTTATTTATTTTGAATATTACTTTTAATTATTTTTAAACGAACTAACTTCATGAAAAATGTTTAATTTTTTTATAAATTTTTAAGAAGTTTCATCAATTTGAAAAATAAATGCATTTAAAAATTATTTAAGTTGGCAGTTTAATTTAACGTACATTTCGAGAACGTAAAAAAGAAGTTAAATCATTTTTATATACATGAAAATAACTATTTTATTCTAATTTTATAATGTAATTTATACAATAGGGTAATTCCGGGATAGTTGCCGCATCCGGGGTAGATGCCGCACCCCTTGTATTTCTTGTAATTATCGATAGATGGACGTCAAACGCACAGCATAGTTCCGAAATGAGATTATTTTAACCAGTGTATAGCGTGAATCCCATTTCGATGTGTACTTGTGTGTACAATCCTTATTTTGACGTCAGTGCATGATTTCACTGTCTAAACATTTAAACACGTTATGTTTAAATACTTTTCATACTCTAATTTCTAAATGCATGCATGATTTCGAAGTCAAAACTACGTTTAGCGTTTGTATAGAGTACTGTGTGTATGGTTACGCCATTCCCCTTAGCGATTGCAGGTAACTGTGATGGCCGACGTCTGCACCATGCAAACTGGGATACATGCTGCACTGCAATTCCGGTATAGATGCCGCGGTTTCTTTGGTACGGGATGATTGGGTTTTATTAACTTTTCCTTTTTCTTTTGCACAGATTAATCATGTTAGGCATGTTGCCAAGTTTACTAAAACGAAAGGAGAAAAAGGGAAAAATGAAAAGTAAGAAGGGCAAGAAAGATGCAAGTCAAGATGATAATAATGAAAAATTGGATTACGCGTAACACGAACGTTCTTTGCAAAGAATGTGTAGAAAACTACTCCAAAAAAGAGGAAGTGTAATTGGATTCGTTGCATCATGTGTCAAATGTAGTTACATAAAGACTACATTTTCGATATTTTTTCTTAGATTGTAGTCGAAAGAACAGGTCTCTTATCCCATTCGGGACCATAGGTGCATATAAGTACCTTTATAATGGTCAAGCAGAATTTGTTTCTGGCATCAGGAAAAAAGAAAATCCCAACAAAAAGTTTTCGGTAAAAAAAAGCGCCAAGTTCTCCTAAATGTTTCGGCCAGAAAAAGTAGTGATATCTGAAGTTCGCACAAGTTAAAAGCCAAACATCTCAAATCTTTCATTGAAAATGGCTTCCTGCGACTTGGCCGTTAATGCCTTCTACAGCATTTCAAAATTAATGATTGGAAATTACGCATTTAGGATTATTTAAATATTAAAAGTAATATTAGAATGCAAAGAGGCAAATTCACATAAAGACATTATAAGTAAAAGATTTCTGATAACTACCATTCACTTTCAACAAACATTAGTTTTGATTACAGATCATTTTGTCCACTTGTGATTTAATTGTCATTTTGTACGGTCTAAAGCTAAAGTTATTAACGTAAAACCCAAGAAATAAAACAAAATTTACTTACTTCAAATCTCACAACATGTTACATTATATTTTATTGTATAATATTGAAATCTTGTGTATTGACTTAAGAGATTTTTTTCGTTTGAACATTTATTATAGTTTGTTTGCATACATTAAGAGGTATTCGATTTATAAACTGTTAAAAGCTGATACTAATTATGTTTTAGCAATTAGGGATATTATCTCTTGAATACAAGTATTTTGTTATTTTTAACTTCTAAGCATTTAAATAGACTGAAGTTGTTTAAATACTTTTTCAAATGAGTATTTTATTTCTGTACTCTGTGCCACAAAATGCCTAAAATAATCAAAAAATGTAGTTGGCATGTAGCTCATTAGAACATATTTTAAAATTTGAAAACCTCTCTCGAAGGCATTAACGGCCAAGTCGCAGGAAGCCATTTTCAATGAAAGATTTGGGATGTTTGGCTTTTAACTTGTGTGAACTTCAGATATCACTACTTTTTCTGGCCGCAACATTTAGGAGAACTTGGCGGTTTTTTTTTTTTTTTACCGAAAACTTTTTGATGGGATATCACTACTTTTTGTATGTTTTTACAAATTTGTTATTCTAAACTATATTAATATGAAAAAACTTAAATTTCGGTACTTTTATGTTAGCCGGGACAAATCTCCTCATTAGCCTTTTGTTTTTTCGCCAATAGCAGTTTTCATTTTTCAGATGTGTAAATTAGAAACAATGCTTTGATTTTCAAATAAAATATTTTGGTTTATGTTATTATTTCTTATTTATTTATTTCTATGTTAAATATTCCATTAAATAAAATGAGGGAAATGCATCTATTTTAAATTAGATGACTGAAAAATATATATCTTTAAATGAAATGAATGCAATATGAACAATGGAGTTGGGATCAATATTTGGCGATTTGCCACTTGCGCCCGGCTAACATAAAAATACCTAAATTTATTTTATTGAGCTTTACAAATTTATACTTTATTTCTTTTTATACTAAAGTACTAGCCGCCTCTAGCAAGCAGTATTTACCGTATTAATTCAATGTTAAACGTTGCATCATGATACTGTTATTCATAATTTAATTTACTTGCCCATTCTTTCGCCAAGTCGGAAGCTTTTGATAGAGAAATCAAGAACTCTTTACGATCATGGAAGCACATCATATATTTTGTGTTGGTATGTATTTCATATTTCGTGACAAATATGTCTTAACTCACTTATGCATGTTTCCTTAGCAGTTACGATTCATTCTCTAATGCGGAAATTTTTAATCCTATTAAGTAATCTTTTCTAATTGGGCTCACTGCCAATTGTTTTATTTTAACTGATACGACTGCGTACAAGTGAAATGGTTCTTATGAAATCCTTTGACAATATCTGCATTTGCATTAAACCATATTGATGCTAATATCTTTTTGTTTCACGTTAACCTTTTTAATAGACTCAATTACGGAAGAATAGAAGGTCTACCGGATCACGGCCATGATCCATTTGAAAATCTATTATTCTTGTCATCTGATCGTGTTGAAGAATTAGTCAATGTGACATGGTTTTAAGATTTTAGCTAATTTTATTCGAAACCTGAAAACTAAAATGCGAGGAACCGGATTATATAAGATTCATTCTAACGTACATATCGATTAACAGGTTACATATTATAGAATTATAATAATCATAAGGAGAACTGGCAGTTTCAATGCTTTAATAGTTTCCGTAAATTCTCTTTATATAATACAGAAGTTTTAGCGGTGTAAAGATTAACAACATAGTCACAGTAAGCATAATAACAGTACAATATAATAACAATAGTAGAGGTTTTGGGCAGTGACGAAACTATTAGCACTTTGGAACTATTAGTACGTTATATCATTTAACTATTCAGATGATATGCGGAAAAATAAAAATAGATGGCTCGCATTAATAATTAACTTATTGAAAAATAGCCATTAGCGTCAAATATTCGCCAAGCTTGGCGACATTTAGCAAAGTTTCGCCAAATTTGGTAATATATCATGACAATTCTCAAATTTGGCGACAAAAAATGTTTTGTTTATTCTGACGTCATAATGATGCATATGTATTATCGATTACACACATACCTATAATAATATGTATGATGCAAATGTATTACGTATTATATGCATATGTATAATATGTATGATGCATATGCATAAGTTCATTAACATCACTAAAACGCACTTAGAGGAAAAGTGTTCCATAAATAGTAGGGATAATTGCCAGATTGACCAGAGTGCTATTGAGATTAGAATTCCAACATTTATAATAGATCGGGAGGCGTCTGCACACACCTCATCGAGTTTACAGCTGAAATTTTAGGATTAGTTAAAACTAGATTAGCATATTTAATGCAACTAGTCTGTTAAGTCATATCTTGGTAGAAACCACCCGAAGACCTAATTTTAGTGGTTAACTGATAGGTTTACTATTGTATTTTCCTGCATCCAAAAGTTTGGAAACATGAAGGAATGGGTGCAATAAAACACAATGGAAAATCCACCAATTAATCCATAAATTTGGGTCTGTAGGTGGTTTCCACAAAGATTTGACTTGGCAGACCAGTTACATTTCAATACGCTAATCGATATTTAAGTAATCCTAAAATTTCAGCCGTCAACTCGATGAGGTGATGATCTGTGCAGACGGCTCCCGGTCCTTAATAAAATTTGTTTTAAGGAAGTAAAAGATAGAAAGATGGACAGATAAACTGAAAAATTTGCCTTATTAAGATTTTTGTAAAAGCATATAAAAATTCATTCAGCTTGAAATCATGTAACACCTTTATAACTCAGGCTAATTTTCTGTAATCGGGCTTTGGCGACCAACATATCTTATCTATAACTATAATCTTTCTTTTACAGATTTAAAATTAACAATAAATTAACAGTAAGTAGGCTAATAATACAATATAATAACATTAGCAGCGGACTTCGGATGTCGCATCTGTCGCACATCGTTAAAGACAGTTTATTAGTTACACATTTCATTTAATTAAAAGGAGATTTTTAAACATTCATATGGAATTAGGATATTTTTCCACTATAGGGACCTTGACATTTTTTTTTTTTATCTTGGCGCAATTCGGACTTCAGAAACTGAGATATGTTGCCAAATGATATAAACAACTATGAAAACAAACCTGATGAACTTTTATGTTATTTATATATGGATTTATATACATATAAACATTTTATTTATACATGTATAAAATATTATTTTTTATATACAAGTTATTTATGTTGGTATATAAAAACTAGTCGGATGTACCAATCCCAAAACTTTCTTCTATCTCATACATGTTAATACTTCAAAATTCGCTATCACACTGCCAAAATTAAATGGCAATCTATGCATCTCATGAGGATTCTAACGATATGAAATTCCGTGCATTAGTTCTTGAGATATGACTATCGCTGAAATCGTCTAAATTCAGCAAAATGCTGCCTAGCAGCGCCACCTATTGGGTGATTTATACCAAATCCTAATCAGCAACAATTTATGTCAACGTCTGATTGAATCTGAAGTTTGGAGAAAATCCTTACATTAGTTTTTGAGATAGAGCAATAGCGAAAATCGTGAAAATTTCTGCATAGCAGCGCCACCTATTGGGTGATTAACACCAAAACATAATTAACAACAACTTGTGTCAACATACAACTAAATCTGAAGTTAGATGAAAATTGGTCCATTAGTTCTATTGATAGAGCTATTGAGGCAATCGTGGAAAAGGCAGCAGAGAAGCGCCACCTGTTGGGCGATTTACACCAACACCTAATCAGTAGCAAGTCATATCAAGGACTAACTTAATCTGAAGTTTGATGAAAATCCGTGCGTTAGTTCTTAAGATAGAGCTATTGGGGAAATCGTATAAATCCTGCAAAATTCATCATAACAGCGCTACCTGTTGGGCGATCTACACCAAAACGTAATCATCATCAATTCATATCAAGGACTAACTAAATCTGAAGTTTGATCAAAATCCGTGCATTAGTTCTTGAGATAGAGCTATTGCGAAAATCGTGAAAAATGCAGCATTGCAGCGCCACCTGTTGCGCGATTTACACCAAAAACTAATCAGCATCAATTTGTATTAGGCACTAACTGAATATCAATTTTTATTAAATTTCGTGCATTAGTTCTTGAGATAGAGCGCCCACAAAATTTGTGTCACATACACACAGACAGACAGACTCACAGAGTCACAGGCAGACATTTTGTAAAAACATGTTTTTTGGAATCTCTGACCCCTAAAACGTGTAAATCCGTCGAAAACCGGAATTAGAAAATTTTCATGAATCCAATACTTTCTTCTTGTAAAGATAGAAGAAAGTAATAAATAAACGGTTTCCTTACATTAAATAAATTGTATACATTTGGAAAAAAAATTGCTTGTGTATATGACGCAGTAAATAGATTGCCAGAAAATACGTTATTATCAAATTTCTTTTCTCGTCAAGGCTATTTTCTGTATTTCGCCAAGGCTACTATATCGGAAACGTACCGAATTGCGGTTATATTTTGTTAAATGTTTTATTGTTTTAATATGGTAAATGTATCATAACCAAAATGATTAAAAATTTTAGGTATATTCATTTTTTCTATTTAACAAACATCTTTGGAAAAGCATATACATAAAATGTTATTCTGCTTGAAATCACGTGACTCCCTTCAAAACTCTGTAATCGAGTTTTGGCGACCAACATTGGCACAATTGAATGTGTTAAGGAACTGTTTACGGCCAAATGAAGGGTTTGTTTTAAGGGTTTAGAGGCGGAAATTCTGTATTTTTAGATTTTTCTGATTAATTGTGCTATAAACCCGACTTACTTGTGAAATTTCATGATTCTACGGCTTTTAGAAGTACCTTAGTTATTTGATGATGCGAAGTGAGTCAGTGACAAAAAAGCGCTTTTTCGGAATTTAATATTTCGAAAACTACTAAATATAGAAACATGAAATCGTGGAACCTTAGTTCAGTTTGACCATACTAACATGTGTATAAAAGAAAATTTTCTATGTCTCTCCCTAAAACGACGTTATGAGGGGTGAAAAGTATGCCAAAATGGTTCAGGAAAAGGTAGCTTACGGCTTGTGCGAACTTGGTGGACGCACTGCCGTGCTTCCAGATTAATATTTGTTTTCTTTGATTAAATGATTTTCATGATTATTTAAGTAAAGTTAACTTCATTTTAAAAAGTGGTGCCAACCGAATAAAATTTGTGTAAAAGTTACCGGTCCCGATAAGGTTAACATATAAATTATCTAAACACAATTTTACTTTGTTTTCTTTTACCTCTGTAACACATTGGTGTTAAATAGTTGCTGAAATAACAATTAAAATTTAATGGAAAAAATAAGTCGATAATTTTAATAGTGAAAGTAGGCAAACAATTATTAATTTGAATCTACTAATACGTTTCATTGTACTCATTTAGATTCATTTTGTTGTTACATCGTTAATTATAGTCCATATATGAATATATTTTCGAATATTTTTATTTATAATGTCATTCTGTTCTTATGTACGGTATGAATGAATATGTACTTTCTGAATGTACGGATGACGCGCCGCAGTGTAATGTTTTAGAAAAAAAACTGTTAAAAAATATTAATTATTTGTATTGAATTTTTTGTCGTAGTACACGCGTTGTAAATTTAACATTAAATAGCACAGTATGATTTTTTTCTTATTTCATGTCCACCATGAAACTTTATACCAAATTAAAAAAAAAAAAATGTGCGGCACAAATCCCGTAATCATTCTATGTTAAAAAAATAAAGTAACTCTAAAATTTTCTGGAGTTTTTTGTATATAAATTACATCTTAGAATGATGCTCGATATACCGAAATTTTTTTTTAATTTTGATCACTTTTATCATTGTCTATAAAAGATTTGATTGATCACATACAATTTTCCTGAGTGTTTTTTTACTTGCAATAAAATTTGAAACATAGTAAATTAAAGGGATTATTCGATTCTCCCATAAATAATTCTGAGAATAAATAATAACTGATATATAAAATTGTAAATGGACATTTTCTTTCAGAATATACATATCTGGGTAATAAAATTGATTTAATATTTCATTTTTCATACAAAATTATAACTTTTTATTTGTGATGTAATTTTAAATATCGTACATTTTGATATCTTGCCAAATCATTTGATATTTTTCAAGATTCATTTAGTTAAGCGAACAGATTCTACATTTTATCATTTAATAGAATTTATAGCTACTTTTAACGGATATCATGTTTTTATATCGTTCGAAAAAAACTTAGTAGTAAATTCTAAGATTTTTTCAAATGCCAGAAGCACAAAAATCTATTTTAAATTATTTATGTTTTAAAATTGCATGTTATATACTGCACGTATATATGCCGATGTTGACTTCCAATTTTAGTAGAATTTTTATTATAGGAAAAGTCTGAAATACTGATGAAGACATGCAGTGTTATTTTTAAATCCAATACTCCAACCATTTGGAATTATACTATGGCACACTATAACCGTTTATAGTTTCGTCTATGAATTTTGTTTGATATTATTTAAATAGACAGAAAGCTTAAGGGTGTCTGGGAGTCGGAGAATAGAAAAAGTATTTTATTTTTTATTTTCTTGCTAATAAAATGTTACACACACTGTAAAGAAACCACTGTAAATTTGCCAGCACAACTCGATCACAGTTGAATGTGCTGTATCTTTCTTTGGTTTCCTGACTATTTAAACATGAAAAATACAGTAGTTGCGTAAAAGTAACAGTACAATATACTGGCAATTTTGGACGCATTTAGACCACGGCACAAACAACTGGCGTCCAAATTGCCAGTACATTGTGCTGTTAATTTCACGCAACTACTGTATTTTCCATGTTTAAATAGTCAGGAAACCAAAGAAAGATACAATATATTCAACTGTGATCGAGTTTGTGCGCGAGATGAACAGTACTTTGTACTGTAAAAATGTCGTTTTTTTTCTTACAGTGCAGTTAAACTATATAAAGAAAACTGCTTATTTCTACGATGATTAAATCTGCAGATACATTTTTTTTTGTGCTGTACTAACAGTTCTGCTATGTCCATGTAAATACATTTTATCTCAGAAATGACTTTGTCGTAATTTATCATGTTTAGAAGGAGATATCTAAACTTCCTTGAAATATATATGCATGAAACTTTATACAGAGTTTTTATGTTAATAAATACTGTTACAGAATTTTATTTGATGTCAAAATTTGGAAAATAAATCTTTAGAAGTAAAAGAAACTCGCAAAAAACTCTTTTTTTAAACAATTAAATTTATTATAAACTAGCTGTAGTATCCGGTGTTGACCCGAATATTTAAGCATGTTTGTTTAGAATAAACAATCTACTTATAATAAAATCTGAGTGCAGGGGACCGTCAGAACGATGCCGGTGCGAACCATTCCAGTGTGCGAATCGACCGTAGCTAAACGCCATCTTAGGCTTAATAAAAAACATATCTTAACATATGACAGCTAAATGATAATTTTTTCTACTTGAAATCATGTCTGTTCAGCATATTTTCATATAAAACATGTGTATCATATCCATTTATAATGCATTAAGTTCTAATTTAAAATTAAGCTATTAGAAATCAAATCTAAACAAAGGATACTGTTGCCATTCAGATTCAAATTCCAGCAAATTAAGAAAGAAATGAATGGCTCTTTGACGATTCATGAAAAAAAAAAAAAAAATACGGCTAACAGCTGATTCTGCTTTAAATATATTTTTTAAAGCATATTAAAGCCTTTAAGTTTTTTGAAATGCGTTTTTCATTATTGTTTACATTTATAAGCAGCAATTTTATTTACGACTGTTTACATTTACAAGTAGTCAGTTTACGACATACATATGAAATATTACGTAATTTACTGAATAAATATTTAAAAAAAAATATTATCAATGTTTTCAACAAATATTAATAGTTTTAATGATTCAATTTAATGATTATGCATCATTATTCATATGAATATTGATTCATATCAATGGTTCATATATTTCACTCTCCTGTAGTGGCAACAGTGAAACGCTGTTTCTTTAGGAAAAACCGAAGGATAAACGTGCTGATATTTCGCCACTACTCGCTTTGATCTGTCAATAGTTATTTTTGAATGTTTTAAATGTTTTTTTTTTAATTTTTATTATGGACTTTCCGAATGAATCGCTTTCGGTAAGAAGGCGCCAATTGACCAGGAAAAGAATTGCGCGATCGCGGCAATCAACGGATATCTCAGTTTGCCTGATAAACTCAGCTGAGTTTACACCGAACAGAATTAAACACCCATACAACACTAATACGCACAATTTTTTGTTTATTTTTTATCTAAACTAAGCATATTTTAAGTTCATGTTCATAAAGTGTTTACCACTCACAGGAACGTTTCATTATAATAAAGATTTAAAAATCAAAATTACATATTTTTTTAATTTTACTAAATTTTTGTACCGTTAAAAAAACATAGCTTTATGTATGTGTATTACTTTCAATGATGCACATAATGGTGTTTTAGTTTTGGCCAAATATGTGAATCAAATTTTAAAGTTTCATCTAAAATTAAAAAATAAACATCTGATTTTTTTTTAAAGAAATGCCACATGTTTCTTGTTTTATTTTTAAATTTCTTATTTCACCTATGCTTAATTTTTTAAGCTGAATTTAATATATTTCTGTGAATTATTTTTTGCTGTTTGAAAAATGCAACAGCTTTTTTTTTTTTTTTTTTTTTTTTTTTTTCAACTATGCATATATTTTTAAAAGCATTTGCAGACATGCCACTTTCCAGCGAAAACATGGATTTCCACTTTTTCGGCACAATTTATCATCCCTGGGATTGATGCAAATCAGTATTAAAATTTGTTGACATTTTTAGAATGAGAAGGGGGGTGGAGGGTGGTAGCAGAATTTGAAAAAATAAAAATGCGAGTACAAACAGCGGACAATTGAGTTTATTTCTAATCCTTTCCCATGACCTACTGTGTATTTAGTCCATGTATAGAAACAAACAGCATGAAAAAAAAAAAAAAAAAAACATAGCCAGGAGCTTGCAACTATCATCTGTCTGCTTTCCCTGAAGGATTGCAAAAATCATCAAAATATCGTAGAAAAATGGTGGTTTCGTCAAACGAATATGAATTCCGTCAAAGGATCGCAGAAAAAAACACAATTTTCCCCAAAGGGTCCTTTAGAATGCATGTTTCGTCTAAGGATCATGGAATATGTGAATGTCGCCAAATAATCGTGGAAAAAACATGAATTTCATCAGATGACTTTCGTTGAAAAAATATTCAGGATTCCCTGTATTATAAAAATATAGTCACAATAAAAATGTGTATTGCACAGGCTCCATAATAAAGAGAGAAATTAACAAAAATATGTGCTTCTTATAAAGTCCATCCATAAAGTCCACGTATAAAATCCATTAAAAATCTAGTGTGCATCAAAAGATTATTGTAGCTTAAAAAATGTGCAAAGATTATTAATAAGTTATTTTCTTTTAAGTGTACTTTTTGTAATTAATTTAATTAATAAAATCAGTAAATATTTTCCTCTTAATTTTGAACATGCACCAGATATGAGTTGCAAACATCAGATATCAATATATTATCGGTATCAATTATTTTTATTTTATGTCAGACACTGAATGCTACAAGACTGGCCTCGTTATGCAGAAATTTCAGTTTTAGTATTCCGCATGCTCTCTTAAACACTAGCATGATTACTTGATTCGAGTGGAGTTTATGATCGATTCCAATTTTTGAAAACGTACTTTTAAATAAAAATATTTTCAGTTATTTTTTTTTCTGGTGTATGTTTAAAAAAATGTGTATTATTTATGTCAAATATTTGATTGCATATGCATGAATGCTTTCACATTGTGCTCACAGACTTATATACAGTAGTATATATACACCTTTCGCAATTATTACGCAATCTTTTTTTTTTACATTAACATGCATACTTCATTGATCACGTAAACTGAGATATTTTATTCATTATTTTTTGTATTGTTATGATGTTTATGCTTTAATATAAAATAGACTAAATATTAAAACATTCATTGCTATAAAATGTAATATACAGAACGATTTAATATGTCCCGTGAATAAATACCATGTGAAACCGGATATCAACCATTTTTAAACGTAGAATTTTTGTTAGATATATCAAACACACAATCCAATTTCGAAGCAATGTTAGCCATTTACCGATGCAGTAGATACGACCAAGATTAGAAAAATATTTATCCTCGTAAAGGAACGATATATGATAAGATGAATGTTTTTTTTTTTTTAATGTAAAGTGCGATATGTCTTAACAATAATTAACAAAAGGAATACCTATTAATCTACATCGGCTAAAACGACAGCAAAGGGGGATGAAAGAACGCACAGAGAGAAAGGTACTCCATTTCAGAATCATGATTATCTTTCAGAAGTTACTAAATACCATCCAGTTCTATTGTTATTTGCACAATTTGAAGGATGCATACACAATACATCACTAACTATTCGTATTCAACGTAATATTGACTCTATACTTCCAAATAACTATATATCGCATTTCACTTCTGTTGATTGAACAAAGCGGCTGCCGTGTATTCATATACCGTAAAAAGTTTCTTTATGACCATCATGTATTTATATTGTCATTTATGCTATCCGCTTTTAAGATCCTAATATGCAATACGTTTGTTTTATATTACATAAAATACTATTTAATATTACATTTTTCATGACCTTATATTATCTAATATATAAAAATGAAAATTTGTCAATCTATAATTCTATACAAATCCACAATTTGGAAGTCAAATTGAGAAATGCTACGTACATGTGTATTCAAACATGGCCAAGGCAACTAAAGTAATACGGAATCGGAATAACTTTTAGTTAATTTTTAATTAGTAAAAAACACAAATTTAACATCAATTTCCAATCAAATGTAAACATTTTTCGTTATAGATGTTGCCAACAATTAAAAATCCACAGTAAAATTCTTACTACAACAATTACTTCTCTATTGAAAGATTTCCACGTGAAAAAAATGAAATAAATGGTTTGGCGAATTTAAAATCAAAACTGAATGTTACGTCATAATTTTTCTGTATTATGGTTTTCATGTGAAAAATTATAATTATTTAATTAATTTGACGAATTAAAAAAAATGGAATATTACGTCATATTGGAAATATAAAGGACTTGGTGAATATATAACGCCAAATATGTGTGGAAAAATGTATTGAAGCATGATAAAAACTCGATTATGGAAATATTGGCGTATTTTAACATCATTGGTCCAATGATGAATTGCAATAAGTTCTTTTATAGCTGTATTCTTTTGCGTCAGTTATATAAATTTATACATTTTTTACTGGGTTTTCATTTTATTCATGTGTACAACACTTCGATTGTTTTTGTTTTTTTTATGTTGTACGTTAAATTTTGAAATTGCTTTTTCAAAACAAACATTCTTAAAATTCCGGGCACCGCTGGGTACTTTAGCTAATAATGTTATAACGAAAGTCTCGTCAAGTATGACTTATCCGTAAGGAATTGTGACGTCAAGGCGAACTTGACAGGAAATCGTGTCATTCGGATAATTTTAATTATTTATTCAATTTTAAATGTTTCCAAGGCATCAAATCCTGAATAAATTATTTTTGGCTCACGGCTATCAAACCCTAAGAGCTAATGTGTTCGCAGGTTCTGTATGTACGTATGTATGTACGTGACGCGATATCTATTGATAGAAATATTGGGATTCCTTCAGATTTTGGTTATAGATTTATTCTGGTAAGGCGCTTCCCTGATTAGTTTTGGTGGTTCATTGATTAAGTAAGTATAAAGTTGTCGAGGGGTCGGGGGCTAATCTCCAATTCCTTAATTTAGGTAAATGTATTTTCATGCAGGAATATCCTATTTCCTTGACATTTGGTATACACGTTTATCTGATAAGGCGCTTTCCTGATTAGATTTTCTTCAGATTAATAATTTGATTAAGTAAGTATAAAGGGGGAGGGTGTCGGGGCGAATCTCCCCCCCCCTAGTTTAGGTAAATATATTTTGAATGCAGAAATATCCGATTTGCTTCAAATATTAAAAAATAAAAATTGCCGGTTTATCTGATAAAGTGATTTTCTGATTAGATTTGGAGGGTCATTGGTTTAGTATAAAGGGGGAAATGAGGGCAGCTAATACCCACTTAATTTCTCTTTTGAGGGGCATTATTATTTGAAATAAGAGTATAATATACTATATTGTGAATGGCCAGTGAGATCAAGCACATCAGTTTAACTTGCCAATTTTCTTTTTATTTCTGTTTAAGCATTTCGAAATTGTCGGAAATGTTTCCCTCAATTTTGGCTGTTAAATGTATTGCTTTAATCTTTTGGGCCAGTGCTAGGCCAGATATATTTCATTTGATTTGACTCTCAAAGATGGACTGCTCAGATGTTGATACCATTTCTGTAGACCATAGATGTACCTCATGGACACCTTTATTAAGGTCTTAAAGGAAAAAAAAATAAATAATTCAGTCTGCAGACCTCCGAATAAACGCAAGCAATGAGCGAATGTGAGATACATAGATTTATTTCATTGGGCTCGAGCTGGGCGAGGCGCAGACTTCATTATTCCGGAGTCGTGAAGATATCAGTAAGACGAATACCGTAATATATCGTAACATACCGTTAAAATTGAAGCTGAAAATTTGTGATATTTTATGTATTTCGGTAACGAAACTTTTAGATACCAGTACTCTCCTATATTTAAATTTAATTAGGTTTAATAATTTACAGGGGCAAGTTTTTATTTACTTTTTTATTGTACAGTTTTAGGCTTATAATATTTTGAAATCATGTTCTTAAAAAATAATAATAATAACTACCATATGGGGCGGTAGAGAGATTCTCTATTTGGATTTTCAACTTTCATTAAGTTATCTTTACTCTGATAATATGAAAATAGATTGAAATGGTTAATGTATTTTGAACCGAAGAAGTCGACTAAAAGCTATGTCTACGGTTATTAAGTGGATTTTTTTTTACATATTTCGATTAAAAATTGCAGATGTAGGTAACTAACATTGCAAAAAAAAAAAAAAAAAAAAAAAAAAAAGCGAAAAACCAAAATTTGCGTGAGTCACTTTAGGAACTAATTTTTTGTAAGGATTAATATCAATATTTTTTTAAAACATAAAATGTCTTTTTAAAGCTATGTGTATGTGAATTACGTGTTTTTATTTTCATTTGTATTTTGTATGAAAGGTTTAATTTTGTTACGATTTTTTTTTTTGGTCTAAAACACGGAAGCGGATTTTAAAACTTTGCAGAAAACTCTAAAACCTTTAATGGTATTTCAGAAACATTTTTTAGCCGGTTAATTTTTTCTAAAATTGTGGATTTATTTAAATGAAAATATACTGATTATGTTTGTATTTTTCGTTTTACCGTATTACTTTTAGTTCGGTTGAGGCTCGATTCGAAAAACGAGGTAAAAACTGGAAAATGGAAGTTTCGAAAATATTTCTTTTTTGAAAAGTTTAATGTCTGCATTTTTAAAAACCGATTAAAGCTCTGGAACCACTGCGGAGCGCCTTTTTGGAAAGAAAAGCATATTGTACATGAATGTTCGTTGTCTTTTATAATTCATATCTCGGATAATTATCCAAAATTAGGAAATCTGAGCATCAAGAACATTAAGGCTTATTTAGGACTATTCCCACCCAAAGTTCCAAACTTCTACGTGCGAAGATTTTTCTGGCCATCACACAAAAGCACACACAGATAGATACATAGACAAATCATTTCCTTTTATTAGCACACGTAATTATTATTATTTTGTTTATTTGTTTGTTTAATTTATTTTCAAACATTTCTCCCACTTATCGTATTTGACGGTTTTTGCCAAGTTTTAATTCTTGACATAACAACTATAATCCTTGCAATACATATTTAAAACAAAATAGAAATAAGTAAATAATCCATTTGCTTTTTGAGCACCTTCACATTTTCTGTATGAAACGTTTATAATTCACACATAAAGGTAAAGACAGAAATAATAATAATAATCACGATAATATAAATTAATATATTAATATTTTTGCGTGAAAATGTATGAAGAAAAAATACATTGCATCCAATTTTTCAAAAAAATAAGTTATTTTCATTTTCAGCAGAAAACTGAAATGAGTACTAATTTAAATAATTAGCAGACTTTTTTCCAAGAAATTCGTTAATTATGTTGTTTCATAGAAATAAAAGACTAAATTAGTACAGAATTCCAGGTCTTAATTTAATAAGATTAATCAGATTTCTTTGTATTATAAAAAGATTGTAGAATTTTACGTATCTATTTTTTATGTCAACGCACTTATCGCAAATGTATTCAAAGGTCCTAAATAATTAGGTGGGGGGTTAATTAATTTTCATGACACTTTTAGTTGAGTATTCTGTTCAATTAAGGTGTATTGTGATGGATAAAACTTTGAGTATGCACGTTTGAAATAATTTATAAAAAATCGATTTTAAAACCGGAAATGGAGTTCTAAATTTGAAAAAAATTAAAATTACAAGCAGGAAGGAGGACTTCTGCCCACGGAAAAATTAGTGTCACCTGCTTTGAGGGAAAAAAAAAATATTATTTCGAGGTGGGACCCGTCGAATTTCAAAAAACATTTTAGAAAGAAAATGTTAATGGGAACGCTTTTGTTAATTTATAATAATGCTAAAGAATTAGTTACAATACAAAAAAATGCATATTATATTGGTTAGCCTAACTCTCAAACAAATATTGATTTAACCTAAAGTTTCACAAGAAGCTTTTCCACCTGTAAAGTATTTAAAAGCCGCTTGAGTGAAAATTATGCACTTCTACATAACTTATTTCGCTTTAAAGACATAAAACACAGTCTATCATTTTATATAAAAGGACGCCATTTGCATCCGCTGAAGAATTCCACATTTATGATCCAGTCTTAAACAACATCTATAGAAAAATATGCATAGGATGTCACTATCGCCGTATAACACACAAACCTGGCAAAAAAGCAATGTTGTAAACTGGAAAAAAAAATCGTCCATCTAATGATTCATATGCTGTCATTTTTTGTAAAATTAATATGGATATTTAAAATTAAATGTAGTTTATAATATCCCTATGTTTAAATAATCAGAAATCATTCATTTATATTTTTTCAAAATAACACTTAATTATATTTTTTTTTCAGTTCTTATAAGAAAATTGCAACAAAAAGATATAGTAAACTACTATTTTTGTGTTAGTTTATACAGAACTGGAGTACTTGCAAGAAGGAGAAAAAATAAAAACCTGCAGGTTGACAGGCAATTTTCACATACTGCGCCTCACACCGAGTCCTTTGGAAGCAATATGAATAGTCATAGATTTTTACACGCCACTCGGAGTATGCACTTCCATATCGCTTCTTTTTATGACTGTTGTTTTAGATTTGTTGCTTGGCGGTATCAGTTGTTTTTGATGAGATATCACACCACTTTGTAAAGTATTTCATTTGTATTATACACATTCCATTTTAATTCCGAAAAGAAAAGATAAACGAACGATGATGGAGGTAAAAAAAATAATTTAATAGTAATGCTATAAAATTTGCAAACGTGTAATACGTCTAATAAGACATAATATTGGACCATTTTAATACAATTAAAACCATTTTATCGATTCTTACAAATCTCAGAAGATACCATTTGGTTTTTTAGAAATGATAAAATGTGACGAATAAAACAGTAATATTTTTTTGCTGTTGTTCTACAAGCTTTAAATAACTCAGCAAGGTTTTCTACTAATAACTTTTGAAAAAATTCTTTTACATTTTCAAAATTCATATCAATTTATAAAAAATATGTGAAGACTTAAATGCAGACTGAATAATGAGCATTTGTTTTATTAGCGGGTGTGCTTGAAGTAATTTTTAAATAAAATTAGTCTTTTTATTTCAGGAAATCCAACGTCATTCCGATAAGCGTGCAGGAAACGCAGATTATCTGATTAAGCATTTTTTTTCTTTAAATGTTTTCATAAGTTCCAACACTTGTTGGATTTTTTGACTTTTCAATGTATGTACCTTCTAAATTCCTAATTGTTTTTAACGTGACTGACAGGAAATACCGAGTTTTATGCCTTCCATATATTTTCTTGTACACTTCGGATAATTCCTTCGATAAAAGTTGATTTCAATAAATGTTCGGAATTCGATAGTTTATCGTTATAAAATTATTTCACCTTCATTTCTGTCATATTTGTAAAATTTTAAATAGCACTATAATCGGATTAAAAATGAACTAAATACTATTTAAAGCATATTGGTAGCACTGTTTAATTAACAAGTCCAAAACAACAGAGTCGATTAATTTTATAAATCTCCTTATTAATCTTTTTAAATAAAAAATTAAGAAAAAAATCCAATAAAACTGCGAAGAATATTTTTCATATAAAAGGATTTTAAATAATGAATCGAAGTTTATGTAATAAAATTCCTGGCTGACTATATTACTTTTGTAAAATGACTTAAATAAAGTGCAAAGTTTGAAATGGTGAAAATAATATTTGGGTAGATGTTCAGCATACATAAAAAATGCATGTAAAACTTGTATGAATGTTTTAAAAAAATTAATTAGTTTAAGAGTAAAAAAAAAAACAAAAAAAAACATAAATTATAATTTATCAAACATGAGTAATCAAAAAAAAAAAAAAATTAAAAGGTAGAAAACACTATTCTAGGTATTGCAGTACGACAAACTCTAACCAAACTACAAACATATTTATATGCATTTCTTTAACATAAAAAAAAAGTTTAAAATAAATGAAATGCCGAATCTTTACTATTATTTTCAAGCATTTAATCAATATGGAACTGAACATTTTCTCACTTATTTAAGTATGATAAATAGTAATCTTAAAGTTCTATCGAATTGTTATCCTTACTAAAATTACTTTGCAATTCACTGAATTGCCTACATTATCTTTTTGAGCATGTTCTGTGATTTCTCTGTAGTCGGTGTTTACCTAGAACCTTTCTGTAATCGACGCCCACTATCCCGTTTCTATAATCTAGTTTCTCCTCGAATATCAGCAGAACATTCCGCGATGATTGTTCTCCTCAGTACGCGTACCTCCATCAAAAATCATTGCGTTTTCCAGCAAATTAAAATTTCGTTTAATTGTAATCTAAATTTTCTCTCCAAAGATCCTTATAGTGTGGGAATTTTAAAAGGGTGCGTGCTGAAAACTAGAAGCATCTTTAATAAATTGGATAACAGAAACACCTTTCATAAAGTGGAAACCTGGATCGTTGAGCTTCCATATGAACAAACTGAATTCATATTCATTTTTCAATTAACATAATAAAACATAATGTTTTTTTGTTATAGAGATTGAAATATAGTATAAATTCATGAAAATACATCTCGCTCTGTAACTCGGTTGTAATTTAATCAGGATCTTTTAAATGACCCTGTAAACGAACCACAAATGATTCAATGCTGCCTTACAATATAGAGCTTAATTGTGTCGAATGCAGTAACATATCTTAATATCATGTGTACATAACCCCTTTGACAAAAGTTAGGCAATTTAGTATTTTTTTCCTCTATGTTCAGTTTAGGAATCCAATACTTTAAACTGATGTAAACCAAAATGAGTCGACATTTTCATAAGAAACTTTAAAGATTTGAACTGCTCATAAAAACAAATAAAATACAATAAACTGCGTAAAAATCCGATAATCAAACATCACTGTAGGACTATAAAAAATCATTTGAGTGACCATGTAAACAAAACATAAATGCTACAATTTTGTTTTACAATAGGTATCTTACGTGGGTCGACTGTAGTAATAAAATCTTAATATTATGTGTATACTGTACCATTTTGACAAGAGTTATGCCATTTAATATATATTTGCTCTATGTTAGGCATAGGAATCAATTACTTAAAACCCTCATAAATCGAAAACTAATTAATATTTTTACACGTAACATTAAATGTTTAAAGTACACATAAAAACAAGTCAAATGCAAAAAGATATTAAAAATCGGATAATTACAAAACTCGTCAACTCTATCTAAACATCTTTGAGTGACCCTGTTAAGAAAACTTAAATGCTGCAATCCTGCTTTACATTGCGAAGCTTGCTGGGTTCGAATGTAGTAACACATTTCAATATCATGTGAGTACGACCATTTCGGCAAGTGTTACGTTATTTAATATTTTTTTGCTCTATGTTAAGTATAAGAATTAATTAGCAAAAATTCTGTTTGTATGTGTGCGTGTGTGTTTGTGTTTGATTACCTCGAAAATGGCTCTAACGATTTTGACTAAATTTTGCAATTTATCATTTCCGGGCACGAGAAGACCATTGTGTTAGGTCACATGTTCGAGAAAATTCGATTAGTGAGTCATTTTGGATCATAATGGATCAGGGTCAAGCTAATTACATTTTAAAAAAAGTCTCAATCGATTTTGGCTAAATTTTGTTTCATCGATCTTCGGGCACGAGAAGATTGTTGGGCTAGTTCACATGTACGAGAAATATCGATTAGTGGGCCTTTTTTGGGTCACTACGAGTCAAGCTAAATTTCTCTAAAAAAAAAAAAAAAACAGCTCTAAGAATTTTGACTGAATTTTGTATTCTACCGTTTTGAATCTTGAGAAGACTACTAGGGTGGGTCACATGTTCGAGAGTTTGAGGTTAATGGGTCATTTTGGGGTCACTGTGGGTCAAGTTAATTTTATCTAGAAAACGGCACTAACGATTTTTAATAAATTTTGTATTGTACCGTTTTCAGGCTGGAGAAGACCATTCAACTTGGTCGCATGTTCTAGAATTTCGATTAGCGGGTCAAAATGGGTCAGAGTTAAGTTATTTGTATCTGAAAAACTTCTCAAACGATTTTGACAAAATTTTGTATTATACCACTTCCGTTCACGGGAAGTTCATTGGGCTATGTTACATGTTCGAGAAATTTCGATTAGTGGGTCTTTTTGGGTCACTACTGGTGCAGCTAATTTTATCTAGAGAACGGCTCTAACGATTTTGATTAAATTTTGTTTACTACTGTTTTCGGGCGCTCGAGAAGACCATTGTGTTAGGTCGCATGTTCGAGAAAATTCGATTAGTGGGTCATTTTGCGTCACTATGTGTCGGCACTTTTTAAATCGCATTTTCTAAAAACCTATTCGTGGGATTCCAGTTACTTTTATTTCCTTAGTCATCTGCCCCACCCCATTCAATATAAATAAGAATTTTGTTTCTATGATAAACCTGACTCGAGATATAGAGGTGTGAATTTGCGGTTTTGGTCAGTCCAAGAAATATAAACTAGACAGAGTACTGAAAAAGGGTTGCAAAATCATTTGGCATGAATTGGCGAAAATTCCTTTCGATTGCGGTTCATTGCATTGCTGTTTCTTTTGCTTGGCGAGAAACTCTTTCGAGTTTCTATGATTGTGAAAATTAATCCCTAAATATTTAGAAAATTAATCGAGCACTAAGTAATGGGATGTCCTCGATCACTTACATAAATCTTAAAAGAGGTAAACGGTGGAAGGGCTCGAATCGTTCCTATTTTTTTCTGAATTTCCTACCGCTATTTCAAATAAAAAATCTTCGTGATAATTTCCATTCACATCTGCAATCGAGATATACAATAAAGATATTGATTTGGAATAGTGATTTTAAAGTGAGAAAATATTAGGAACGCTGAACCCGGCAATGTTTCTTTAAATTTTGTTTTTTAAATTTTTACGCTCTCTAAAAGTAACGTTTTCCATGTGATAGCACAGTTACGAAAATACAGTTTTTCATTTCACGAATTAAATCGGAAAATGGTCTCTTTTTTCTATATTAACAGATTCTTAAAATATCAATTAAAAACTCATTAAAAAAATCATCCATCGAGGACTCTTTGAAATTTAATTTTTTTTATTATGAAAATTTAGTAACCGCTGACCCAGAAGAAAAATGACAGAACACAAAAATTCTTCATTTCAGAGCAGAGGCGATAGAAAATTGGACACTTTTGCTGCAAAATAAAACTATAGTGCTTATCATTGAATGGAACTGTAAAAGCGTAAAACCCCTACGAATTAAAACACAGAAGAGATAGGGAAAATTGTGTAAATTGATAACTCCGTGTAGTTGCAAAGTGGCATATAGCGCAACTTAGCAGCTTTTCAAACAAATAAACGGATGACATTTTCCCTGTAGTAACATGCACCTAAGTGAGACATATTAATAAAATAATGCGCAAAATGAATATTTTGGAATTCTATCGCTTTCTCCAGTCTCTGCGATATTTACAAGTACATTAACCTAAAAAATACTTATAATCTTCCTTGAAAAATTCCTTTTATTTTTCAAAGCATACACATACAATCGTTAAAAATGAAAATTTTATAGTAATTTTTGAATAAAATAGAAGAGTACACACATCAATAAAAATAACATTTAATTCAAATTTTTGGATTTTTTTCTAAACTGAATAGCAACGCATCAAGTTTAAACATAACTTTCGAAGTATCTAGTAAAAACTAATTAATGCAGTTCATATTTAGAATATTTTACATAAGATTTATTTGGTAAAAAAACGGAAGTGGAGCGTTAAAGGTTTTAGATACCGAAAATAATTGACCTTTTCTATCTTAATGTGGTCAAAGCGGAAAGCGTAGGAAATGAAGATTGATTGTTTCATCTTAAAAAAGCGCAAATATATCCTTAAAGTTAGGAAAAAGGGAATGTTCTTGATTATTTCGTGCAGAAGAAAACTGTGTTTTCAAAGAATACTTTTTTGAGGAAGCAGCCTTTTTTCTTGATAAGTGAATTGTTTGAAAAAATGTTTGTGAAAATTATTAGCTCAGCTCGTCTGCTGCTAAAATGGATAACTTATATAAAGATGTCTTTAATAAATTCACTAGTATCGCTTCATTTTAGTAAGAATACTTTTGGTTACTAAATTTCTAATTTTCTTTTTTTAGAGAGTGCTTTTGATGGAAATTTATTACTTTTATTTATCGAGTAGTAAAAATGGAACTTAACCTCTTCGCAACGAGCGTCTCTTACAGAATATATGATAGAACATATGTAAGCCATTATGTTTTAATTGTTTTTAAACATGATGGCACATTTAGGAATCCATAATAATCGCTTAAGCGTTTTAATTATTACAACAGATAGATCCCGACATCAAAACTGCAGATGTCCAGTTTTAGATGCGCTGGAACCAGGGCGTCAAACCATAATAATTTTTGTTTCAGTTACCATTCCGTTCAATTAAAACGAAGTAATTTAATAGGTAAACATGTTCTTTTTTCGAAGCCTCTCCCGAACTCGAACTTTTTCTCTCCCGAACTCGAAACATTTTGATCTATCAGGATCAGATACTGAATATACGCAGTAAAAATTGTTAATAGCATTTGACACATTTTTTAATGTCAATTTTCTCATTTAAAAATTTTTTCTTACATAAAAATGAGAATTAATCTTAATCGAGGTGGAACCCGTCAATTTTCAACGAAAGAAAATGTTTGAAAAGGAACTGTTATATTGAATTTTTAACAAATCTGCAAAATTATTTACAAAAAATATAAAATCTTACACTGGTTATTTTAAATATTAAAACAAATATTGTTTTATCCTAAAGTTGCAAAAATACTATCTCCATAAACTTTAATTTTTGCAGTTATTGACACAATCATGGAGCATTTTATTTTCCGTGCAATCTAAAACTAACGTCATTTTCACCATTTCGACATTTATACACGTACATCTAATATTATTAATACCCTATAAAAGATTTTTAAAGCGCACTATATTATTATTAAATATTTTTCCAAATTTAAAATCATGTTTGACAACTACAAATTTGCATGTGAACGTTCGCACTCTTGGATTCATGTTCTAATGTCAGTATCTTCTCATGTTTTTAGACGCATTCATGGTAAAATATTTCGTTTATGAAAGAAAATGATAATTTTATGTAAAAAAAATCTTCTAGGAGAGTCTGCGCACATTTCAAAGAATAATAATAAAAAATCTAAACATCATTTTTTTTGCTAAACTATGCATGAATAATTTTGACTTCATTTGTTTTTTATGCATTTCAATTGTCATTTTGTTGTTATGCTGTAATTTAATAGAATAGCAGTAATAAAACCAAGAAAACTATTTTGCGCAATCTCTCCTTACAGGGTAGGAGAGATCGCGCACATGGATAGGAGAGATTGCGCACATGGATAGGAGAGATTGCGCACATGGATAGGAGAGATTGCGCACAAGAATAAAAGAGATTAATATTAATAATAACTACAATTAAATTGTTAACAATAATAATTACACTTAAAGGACATTGTTGTAAGGATTTTGTGAGTAAATATTATTGTATTATGAGGGAAATTTTCAACAAAATGTTTAAATAATACTGCTGTACAACACTAATGCAACTGTACAACTACCTGTAGTCGCTGGGCGCACACTCTACGCCTACCCGTCGAATCTCTTTGTGCGCGATGTCTCACGGCTTTACCTTATTATGTGATTTTCTCTAAGTGAAGCATTTTGCATAGCGTCGCAAACTAATTATCAATCATTATCGTCCAAAGTCAAAAACGTGTACTATGTGAAGTTTGGTTCAATTCTATGCATAACTTCGTACATCTTTTACTGATAAGATATGAAAAGGCACAAAAACGCTATTACAGCGCCCACTTCCGGTGGAATATTTACAAATTCAGCTGGAACCTGCTGGTCATAGCCGAAAAACATATGTTTGAATTTTGCTTCAATTCTATGCTTTACTTCATACACTTTTCGATGATACAAAAGAGGAGTCACACTCACACACGCATACATACACTTGGGCCCGCGGATAGACAGACATTTTGTAAATGTCTTTCGGGATCTTCGTCCCTTAATGCGTCGAAAACTGGAAGTCAAAAATATTTTTGATTTTAATGTTTTCGTCTGTTATGGATAGAATAAAGTAAAAATTGAGCAGGAGATTGTTTCAAATCAATGCAGCGCACTTTTCATCCCTGCTCTATGTACTCTTTCATAGATGTAGCTTGGTTCACCGGTTATTGAAAGCGAATCAGTCTATATAAAAATTTGGAAAAGTCTAATTTTTTATAAAAATATTGATCTCATTCCTAAAACGGAACTTACTATTACTATAGTACATATAAATAATGAAGTAGTTTTAAACTACCTATTATGTATGCAGCATATACTTTCCCAAAATAATGCAGTAAATTTTATATAGAACGAATGTATGTTATATTCACAGCCCACGTCCATTGTATTTTTGTAGTAAAATTCAAATGCAGCTTAAAATATTTACCGGGAAAGATATTATTCACGTATGAAAGAAATATTAACATATGGCGCATGCATAATATATTACATGTGTTGATTAACATATTTTTAACAATATTATTTTTTTAATTTTACTAGACTAACAAATTGATATTAAATGTATTGCTATTTTCTGTATCTCACCATTAAAGTACATGTAAAGGGATAATGTAAATTAAAAGTATTTATAATTAATGTTATTAGTATTTATAATTAACATTAATATTAAAAGTATACTTACTTTTCATAATTTGTCAAGAGCCATAGGATTTAACATTGCTTTTTTTAAATATTGAAATGTGTTATCTATATTCGATATTTTTATAACCTTATTATAAATTAATAAATTAGTTTAAATGTACTTTCTTGCTAGCCTGTCGCAGGTGATAAATTGACAAGTATTCTTTTTGGTTACAAATGTTTAAAAGTTACAAAAACAATAGAGTTAGTTATGTGTTCGCGCCAAAACATGTTTAATCACGCCAAAACATGCTAATGGGTTATCAAACTGCAACAGAGAAATATTCTAAACTGTAAAAAATAGAAAATATAAATAAAAAATAAGACTCATTCTTTTATCTCTTTTATTTTCTCATCTCTTTTATTTTAAACTTATGTTGACATACAAATTTGAAATGATGCTCCTAATTTTAGAAATATTTGTTTGTTGGAAAGATTTTATTTTGTTTATGGTCCCATATACAAATATACCATATACTCATATACTATATACCATATACACCGAAGATCCAAAACATTATTACCATCCACACACTTTGCAATGAGCTCGCCTGGATGACGTGGAGGGCATGCAATAAGGTAGGAATTATGTTTAACTACTGCTAGGGGATCTGAGGAACCATTTTTGCGCTTACTTCTTGCTGTCATGGGATAGGCCGCTGATGTAAGAGACTTTGATAGAGGACAGAATTCAATGCCCGAAGGCTCAGAATGAGCATTTCCGAAACTGCACGACTTGCGGTTTGTTCGAGACATATCTTTGTTAGTACTTATGTAATGTGGATGAATGACAGTGAAACCATCAACAGACGCCATGGCGTTGGTCGTGTACGCTTTATCAAGGAAAAACGACTTCGGAGACTCTCACGCTTGGTAAAGCAAAATGAGCGACAGGCACTGGCTAAGCTGATAGCGCAATAGAATACAGGTCCAAGAAGAATGGTTTCGGAACACACAATTCAGCTGACATTATTGGATATGAGACTATGCAGCAAACGTCTCACTCATGTGTCTCTGTTGACAAAGCATCATCGCCAACTACTCCTACAATAGGACCGGGAACATCGTGACTGGACCATGGGTCATTGGGAGAGAGTTTCCTGATCGAATCCATCGCGATTCACTCTTCAACAGGTCGATGACAGCGTCAAGGTACGCCTTTTTCCAGACGAACTGTTGCTCCGCCTTTTGCAGCAGCTCATACACAGCCCGGTTGTGAAAATATTACACTTTGGGGAACATTCTCATTTGCGTCTCTGGGACCTGTGATTGTCGTAGAACAGACCATGAAGACCGCGTGCTATCTGAACATCATTGCGGAACAGTTCCATACGTATATGGTATCTGTCTTTCCAACTGAAAATGGAGTCTTCGAGCAAGACAACTTTCTTTATCACAGTACTCGAATAGGGCCGGAGTGGTTCCAAGAACATAATACTGAATTTCAGTCAGAGTCCTGGAAATCTATCTCAACGAATATTAATCAGATAGAGCATATTGGGGATTTCGTGGAACGGCAGTTCAGAGATAAAAAACAACGATGTTGTGATATCGCGGATTTGCGTGACTGCTGCTTGAACATCTGGTTCAATCGGTCTTCGGCCATCTACCAAGGAAATGTGGCATCGCCGAAGAGGGCTGCTGCTTTTTTGCGGACTAAAGGCGATATATGCGTTATTATGTAGGTGGTGATAATGTTTTCACTTTTCAGTGTATGATATGTATGGTAACCATATGGTATCATATATGATATATACTGTATACCATACAAATATGCATATGGTCCCGTATCATTGTTTTGAAGTGATGTTTATATATAGTGTCATATAAATTCATCTGAATTTTATAAAACGTATATTGGTCCTCCTGCATGCTTTCTTTTTCTTTCTTAGGCTCCAACTTTGCGAAACATTGGCAATACGCCACATTTTAGTATAATTTTAAGATACAAAATACGATTTTATATTTAAAAATTAGTTATCGTATTGTGTTGAGTTTATTTTATGAAATACGCGTAAAAATTTGAATATATAATCGCCTGTATGTCGTCGAACATTAGGATACGTGAAATAATGCAGTTTACGTTGAATGCAGCTGATAATGGAGGAATCAAAATAAATATTGTGCAAAGCCACTTTCGATAATATACGCCAATTCGTCTGAAAAGTGTTAAATCTGTTCAAGTGGAATCACATGGAGTTTGTTTTGTGTGCGAATATTTTAAAGTAATCTAAAATGGGTAAATAAGGCTACAGTTTCAAACATATTTTATTTGAAACTACATTTATTTTGTCTTTGACTGAGTGACTATTGAAATTATCAAAATTTATGAAAATAAAATGTAGTGCACAAACCTTAAAAATACAGTCACCAATATTTATACTATAATAAGCGCATTTCACTTTTTAGGTGCGTTCGTTATTATACAAATACGTACTACCTATAGTCGTCGTTCGGCCCGTCCGCACATAGCAGAGCAAAAACTAACCAACCGAATGGTCTGAAATTTTAAATATACAATTGTTGTAAAATTTTGTCGAGTCATTTCAAATTTTATGAAAATCGGATGTATAGTTTAATTACAAAGACCGTTACGTTACGTTACGGCTAATGGGAAAAAATTATTTCAAGTGCATTTGAATGATGTTACAGCCTTTCGAACAGAATGAAATTGATATGCACTTATCAAGTGCACTAATATATATATTCAGTACAATATGCGGTGCAAAAAATATTTATAAAACTAGTTATAGTACGAACGCACCTCATTTGCTGAGTTTGACGTGCAATTTCCAACTTGTTTTAACCGGCTTAGCGCGCGCGCAGTTGACAAAACACACACATACTCATTATTTTTTCTATACTATCGAAAAGACAGGTGTTTCTTAATCTACAAAAATATAATATAACCACGTACGAAAATAAACCACAATCTCTTCATAGGTGACTCTGATTCCGAAAAGCGTTCCTTATCTGTAGAAAGTTAAAACAAATTATTTTTTCGAGATTTAAACGATTACTTCAGCTGCCATTCATTTTTGAAAAAAAAGCTTTCGGGTAGATTTTACACTTTATTAAAGAATTTTTCGAACCCGGAATATGAATTATTCTTATGCTGTCAATTCTCATGTAAAATTTGACATGTTCACTAACATATTTACAGCGAACATGAATATTTACTAGAATTGTCATTAAAATTAGTATTATTTTGTTACTTTTGCATGTATAAATTCATTTACGCCGGATTTTAGATTTGAGAAAACTAATTAATTTCAGAATAACGTAAAAGAAATTCACCGTTTAATAAGTTGAAATACGATATCAAATTGATCCATTTGGAAATACATATCACATTTGAAATAAAACCTAGAGCAATTCACATGTACATTTGGAAAATTATCCGAATTCTTTGAGCAGGCGTGTAAAGGATATATACATTTGTATCTATAATCTATATGCATGCGAAAATTTGGTTCATTTAGGAAACAGATGACACACTTGAAAATTCCCCTGCAGGAATTTCCGCTCATAAGGAGAATTGTACAGGAATTCATTTGTGCAGCCCTTTATACAAGTCTATAACTTATACACAACGCTAACATGCAAAAATTAGTTAAATTTCAAACGCGCATATCGAAATTGAAAACGTACTTCTACCAATTATTGCTCAAAGATATTATCGTATCCAGTTGCTTTTGTGTGTGCCTGTTAATGTACAATAAATGCTATGAGTGTCTTATTCTATAGTAATCATCTTGTTGTGAAATTCAGTGAATTTTCTCAATTTCAGTACATCTGAAACTGCGCAATGTCATTAAAATGGAATGCAAATAATTTTTCACCATTAACCATAAAGTAACGGAATACTTTTGAGTGTCCATGTAAATAAACTATTAATGCTACGCACTTCATATTCAATAATGCACATGCCATGCTAAACATCATCAACATATATCAATTTCACGAAAATTCGATTATATAAGTATTTACGCGAGTTAGAGCATGGACAGACAAACAGACGGTTAGACAAAACGAATTCCTAAACGCTTTTCAACTGTGTTGCAAAGTGTTGAAAAGGGAAATATTTCCGAAAATGAGTAGCTGTAAAATAAAGTCTGTTTTTAAAAACGATAAACGATTCATTAAATCTGTAATATATATAAGTTTCTTAAGTTTCTAATGATAAAGGACGCTTTTCAGAATAGGGAGTAATTCGGAAGAAATTTGTATATATTTTTGCCCTTGTTATAATATATGTCCACAGATTAAGAAAGAATTGTCTTTATTTACAGCGTGGTTCATATTTTTACTTGATCCTCGAGACAAGATCTTTCAAATGCTACCATTTTTAACAAAATCTAAAACTAACATTTGAAAATTTTCTTTGTATGATCATTTTATTAACTATGCTTAATAATCCTTAAAAAATATTCCTTTTAATAACAGTCTTGCTTATTTCCAAAAATGTTTTTTAAAGTTAATATTTGCAAAATAATATTTATACTTTACCACGAATATATCAAATCAATAAGTAAACCAAAAAAAAGCAGTATTTCTTTTTCAAGAATCTTTCGACTACAGTAGCTAAATAAATAATTTTAAATGACGAGGCAAACTTTTATTATTTGTTTAGAAAGTTTTAACTTTTTATTACTTAGAATACCTTAAAATTTTTCTAGTATTTTAATTTATTTGCATGTATGCTTAGATTGCTTTTTATGACCTTTTACGACATTATTCTGTTTTGATAGGAAAATAAGAAAAATATATTTGAAATAAAAAAGGCTTAGCAATTTATTATTTTCTCGAATTTTTAAAATTTTTTTATTCACATATTTTAGTTCAAAAGTCATTAAATGTGTTACTTATTTCAAGATTTGATTTTATATTGTCCAAATAAAATAAAATAAATGTTTTATAAAATAAATGTTATCTTTTTAATATCTAAATATTAAATAAGGAGTGCTAGGAAACTTGAAATAATTAATTGTGGATGTTTTCGTTTTACCTATCGATTATTTAAGTAAAAATAGATATTTATGTCAAAAATTAATGATATTTTAAAAGGTTTTGAGTCGAAAATTTCAGTATTGATCAAAATAAATATATAAATTCATTATAAAATATGATGCATAATATTGCATAGATTAGTCAAAACGGATATTGCTGTCTTGATTTATTTTGAGAATTTCTAGAGCGGGTAACTGTTAAAATACATAGCTCTAGGCAAGAAAAAACAGCGGACAATGTGGTTTCTTTGTATTGACACTTTTATAATTTCTATGTAGAAATGTTTATTTTATTTTATTTTATTATTGTTTTAATGACTGTTAGATTTCAAATTTCGTAATTATGAAGAAGCGTCCATTATGATATTCCCATACTAAAATTTCTGTTGTTTCTGGGTCGATAAATTAATTATATATATATATATTTGTTTTGTTTTGTTTTAATGTTTTAAAATTCTGAAATAGGAATGGAATTAATTTGCTCTAATATTTTTGTAATATTTTATGCTGCATATTTAATAAGGATTTATTCCTCACAATGAAAATATTGCTAGCAGTTATGGGTGATTTTTTTGTTATTTGCTTCCCAGTCGTCATTCTGTCAGGTAAGCCCGGGAATCGTATGTGGGATGCAAGATAGATGGGAAAACAATGCTTGAAGTAAATGCATTTAAAACTACATGGACAAGACAGGTCGTGAAGTACAACAGCAGTAGGTAATATCCCACCCTCCCATGATCTGTGGTGAGCTTGGAACCTAATCATTCGTGGGGTGAGACCAGACATTTGACTTTTTATAGAAAGGCCATCCTGTTATTTATTTTTTTAGCATAAAACCTTTCATCGAATACATAAAATTCAGTAGTAGGGGAGAGTAGCCAATTTTGGACCGCCGTTTTAATTGGACCGTTGCCATTCTGCCGTTAATTACAGGAAGAGAGTCCACCTACTGCTGAAATCCTACTCATCAGAATGACGCCACTTATGATTAGAAGAAGCAACCGCCTACCACGTGCTGTTTTCAGACAATTTAAAAAAATCTAAAGTTAGCTGTTTTGATCTAATTTTTTCCTACTAAACGTAAGTGAATATTTTGAAACTAAGGTAAATTGTTATGTTTTCGTATACATATATGAATTCATCTGTTTATTGTGTATATTTTTCACGCGGATTTGTTAGATTTCGTTTTCGTTCTTTGTCTTGAAATTAACTGTTTTAAAAAATGGCGCAGTTGCCGTAATTGGGCCAATTTAAGTTGCTTAAATTGGACCAGATATGCGATCATAAATTTGAAAAGTAAGTAATGAATTTCGAGGACGGTACGCTTTGTACACTATTTTTTTTATATTTTATAATGGATTACTATTTCCATGCAAGTTTTTTTTTGTATATGTAAATTAATTTTTTTATAGAGTTAGGCCTATATAAACATAAAAATATTTTTACATGTCTATGCAATAAAGTTTGTTTGCAATGTCTTTTATCTTGTATGTAATTGTATTTAATTTCTTTGAATTATTTATTCCTACGGCATATTTGATGTACAGAGTTGAATTCAAACATTTTCCTCCTGGAGAATATTTGTGATGGAAGAATTTTACAGTTCTGGAGGGTGAAATTATACTTTTTTGCCATTAAAACGCATAAATTCTCTTACCTTGGTGAAAATGTTGAAAAAGACATAGACAAACTGTCTGGAAGAAAAATACCCATGACAGCAAAAGCTGTTAAAGATATAGGAAACAAAAAGCAGGCTGTAAGCTGTGAAGAGGTTGACTTGCAACAAGGTTGCAGCTACAAATCCTTCCCAAAAGCAAAAAAATCATTAGAAATGTTATTTGCCTTGCTAAATTCAGTTACATCAAAGTACAGAGGGAGCAAAAAAACAGTTGTATCATCATCATCGCCATGTAAACTAAACCTTGAAATGAAAAAGAAAAAAAGAAAGACAAAAAGGAAGCTTTCACTGCACAAAAGAAATTGAAACATCGAATTTAAAAAAAAATAAGTGTAATGTGTGCAATTAGCAAGAAAATGATGGAGGAGAAGAACTACAAACATAATGTAAAGAAAACTTTTGTTGCAAAAATAAAATCTGATAATTCAGAATCTAAAAAGAAAAATCTAGACAGTTATGATTGGTTTTGCCTAATTTGTAAGAAAAATTAAATAGTAGAAATGATTCAGTGTTCAGAATGCCATATACGGTTCCATGTTGTGTGCCCTGGAAAACAAAAACAATAAACAAAATTCATGTATGAGCTTTGCATCACTCCTTATATGATATTCAAGTAACTGACAATTATTTCCATAATTTCTATTATTTACTGATAACTTTGATTTATATTATGAATACATTTTGATTCAAAACAATTACTCTTATTTTCAGTTATTTGATTTCATTATATTTCATTACTGTTATTTTGTTTGATTGTTTCATTAATCGCAAACTTTGCTTTCAATAAAATTAGCTATATTCAATAGTCATTAAAACAACCTGATATCATTTGGTCCAATTTAGGAGAATAGGGGTCCAACTTTGGCGACCAGTTGCTGAATTTGGACCACTTTTGACAAATTTTTCAAATTAAAATAAAATTTAAGATTTTTAAAAAGAAATTTATCTAAATATTTATTTAGTTAGTAGATGAATAGATTGGCCCTGTGTAATGACCATTTGCAGATATTCCAAAAATTAAGTGAGTTACACCTGGAAATAAGTGAAGTGGTCCAAATTCGCTCTTCTCACCCCTACAAGTCAATTTTTCGTGCCCACTATGTAATAGGTGACGGAAAATTCGTTAAATTAAAAACAAACATTAAAAACAAAATTCGCTATTTTAACTAGTAAAAATATACTTTTGAACTTATTTTCATGTGCATTGCAAATATACCTATAATGTGTGGGATAGGGAGACAAAAACAAAATATAGATATAGATTTATGTTGCAGCATCCTGTATGTATTTTCTGGATTGTAAAAGATTTATTTTTTTTTTTATTCATACGTATATCATTTATAGGTAAATATTTTTACGTTAATTTTCATTTTTAAAAAAGCATCCTAGTCTTTATTTAAAAAAAAAACATTTCTATTAATATATGTTATTAAATACTGAAATAAGTGTCATTTTATTATTTTTGATCGAAATAAAAACCCGAGTTCTATTACAATAGACACAAAAGGAAAGATTAATCAGTGTAAAATACCAACAGAATGCAGTGGGTCAAACATCCCAACATTGCCATTCATAAATAAAAAGTAGAAAAACACATGCCGATAGCAGTACCAAGTTCCAAGTAACTATCTTTATCTTTTAGAGCATGAAATCAAAGACATATTTTTTAACATTATTTACAACTAGCATAAGAGCTTAAGATTAGGAAAGGAAAAACTTAATTTTTGAGAGGAAAATTTACAAAATAACGCTTTATTTATTTATTATTATTATTATTATTATTATCATCACCACAATATGTTGTAACATCTACATAAACTGTTAGAAAAGACTTTTAGTATGATTCCATTTTGTGCGTTTCAGCAAAGATATGGTTTTAAAAAGAAACTAAAGACTGTGGATCAAACATCTTGTATGGTCAAACATTCCCGGATAAACTACATATTTTTTTTTTCCTTTTTCTCTATCAATTACAATCTAATCATTATATATGATGGAATACCTTATTTACTATACTATTATTTACTATATATTTTTTAATTTTCGCATTTATATCTAAAAAAAAAATAAACAGCAAAGTTGTTACAGAAATACATTTCATATTGCTCACCCACAAGAAATGTGACACATCTCGCAAAAATTCATTTTGCGTTTTATTCCACTAATAGGTCTGTCATAGGTGCGTCTTGCTACACAAAAAGTTTCATAAGTGTAAGATATGCGGGAAAATACTTTATTACGCCTTATGTCCATTTATGACCGCGGAAGAGAGGTGGATTGTGTGGGGAGGTAAAATTACCCAACACTCCGTTTTCATGTTGAAAGGTTTTATGCTTTTATGCAAGTTTTCATTCCTGCTTGCAGAGCTAAGTGCTAATACTTCATGTTATATGAAAATCATGCAAATTTTCTTTTACCTTCCATGTGAAATTTACTTTTGTCGAGATTATCCCTTTTCTTCTAGGTGAGCGATGTGTAAACCCTTTGTTTTATAATAAAACGCATCATACACAAAATACATAATTTCTAGTACAAAAAAATATTTTTAAAGCTATTTGCTTCCTTTTCTTTTATTTAAAAGCAAAGAATAATGGCTGAAAACACGGAGCTAAAATAACTAAATAAAAATTTATATGCTATGTTGCAGAACACTGTCCACATAAAATTTTAACTTTTCATTCGTATGCCAATCATACCATGGCAAACTGTTCTTTTAATGGCCATCATAAAACTTCGCAATATAAGAAGAATGTTTTGTGTACTTAAATCTAATATGTTTTAAAACGACTCTATATAGACGTTTTTGAGCTTGCATGCTTTTATTACGAACCTTAATGAAAGAAAAAAGTCATTTGTTTAAAAGTTAAACATACCATACTATAAAAAGCTTTCAGTCTTAAAGCACATTAATTTCTACTAATAGAATTATGTAAAAAACGTTTTTATCAACATATCACAAACGCTCTTTCAAAGCATTTTTGCAGATATCTCTATAATATTATCAAATATTTTTGGGCTAAAAATATTATTTTTTTTCTAGAATTTTCAACATTACGTACTTTTCAGCCTCCCTGTTATGAAAAAGTTTTTATTCATATTTTGTGGGGAGGAAGGAGAGATGGGGAATGATAATATAATTATAAACTGTAAAAAAAATCTTAAATGAAGATTTATTTTCTATGCTGGAAAACACTGACGCATATCTTTTTTTTTCATTTATTTGCCTTTATACTATCGCAAACTGTACTTTTAATGGTGTCATAAAACTTCAGAAAAAGGCCTAGTATGTACTAAAAACATATGTCTTTTGAAACTACTCTTAAATACAAGTTTTTGTTCTTAATTGAAATTTTGTCTGCTTTTATTATAGACATAAGTGAAAGAAAAGGATTTTTGGAGTTAGTTAAAAGAGTTTGCTTAGATATTTTAAATTATTTAAACTTTCTATTTAACCGTTTCATTACGGGTCAGGAGCAGTGTTGTCACATAAGTTCATTAAAGTAGTTAACGAACTATCATTATATTTTCTTGATCTTTCACATATAGCTAGTTCTATTTATCCTCAATTGGTTAATACCACCTTAAAAAGAAAAAATAGTTTTATATTAAAAGTTTATTTAAATATGATTTGCATAATTACTCATACATTTACAAAATTGCTTATTTATTATTTTACAAACCATCTGAATAATTTCATTTCCTAAAATGAAAATTAGTTAATTTCATTTTTTTTCTCTCTCTGTTTAAGAGCTTATTTTCAAAGTACTATACAAGAGTAGTTAATTACATTTATCGCTAAAGTTTGTAAGAAAAAAAATAAGAATGCATTTATTCTTTTTTAACTTATTAGAATTTTTTTTCCATTCAGAATGAAATATATATGATTAGTTTTCGTTTATTTTCCGTAGAGGAAATTAATAATTTTTCATTAACTTTTATAATTATGAAATTTTTCTGATCCACTCAGTTACGAAGTAAAGTAAATACTTGTGCAAATAAATTTATTTTATAAAACAATTTTTACAGTTTCTGGCGAATAACGATTTATCAGCGAAAAATAAATATGGCAATGTTCACACCCTATCTTTTTCTTCTTCTTTTTTTTTTTTTTTAATTTATAATTATGTCAAAATCTGAAACGAATGTAATCGGTTAATATGAACTGATTAAAAAAAAATCATTACTTTATCCTTTATTCTGTTTGAAATATGCAAGTATATGTCTATATATAAAAAAAAAACAAAAAAATAAACAAAAAAAATAAAAAAAAACGATCGTAATGTAGAGGAAACAAAGGGCTGATGAGAAATGGGGCTAAAGAAACAAGCGGATTTTTTCTTAAAATAAATCAGTTAAATGTTCAGCCTTTTGCTAATAGATAACAGTATCAGCATTACGCAAACACCAGTATTGAGCATTTTTTCTCTATTAGATGGTTACAAAAAAAGAAGAAAAACATTTCTACGCCTTATTGTGAGGTCTTTTTTGCACCTTTAATAAATACTTTGAATAAGTATTAACTCTGTTTAAAAAATACATATGATTATGAAGCTTTTAATCAATGGTCTATTTTAAAAACATTCGTTTGGTGTTGTTTATAAATATCTAATTTACAAACATGACTTATTTAGAGTGCCAAAATGATTATATATAAATATTGAAGCTAAAATGTATGTTAAATAATACATTTTGTCATGAAAATACTTAACATTCCTTATTCTCTTATATGTGTTAAGTTTAGTACTATTTCGCCAAATTAACATTCGATAAAAGCGTGACAATGCAACAATGGTCCACATCGATTTTTCTTTAATAAGTGTAACAAAATTACAAAGAAAATTAAATTTTTAAATTGAAATTTTAATCATTGTATTTATCATAGTGTTGATATAACTCCTGAATTCGCCTATTTAGGAAATATTTATATGTTTAGTTAATGTGTATAATTAGATCCATTGTAAGTCTCGCTAGTCTCCGCAGTCAGGTCTAATATGGGACAAAATTTCTTTTTAGAAATTAAGGATATTTCTCTTTCACTTATAATGCTATGAGTAATACATTTTATGTACCAAGAACTGTAATTATTATCTGTCAAAAAAAAAAAAAATAAATAAATAAATAAGTAAAAAAATAAACAAAAATAATAGAAACAGGAATAAAAAAAAAGACAGACAGAAATAA
Source organism: Maratus speciosus (assembly GCA_963932465.1). Classification (NCBI taxonomy): domain Eukaryota; kingdom Metazoa; phylum Arthropoda; class Arachnida; order Araneae; family Salticidae; genus Maratus; species Maratus speciosus. The sequence continues at coordinate 402,618,574 of OZ010794.1, read as the reverse complement.
ATATTAATAAAAAATAAAAGATACAATTTTGAAAAAGCATGCATCCAGCCTAGATTATGAAACACTTCCCAGCGCATATTTCTGTTGTCAACATACCATTTTCTCAACTAATATGCAGCCTACAACGATGAATGAGGTATCATTGGTTATCATGTTTTACCCACCTCTGAATCGGATACCGAGATTAACTAGTATGTATTGTACAACGATGAATGAGGTATCATTTTACAGAATTTGTTACCCCCAACTGACATTGCATACTAAATTTCCGTTATATTTTTATGTTAAGTATCATCATACATATTATTTATTATGTCAGCATTCATTATTCTACGTGCATGCCAAATGACAACAATGAAGGATGTATTATACGAAAAGTTTTTCAACAGTCTTTTGACATAGTACACTCATATAATCATTAAAAGACGTTAATTATAAAAGTAGTTAATTATAAATTAATATTTTTTTTCGAAAATACACTCAAAGATTAGATTGTGAAATCCTCGTATTGGTGGACTAGTTGTGTTTTCTTAAAACGTTCATAAAATGTTTTTTATTTTAAATATACTAAAAGACGGATTATAAACTAATACTAAGAATTACTAAGAATGTCATTTGCTACCATGAAACAATGTATCATTAAAATTGTGTAATGTATTCATAATGTTATATTTAGTTTTATTTTACATTTTAAGAAAATGTAGTTATGTTTTTTCTAAATTAATAGCATGAAAAAAATAATAACATGAAATGTCCTAAAAATTAAATTTACGTTTATCGTACTAAGAATTTCGAAAAGAATAATTTTAATAAGTAACCGAATTTTATTTCTAGAACTTCCTTAATTATTCTGTATCATCAAAAAATATTAAAAAATATATAAAATTAGTAGAGCTTAATCTAATCAAATGTTTCCCATCCTGAAAATAGAAAAATTGAAAACTACAACAACTTTTATTCTTACCTTTTAATATTGAAGTATGTGCTTTCAGAATTGAATGAAACCAGTGTTGTTTTACAGTTTGTTTTTACTTTATTTTAATTTTAAACCTTATTTTGTTATAACAGGATAATTATACAGTTTTCTTTTAATTTACAATTATTTGTACTGTGGAAAGGTACCTTTGGATATGAATTGGAATATATAAATTCAGTCTATTTTTATAAAACTATTGAAATTATAGCTTTAAAAGAAATATTAATTAAAAGCAAATTTATTTATTTTTTTGTTAATTATAGAATATGCTCGAATACCCGTGTGTGAAAATTCAGATACCGAAACACTAGTTAATGTTACCTATTTATAATTGTCAAATACAAAATATTATTAAGTTAAAACGTGTATAGTTTTAGTATATGGCATCTAATTGTTTCGTTTTTTGCCAGATCCTACTATAAGTTTGTCCTAAACAGCCCAAATTTTGTCTGACACATTAGAAAATAGAATAGTGCAATTGCATTCGTATCTTTTTCAGGAATGCTGAAGGATATTCCAAGTAAACAACCACCAATTTCTTTAAAACACGAGGTCAAATTCCCTGATATATTTTGTTTGATTGAAGGTTCATCGAAAACCAACCAGCGTAGCGGGCGAAGCCTTCTAGTCTAATATAAAACACTCCTAAATAAGCAGTAGTTTATTATTATTATTATTATAATTATTTAAAATACATTATTTCTGCATAGAAATACATTACCAAAATTTTTACACCACAATTACATTTTATTTCACGTTTTCTTCTTTTAAATAAGAAATTCATGCAATTCATACATTTTATGAATTCGTTTAAAGATGTGGAATAGAAAAAGTATTCATACAGAGATTTTGATTAAGACATTATTACATTGGTATCATTTTCTCTTCAAAACACATTAAATTTATTTTTCAAAATTATCATACTTCATTTTCTTTCATTATAAATTTATTCGTTTCTGTTACAATCTATTTCAATCTACCCTGTACAGCAGTTCAATAAGATTCGACGTTCTGCATTTTTCTTTTTCTCAGTTTCTCTTGTAAAAAGAAACATGCGAAGAATTACTTCTACTATAGCTTCATGATGATATTCGGTCTGCTGGGTTGAATTTTTCTCTTTACTCATCCGTTTCATTCAGAAATGGAAAATGACTTATTTCTTATTTGACTACTTTTTTTCTCACATTTTTCAAAGACATATAAATTTATGTGAATCTGGCTGAAAAGAAAATGCATTTCAATTTTTGCCAAGAAAAAGATTTTGTATTCGTTTACCATAATTTGTGAAATATTTGTTTGAAAATTATTCAACTTTTACTTTAGAAAAATTAAACAATTTTAGAAAAATGTACAATTTGAATTTAAAACGCTTTAACGTTCCTATCTTTTCTCAATATATGTAAAATTGTAACTCAATGAATTTCAAATTTCACATCTTTTTAAATTTTGGATTTTTCGCTTGCACTGACATTATAAATCAGAAGTTACAGCTGTTGGATAGTGAAAATTCAAATTCCTCCCGCTAAAGTGAAACTCAAGAGCATTTAATGCATTCGTATTTTTAAAATATTTCCTCCAGAAATTAAAATTTTTACTTATTTTTTTGTGTACATTTCTATGAGGATCTTTAATGCTCTCCTTTTTTCAAAACATTTTTAAAATATATAATTATTTTATAATCTAGTGTGTTATAATTATATTATCTTCGCGAAACTAAATCAGATTTTAACACTTCACAGAAAATTAAGTATTTAGTTTAGAAATATTTTGACAACTAACAGAAAAAGACACAGATTATCTAACAATAATACAGAGAAAAAAAAAGTTAAAAATATTAATCTTCTTAAGAGATAGTTCAAAAATATGAATGTATTACATCACCACTGGTTTAGAGACTTAGCACGAGGCTGATAAACACAATAACAAACAGGGTGCCGGTTGTGTCGAACGTCTCTCTTTTTTCAAACAGTTTGAGTCACGTGATGTTCTAATGCACAAATAAAGGTGCAAGAAAAGAGCACCACGCGATGTAAATTGAAATGTCTAAAATTCTAAGATACGTAAGTGCCTGAAACGGAGTCTTAATTTTTTCAGACGCTTTTTGCGTATGAATTTTAAACACTTTAAACGTATGAATCGCAGTCATTTTAATTAATTAATTAATTAATTATTTTTTTTGTAAGCATTATACGTAGCTATGTTTGACCACGTTGAATCCTAGAAAATTATTGACCATAAAGCAGGGATGTATTTGTTACAGAAGCCGAACCTGAGTAAAGAATAGGCAAATTGAACCATGGCGCTTCCCCCTCTATCCCCATAGAGCCTGATTTTAGGGTCTCAGAAATTTGGTATGCAATTTTTGTAACGCTGGTAATTAAAATCTTTTTCAGCATTGTACCTATTATAATCAATATTTTGAACTTCTAGAGTAGAACAAAATTAAAAACAAAAAATATTTATATAAATACAGTAAAACCTCTCAATAGTGGGCATCTCAGGACCATGGAATTTTTCCGCCATTGGAGGTGTCTCCTTTTCTGCGTTAAAAGTACGTAGAAATGTGTTTCCAAAGTAATGGTGTCCTCTATTTAACAGTGTCCGTTATGGAGATTTTACTGCAAAACCTTCATAGCAAATTTATTTAGCTAACACTCACCTTTTCAACATCTATTATATGTATAAAATCCAAACGGAAATTTCGTTCCGAACGCCTAGATTTCGAGTTCTACTGCATGGATTTTTACAGAGCTTATACCGTTAGATAGGTATCATTTCAGTCAAGTTTTTAAGCTATAACACATTATTCTACTTAGATTAGTTATATAATTATGATGGAAAGTTCTGTTATTTTGGACGATAAGGTTTACCATTTTATTTCTTGGCTTTCTTCCTTATTTACCGTTGATTAAAAAAAAAATTGAAACAGCTATTACACCTCGAAACATAAAAGAAAAAACTGTCACTAATTTTAATTTTAAAACAGAAGGAAGAAACAAAGAAGAAGAAAATCCGTTTTAATGAGTGATAATATTAAAAAACGAAAATATTTAATTTAAACACGAAAGGGAATGTTCGTAATACTTAAAAAAATACTCAGTTAATATATTGCAATTGAAATAAGATTTGGCTCTTTATCTTTTGCGTCAGGTTAAGAAAAATGCATCTGAAAAATTAATAGAATGATATCAAGGAAGTTTCGATAAGTGCATGCTCAGAAATATTTAAAAAAATATCTTCTCATGAGGAATATATAGAAGATTCTTCTTGTGACATATTATATGTTTATAAAAAAAATCCGCAGAACCTCGATTTAGCGTTTGTAAAAAAAAAAAAAAAAAAAAAAAAAAAAAAAAAAAAAAAAAAAAAAAAAATGAAAAATTTTTTTTTTTTTTGGCGATTTAATGCCGGTTGGCGGCAGAATAAAATTTTGAATACTTTTTTTTATCATAAATAATTTTTAAGTAAAACCTTTTTCTACTCTTCACACGAAGATAGTTAGATTAAGTTTAATATAAATAAATACATTTTTATTACTACAGTTTTGTCATATACCTTTATATGTGTATATATTAAAATTTTATTATCGCAACTATACGGTTTAAAACAAAATTTCAGTTTATTAATTTTTTTCCAAATTCAAAATTAATGTCCGATTCGGAATATTGGCAATTTGACTTCGATATTGTTAGTATCAGAAACAAGAAATGAAGGTTATTGTTGCCGTGGAAACAAGTATTTAATATGAAATGTTTAACGGTAGCATTTTTAATTAGCCAGCTACTTTTAAAACAAACTTAAAACGGTACTATTTGATTATACCGTCGACAAAATAACTATCGCCAAACTATAAGATTAAATGCCAATAATAGCTGATCGTAAATTTTACAGTCACTTGACATTGAACACGGTACACGTGTTTGTTGCGTCATCAAGTGAATTTTAATTTCACTTCTATTTGTAATTTGATTAATGTTTAAAAATTTATTTATTCTTTCGTTGTTTAAAATAAAAATTTTGTCAATTTGTATAATTTGGCGAGTAGTTTGGCAATTTATATTATTTGGCGAATAGTTTGGCAATTTATATAATTTGGCGAAATTGGTTGAATGAATAATCAAATAGTACCCTTAAAACATTTCCAGCCGGTGAAGCCATGTAAAATTAAATAACTACTGCAACACGCTATTTTTTATATTACTAGGGGCTCTGCCCCCTACGAGCTACGCCCACCAACACCCATTCAGGTACACCAAAATCCAAAAAGAGCGGTAATTTGATCGGCTTTAAAAATATTGAATTAAAAATTAAAAAAAAAAACAGTAGCGATCTCTCTGTAAACGGGTTTCCATTCGTTTTTCTTGGATTGGGGATTTTTAAGACCAAATCTGCTGCTGTTAAGAGATACAATGGCTGTTTTCGTATTTAATTAAAGAAATTAGTTAAACATTTGAAAATAAGCTAATGTAAAATGAATTAAGTAAAGTCTCCATCCTCGAATATGATTTAATTCAGTTGGAAAAAATATTCGTTCCCTTCATTATGACCTAATACATGGTATACAGGAGTTTCCGTGTTAAAACACACTTTCATCATGTAAATGCTATAGTTATAGCTCGGATGAATGAAACTAGCGCTGCAGTTCGCAGCCAAGTCCAACAAATAAGAGTGAATTATGTCAGCCAGTTATCGTCCGGATAGCCTAACAGGTAAGGCATTGGCACGGCACGGCAAGTATCCAGGTTCGATTCCTGGTCTGGACATTTTTCGTTCTTTTGGAATAAACGTCAACTGTGATACTTGTCAACTCGTTTATGTTCTGAAGGTTGAGCTATACAAAAACTGTTTTAGATACAATACTAAACTAGTATGTTGTGGGCATCACAAAACTTTCTTCTATATAAATCACGTCAATTAAATCATTTAAATAGTACAAGAAATAACAAAGATTTAGCACCAATTCATATCAAAGTATATCTGAATTTGAAGTTGGATGAAAATTCGTGCATTAGTTGTTGAGATAGAGCTATAGTGGAAATTCTGAAAAAATGTAGTATACCAGCGCCACCTGTTGAGCGATTTACACCAAAAGTAAACAACACTAAACGATATCAAGGTATACCCGAATCTGAAGTTTGTTGAAAATCCAAGCATTAGTTCTTGGGATAAAGGTATTGCGGAAATCCCAAAAATACAGCATAGCAACGCCACCTGTTGAGCGATTTACACCAAAAATCAAACAGCACTAACTTATACGTCAATTCATGTCAAGGACTAACTAAATCTGAAGTTTGATGAAAGTGCGTGCAATAGTTCTTGAGATACAGCTCTTGTGGAAATCGTGAAAAATGCAGCACAGCAGCGCCAAATATTGGGAGATTTACACAAAAATTAAACAGCACTAATTTATATCAGGGACTAACTGAATCTGAAGTTTGATGAAAATTCGTGCCTTTTTTTCTTGAATTAGAGCTATTGCGATAATCATGAATAATGCAGCATACCAGCGCCACCTGTTGGGCGATTTGCACAAAGAACTAATCAGCACCAAACTATATTTTGGACTAACTGAATCTGAAGTTTTATGAAAATCCGTGCAGTAGTTCTTGAGATATAGCTATTGCAGGAATCGTGAAAAATGCCGCATAGCAGCGCCACCTGTTAGGCGATTTTCACCAAAAACTAATCAGGTCCAGTTTATATCAAGGTCTAACTAAATATGAAGTTTTGTGAAATTCCGTGCATTAGTTCTTGAGATAGAGCGCCCACAAAATTTGTGTCACATACAGACTCACAGACAGAGTGACAGAGTGACAGACAGACATTTTCTAAAAACCATCAAATCGTGTTCTGGACATTCTAAAACGTATAAATCCGTTGAAAACCGGAAGTCGAAAATTTTCACGAATCCAATACTTTCTTCTTGTAAATATAGAAGAAAGTAAAAATCATTGGTAATTTTTCTGACGGTACTTTAATAAAGTTACCGAAAATTTTTTGCTAAAGTCTATGCAAAGTTTTGGGTGCAATACTAAAAAAATTCACAGTAAATGTACTATTAAGTCTTTCGCAAATTTACAAAAAAATTCTTAGTCAATGTACTAAAAAATCCTTTGTAAATGTACTAAAAAATCATTAGAAAACTCACAAAGTATTGTTTAGGAAACTACCAAAAAAATCGTTAGTACCTCTACTAAATAATCCTAAGTAAATTTACGAAATATTCTTTAGTAAACTCACTAAAAAATCGTTAGTAAGTTTACTGAACAATATTTAGTAAACTTACAAGGAATTCTTTGAAAAACTCTCTAAAAAATCCTTAGTACGTTTACTAAACTATCCTCGGAAATTTTACCACAAATTCTTTAGTAAACTCCCTAAAAAATCGCTAGTAAGTTTTCTAAGAAGTATTTAGTAAATTTACAAAAACTAATTAGAGAAACTCCTTTGAAAAACCGTTAGTAAATTTACAGAACAATATTTCGTAAATTTACAAAAAAAATTGGAAAACTCCCTAAAAAATGAGTAGTACGTTTACAACATATCCATTGATAAATTTACTAAAACTTATTTAGTAAACTCCCGAAACAAGCATTAGTAAATTCACTAAACAATATTTAGTAATTTTACAAGAGTTTTATTGGGCAACTGCCTAAAAAATCACTAGTCCGTTTACTAAGCAATATTTAGTAACAGTTACTGAAGAAACTTTTGTAATTTTACATGAATATCTTTTGTTGTGGTTAAATAAAAAGTTCTAGGCATCCCAGTTTCCTACAAAATTCTTAGTAACCTTACACATCTTTTTTACAGTGTAAGTTTTCCATGGGATTAAGGTCTGGTGAGTTTGGTGGCAAAGAAAGTACCTTAATGTTGCGTTAGCGGAACCAATTCTTAGTTGACGCCGAGGTATGCGATGACGATAAATCTTGTTGAAAGGTGAAATCATCTTCAAATAAATCTTCTGAAGATGGAATCATGTAATATTCCAAAATTGCTTGATATATCTGAGAGTTAACCTTTCCGTAGACGATGCATAACTTTCCAGGTCCTTCTGCGCTCATGCAGCCACAAACCATGACACTAGCAGCAAATTTTACGGAACGTTTTAAGGCATTCTTTATCAAATGCTTATTGCTTCATTCTCCAAACTCGAATACCTTGATCACCATATGAAACACAAAACATACTTTCATCTCTAAATAATATAATTTTCCAGTATTCTTTGCTCCATAAACGTCTTGATTTATACCAATTCAATCTTACACGATTTGGTTTTGCAGTCTTGAGTGGTTTTGTTTTCGGTACACGAGATTCAAACTTAAATTTATGGAGACGTCTTAAAGTTGTCGATGTAGAAAATTCAACCCCTTCTTCTTTCCATTTTCCGTGCAAGAATCGCACACTTTTAAAACGGTTTTTCTTAATTATATGCTTCAGCTTCCTGTCATCTCTAGCAGATGGTTTTGGTGTTCGGCAGCCATTTTGGCGGTTATTTTGAAAATTTCCATTTTTTTAATATTATGTTAGTATTTTACTAACGCTTGATTGCGAACAATGTAAATAATTCGCTACATAACATTGATTTTTACCGTGCTGATACAAATCAACCATACGAAATTTAATGGATTCGGGAATATCACTCAAACGACCCATTTTTAGACGAAAAAGCAAACAAACTGCAAAAAGAATACTGATTTTAAATAAGATCGTCTGAATATAATCAATGATGCCATCAGTTATGAACTGGTGATAATTAAAGGAGAATTAATGCGAAATATTCTAATATTTTGAACCACTTGAATAAATATTCTAATATTTTTACTTTTCAAAATATTTATTTTTTTCAATTAATCTTTTCAAAAATGATATTAATTTTAAGATAATAAATAAGTTTAATTAACAATAAGTTCTTAATAAAAATATCGTATGTATATTTGCACTAAAAGACATAAAATTAACAAACAATATTTTGAATTTGTAAAAAAAAAAAAAAAAAAAAGTAATTATTCTGATATTTTGAATATGAGCTGTAGAATTTATAATAAAATTTTTAATAGATAACTAAGTTCCGACATTTATCTCGCACAAACCCACATACACTAAAATTACCATTTGGATTTGTATGTCACTGCATTGTTGTCACTGCATATATGTAGGAACTCGGGCACTTGTAAACACATTGAATGAGAACAACACCATTATTAACTTGAATCTGACACCGTTAAATTTTAAACTAGATTATATTAAAAGTTAAGCTATATACAGATATGTACATTCAAATAGAAACACAATTCAAGGCAATTTAAATCTATTCATCTCTCGTCTTAACACAATATCATTATCCATCGTCAGCGTCGTACAGCTCTCATCTCCCGCGAAAACACACAACCTTCTCTTAACGCGCACATCATCGTTCGCTGCGTTCGACCGACTGTCCTCAGTTCAGTTCTAGTTTCTTCGCGCTCTCAATGAGCGTCTCTCGATCACAAGTGTCTTTCTAATACGCATGCGCTGACTAGTTCATGGGGAAAGAAAATCAAACAGAGGAAGGCGCTTTGATCAGCAGCTACGTGAGCGGTTGGTGGCGCTGTAAGCAGTAGGCATGCAGGGAAAGCTATTAAAGGAAAAGTTTTCCCACATATATGTATATATATATATATGTGTGTACATGTATGTTTCGAAATTTAAATTCAAATTCATACATATATGTGTTTTACTGTATCTGAGATGTTGCCTTAATATTTATTTCATTACATTGGAGCAGGTAGTGAAAGAACTACAGTCGGCTCAAAACAACTCAGCGTTGAAATTTTGAATCTTTAAAATTGTTTTCTGTAAAAATGTTATATGTTAATATATATATTTTTTCGATAATTAATTTCATAATATATAATCTATAAAATTAATGTCCGAAAGATCAATCAATAATAATTATCACAATGACGTTACAACTTCTAGCTGTGCTATTAGGGTGCTTACTGCCTAATAATTTACGTCTCGATTATAATCATAAAAATATAGAATGTTGATTACATCAAACATATTTTAGTTGTAATTTTTCCAAACTACCTTTCCCAAATTAAAAGATTAATGTTGTTAAATTAAAATAAATACATCATGGATATATTTCTTAAAATCGTTATATTTTTGTTCATTCATATGTAAAACATGCAAGAAGCCATTCAGTTAAATTTATTATAAGATATATAAAGCTAACATATTTATTATAATATAATATGCTTTATGATTTTATTCGTTTATATTTTTCAGACATTAGTTCTATCTAAGAAAATGATCGTTTTCTTTTAAATATGGCTTCATTTTCACTTAAATAAACATTTCGCCTAGTGTCTGAAACTTAGTATATATATACACGCAGAAGAAAAAACAATATAGATAATTTATGAGGAAAAATGGGTATTTTCAAAAGCAGTAAGCCATTTTCCGTTATTATGCCCCTAATATAATATTATTCTCCTAATGGGATTTTGAGCCACTAAACGCTATACAACAATTTTTATCTACAATTTTGAATTTTTATAAGAAAACTAGAAAGGTAGCCCGTCAAAAATGACGGAAATTTAGATATAAAGATATATACAACGCATGTGCAAGAATATGAGTTTTCTCATTTGTTCCGCAGTGATAGATGAAAATAACACATTTGAAGAACGAAACACATTTATGAAAAACTGTGTACAGTAGAAGACCACTAATCTGCACAATTCCAAGTTTTCTGCAGATTTTTGCACTCATGTCTATTCAGTTTTTGTTTACATTTTTTTTAAATTCATATATTGGACAATTTAGATTATTAAGCCTTAAAAATGAATAAATTACACACTTGAAGTAAGGTAAAAACTACTAAATTATCGTATACGATTTCATAAAATGGTATTATATGTGTGTGCTTCACGACCTTGGTTACGACTTTGGCGAAATTGGCTGCAACTTGTCATAATTCTAATAGTGTGGGCCTCTATAACAAAAAAGTAACCAGTTTTTAGTAAAATTTCTGATATAAAGTAGTTTTCAAAAACTTGTGTAAAATTGCAGGCCGTTCTCATGTTATGCCAGTCCTGGGAATAATATTTCTAACACTGAAGAGTTTCCATGTATATGTGGAATTTAGAAAAGCTTCTCCAAAAGAAAGGTCCTGAAATGACATTGTAATTCCTCTAACTTCAAAGTTTAATCGGGCCCTGATGTTGTTTACTGAAATCTAATAAATACAGTTATTTTGAATATTACAACAGAATTAAACAGCTAAACTTATTTAACTTAAACTCGCTGTTACTTCCCGATGTTATTTTTTAGTATTAAGAAAGAAAATTATTTAAATTTTTCAAATCATGCACATTTATAATTTTTTTCCGTCTTTAATAACTAAATAATGAAAAAATATGCTTTTGTTCTGATCTCATAAATACGACAATAAAATAATGTAACTAAGAGACATTGCAAAATTAAATCTTTGTGATTTCAAACCATAAACAAATGATACCGCCACCATTTTACATACTATGACGTCATTAGAATATTGTCCATTGATTGTTGGAGAACTTACTTTGTGAATGATTACCTCAATGATTTAATATTTTTTACGGTTCACGATGAATGAATCACTTGTGTTTGTTTAGGTTTATGGAATGAGATATTAAGCCGTGAACCCAATTTCAATTAAAGTTATCCAAAGATATCTGTATTTTTAATCGAAATTAAAAACAATGCTTTAATCTCGAAATAAAATGTTTTAGTTTGTATAATTGTTTATTTCTGTTAATTATTTATTTAGGTACTTTTCCATTATAGCGCATTTTAAAAAAAAGCTTGGCGTAATTCGGGCATCAGAAAGTGAAATATGTTGCCAAAATATACAGCTATGGAAACAAATCTAATGAACTTTTATTTTTGTTTATATATGCACTTATATACATAAAAAAATCGTTTCTAAATATATATAATATTTTTTTATATACAAATTACGGCACAGATTTCAGATATGAACCGGGATACCTATGGCGCTAAAATGGTGTTATTTTGCCGGCTATTGTTTTTTATTTATTAATAAATTGTTTAGACACAGATGTCATATTCGCCCCATATTGGCGCGATTTTTTTCCGACGCCGATTTGGCGAAAACATCAACAGCATAAGCAACAACATCCGGGTTACCATATCAAGCAAAATAACGACACTTTGGCGCCGGTTAAGTATACATTGCGTATATGACATTGGCGTCAGAAAAAAATCGCGCCAATATGGGGCGAATATGACATCTGTGCCATTGTTTATTTACTTTTATTTTCTGTTTTTAAATTATATAAACTGTTTTGTTCTATAGTTATTATTCAAACTTTTATTTATTTATAGTTATTTCCTTTTCAAAATGATAGCAAATAATTTAAAAATATATAAGTAAGTGGTATTCGAAAGCGAGATTTCTGCCGAATTGGCGTCAGAGAAAAATCACGCCAACCCCGATGCGTATATGACATCTGTGCAAAAAATACTTCTGTTTCTTTATAAAAATGGATAAATAGTTTTTTTTTTACATTAAATAAATTGTATACATATGCAAAAAATTGCTTGTGAGTATGAAGCAGTAAATAGGTTGTCAGAAAATACGTTGGCAAACTTCTTTCTCGCCAAGAAACTTTTCTCCGAAGTATTGTACGTACATAAGTAATGCTTGCTAGAAATGCATTTTTAATTATGATATGCGCTTTTATGTTTCACTACATTTATGCATACTATACCGTGTGTATAAATGCTACAGTTCATATGCAGGGCTACACAAAAGAATTCGTAAGGGTTCCTGAGTATGAGAATAAATTGCTTAAAGGTGGTTTTTAAAGGAGTTATGCAATTTCACGCTGAACTGCATTTAGATTACTAAGAAATGTTTGTAGAATATAGATAAAATGATATACAGGGTCAAGCAAAAAATTGGATACATAACCGTCTATGGATGATAATATGTGGAAATATGATTTCAGTAGCTTTAAGATTAGCTTAAATTAAATTTTAGCTAAATAGTGGCATGTAATAACGGTACTATTGCTATGGACGGTAACTTCTGAAATCAATTTTTTTTTTAAATTATGCGTTTTCTAAAATGTTTACTTAGTTATCTTATTTACCTTATTTCCCTAAATAACGAAGTTTTGTTAAAGCATTCAGTATGTGTTGGAAAGTGTTTCATATTCTATGCTTAACGCATGATTTTTCTTTCTTCTTTAGTCTTATTTTGCATTTATTTTATTCTTAATTTTTAGTCTTATACTGCTTTATAGAAACTTTGGCACAGTTGTCATATATATTATATACCCCATATTGGAGCGATTTTTTCCGACGCCAATTTGGCGAAAACATCAACAGCATAAACAACAACATCCGGGTTACCATATCAAGCAAAATAACGACACTTTGATGACAGTTAAGTACCCGTTGTGTATATGACATCTGTGCCGAAACTTTAATATTTAATGTTTAAACTCTTCGCTCCACTCACCTCGCATATAGTATAAACTATAACACAGATAGCGCAAAATAATAGACAGTTTGATACTTTTCCACTGTAGGGGCTTTGGCATTTTTTAAAAAAAGTTTGGTGTAATTTGGGCATCAGAAAGTGAGATTTGGGTAATTTTCCGTTATGCTGATACCATTGTCGCCAAGCGTAATAGTTGGCGCAAAATGAAAGTCACGTGAATTAAGGCATTTGAAAAATAAAAGAAAAAATATTGTCGTACTAAAGTGAGCATTTAAAAAATATAACATTTGAAAATTCCAGACTTTTACGAACTATTTCATTAAATCACAAATATATACTTAAAATAATTGAACAAATAACTGTTATAAAATAAAGCAATAAAATAAAACTCATATTAAACTGCTGGCATAAAATTACAAATATCTTTTAGCATTTTGAAATAATTGGCGCATTAGCATACATGGTACTTTTCCGTTATACGGACAGCATGCTAAAATGTATGCTAATGCGCCAATTATTTCAACCTTGATCGTAGATTTTAATTGTAAACCATGCGAAACATTGTGATTTGTTATTTATGAAACGTGAATCACGTGAATGATTATTGTTTAACCTTAACCTTGGAAAGCTTTTTAATCTGCTATTAATCGAATTAAAAATGCTTTTTTTTATATAAAGTTGTAGTTTACTTTTACTGCTGATGCTGAGATGGATTTTATCATTTGGCAATTACCAGATGATGAGAAAGTTGTGATAAAACTGTTTCAGGAATTTGGAATTCTGCATAATAAAAGATTGTGTTCAAAAAATCATGAAATGAAATTATGGATGAGTTCTGGAAATCCGAAATTGAGTTGTAGCTTACGATCATGCGAAGAAAGCGTAGAAATACGACAAAAAACTTGGTTTAAAGGATCGCGGGTGACTTTTCTTAATGCTTTGAGGTTTATATATTTATCGTGCAAAGAGTTGAGATCGATTGAGCTTTGTGAGCTGCAACTTGATATGAACCACAACACAACAGTGGAATGGAATAGTTATTCGAGAGAAGTTTGTGCAAATGCTTTATGTTCTCGACCAAATAGAAAAATCGGTGGACCTAATAAAATTATAGAAGTAGATGAAAGTCATGTATTATTTATACAGATTGTTGGAAAGGATATAAAACAGATGAACTGCTAAGTGCTGGTTATGATCATTTCACAGTAAATCACAAATACAATTTTGTCGACCCTAATACTGGATGCCATACTCCAAATGTTGAAAGATTATGGGGCATCGCAAAATGGCGCAACAAAAGACATCGGGAAGCTGTTCGTCATCATTTAGAGTCGTATCTCATAGATTTTATGTGGCTACGCCTTCATTCAAAAAATGAAATGTTTACTGCAATGCTGAAAGATATTTATAATTTTATGGCAGCAGTTTAATATGATTTTTTATTTTATTACTTTATAGTATAACAGTTATTTGTTCATTTATTTTAAGTATATATTTGTGATTTAATAAAATAGTTCGTAAAAGTTTGTAAATTTCAAATGTTATATTTTTAAAATGCCCACTTTACTATCGAGAATGTTTTTTCTTTTATTTTTCAAATGTTTCAATTCACCTTATTTTCATTTTGCGCCAACTATTGCGCTTGGCGACAATGCTGTCCGTATGATAGAAAAGTACCGCATACATTTTGGCATGGTGTCCGTATAACGGAAAAATATTGAGAATTGTTGTCAAATCATATAAACAGCTATGAAAACAAACTTGATGAGTGTTTTTTTTTATATGTTTATTTTATATGTATATTATTCATGTTTTTATGTACAAATTACATCTGTTTCTGTATAAAATTAGAGAAACGGCTTTTTTAATCGTATAAATAAATCGTATAAATATCGAAAAAAAAATGCATGTGTATATAAAATGAAACTGGATAGGTTCCGGGAAAATGTAGCCAAATTTCTTTTTTCGCCAAGGCACTTATACTGGAAAAGTACCTAAAGCACATTAAAATCGCGCAGTTAGGAGCTCATACAGTACAGCGTCGTGTACTGGCGGTTATTTTATTAGTAGCATCGGGAGGAAGATGTAAAGAGGTACTTTAAATTCTCACCCATAGATTATGAAAAAATATCTTAAAAGAGCGGAGTTTAAATTAAATTTTGGTGACCTCCTTTATGAAAGATTAATAGTTATAAATGAGAATTTCACCAAATCAGCCAGCTATTGCCAAGTTGGCCAACATTTGGCGCTACTGTGGTAACCCTGCATTAGTATTTTTCAACAATTACTCATTTCAATGTGGTGGTCCTACCGGAATCGTGAGGGACACACAGAGACTTGGATTTTATATAAATAGATGGCATGAATAAAGATCAAAATACCTCATTATATCTCTCTTGTCTGCAATAATAAAAGCTATCTAATTTTCACCATTTTGAAGAAATTTCATAAAGTGCTTTTAAAATTAAAGTATAAATGTGGGGATATTTAAAAAAACAAACAGATAGTGCAATTACATCTACAAATGAACAGCTTTCAGTTAAAAAAAAAAAGTCCTTCCGGCCAGTGCCGGGAGGAAGAGGTAGCTTTCATATTCCTTATTTTAAAAAAAGCCAACTTATATTATTCAAACACACGAAGCTCAATTAATTGGAAACCGAATGTAGGAGATTCAATACTAATTTTTATCAATACTAAATCATTATGAATGAGAATTTTGCGAAATTAGTCAGCTTTATCCCAGCTGCTTTTAATTAAAGTAACTTATATTTGGCTGCCAAATTCGGCGATTTCTTAAAGTGCCTGCCATTTTAAGACAAGATGGTGGATGAGGCTAACCACTGATCTTGGTCGAGACCTTAGTAATTGCTGTGCATATGCTCACTCACATCGGAATCGGTTGATATATACGAGAGCTTTCGCAGGCAAAAAATCAGACTTTTCAAAATGTCACCCACGTTAGGAATTGAAACTGCTATATATGAGCCATTTTTTAAGATAAAGGCAAACAAAAAATGCTCCTGAATCCTTATATCAAGGTCAAATACTTAAGAAAGAAACCTTTTTCAATTTCTAATTTTTTTGCACCTCACTTTAAATATATATATTTTTTTAATTTAATGGCCGCCATTTTGAAACAAGATGGCTGATGAAGCTGGCCAGCGAACTTGGTCGAGATATTGATGTATACTATCCACATGCCTTCTTCCATCGAAATAGGCGAATACATGTGGTATCGCGTGACAAATACAAGATCGTTTCACAGTGTTAGCCATGATAGAAATTCAAAGTTCTATAATTCAACCACTTTTTAAAATATAAACAAAAGAACAAATTTTCAGAAACAAAAACTGCTCCGAATCTTTGTATCAAGGCCAAACACATAAAAAAAAATCTTTTTCATTTTCCAATTTTTTAATACCTCATTTTAAATTTTAAAATACATTAAAAAAAAATCGCAACCTTTTTGAAACAAGATGGCGAATGAAGCTGGCCAACGAACTCGGTCGAGACATTGGTATGCACTATGTACAGACCAAGTAATATCCAAATCGGTTCATAAATACGCCTGTTATCGAAAGACAAAAATCAGGTCGTTTTAAAATGTCAGCCACAATAGAAATTCAAAATATTATAACTCAGCCATTTTTTTAGATATAGACGAAACAAAACCTGTTCCGGAATCTTTGTATTAAGATCAAACACATACGAAAAAACCTTTTTCATTTTCCAAATTTTTAGCATCTCATTTTAAATTTAAATTTTTTTAAATGGCCGCCATTTTGAAACAAGATGGCGAATGAAGCTGGCCAACGAACTCGGTTGAGTTATTTGCATGTACTACGTACACACCAAGGTACATCCAAATCGGTTCATAAATACGTCTGTTATCTCGTGGCAAAAATCAGGGCGTTTCAAAATGTCAGCCACACTAGAAATTCAAAATGCTATAACTCAGCCATTTTTTAAGATATAAACGAAACAAAAACTGCTCCCGAATCTTTTTATCAAGGTCAAACACATAAGAAAAAAATATTTTTTCAATTTTAAATTTTTTGGTACGACATTTCCAATTTAAATTTTTCTTAAAATTTTTAAATGGCCGCCATTTTTAAACAAAATGGCGGATGAAGCTGGCCAACGAACTCGGTCGAAACATTGGTCTGTACTATGTATAAACGAAGTTACATCCAAATCGGTTCATAAATACGCCTTTTATGGCGTGACAAAATTCAGGACGTTTCAAAATGACAGCTTCGCTAGAAATTCAAAATGCTATAACTCAGCCATTTTTTAAGATATAGACGAAACAAAAACTGCTACGGAGTCTTTGTATAAAGGTCAAATACATAAGAAAAAAATATTTTTCCATTTTTAATTTTTTGGTACCACATTTCAAATTTTAATTTTTTTTTAAATTTTAAATGGCTGCCATTTTGAAACAAAATGGCGGATGAAGCTGGCCAACGAACTCGGTCGAGACATTGGTATGTACTATGTACGCACTGAATTACATCCAAATCGGTTCATAAATAAGAGAGTTACAGTATGACATAGGTCAGATATATATATATATATACCGGGTGTCCCAAAAAGGACTGACTGATTTTAAAATTCAATAACTTGCAAACGGTGACAGATATTAAAAAAATTCTTGCAGGAGGGTTATGCATAAGGTCAAAAGTTTTATTACAGTGATTTTCAATTTTAGTTCGAATTACAAACAATAGATGGCGCTGTAAGCAATAGTCGCTAAATACAGGCTCGATTTTTGGTCCTTTATCTTTTTTCCATGCAGAAAAAGGAGATGGAAATGTATTATCCGGGCCACGAAGTAACAAAAATCGAGCCTGAATTTAGCGACTATTGCTTACAGCGCCATCTATTGTTTGTAAATCGAACTAAAATTGAAAATCACTGTAATAAAACTTTTGACCTTATGCATAACCCTCCTGCAAGAATTTTTTTAATATCTGTCACCGTTTGCAAGTTATTGAATTTTAAAATCAGTCAGTCCTTTTTGGGACACCCGGTATATATTTATATATATATATATATATATATATATATATATATATATATATATATATATATATATATATATATATATATATATATATCAATTTTGAACGGAGGGTGGTTTCGGGGTCTGGGGGTCATGATCGATGAAAATATACCAAAATTTTTTGAAATCGCTTTCCTCCGAACGGCTGCAATAGGTAGCTTTTTGTAAAGAAAGCTACCTAAAAAAAAAAAAAAAAAAAAAAAAAAAAAAAAGTAAAATTGGTTCTGCAGAATGTTTAGGGCAGATAACTACAAAACACACTTATGTTTTAAATATATAGATTATATAAAATTATGAAAAATTAAATTAAGAAAATTATGTTATTTTGATAAAATTATAGTAGAATGTCCTAAAGAATAGCATTAAAATTTTATTATTCGAGAGAATTTGGAACAAAAACATTAGAAACATAATATCATTTTAAATCTTGAATTATTTGTTTGCTTGTCTAACTCGGCGAAGCAAATCCATCCAGGCGAGAATCATCAATTTCTGTAATATAATTATAAATCGCTATTATTTGAATGTCACCTCACTTTTATAAAGACACTCTAAATTTTTGTAAAACATTGCGTTTTATCAGTGTGTGATTTCGATTACATTATTTTCAAAAGTGAAGCATTTTCACCTGTGAAGAATTTCAAAGCAGCTGGTCTGTGAAAATGACGCACCTCTACAAACATATTTTAGGTTTAAGAATTAAATTAAACGCTTTTTTATAAAATGACATCCTTTACATCAGCTAAAGCAATCCACTTTTACAATCCAGTCGTAAACTTCGTCTATAGAAAAGTATACATATGACGTCCTTATCACGGAATAACCGACAATATTATTGACATAACCCGTATATTAATTTCAACTTTTTTTTCATGTTTTATGAGAAAATGGCAACTTTCAATAGAAATGGGGCACTTTTGTTGCCACAATTAGAAAAATGGTATTAAAAACTACAAAAAAATTAATATCTCGAAAATAAATTGAGATACAACTTTCAAACAAATTACATTTAAAAGAGCATTTTTTTCCTCATACAACAGTGTATAAATTTAAAATGTGCGATGTTTAAAAGTTTAAAATTTTGCAGTAGAGAAAATTGCAGAACCAAAATTTTATTTTGAATTTCAAAGTGTTGCCATTAGCAAAATGAGGGATAATCAAGGAGGGTCAATTAGATGGAAAAAATGCAATCCCTAGGAAATCTCGGGTTGCACAGATTTTGCTACTTTTACGTTGCCCGGGGAAATCTCGGGTTGCGCAGCGAGATGTTAAGATTATTTCGCTTTTAAAAATTTATTTTATATATTATTCATTAACCACATTATCTTTCAAGTATGGCATAAAATTAACGATAATCCGTTCACTCTCTCGTGATATTATCTCACTATACTGTTATTATATTCTAAGTAAATGTGATTAATAATTTGTAATGTTAATTTTTGTCTTTTGTACACTGTTGAATGTAAACAATAGAATACGTAGAAACTGTTAAATACATTAAAAGCATACTGTACGTAAAAATATATTGTTATATTCCTTTTTCTTTCCAGTGGCCCGATAATAGTAAATTTAATTATTTTATTCCTTTCTAAAGATAAAACACTAAGATGAAATATTTCGCTTGAGATTTATAATTAACAAAGCTTTATTAAGATCGCTTCCATAATTTGGTCCTGTTTGATTATATGCAGTTCAGACTTATTATTAAATTAAAATCGCTTCGAAACTGTTCATTTAAGCTTTTGTAAAGCTGAAAGTTCCTTTTCCTTGGTTTCATACAAACTAAAATTAATGTATTGAGAACATCTACAACCGTTAATCATCTCTCGAAAATTAGATGCAGATCAACGGATCCTGTATGTAATATAGTTGAACTTTGAAATAACTAACTATGGTTGTTGATGATGAAAGATGGTGCATGTATAGTGAATTTTTAAAATGACAGAAGTTTTCGTATGTGTCTGAGAATGATATAATATTATTACAATATTATAATGAAACTTGGAAACGTATTAACAAAAAATTCTTTATACTTTGAAAACACATAGTTTATCATTGTTTCTAAATTAAACTGATTTCGAAACGTCTGACCAACGAACGTAAAAAGTTTTAAATTTATTTGCCTGTGGAATAACCACGATAGAACTCAAGCATTATGAAACAGTTTAAACAATTAATCATCATTTATAAAATAAATATAGAATATAAAATAGCTGATTTCTTGGTGATATAACTTTACTCTTTACATCATTTACATCAGTTGTTGATGTATAGCGAATTTCAAAATAACAGAAGTAATAGATAATGCCAGATAATGTTTTTTAATTAAAAAAAAAAAAGTCTGAAGATAATGTTTTCAAAATAAAAATGTTTACGTTTCTTATTATCTCTTTTTACTGTGATGAAAATAAAATGTTAATTATTTAAATTTTTCTTAATTTATTCTTCGTGTATAAGTTACTTGCATTCATTTATGAACATCCTCTTTATTTCAAATTTCTTCTGATTATATGTTTTGTTTATTTATGTGTTAAATGTCTGGACGGAAATTTAAAAAAATCATAAAAGTAAAGTACTGTACTGCACATTTATTTAAAGAATCTAAAGTATGTCATCTAAAGATAGCATTAATTATCATTACAACTAATAGTAACATTATAACCAAAACAGCTTATCATTAAATTCATTATCAAATTAAGTCATATATGGAAACGTGGTATATATAATAAAAAAAAATAATTAAACATCTTATATTATATTTAAGAAATATTTCACTGTATTAATAACTCATCTCTAATTGTTTTCTCAAAATTTTATGAGTGCATTTTGCATTGTTTGCTTTGAAAAGCATAAAAAATAAGTTGTCAATTTCTTCTTTTCGTTTATGGGTTCAATAGAAATTTATTTATAAAAAACATTTTATACATAAAAAAATACGTTAATAACCTAGCTTATATGTCCAATATCATCTATAAAATAATCTAAACGTTTTGAACCATCCCTTTAAAATACATCTGTATTTACTGTGGTAATTGATCTTTTTAATGTTTATTACTATTATTATTGCATTAAGAAGATAATGAACAATCCAGAAAAAATGTTTAACAGCATGATTTAAATAAATACATAATTTGTAATCATACAATAATGTTCCTTAACATATTAATTTAATTTAACTATCTACCAGTCACAAACATATTTATAATATTATAGGTCTAAAACGCTATTTTTAATCGTTTATGTGTGCATTTTGCATTGTTTGCTTTGAAAAGCATAAAAAAATAAGTTGTCAATTTCTTCTTTTCGTTTACGGGTTCAATAGAAATTTATTTATAAAAAACATTTTATACATAAAAAAATACGTTAATAACCTAGCTTATATGTCCAATATCATCTATAAAATAATCTAAACGTTTTGAACCATCCCTTTAAAATACATCTGTATTTACTGTGGTAATTGATCTTTTTAATGTTTATTACTATTATTATTGCATTAAGAAGATAATGAACAATCCAGAAAAAATGTTTAACAGCATGATTTAAATAAATACATAATTTGGAATCATACAATAAAGTTCCTTAACATATTAATTTAATTTAACTATCTACCAGTCACAAACATATTTATAATATTATAGGTCTTAAACGCTATTTTTAATCGTTTATGTGTGCATTTTGCATTGTTTGCTTTGAAAAGCATAAAAAAATAAGTTGTCAATTTCTCCTTTTCGTTTACGGGTTCAATAGAAATTTATTTATAAAAAACATTTTATACATAAAAAAAATACGTTAATAACCTAGCTTATATGTCCAATATCATCTATAAAATAATCTAAACGTTTTGAACCATCCCTTTAAAATACATCTGTATTTACTGTGGTAATCGATCTTTTTAATGTTTATTATTATTATTATTGCATTAAGAAGATAATGAACAATCCAGAAAAAATGTTTAACAGCATGATTTAAATAAATACATAATTTGGAATCATACAATAAAGTTTTTTGACATATTAATTTAATTTAACTATCTACCAGTCACAAACATATTTATAATATTATAGGGCTTAAATGCTATTTTTAATCGTTTATTAGATATAGCATAATATACAAAAGTGATTTCTAATGAATATAAAGATTAATTTTTACATTACAATCACATTATAATACTATATTTAATGGCAAATATAGATTTATAAATAAAAGTTTACATGTTAACACTAGAACGGCACTAGGGATCATTTTGACACCTGAGCACTTTCATCCGTTGATTACTTTAGTTTGGTTGGAAGAAATCGTTTGAATTTTTTTGACTTTTCCTAAATATATAACATATTTTTCTTTAAAAAAATTCAGCTTTCTAGATTTGTTAGTTTTTGAAATATTGGTATGTATTCCTAGAACGGCGGGCAAGGGTCATTTTGACCCCTTTAGTAAAATACTCTTTGTATTCGAAGGATCGTGGACCCATGAGAAAAATTCAGTGATAAGCAATTTTCAATTGCATTCATACTGTCTTCCAGATAGATAAAAACCGGTGTGGTGACACAACATCATTATCTGTAATTTGTATGTTATAATTATTTTGTTTGATTTTTCCATGCTTTTGAACACAATATTTCAAAAAAAAAAAAGAAAGTGTAAGTTTTTTCAGATTTATATTTCTTTTCAGAAATAGTATTTTTCTATTTGTTACTTTTGTTAGTTCAGATTAATCACTGCAGGTGGTAACCAATGGGGAAGGGTTTTATATGTAGAGTACGAATATTATTCATACGGCAGACAGTTGAACATTTCCGAACATATAATTTGTTGAAAATTGCAAAACATGCTACCAACCAGGACAAAATATTACAGTTGATGAACAATTGTTCTCATCTAAAGCTAGATGTAAATTTACGCAATATATGCCAAATAAACCGGAGAAATTTGGGATACAATTTTGATAATCTGTTGACGTTGATACTAAATATGAATCTCTTGAATGGATTTTCATTTCTAGGAAAAGATGAAACAGCAAATCCTCAATTAAGTTTAACTGATTTTTTTTCCATGAAATTAACAGATCCCCATCTAAACAAAGGGAGGAATATTATGACAGACAACTATTTTACTAGCATCAAACTAGCAGAAATGCTAAAAGCTAACAATACAACTTTGGTTGGCACAATGAAAGAGGAGAGAAGATAAATTCTATGTATCTGAAAAATATGCGTAGTACTCTTTATTCTTCGAAGATAGTGGAACAGCACAATATGACACTTACCATCTATCAAGCCAAAAGAAACAAAAGTGTTTTTCTACTGCGCTCATTACATTCTAATGTCAAATCTGAAGACAGTCTAAAGAAGTTGCCCGATTCAATATAATATTACAACGCAACGAAATATTGTGTGGATATTCGTAATCAGATGTGCCGAAAATACTCCGTTAAATAGGCTTCTAGACGATGGCCTGTACATATCTTTTAAAATATTTTGGATCATGCAGCTTTGAATGCGATAAATTATCAAAGTATAACAGGCAAGCCCAACAGTAAAAGAGATTTTCTATTAAAATTATGAGAGAAGTTAAGGATGGTTCTTATGGCGTGAAAACTATCAAAGATCCTTCCTGAGTATTAAGAAAAAACACACGAAAATAAAGTAGATATCAAGAGAAGAAAGTCTCAAGTACAGATAGGCAACGGAAACAAATCTCAAGAATTTTGTGGATTGTGTTCCAAAGTTGTTTCCGGATAATGCACTGGAAAAATTGTAAAAAATTATTTTTGTGTCAACTGCATTAATTCCTAATCCGTGTGTTTAATTTAGAGTATTTTAAGCATTAAATAAAATTCAAACGAAATGTTTTACATTCTAACCATTCAGCTACACTTATAATGAAATAACGGAAACAACTCATTTATGGAATTAGAGAGTGAATCATTCAGCGAGTAAGTAGATGAACAAAAAATTATTTTATAAATTGTATTTTATTTTAGTTAACAATAGTTTTAATTTGTGAAAACATTTATTTTAAATCAAGTTTTATATAAAATTAATGAGTTTTTTGAGTAGTAGTAGTATGATCCAATTAATCGCTCTGTAGGCTTTACATATACAGTACTTTAAAAATTCAATACATTATCAAGTAAAATTAAATATAAATTATAAAATACACGGATATTACATATTTTTGCCAATTAATGGCATTTAAAATTGTTTTAGCGTTGTTATTTCAGTAGTTTGATCGTGGGGTCAAAATGACCCCTTCCCGCCGTTGCAGTAGCTAAGATTTTTCCGCCGTTCTAGTGTTAATAAGCCGTAACTTGAGAAATTGAATATAGTACGTTCCTATATTTTTAATCAATTACATAATGGATAACATTTAAAATTTCAAGTTTAAATTGTTGAATTGTGCTATTTGTTGCGAAAAAGTTTTTATTATGCTTTCATGGATTTAATATATGTATATATATATATATTATCGATTGATATTTTAATTCTTTTTGAATTATTATCAAAATCACAGAAATCAATCGTATTAACACATATAATATTCATATGATTTCATGTATATTGTTTCAGTATTTTTTACAATTTCATACACTTATTTGTGATGAGCTTCAACTGTGTACATAAATAACACCACTTATTTTTTGGGCATTTTCTATAAATAGGATAAAAACATTGAGAGTGTTCATTTTATTTCCTGACACAGGTGGGTTGTCCTCCTTCCATTCTTGTCAAACGTGAAATGCGTTTCCTCTTTTACTACTAATCGAACTCTCTTAAGTGAAAAGGAGAAGGGATGAAGTAAAAGACCTTTTATTTATTTATTTTATTTTATTTATTTGTCCCGGTCATTAAAATAATGAATTCTGTAAATATTATGTACAACATTTACAACACATGTGTTCCATTTAACGTACAATTGTATGTACAATGCAATGACATTGAATTTAATGTACATTACATGTGCAATTAAATATTATTTATCAGTTACCGGTAATAATAAAAAATATATGTTCATAAAATAAACTATATCTGTTTTAGACAAGTTTTAATTAAGTTAATAAACAACAGAAAAAACCTATGTATAGGAAAATAGATATTGTGGTAAGTAAACTCTATTTCATACCAGTTGGAGTAGCAAACCGATGTGTTGCATTTACATTGAATAATATTATTTCATTTTTGGGAGAAAAAGAAATCAAAATGGGCTGTGCATTAAAAAAATATTTATAGTATTGGTTTTATTAAATTACTTATTATAATCTACAAATCATGTTTACAATGTAATTTAACTGAAATTTTTGAAAATTTGATTTTTCAAGTTTCATGATTCGAATACAATTATAATATAATGTTTTTATAAAACATTTTTTATGGCGACAAACGGGCAATAGAATTCCATTGTTCCAGGGAATTTAGGCTAAAAATTTCGCACAAATTTTAAATAAAATAATAAATATTAGAAAACATATAAGTAAAAAAAAAAAATATTTTGGTAAAAGCAATTTCTTTTATATATCGGTTTCAAGACGATGTGTATTAAATCTAACATTTTCTGTAGAATATCCGTATTCTGTGTTATATTTCTATTAATTATTTTTTTTTAAACTTCTACACTATTAACATAATAACAACACAACAATAATGAATTACACAAACATATAATGTACATAATTCTTAAGAATATCATTTCACAATTTTTGACGCCGTTATGCATTCACTTGTGATCACTTTCTACTTCGTACATAAATAACAAAACTTATTTTTTGTGTATTTCTTATATGGTGGTGATAAAAGCATTCAGAGTGTTCATTTTATATCTGGATACAGGTGGGTTGACCACTTCCCATTCGTACCATACGTGTAACTGGATTTCTTCTGTTACTTCTAATCGAGGTCCCTTAAGTGAAAAAGAGAAAGGGTACAGTGAATGCCTTTTTCTTTTATTTTACTTATTGGTCTTGATCATGGAAATAGTGAATTCAGTGATCAATATGTATATGTATATTTCTTATCGATTAGAATCTTCTCTTTTATTTTCTTAGAAATAAAATACTCTAATTTATGAAAAAAAAAAAAAAGACTAAATATTTCGCAAAAATTGTAATTAAAATAGTAAACATTACAAAGAACTATAAATAGAAAAATAGATATTTTTATATGTAATCTCTATTTTATACTATCTGCCGTAGCGACCACATGTGTTGCATTTGCAAAGAATGATATAATAATATATAGCCTAAACTATAGTTATTGAACGTCATGTACGTATTGATGACTATCCCCCTCCTCTGATTTTCCCACTGATGATGGCTGTTGTATCACAGTTGAAAGCACATGGGGTTTTTAACATTATTTAACGTTTTATATGCTATAAAGTCCTTTTTATGTATATTTTAGTACCTTTAAGTTATCAGAATCATCTGATTTTTCCCCTGACGACGGCTGTTGTATCACAGCTGAAAGTGCATGGGGTTTTTAACATATTTTAACAGTTTTTATGCTATACAGACCTTTTTATGTATATTTCATAACCTCTTACTAAATAATATCAGAATTTTAATCTCGCATACTTTTATTTATATTATGTTATTATTATTATTATTATTATTATTATTATATTATTATTCGATTTTCTTTTTTGGGGGGTGGGGGTTAACTAAATCTAGATAGATTCTACATTTTGAAAATATTTATAATATTGATCTTATTAATTTTCTCGTTATAGTCCAGAAATCATTTTTAAAGCGTAAATGGTCTGAAATTTTCGACAATTAGATTTTGCAAGTTGCATGATTTTTATGCAATTATAGTAGATCGCTTTCATAAGGCTTTTTTTTTTTCTTTTCTTTCTTTTTTTTTTTTTTTTTTTTTTTTTTTTTTTGCAAGATACGGCAATACAATTCCATTGTTAGATAATCTTTTGGATAAAAATTACGCACAGATTTCAATTAACGTAACAAATATTGTAAAACATATAAGTAGAAAATTAGATATTTCGATAAAAATAAATTATTTTATATAGCGGTTTCAAAACAACGTGTAATAAATCTAGCATTTTCTATACTGTATCCGTATTCTGTGTTGCATTTCGTTTAATGATTAAAATATATTATATTAGCAACAGACTCTACTACATTACTAATGGTAAAGACAACAAAACTATAATCAATTGCATAAACAGATATAAAGAACATCATATTTGTGGATATCCGTTTCACATTTTTGATACCATTACGCATTTATTTGTGATCAATTTTTACTGTGTACCTAAATATCTTAGAAGTCTATGCTAAATATCTTCACTATATTTTTGCGCATTTCTCATGAGTACAATAAAAGCATTCGTGTCATACGTCTAAATGGATTTCTTCTTTCACTACTAATCAAAATCTTTTAAGTAAAAAGGATGAAGTAAAGTACTTTTTTATTTTTTTATTAGCTCCAGATATGCTATTTCTTTCGTCCAGCAATTAAAGTGTCGTCTCTAAAATATAACGTTCTGTTAAATAAGCCAGCCGTAAAACTAAGCAGATGAATCATTGTAAGGGATAATCTCTACTGCATTTTGTGTTTAAACTTCTAACAAGGAAGGTCTCCTTGCTGGACATACTCAGAATATTTTGAAAAAATATATATTAATTTAACTACTTATGCATGTAATAAAGGATCAGCCAAATTTAGCGGCGAAATTAGAGTAGAAAGTCTGTAAAAAAAGAAAATATATTGAGTATTTGGCTCGAAAAGGCGAAAGCGTCACGCGATTTGGCGAACAGCATTTATCGTCGCCAAAAGCAAACGATTTTAATGCATCTTAAAATCGCTTGTTAATTCATTTTTAGAATGCGTGTAAATAGTATTTAATGAATTTAAACTTAAACATTGACGGAGTTTAATACATACATTATTTTGTATTACATATTTATGTTGCTTGTTGCTGCAGTTATTTCATTATATCAGTGTAAAAATAATTTCATAATATAAAAGATATTTTCATATTGAAAAATATATTTTCACATATTTAAGCGTATTCCAAAATAAAGGCCAGATGAAGAATGATGTAGTTATACATTTCAATATCGGAGAAGTTTTTGTTTTCATAGCAACAAAATTGAATCGACAGTGCTCAACAGGACTTAATATTGAGATTGAAACAAACATTTTGTTTTAATTCATAAAATTTCATTGTTCACTTTCATTATAAATATATATATGAAAAAACATAGTTAAACAAACTAAAACTGATAAAACTAAAGTTATTTAAATTAAATTTATTTAAACAAGTTCAATATGTAATATTTTTACCTTAAAGAGTATTTGACATATAAAAGTATTTATTGAAATTTTATTTCATCGCCAACCGGTGATAAATCCCCAAATAACGAAATTTTCTTTATTTTTTTTAGGGACACTATCAAGTTTCCGCATTTTTTTTTTTTTTTTTTTTTTTTTTTTTTTTTTATAAACACATCTATACTCATCAGAACAACATTCTATATTTTTTTTAGATTTTTTGGAGTATGCCCGTATGGAGACCTTCCTTGTCAGATGCTTACTATGACTGGATGTGAAGTTCCTCTGCAACTGGGTAATCCGTTGAGAAGCCTTTCATTGTTGCATTGTTCTAAAAAAAGTGCACTACACAACGCGTTTTTTA
Source organism: Maratus speciosus (assembly GCA_963932465.1). Taxonomy (NCBI): domain Eukaryota; kingdom Metazoa; phylum Arthropoda; class Arachnida; order Araneae; family Salticidae; genus Maratus; species Maratus speciosus. The sequence continues at coordinate 402,589,381 of OZ010794.1, read as the reverse complement.
AAATAGTGATACGACTAAAATATAGAAAATAGTCGCCAGTGGCCATCCTGCCCATAAACAGTCTGAGCGCAACATTCTAGACTGCATATCCATCTGCGGAAAACACCTTTTTTTGATACGATTGGTCATCGCTGACGAAAGGTGGTTATTCTATGACAACGCGGTGTCCAAAAAATCCTGGTCGAGACGAGACAAAGTTCTTATAGTTGTCGCTAAAGCCGTCTACCACCAGAAGAAAGTTTTGTTGTATATTCGGTGGAATTGGAATGGTGTTATCTACTACGAGCTACTTCTACCAAACCGGACCATCAACTCTGAAAAATAGTGTACGCAACTGGACAAAATGAAGGCAGCAATAATGACCAGAATTAGTAAAGGGAGGAGGCGTTTTCCACGATGGCAACGCATGTTTCGCTGTCAGAAACATACTCCTTCCATTCGATAGAAAGGTTATGTCCCAACCTTCCTACACTCCACTCATTGTTCCGTCCTATCTTTTTCTTTCTTCTAAACATTTCCTACGCCCCCCCCCCCCCCCCCAAAAAAAAAACCTCTTTGAATCATACAAAAAGTCACATCGATAAATATTTTGCCAACAAATCACAAATGTTTCAGAAAGAAAGCATTGTGATACTTCCGGAGAGATAGAAGAAGGTTGTTGAACAGAATGGTACATATATACTTCAATAAAATTTCACCTTTTTCAAAATTTCGCAATGCTTCTTTTTTTGTTAAAGAACGAACGGTTTTAGGTAGCTTTCATTAAAAAAAGCTACCTATTGCAGCCGTTCGGAGGAAAGCGATTTAAAAAAAAAAAAAATTGGTATATTTTAATAGATCATGACCCCCAGACCCGAAACCACCCTCCGTTCAAAATTGACATATATATATATATGTTACATCTATATATCTATCTATCTATCTATATATATATATCTGACATTTGTCACACTGTAACTCTCGTATTTATGAACCGATTTGGATGTAATTCGGTGTGTACATAGTACATACCAATGTCTCGACCGAGTTCGTTGGCCAGCTTCATCCGTCGTTTTGTTTCAAAATGGCGGCCATTTAAAATTTAAAAAAAAATTAAAATTTGAAATGTGGTACCAAAAAATTAAAAATGGAAAGATATTTTTTTCTTATGTATTTGACCTTTATACAGAGATTCCAGAGCAGTTTTTGTTTCATCTGTATCTTAAAAAATGGCTGAGTTATAACATTTTGAATTTCTAGCGTGGCTGACATTTTGAAACGTCCTGATTTTTTCACGTGATAACGGGCGTATTTATGAACCGATTTGGATGTACCTTGGTGTGTACAAGGTACATACAAATATCTCGACCGAGTTCGTTGTCCAGCTTCATCCGCCATCTTGATTCAAAATGGCTGCCATTTAAAAAATTAAAAAAAAAATTAAAATTTAAAATGAGATACCAAAAAATTAGAAAATGAAAAAGATATTTTTCGTATGTGTTTGACCTTAATACAAAGATTCCGGAACAGTTTTTGTTTCGTCTATATCTAAAAAAATGGCTGAGTTAAAGCATTTTGAATTTCTATTGTGGCTGGCGTTTTAAAACGACCTGATTTTTGTCACACGATAACAGGCGTATTTATGAACCGATTTGGATGTAACTTGGTCTGTAAATACTACATACCAATGTCTAGACCGAGTTCGTTGGCCAGTTTCATTCGCCATCTTGTTTCAAAAGGGTTGCCATTTAAAAAAAATTAAATTAAAAATTAAAATGCCGTATTAAAAAATTGGAAAATGAAAAAGATATTTTTTATGTGTTTTTTTCCTTGATACAAAGATTCCGGAGCAGTTTTTGTTTCTGAAAATTTGTTCTTTTGTTTATATCTTAAAAAATGGTTTATTTATAGCACTTTGAATTTCTAGCATGGCTAACATTTTGAAACGATCTTGTATTTGTCACGCGATAATACATGTATTCGCCTATTTCGATGTAAGAAGGCATGTGGGTAGTATACATCAATATCTCGACCAAGTTCGTTGGCCAGCTTCATCAGCCATCTTGTTTCAAAATGGCGGCCATTAAATAAAAAAAATATATATTTAAAGTGAGGTGCAAAAAAAAAAAAAAAAATTAGAAATTCAAAAAATGCTTCTTTCTTAAGTATTTGACCTTGATATAAGGATTCAGGAGCATATTTTGTTTGTCTTTATCTTAAAAAATGGCTCAGATATAGCAATTTCAATATCTAATATGGGTGACATTTTGAAAAATCTGATTTTTTGCCTGCGTCATCACTCGTATATATCAATCGATTCCGATGTGAGTGAGCATGTGCACAGCAATTACTAAGGTCTCGACCAAGTTCACTGGTTAGCCTCATCCACCATGTTGTCTTAAAATAGCAGGCACTTTAAGAAATCGCCGAATTTGGTAGCCAAATATAAGTTACTTTAAATAAAAGCAGCTTGGATAAAGCTGACGAATTTTGCGAAATTCTCATTCATAATTATTTAGTATTCATAAAAATTAGTATTGAATCTCCCGTATTTGGATTCCACTAAATTGATCTTCGTGTGTTTGAATAATATATGTTTTTTTTTTTTTTTTTTTTTTTTTTTTTTTTTTTTTTTTTTTTTAATAAGGAATGTGAAAGCTACCTCTTCCTCCCGGCAATTGGCCGGAAGGACTTTTTTTCGTTCAATATAGTATAATTTGCTAAGAACAAGATAGGTGCCTGGTTAAAAAATACAATTCCTTCCGCATATATCGTTTATTAAAATTATTTTGTTGAAAGCGTTCATTAAAATTTCACATAATAGTAAATAAAGGCAAATATCCAAAAAATATAAATACTTGCGACGCAATTAATTATTTTAGTGGATGAACGCATTAGCTGACATAAAAGGAAAGATTTTCATCTAATTTACGTGTGGAACATTCACCTTTTCTATTAAATCTTTAAAAAAGGCAGTTTTAATTAGAAGAATATGCTATCTACGCTTGAACAGACAGTTTCGATAGTGAAAGGCTATTAGGTAGCTTTCATTACAGAAAGCTACCTATTGCAGCCATTCGGATTAAAGCGATTTCAAAAAATTTTGGTATATTTTCATCGATCATGACCCCAGACCCCGAAACCACCCTCCGTTCAAAATTGATATGTGAGTGAGCATGTGCACAGCAATTACTAAGGTCTCGACCAAGTTCACTGGTTAGCCTAGCCTCATCCACCATGTTGCCTTAAAATGGCAGGCACTTTAAGAAATCGCCGAATTTGGCAGCCAAATATAAGTTACTTTAAATAAAAGCAGCTTGGACAAAGCTGACTAATTTCGCGAAATCCTCATTCATAATGATTTAGTATTGATAAAAATTAGTATTGAATCTCCTATATTCGGTTTCCACTAAATTGAGCTTCGTGTGTCTGCCACTTTCTCCCGGCACTGGCCGGAAGGACTTTATTTAACCGACTTCAAAAAGAAGGAGATTATCAATTCGACCTGTATGTATTTTTTGGACCTGTATTCGACCTGTATGTATTTGCTTAAATATGAACCGATTTTGATATTTTTTTTTTTGTTTTTACAAGTACATATCGCTCACCCGCAAGAAAAGTGACACATCTCGACAAAAATAAATTTCACAGGAGAGGCAAAAGAAAATTGGCATGATTTTTCTGTGACCTGAAATTATAGCACTTAGCCCTGTATGCAATAGTAAAAACATGCAAAAAGCGTATAACCCTCAAGAATTAAGACATATATGGAGGTTTGGATGTTTGGATAAATTTACCTCCCATCACAATTCACCCCTCTTATGTGGTCACGAATGGACAAATAGCGTAATAAATTGACTTTCCTTATAACTACACTTATGAAATTTTTGGCGTAGGAAGACACGCCTATGACAGACCTATTAGTGGAATAAAACGTAAAATGTATTTTTGCGAGATGTGTCACTTTTCTTGCGGGTGACCGATATGATAGCTTCTTATACTCGATCTTCATGTTTACCTTGAGTAATGTAACAAAACTTATTCAGGGAAATATGTCTCGAAATCACTAAATTGTTTAATGTTATGTAATGAAGCATGTAAATTTCAGCGTAATGTAAAATACACCAAAGAACAACGTAATTTTTTTTTTCTGCAAAATAGACGTCAATGCCAAAAATATATTATTGTGACAAACAGTCAAAGCCGTGATGAAAAATTGGACACCCCTTACTAACTCTTTCAGAAACTGTCACATAACAATGTGACTTGTTAAATTCAGTTAGTAATATCAACTACTGTTTAATGTCATGCTTAAATGTTGCTTTGGATGTAATCTAGATATAGAAATTGTAACAAACAAAAACTTGATTACTATCACCTAATTTTGTCACCATATTTACATTATTCAGTAAATGTTACATTCGGATGCCAAACGGTCAGGCATTCGGTCAGTAGAACGTCAAGCATTCGGTCAGTAGAAAATCAGGCATTCGGTCAGTGGAACAAGACGAACAGGGAACCATATCATTTTTAGATCCTAATGAAATTGAAACTGAATCACCCCAAAAAGCGGATTTTTCTAAGGAAAATTCTAGTCATCGTTTAAGCGTTTGGGCATGCATAAAAAACATATATACAAACGAATTACATGACACACTTTATTGTAAGTCAGTTACCAAAGATTTTTTTTATAAATTTCGATGCCACTAATTCATGTAAAAAAATGTCAGCATTTTTGGTTTGAAGATCACAAATAGATAAATGATTTTAAGACCTAGTAATATAAATGACTGTAGAGAAATGGGTAAAAAAGCATATTTATTTAAATTTTTGTTAAGAACTTCCTAAACATTTAGTAATAACTTTTGGAACAAATCCGCGATTTTTATTTTAATATAATGAAAATTAAATATAAATATATTTTTTTTCATTTCCCTTCTAAATTATTGTCTTTATTTACATATATAGAAATGAAGTCTGACATAGAAATAAAGAAATAAACAGATAATTTCCTCTCATTAATTAACTATCCACATTTCTTGACGGTACATGCCATGCAGAATATTTACGTTCCATTTAACATTGTTTAAGCATTTACAAATCTGAAGTCTTTCGAAAGGATTTTTCTAATTAATGTCAGATTGTTATTAATTTATAAAGAAAAATCATTTGTAACTCTGCGTTTTATAGAAACTTGAAAGAATGTGAAGGTAAAACATGTTTAAGGTCTCGAATTAATATACAAAGTCTTCTAAAATATGCTTAGAAAATATTAAAGTTTTAATTTAAATAGTTTAAAGCTGTTGTAGATTTTTTTAATAAAGTTCCATTGGAGATAAATTACGAATTTTGTAAATTATTCGTACGAAAAATGGGATTAAATAATGTACATATATCAGCGAATTGAATGACAACCACTGGTAGTTTTAAAAGTTGCATGAATAAAAAACATTGAATTCCTATTCTCGATTTTAAAAGGAAATCTAAAACTGTATATAGATTACTTTAAAAAATTAAAAAAATATAATGCGCAGATTATGTACTTCCCTTTATATGTTGAATTATATTTCTAATATTTTTGAAAACATTGAAAAAATATTTATACCAATGTTTAAAGATATTTTGAACATTATATTTTGAAAAATATAGATAAATTTCTTGCTATTTTTTTTACTGTGATTTACATGAATATAAAATAAGAAATATCGTTTGTTTTCAAAAATAAATATATTTGTCAATAAATTGTGTGTTATGCTTGTTGAATTTTCAAGACGTCTGCATACATACACCAAAATCGATAACATGGTTTGAATTCAAACTTACTTTGAATGTAGTTTGTAGGAGGAATATAGTTTCTTGAAAGGGAAAACAATTTATTATTTCAGGCAACATGACGTAAGTGCAACATAAAATTTATTTTTGAATTATTGGAAGGTGAATTTTGATATAAAAGTTATACTGATGTTAAGTATGTTAAAAGAAAAATAAGAAATAACATTCTATGCATTTTTACTTTTTAACCGTTGTACCATTTTAATCAATAGCTTATAGAGTAAAGGCATTTTGTTTATTTTTAAAGAAAAATTATCTATCTATTATATATATAAAATCCAAACGGAAATTTCGTTCCGAACGCCTAGATTTCGAGTTCTACTGAATGGATTTTTACAGAACTTATACCGTTAGATAGGTATCATTTCAGGGAAGGTTTTAAACTATAACACATCATTCTACCTAGATTAGTTATAGAATTATGACGGAAAGTTCTGTTATTTTGGGCGAAAGGGTTACTATTATTTTATTGGCGAGAAAATTTGTTGATGAATGAATCGAAACGGCTGTACATCTCGGAAAAAAAACTTTTACTAATTTTATTTAAAAGAAAAAAAAAAGAGAAAAGAAAAAACAGTTTTGACGAGTGGTAATATTATAAAACGACAATATCGAATTTAAACATGAAAGGTAATGTTAATAATGCTTAAAAATTTATTCAATATGAAATATTGCAATTTTAAACTACATTTGTCAATTTATCTCTTGCTTCAGGTTAAGAAAAATGCATAAAAATTTTTGATAAGATTGACAATTGAGTGACAATTTTTGTTTTTGATTTTTTTTTTTAATTTGCTTTTTATTTTTATTTAACTCACCCATCATTCGATTTGCTGAAGAAAATAGCAGATGTAATTGTAAAAATGACAGTACTTGTGAGTTACATATTGTATGTTTATTTACGATTTCATTTTATGGCCAAACAGTTTAATTTTAAGCCAAAAATGCATAAGCGTGGCATCGGTTTGAGAGACGTTCACAATATTGGTTATTTTTCAAGTAGAAGACTTCATTTTTTGAAAAATCTAATTCTACTTATATAGATATAGAATTTAAATGGAAATTTCATTCCGGCTTCATAGAACTCGGGTTCTGCTGAACTTACAATGTTAGATATGTAATTTTTCGGGGAAGCTTTTAGTACATAACACGTCGTTCTACGTTGCTTGGTATCAAATTATGGTTTAAAGTTCTTTAATGAGATGAACCTGATAATGAAAAATTAGCCTTTTTAAGAGATTCTGCCGAATGTATTTCAATGGAACTTGAAATTTTAAGTAGATAATTTTTGAGGGAAGATTTCAGTATACAACATGTCCTTCTACGTTGCTTAGCCATACAGTTTTGGGGGAAATTCTGTAATGTGGTGGTCAATTATTACAATTTAGCCTTCTAAAAAAATTATAATACACGGTTTTTGATAGAATTTTCATTGTTAGTTTGGCAATTTTTCAGAGATAGTTTTAGTATATAATATATTGTTTGATACTGTTTATTCATAGAGCAATGGGGTAAATTCTGTAATTTTCCAATATAGGGCCCTTTGTGAGTGGAAGAAATGGGCTTGGTGAGAGAAGGAGAGTATTGATGCATATTTTCTGTTCAATAATTATAGAATTTATTCACTATAAAGAAGACATTTATCTCTTTTTATATAAAAACAAAAGTAAATTGTATATAAATAACAAAAATATTAATATTCATAAATAAAAAGTTAATATATAAGAATACATATTTTAAAAAGCATAAAAGTTCATTTTATTTGTTTTCACAGCTGTTCATATCATTTGGTCACAAATATCACTTTCTGAAGCCCGAATTGCGCGAAGCTTTTTAACATCTAACAGTACCCATTGATCTTAAAATCAGGAAAATTTGAAAGTATAGATGTAGTTTGTAAAGTAAGTCTTGATTAAGGTGATAAATTACGTAATCGACTCCACAGAAAATTTGCATATTTTGTACCGATAAGTTACATAATTGAGTTCATAGACAATTGGCCTATGTACCGGGCGTGGTATGGCGTACAATTAACTTTATTTGTTTTCATAGCTGTTCATGTCATTTGGCCACAAATCTCACTTTCTGAAGTCCGAATTGTGCGAAGCTTTTTAACATCTAACAGTACCAATTGATCTTAAAATCAGGAAAATTTGAAGGTATAGATGTAGTTTGTAAAGTAAGTCTTGATTAAGGTGATAAATTACGTAATCGACTCCACAGAAAATTGGCATATTTTGTACCGATAAGTTACATAATTGAGTTCATAGACAATTGGCCTATGTACCGGGCGTGGTATGGCGTACAATTAACTTTATTTGTTTTCATAGCTGTTCATGTCATTTGGCCACAAATCTCACTTTCTGAAGCCCGAATTGCGCCAAGTTTTTAACATATAACAGCACCAGCACCCATAGACCTTAAAATCAGGAAAATTGGAAAGTAGATGTAATTTGTAAAGTATGCATTAATTAAGGAGAGAAATTACGTAATCGAGTCCTCAGACAATTGGCATATTTGGCACCGATAAGTTACATAATTGAGTCTACAGGCAAATGGCGTATTTGGTACCGATAAGTTACATAATTGACCCTACAGACAATTGGCGTTTGTTACCGGGCGTGGTTTGGCGCACAACTAACTTAGGAAAAGGTTTAAATTGATTTTTTGTTTTTAAACCGCACACCTATTCCATAATCGAGTTTTAAAGAGAATTAGCGTAATTTGGGACAAAATTTTTGGAGTCCTTTGGCTATTTTTATGTTATACCACACCATACCAAAATGTATACTATTGTGCCATTTATTTCGATTCTAAACGTGCAAAGATTTTTTGGTACTTTTCCAGTATAGGGATCTTGGTAAAATAGAGAAAAAAACCTTGGTGGAAAAGGAAATTTGGCACCATGTTTTCTGGCAACCTATTCACTGTTTCATTTCATACACACAAGCATTTTGTTCTGTGTTTATACAATTTATTTAACATAAAGATCTTATTTATCAAATTTTATATAGAAATAGAAGTAAAAAAAACAATAATATACGTATATAAACAAACAAAAAAATTCATCAAGTTTGTTTTTTAACTGCTTATATCAATTGGAAACAAATATCACTTTCTGATGCCCGAATTGCGCCAAGCTGTTTTTGAAAAAAACGCCAAGGCGCCTATAGTGGAAAAGTACCAAATTTAATTGCAAACCGTGCCAAACATTGTGGCTTGCTATTTGTTGAACGCGAACTTCTTTTGGTTATAATTATTATTTAATCGTAACTCTAAAAAAAAAAAAAAAAAAAAAAAAAAAAAAAAAAAAAAAAAAAAAAATTACTATTTTTTTTTAATTGGAAGTATTTTTTATTATTAAGTAAAATTAAGTTATAACTTTGTTTTTCGCTGATTAAAAAATGGTAATGTTTAATGCAGTGCTAAGAGACACTTAGAATTTCATGTGCATAGTTTAAATGGCGATTTAAAAATACATATATAATATCGGAACCCGCACCAAATTGGCTCATTTTATCCAGAATGTTTTGGTACAAAATGAAATACGTTTGTTGTAGACATGACCGTAAATATCAATACTCACCGACTGAAAAGTCTTTAAAAATATTCAGATGAAACAACGAGAAATAACTTGCGGTTTCATAGATTTTAAGAAAAAATATTCTTATCTATCTATCTAATTCTGCTCTACTATATATACGGGAGTAAAATGCAAATCGGAAATTTGTGCCGGCTGCATATAACTTGAGCTTACCTGAATGGATTTTGATGAATAATCGAAATGATAGATAATTTTTCAGTTAAGATTTTAGCATATAATATATCGCTCTACGTTGCTTATACATAGAGTTATGTTTTAAAGTTATACAATCAGATGAACCCGATTATGAAAGATTAGCCTTTTTAAAAGATTCAGACGAATGGATTTCGATTGAATTTACACTGATAGTTATATAATTTTCCTCGCAGGGTTTTAGTATATACTATACCCTTCTGCATTATTTTATAATAGAGATGTGGTGGAAAGTTCTGTAATCAGTTGAACCCGATTATGAAAGTTTAGTATTTTTAAAAAGTTCTACTGAACGGATTTTGATAGGAATCCCATTGTTAGTTAGATACCTCTTCAGATATGGTTTTAGTATTTTTCATATTGTTCTACTTTCCTTAGTCATCAAGTAATGTCGGAAAGTTCCATAATCATGTGAAACCGATTATGAAAGATTAGACTTTTCAAAAAGTTCTAAATGGCGGATATTGGGATATTGATAATACTTGCTTTGTTGATTAGACGGTGTTTGTGGAGGTTTGAGTTTATTGCGTAACATTCTACGTTGCTCAGTTATAGAATTATGGGGGGGGGGGGGATTCTATAATCATATGGACCCCAATATGAAAGATCAGCCTTTAAAAAAGGTTTTACTGGATGAATTTTGTCAGTTTGTTTGCTTGCATTATTAGTTAAATAATTTTTCAGGGTTTGTTTTATTATATTGCATATTGTACATCATTCTTTACCAAATCCTACTGCGATTGATCAACTAAAAGGGTTGAGACCTTAATAGCTGAAAATTTGTCAACACATTAGAAAATATAATAGCACAATGTCGTTCATATCGTTTTCAGCAGTGCGAAAAAAAAACCCAGGATAGGTTCCATATCGCTTTAAATCACAATGTCCAATTCACTGATACATTTTATTTGATTCCAGGTTCGTTTGGATAAACAGACCAGCGTAGCGGGCATAGCCAGCTAGTCTATTTATATAAAATCCAAGTCTCTGTGTGTCCCTCACGATTCCGGTAGGACCACCTCTTTGAAATGAGTAATTGTTGAAAAAAGCTAATGCAGGGTTACCACAGTAGCGCCAACTGTTAGATAACTTGGTGATAGCTGGCTAATTTGGCAAAATTCCTATCTAAAACCATTAATCTTTCATAAAGGAGGTCACCGAAATTTAATTTAAACTCCCCTCTTTTAAGATATTTTTCAAAATCTATGATACATCTTCCTCCCGATGCTACTAATAAAATTACCGCCAATAGATGACGCTGTACTGCGTGAGCTCCTAACTGCGCGATTTTAATGTGCTTTAGGTACTTTTCCAGTATAGGTGCCTTGGCGAAAAACAAAATTTGGCAACATATTTTCCGGGAACCTATCCACTGTTTCATTTTATATATATACACACGCATTTTTTTCGATATTTATACGATTTAATTAATATAAAAAAGACGTTTCTCTAATTTTATAAAGAAATAGATGTGATTTGTACATAAAAACATCAATAATATACATATAAAATAAACATATAAAACAAACAAACACGCTCATCAAGTTTGTTTTCATAGCTGTTTATATGATTTGACAACAAATCTCGATATTTTCCCGTTATACGGACACCATGCTAAAATGTATGCTAATGCGCCAATTATTTCAAAATGCTAAAAGATATTTTTAATTTTATGCCAGCAGTTTAATATGAGTTTTATTTTATTGCTTTATTTTATAACAGTTATTTGTTCACTTATTTTAAGTATATAATTGTGATTTAATGAAATAGTTCGTAAAAGTCTGGAATTTTCAAATGTTATATTTTTTAAATGCTCACTTTAGTATCGACAATGTTTTTTCTTTTATTTTTCAAATGCTTCAATTCACGTGATTTTCATTTTGCGCCATCTATTACGCTTGGCGACAAAGGTATCCGTATAACGGAAACGAAACCAAATCTTACTTTTTGATGCCCAAATTACACCAAGCTTTTTAAAAAAAAACGCCAAAGCTCCTACAGTGGAAAAGTACCAAACTGTCTATTATTTTGCGCTATCTGTGTTATAGTTTGTACTATATGTAAGGGGTGTGGAGCGAAGAGTTTAAAAATTAAATATTAAATTTTCGGCACAGATGTCATATATTGGCGCGATTTTTTTCTGACGCCAATGTCATATACACAACGGGTACTTAACTGGCGGCAAAGTGTCGTTATTTTGCTTGATATGGTAACCCGGATGTTGTTTATGCTGTTGATGTTTTCGCCAAATTGGCGTATATGACAACTGTGCCAAAGTTTCTATAAAGCAGTATAAGACTAAAAAATTAAGAATAAAATAAATGCAAAATAAGACTAAAGAAGAAAGAAAAATCATGCCTTAAGCATAGAATATGAAACACTTTCCAACATATCCTGAATGCTTTAACAAAACTTCGTTATTTGGGGAAATAAGATAACTAAGTAAACATTTTAGAAGACTCATAAAAAATTTTAAAAATTGATTTCAGCAGTTACCGTCCATAGCCAATAGTATCGTTATTACATGCCACTATTTAGCCAAAATTTAATTTAAACTACTCTTAAAACTACTGAAATCACATTTCCAGATCTTATCATCCATAGACGGTTATGTATCCAATACTTTGCGTGACCCTGTATATTATTTTATCTATATTCTACAAACATTTCTTAGTAAACTAAATGTAGTTCAGCGCAAAAACGCATAACTCCTTTAAAAACCACCTTTAAGCAATTTACTCTCATACTCAGTAACCCTAACGAATTCTTTTGTGTAGCCCTGCATATGAACTGTAGTATTTATACACACAGTATAGTATGCATAAATGTAGTGAAACATAAAAGCGCATATCATAATTAAAAATGCATTCCTAGCAATCATTGCTTATGTACAAAACTTCGGAGAAAAGTTGCTTGGCGAGAAAGAAGTTTTCCAACGTATTTTCTGACAACCTATTTACTGCTTTATACTCACAAGCAATTTTTTCCATATGTATGCAATTTATTTAGGTAGTTGTTAGCTATCCCGTCGACCAGTTTCGCCAAATTATATAAATCGCCAAACCACTCGCTAAATTATACAAATTGACATAATTTTTATTTTAAACAACGAAAGATCAATTAAATTAACAAAACATTAATAAAAATACAAATATAACGTCGAATTAAAAATCACTTGATGACGTAAGAAACACATGATCATGTTTAATGTCAACCATTATTGGCATTTAATCTTACAATTTGGCGACAGTAATTTGGTTGACTGGATAACTAACAAGTACATTTATTTAATGTAAAAAAAGCTATTTACCCATTTTTTAACAGAAGTAATTTTGGCACAGATGTCATATTCGCCCCATATTGGCGTGATTTTTTTCCGACGCCAATTTGGCGAAAACATCAATAGCATGAACAACAACATCCGGGTTACCATAACAAGCAAAATAACGACACTTTGGCGAGAGTTAAGTACCCGGTGTGTATATGACATTGGCGTCAGAAAAAAAATCGTGCCAATATGGGGCGAATATGACATCTGTGCCGTAATTTTTGCACAGATGTCATATACGCATCGGGGTTGGCATGATTTTTCTCTGAACCAATTTGGCAGAAATCTCGCTTTCGAATACCAGTTACTTGTATATTTTTACATTATTTGCTATCATTTTGAAAAGGAAATAACTATAAATAAATAAAAGTTTGAATAATAGCTATAGAACAAAACAGTTTATATAATTAAAAACAAAAAATAAAAGTAAATAAACAATTTATTAATAAATAAAAAACAATAGCCGAGTTACACCATTTTGGCGCCAGTTAGGTATCCCGCTTCATATCTGAAATCTGTGCCGTAATTTGTGTATAAAAAAAAATATTATACATATTTAGAAATGATTTTTTTAATGTATATAAGTGCATATATAAACAAAAATAAAAGTTCATTAGATTTGTTTTCATAGCTGTTTATATATTTTGGCAACATATCTCACTTTCTGATGCCCGAATTGCGCCAAGCTTTTTTAAAAAATGCGCTATAATGGAAAAGTACCTAAATAAATAATTAACAGAAATAACCAATTATAGAAACTAAAACTTTTTATTTCGAGATCAAAACATTGTTTTTAATTTCAATTAAAAATACACATATCCTTGGATAACTTTAGTTGAAACTAGGTTCACAGCTTAATATCTCATCCCATAAACCTAAACAAACACAAGTGATTCATTCATCGTGAAACTTAAAAAAAAAATTAAATCATTGAGGTAAGAATTCACAAAGTAAGCTCTCCAACAATCAATAGACAATATTCTAATGACACCATAGTAGGTAAAATGGTGGCGGTATCGTTTGTATATGTTTTGAAATCACAAAGATTTAATTTTGCAATGTCTCTTAGTTACATTATTTTATTGTCATATTTATGAGCTCAGAACAAAAGCTTATTTTTTCATTATTTAGTTATAAAAGACGAAAAAAAATTATAAATGCATGATTTGAAAAAATTAAATAATTTTCTTTCTTAATAGTAAAAAATAACATCGGGAAGTAACAGCGGGTTTAAGTTAAATAAGTTTAACTGTTTAATTCTGTTGTAATATTCAAAATGACTGTATTTATTAGATTTCAGTAAACAACATCAGGGCCCGATTAAACTTTGAAGATAGAGGAATTACAATGTCATTTCAGGACCTTTCTTTTGGAGAAGCTTTTCTAAATTTCATATATGCATGGAAACTCTTCAGTGTTAGAAATATTATTCTTAGGACTGACATAACATGAGAACGGCCTGCAATTTTACACAAGTTTTTGAAAACTACTTTATATCAGAAATTTTGCTAAAAACTGGTTACTTTTTTGTTATAGCGGTCCACACTATTAGGATTATGACAAGTTGCAGCCAATTTCGCCAACGTCGCAACCAAAATCGTAAAGCACACATGTATAATACCATATAATACCATTTCATGAAATCGTATACGATAATTTAATAGTTTTTACCTTACTTCAAGTGTAAAATTTATTCATTTTTAAGGCTCAACAATCTAAATTGTCCAATATATGAATTTAAAAAAATGTAAACAAAGATTGAATAGACATGACCGCAAAAAGCCTCAAATCTGCATAACACTTGGAACCAAACTGTGCAGATTAGTGGTCTTCTACTGTACACAGTTTTTCATAAATGTGTTTCGTTCTTTAAATGTGTTATTTTCATCTATCACTGCGGAACAAGCGAGAAAACTCATATTCTTGCACATGAGTTGTATATATCTTTATATCTAAATTTCCGTCATTTTTGACAGGCTACCTTACTAGTCTATATTATAAAGGACAAACATATCTGTGCGTAACGCATACGTCATTTTGCGAATGGCAACACTTTGAAATTTGAAATAAAATTTTTGTTTTGCAATTTTCTCTACTGCAAATTTTTAAACTTCTAAATATCGCACATTTTAAATTTTTACACCGTCATATGAGGAAAAAAATGCTCTTTTAAATGCAATTTGTCTGAAAGCGGTATCTCAATTTATTTTTGAGATATTAATTTTTTTGTAGTTTTTAATACCATTTTTCTTATCGTGGCATCAAAAGTACCCCTTTTCTACTGAAAATAAACGGAAAATAGTCGAAAATAGGAGATACTGTATCATTTGTTGCCCTTTTTTCGTAAAACCTGAAAAAAAAATTTGAAATTAAAATATGGGCTATGTCAAGAATATTGTCTGTTATTCCGTGATAATGACGTCATATGCATACTTTTCTATAGACGAAGTTTAAAATTGTATTGTAAAAGTGGATTGCTTTAGGGGATGCAAGTGACGTCATTTTATAAAAAAGCATGTATTTTAATTCTTAAACCTGAATTATGTTTTGTAGAAGTGTGTCATTTACACAGCCCAGCTGCTTTAAAATTCTTCACAGGTAAAAATATTTCACTTTTGAGAATAATGTAATCGAAATCACACACTAATAAAACACAATGTTTTACAAAAATTTAAAGTGTCTTTATAAAACAGAGGTGATATTACAGAAATTGATGATTCTCGCATGGATGGATTTACTTTGCCGAGTTAGCCAAGCAAACAAATAATTCGTAGTTTAATATTTCTTAGGACATTCTACTATAATTTTATCAAAATAACATAGATTGCTATAATTTAATTTTTCCTAATTTTATATAATCTATATATTTAAAACACAAGTGTGTTTTTTAGTCATCTGCCCTGATCTTTCTGCTGAACCAATTTTACTAATATATATTTTTTTTTAAACTAAAAGCTTTTCCTTTGTAGGTGTGATCGCACTATCTGTTTTTTTTCTCTTTTAAATATCCCGACTTTTATATTTTAATTTTAAAAGCATTTTATGAAATTTCTTCAAAATGGTGAAAATTAGATAGCTTTCGTTATTGCAGGCAAGAGAGAAACAATGAGGTATTTTTATCTTTATTCATACTATTTTCTGATATAAATGCAAAGTTGTTGATAAAAATTGTTGTATAGGGTTTAGTTGCGCAGAATCCCATTAGGAGCAGAATATTATATTAGGGGCATAATAACGGAAAATGACATACTGCTTTTGAATACACGCATTTTTCCTCATAAATTTTCTATTTTGTTTTTCCTTCTGCATGTGTACTGATACTAAGTTTCAGACACTAGGCAAAATGGTTATTTAAGTAAAAATGAAGTCATATTTAAAAGAAAACGATCATTTTCTTAGATAAAACTAAACATTTTAACACAATTGCGTCTAAAAACATAAATTATGGAAATTTTTACTCTCCGGAATTGAGATTAGAATCTCAAGTAAAGAATGCGTCTCTTCACATAAAAGATGTTGCTGACAATCGTGACTTCAAGTTTTGAGTTAAAACGATTTTTAAATGATCAAATAAAATGCAATTTTTAAAAAAATGATGAATATGGATATGAGAAGTGCGTATGCAAATTTTTAGAATGTGAAAATCGCTGTTTTTCATTCCGGAATACCAAGCATAAGAGCCTCAATTGATAACCACATCCTAATAACTGATCTTTATTATATTTTACTGATTAAGTATCTATATTATAAAGAGCAAGCGTTCCTGTGCGTAACGCTGACGTCATTTTGCGAATAGCAACACTTCACGATAAAATTTCGGTCTTGAAATTCTCGCTACTGCAATTTTCTGACCATCGTACATTTTCAATTTTCGTCGCATAGGGAAAAAAGAATTACTTTCAAATGCAATTGTTTAAAAATTGTATCTTAATTGACTGATGTATTATATTTTCTAAAATAATTTTTAAGCATGTTTTTTTTTAAGTTTATCTTATCACGTGCCGGTTTCAATACATAATAATAATAAACATTTTTCAGCATCTGTTTCTGGCTATTTTTGAATAACGAAATTAATACTTCTTTTATAAACAAATAAAAGAATAATATTGAAAAACACAAACCTAACATATTTGTAATCGTACAATTTAAATTTTTAGATCACCAAATAGCATTTTTTTTTCAAATGGAATTTGTTTGCAAAGTTCATCTCAGTTTACTGATTGTCTATGGTTTTAAAAACAATTTTAAAGCGTGAAATATTTTTTAATATAGCTACATCGCTCGGAGCTCGATTACGAAAGATTAATCCGTTCGCCCTTAAAACAAAATAAAGAGTTCTTACGGCTAATATCCATTAAAAAAACTGCCCTATAAATAAATAAATAAAATAATATAAATAAAAAACAAATTTAACAGACATGTATAAGCTCTTAAATTATCAGAACATAAAAAGATACCGTAAGTAGCAAAATCTTGGTCAAATAACTCTTAGCATGCGGGTAATAAGAAAATATCGCTTTTAAAAATTTTCAAAAATTTATTTGATTGTATAATTCGTATTTTCCATATGAAAAATGCTCTTTTAATGTAAGTGGGCAATCTAAAAAAAATATTGCAAATAAAAAAATATTATTTTTCAATTAAAAAAAAATATATATGTTTTCACCTATATTCTTTAACCCGGGAAGCCCGGGTACGATCCCCTAGTCTATTATATATCTATCTATTATATATCTATTATATATATAAAATCCAAACGGAAATTTCGTTCCGAACGCCGAGATTTCGAGTTCTACCGCATGGATTTTTACGGAACTTATACCGTTAGATAGGTATCGTTCCAGGGAAGGTTTTAAGCTATAACACATCATTCTACCTAGATTGGTTATAGAATTGGTACGGAAAATTCTATTATTTTGGACTTTGTTACTTCATATTTCCTTAAATATCTGGGCTCCTATTGGTCGTAGAGCTTAGATCTCGCGCCAAAAGTAGCTCCGAGGCACCCAAGCAAACTTTTCCCCGCGATTATTTTGCCGTCTTCCGATTTCCTCTAACTCTATTAGGGGCCCGCGTAGGGACCCTTTAAAATATTTTTCGTAGTAATTTCAGCAATTATCTTAAATTATTGGTTAAGACCGCCACCCTCCCGATTCATGTATCTACGGAAAGGTTGCATGAAGGAGTTTCGTTCAGATTCGCTTTTGTTAAGAATAGAGTGCGCTCCCTGGTGGTGGAATGTGGAACTAACATAACGCGATATTGTTAAAATTAGGAAATCTAACAATGCGATTTGTTTTAAACTTTGAGATAGTTCATAACGCATAATCTATTATCTATTCTATTATATATATATAAAATCTATTATCTATTCTATTATCTATTATATATATAAAATCCAAACGTAAATTTCGTTCCGAACGCCGAGATTTCGAGTTCTACTGCATGGATTTTGACGGAACTTATACCGCTAGATAGGTATTGTTTCAGGGAAGGTGTTAAGTTATAACACATCATTCTACCTAGAATAGTTATAGAATTATGACGGAAAGTTGTGTTATTTTGGGCGAAAGGGTTACTGTTATTTTATTGGCGATAAATTTCGTTGATAAATGTATTGAAATGGCTGTACATATCGGATGAAAACTTTTATTAATTTTGTTTAAAAGAAAAAAAAAAAGAGAAAAGAAAAACAGTTTTGACGAGTGGCAATATTATAAAACGACAATATCGAATTTAAAAATGAAAGGTAATGTTTTAATGCTTAAAAATTTATTCAATATGAAAGATTGCAGTTTTAAACTATATCTGGCAATTTATTGCTTGCGTCAGGTTTAAAAAAATGCATCAGCAAATCTGATAAGATAATATCTGAGTGACAATTTTGTTTTTGTTTTAGAATTTTTTTTATAATTTACTTTTTATTTTATTTAACTCATCCATCATGTGACTTTCAGAAGAAACTAGCAAAAGTAATTATAAAAATGACGGTACTTGTGAGTTTCATATTGTCTGTTTATTTACGATTTCATTTTATAGCCAAACAATTTAATTTTAAGCCAAAAATGCACAAGCGTGGTTTCGGTTTGAGCGACATTCACAATATTGGTTATTTTTCAAGTAGACGACTGCATTTTTGGAAAAATCTTATTCTACTTATATATATATATGTAATTCAAATGGAAATTTCATTCCGGCTGCTTAGAACTCGGGTTTTGCTGAACTTACACTGTTAGATAGGTAATTTTTCGGGGAAGGTTTTTAGTACGTAACACGTCGTTCTACGTTGCTTGGAATCGCATTATGGTTTAAAGTTCTTTTATGAGATGAACCTTATAATGAAAAATTAGCCTTTATAAAAGATTCTGCCGAATGTGTTTCGATGGAACTTGGACTGTAATTAGATAATTTTCAAGGAAAGGTTTCAGTATAAACCATGTCCTTCTACGTTGCTTAGCCATACAGTTTTGGGGAAAATTCTGTAATCTGGTGAACTCAATTATCACAATTTAGCCTTTTAAAAAAGTTATAATAAAATGTTTTTGATAGAATTTGCATTGTTAGTTTGGCAATTTTTCAGAGATAGTTTTAGAATATAA
The DNA here is from genome assembly GCA_963932465.1 of Maratus speciosus. Taxonomy (NCBI): domain Eukaryota; kingdom Metazoa; phylum Arthropoda; class Arachnida; order Araneae; family Salticidae; genus Maratus; species Maratus speciosus. Next base: position 402,569,847 of record OZ010794.1, on the reverse strand, counting down.
TATATTGTTCGACACTGTTTAGTCATAGAGAAAGGGGGTAAATTCTGTAATTTTCAAATTTTTCCTTTGCGAAGTGGAAGAAATGGGTTTGGAGAGAAAAGGAAAGTTTTTATGCATATTTTCTGTTCAATAATTATAGAATTTATTTAGTATAAAGAAGACACTTATCTCTTTTTATATAAAAACAGAAGTAAATTGTATATAAATAACAAAAATATTAATCTCTCTATTCTAAAAAAAAGTAACTACCGCTGTCACCGCCGCCGCCGCCGGTTTTGAATTTTTTGTGACCGGAGGTCTTTCTTCGTTAATATTAAGAAAAATAATGCATACAAAAATATGAAAATCGGTAGTATTATACAGAAATGTTTAATAAACACGCTGATGCAGACAGTTTTCAAATCGAAGTATTATTTTAAGAGATATTTAATACCAAAGTTGGACAAAATCGTTCCATTAAAATGTTTTATAGGAGCAAAAACTGTACATAGGAATTTAATCATTTTTAGATCATTTTATGCGTCAGAATTTCCCGGTGTGCAGATTGCTTTTAGTTTTTTGATTTGACACATTTTTTGAGGTTTTATTTCTATTTTAAATTCAAATTTTCAGCATTTCGAGGGATATTTTTTACATTATTTTAGAAAATGGTATTAATTTATACTGTTGCCAAAAGTATAAACAGCGCAAACAATAATGTTTGCTTCAAATTAAAAATTTATTTACACGTGACTCTTATAAACAGAAAAAATCATTTGGAATTAGAATTAAATAATTATGTACAAAAAGCAGGAACTTATTAAAAATTACGTCATAAAAAGTATACACGTGAACTTTAAGAGAGAAAGGAAATTGAATTGAGAAAGAATAGCTTGGTCAAAATTACGTCAGATTAAAAACGATTAATTTAAATTGTCTCATTTAAAAGAACTTTCTTTTCGCTTTGTTAAAAAATACCAGGAGACAAAGACTGTTTACTTAATTCCTTTTATATTAGCTTATTTTGAAATGTTGTTACACGTGTCTACGTCATCAAGTTATTTTTATTTCGACGTTTTATTTGTATTTTTATTAATGTTGTACTAATTTATTTGTTCTTTCGGTATTTAAAATAAAAATTATGCCAATTTGTATAATTTGGCGAGTGGTTTGGCGATTTATATAATTTGGCGAAATTGGTCGACGGGATAATCAAGTAGTACGGCAGCGGATTTGGCGTTAAAATTATCCAATCAAAGAAAAATGAATAGAAATCCGTTTATAGGGAGATCGACACTGTTTTTTAAATTATAATTCAAACTTTCGAAATATTTTTAAAGCCGATCAAATTAGCGTGCATTTAGAGTCTGCGGTGTCTGGACGGGGGTTGGCGAGCGTAGCTCGTAGGGGGCCGAGCCCCCTAGTATTCATAAATAAAAGGTTTAGATATAGGAATACATATTTTAAAAAGCATAAAAGTTCATTTTATTTGTTTTCACAGCTGTTCATATCATTTGGTCACAAATCGCACTTTCTGAAGCCCGAATTGCGCCAAACTTTATAACATCTAACAATACCCATTGATCTAAAATCAGGAAAATTGGAAAGTAGATGTAGTTTTTAAAGTATGCCTTAATTAAGGAGATAAATTACGTAATCGAGCCCACAGACAATTGGCATATTAGGTACAGATAAGTTACATAATTGAGCCTACAGACATATGGCGCATGTTACCGGGCGTGGTTTGACACACAATTAACTTAGGAAAAGGTTAAAATTGATTCTGTGTTTTTAAAGCGAACCAATTCTGTAACCGAATTTACAGAGAATTGGCGAAATTTGAGAAATAGTTTTTTGGAGAAATTTTGCTAAATTTACGATATACCAACACCATACCGAAATGTACGATATTGCGCCATTTATTTCAATCCTAAACGTGCAAACATATTTTGGTACTTTTCCAGTATAGGGATCTTGGCAAAATAGAGAAAATAGCATTGGCGGGGAAGGAAATTTGGCAACAGATTTTCTGTCAACCAATTCGCTGTTTCATTTCATATACACAAGCATTTTTTTCTATGTTTATATAATTTATTTAACATAAAGATGCTATTTATCTAATTTTATATAGAAATAGCAGTAATCTGGGTACTACTTAGTTATCCTGTCGAACAATTTCGCTAAATTATATAAATCGCCAAATTATACAAATTGACATAATTTTTATTTTAAATAACGAAAGAACAAATAAATTAGTATAAAATTAATAAAAATACAACTATAACGTCGAAATAAAAATCACTTGATGTCGTAAATACGTGTAACTTGCTTAAAGTCAAGTGTATGTGACATTTATGATCAACCATTACTGGCATTTAATCTTATAGTTTGGCGATAGATTTTTTATCGACGGGATAATTAAGTAGTAGTACCGTAATTTGTATGTAAAAAACATTAATAATATACACTTATAAACAAACAAAAATTTCATCAAGTTGGTTTTCTTAAGTGTTTATATCAATTAGCAATAAATCTCTCTTTCTGATGTCCGAATTGCGTGAAGCTATTTAAAAAAACGCCAAGGCGCCTATAGTGGAAAAGTACCAAATTTAATTGCAAACTGTGCCAAACATTGTGGCTTGCTATTTATTGAATGCGAATTTCTTTTGGCTTTAATCATTATTCAATAGTAACACTGCAAAAAAATTTAATTAACTGTTTTTTTTTAATTATAAGTATTTTTTATTATTAAATAAAATTAAATTATAACTTCATTTTTCACTGATTAAAAAGCGAAACGTTTACTGCAGTGCCAAGATACACTTAGAATTTCATGTGCGTAGTTTAAATGGCGATTTTGAAAAAAAAAATATTTTATAATATCGGAACCCACACCAAATATGCTCATTTTACAGAGAATGTTTTGGCTCAAAATGAAATACAATTGTTGCAGACATAATTGTAAATCTCAATACTCGACGACTGAAAAGTCTTTAAAATTATTCAGCAGAGACAACGAGGAATAACTCAGTTTCATAAATTTTAAAATTCAATATTCTTATCGATCTATTTACTTCTGCTTCTACTATATATACGAAAGTAAAATGCAAATGGGAAATTCGTCCCGGCTGCTTGATTTTGATGAGAATCGAAATGATAGTTATATAATTTTTCAGGGAAGATTTTGGCATATAACATATCCTTGTACGTTGTTTATACATATAATTATGTTTAAAAGTTAGATAATCAGATGAACCCGATTATGAAAGATTAGTCTTTTTAAAAGATTCAGCAGAATGGATTTCGATTGAATTTGCACTGTTAGTTAGATAATGTTTCAGGCATAGTTTTAGTATATACTATACCCTTCTGCATTTCTTAACAATAGAGATGTGGTGGAAAGTCCTATAATCAGTTGAACCATATTATGAAAGTTTAGCATTTTTAAAAAGTTCTACAGAACGGATTTTGATAGGAATTACGTTGTTAGTTACAAACCTATTCAGATATGGTTTTAGTATTTTGCATATTGTGCTACGTTGCTTAGTCATAAAAGAAAGGCGGAAAGTTCCATAATCATGTGAAACCAATTATGAAAGATTAGACTTTTCAAAAAGTTCTACATGGCTGATATTGATAATACTTGCTTTGTTGATTAGACAATGTTTGGGAGGTTTTACTTTATTGCGTATCATTCTACTTTCCTTAGTTATAGAATTATGGGGAGAAAGTTCTATAAACAGATGGACCCCAATATGAAAGATCAGCCTTTAAAAAAAGTTTTACTGGATGGATTTCGTCAGTTTTTTTGCTTTATTAGTTAAATAATTTTTCAGGTTTTGTTTTATTACATTGCATATTGTAATATCATTCTTTACCAAATCCTACTGTGATTGATCAATTAAAAGAGTTGAGATCTTAATAGCGGAAAATTTGAATGCACATTAGAAAATATAATACACAATAGCGTTCATGTCGTTTTCTGCAGTACAAATGGACATTTCAATTAGGTTCCAGATTGCTTTAAATCAAAATGTCAAACTCACGGATACATTTAGTTTGATTCAAGATTCGTTTGGATAAACAGACCAGCGTAGCGGGCATAGCCTGCTAGTATATATATAAAATCCAAACGTAAATTTCGTTCCGAACGCCTAGATTTCGAGTTCTACTGCATGGATTTTGACGGAACTTATACTGTTAGATAGGTATCGTTTCAAGGAAGGTTTTAAACTATAACACATTGTTCTACGTTGATTAGTTTTAGAATTATGACGGAAAGTTCTGTTATTTTGGGCGAAAGGGTTCCCATTATTTTATTGGCGATGAATTTTTTGATAAATGAATTGAAATGGCTGTACATCTCGGAAAAAAAAACTGTTACTAATTTTATTTAAAAGAAAAAAAAAGAAAAGAAGAGAGAAAATGAAAAAAAAATTGACGAGTGGTAATATGGGAAAACGAAAATATCGAATTTAAACATGAAAGAGAATGTTCGTAATGCTTAAAAATTTATTCAATATGAAAGATTGCAGTTTTAAACTATATTTGACAATTTATCTCTTGCGTCCGGTTAAATAAATTACATCAGAAAATTTTATAAAATAATATCTGAGTGACAATTTTGTTTTTGTTTTTGATTTCTTTTAAATTTACTTTTTACTTTTATTTAACTCGACCACCATGTGACATATAGAAGAAACTAGCAGATGTAATTATAAAAATGACGATACTTGTGAGTTACATATTGTATGTTTTTTGCGATTTCATTTTATAGCGAAACGATTTAATTTTAAGCCAAAAATGCATGAGCGTGCCATCGGTTTGAGAGACTTTCACAATATTGGTTATTTCTCAAGTAAACGACAGCATTTTCTGAAAAAACCCAATTCTACTTATATATATATATATATATATATATATATAATTCAAATGAAAATTTCATTCCGGCTGCTTAGAACTCGAGTTCTGCTGAACTTACACTGCTAGATAGGTAATTTTACCGGGAAGGTTTTAGTACATAACACTTCGTTCTAAGTTTCTTGGTATTGAATTATGGTTTAAAGATCTTTAATGAGATGAACCTGATAATGGATAATTAGCCTTTTTAAATGATTCTGCCGAATGTATTTCGATGGAACTTGGACTGTTAATTAGATACTTTTCCCGGGAAGTTTTCAGTATACAATATGCCCTTCTATATTGTTCAGCCATGCCGTTTTTGGGAAAATTCTGTAGTCTGGTGTAAGCAATAGTCATAATAGCCTTTTTAAAAATTTAAATAAACGGTTTTTGATAGAATTTGCATTGTTAGTTTGACAATTTTTCAGAGATAGTTTTAGTATATAACATATTGTTCGACACTGTTTAGTCATAGAGCAATGGGTTAAATTCTGTAATTTTCCAATATAGTTATGAGATGGAAAAAATGGGCTTGGCGAGACAAGGAAAGTTTTCATCCATATTTTCTGTTCAATAATTAGATAATTTTTTTTTCTATAAAGAATACATTTATCTCTTTTTATATAAAAACAGAAGTAAATTGTATATAAATAACAAAAATAATAATATTCATAAATAAAAATTTATATAGGAATATATATAGGAATACATATTTTAAAAAGCTTAAAGTTCATTTTATTTGTTTTTATAGCTGTTCAAATCATTTGGCCAAAAATCTCACTTTCTTAACCCGGAATTGCGCCAAGTTTTTAACATCTAACAGTACCCATTGATCTAAAATCGGGAAAATTGGAAAGTAGATGTAGTTTGTAAAGTATGCATAGATTAAGGAGATAAATTACGTTATCGTATCCATAGACAATTGGCATATTTGGTACCGATAAGTTACATAATTGAGTCTACTGACAATTGGCGTCTGTTACCTGGCGTGGTTTGGCGCTTAATTAACTTAGAAAAGGTTTAAACTGATTCTGCGTTTTTAAAACGGAGCTATTCTATAACCCAATTAAGACAGAATTGGCGTGATTTGAAAGAAAACTTTTTGGCGACATTTTTCTATTAGGTAGCTTTCATTACAAAAAGTCCTTCCGGCCAGTGCCGGGAGGAAGAGGTAGATTTCATATTCCTTATTTTAAAAAAGCCAACTTACATTATTCAAACACACGAAGCTCAATTTAGTGGAAACCGAATATAGGAGATTCAGTACTAATTTTTATCAATACTAAATCATTATGAATGAGAATTTCGCGAAATTAGTCAGCTTTATACAAGCTGCTTTTATTTAAAGTAACTTATATTTGGCTGCCAAATTCGGCGATTTCTTTAAGTGCCTGCCATTTTAAGACAACATGGTGGATGAGGCTAACCAGTGTACTTGCTCCAGACCTTAGTAATTGCTGTGCACATGCTCACTCACATCGGAATCGGTTGATATATACGAGTGCTGTCGCAGGCAAAAAATCAGATTTTTCAAAATGTCACCCACATTAGAAATTGAAACTGCTATATCTGAGCCATATTTTAAGATAAAGACAAACAAAAAATGCTCCTGAATCTTTATATCAAGGTCAAGTATTTAAGAAAGAAACCTTTTTCATTTTCTAATTTTCTTGCACCTCACTTTAAATATAATTTTTTTTAATTGGCCGCCATTTTGAAGCAAGATGGCTGATGAAGCTGGCCAGCGAAATTGGTCGAGATATTGATGTATACTATCCACTTGCCTTCTTCCATCGAAATAGGCGAATACGTGTATTATCGCGTGACAAATACAAGATCGTTTCAAAGTGTTAGCCGTGCCAGAAATTCAAAGAGCTATAATTCAACCATTTTCTAAGATATAAACAAAAGAACAAATTTTCAGAAACAAAAATTGCTCCAGAATCATTGTATCAAGGCCAAACACACAAAAAAAAATCTTTTTCGTTTTCCAATTCTTTATTACCTCATTTTAAATTTTAAATTACATTTTTTTAGTGGCAACCCTTTTGAAACAAGATGGCGAATGAAGCTGGTCAACGAACTCAGTCGAGACATTGGTATGTACTATGTACAGACCAAGTTACATCCGAATCCGTTCATAAATACGCCTGTTATTGAGTGACAAAAATCAGGTCATTTTAAAATGTCAGCCATAATAGAAATTCAAAATGCTATAACTCAGCCATTTTTTTAGATATAGACGAAACAAAGCCTGTTCCGGAATCTTTGTATTAAGGTCAAACACATACGAATAAATTCTTTTTCATTTTCCAATTTTTTGGTATCTCATTTTAAATTAAAAAATTTTAAAATTATTTTTAATGGCCGCCATATTGAAACAAGATGGCGGATGAAGCTGGACAACGAACTCGGTCGAGATATTTGTATGTACTATGTACACACCAAGGTACATCCAAATCGGTTCATAAATACGTCTGTTATCACGTGACAAATATCAGGACGTTTCAAAATGTCAGACACGCTAGAAATTCAAAATGCTATAACTCAGGCATTTTGTAATATATAGATGAAACAAAAACTGCTCCCGAATCTTTTTATCAAGGTCAAACACATAAGAAAAAAATATTTTTTCAATTTTCAATTTTTTGGTACCACATTTCAAATTTAAATTTTTCTTAAAAATTTAAATGGCCGCCATTTTTAAACAAGATGGCGGATGAAACTGGCCGCCGAACTCGGTCGAGACATTGGTGTGTACTATGTATAAACGAAGTTACATCCAAATCGGTTCATAAATACGCCTTTTATCGCGTGACAAAATTCAGGACGTTTCAAAATGTCATCCACGTTGGAAATTCAAAATGCTATAACTCAGCCATTTTTTAAGATATAGACGAAACAAAAACTGCTCTGGAGTCTTTGTATAAAGGTCAAATACATAAGAAAAAAATATTTTTCCATTTTTAATTTTTTGGTACCACATTTCAAATTTTAAATTTTTTAAAAAATTTTAAATGGCCGCCATTTTGAAGCAAAATGGCGGATGAAGCTGGCCAACGAACTCGGTCGAGACATTGGTATGTACTATGTACACACCGAATTACATCCAAATCGGTTCATAAATACGAGAGTTACAGTGTGACATAGGTCAGATATATATATATATATGGATATATATATATATATATATATATATATATATATATATATATCAATTTTGAACGGAGGGTGGTTTCGGGGTCTGGGGGTCATGATCGATGAAAATATACCAAAATTTTTTGAAATCGCTTTCCTCCGAACGGCTGCAATATGTAGCTTTTAGGTAGCTTTCGTTACAAAAAGCTACCTATTGCAGCCGTTCGGAGGAAAGCGATTTCAAAAAATTTTGGTATATTTTCATCGATCATGACCCCCAGACCCCGAAACCACCCTCCGTTCAAAAGTTGATATATATATATATATATATATATATATATATCCATATATATATATATATATATATATATATATATCTGACATTTGTCATACTGTAACTCTCGAATTTGTGAACCGATTTGGATGAAATTCGGTATGTACATAGTACATACAAATGTCTCGACCGAGTTCGTTGGCCAGCTTCATCCGCCATTTTGTTTCAAAATGGCGGCCATTTAAAAAATTTTAAAAAATTTTAAATTTGAAATGTGGTACCAAAGAATTGAAAATGGAAAAATATTTTTTTCTTATGTATTTGATCTTTATACAAAGATTCCGGAGCAGTTTTTGTTTCGTCTATATCTTAAAAATGGCTGAGTTATAGCATTTTGAATTTCTAGCGTGGTTGACATTTTGAAACGTCCTGAATTTTGTCACGCGATAAAAGGCGTATTTATGAACCGATTTGGATGTAACTTCGTTTGTACATAGTACATACCAATGTCTGGACCGAGTTCGTTGGCCAGCTTCATCCGCCATCTTGTTTAAAAATGGCAGCCATTTAAATTTTTAAGAAAAATTAAATTTGAAATGTGGTACCAAAAAATTGAAAAGTGAAACAATATTTTTTTCTTATGTATTTGACCTTGATACAAAGATTCGGTAGCAGTTCTTGTTTCATCTATATCTTAAAAAATGGCTGAATTATAGCATTTTGAATTTCTAGCGTGGCTGATATTTTGAAACGTCCTGATATTTGTCACGTGATAACAGGCGTATTTATGAATCGATTTGGATGTACCATGGTGTGTACATAGTACATACAAATATCTCGATCGAGTTCGTTGGCCAGCTTCATCCGCCATCTTGTTTCAAAATGGCGGCCATTTAAAAAAATTTAAAAAAATTAAAATTTAAAATGAGATACCAAAAAATTGGAAAATGAAAAAGATTTTTTTCGTATGTGTTTGACCTTAATACAAAGATTCCGGAACAGTTTCTGTTTCGTCCATATCTAAAAAAATGGTTGAGTTATAGCATTTTGAATTTCTATTCTGGCTGACATTTTAAAACGACCTGATTTTTGTCACGCGATAACAAGCGTATTTATGAACCGATTTGGATGTTACTTGGTCTGTACATAGTACATACCAATGTCTCGACCGAGTTCGTTGGCCAGCATCATTCGCCATCTTGTTTCAAAAGGGTTGCCATTAAAAAAAATTAAATTTAAAATTTAAAATGAGGTATTAAAAAATTGGAAAATGAAAAAGATTTTTTTATGTGTTTGGCGTTGATACAAAGATTCCGGAACAGATTTTGTTTCTGAAAATTTGTTCTTTTGTTTATATCTTAAAAAATGGTTGGATTATAGCACTTTGAATTTCTAGTATGGCTAACATTTTGAAACGATCTTGTATTTGTCAGGCGATAACACACGTATTCGCCTATTTCCATGTAAGAAGGCATGTGGATAGTATACATCAACATCTCAGCCAAATATAAGTTACTTTAAATAAAAGCAGCTTGGATAAAGCTGACTAATTTCACGAAATTCTCATTCATAATGATTTAGTATTGATAAAAATTAGTATTGAATCTCCTATATTCGGTTTTCACTAAATTGAGCTTCTTGTGTTTGAATAATATAAGTTGGCATTTTTCAAATAAGGAATTTGAAAGCTACCTCTTCCTCCAGGCACTGGCCGGAAGGACTTTTTGTATTGAAAGCTACCTAAAAGCTACCTATTGCAGCCGTTCGGAGGAAAGCGATTTCAAAAATTTTTGGTATATTTTCATCGATCATGGCCCCAGACCCCGAAACCACCCTCCGTTCAATATTGATATATATATATATATATATATATATCTGACATATGTCACACTGTAACTCCCGTAATTATGAACCGATTTCGATGTAATTCGGTGTGTACATAGTACATACCAATGTCTCGACCGAGTTCGTTGGCCAGCTTCATCCACAGTTTTGTTTCAAAATGGCGGCCATTTAAACTTTAAAAAAAAAAATTAAAATTTGAAATGTGGCACCAAAAAATTAAAAATGGAAAAATATTTTTTTCTTATGTATTTGACCTTTATACAGAGATTCCGGAGCAGTTTTTGTTTCGTCTATATCTTAAAAAATGGCTGAGTTATAGCAATTTGAATTTCTAGCGTGGCTGACATTTTGAAACGTCCTGAACTTTGTCACGCGATAAAAGGCGTATTTATGAACCGATTTCGATGTAATTCGGTGTGTACATAGTACATACCAATGTCTCGACCGAGTTAGTTAGCCAGCTTCATCTGCCATATTGTTTCAAAATGGCGGCCATTTAAAATTTAAAAAAAAAATTTAAATTTCAAATGTAGTATCAAAAAATTGAAAATGGAAAAATATGTTTTCCTTACGTATTTGACCTTTATACAAAGATTCCGGAGCAGTTTTTGTTTCGTCTGTATCTAAAAAATGGCTGAGTTATAGCATTTTGAATTTCTAGTGTGGCTGGCATTTTGAAACGTCCTGAATTTTGTCACGCGATAAAAGGCGTATTTATGAATCGATTTCGATGTAACTTCTTTTATACATAGTACATACTAATGTCTCTACCGAGTTCGTTGGCCAGCTTCTTCCGCATCCTTGTTTAAAAATGGCGGCCATTTAAATTTGTAAGAAAAATTTAATTTTGAAATGTTGTACCAAAAAATTGAAAATTGAAAAAATATTTGGTTCGACCTTGATACAAAGATTCGGAAGCAGTTTTCGTTTCGTCTATATCTTAAAAAATGGCTGGGTTATAGCATTTTGAATTTCTAGCGTGGCTGACATTTTGAAACGTCCTGATATTTGTCACGTGATAACAGGCGTATTTATGAACCGATTTGGATGTAGCTTGGTGTGTACATAGTACATACAAACATATCGATCAAGTTCGTTGGCCAGCTTCATCCGCCATCTTGTTTCAAAATGGCGGCCATTTAAAAAAATTTAAAAATTTAAAATTTAAAATGAGATACTGAAAAATTGGAAAATGAAAATTTTTTTTATGTGTTTGACCTTAATACAAAAATTCCGGAACAGTTTTTGTTTCGTCTATATCTAAAAAAATGGCTGAGTAATAGCATTTTGAATTTCTATTGTGGCTGACATTTTAAAACCACCTGATTTTTGTCACGCGATAACAGGCGTATTTATGAACCGATTTGGATGTAACTTGGTCTGTACATAGTACATACCAATGTCTCGACCGAGTTCGTTGGCCAGCTTCATTCGCCATCTTGTTTCAAAAAGGTTGCCATTAAATAAAATACATTTAAAATTTAAAATGAGGTATTAAAAAATTGGAAAATGAAAAAGATTTTTTTATGTGTTTGGCCTTGATACAAAGATTCCGGAGCAGTTTTTGTTTCTGAAAATTTGTTCTTTTGTTTATATCTTAAAAAATTGTTTATTTATAGCACTTTGAATTCCTAACATGGCTAACATTTTGAAACGATCTTGTATTTGTCACGCGATAACACACGTATTCGCCTATTTCGATGGAAGAAGGCATGTGGATAGTATACATCAACACCTCGACCAAGTTCGCTGGCGAGATTCATCAGCCATCTTGTTTCAAAAAGGCGGCCATTAAATTAATATATATATATATATATTTAAAGTGACGTGCAAAAAAAATAGAAATTGAAAAAGGTTTCTTTCTTAAGTATTTGACCTTGATATAAGGATTCAGGAGCATTTTTTGCTTGTCTTTACCTTAAAAAATGGCTCAGATATAGCAGTTTCAATTTCTATTGTGGGTGACGTTTTTAAAAATCTGATTTTTTGCATACGACAGCACTCGTATATATCAACCGATTCCGATGTGAGTGAGCATGTGCACAGCAATTACTAAGGTCTCGACCAAGTTCACTGGTTAGCCTAGCCTCATCCACCATGTTGTCTTAAAATGGCAGGCACTTTAAGAAATAGCCGAATTTGGCAGCCAAATATAAGTTACTTTAAAGAAAAACAGCTTGGATAAAGCAGCCATCCTTGGTTTTAGTATTTTGCATATTGTTCTACGTTGCTTAGTCATAATGTAATGGCGGAAAGTTCCATAATCATATGAAACCGATTATGAAAGATTAGACTTTTCAAAAAGTTCTAGATGGCGGATATTGATACTTTCTTTGTTGATTAGACAAAGTTTGAGGAGGTTTTAGTTTATTGCGTATCATTCTACGTTGCTTAGTTATAGAATTATGGGGGAAAGTTCTATAATCAGATGGATCCCAATATGAATGATCAGCCTTTAAAAAAAGTTTTACTGGATGGAATTTGTCAGCTTGTTTGTTTGCATTATTACAAGTAGTTATATAATTTTTCAGGGTTTGTTTTATTATATTGCGTATTGCACTATCTTTCTTTACCAAATCCTACTGTTATTGATCAACTAAAAGGGTTAAGACCTTAATAGCTGAAAATGTGTCTACACATTAGAAAATATAATAGCACATTGGCGTTCTTATCGTTTTCGGCAGTGCGAAAGGACATTCCAGGTAAGGTTCCATATTGCTTTAAATCACAATGTCAAATTCAATGATACATTTTGTTTAATTCAAGGTTCATTTGGATAAGCAGACCAGCGTAGCGGGCATAGCCTGCTAGTAAAACCTAAAAGACAAAACCTACTACTATTTTGCAAACAGTAAAAAATGATTTAATTCAATTTTTTATCAATTTTTTTATCAGAACTCCTAAATATGTAGTTTTTATAAATCTTTTTATTAAATGATCACGGTGTCCGTAAAGCATATTTTAGCATCGTAAAACGAATCCACATGACTATTTTCAGACGAAAGTTTAGCTATAGTAAACGAAGAAAATTCTTGTTCTTTTAACTTAATTTTAAGTTGTTTGTAAACACTCACCAATGCTTTGATGTAAGAAAGGCTCAATTTATTCTACGCATGATTATATACATACATATTTACGAAAAGTAATAATAATAATATTAATAACATTATTATGACAATTTTCGATATCTCATGTTTCAGAAAGAAAGAACTCACATCCTATACAAGGTTTCAGAATTTAAATTTAACTTTGTTTAATTTAATTGAAAATCATCTCTTAATAAAATTGAAATCCTAATAATTCTCCTTTCATCCAGGAGCAGTGACTACGTGAATCGGGAATCACAAAGTTACAAACATAACCAGTTTTTTTTAACTATACAATTTCTTTTTATAACATAATTTCTAAACTTCATTAAACATACCTTCATCTCCATAACTTCATTCAACATAACTTATTTTATAGAGTACGGTATGCATTACTATTAGAAAATAATTATGTCAGAATTTTTTTCCTAAATAATAGTGCGTACCACTGATTTAAACATAACTGCTAATGCATTATTGTGTTGTCTTGGAAGGCAGGATGCATATATAACGCTAAATCAAGTCTTTAAACGTATTCTGTAAATCGTACTATCTGGATTGTGTTCGGCTCTATTTAATAAACTCACTGGATTACTTAATAAAAGCCTTGATTGATAAAAATAAAACTGTAAAAAAATCTTTTACACTTCCCTTTTCTGAGAGTTCTGAAACCACATACTTTGATTTATGAAGAGTTACGAAACTTTGAAATAAATATAAATCGCAAAAATATAATACATAGCATTTTATTTATTAATATAATTTAATTTTGTTTTTAACACCATTATTTGTCTATTTGTGACTATTTTCTAAATTAAATTAAACAATAGCTGTAATGCCTTATGCTCTTCTTACAATTTGGATAAAAGCAAAAAATAGTATTTTTTTAATATCAGGACACAGATGGGTTATCCTCTTCCCTTTCTTCTCTTACTTGTAAATATGTAACTTCCGCTGTTATGGTTAATTGAACTGTCTTAAGTGAACACGGAAAGGGGTCAGGTAAAAGCCTTTTTTCTTTTTTTTTCATTTTCTTTTCTTCTCGAGATCAATAGATGTATTTAATGGCGAATATTAATGCGCATTTTATCAGTGAATTAATTATTTATTTCATGTTCGCAGTAAATGTCATTTTAGTATAAAAATATAATGTCCCTTTTATACATGTTTATGCAAAATATATAACCATATCTGGGCTTAAAATATATAATATGAACTTTAAAGGGTTCACTGTGTTTTACTTAAAAGGTGACTAAATTAATAAAAGAGATGTTACAAGTTAAAAAAAAATACATTTTATTTAAAAACTTCTTAGTAGCTTCGTGGTATTCCAAGCCCTTCATCAGAGAATATTATATTAACTAACTGCTGTTTATTTATACAAATACGTTACTTCGTTTTGAAAAAGAGAGAGCCAAAAATAATTAGAGTTGAAAGTAGAAAAAGCCGTTTCTTGGATTGAACTTAGAGAAAACATATATTATTATTAACTGCAGTTCCATTTATTTTATTACATCACTCTGTTCTCATACGTCACTTTCATTTTTAAATGTGTAGCTGGGCAGTTAAAGTAGCAGAGTTTCAGATTTGTTTTTAAAGATCATATGACTATTTTATCTTTGAATGAAACTGAAATATTGCATTCCGTCTTATGATTTTATTTTATTCAGATTTGGTGTATTTTTTAAATATGAAATGTTGTCGACAATAGGGGGACGTCAGGGGGAATATTCATATACATTAATTCAGTGCAGTCAGTCTATATATCATATGGCTATAAAAGACTTTTGCCGACTTAGAATTTGTACAATTAGATTTCAGGTATTGATTTATAGGTTAATTTATTTATCTTCTAAGAACACCAATATGTATGGCATGACAAACACAGTGGAGTCAAGGCAAGTGTGGGTTTATTAATTGAAAGAATATCACATTTCCTTACATAAAGCATCTAGTTTAAAGTTTAAGGAACATTTAAAAAATAATATTGCAGCAATTTTACTATCCGCTGTCGTTGAAACAATGATAATTTTCCAACACTTCGACTAGAACCGTTCGCAACTGCACTTAATAGAAGACTGACTTTTAAAATAATTCGAATTGGAAGCAAGAGCCGACACTTTATTGTTTTTAACTATTTGGCAAAATGGTTAATGTTCCCGTCAGGATGGGAAATCAAAAGCATATCTGAAGGTTTTTATTGGTTTATCCGCATGTTATTCGTTTTCTGATTGGTCTATACAATAATGTGTGTTTCCCTTTACTTTTAACAGAGATCTGTTGCCACTATGACAAAAAGGTAATAAAAACTACAAAAAAAATTAATAACTCAGAAACAAATTCAGATACAGCTTTCAAACAAATTGCATTTAAAAGTACATTTTTTCTCTATACGGTGGTGTAAAAAGTAATATTGTGGGATCTTTAGAAGTTTAAGAATGAAATTTCATTTAAAATGGGTTGTCAGATTTCTTGGAAATCCGACGATAGAAAAGCCTTTTCCCGAACAGTCAATGAAATGCTTAAATAATACGTAAGTTTCAGGTGGATAATACGTACGAGTCGCAGGCGATTTTCGTCGCTTGCAAATATTACGTATAATAACACTATTAATGTTTAATTCATGACGTACGTAATGTATGATCAACTCCGTGCTATTTTTTGTGTCTTAAATTTTAGTCTTTGAAAAAATCATTTTCCAAATGATCGTTGTAATTTGTTAAATTGCATTTTTTTGCACTTTATAGTGCTTTATTGCGCTTACATCATTAGAGGGTCTTCATGTCAGACATATACATTTTGAATAAATCTTGGATAATTGGATTTTACTTCATTATATGGTTGAGCGACTATTTGTTTATTGATTTAAACAGTGATAACTGTTTGATAATTGGCCATGAGATCCAAGTTATTATATATTTTAATTGGGAATTGAACTATAGGAAAATTTGTGGTACGTAACATCGAGAAAAAGACTTTGTCGGCATTTTAGACAAAGAGATGCGATTCATGAGATTCAAGAGATGTGTAATGATGACATTCATGCCAAATTTTAAATTTTTAGCCCTAAGAATTCCAAATAAATTACAAATTAAAACATTTTAGAAACTTTTCCATTCGAAATAAATTTTTAAATTTCGAATTTTTTACGGCCGTTATTAATGAGTGAAAAGTAACCACCGTGCCAAATGCCAGGCTTCTATCCAATGGTGTCACATAAATTGTTACCACACAAAATTTCAAATTTATAAATACAACAATATCACATAAATCGGAATTTTAAAATGTTTTTAGTTCTTGCATCCTTTTGCAGTTTGTTGTACTGACATAAATATAGCCTATGTTGGACCGGAGATTGTCATCAGCATTTTCATGCTACTAGATTCAGTAGTTTGGAATGTGCATGATTATAATTCAGTCAGGACAAACTCTTTTCGTATACATAAAAATTTTCTTACTTTTATGCGACGTAGTAAAATTACAACACTGACAGTTTCTAAAATTTTAAATAATGAAACCAGAAAAATATATGAAATTCTATTGAATATAAATGAAAGGTAATTATTATTTTTCAAATCCTGTTAGACTTCCATTGTGTTACTGTCGGGGATGTGGGGCAGTGGCCCCAGGCTCCTCGGAAAACCGTCAGAAGTAGTATTTTTCAAATCATCTTGTTTTCTAGGCATACAGTGGCATGCTAGGCAGCAGCCGCTTGCCAATCTACAATCTGAATAGAAATGTCTGTTTTATTAGGGTTCCGTACTTAAAAAGAAAAAACGGAACCATTATAAGCTCACTCCTGTGTCTGTCTGCCTGTCTGTCTGTCACTGCCATTTTACTCGTAAACTATGGAACATGGAAAGTTTAAATTGGGGGGAAGTAATAAAGAATATTGACCCACATGCTTACAGATTATTAAACATTAATAAATGCAGTGGGCGGTCGGTTAACGAACTTAATCCGTTCTAAAGCAGTGTTCGCCAACCGAATTGTTCGTTTACCGATCATAGACATTGTGTTGATTTTTATGGAAATTCAATTAATTCGTTCTTAAAAGTTAAATAATGTATAAAAATATAATATAAATCTTCCCTTTACAATAGGGTTATATACGCCCTTATTTAATGTAGACAGATCGTATTTTCTGGGCTTTGTCCTTGTCGTAGCGTATTTAAAAAAATAAATGACATGCCCTTTGTAAAAACTTTTAGGATCACATTCATTGACTCGGCATTAAATCATATCAACTTGTTAACTTTGACCTTTCAAAGATTCCTTAAATCTCTCAAAGTTCGTGTTTACTGCAGGACCCGATAAAGCTCAAGTGGAACTTAGAGCATGTTAATAATATTTGAACTAAATTTCAATTAAAACAATTAATTTGCAATTAAAAATGTTTCTTTAAAAGAAGGGACACAAAATATAAATATTACTGTTTATAATCTGTTCATTTTAACCCTCTCATGCATACGGGCCTCATATGAGGACAGATAAGTATTGTCCTCTAAAGTTAAAAACTTTTCGGCATTCATTTATGAAGATTTGATTTGTGGACAGATAATAGCTAGCATGAAGCATCGTAATAAATTTATTTTATAATGGGCTCTCATTTAACACAAAAAAGATTATATGTGAGTAATGGAAAATAATAATGAAAAATAATTTATGCATGAGAGGGTTAATTTGGGGGCCCTAAGATGTACGGCTCGAACCCCCGGTAGTCCATGAATTAATTAAGCGATTAAGCCATACGTAAACAGGTGTTAAAATGTAATCAAGTCGTCAATAGATGCAATTAAATACAGCTCGGCAAATCTGAAAAGCAGCATTGCTTCTTCTTGACTTTATTTTGTGAGGTGTTCGTTAAGCGAACATAAAAATCTCCCGCGAAAGTTTTCGTTAATCGATCTGTTCGTAAACCGATCACCTACTGTATATTTAGTAAAAATGTGAAAGGGCAAATTATGTTACTTGGAAAAAAACTATTTTCTTTGTATATCGTACGGGGTATCGCGGGAAAACTTTCGTAACGCTCAATTCAAAAATACATTTCTTTTAACTTTAGGTATTACATTTTCAAAGATATCGTCGAAAATGTAGCGCAAAAATATGTGCCCCCCCCCCAAATCTAATTCCGAATCTACTGAAACTAAAATTATGAAGAAATGAGAGGTAGTAGACGTTAATTTAAACCTTGCAAGAAAATTAAAGCGATTACTTTAGGTCACATAGTGTTTGAGAAAATCGCATTTATCCGTTACACAGAAATTTTGATTTACGGGCATTCAGCAAAAGTGTTCAGCCGCGCTGGAGGTACCTATCGTAGCAGAAGTATAAAAGCATTATTGATCATAATTTTCGAAAGAAAATCGTCAGTAATTAGCCGACATATTAACCCTTAAAGATATGGACGGTTTGGACATACATAATGACAGAGGCGGCGTACTCGCCTCTCGTATGTACCATCGGTTTTTAAGTGCCAGATAACAAAGTTTAATGTTATATATGTGTAATTCAATGGCCAGTAACAGTATAAAAGCAATAAACGACAAATTGTTAAGAACAGACTAATTCAAGAGGTCTCAGGACTCTTAAAGCTTCAAAAAAATTATTTTAATTTTTTTAGATGTTAATCTTCTATCTTTACTGAACATTTTAATGCAATTGTTTCCTTCAAATTCTCATTAGAACAGACGTTATGAATTTTAGAATTATACCCGCTCAATAGCTGAAGCGGTATTTCCGAAACTTTTAAGTCATTTTTCTCCAAATGATTTTCTTGGGCGTAACGCGCACGATATCTCAAAAACTTTTGAATATTTTTTCATGAAATTTTCAAAACATACATTTCATGTTAATCTTTTTAAACTGAACATAAAATTTCCTTTCTATTGTTCAAAAGAAATTTTTTAAAGTGATTATGTTGTTGAAATTTTCAAAATTTTCTATTAGCTAAATACAACTTTGTATTAAAAATATATAAGTGCTTTAAATACAAATTTATTTGGATTCACGTTAATTACTACAATCTGAAGTACAAGTACGGACCTAAAAGTGCATTCTAATTGCAATATTTATTTTGTAATCCCGTGCTTTAACTGTTATACCAATTTTTTTGCTTTTTGGACAGTTTGGAGCTCTCTATAAATGCTAATTATGCATCTTGCATTTTTTTAAATACATGAAATAAAAGTAAATACTTATATCTCTCATACCAACAAAAATTGTAATTTAAAATCGTATGTATTTTCGTATATTAAGTGTTGAAAATGTTCTTTTATTTTCATTTTTTCCAATTTTGAGAGCCTTGAGATCCTTAATTAGAATGAATTACATATTTACTATGGGCTTCAAGACTATTTTGTATTGAATGTATCTTTCAATACGCCTCGAGTGACTTTAAAAGTTAATTAAAAACCTATCTGGAAAAAAGCTGCAAGGACCAAGGCGGTGTTACAATTTTGTGACCTCCTTTCGAAGCGCACTTAGCACAATGCCAAATGTCAACTTTGAGCAAATGTTTTCTTTTTTTTTAAGCTACACTGCAGAAAGAAAGGTTATTACTATGCTGGATTTAGTTTTATGAAATGCCAAATGAAGTTTAAATATGCACTGCTTTTATTCTCTGTACCGAATTAAGTTCATTATAAACAGATTAAGATAATATTAAACTAGTTGGATGTGTCAATCCCAAAACTTTCTTCTATTTCATACATCTTAATACTTCTTGATATATGCAGCAGAGCAGCACCACCGGTTAGATGATTTATACCAAAACCTCATCAGGGACAAGTTACGTGAACTTCTAATTGAATTTGAAGTTTAATGAAAATCCGTGCGTTAGTTTTTGAGATAGAGCTATTGCGGAAATCGTGATAAGTTCTGCATAGCAGTGGCACCTCTTGGGCAATTTACACCAAAAACTTATCAGGGAAAATATATATCAGGGACTAACTGAATCTAAAGTTTGACGAAAATTCATGCATTAGTTCTAGAGATACAGCTATTGCGGAAATCGTGAAAATTACAGCATAGCACCGCCACCTGTTGAACAATATACACCAAAAATTAAACAGCATCAATATATATAAATCGGGCTAACAGAATCTGAAGATTGGTGAAAATTCGTGCATTAGTTCCGGAGATAGAGCTATTGCCATAATCATTAATAATGCAGCATAACGGCACCACCTATTGAGCGATTTACACCAAAAGGTTATCAGCACCAAATTATATCAAAGACTAACTTAATCTGACGTTTTCTGAAGATCCGTTCTTTAGTTCTTGAAATATAGCTATTGTGGAAATCATGAATAATGCAGCATAGCAGCGCCAACTGCTGAGCGATTTACACCAAAAAGTAATCAGTACCAATTTATATCAGGGACTAACTAAATCTAAAGTTTTATTAAATTTCGTTCAATAGTTCTTAAGATAGAACGCCCACAAAATTTTTGTCACACACAGACAGACAATTTGTAAAAACATGCTTTTCGATATCCCCTAAAACGTATAAATCCGTCGAAAACCGGAATTCGAAAATTTTCACGAATCAAATACTTTCTTCTTGTAAAGATAGAAGAAAGTAAAAATGAGTTACACGGAAATCTCTTTGAATTTTCATGGTATATCCATTTACATTTTTCTAGTATATACTATTTTACCCAACCCTACTGCCCCACCAGTGGCCGAGAGGTTCTGCTGTCGAAGCTGGTAGACGGAAAGTGCTGGGTTCGATCGCAATCGCGCCCGTCGGCCTAATCGTTCGGAGTTTTCGTGGTTTTCTTCGAGCCGTGGATCTTCCATGCGTTAATACGGATTAGGTTCCCTTAGAAAGACCCCCACGGAGGGCACTCTCCCCGGGCCTATATCCCTCGTGTAGATAATTGGCCGTCAAAAATCAACCCAAAAATCAACTCAACCCAAACCTACTTTGCATAGTTTTTCACAAAGTCTTAGTATTCTTTTAGCAACGGTTTTTTTAATTATACAATTACTAATTTGTATATTTATTGTACGGAAACCTCTGTGCGCGAGTAATACTCGCACTTGACCGTTTATTGTGTAGTGTTCGGCTATATTAACTTGTAAAGTAAAATTTTAGTCGGAAAAAAAACGATATTAGTATGTATAATGCACATTAAAAATTTCATCCAAATTGGTTAAAAGTTCGAGATTTCTAGCAGGACAAAATTAAGATATAAATATATATATATATATATGGATATATATATATAATATATATATGGATATATATATATAATATATATAATATATATGGATATATATATAATATATATAATATATATGGATATATATATATATATATATATATATATATATATATATATATATATATATATATATCAACATTTCAACGGAGGGTGGTTTTGGGGTCTGGGGGTCATGATCGGCGAAAATATAGCAAAATTTCCCGAAGTGTTTTCATTGAAGGGCTGCAATAGCTAGCATGTTACTGTTTGTAATGAAGGCTACATAAAAGTGGCCACAATTTTAGCCACCACTGTATTTCAGCTGGAAAATGAATAACTAGATTAAAAAATGCCCTTCAATAATTTACACTCGTACGCAAAAATGCTTGCGTTTTTTTTTTTTTTTTTTTCTTTGTGCAGCCATATATATGATCTACACAATTTACACGCATCACGTAGCATGGAAATAATTTAGTTCAAACTGAAAACGCCTACAACTGAAGACGCACTTACATAATTTATCGTTCATATAGATATTAGTGAAAAAGAAATCTAATGTGTGTTTCTGTAAATGAACGATCACTATTATGCACGTCGCATTCTGCAATATCCATCACATAATCGTATGCATAGTACTTATAGTACACCCCGATGAAACATATACATTTTATTAGCTCAAAGGCTATAAAAGCCTGAGAGCTAATGTGCCCACAGGTTCTGTATGAACGTATGTATGTATGTACGTAACGTGGTAACTCTTGATAGAAATATCCGATTTGCTTCCAATTTTGTAAATATGTTGATTCTGTTAAGGTGCTTCCCTGATTAGTTTTGGGGGTTCATTGGTTAAGTATAAACGGTAAGGAATGGGGGTCTAATCCCTCCATAATTTAGATAAATGGGTTTTTTATGCAGAATTATCCGATTTGCTTCCAATTTTGGATATAGCTTCAATCTGCTACGGCGCCTCTCCAAATAGTTTTGGGGGTTTATTGGTTCAGTTTAAAGGGGGAACGGTTTGCTAACCCCCCCCCCTCTCCTTAATTAAATAAATGGATTTTTTCATGCAGAATTATCCGATTTGCTTCCATTTGCATATGGCTTCATACTGATAAGGCGATTTCCTGATTAATTTTGGGGGTGAATGGTTAAGTTAAAGGGGAGGGGAGGGTGGTTAATTCCGCCTTCATTTAAATGAATGAGTTTTTCATGCAGAAATATCCAATTTGCTCCCCTTTAATTTTTATAAAGGGATTTTTCCTCCAGAATGATCCAATTTGCGTGAAATTTGGTATACCCGTTTATTCTGATGAGGCACATCCCTGATTATATTTGGAGGTTCATTGGTTAAGTATAAAGACCATTCGGTTGGGTAGTTTTTGCTCTGTTATATCCGGACGGACGGACGGACAGATGGACAGACAGACAGACAGACAGGCCGAACGACGACTGTAGGTGCTATGCATTTATATAATTACGAATGCACCTTAAAAGCGCTAAAAATCGCGTTAAAATATAGCGAAAAAAAATTAATATCTTAGGCTAAACATTTGGATCCAAATTTCATTCACGATTGACTTAAAAAATCGTCACGAAACGCGAAAAAAAATGTAAGGATTCGATTATGTATCGTTAAAAATAAAAAATCGCGGATGTCAAAATTTACTATATTGGGCTAAAATTTTGAATTCAAATTTCTTTCATAAATGTAAAAAAAAAAAAAAAAAAAAAAAAAAAAAAAAAAAATCATTGAGGGGGGGGGGGGATTTACTTTATTAAGCTAAAAGTTTGAAATCAAATTCCTTTTAAGAATGTCAAAAATTGTCGTGGAACGTGAGAAAACCCTAAAAATCGAGTAGTTCAAGAATCTCGGAAAACAAAATTTATCGTATTAGGAACGCCGAATGCGGTACTGACACCAAATTAGTTTTACAATTCTAAAAAAAAAAAAAAATTCGCCGCGAAACTTGTAAAATAAATATTTAAAAATTGCATTAAAAATCACTGAAAAATTAAAAATCGCAGAGAACAAAATTTATTGTATTAGGCTAAAAGTATGAAACAGAAAACCTTTTACGAATGTCGAAAAATCGCCGAACGTGAAAAAAAGTGAAAATTACGTTGAAAATCGTATTAAAATTCGAAATGCGCTCAGGAGAAAACTTACAACAGTTTGAAACTGAGTTCATTTTACGAATGTAAACAAAAATCGCCACAAAACACACAAAACACTCCGCTAAATGTGGAATTGAAAATGGCGTTAAAAATCGCTAAAAATTCAGAAATCGCAGATGATAAAATTTTCTATAGTAGACTAAATGAATGAATGCATGTTTTTTTTCTCTTATGTCAAAAATCAACACGCAACCAATAAAATCGGTAAAAATACAAAATCCTGGATAACTGTTCGGTCGCATTTATGCTTTGTATTATTGGCAATGTCTTATATCGTTTGCGTTTGTTTATGCGAGTTGATAGAATGTTTTGTTGTTAAAACGTAGCCATGAGCGGCTTATTTTGTGATATTTTAAATAAATAACAGTGCACTAATGTATTTTTAACCTATATTTATTGAGTATTAGTGAGTCTTTTCATATGAGTCTTCAACAATAACAAAATGTACAATTTTAGGCTAAAAGTCTGAAACCGAATTACTTTTTCTAATTGTTGAAAAATCCTCCTGAAACGCGGAAAAACTTTAGATTCCGCATAAAAAGTTTCGAAAAAAAAGTTGTAATTCGGAATATTCTTTCTTACTACTTACTAAAAAGAAAAAAAAATGCTATACAGGGCTAAAATATTGAAACCGGTTTAATTTACTAATGTAAAATAATCGCTAAAAATTACATTAAAAAAATTTAATTAATAATTTCGAATCAAAAAATTTAATTTCGAGCTTTGAAGTGCGTAAGTATCGATATAGAGGAACCATACTGCGAAATAATGCAGCTATGTGTGCTGCGGTCTCTTCAAAACACGATAGCCACACATACACGGAGAGAGAGAGAGAGACTTTTGTTGTCATTATTATAGATAAATAAGACTTCTGATATATTTTTTTAAAAAGATCCTCGAATATATTACTTCCTACTAAATATATGCAATTCCTATATCGATAATCCAAAATGCAAGAGCAAGATCAACTCGACTGTGTACGGTGCCGGAAGATACTTAATATCAGATACAGCAAGACACTTCATACATTTAGTATCAGTGAGAATATTTCGTATTTTTTCAGGAATAAAATTAATGTATGCTGTCTAAAAATGAGCAACTGTTTTATTAGTACATAAATTCTATCGGCCACGAGGGCATAGGTAGGAAGATTGATTGCTTGCATTTAAAATGACGCACGCTGTTATTAGCAAATAACTTTTTTATTCATATAACTATTTCGCTATATTTTTCTGGTATATACTTTATTTTCAATATCTTACTTCAATATTTTTTAACCCTTCACTGCACGATTTTTTCTATTTTTATGAAAAAAAAATATTTGAAATCTATATATCTGTCTAATAATGGGAAAAATATCAAAAAAATTAAATTTCAAATTTTCAGCTAAACTTTGAGATTTTATGGCGTGTACTCTATGTACACAAGTAGGGTTTTAAAATATTGTATTGCTATATATATATATGTTTTACAACTAAATTAGCTTAAATTAATTAATTGTATCTGCTTAACACTCTGCATCTTTTTTATGTTAATATTTTTAAGTATTCGATAAAAATAATGAAACCAACTTTTACCTTAATATCTTGCTAGAATTTTTTTTTTTTTGTTCCCGAAGAAAAAATTCTAATCTTTTGTTAAACGCAGCCATCTAACATGGACTAAATAAGTGCTATTCGATTTTTTGGACTGTTCTGGATCAGTGATAGAGATGATATTGGCCAAATTCATGGCACATATTAAGAATTACAGTGTTTTTAGGTATGTGCCAGATGTGGCACGTTGTGCAGTGAAGGGTTAATGAAAACTATTATTACAGATTATTCGTTATAGTGTTGTTATTTTCACGCGTATGGGAGGAGGCCTTATAGGTTTATGTGCTTTTCTTGTTGGGGAGAGTACCAGTCTGTTATTACCAAAAATTTCTGTTGTATTGAACACTTTTAGAACAGCAAATTTTCACGTGGATTGTAAGTATGTAAATATATATTTGATGTGTTTTGTACTGTCTATTTTCTGATTCTTGAATATTCCTATAATAAATAAGTGTGTCATTTCAAAGTTTTGTTTTTAACACTTTCCAAAATAGTTGAAAAGTGTGTATGAATTCGGTTTCTCTGTGTTTTTGTATTATTTGCTCTAATTCGGTTTGCCATGTAACTAATATAAGACTATTGTAACTACTAAGCTTTAAGAATGTCATGTTCTAAATTTAAAATGAAGTGCGCAGCATATCTATGTCATTTATAGAATCACTCAAAAATATTTCGTTACATTATGGTCTATGAGAAAAATTATTTACGGTATATTTTAATGTTGTTACACAATTTCAAAAATAATGAAATTAATATCAACTATTGAGCTTCAGTACCAGATGGTTACTACTGACTATGTTATCTGTTGCACTTACAGTTCGTCTATAGGGGCACTTTTAAGAATTCCGATATATTATGGTAATAAAAAAAAATCGCTTATGTGTACTTTAATGATGTTATGCTGATAAAAAGATAATGAATTTTATATGAATTTTTGAAATGTATTAACCCCTGTTTTCTGTAGCATATGGACAGCAAAGTATTTTTTATTCATTTATAAGGTCACAAAAGAATTCGGTTATAAAATGGTATACTGGAAAAAATTATTTGTAGCGTATTTTAATTATGTTGTACTATTTTATACATGATTAAATTGATAAATGTAACTTAGGTTTACTATAAGATGCTTACAGTTGAATATGATGTGCAGACAATTTCCGTTTATCCGTGCTTATAAAGGAAATATTATGTTTTAATGTAAATATTTTTAAAATAAATGTTCCATTAACGTTTATTTGATTGCAGAATCCTAGTTATTAACTCCCAACCGTCTTGCATGTTGCTGGGTATCACATCCCCATACCGATGGTGACAGCATACTAACTAACAAGGAAGGTCTGCATACGGCCTGTAGAGAATTTGAAGAAAGAAATCCTTGAAATTTTCTTCTTTTTATTTCACAATACAAAAACAAATCTTGACATTCACGAAAACTTAACACACAATGAAACATACAGTTCTGGTTTCAGAATCAAATTTCTCTAGTTAAAATTAACACTCTAATTAGTATGCTTTCATCACATGAAAGCATTAAATTACATTATAAAAATATATCCCCTGCCTAAACTGGGTGCAGATAATTAAATAGAATAAAGAAAGACAATGATGCAGCAGGAGCAACATTCTCCATGCCACACTCTCAGGAAACCAAACATCAAATCTCTGATGATGTCATAATTAAGATTTCACAACAGCACAGAATGCATAGTGCTGCCATCTGTCAAAAAACAGAATAACTAAACCTTAAATTTGATTTCTAATCAGTTTAGCACTGAACATACTCCCACCCATCAAGAAGCTATTCTTGATGCAAAGGAAGTAAACAAAGTTTTACAATAGGTCTTTTTAAAATACCCCTAGCGGTTTTAACAGTTACTACACGGACTATACCATCCTTACCTGGATGAATTTCAATAATTTTGCCTAATGGCCAAACAGAAGGAGGAACATTATCCTCTTTCAAAATTACTACATCATTTACTTTAAAATTTTCAGTATTTACTCTCCATTTTTTTCTATTTTGCAGAGTACTCAAATAATCAATACTCCACCTTTTCCAAAAACATAATTTCAATTTTTGTACAATATCCCAACGGGATCGTAAAGACAAATTTTCCTCATTTAAAGGTTCAGCTGGGGAAGTTATGACATCACCAGTTAAAAAATGAGATGGAGTCAATATATTTATACCATCTGAATTGTTATCACTATCAATTGCCACTAATGGTCTAGAATTCAAGATGGCTTCAATTTGAGTTAAAAATGTATAAAGTTCCTCAAAAGTTAAATTAGTATTTCCAATTACACGTTTGATATGAAATTTTACAGAACGAACAGCGGCTTCCCCACAGTCCACCAAAATGCAGACTCACTGGAGGAATCATATGCCACTCAATGTTTCTTTGAGACAAAAAATAACAAATTTTTTCATTTCTTTCAATTGAACAAATAAATTTATATAAATCTGAGAGTTGCCTTTTAGCACCTACAAATGTTGTGGCATTATCACTATACATATGTTGAGGAGCTCCTCTTCGAGAGCAAAATCTGTTTAATGAAGCAATAAATGCCTCGGAGGTTAAATCACTCACCAACTCTAAATGTAGAGCTTTAGTTGCAAAACAAACAAATAGAACAATATAGCATTTAGTAGTTTTCGCTCCTCTACCTCGATATTTCAAAATATTAATAGGCCCTGCATAATCGATTCCACATGCAGAAAATGGCCTGTTAGGAGTGACTCTGTTAAGAGGAAGATCTCCCATTAACTGTTTGGAAGAAGCTGCTCTATATCTACAGCAGGTAACACATTTATGAATACAATTTTTAATTATCTTCTTGGCACATACAATCCAATAACTCTGTCTAATGATACCCATTAACAAATTTAACCCAGCATGAAAATGCATAACATGAAAATATTTAACAATTAACACACTTAATTTATGTTGAGTTGGCAAAATGACAGGATGTTTTGCATTGTACTGGAGGGGTGAATTTCTCAGCCTACCTCCCACCCTAAGTAAACCATCACTATCAATAAAAGGACAAAGTGAAAAAAGAGAATTTTTTTAGAAACTGGTCTGTTTGATCTAATACAACTAATTTCATCTGCGAAATATAGCTGCTGAATATAAGAAATAATCAAATTACCTGAATGTCTTCTTTCGTTTGTCGATAAAGGAAGAAATTTACCTTTACTCAAAGGACTGGTGTTCATTTTGCCAACTTTCTGTTTGCAATTTCTCACAAACCTAATACAAAAAGCTAAAACATCAACAATTTTAGTAAAAGAAGAATATTTTTCAAAAAGTAAATCAATCAAAGAATTATTCACAGTTACTGGAAAACAAAATTTAGAGTTCTTTTTCTCTTTATTTACAGTGTCTAAATTAGTTTTTATTTGAGGTTGTTCAGGCCAATGTTCTTGACTTAAAGAAAGCCACTTTGGGCCCTCCCACCAAAGGGAACAATCGGGAAGATCCTTAGGAGATAAACCTCTAGAAGCAATGTCAGCTGGATTTTCCTTGCCTGGAACATACCTCCAACAGTCAGATGGAACAGAGTCTAGAATTTCTGAGGTTCTATTGGCCACATAAGGTTTCCAACACCTAGGATGAGATGACAGCCATGATAGAACTACTTGCGAGTCGGTCCAAGCATAAAACTTAATAATGAAGGTATTCAAAATAGTCACTAATGCAGAATATAGTCTGGAAAGTAGTAAAGCACCATTGAGCTCAAGCCTTGGAATGGAAACTGATTTAAGGGGTGCTACCTTGCTTTTAGCAACTAAAATGGTCACCTTTGACTTCACTTCACCAGGTTGAACCACATATATGATGGCGGCATATGCTGATTCTGAAGCATCGCTAAATCCATGTAAAATGAGCTCTTTACTGGAAACTTGGATCCATCGGGGAATTTTAATAGAGCAAACTTGTTCAAATTCCTCTTGGAATTTCTTCCAATTTGCTTGGAAATTTTCAGGAAGAGCAGTATCCCAGTCTAACTTCATCAACCACAATTGCTGGTAAAACATTTTTATAGAGACAGTACATGGAGCCAAAAATCCTAATGGATCAAATAATTTGGCAGATTGTGAAAGAAATTTTCTTTTAGTTATGTTATCATCAAATTGTAAATTAACTTTAAAGACAAAAACATCGCTTGATGAATCCCAAATAAGCCCTAAGGCTTTGGAACAGTCATCAGGATGAATTTCTAAATTTGTTGACTCAAGAGAATTTGAAGATAAATGATTCACTACATCAACTACATCGGAAGAATTAGATCTCCACTTCCGTAAATGAAAACCTCTATTTTCTAAAGCCAGTGAAAGTTTCTCAACCATTTTAATAGCTTCTTCGCTTGAGATTGCACCAGACATACAATCATCAACATAGAAACTATCTTTAATTATTGAAGCTGTTACAGGATCATTCTTTTCAATATCCTTTCCAATTTGAAATAGGCAACGAGTAGCTAAAAATGGAGCTGATGATGTACCATATGTAATAGTTCGTAGCCTGTATTCCTTTATAGCTGAGTATGCTGAGTCACGCCAAACAATACGCTGTAAATCTTGATCTTCTGGAGCAATCAAAACTTGTCTATACATCTGCTGAATATCAGCGGTAAAAGCAATAGGATTTGCTCTAAATCTTATCAAAATGGTAAAAAGATTTGGTTGTGGAATTTGTCCAACAGCTAAAACAGAATTTAACGAATTAGCATTAGGAGGTTTGCATGAACCATCAAACACCACACGTAACTTTGTTGAAATAGAGTCGCTTTTTATAACAGAATGATGCGGAAGATAATATACTTTGTTGCTTGCAGGATTTGAGTTTTTGTCGATAAGTGTCATATGACCAAGGTCTTCATATTGCTTCATAAAATTTCTATACTCATTTTCAAAATTTTTATCAAATTGAAATTTTCTCTCCATAGCAAACAAACGTGACACTGCCATGGATTTAGAATCGCCTAATGACATCACATCTTTATAAACTGGCAATTTAACTTCAAATCTACCTTCTGGTGTTACCTTGTAAGTTGAACAAAAATGTTGTTCACAAAATTCTTCTTCCTCAGACAAATGGGGTTTATTAACATCTATTTCTTCTGCTTGCCAAAATTTTTGTAATAATAGATCAACATTGGATTCGTTTTCAACACTAAGAAAATGAGATTGAATACTAGAAGAATATTTACATTTAGGTTCCAATTTTCCGGCTACCACCCAACCAAACATAGTGTTTTGGGCAATTGGCTCATTCTCGGTACTAACAATTCTACCATATCTTAAAATAGTAAAGAAACAGTCAGATCCCAAAATAATATCACATTCTTGTGGTTTCATGAAATCTTCATCTGCTAACGTAATATTTTTAAGATACGCTATATTTTTCGTATCAAGTAATTCCGCAGGTAATTGAGATGTCACTTTAGGCAGGATGTATGCCTGAACCTTTAAGGACTCATTAGAAAGCTTTGAACCAACTGCAAGAGTTACTGAACCACGAGTTTGTCCAGCCAATACTCCAGCAATTCCATTTAATCGAATTCTGTCATTCTTTCTTTTTAACCCTAAAGTTCTTACGACATTTTCACTAACAAAAGAACATTCCGAACCAGAATCGAGTAGAGCTCTAAAAGAGTGAGGTTTATTTTCATTATTATATAAGAGAACTTTAGCAGTAGGTAGGAAAGAAAAACATTTAGAATTATTGAAAGAAGCACTAGAATTAATTTGTAATTCGTGAGATGTTGACTCCTGTACAAATTCTTTATTTGACTGGTGGTTTTTATTCTCAGATGAATTTGGAAAAACTTTATTTTCACACTTAACAGTGCAAGCATTATTACTTTTATTCTCTTCATGTAAGAGTGTATTATGTTTACTTTCACATTTAAAGCATTTCAAATGAGAATTTGGACATTCCTTAACTTTATGAGATTTTAAACATAAAAAACAACAGTTATTACGCTTAATAAAGTTCTTTCGAGCAACAACATCCATGGATTTAAATTTAACACATTTATAGAGCGGATGTATTCCTTGACACTTTAAGCACACCTTTGAATGCTTATCATTAGAACTGTACTTGGAACCAACAAAATTTGAACTTTTGGAATGTTTCACATCACTTTCATTGTTAGAGATGAGCTCTAAAGAAGAACATCTTACACTTAAGAAATCAAAAAATTCTTTCAAAGTGGGAAATTCATTTTCTGTACTTTCAATGGACCAAAGTCTTCGGCTTTCCGGATCAAGTTTTTGAAATAACAAATATATTAACCATGGGTCTCTATTTGTAGCTTCATCACCAACAGCTCTCAAACCCCTAATAACTTCATCACTAGTATTCAGCAAATTTCTTATATTTATGCTATTAGGATGCAGAACTGATTTTTGTTCTAAAAATAATTTAATCAAAGAATTAACAATTTGTTTCTTTTTATCATATCGATTTAACAACTTTTCCCAAGCTTCTTGATAAGATTCATTAGAAAGGGGAATATGCTTAATTAATGTAGCTGGTTCTTCAGAAAGTAACCCTTTAAGATACTGGAATTTCTGAATGTTACTTAAACCTACTTGTGAATGGACAGTGGAAACAAACATATCCTTAAAATTTGTCCATTCTGAAAACTTTCCAGAAAATACTGGAATATTCAATTTTGGTAGTCTAATATTACATTGATTAGGAATAGTAACAGAAGAACCTTGCACAGAATTGTGTGTTGCAACGTTGACAACTTCTGAAGGATTCAAAGAATCTAGTTTGTTTTGATATTTAGTTTTTAACTGAAAATACCTGTCTTCAAATTCTGCTAATTCAGAATCATCATCATTTAAACAAGAATCTAATCTTAAGAACTCTTTAAGTAAATCATCTAATCTTTGTAATCTAATCAAAATTTCATTTTTAGTATTCACATTATCAAAACTATTCTCTAATCTAGTTACAGAGCCTTTCACCCTACCTCTCTCAATTTTAATTTGAGCAGATTTTTTCTCATAATCCTCCATTTTATACAATAACTTATAAGCAGAATAATTTCCAAAATAAAATTAATCAGATAACTTGAAAACAAAACTAATCAAAATTACTTCAAAATCAAAAGTAATCAGAATTGCTTCAAAACAAAACTAATCAAATTAAGCTCAAAAACAGAAGTAACTGAATTAAATTCAAAAACAGAACAAATCAAAGTCAAAAACAGAACTACTATAAAATGTTCATAATTATTCTTTCATACAAACAATAGAATTTTCTGTTCTCAAATGTGCATAAAATTAAAAATCTTCAAAATTCTTCAATGTAAAATAATAATTCACCATAATAATTAAATATTCAAATATTTCAAGCAAATAAATCATAATGTTCTTGAGAACAACAAGTAAATAAATCATAATAATCTTGAGAACAATTTTCTTTTTCAAGAACTATCAAAACATAATATTGCAGAATACTATTTTTTCTTATTTTATCAATTCAATAAAGAAGATACTAAATTGTTCTCATATTCTAAAATAATATCTTGCTAAATGCAACTTCAGTAGAAAAATTAAGCTTTAGCATCAAAGAACAATTTCAAAACAAAGCAAGTACTCACATATCACGCCTAAGTGCCTCCAATTTTCTTTATGTAGAGAATTTGAAGAAAGAAATCCTTGAAATTTTCTTCTTTTTATTTCACAATACAAAAACAAATCTTGACATTCACGAAAACTTAACACACAATGAAACATACAGTTCTGGTTTCAGAATCAAATTTCTCTAGTTAAAATTAACACTCTAATTAGTATGCTTTCATCACATGAAAGCATTAAATTACATTATAAAAATATATCCCCTGCCTAAACTGGGTGCAGATAATTAAATAGAATAAAGAAAGACAATAATGCAGCAGGAGCAACATTCTCCATGCCACACTCTCAGGAAACCAAACATCAAATCTCTGATGATGTCATAATTAAGATTTCACAACAGCACAGAATGCATAGTGCTGCCATCTGTCAAAAAACAGAATAACTAAACCTTAAATTTGATTTCTAATCAGTTTAGCACTGAACACGGCCATACTCCGAAAAATGTGAAAAAATATAAAATATTTTTTTCATGAGTATATATATATATACATATATATATATATACATATTAAAAAAATTCGGCGGATACTCGATAGAGTGTCCGTAAAAAAATAATGAAATTTTTGCAATTTTACAATTTTACACCAGTTGACGATGGATTAGAATTCCAAAAAATAATTTTTCATGTCAAATACTGTTTAAGTATTTGACAATAAATGTTTCATATGTTTGTAAAAATGTTTCATATTGAACTTGTTTAAATAAATTTAATTTAAATAAATTTAGTTTTGTCAGTTTTAATTTGTTTTAACTCTACTTTTCTCATATATATATATTTATAATGAAAGTTAACAATAAAAGTTTATTAATTAAAACATAATTTAAATTAATTAAAATTGTTTCAATCTCAAAACGAAGTCCAATTAAGCACTTTCGATTCAATTTTGTTGCTATGGCAACAAAAACTTCTGCAATACTGAAATGGAAAACTGTAGCATTCTTCATCTTCATCTGACCTTTATTTTGGAATACGCCTATATATATGAAAATATATTTTTCAATATGGAAATATTTTTATATATGAAATTATTTTTGCAGTAATAAAATTAAATACCTGCTGCAACTAGCAACATAAATATGTAATGCAAATAGAGGAGACTAGGGAGGGTTGACCCACTTTTTATAAAATAATTTTTATTTTTTTAAATATTGAACGTAGAATAAAGTTTTATATATCATTTTATTCGTTATACAATCAGTTATCAAAATAAAATTGCTACGTAAGTGTAATATATAAGAAATTTGAAAAATGAATGATTATATTCATGACAAATTAATGGGTCAATGCTCCCCACATACGGGAGGTTTGACCCACTATATGGGAGGCTTGACCCACTTTGTATTATATTGAAATGTTTGAGAAGAGAATAAAATCAGTTTAAAAAAAAACAGAATAACTTTATGCTACATGCTTTAATTAATAAAAAAATATTTTTGAAAGCATGACGCTTAAAAAAACCTGTTTTGACGCAATCGCAAGTCATAGGAGAAAACATTTGTTTTAAACATGATTTTGTCTGAGCATATGTATATGAGTATGGTACAGCAGGGAAAATGAAATTTTAACATTTAAGACAATATTCCGGTAGAGACAGGTTCCGTTTTCATAGGGTTTCATGTATGAATATGTCTGGATTTAGGAATCACTGTCCCGCCTTTTTTTTGTCTCCTTGTCCTACTTTTTGTGACACTCGACCTAACAACATAGTTGTCACATAGTTTGGCTTCATCTAACTTTATTCATCCTGGTGAAATTTGTCTACATGCCTTCCTGAAGTTTTTCGATCAATGCTATTTTCTTTTGCAGCCGCATTGGGCACTTAACTTATTATTAACATCGTTTAGGTCTTTCGGGAGAAAAGTACTTTCAGTACTAAAATGTTGAAATAAATGACTGGCACCGGAATTTACGAAAAAATTTATTTGGAAATAAGAAAAAGGCTATATTTCACATACATATTAAATGGAAAATATTTTAGTAAAATTCTGGTGTCATTCTGGCGTTTGGGAATTAAAATTAATTGGTTTCATAAACATGCCACTGTCCCTGAAATGGTTAAGACTGCTGTTTTCATACTTTCTATTCTTTTCCACTGTTTCTATTTACCTAAGTAATATTTAGATGGAGAAAAGTTCCTATCAACTTTCCCATTTATATTTCATTAAGTATTTTCTTGCAGTGGATACTACAGCAATTTTTTACATCTTTCTTTAAGCAGTTTCAAACACTTTCTTTTCCATCACCCCATTTTACAGTAGCTTTACAGGATAAATATATATTCTTTTTTATATATAACCCTTTTCATTATGCACAGTGTATAATAATCAGATTGCCAAAACCACTTAATTAAGGTAGCCTTGAGCATCTGGTCAACTCACCCTCACATTGACTGGGTCAAACCTTCCCACATACCACTTTTCTAAATAATAGCATATTGTTATGTTAAGCCTAACTTACGGTACAATCTTTATGCCTGGAATGAAAGCTCGTTATTTCTGCATTACTTTAAACGTACTTACTTAAATTTGTATGATATATTTTATCTGAAAAAAAGCTTACAAATTATTTCTAAAAAACGCACATTTTAGGTTGAAAACGCTCCCCATTTGATTTTTCCACACCTATTTCGATTAGCTGTATGAAACAAAGACTGTTGTTTGAGCATTCCAATAGCTTTGGTTGATACCTATTAGTAAAACTCTGAAACTATTTTAAATATGAAAACTGATGGGTGGGCCAAGCCTCCCGTATGGTCAACCCTCCCTAGTCTCCCCTATATATATATATATATGTTTTGAACCCTTTCATTATTTAAGTTTAAATTCATTAAATATTATTTTCACGCATTCTCAAAGTCAATTAACAAGCAATTTTCAGAGACATTAAAATCGTTTGCTTTTGCCGAGGAAAAGTACTGCTCGCCAAATCGCATAACGATTTGGACTTTTCGCGTCAAATACTCGAAAGTATTTTATTTTTTTATAGTCTTTCGACTGTAATGCTGCCACTAAATTATGACTGATCCTTTATTAAATACATAAGTATTAAAATTGTTTTGTTTTTCAAAATATTCTGAGTATGTCCGGTTAGGAGAACTTCCTTATAAGGAGTGTTTGTTTGCATTTTTACGTGTGGTGGACTAGAATTAGAGTACCAGTTATCACCGTATTTGTATTGTTTGAACGATTACAGAGACACACAAAACATTTTTTTATATTATAATACATAACGGGGAAATCCTTATCAGTGTAATTTAAAGTTAGTACACTATTTCAAACATTTTGAAATATATATAGGAGAAACTAGGGAGGGTTGGCCATATAGGAGGCTTGACCCACCAATCAGTTTTCATATTTAAAAGAATTTCAGATTTTCATCAATAGGTGTCAACCAAAACTACTGGAATGCTCAAATAACAGTCTCTATTTCATACAGATAATCAAAATTGGTGTGGAAAAAAACAATTGTGAGGCGTTTTCAGCCTAAATGTTGTATTTTTTAGAAATATTTTGTAAGCTTTTTTCAGATAAAATATATCATAGAAATTTAAGTAAGTAGGTTTTAAATAATGCAGAAATATCGAGCTTTCATTTCAGGCATAAAGATTATACAGTAAGTTAGACGTAACATAACAATGTGCTATTCTTTAGAAAAAGGCTATGTGGAGAGGCTTAACCCAGTCAATGTGAGAGAGGGTTGACCAGTTGTTCAAAGCTCCGTTAACACATCCACTACCGGAAACGGGAATTCTCTTTGTCATTCAAAAAAAATTATTGACTAAGGGCGTGGTTTATACCGAACAGAAAATGCATTTATAACATGTTCCATATTTTTTTAGATTGTAAGAAATTTTATATTAAATTCGTTCATTGAAAGATATTTACCGATGTATACACTCGGGAAACCTAATACCAGTTTACAAGAGTCTTTCTAAACAGGGAGGAGCTACTACTGTTTTAAAATTCATATTTGATAAAAATTGCCGGTCGGCAATATGTTAATTAAGGTATTTTGGAAATATTTTTATTATACACTGTGAATAAGGAACTGTGCATTAATGATTATATATAAAAATGAATGTAAATTTATTCTGCAAAGGAACAGTAAAATGGTGTGGTGGAAAAGAAAACGTTTAAAACTGATTAAAGAAAGATGTAAAAAATTGCTATTTGCACTGCACGAACAAAAATACTGAAATATAAATGGGAAAGTTTGATGGGAACTTTTTTCCACTTGAATATTACTTACAATAGGTAAAAAGAAATAGCGGAAAAGAGTAGAAAGTACGAAAGCAGCAGTGTTAACCTTTGCAGTGGCAGTGGTATGTTTATGAAACCACTTTATTTTAATTCCCAAATGTCACAGTGGCACCAAAATTTTGCTATAATCTTTTAAATTTAATATGTATGGGAAATATAGCCCCTTTTTTTATATTAAAAAATAAATTTGTTCGCATGTTCCGGCGCCAGTCATTTATTTCAACCTTTTTGTACAGAAAGTACTTAGCCCCTAAAATTGTTAAAAGATGTTAATGATATGTTAAGTACTCATGTGGCTGCAAAAAAACATATAGCATTGATCGAAAAAGTTTAGGAAGGTATGTAGAAAAATTTCAACATATTGAATAGACCGAGACGAAGCCAAAATATGTGACAACTAGAGTTGTCAGGTAGAATGTCACAAAAAGTAGGACAAAGAGATAAAAATAAAGCGAGGCAGTGGCTACTAAATCCGGACATTATAATGCATGAAACCCTATGGAAACGGAACCTGTCTATAGCGGAATTCTGTCTTAAATGTTAAAATTTCATTTTCTCTGTTGTACAATTATACCTGCTCAGACAAAATCCTCTTTAAACTAAAATTTTTCTCCTCTGACATGCGATTGGGCCTAAACAGGTTCGTTTAAGCATCATATTTTCAAAAATATTTTTTTAAATAATAATTAAAGCATGTACCATATATTTATTTTGCTTTTTTTAAACTGATTCTATTTTTCTTCACAAATATTTCAATCTAAAACAAAGTGGGTCAAGTCTCCCATATAGTGAGTCAACCCCCCCCCACCACCACCACCACCCACATGTGGGGAGCCTTGACCCATTGTTTTCTCATTACTAAAATCAATCATTTTTCAAATTTCTTATATGTTACACTTATGTAGCAATTTTATTTTCATAACTGATTGTATGACGAGTAAAATGATATATAAAACTTTATTCTACGTTCAATATTTAAATAAACGGTGAAGTGCTAGTATTACTCGCGTACAATAAATATATGAATTAATAATTATATTATTAAAAACATCGTTGCTAAAAGAATACTAAGACTTTGTAAAAAAACTATACGAAGTAGAGTTGTGTATAACAGTATACACTAGAAAAATGTATAGTAGAAAAAACGTTTTAGGGAACAGAGATCATGAAAAACATGTTTTTACAAAATGTCTGTCTGTGAGTCTGTCTGCGTGTAACTCAAATTTTGTGGGCGCTCTATCTTAAGAACTGTTGAAAGGAACTTATTAAAACTTTTGATTCAGTTACTCCCTGATATATATTGGCGCTGATTACTTTTTGGTGTAAATCGCTCAGCAGTTGGCGCCGCTATGCTGCATTATTCATGATTTCCACAATAGCTATATTTCAAGAACTAAAGAACTGATTTTCAGAAAACTTCAGATTAAGTTAGTCTTTGATATAATTCTGGGTTGATAACCTTTTGGTGTAAATCGCCCAATAGGTAGAGCTGTTATGCTGCATTATTCATGATTTCCGCAATAGCTCTACCTCAGGAACTAATGCACGAATTTTCATCAACCTTCAGATTCAGTTCGCCCCTGATATAAATTAGTGCTGTTTAGTTTTTTGTTTAAATCGCCCAACAGGTTGCGCTACTATGTTGCAATTTTCACGATTTCCGCAATAGCTGTATCTGAAGAACTAATGCATGAATTTTCATCAAACTTTAAATTCAGTTAGTCCCTGATATAAATTGATCCTGATAAGTTTTTGGTGTAAATTGTCCAAGAGGTACTATTGCTATGCAGAACTTTTCAGGATTTCTGAAATAGCTCTATCTCAAAAACTAATGCACGGATTTTCATTAAACTTCAAATTCAATTAGAAGTTCACGTAAGTTGTCCCTGATTAGATTTTGGTATAGATCATCTAACCGGTGGCGCCGCTGTGCTGCATTTATCAAGAAGTATTAACATGTATGTTATAGAAGAATGTTTTGGGATTGACACATCCGACTAGTTTAATATGATCTTTATCTGTTTATAATGAATTTAATTCGGTACTGATAATAAAAACAGTGCATATTTAAACATCATTTGGCATTTCATAAAACCAAATTCAGCATAGTAATAATCTTTCTTTCTACAGTGTAGCTAAAACAAAACATTCCTTCAAAGTTTACATTTGGCATTGCGATAAGCGCGCTTCGAAAGTAGGTCACAAATTTGCAACGCCGCCTTGGTGCGTGCAGCGTTTTTCCAGATAGGTTTTTAATTAATTTTAAAGTCACTCAAGGCGACTGAAAGATTCATTCACTGCAAAATAGTCGTGAATCCCATAGTATTTATTCGTTGTAATTAAGGAGTCTCAGGAAAAAACTGATTGATCTTAAAATTGGAAAAACTGAAAAAAAGAGACCAGTTTCAACATTTAATATCTTATAATGTATGAGATATTAAAGCCCAATCTTTATTGAGATGAAAGATATAAGTACGATTGTTCATTTTATGTATTTAAAAAATTACAAGATGCAGATTTAGCATTTACAGGGGGAGGTCCAAACAGTTAGACATTTGACAAGCAGAAAAGTGGCATAAAAGCTTACGCGCACGATTAGAAAATAAATATAGCAACTACAAAAAATATTTGGTGCTTATACTTCAGATTGTAATAATTATTCTGACCCTAAATAAATTTGTATTTAAAGTATTTTTATATTTTTAATACACACAGTTGTATTTAGCTAATACAAAATTTTGAAAATTTCAACAACTTAATCACTTAAAAAATATTTTTTGAGCAATAAAAGGGAAATTTTACGTTCAGTTTATGAAGATTAACATGAAACGTACGTTTTGAAAATTTCATGAAAAAATATTGTGAAGTTTTTGAGATATCGTGAGCGTTATGCCCAAAAATGTCATTTGGAGAAAAATGACTTAAAAGTTTCGAAAATGCCGTTTTAGCTATTGAGCGGGTTTAATTCTAAAAGCTATAACTTCTGTTCTAATGAGAATTTGAAGGAAACGATTATATTAGATTCTTGAGGAAAGATAGAAGATTAACACCTAAAAAAAATTAAATTAAAACACTTTTGAAGCTTTAAGAGACCTGAGACCACTTGAATTAGTCTGTTTTTAACAATTTGACGTTTATTGCTTTTATACTGTTACTGGCCCTTACATTACACATATATAATATTAAAAGTTGTTAACTAGGCTTTAAAAGCCGATGGTACACAGAGTACACCCCCCCCCCTGGCATTATGTATGCCGAAACCGTCCATAAATTTAAGGGTTAATATCTCGTCTAATTACTGACGATTTTTTTCGAAAATCATAATCTATTTTTATAATCTATTCGCTATTTTTAAAATCCACTATTTTTAAAATACAGATTTTGTTGGAAACTTCTCTTGCACATGTTGGCAAAGATTTTTCTTGTGAAAAAGAGGCACGAGATAGAATTAAAAAATAGTCGCTGTGGCAGCCTTGCGAATATGCTCTCGTAAAAGCCGCAATATTTGGACATAAAATTGTCTTTTAAAAATGGGGGATGAGCGACTTATTCACGCATCAGATTTTTGGAGAAAAGTTATTAGCCAGAGCTTTTCGACAGGCGGAGTTAATCAACAAATTATTTAAAGTTAGATAGCGAAAAAATGTGGATTGAGTGAATGTGTTCTCCAGTTGTGCATTAAACAAAGGAAAGGAATTTGAAAAGTGCGGTAATTGATGTTATTGAATCTTTGGTTAAAGATACGTGTATGTCAATTCCAATAGACATAGTTGTGAAATCACTCAAAAAGTGCGGCATTAGCAATGCTATGGATGACACTGAGGACTATTTCATTTACGAAAGTGATAACGAAAGTTCGATTTTTATGACGAGGAAACAACGGGACGGGATATCATAGAACTTTTTGGAGGTTCAAATATTGATTCCGAATTTGAAGAATCGTTTTGATGTGTCTTAATTTCTTATACAATTACTTTTGCTTGTTTAGTACTTCATTTTTATCGCTAATTGTAAATATTTGAAAAAGTCATTTAGACGTATGAACAAATTAACAATCAAAACATACAATTCAATCGGTTATTTATTCTAATTAATTTATTTTCAATCTCTTTTTTTCTTATAAACTATAGACCAATCTCTCCTAACCATAAAAAAATACATGATTTTCTTTTTATGCGAAAGATTTTTTAAACAATTTTCGAAATTCTTAGCGAGTTTCGCAAGTAATTTTAACTAAGTTTCCAAAGTTCTTTCAGATAAGCCTTTAAATTATATATGTTCTTTCTTTATATATATATATGGGATGAGACTCTATTTATAAATCATAACTCACTTCGAAGACGAACACTGACATTTATTAAGACGAAGACAAAACAAAAATACAGATAAAATGACTCTTTTCAATCTATATTTTGCTTTAAAGCAAAAACTTAGGCTTCATTTATTTAGCGTCGTTGAATATTTCTAAGATTTTCGTAAGTCATTTAAATCTTATTTCTTATTTCGTCGAAAATATTCTGTCCCTTTTAACAAAACCCGCGTCGTCCGAACTCTTTCTCGTTCTATTTACTTTTTCTGCATTTCCACTTCACGCAGCATCGTTACCTTTTTATTCTCGAAGCGGAATACGGTGTCAAGGACATTCAGTCTGATGCAAGTATTCTTACGAAATTCCCCATATATATATATATATATATATATATTTTTTAAAAGTCCTTTTATGGAGTTACTCACAGGAAAGGTTAAAAGTTTTAGTTCAGGAAATATTGGTCTGTTTCTACAACTGACATTGTCATTTAAGAAAAATAAAATCATCTAACCTAGAATTTATAGCGTAAAAATAGTAGTAATTTTAGAACAAAAAAGACCTATCATTGTACAATTTAATGACTTTTATTTCAAAAGTAGTTTTATTTTACTCGTAAACAAAACATGTCGTAAAACCTGACTTTACACAAACATATAGAAAACGAAAGTTATTTATTGGAAAAAAGATTTACTTAAAATAATATGTGAATTGATTATACCGAGTTGTATGGTCTGTAAATTATAAAATCGGTACATGAAATTTTATACGAAAAATATAAAGAATTCCTAAACAAATATATACAATTGATAGTTTAAAAGTGAATCTGCTTTTACATGCTGATTTTGCAAAGAAGTTCATAATATAACACACACTTAAATCTTAGATGAAAAGTTGAGTTTAAAATTATTTCAAATATCCGACGCAGGAAGCTAATTTTAGAAAATATTTTGTTATATTTTTTCTTTGGTATTGGATGAATTATTGCTCCAATATTGATGCAATAATATTTTACAAATACTGCTGCAATGTAATGACAACGGAACCATTATTTTGAACATATTGACATTTCATGCCAATATTATTCAACATAATGCAATTTTCAGCTATATTGCTGTTTCAGTGCACTTTTTCCAACATATAACAAAATTTCTGCATTATTGGCATTATTGTAATTACTTCTAACTAAAAACCAATATGTAATCAATATCTTCATTACATAGGAAAACGACGCTATTAATACCTGTGTGCCTCGATTCGTTTGTCTCTCTGTATGTGTTTGCCTGTAAGGGAATCTCTTCCACAACCACAGCTAGTACAAGGTAAAACTAGTACCAATCAACTCCTATATCCGGATGTAATTAGTCCAGAAATTAATTAAAAACCCTTATCGAAGGCGAATATTAACGAAGTTCCATTGTCCCAGTGATCGTGTTTGATCTATCCGGAGAAACCGAGGATTTACAAGCACAGCGGTATTCAACATTCTGTTCTTCTGCTATTTAAAATTAAAATCGCCAGTGCTCCCATGTATTTACAAATAATAATAATAATAATAACAAATAAAAAGAAAAAAAATCGCACGTGTACATGGTACTTCGCTGTAATCTACACTGTCGAAGGCTTGGACCTTCCAATATTAGGTTCGATTAGAAAGATTGTCGATTAATAAAATAAAAAAATACAATTTCGAGGGAGTACATTGTGAGACCCCCAAAACTAGGTTCGATTGGATTGGCTTTGATTTAAAAATACAAAAACATAGAAAATCAAGTTTCGTTTGTAAAATCATACAGGAGCGTGCATATCTCTCATTGTTATATACTCCCGAAAGCAGTGGGACCTGAAACACTAGTCTCGTTTGAAAGGAAGTTCAGTTGATTTTACTTAACACATATCAGCGGACGAAATTGATATCCCGTCGGATCCGTACATGTTGGTTAGCAAAAATAAGATATCCTAATCGTTTAACCTATTTTATGTGCAATAAAATACTGAAAAGAAGGAATTTTGTAAATATTAGTTAAAGTAATGCGTTTTTAATATCAATGAAAACGCTTTCTTACTGTAACATTACCACTCAGATTTTATGAATTTATTTAAAATAAATTTAACTCTTGTAAGTCCACTTACAGTGAAACTTCTATTTAGCGAAATCTCATCGTTATAAACACTTTGTTATGAAGAAAATTTGTTAAATAGGAATCAACTCAAATTCATTAAATTTGTATAATAAAATACAAATGCATAAAATGGGAATATTGGAAAAATGCATTTCAATTCGGACACAAACTTTTTTTAATTCAATGCAGACAATTGAGAAAAATTTAATTAGAATAATGTCGAGAAAACAATTAATAAAGAGAGATAAGCAATAACTGAAACGTTGCGTACCGTTACTCGTTTTTATCTGTATTTGAAAACCTTACCTTATAAAAGGCTGTAATATTACTTTTTACAGGTTTCTATTAAAAAATAAACTGTTCGTAAAAATTTTGGCACTTTTGTAAGTATCCGAACAATTCATCTGTAACATTTTAGTGAAACTCGAATCCCCTTCTTATTGTACCGAAGGCTCTTAGAATTTCTCCTTTTGAATGGAAATGATTAAATAAATAAATTATTTCATTTTTCATATAATCCGCTGAATCCATACATCCATCGCAACAGCAACCTTAATATTTC
Source organism: Maratus speciosus (assembly GCA_963932465.1). NCBI lineage: Eukaryota > Metazoa > Arthropoda > Arachnida > Araneae > Salticidae > Maratus > Maratus speciosus. The sequence continues at coordinate 402,525,726 of OZ010794.1, read as the reverse complement.
GATATTACTAGATTAAGGTAGAAAGCATCTGGTATAGTAATACAAACATCACCTTTATAATAAAATAGACAATATGAGGTTTTTAAAAGCCGATATAAAGAAGTAAATTAGCATATAAATCTCGTTTTCTATATAAAAATCTCGTATACATATTTAGAAATTATATGTAATTAAGGAAAAATTAACCTATTCTGCCATAGATGTATTGTTGAATACCGATTCGTAACTTTAGGCTCTCTTAAATAAAATGTGCATGAAGAAAAAAAAAATCAAAGTTATTTTAATAATGATGATGCATATGAGTGCATATATATACAGATAAGTATTATATATACTGGAGGATACCTCGAGTTCCCGGAATACAGAGCATTCTGCGCGCTGTATAGAACGTAGATGGAAATCCTTTTTATAAATTACAACTCGAATAGCTTTATTTACATTTCATATGTCTTTTTAGATTTATCCACTAGCAGCGCTGCCACAGGTGACTACTTTTTTATTCTATTCACACCACGATTTTTAAAATATCAATTTTGTTGTATAGATCTATCTTGCACTTGTTGTCAAAGTGCATGTGAAAGATTTTTCTTTTGGAAAAGTGGTGCGCGGTAAAACTAAAAAAGATAGTCGGCTGTGGCAGCCCTGCACTAGCAATACCTAAAACATTTTTATATCAAGAATATCCACTATCAATTTAGATAAAATTTTGTCATTTATTAAAAACGATACTTTCGTATTAGTCGCAGAGATTAATAGACGAAGACATTCCAAGAGATTTTGGTACTTGCAAAAGAATTTTCGGTTCTGGTTATTTCAGAGTTTAATCAAGTAGATCTATTACATATTTATTAAATTTATGATGTATTTATATTACATTATTTATTTCTTGATGGAGTGTTAATTTTGTTATGTAATATTACCCAGAAACCAACGTTGCACTGTTCCAGTTGTTTTAACTGCATATTCTACGAGATAATATTCTGTAATCAAACTGCACGCGTCATAATACAAATAAAAAATCATGTTTGAAAATTATTTTAAAAACCATCAAAAATCTGTAATCGGAGATAAAGTTTTAAGACATATTGCATTTGAGAATGAGCTGTGTCACCCACCCATTCGACATTCCAAAAAATAAAGAAAATTTGTGCGATGTTTTAAAGTAATTACATAGACGGAAAATGATAAATGCATAGGCGGAAAATGATAAATGTGTTGTTTAGATTATTATCACCGTCTTTATAGTCCATAACGTCTTTATGACGTTAGCGTTATTCGCAAGCATTTTTTCATTTTTTAAAGTAATATTTATGTTTTCGCTTCATTACATAGATTTTTACCGAGGTAGACCTACGTTCCGATGGATTGATCAATGGATCCGGAGCAGGCTGATTTAGCCTAGCCCATGCTGAAGAAGATGATGATGATGATGTATTTTTAAGGACATGCATAGCAAGCAAAAAATGACGAAATTTGACCTTGTCACAGAAGTCGAAATACTAAAATATCTCTATTGAAGTTATTTCGCACGAACGTATTTCGACCTTTAATAGAATTATAATAAAGTTACTAGTAATACTGTTGCGTGTATGTTACAATATTATACTGAATGATTAAAACTTTAAGACCAATGTCAGACGGGCGTGTTTTTTGCTGGTTTTTTGCTTAGGTATTATCCATTCACAATGCTATTAGCATTATGAATGGATAATACCTAAGCAAAAAAGCAGCAAAAAACACGCCCGTCTGACATTGGTCTAATAAAAAAGTGACTAAAATGTCCGGTATAACTAATATAGGATTCGATTTCAGACATGATTTTGTATATTCGTGCCAGGATGAAAATTATTTAAATCAGAATATTAAGATCAGTTATTTAAATCAGCTTAATGAATTCAGTCATTAAAAAAAGGACATTAATTTTAAAATGTATTGAGTTCTTGAAACTTTTTCTGGGGAATTAAAACAATCCAGTTATTTCTTATAGTTTAAATACTTTTTTAAACTTGCAACAAAATTATTTAAGGTAGAGATCGTAAGGTGTTTTTGTCATTTAAACTTTACTCAAAGTTGTATTTTTTTAACAAAGTTAAATTTTTTGAACTTCAACTCAAAAATTATTTTTCAATAAAACTACTTTTAATATTTTATTACTTTCGGTATCTTTCCAGCAGGGGCACTAATAAATAAATAAATAAATAAATATAATGAAAAATAAATAAATAATAATACAAATGGAAATAAACATAAAACAGTATGATATGTTTTAGGGTTATAGGTGCAGCACCCCCAAATTATGACCAAATCTTTAATTGGGTTCTAAATTGAATTATTTTTCATCATATTTTTTAAATGAGTTTATAATATTTTTAGAACGTTTATAAAATATAATGAAAAGACTTAACCCACTGTCTTTAATAAGTAGGCAATTTAAAATTTTAAAAACTCGAATTTGGCACAACCCTATTTCTGAACAATTTCACCCCGACTCCCCATTCCTTTCGATTAACCGGAACCTTTTCAAATTTCCAAAATGTAATTATATTAAAATAATAAATTTTAAGTAGATTTTTGTTTACATTTTACCAGGATTTAATTTTAAAAGCATGATATAAAATAAATAAATAAAACTTTGATAAAAAATTTTAAATAATAACAAACAATAATTTTCAACAAACATGCATCTTCTATTTTTGAATAACACACAATTTTTCTATAACATATTTTTTAAAAAAAATCTACTATCTATTTCGATATGATGAGAATGATTACGAATGAATAGAACTCATGAACCATAAAATATTTTTATTTTACTTGGCGTAGTGCCAAGGGATATACAGAAATAATATTTCATGTAATACGAATTCCATTATGGCGAAATCCAGCATTATATTTACGATCCTATTTCTGCATTTAATCTGAAATATGGATTGATATGCAAGAAATCAAAAAGTAATATTGTGTTATGAATTTTATAAATTCTTTTAGCACAATGTTTCTTTTATATAAACGTATTAAATTAAATATAAATGAATAATACAACATAATACTGCGTCTCTCTTATATATTTAACATATTTAAATTTTTAGATAATTTACATCTGAAGAGATTAAAACAATCTCTATAAATCTAAACAAAATCTTTAAAACTATTTAAATTACAATTTCATTTAATTTCAATCAGAAATAAGATTGCAAAAGCTAAATTAATTTTTTATGAATATTAAAAATTACATTATATTGGTTAATAGAGACTAAATAAATATATATATTTTTTATTTCCACATTCTTTTTGCTTATACGAAACGATGGTTGTCGCATTGGCGCTGGTATGGTTCTGTTCTTAATAAAGCAAGGTTTCCGGGACGCCATCGAAAAAATTTGCGCATATATCAAAACGATTATGTAAGTGCAGCATGAGAAGCATTTTGTAATAGACATGCTTGATAAAAGTTTCGTCTAAAAATAGTGGTAGCTATAAAGGTGCTCTATAGTTTCAGACTATAATATTCAACGAGTGAAAAGAGTTAAACATGTGATTTCATTCATGTTGGAAAATGAAAAATATACAAAAGAATTGTTGATATACAGAATTTATAAATTTTATTGCTTAGTAGTACCCTACTTATTAATAATGTTTTAAACTAACTTTTGAAAAAATGCAAAACATTCTTTTAACACTATTGTAAAATCTCAATATATATATATATATATTTTGTAATTTTCAAAATTCATTTACAAAAAAAAAAAAAAAAAAAAAAAAGGAAAACTTTGAGTGCATGCTCGATATGCGTTTGAGTGTAATTTCTGTCACATATAATCATTATCAGAATGCGTAGTTTATATAGCGATTTTATTTACATCTGTTCAATCAGAATAACGTATTTATTGACATTTAAAGGACATACATCAATTTGTAATAAGGAACTACAACTTTACAATTCATTTCATTGTATCTTCATAATCTATAGATATTTCATTGAAACTCTAAAAACGTATTTAATGAAACAACATATAAAACAGTTTTCTAGTGCATGAGATTTTTGTATTATAATATGTTATTTTTTAGAAGTACAAATTCTTAAGTTTAATACCATTGCTAAATGTACCAAATGTTAGAACATTAATTATCAGTCTTCAGACAAGTAGAATACTTCAAAACTGGTAATTTTAACTTCCATTAACAGATGTCAATCACAGAAACCTCTAATTAATTCAGTGAATCGGTACCCCGCATCCTGCAATTACAAACAATTTATGGCTTGACGCAGGTATTAGTGTACTTTGTATAGTTAATTTATTATCAAGTTTGTTTTAATTACTAGTAAAAAAAATATAGTGAGAGAACAGTATAAAAATATGGTGTAACCAAAGACAATTAATTAAAGTACGTGTTTCATAACTTCCAGGGAAAATTATTCAAGCAGTTTGATAAATGAAAAGATAATATTTATCGCGATATTTTGAGTTAAAAAATGCTATGTAATATAATTTCAAATAATTCCATGCAGGGTATATGCGAGTTTGGCCTTTTATTCGGAAATTTTAAATTTCTACCAGAAGTTCCAATGGAAATAATACTATTATAAATTTCTAGTATGAACTTCAAATTTCTGAATAAAAATTGAGACCAAACTGGAAACCCTGATTCCGTGCATGCTGAATTCAGATATTATTTTGAATCTAAATTTGATATCTAAATAAATAAATCTAAAAAGACTTCAATTTGGTGCTTTTGAAGAAGATAATTTTTGTACGGGAAATATGGAAACATATTTTTGAATTGCATTGTGGACACGTGTCAAAGGGCAGGGAGTTGGAAAAGTTAATGAAACACAGACTGGGGTGAATCCACTCGAATTTCAAGGCACTTTACAAAGTAGAATACTCAAATATGTAGTTACATAAAATTGAGGAAAAACTTAGATATTAATTTTACAAAGGTAATATATTTTCATTGGTGAAAGTGACCTTATTTTCTAATGAAAGTATGTACCTCAAATCATAAAACTGAAATATCTTCTTAAATCTCCAACGTTATTTTTAATGAGTGTTCATTGCACTCCTATAGACATCAAGACTTTAATTAAATCAATACTTTGAAGTTAAATTTACAAAGTTATGCTTGAGGGAGTAGTGTAGATGAGTATTTTTAAAAGTACATATTTCCGCATTTTTCATTAACAGAATACAATACTCATATTTTGATGCGCTTTTATCAGTTTGAGAGGCAGGATTATTTTGTCAACATATACTGAGCGTTAAAAATAAAACTATTTCATTGAATAGTTGATTTTAGAAAGAATGTACTTATCGGTTTTCTCAGGTCACAAAATGGATTAAAACTCATTTAAAAATCGTTCAGATATCAGTTTAGTTGTACAATTTGCACGAAAACAAATACAGTTCTTGGAAATGACTCCGGAAAAAGAGATTCAGTGATTCACGTGTCAAACAGAATGGCAATACTGGACATGCATCTAAATTGTAACGCCACGGTGGAATCAAGCAGACGTTCTTTAACATTTTAAACAGTGCCCAAGTGTGTTCCAATGTAGTTGAAGTCCATTTTTGACAAAATCAACATTTCCTGTAACGGTACGTACAGTTAGTTATGTTACTCCGTATTTTTTTTTTTTTAATATGTTACATTGGAAGAATAGAGCAGGGTCAGTTTTTCGCCGCTTACCCTGTATTTCAAATTTGCTTGATATTTCTATAATTGAAATGAAAATAGTTTATTGCTTACATTAACATATGCCATTCGCCACATAAATGAGAGCTTATGTAGTAGAATGAAAATAATACATAAATGCTGTGGTAGTTACGGGTGACAATCGATTTTAAAGCAGTTAATGTTTCAAAATGAAATGAACATTTAGGCATTTCAAATGCTTTTAATAAAAACATAAAAGTGCATTTTGGCCGGTTCAGAGACAATTGCCTCTAGATTTGTTTTCATGGGTCATTATTTATTAATATGAAGAAAAAAAACTTCTTACAGACATTTCTGCATTTTGCTAAATATAACATCTCGTACGTGTGAATTTCATTTAAATTTTACATCCTAAAGATAGTTGCATTCAGATAAACAACAAACCAGATAAGCTTCAGAAAGTTTCTTGATATGTTAAACTTGCATTTAGAAGCATGTTTAAATTGTTATATTACTTTCAATTAAATAAAAATTATTTATATTAATATGCATACAATCTTCGGTATAATGATATTATGTAAGTAATCCTTGATCTGTTTAAACAAATTGAGGGCAATGATAGTTGGACATCAGAACGAAAAATATCTGTCATATAACTTGATTCTTATCTCAAATTTTCCGATAAAAATGCCGTGTGTTTCGCGCCGTTTCGAAAACAGATTTCCATTTATAAATTTAACAATAATGAGAATATAGCAGTAATATATTTATTGGCCTTTCTTTTTTTTTTTGTAATAAACACCATGACATTTTAAGAAGAATTTGAATTTTACAGTAATTTGTTAAGTCTCATCGCATGTTTGTATTGCATTACAAAACATGAAACATTTAACTTAGAGTTGTTCAGAAGCGGATACTAGTCCAATACAATAATTGAGCTAGGGTCGATGTATTGCACATAATATAAGGTAAATTTGTTGAAAACACTAGCAAAACATCTTAATCATTGTTAAAAAAAAAAGATTGATTGGGATTGAAATGAAAACTTTTTATTGGATCAGTGGATTACGAGATATGTACTATGACAAACCTTATTTATCTAATTGTATATTACTATCACTGTTTTTTTTCCTGTTTTTATACTCTAAGTTAGGGTATTTAGTTAGGGCGAAGTTAGGTTAAAACATATAAATTATTAAATATATGCTTTCTTTCATTGCACAATAGTCATTTACAATATGTTGTCAATTTGATTTATTAAGTAATATTGTTTTATAAAATTTAATGTAAAACAATATGTATTTCTTTTTCATTTTAAAGAAGAATTTTATTATATACATACATACACACATATATATATATATAGACCTATTCTATTTTATGCTTACTTCGAATAAAAGAAGAAAGCTTCTAAATAATTCTAAATAGCACTCTAAGATGACATAAATCTTCTTAAACGGTTAATAATGTATCCAGGGATTTTGTTACGCAATAATGAATAAATTATACACCTTAAACCATAACGTAAAACCAATAATTGCTATTCTCTATTCAGCGTTTAATTATGCCTATCAAGTTATTTAAGAAAATTTATATTTTCTTAAATAACGTGACGTTATACTATTTTTTGAATTATAAATAGAATTCTTCATCTTAAATCCAGTGTATGTACTGTTCTAGATTTCCGAGAAGTATAACGGTTACTTTTTCCGCTTAGAAATTTTCATTTATTCGCACACTTTTTATAGATTTCTGCGATTAAATAAAGCAAAAAATTCTATTACAAAACTTAGGTACACCCATTATATGCTTTAAATATACAAATTATTCTTTAAAAATGGGGACAAAATCGTCTTTCTCTCATAAGTTTAAACTAACATATGTTACTGCGGAAAGTTCTTCATTCTCAGGGAGAACAATTTCAGTTTGGCTTTCTTAATTAGTTTATTTTTCTTTAACAAACTTTAAAGAAAACTATAAATCTTTGGCGTTGACTTAATCGTTCTTTCACTGATTTGGCGAGTGCATCTAATTTCATTTTAATGTGAATTGTTTAATGTCCCTTTTCAGGAGACAAAGAAGAGATGTTTTAAGTAACGTCAAATCGCATGCGAAACCCATTTCATTGTCCCTTTTATGTTTATAAAATACCTTATTCAGAAATTCTGTTGTCTAACGATAAAATAATTTATACGCCATAAGGGTACAAGGGACGTCCAAGCTCATTTTTTTAATTGCACTTTATACGCTATTAAAGTACAGCGTATTGAATTTTATATATCTGAATATAAAGGTAAGAAAAAAAAAATATTTACTAAAATTTATGAAAATTTCAGCATTTTTGCATCTTATTTCTGCACTTAAATACTCTAACATTTCCAATTATATTTAGTTTAAAAAAGAACAATGCACAGTTTTATTTGAATATGTAAACCAAACTGGCATGAAAAGTATTAGGGATTTTAACTAATATGGAATGCGCAATGGGCATTTTGAAAAGTTATTCATGAAGCATTAATTATTCAGGACAAGTCCTTTATTTTTCTCCCAATTTTTTTTTCTAATATCTTGTCTGATAAATGTATGCCATAATTCATTCCCTTGAATAGTATTCAAAATGCAATCAAAAAATGAGTTTGAAGGTCCCTTAAACTAAACTATTTAATGTTACTTAAATAATTGGTATTATATTGTTAAAAATATATTTCAATTTGAGAATCTCAATTTGCTTACTTTTTAATTGGAATTCTATATTGAATGACATCTGGGAATTATTAAATTCTAGCGGTCAAACCCGGAATTCTCAGGTTACAGAATATAGGCGAAAACCATCATATATATTATTTCTCATGTAAACATCGTTATTTTTCTGCGCATATAAAAGGAATAGAGATGATTGAGATATTTTTCGAAAGGTTCTGCAAGCGGATTTTGATGTAGTTTACTTATATATCATTAAAACGCGTTGTTTGAGAAAGACAAAAATGCAGATAAGGAAAAAAGCGTATCACAAATAATTTCAGTGTAAAAGACTCTGACGAATCTACTTTTTTATTGGTATCTATAACAGATTTTTTACATTTGCTATTTTATTTAGAATGCTTTATTAACAATATTAAGAATCATATTTATATGAAAACAGCAATTATCCATTAAAATAAAGTTTGGAAATGTATTAAAAGCGATATTTTCTTATTGGTCTCGCCTCAGGATTTAACGAAGCAATCGCCAACGATAGATATTTAGAATCAGTCATTTTGACTGGTTCATTTCAGTGGTTTAATTCAACTACATGTGTTAAATTTGTGTCTTAAAAATATTTTATTGCTTTACTTATAGATTAATGGCTGTTTAAATTTCGTTATTGAATAGAAACTGGAAACAAATGATGAGCTATTTATATTAAGAGTAAAAGGATTTATCTTTCTCAATCGTCGGCAGGAGATAGATATATATTTGAAAAAAAATTCATGCTTGAAAATTATTTAAAAAACAATAAAAATTGAGTAAATTACGATAAAGTTTTCAAAGGAATTGCGATATAGTTTTCAAACAAATTGCTTTTGAAAGTACATTTTTTCCCCATTTGACGACGTAAAAATCGAAAATATGAGATGTCGATGTTTAGAACTAATTTTTTTTAATGAAGGAAAAGCGAAATTTGATCGTCGTCTGTTGCCATTCGCAAAATGACGTCATCATTACAGACATATATTTGTCCGTTGTAATATTGATAAGTTGCTAAATCGCGTTCTCAAAAATAACCTGTAAAATATATATTGAAATACTCTAATAAATAAATAATGTTGTTGTCGATAAGTAAATATTGTATAATTTTCCATCAGTCTATTTTAAGCATTACAGATTTCAAAATAAATTTTTAGTCCTTTGCATCATTATCACATATACGCTTGCATTTAAAGAATTTCTTTTATTCAGAAATTCCAAATTTATAACAGAAATTCTGAATAGTAATTTTGTCTTCCTTTTATAACAAACGTTTAGGGATTTTCATAGGTAAATATTTTTCTTTCTGAATTTCTGAAACAAAAAACAAATTCCTGAAATGCATGAATATATTCGCTAACGATGAACATATAATAAGGGTAATAATAACCCATATAGCAAGAAAGCTCTCGAAAACTTCTCCAGGAGCTCCAAGTCAGCCCAAATTCCTCCTGATACTAAAATGACAAGATGGGGACATCCTGAGGAATAGACTTTTAATATTTCCTCAGGATTGATCTCCCCGTGACGTCCTACGGAGCAAAGTCCGAGGACGCCAGTCCTGGGAAGGTACCTGGGAAGCCATTCCTGGGGAAGCATCTAGGAAGTAATTCCTGGGTAAGAACCTGTGAAGTCATTCCTGGGGAAGTATTTAGGAAGTCACAGTGCTAGCGCCACCTCATGAGTGATTCTGGAATACGATAATCAGTTTTTTTTGTCATAAATGTGAATTGGATTTCATCGGATTCGATTTTGATTAAAGTCTTGATTTTTATTGAAGTTTTACATTACTAATTATCGATTTATTTTGCTTAGTACATCAGATAACTATTAAAAACTTTTGATTATTTATAGTCATTGGAATAACTTTTAACATTTTAAATTTAAATTAAATATTTTAATTGCTTTAACTAAATATTTCAATTAACTTAATCCATTATTTTAAATAATGATTATTATTACATATCTTTAAATCCGAATTTTGTTTCTTTATTATTATTTTATTAACTCTTTAAAAAATCATACACATTTCTTTTTTAATACTATTACTTTTTTTATTAATCAAGGAACTATTTTAATTTATTTAAATTAACTGGGTAATACATTTCTAAATAGGGGACTGATCTGTACCATACGCTTTTTCTGCTATTTAACCCTTTAGCGGGCGGTGTTTAGAAAAAAGGGCACCTAATTTTAATTCCAAAACTGACAAACAGTATCAAGAATATTTAATTAAAATTTTCATTTTATAAAGTACGGGGAAAAAAGCAAGTGTTTATTTTCTAATAAATTTGTTTGTAAATTCTGATGTCAGTCCATTATTTCATCATTTTACAAACAGACTTGCTCATCGCGTTAAAGGGTTAAATGTTAAAATATCTATACTAATAAAAAGAGAGATTTTTCAGTGTTGTGTGTGTGCGATGGCTAGAAAAATCTACCGCAAGTAAAATTCCGCGCACTTTAAAGCTCTGATTTCGATATTTTGTCAAAATATGGAAAAGCTTATAACACAGTTTAAAGAGCGTGCATTTTACGTTGAAATGACACATTTGTTTTTTTAAAATATAAATAATGCGGGGTCCCCGATACGAGTTTTGTTTGGGAAGACAGTCGTTTAAAAGTAGAAATTATTCGGGCAAAATATAAAAATTCACACAAATTCCAGGTTTATTCAAATTTATTAACTCGGCCCTGGGAAACACCGTTCACCTCATCTGAAGAGAAAATATTCGCTAAATAGAAAGTGTCCACTATTATAAAGTGTCTGTTATAGTTAGCTGTTTTACTAAATTCTGTTTTATTTTATTTTTTTGAGCATAAAATTTGATTTATTAATTATTTTTCTGTTACCTTTTTCATATTTCTTTACAAAATATTATTACTTATATTCTTAATAATAAAAGTGAAGTCTCCATTTTGTGAACTTCAGAGATATATATAACATATGAATTCAGAAAATATAGATAAATATTTATCTATATGTTCCAAATAACAATATTTTATAAATTTCTGCAGAATTCTAAATTCAGACGTATTTTGCACTGACTATTTAATTAAAACTTCCTTCTAGGAAACCTATTTTCTATTTAGCAAACGCTTTATTTTAAGTATTTTATAATAAATTATTTTTCATGGAGATTTTCTACTCTTCTTTTAGTTTGAAAATATGCCTAGCCAGGTAAGGTGAGAACTTTTACTTGTTTGTAAGTAGGAGCCACAGGTAACAACAGATATAATATTTATCTCTGAGTAGACCCTGCCTACAGGCCCGCCTCCAATCACTTTTGTCAGGGGAAGAATATGCCTGTAGCTTGCCGGAATGCTTGTAATCATTGAATGGGAGAAAATCCATTATTCCTAGAATGTAGTAAACAGTTTATTTTATTATTATTATAATTTTTTTTATTTACTTTTAGACATTTTAAATCTTCTCAGATATTTTTTTACCAAAATTCTGTTATATTTTAAGAAATCCCCCAAAAATATCTCACATCGTTAATTAAATGAAAAATAGTATATAATGAATTTTCTATGCATTGAATCTTTTGACATAACTTTTCAGATCTATAAATCAATATTTAACATTGAATTAGTGTTATTTATTACATTAAGAAAATAAAATTGTTTGGCTGAATCGCAAAACAGCCGAGACACTTGGCATCGTTCAATTTGGCGAGGCGATAAATGGATCTTTGTTGTTACCAGTTCGTTTCGTAAATTCTTTCCACGCCTTCAGTTGTGTTATCTTGAATTTGTATTGGTTGAATGGGATGGGTTGATTTCTTGTGTATTGGATGGCTACGCCTGCCTTTGACAACTCAACTCCGCATGTTTTCTGATTATTGTACGAGTTGCGTGACGAGGTGTAGAAGACAGATGAATAAAAATAAATGAGGGTAAGGCTAGAGTATGTTATTGTTAATATATTTTGCTGTTTTTAGTTGTAAAATTTGAAAGTTAAAGTACCTGTGTAATTTAGTTTGAAATTGTGAGTATTTGTTTATTTATTTATTTTTTTTTTTTTTTTGCTGGAAAGTTAAATGAAGTTTATCGACGACTAGAAATTTACGAAATTATGGCAATTCAACATTTTATAGAGTTGGTTTTCAAGAAAGGAGATGTTTGTTAAGGTATGTTAATAATTTTATGTATTTTTTAGTATAGTGTTTTATATTAGCCATTTATTGTATATTTCTCATGTATGCTGACCTTACGAGTTTTGTACATTTTGATATTGCTACGCAACGTGAACTGCTGAATTTTGATATTGCTACGCAACGTGAACTGCTGAATTTTGATATTGCTACGCAACGTGAAGTGCTGAATTTTGATATTGCTACTCATTGAGAACTGCTGAATTTTGAGATTGCTGCTAGCGAGAACTGCTGAATTTTGAGATTGCTGCACACCGAGAACTGCTGGTGACAGTGATGTTTTTTTTTTGGTAAATGAACGCGAAGCGTTCATACATGTATGCTGATTGCCGCTTTAACGAGTTTCCTGCGTTTTTCAGATTGCTGCAGAACTAGGTTGCTGTATTCAGTGATAAATATTATTTTTTTATGAACGCGAAGCGTTCATACTTCTTTAAATTAGAAATGAATTGTTCTATGTTTACTATAATATAAGCACGTACTTTCAATATTAAATGACCCCATGATTTTTTCTAAAAGTTTTTGAGAAATGAAAATTTTAATCATTATATCGTTACTCTGATTTGGAAAGGTACTTTAAAAATTTCACATTTTCAATAAACTTATGTTGAAATCGTTTGTTTTATTTTGAATCTCATAAAAATCAGCCTTCCTGTGTTTTCTAATACGTCGTTATTTATAAATGTTCTATTTCCCATGATTCCAGGGTGATGACGTAGTAAAAAACAGTGTGGAAGCATTCAGGAAAGTGGACCAATCACGTTAGATTTCAGGTTGCCGCATTTTAGATTGGCGCATGTGGGGTAGTTGGCGCTTGTCAGAAAAGTCGCCAAATGGGGTGTCTCGGCTGTTTTGGGAATCTGCCAATTGTTTTATTACAGACCTGAATATTATTAACAGTTTCTAAATTTACACATTTTTATCTAACTCAACCTGTTTTTGGTATGTAAAGATGGAATTTTGCTATCAATTTTTAATCCATTTCCTGATAAGCTAGAATTATAAAAAAAACATTCAAAACTGTGCAAGCGTTAAAGGGAAAAAAGGGGGAGGGCATGTTTTTAAAATAGAGTTCAATGCCCATGCCAAATTGATTTATTACAATGGAAACTTTTGGGGATAAAAAACATGAATTGCAATCAAAAGATTAGACGTAATTTCCAAGAGCAACATTAAATGCTTATAAAAGATTTTATTTTCTTTTATTTTCTTTTTTTTTTGTACGTTTTTAAATTGACTACAAAAAAGGGGGAGGTTCTCAATTCAGCGCGTATTTTATATACTATATATATGTGTGTCTGTATTTACCGATTTCTCCAAAACTATGCGTTCGATTTTTATGATTTTTTTATTATTATTTAAAGAGGATACTATCACATATGATCCATTTAAATTTCATCAAAATTGGTTCAATACTTTTAAGAAATTAAACTAAAATCAAAAATAAAATTAAACATATAAAGATATTTCACTGAAGTCGGTTTTCATGAGTGCTATTAGCTCATACGTTTTTTACTGATTGCGGTGTTAAAGAATTTCGTTCGTTCGTGATCGTGGCTTTCGCGAATTACTGCGTTTAGAGATTGCTGCACAAGTTTGCTGCATCCAGTTATGTTTTTCTTCGGTCTTCATGAGCGCTATGCGTTCATACGTTCGTTACTGATTGCGGCGTTAACGAATTTCGTTCGTTTATGATCGCGGATTTCGCGAATTTAGGTCGTTTTTGAGACTGTTGCACGATGAAGTTGCTGCATCCAGTGATTAGTTTTAGTTTTGATAAACGCTATGCGCCCATGCGTTCATCACAAAAAAAACATAACAAAAAAAAAAGATTTTTTTTTATAAAATTGCATAATTATATCAAAACGACTGTTACTATAAAATCACAAATCTATAATAATAAGATAACTAATAAATAACAATAATAACAAACGATTGATTTGTGACATGTATTTAAAATATCGAATAGGGGAAAACAACTGAACAAAAGTCCATATTTTCCCTTAAATAAGAACTGGCCCCTCATTCTGCTCATATTGTTCAAAGATACTACGAGACAGACTGTAATGTTTGTAATGTACTATTCGAGATATGCAACTTATTAAAATTACATTTCGAAACTCGATTACGAGATAGTAACGCGAAAATGAATTGGCGCCGCGTTCTGCAAATATCTAACCACGAAATCTCAAGATAAACTGAAATATTTCCATTGTACTTGTCGAGACATGCAACATATTAAAATTTCATCCCGAAAATCGACGACATGATAGTAACGCTAAAATGATGATTTGGCGCTCCCTATTGCTGATATCACAATAAGATATGCATCGACAGATCAGTCAGTCATGTTCTGTTAATAATCTTGCCCTACATCATAATTTCATTTTGAAACAGGATGATGTAATAATTTTTTCTCTGCCCGCAGCCTAGTCTACGATGGTTAAACAGAAAAATTTGAAAGGCCCACTACTAGATAATTTGGTACTTTTAACTTTACTTTCCATAAGAAACAAGAATGAAAAATCTTGCATGAAGAAAGATTATAAAAGCATTTCCCATGATTTGCAGAATTCTTCAACGAAATTGAGCTGCTTAATACCGTAAAAAAAGTAAACATTTTAGAAAAGGCATAATACTTTTGAAAACCAGATTATGGCCCCTAACCGAAAAGTAGTTCAATTCTTTTGCGCAGTCCTGTATTTAATCTAAAGATTTGTATATCATTCTATACATATTATGATAAAACTTAGTATAGTAAGAAAATGCATAACAGGTTGAAAATTTACCTTCAGCAATTCTACCCCTATACGAAAACATACTTGAATTATTTTATATAGCCCTGTATATTACCAATAGATTTTTATGTGCCGCACATATTAAGCTAAAATTTAATTAAGGCTAAAACGTGGTTAAAACTACTGAAATGATACTTCCACACATTATTATCCCTGGGAGGTCTTGTATTCAGTTCTTTGCGTGGCCCAGTATATGATTTTATTTATATTATACAAATATCTCTTAGTATACTAATAATAGTTCAGCTTGAAAGAGCATAAAAGCCTCTTTTAAGCCATTCACGCTGATACTCCACAGAGCTTACAAACTCTTTTGTGTAGCCTTGTATATGATCTATACCAGTTATACACACAGTTTATGTAAGCAAAGGTGTAATTAAACTTAAAAACGCATGTCATAAACAAAATCACACTTACAGCAATTATCGCTATTAGAAGGATACAGTACTGTATTCGAATTTTTTGTGTTCCCCTGTAAATGAACGATAAATGCTATGCATATCATGTTATACAACGAGTATTTTGTAGTAAGCCTCAGTAATGTTGTATATCAATTTCATTCTATTTGATGTAGTATAAGAGAACTAAAATACGCTGCAAACTGCTTATCCCCTGACACTATTATGTAAAGGAATGCTTTTGCGGGGCCCTATAAATGAATAACAAGTTCTTTGAATTCCATAGTGTCTAGAATGCGTAGTTAAATGCACTTCATAAATGTATATCAATTTCATTATATTTGAAATGGCCAACGTCATTAAAATAAACATGAAGCAATTTTTCACATTGAGCGTAATGCATCGGGATATTTTTGACTGTCCCTGTAGATGAACTATAAACTCTACACACTTTATTTTCAATAGCGATCGTGCTATTGTTAACGTCAAAAACATACAAAAATTTCAAGGAGATTCGAGTATATTTGAGAGGGTTAGAACTCGGACAGACTGAAGACAACCCAAACTCACAAACACTTTTAAACTATGTTGGATAGTGTAAACCCCTTGGGGAGGAGCAGCACGTATACGTGCCGCATGAAGTGCTCAGAATCCTTGTTTTTCCTCACCAGTAAAATTTTACTGTAAAATTTGCCTTGTTTAATCAGCGCATTTTCTGGATTCAGGAAGACACAAATTTCTGTTTTTAAAAAACGGCGACAAAAGATTAAAACTTTCGTAAAAGGCTCTCGTCCTGAAGGGGTTAAATACTATTATAATATTTTAAATTATTACAGCAACATTATAAGAAAAGAATAAATTAACACATTTTATCATTAAAATGTTGTTCTGTTTATAAAAGTCATACTTTAAGTTATTTAAATAACAAAGCATTTAAGTGGCCGATTACTGGTCCAGTGATGGCCGAACACTAGAATTGAGTGGCTGACTACTGGTCCAGTGTTGGCCGAACACTAGAATTGAGCGGCCGACTACTAGACCTTTGCTACTTTTAAGTTTAACTTTTTATAAATAAAAACTATAATCAGTTTTTTTTAAAACAATTACTAAAACAGTAAAAGAAAAGTGCATATTAGCATGTGTCACTGTTAAAAATGTTGTATTGCTTTTAAAATTACGCTTTGAGCTATATACTTAAAGAAAGTGCTTAAGTGGCCGACTATTGGTGATTTTACCCTAGTTTTATTTTATAAAATTACTAGGGGGCTCTGCCCCCTGCAAGCTACGCTCACCAACCCCCGTTCAGACACCGCAGAATCTAAAAACACGCTAATCTGATCAGCTTAAAAAATGTTATAGAAGATTGAATTATACTGAAGAAAGCTGTGCATATCTCCCTGTAAACGGGTTTCCATTCAATTTCCTTTGATTTCAAAAATTTAAGGCCGAATCAGTTGCTGTTAAGACATCCAATGGTTGTTTTCGTGTTTGATTAAAGAGGATCAGTTAAACGTTTGAAAAGAAGCTAAAAATAAAAGGAATTAAGTGTACAGAGTCTTCGTCTCCCGGTATTTTAAAACAATTTCTATACCAATAGCCTAAGTCATGTGACTATCATCAAGAGTTCCGGGCGAACCACTTCGCTTTTTATATTCCTGGTGCCATTTTGGAACTTTAATATTAGCCAGGTACAGGTGATAAGTCGCCAAATATTATTATATCGCCATCATTTCATCTATATTATAATAGTCCAAGTCATGTAACTGCCATAAATACTCTCTGATCCCTTCGCTTTTCATATAAAAGTTCGTCCCAGATATCATATACAGCCCCATATTGGCGCGATTTTCTTCCAACGCTAATTTGGGGAAAAGATCAACAGCATAAACAAGAACATCCGGCTTATCAAATCAAGCAAAATAACGATACTATGGCGCCAGTTAAGTACCCTTTGCTTATATGACATTGGCGTCAGAAAAAAGTAGCTCCAATATGGAACCCCATGTGGCATCTCTGCCGAAAGTTTTCCATTTCGATTAAAAAAAATCATTTTTTTTCGAATAATACTACATAAAAGCATTGTCGCAAAGAATTCTTGGTACTGTTACGCTAACCGGGTGCAAATCTTGCCAATAACTATTTTTCAACTCGCCAGTTAGAATTTTTTGTTATTTTTTGAGTGGTAAATTATAACATTGCTTTGAAGTTGGAATTAAATGTCATCGTTTGTTACATCATTTAAATTTTGGCCAGGTGCCATATACGCACCCGGTTCGGCATGATTTTTTTTACGAAAATTTGGCGAAATTCTCGTGATCAAATACCAGTTACTTATGTATTTTTGGTACTACTTATTTATCCCGTCGACCAAAAATCTATCACCAAACTATAAGATTATATGCCAATAATGGTTGATAAATGTCACATTCACTTGACTTTAAGCAAGTTACACGTCTTTACGCCATCAAGTGTTTTTTATTTCGACGTTTTATTTCTATATTTATTTATGTTGTACTATTTTCTTTGTTCTTTCTTTATTTAATATAAAAATTATGTCAATTTGTATAATTTGGCTAGTGGTTTGGCGATTTATATAATGTTGCGAAATGAGTCAATGGAATAACTAAGTAGTACCGTATTTTTTAATTATTTTCTATTATTTTTTATTTTTAAAGGAAAATAACCAAAAAATAATTAACTATAGAACAAAACAATTTATGTAATTTAAAAAAAGAAAATAAAGTAAATAAACTCTTATTATTAAATAAACAACAATAGCCGGGTTACCATGTCAACCAAAATAATGCCATTTTGGCGCCAATTAGGTTCCCCGGTGCGTATATGGCATCTGTGCCTAATATTTTTCTTTTCATTTCGTTTAAAACAAATAAAAAAGTGAAAAGTATTTATTTTAAATGTTTCTCTTTGTATTAAATAAAATGATAATGAAATACAAGTTGAATTATGAATAAAAGTAACATGATACATATCTTAGCATACATTTAAGGGAGGCCAAACTTCTCGCCAAATTAGTTTAAAATGGTAACCTTTTATAAAATCTGAAAAAAAAAAATATCTGTTTGATTAAAATTTGAGTTGCCTTCATTAGAAAAATATATATAAAATTAGAAAAAAATTAATATTTCGAAAACTAATTCGAATTTAAAAATTCTAATACCAGTTTTGAAATCTGCGGATCAATATTGATTTTTGGTGTTAATTTCATCGCAAAGTATTCCTTTTTTTAGGAGAAATCGCCGTGAAACATAATCAGTTGTTTAATCAGTCTATTCAAAGAATCGTTACATTTCAGGCGTTTCATATATTCGTTTCATAAATTCGTTTCATTAGGATTTTATATATATAGGGTAGAAAAATTTGTTATCCGTAACTTTACGAGCAAATAATTATAATTATCGAAACAATAAATGGGGAATAATCTCAAAGCTGCATATTTTGATATGGAAGTTAGAATTATTTCCTATTTTTTAATGAAGTATGTTTTATGAATTTTTATTGTTTTTTTTGTTCAGAAAAAACAACTCTTTATATGTTCCTCATAGAAAACTTTAAATGAGGGATCCTGTGATTCCTCGTTCAATGTTTCAAAGGTTGAGATACAAATTTCTTTTCTAGTACTCAAATTATGAAGACTCTGGAGTTAAGGGGGGGTGTTTTGTACAAACGTTTCAACAAAATAGCGCATAATAAATTTTTGATGTATAGTTTGTTCATAACAAGTTGTCGTAATAAAAGAATACCTACTAATTTATTTTGACGATTTAAAAAAACGAAAATAGTTTTTAGAAGAAACATAATCGTGTAATAGTGTGAAATAACCAAGGACAGTGGTCAGCAAAATAAATTTTTGAAATCTAATCTGTCGTCTCATTGATATTCATTTTTAAACCACGTTAACAATTATGTTTAATGAGGATTTTCGAAGTTTATATATAGATAATAGTAAATCAATTCATCTATTCTCATAATCTAAGGACATCCGAAGAATGGATTGGTATTTTATAATTTTTTTGCTGTTATTTAATTAATGGTATGTTAAATGTTGTATTTCACGAAATAACCATTTTTTATGACTGTCTCAGTTATCCGAATTTAATCCATAAAACACTAATCCTGATGATTTGAGGTCCACTCTACTTCGAATGCAACTACCCAATTCACACTATTAACAACTAGTATTCGGAACAATATTTTTTTCACTTTATTTCAAACCGTCTATAATGACAGCATGATTACAAGATATGCCATATTTCCAAGCACACTATAGTACTACTTTTAATTAATTATATTTACTTTAATAAATTTTAGACACAATTTTTCCGGTGTAAAAGATTTCTAGTAAAAAAGGCCGTTATAGCTTTATGTAATTGTTCCACAATTATATATTTTTTAAATTTCAGATATTAGTAGCTTCAACCAAAAGTCGGCATGCGTGGCATAGTTTTCTTTTTTCATTATAATAATTCTTATATGTCAATAGTCTAACAATTTACTGATTAGTTCTATTTTATGAAAATTTTTGTTTTTCAAAATTGACAGATTATATATGGATATATTCAATCTTCTACATCTTTGCAAAGATTTTTAGCACAAAATTGCAACTTCGATTATGGTGACATTATTTTGATTTATATATTAAAAAATCTTAGTAAGAAATTTGCTGGATTGTTTTTTAAATTCTGCTATTTTCTACATTTTTACAAAAGTTTATTCAAAAATACTTTGAAAAATCTTACCGGAAAAAGTACAATATTCCCATGCAACAAAATACCTCATACAAAAATCCCATATTCATTTTAAAATTTAGCAAATACATTATGCGTGAAAAATAGAAGCATGTTTTTTGCAACAAAACCAATAGACCATGCATATTTTGCCTATATAAAAATAGTATTTAAATGACTGCATGGATATATACTGATTTCCTGTATTTTGAGCAGCAAGCGAGTGCGCATCGGTCCTTTCAGGTCCGGATTCTACCAAATCATGCCGCAGTAATCAATGCTTTCAATAAAAAAAAATCCAATTGCTCATTAGCTACACCAAATATTATCTTCTTTTCCATCAAATTTATTTTCGATTTTTATTCTTGTTATTGTCAAATAATATATATATATTTTTTTACTTTTTCTGTTGGTGCGTGCCCAGAAACAACACATTCTGGAACCCAATAAAAATCAAGAGAGCCTATCATTTTTCATACATTGAAAATAAGCTACATTGCTTTCTTTTGCATAAAAATTATTCCATAGTTATGAAACTTCTTATTACGAATATTACAATTCGGGTTATTTAGTTACCAGGTAAAATTTTTGTGTTAAAATTAATCAGGTTAAATTCCGTGTCACGGGTTTCTTGGATTTCTATTACTTGCGATTTATTCTACTAATCTGATTATATATGAGACCAGGTATCTTAATAAATAAGGTTGCTGGCTGAATTGGGTGAACGTCTGATTTATACAGGAAATCTCATTTGGCATAGCATTGATAGCTTCAGCGAAAATGTCCCACGTTCAAATCTTTGCTTTGGCACTTTTTTACCGAGTTGGAAGATTAAAACTCCCGTGATTTATATACCAATTGGAATATTTGTGTTAAAATTAATCAAGTGTAATTACGTATCCAACGTTTCTTGGATTTCCATTGCTCGCTACTTATTCTTTTGAGTTGACTCACATATTAAAACAGATATCTTAATCAATAAGGTGTCTGGCTGTATTGGGGGTGTCTGCAAAATTTGTTCAGAAAATTTCAATTGGCATAACATTGGTATCTTCAGCCAAATAGTCCCTCGTTCGAATCATAACCTGGACACTTTTTCGTCCAGTTCGAAAATTACAACCTGTGATTAATTTACCAATTAGAAAAAATGTGTTATAATTAATCAAGTATATCCATGCCAGTCACTTAATTCGGCGGTTGGAATTGTAGTACACTTTCTTCTATGGAAGAAGGGATTTTGACATTCAGAGGCATAACAATTAATCAAAGAAAGGATATAATGTTTTTGACTTACAGTGTGGTCATAAAAAAACTTCCCCAGTATATGAACCCCTAGCGCATAACAGCTCATCCAATCGAAAAGGAATTTTACATATACTTATTTGAAGGTATATACTCGAGATCGTGATGATTTAAAACAAGAGAGCTCTCACGGTTACAGTTACAGTTACAGTGAAGAAAATTCGAAATTTACGAATGGCAACATCTATTACTTCCATGCGCAAATTCATCAGCGCATTGCAAAAACGTAAAAGACGTTGGAATGATACACGTACGATGAAAATTGGCGGCGAAAAACCTTTGCAAAGAAGACCAATATTAAGGACCAATAACAACACAAGAGAGAAGAGAGAAAAACCCTTTATTTGAATTATCAGTTTTCAACACGCCCACCTCAGCAGACAATAACACATCGCATGAGTGAAACTGTTGACAACAATGCCGAACGTAACATCTCAGAAGGAATCTGAACAACTTCACGTTTTATGGCATCTTTCAATTCTGACAAATTTCTTGGATTTGATGTTTAAACCTTTGATTTCAGATGACCCCAGAACCCGAAATCCATTGATGTCGGGAGGTCGTGATGGTCACGAAATTGCAAAGTTACGAGAGATGATTCTATCATCAATGTCCTGCTGCAGCACTTGTCGAAGACATGCTCCGACGTGTGGAGGAGCACAATCTTGCATCCATACAATATCATTAACGACATTTCGCTACTGCAATTCTGGAATTACGTAATTCTGCAACATTGTTGTACACCGAGAACTTTCATGGAGCTCGTTTTCATACCCGTGGAAGTGACTTCCACGAAAAATTACGGACCAAGAACGAATGTGCTTGCGAGGGCGCACCACTCAGTCACTTTAGTTTCGTGTAAAGGTGTTGGTGTTACATCATGAGGATTTTCATCAGCCCAGTAAACGCCAGTTCTTGTAACTTACTTTCAAAGTTAAAAAGAAATTTGCCTCATCCGTGTGCCTATGATATTCGCAATCGCCAGCTGTTTTCCTCATCATATCTGATGAGAAAATAATTTGCAGAGTTCTAAGTCCTCGTCTCCAGGTTGTGACATCTGAACACACTCGAATCGATAGGGAAAAACCCGTAGAAAAGTCCGCAGAATCTTGAGGACTGTTATTTTTGGTACATCCAACCTGCTTTAACTCTTCTTGCAGTATGCAATGGGTGTGCAGTAATCCTGTTATGCACTTCCGCAATAACTTCAACAGGAACAGATGCTCGTCCGCTTCGTGGTCGATCCCATGTGCATCACAGTTTCTTCAAATTTTTTGACCAAAACACGTACAGTTTTTACGGTACATGGGCCTCGTCGTATCTTATGATTTTGGCGATAAACCCGCACTGCTTTGCTGCATTTTTTCCGTTCAGATAAAACAGCTTTATCAATTCGCCTCGTTGTTTTATTGTAAGTATTATCTTGTTGGCACATATAAACAACTGATTGAAGAAACAATCTTCCCCCACTGTATATTAGAAATTTTCTACACGCAATGATTTGCATATGGTGTTCCGTGACTGGCGCTTCAACTATCTATTCCGGTGAATAATGCAAAGTGCGTCAGTTCACCTCGTCTTTGAATTGTCATTGTTCTTTTACAATGCTTTTTTTTGCATTTTTTTATGCGCCGGTGTAACGACCTTAAATATCACCTGGTGTTCCGGCTAATTCTCTAAACAGCTAGTTAGCCAGCGCATGCTCTATTAGATCTGCCTACTTTTGAACTGAAATGAATTAATCCGTTGTTGATCTTAGAATGTTTTAGATGTAATGTGTCGAATGTCAGTTAATAGATTTTATGCTCCGTTTTGTGCCGTAAAGAATGATTGTTTACGGTTGATTATTTGTAGAATTATATTACACTGAACCACCGTTGACGCTAGATTTGATTTGAAATGAATGTTTAGATTAAGTGGAAAAGAAAAAGAACACCTGGAATGCGTGATTTTTGGTAAGATGCGAAAAACCAATTAAAATATGAATACACCATAAGATACGAAAGCAGGACTTGACCCCGAATTGGATTCCTTTTTACTTGCCTCTGGCTGATTTCACTATCGTACCAAAGGAGCACGTCTTTGATATGCGAGGGACGAGGGGTTTCTACAAGACATGTTTTTC
Organism: Maratus speciosus; assembly: GCA_963932465.1. Taxonomy (NCBI): domain Eukaryota; kingdom Metazoa; phylum Arthropoda; class Arachnida; order Araneae; family Salticidae; genus Maratus; species Maratus speciosus. The sequence continues at coordinate 402,501,819 of OZ010794.1, read as the reverse complement.
AGTCGACGATTTATTTTCACTTCTGAACTGCGTAATGTTGTCAGATTTGTTTAAAAATATGTTCTTCAGTTTTGTTTGAGTACACATAGTGAAAATAATAATGTAATCATTTTTTGCAAATTGTTGAATATTATGTTACATAGAATTGATTAGGATAGAATGCCACGATATTACACAGGTAATTTTAGCCATTCTTTAACGGTTCAACGCCATCTATGGTTTTTCAGTGCGCTGATGAATTTGAGCAAGAAAAAGAAAGGTGTTGCCATTCGTAAATTCGATTTTTTTTTCACTGTAACTGTAACCGTGAGAGATCTATTGTTTTAAGTCATTATGATCTCGAGTGCATACCTTCAAATAACTAAATATGAAATTTCCTTTCGATTGGTTGAGCAGTTAGGTACATGTATCGGGAAAGTTTTTTTATGACCATACTGTATTTAAATACACAGAAATTGGACTACTTATAAGAGAAATGCATTGTTTGAAAGCTGTCGATAACTGCTTTGCCAAATTACTGAGACAATATTTACTGATATTTGACTTAAACTTTTAGGTGCTTACACAACATATCTATTGCTTTTTAACATTACTTATCTATATCTATACTTCATATTATAAAGAGGAAAAAATTGTTTATTTGTCGGAGATAAGCTCAGGAACTACCGAACCGATTCCAAAAGTAATGGTATAAAAATGATGGTGTTCGCCCAACTTAGAACATAGGCTATATTTTATGTCGGTGCCACTACCCCAAAGGGGGTGCAAGAGCAAAAAACGTTCTAAAACGGAATTTTTGCGTTACTGAAGGGCCTAGAAATATGAAATTTAAAATATTAGTTACTTATAAGATATAAATGATGTCTAAGAACAGTTCTTAAACAATTCGAAATTTAAAAGGGTTGAAAATGCACAAAAAATGTTCTAAAAAACGTTCTAAATGGTAGTTTCTACACAATCTCAGGAAATACGAAACCGATTTAAAAAATATTGGTGTCAAAATGTTGGTGGTAATGCTTTCTCCAAGATAGGCTATATTTTATGTCGGTGCCACTACCCCAAAGGGGGGTAGGAGCAAAAAACGTTCTAAAAATGCGATTTTAGCATTAATGAAGGACCTAGAAATATGAAATTTGGAATATTAGTTACTTATCAGATATAAATGATGTCTAAGAACAGTCCTTAAACAATTCGAAATTTAAAACGGGTGAAAATGCACAAAAAGCGTTCTAAAAAACGTTCTAAATGGTAGTTTCTACATAATCTCAGGAAATACCAAACCGATTTCAAAAGTAATGGTATCAAAATGATGGTGTTAGTCCAACTTAGAACATAGGCTATATAATATGTCGGTGCCAATACCCTAAAAGGGGTGCAGGAGCAAAAAACGCTCTAAAAATGCGATTTTTGCGTTACTGAAGGGCCTAGAAATATGAATTTTGGAATATTAGTTACTTATAAGATATAAATGGTATCTAAGAACAGTTCTTAAACAATTCGAAATTTAAAAGGGGTGAAAATGCACAAAAAGCATTCTAAAAAACGTTCTAAATGGTAGTTTCTACATAATCTCAGGAAATACCAAACCGATTTAAAAAATATTGGTGTCAAAAGGATAGTGACAACGTTTGCACCAAGATAGGTTATGTTTTATGTCGGTGCCACTACCCCAAAGGGGGTGTAGGAGCAAAAAACGTTCTAAAAATGCGATTTATGTGTTACTGAAGGGCTTAGAAATATAAAATTTGAAGTATCAGCTACTTATTAGATATAAAGGATTTCTAAGAACAGTTAAACAATTCGAAATTTAAAAGGAGTGAAAATGCGCGAAAAGCATTCTAAAAAACGGTCTAATGGTGGTTTCTACACAATCTCAGGAAATACCAAACCGATCTAAAAAATAACGGCGTCAAAATGATGGTGACAACCCTTGCTCCAACATAGGCGATGTTTTATATCTGTGCCACTACCCCAAAGGGGGTGCAGGAGAAAAACGTTCTAAATTGCCGCTTTTCCGTTACGGAAGGGCCTAGAAACGTGAAATTTGGAATGGTAGTTAGTTATAAGATATCAATGATCTCTAAGGACATTTCCTAAAAAAATCGAAATTTAAAAGGGGGTCAAAATGCGCAAAAAGCGTTATAAAAAACTTTCTAAATTGCGATTTCTATGCAATCTCAGGAAGTACTGAACCGATTTCAAATATAATGGTGTAAAAATGATGGTGACAGATCTTGCTCCAAGATAGGCTATATTTTATATCTGTTTCCACTACCCCAGTGGAGATGCAGGAGCAAAAGCGTGGGAAAAGCGTCCTAAAAACTTTCTAGATGCCGATTTGTCGGCAATATCTCAGAAAGAATGAATCTGATAACAAACGTAATGGTAGGAAATTGATGCTGACAGCCTCTGCAGTAACATAGACGCTATTTTATGTCGGTATCACTATCACCAAGACGATGCAGGAGCAAAAAAGCGTTCTAAATTTCGATTTTTGTTATCGGTAGGGGCTAGCAAATTAAAATTAGGCAAGGTACATATTTATTAGCTATAAATGATCTTTAAGAACAGTTTCGGAAAAATTGGAAATTTAAAAAGGGGTGAAAATGCGCGAAAAGCGTCCTAAAAACATTCTAAATTGCGATTTCTACTCAATCTAAGGAAATACAAAAGCTATTTCAAAAGTAATGGTTGCAAATCAATGGTGACAGTCCCTGCTATAACATAGCTTATATTGTATGTTGCTGTCACTACCATCTGAGGGTTGTAAAAACAAAACATGTTCTAATTTGCGTTTTTTGCACAACTGAGGGGTCTAACACTTTGAAGTATGGCATGGTATTTACTTACAAGATGCAACTGCTTTCTAAGAACAGTCGAAAGAAAATTCCAAATTTAAAAAAAATGAAGTGAGCAAAAAGCGTTATAAATTACAATTTTTAAGCAAACTTAAGAATTACCAAACCGATAAAAAAATAATGATGACAAATTTTGGTGATAGAACCTGCTCAAACATAAGCTATATTTTATGTGTGCTCCACTACCACCAGAGGGTTGCAGGAGCTAAAAACTTTCTAAATTACGATTTCTGTGATACTGAAAAGTCTAGAAACTTTAAATACGCCATGGTAGTTACTTATAAAATATAAAAGCCCTCGGAGGAACGTCGAAAATAAATTCGAATTAAAAAGGGGTGAAGCGAAGGGGAGGTGCGGAAAGCATTCTAAAAAAGTTCTAAATTACGATTCTATGCAATTTCAGGGAATATAAACCGATTATAAAAGTAATAGTTGCGAAACAGTGGTAACAGTCTCTGATCCTACACCGGCTATATTTTATGCCGGTGATTCTACCACCTGTGGTTCACAGGAACAACAAACGTTCTAAAAAAGGGCTTTAAAAGCTTTTTTAATTAGGTTTCTGTGGAATATTAGGAAATAACAAACCGAATTCAAAATTAATGTTGGCAAATTAATGGTGACAGTTCCTATTTCAACATAGCCCTTTATGTTGAGAGAGGTGGTAGGACTTGGAATTTGACATGATGGTTAATTTTAAGATGTAAGAAGATGGTTTCTAAAAAATTCAAAACTTCAAATGAATACTGAAATGAGCGTATTAATTGAGCATTAAAGTTTCAAAATATTTTCTAAATTATCATTTATTTAGTTTTATTTCATTTTATTAATTTAAGTCTCATTTCTGCCATTGCAGTGTAATAATGATGTTTAATCAAACTGTGTTTTAAACAGTAATTTTTGAATTATTCCTAAAAGTAATAAGTACTTTTTAATAGAAAAAACATTTAATAAAATAAAATATTACCTTTTAATAAAATAAAAATTTAGTTAGTACCTTTTAATAAAAATTAGACATATAAATATCACTTGGCATATTTCAAATATTACGCGAGCAAAGTCGCGGGGTTTGCTAGTACAATAATATTTCTTTCAAAATTTTTAAGGACACCTTCTTTTCTATCCTAAAGCAAAGTTTTCCAAAACATGGTACACGTACCAGTTTATGTACGTTATCTTTCAGGATTTGATACGATAAGTGTATAAAGCAGTATTTAGTAAGATTGAAAACGGCATTGTTTCCAAAATATTTTATAAGACATATTACCTCCTTCTTAAATAATCGTTTCCTTTTTTCCAGGCTCGCATATTTTGCTGACATATAGTCCAATACATTTCAAGTACGGTAGTTTCGCGATTAGAAATTTCATTTACTATACTCATTCAAATAGAAACCAAAATATTAGATTAAAATATAATTTGTTTTTCATTTATAAAAAATCTCAAAGAATCCGTATAACCTTTCCAGTTATATTCGTATTTTAAAATAAATAGGCTAGTTCTATGGGGTTTTGGACTGTAAGTCACATAGTTGATAAATGCTATTCTTTTCGGCGACCGTTGCTTTCGAAAAGTTTTTTGCGCCTTATTGAATTAATCAATCTGCGATAAAATACGTCACATTTTTCCGTTTTAAAATATTAGTTGTCATAAATCGTTGCAGTTTGCACCTGCGTGGCTTACAATTCAAGTGCGTATGGAACGAGCCATTTTGGGGTATTTTAAAGAATGAAATTATCATAAATTTTGGTATAAATTTATGAAAGGAAAAATCCCCTACTACCAATAAAATAAAATACACATGCTAAAAGTTATTACAATAAAAATACTTTAGAAGGCACCCGTTCTATGTAAGGTAATTTTTATATCTTAAATCTTCATTTATCTGTAATTAAATAAACAGTAAGACCATAATTATATATAACATGCATAGTTTAAATTGATTACAATGACACTTAAAGGCCTAAAACACAATTTAAAATCAAACCGAATAGTTTTGTACACGTGGAATAACGGCGCAATTCTTAATATATGTAATGATAAATAAACTAGTTTCACATAAAATTTGAAATATGTACTTCATAAACAAAGATAACAAGATATCTGATATTTTGAAAGAAGGTGATTTGACAAAATGTTCTTCAACATGATTTATTTTATATCATCTTATTTTTAAACTTATGCAGCATCTCACGCCAAATTCTGAGTGACTAAAAAAAAGCTGAACCAATGCATATTCTCTCATTACAGAAATTTTTAGAAATCTATATTCGCGAAGAGAGCGTATGATATAAATAATCTTCTATATAAAATATAGAATGGAGATTAGCAATCATCTTCCTGCTCATTAGAGTCAATTATTTGAAGAGAAAGTTTTTTAATATATATTTTATTAATTAAAATTTTAAAAGTCCTTGTTTACAGTATGAAAAATATCTTAATCAATAAAAAGAGTATATGTTTCATAATTTTCTTAACTTAGTAATAAAAACAACACATATAATGAAACTAGGGGTGTCAGACCCCTGCTCGCTAACGCTCGCCAACCCCAATGAATTTCTACGCAATTCTTATTGGAATCGCTACGCGATCCAGCTCGCTTCGCTCGCTCTCCCCTATTTATGTCAATTCTGGCCGGAATGAGTGCTATCGTAAATCATTACAACCTATTAAATTTACAAATATTTTTAATGTGTAAAAAAGTAATGGAAAACTTTGTTGAAAATGTAAATAAAAATGTACCTTAGAAACAGAATTAATTTAAAACCTTAGTGAAAACACAATAAAAAAACTTTAGTTGGGCCTCTATGCGATCCGAGCAAGCAACATATGAAATTTACAAATATTTTAATTCATAAAAAAGTAATTGAAAATTTTGTTGAAAATATAAATAAAAATGCATTTATCAAAAGTTTGGTGCTGATTGATCATCATTGAGAAAGCTAAGCGAACAGGAAATTGATGCCGTTTAAATTTAAATGGCATGTCAGATGGGGTCCTTCTCCTTTCATTTTGCCTGTAGTATTGAAAATCACGGCTTAAATTAATTTAAAACTTTAATAAGACGCTATAAAAGACGCTATTAAAGACGCTACGTATCGCGCAATCGAACTGTAAACAAAACGTTTTCCCTTGCTGATTAGAAAAACTGATTAGCTGAGTTCCTCACGTCAACGTAAAACGGATCAATAGCAATTGTCATTCATGCATTGCTCAAACGGTTTGCGTTAAAAGAGAGATCCTGTCTGGATTTTGATTTGCTGAGTGGGTTGGGACATCTGACCGTAACTTAGAATCGTCGCTTTGGCTGTTGCCAAATAGCAAGCTACAAATATAGCCCTTTTTTAGCGCTACGTAACAAAAAAAAATATATAGATATTTTACAACAAGAATTATCAACATCGTCTAATTTCATTGTTCTAAGGAACATTATTTGGGGCTAAACATACTCTATTTTTTTAAATCATCGAGTGCTAGATTTAATAATAAAAGCTGATTGTGTAAAATTCTCCAGAGATCTTTCAAAACTTGCGGCTATTTTCCGTTTCTTTTATTTTTCTCACGTATAGTTTGAAAGTTTCTACTTGGGTCCAGAAATTTCAGAACATAAAGGAAAGATTAAAAAAAACTTTTAACTCACTAGGAACAATTCTTTGACGAAAAAGATTTATTATTTATAATTTATTAATAATTTGAAAATGCTTGCCTAAAAAGGGAAATATCTTGTAAATAATTACTGCAGTAATGTAAAACATAACATTTACTTGTCATAATTTAAGTAATTTTTTTAGTGAAAAATTACCATTAACTAAGACATTGATTATATATTTTTATATGTAATAAATATACATGTAAAATAGTGTAATACTAGCTGACTCACCCGGGCGTTGCATTGTTGAATAATTTAGTGTTGAATGACTTTATGTTTTAAAATCAGTGATAAATGACTTTATATTAAAAGTTCATATTGACTTTAAAAGAAAGAAAATCTTATTGATATTTACATTTTGTAAATTGTTATACAGTACCAATTAGCTTTGTAAAAGGAACCCATTGTCGTTAAAAAATGAAACAAAATGAATTGAATAATACAAAAGAGGTTTATTTTGTTAAATAGAATATTTAATAAAGTTTATTTTAATATTCTTTTCAAATTACCTTCAATATAATTTAAACATGTGCGAATTCTTCACGGAAAATTAGAAAATTTTAATACCTGGTTGTAATTTGTTTAAACAATTATCATTATGACGACAATGATGTATTAATTTTAACAATTGTGTTTGAAACAAAGATAAATGTTTTAATTTTCTATTATTTACAGAAAAGAAATTGTTCAAATTTCCAGTTATATTTTCAGATTTTGAAGTTTTAAATTAATGATCCTACGTTGTATGTTAATTAGAAATTCAGAATTACAGACAGTTCCTCCAAATAGAGAGGTAAAAATTAATATGGTTCAGCTTTTGTTTTTCGTAATTCAGCGGAATACTATGAAGCAGAAATGATTAACGAAAGATTTAAATGTAAAGTATATAAACTATTTGTGCGAATATATACTTTAGAAAATCAACAACGTGTTATTTTGTCTATTTCAAAAATAAAGATTAAACATTGATTAAATTTTATTATTTTTTTAATATGATTTGCATTAAATAGTAAATTTATTTATAAATGTTTTATTATTTTGTGAACAATTTATTAGATATTGATAATGTAACTCACAATGTATATACTTATTAAATCGTCACAAAAATCTATTTTACGACAAATTGAAACTACTGTTTATCTCAAAAGTTAGAGCCAAACAGGAAACTGTCGATTATATAACAATAATAAAAAATTAAACGAACGCGTATTATTTATCTATTGCATTCTGAAATATTATTTAAACAAATCGTGCCAAAATAAGTAAATAATGTGTTATTTGGTTTAGGATAGCTTGAATTAAGCGATCCTTTTTTACATTGTTATTGGTGGCAGAGAATACTACATTTTCTCTCTGGTCAGTTGGGGCTATTCAGTAGGGACAAATATCTTTCCATTCGTGTAAACTTTACAAAAAAAAAAAAAAAAAAAAAAAAAAAAGAAGAAGAAGAAGAAGAATAAAAACGCTGAGTTGAGTTACTTTTCGCAAACGAAAGAGATGTTTCTCTATTCAAAGTACAAGTAAGCACTTTAGGAAAATGATGCAGATATTCACCACTATTTCTGAATAATCATTTACACTTATTTTTCACAGAAATTCCGCTCTTAATGAATGTTATTACTAGTCGAAAATAATGAAATATTTCTAAAAAGCATATGCGGCGTATGCACATGACCTATCTGGCCCTGATTTACTACATTGCTAAATGTTTGTATCCCAAAGAGGTTTGTTTTTCCATAAGGACGAAATTGCCCTCAAGACCATTACAGACATATTGGCTTCCAGACTAAAAAAATACGTGGATTTTATTTAACTCTCTTATTGACGAGTTTGATTTCGCAAATCAATCTTTGAATTGACAAAATTAAAATGCTATTAAACCTTGTGTAAAAGAAAGGACGCATGCCATAAATGATACTTCGATATTTAAGTTGTATAATTCAAAATAAAGTTTTGATAAAAAAAAAAAAAAAAAAAAATTAAACTCTTGAATCCATCATTTACGTCAGCATTGTCATACGAGACTCATATAAGCTATAATCTCATGTCAATAACAATTCCAGTCACTAGGACAATCCAATTTCGATTTCTTTCTATTGTTGATTATTGTAGTGAGCCACATGTTTTTCCGACATGTACTTTAGTGTACAATCCGCTATGGTCTGTTTACGGAGGGTTTCTCCATCCGCTAAGCTCCTATCCATTTATATTATTTACTAGTTTTAATTTGTTTCGTCGGTACTGGGATGAAATCACACAGTGGTCGGTGCACGCATTGTTGACTTACTTATTGTTTTGAAAAAGTCTTCCAATTTCTCGATCAGTCTGAACCGTCGCGTCGTTGCAAGTGACCATTCGCATCTTAATTTCCGTTTGAAATATTTATTTTAAAAAATTATTGACTGCGCCATAAGTTTTTAAAAATTTTTATTCATTAAAAAGAAAGCAAAATGATGCTAAAAAACTGCTGTGTGCACGAATATGTTTAGAAGGCGATGCTTTTTTTTTTTTTTTTTTTTTTTTTTTTTTTTTTTTTTTTAATAAAAAAAATAAATTGGTGGTTAAAAAAACTTACAAAAGCTGGCGATGACATCCATAATATGAAGCAGATGTTTGCAAATTATGCTTATAGTAAAATATTGTTTCTTTGGAGCATCTGTCATGCAACACGATGCGGGCCCATTTCTCGTCTTGAGTCCATTTGCCGTGCGGAATTTTCGCAATGTGCCTGCTGCTGATTTACAGTTCTTGAAAAACAGATTAACCAACAACAGTTGATCCGGTAACGATAGGATACTGTTGGAATCGATTGAGTAATATGCGTGTACCGAGGCTACTTATTGGCAGCCTGATTTGCATAAATCTGCTTCATATTATACATGTCAGACCCACTTATCGCTAAATTTTTAAGAACTACTTTTGTTATTAGACAAAATCCGATCCTCCTCTAATCGTATTCGTACAATCTTCATTTAGTTAGCATAACGTGTTCATTTTTTTCTACATTTTTAATTAATTTATGCCGCACATGTCATTTGGTATATGCCGCTCTTTGAATGGTTTAAAATTGCAAAAAAAAAAAAAAAAAAAAAAAAAAAAAAAAAAAAAAAAAGGAATTCAAATTTCAATCCAAACTTAAATACATTTAAAAATTTATCTTTCTTGAATTCTTTAAAAATTTTCTATGAAGCAATAAAAACTGAGTATTTGTTTTTACACAAGTCATTAAATTTATATTTGTAAAAACCAATCCGGCATCTAAAAAATATTTCGATAATGTCTTTAAATTATGAGACGGTGATTTTAAAACAAAAATTAGCATGATTTGCAAATGAAATTTTTAAAAGATATATCCTTTCTTTTAAATGTTCAGAATATAATATTATGAAAAAACTTCATATATCGAATCTTTCAGTTTTATTATGAGATCATAATGTGTGCTTGAGACGTATTGTAAGTAAGTAAGTAAGCACCCACCCTGGGAACCCGCTTTTGGCTTACGGTTAGGTTTGAACCCCGAGCCCAGGGAAGGAAAAGTACTATTACCTGTAAAACCCTCTAGTATTTAAGACACTTTATAGAATACAATACAATTAAAAAATAAAATAAAAAAAAATAAATTAAATTAAATTAAATTAAATCAGTTTTTTAGGAGTCAGCTGCTGGCCACTCTAGAAATATGAGGTAAAAATTACTAAAAATATTTAAAGATAAAATAATCTAAATTTAAAGATAAAATTACAATAATATATAACTTAAAGGCCAAAACAATAGCTGTAGTAATGAATTTATATGTCCAGCAGTCCTTCTCACTGCCCATAACTCGGAGGAGGACCGTTGAACTGATATATTGATCTATAAGATCCACGTTCATATTAAACCTTCTGAACGATATATAGTTTTAAGCTAGATTTGAGATTAATTACTGTGAGCTATATATAAGTACAATAACATATAGGGAGGGTTTATCGGTTACCCACAACGTACTAGAGCAAGATTAAAGTTTTTAAGAGCTTAATTTAAAGTTTTTAAGAGTTTATCTGAAGTTGCTATATATCACGAGAAGTTCCACTGGTTATCACAGCGACATACAAGTTTACAAAAGCAGGACACCATTTTTGAAGATATTAGCCTTTGATACTCATATTAAAATCTTTCGCTGATGAATTAATGAAAGTATTTTGTAAGAGATATTACTGTATATATTTTCAAGATGAATGAATATATATATATATATATATATATATATATATATATATATATATGTAGATACTTTATCTGTACCTCCTGTCCACCAATTGCGACTGAAATATAGGGCACAAACTAGAGTCTGCTGTATGCTTCCTATAGTTTTCTTGATAATAGCAATTAGTACAGAGATGCTGTAATGGATCGGTGATATAAGGACAGTTGAGAGTTTAATGACCCATTGCACATTTGGCACAAATGGAGTTCCTTCTACAGTTAGTCTTTGTATGCCCGTAAAGTTGACAGTTCTCACATCTAAGTATGGGTCGATATATTCTTATACTGTAATTACTGAGGCCAATTGAGATACTTTTCTGAGCCAGAAGTTTTTTAGCTGCATTTACTTCTAAATTCAGTACCATATGATAACTTGTGGATTTTTCTCTTTGTATTATTTTTAATATTGTTAAATTCTTGTCTGTTGAACGATACTTCAAGTAGTTAATTATGTCAGCAGTAGGTATCATCGATGGTATTCCTGTAATTATTATGCTTGAGTGCTTTTGCAGGTTGTAAGTTAGTTCTACTATTTCTGAAATGTTTGGGATTTTTTCAATTCTTTTCAATAACTTCTCTGTGTTGTTATCTGTATCTGATTGAATTGTCAGTGTATTGATTTGTCTTGTTTGTTTGCAGAATATTGGTAGATCATTTTCTTTAATCAATTCGGTATTTAACAGTTCTTTCAATTTATTTGTTGATATTTTCTTTGAGATATTTTTTATAATTATTGCCGAGTGTGAATACTTTCCTTGAGAGTTAAATTGTTTTTGTTCTTCATTATCTTGAGATCTTTCAAAATTCTTTGTATTTTTGTCTATAAGATTTTCTATTATTAGTTTTTCAATTTTGTGAATCCTTCTTGATAATTGTGATATGTCTGTATCTATATTATTTTCTATATCTCTAAGCTTGTTCATGCACTCTTCTATTATTTTGTCTTGTGCTTTTAATTGTCCTTCTCTTGTAGATATTTCCTGCTCCAATTTGGCTATTATTTCTTTGGTTGATTCTGTTGCTTGTTGTTGTTGCTTATCCATTTTTGTACCGGTCAAGATTGTCTGAGTATACTTTTGTTGTGTTTTTGTTTGTATTTGTGTTGCCTTTTCTTTTGTTTCCGACGCTGAATGCTGTTGTTTGATTAAGTTCTTTATTTTTTTTATTTCTTCTCTCATTTCCTCTTCTTTGTGTTTGAAAATGGTATTTTCTTTTTCTTTTTCTATCAGTTTTCCTTCTAGTCTTTGTTCCATCTTGGAGCTTTCTTCCAACTGAGTTGTAATTTTATCAATTTCCTCTTACAACTCGCTTATTTTTCTTCTGTCTCTTTGTATAGTTGTTGTATTTTTATGATATCTTATTATTCTAGATTCATCATTTTTTCTCTTGTAAATATTGCATTACGATATTTCTGTTCTTCAAGATGTTTCTGTGCTTCTTCTGTAGTTCCTCTCAACCTTTTCCTTTCTATCCTTTCATATTCCGAAATCAATTGGCTTACTGGTAGGCTTTGCAGTGGGTCCTGTTTTTCAATAGGTCTTTCTGGGTGTCTTGGATATTGTTCCGTATATGTCTTTTGTATGTTTATGCTTACCGGAGAGTCCACTGTTGAGTTCAACAAGGAATTCATTGTTGAGTTCGGTGTTGTATTGTAGTTTAATTGTTTTGGTGTTTGGTCTAATCTGACCAAACTAACTTTTGGGTTGTTTGTTATAATTTCTTTTTGTAATCTTTGGTTAGGATTTATATTATTTTTCTGTGAATGTTTATTGGAATTCATTATTTGCAGTGTTTGTTTCAGAGGCAATGGTGTAAATTGAGCTGCTTCGGTCACTATCCCTTTCTTCCTTGCCTCTATAATTCTTTTTCCAAGATATTTTTCATCATATCATTTGAATCATCGAGAGCAATCAGTTTTTCGTATGCTATCATGGTAATTGCTCTGGATGGTGATAAATATTGAAATGAGTGTATGCATGATGTGTCCGAAATTGCTGAAGATCTCGTACTCGTTTCCAATGAATCTGATTTATTTCCTGACTCATTTATTGGACTTACAGATGATTCCATGTTCGAATCTAGGTCGAGCTTAGTCGGATTTACCCTTGGGTTTTGTTGATTATAGATTATTCTACTTTTATATGGTGTAGCCATTTAGAAGATGATTTAATAATTATGTTTGGATGTACAGATAATTAATGATTAATTTTTGTATATCTACTTTTTCAACGGATATTTCTATTATTAAATCAGAAAGTTAACTTATTTTCTTAGATAGAAATGTTTAAGCTACTAATATAAGTTCCTTCGAGAATTTGCTAGATGTGAAATTTTTTAAATGAGATAGGAAGGATAGGGAATCACTAGGCCCCCACCATACATCTTTGGAAGAAAGGTATATAGAAAGAAGAAAGCAAAAACCAATAGTCAAAACTATTAAAAATGATTAATTTTTTTTTTAATTGGAAGAGTAGGGTATTTTTAAATAATTATTAAGGAAAAAAAATAAAAAAATAAATGATAGATAAAATTTAATGCCAAAATAAATAAAAATGGGAATGTTGCTAAATTTCCTGTGCAAAATGAAATGAAATTTAAAGAGATACTGAGTACCCTTCTAAATACCTGGAACACTGATTATACTATGCTCATGTTATTCAATATAATACAAGACATATACAATTTGTTTAAATAGCTATAATCAGTACAATAAATATTTACACAACACCCGAAAATAAACACTCCAGTACTCTTATAAATCAGTTTAAGAAATAATGTCATTATTCTCACTCCAAATAATCTTATTCAGCTTCACTTACAATATAGTCAACCGTAAAATACTAATTCAATAACAGTGAAAAATAAAATGTTACATTTGATATTTAATATTGCAATTAAATCGATTATAAACAGAATACGTACAGGATAAAACAATTTACAGTATTTACATTATGATACTACAATCCCTCTCCACCCTCCCATAATAAAAATGAGAGGCAATGGTGAAGAAACCTAAAATAATTGAATGTAATGCAAAAGGAAACCACTCCCGGACCGAAAAGTACAGGATATTATGATGAAGAAAAAGTAATAGAATAAACATCTACTTACCAAATATAGTTCAAAGAGGTCCCCGTACACTTGCCTGAAAGAGAATTTACTAACATGGACAAATATTTGCTCCAAGTTACCTTAATCTAGTGATGAACACATCTAATTAAAAAATGTAGTAAAAGCAATGTTATTTGAGATAATCAAAAATGTACGAGATAAAGTAAAATTGAAGTTAGGACACTATAAGCAGTCAATGGGTTGATAGATGAAGAAAAAAAATAGTTCTCTAACTATGATTTTTAAAAAAGTTTCAAAAGTTAGGCTAATAATGGTAAAGATCTAGAAAATTGCAGTGGAACCAACAATTAAACCCAGGGAACAAAGGTTACAAAAAGAAACAGAGCCATATTTATTTATTTATTTATTTATTTATTGTAAAAAAAAAGTAACAAATGTTAAGCTATTATTTCTATAAACTTAAAATACCGCGATGGGACCACCTAAGCTAACAGAGAATAAAGAAATGAAAAAAGAATCAAAACCCTATCTTAATTATTAAAAATGTTCCAAAATTTAGGCTAACTAAAGTTTGAATCTGCAAAACTGCAGTGGGACCACCTGAGTAGTCAATAGTTTAAAGTTTATTAAAAGAATCAGATCCTTAGCTCAATTATTTAAAAAGTTCCAAAAGTTAAGGATATATTTGGTAAAATTTAGAAGTCTATATTGGGACAGTTTAATGACTTGTAGTTTTAATAATCTATTCAAGGAACAAGTTTCCAACATTAAAAGTAAAATAGTTGCAAATGTTAAGCTTTTCAATTAAAATTTTTCAAGATAGGTTCAAGAATCGAAGTGGGACAGGGATGATGTCTAAAAATATCTAGTACTGCAAAGTTACATGAAAATTGCTTGGAAATTAAAAAAAAAGTGTCAAAATTTAAAGAAATTATATAAGATATGAGATAAATGGGAAAATTTTAAGATGGGACAAATTTATAATGTTAATTGAGATTATTTACAAGAAAAACGAAGTCTCTAGCTCAACATGCAAGGAAAGAAAAAAAAAAAAAAAAAAAAAAAAAAAAAAAAAAAAAAAAAAAAAAAAAAAAAGTTGCAAAATTTATAGTTAGGGTGGGGGGACGAAAGGTGGGGCAAAGAATAAAGATTAAGTCTACTAGTAATAATTACTCCAAATTATGTTGAAAAGTTAATAGATAATGCAAGAAACACAAAAGTTTAAAGATACTCCACGTTACCTCTCATAAAGGTGCCCCTTGTTGAATTAGAGGAAAACCGTAGGCGGCAGGAGATGCGGAAGAAAAAGTTTGCTTAGGTGGTATGCAGCTAATGTAGGCGCGAGGAATAAGCCATACGGGCAGAAGTTTCAGAGATATTTGCAATTTTGTAGAAAAATTTTGATTCAAAAACCTGCATTTTTCTTTAAAATTGAGTTTTTGAAGTATAAGATCATTAAAATTTAAGGTCATTGTTCCTAAATATGACGACCCATAAATGAGACGTTGAAAACCAGACTGAACCAACCTCGCCAGCTGAGGATTCGAGAAAGATGCTTCCCAAAATTTGTACAAATATTATTCAAACACTTTTAGTCCAATTTTACCAGTAGCAGAGGAGATCAAGCTTTTTCAGCAAGCATATGGCGATTACGTTTATAATTCCAGAATGGACCAAGTCACTTGATCTGCTTTGCACGCATAATTTCATATGTAAGTTACGTTGTACCATCTGCTAAACTGGCTCTATAACTCGAATAGTTTATAAATTGATAAAATTCGTTATATAGCCAATAGAATGGATGGTGTAAAGTGCTTTGACAATTCAAACTCATTTTCCGAGAAAAATGTGGAATACTCCACTCTCATTTTCTAGGCCTCAAATGCGACAATGTTACCATACAACCGTACATAAATTCTTAACGCCTGTTGCTTGTGCGGCAATCTGTTATTCAGACTTCTCCTGTCTTTTTATTCATTTCCTCTTTTGTTCCTCCTGGATGCTCGTCTGGCAGTATTGTCGAAGTCTTCAACTTTAATTATCTATCCATTTAGTTATTTATATTATCTATATTCTGCACTACAGCTATAATTTTTCCAGTCTTATATTTATGACTTGGTTTACCATTACTCATCGATAGACAGTAGATTTGCTTCTCAACTAGGAAGTCTTCAGAAGTCACGAAAAGTTTACTGTTTGTTTCACAACATGCAATCTTAAACTTTGTTAGAAATACATGTGTGTTATAACTACCAAAAACGGGTAAATGCTGTTTCCATTATTCTCGATATAACACCCTTTGATTGCACTTTTAGATTTGTTTAAAATTTAGCTGTATAACATTAATAGGTAGATTATTATTACATTGCTATAAGTGACAATAACTATTCATCTTTTGATTTAAAAAATTCCCATTTGGGATCTAATAAATTATTAATTTATGAAATATGTTAAAGTTATTTTTTACATCGCGATACTGAACATCACAATCTTTATAATTTTTTTAATAAAAAACCGTTAACGATTTACTTCAATATTAATTATTATTTTGTATTATGCCTATTGAATAGAATAACTAATCATTAGTATATAAATATATTTTTGTTACTAAGATATTGGAAATTAGGTATTATAAACCAGAATTTATATTTCAGTTAAATAAAGTCACTAACATATTTTTTTATGATTGCATACACCTATAATGTTATAAAGTAACCTTAAATTAAAGTAAAAAACATTCAATTTGATGTGAAGTTTAAAACGTAAAAGAAAGAAACTTTATGCGATATTTGTGTTATTTGACGTGTAAATTCTGATGGAGTGTAATGCAGTTTTGAAAATAAATTAACACTCCATTGAAAATAAAACAAAAGAGGTTTGAACAAAGAATTGATGCAAAAGTCTCTAAATTAGTGTTTTTTTTGAGATAATTGAAAGAATGTCGTTAATTAGTCTTTTCAATTCTGTTTCAGAAGTTCTTTAACATCAGTTTAAATTTGTTGGACAAATTAAGAGCAGTATTATAATCTATTTCAACAAACGTATTTATTCAAATCAACAATATTATTGTTTTATTGCTTGTAATTGTAAGAATAATAAATGTTTTAAGTTTTGCTGATGCGTGAAATCATTTTTTACCATTTCGCAAATAAATAACATGGATTTCATTTTGTTTTGAAAATCTGGATTAATTTGTAGGTACGTAAATTTTTTCCCTTACTTTTATTCTTTTAATAAGACGTTCCAATTATTTCGAATATTTAAAATATCGATGCTTATTTTCCCCCATGAAATTATTTTATTTCTTGGGGTGAAAACTAAAGCTTACATGTATTAAACATTTTAAGAAATAATGAAATACCGATTTCTAAGAAATGAATGACACTCAGAGGGAGGATTTATTTAATATGTTTATGATAACCTAACACTAGTATCCGTCAGGCCGAAATGTCGGAGCATGGAGGCGCATAAACTTAAAAGATATTATTTTAAAAAATGTTTTATTTTCTAGATTGCTGTTTAATTGTATAAAAGTAAGTTTGAAATAACAATCGTCGATACCTCATTTTAAAGTGTTTAACTACAAGTGTTAACAATGTAAAGTGTAACTCAGTCGTCAGTTGCCTCGGGTAATGCACAAATTCTAATCTGTCAGCAAGTGTTCCCATACTTCTAATTTGTGTAAAGTCTGTCCGTAGCGAAAATTGTTTCCATTAGAACTTTCTCTAAATGACAAACGACAGTAAAAATGACATAAGTTGTTTTATGTGACAACACCTTTAGCTGGATATCCACAGCAGTTTTTGACAATGTTAAACTTGAGGATGCATGTATGGTGGCAAGGTATGCAACAGTTAAAGCTGACTAACTTCGTGTGAATGAGGCTTTTTCTTCTTTCCAATATTTACAAATAGGTTTGATGAAAAAAAAAATTACAGTTAGAAATGTCTCATGACATTCAACAAAATGAACTATTATGGCCTGTGGCAAACCTCGAGGTTGAAAACGTGGGCCATAGGCAATATCTTTTATCGTACTTACGTTTACCAATTCTCACTCCGTTCAGATATTGGTAAGTAGCATAATGCATAACCCTGCATCCAGCTGCTGAGGAAAGTCTAGACTGAAGACCAGACGCGTGGTCATGTTCACTCCATCTTGCTATTTAATCATTGTGATCTGCTAAAATTCTTGTTTATTGGCCCCGCTTTGATTTAAGAAGTACTTCTTGATTATATCCTTTAGCTTGCTTGGTTTTGAGAAAAAGACATATGGCACCTTCAAATCATTCAAGTTAGCCGAAAGCAGTATATCTTTGCGTCGCTGCATAAGGGGTGAGAGGCAGTGAAAAACTTGACTCACGCAAAGTGAGTTCAGAGTCTTTCAGAACTGTGTCTGCTGATCGTCGTTTTGTCTCAATGAGTTCAATAATGTGAAACATTTTTTTAAAAGCTCTAAGCATTTTTTGTCCACGAAGAATCAAAATGACTTTTAAAGAATGTCTCTTATATAGAGGGATGTCTTTTACGCGATTAACTACGTAACACGTCCAAGGATTTAAACAAATAAGCCTCTAAAAGGCTAAATGCTATCTATTTTACCTTCGCGATATCTTTGTTCAAGGTCAGCCATAAGACGACATCCTATCATTGAAAATTCGTCAATAATGAGAAATAACACTGTATCCATTCTGAGCTGTAGATGTATTGCTGACTTTTTAAATTAGCGAACTATTTAAAACACTTTGGTTCTTTAAGCACTGAGTGAGATACCTTGTCTTTGACATTATAGCAGCAGTACCTGTTAGTGCCAAAAGAATGATAGCTTCTGATCCTAACTGCTCTATGATTGTTTTACTAATTTCTTTGATTTTTGTACATTTTACAGCTCTTCCTTTTCCAATAATAAAAGTTGATTTAGGGAAATTTGTAACCTTTGTTAACAAAGACAAAAGCTGTTCAATGCATTATTGAAGGTAGCATAATTTGTTGTTCTTTATAATAATTCAGAAATGTTAAAAGTAAAGAGAAACCATTGGATAAGAGAATCTACGGTAAAGATAAAGAATCACCCCGGATGTATTTGAGAGATTTCAACTTTTTAAAATTTAGCTGCGATCTTTGAGAAATTGATCCATCGAGTTAGCGGCAGAAAACTTCAAAGCTCCTTCAAAGACTTGCTCGTCTGGCACAGCCCACACTTATTTAATATGGAAACAGGTAACGATTTGTAACACGTATGTAACACACACTCATAGATAGTCTGCTATACTCCTCTATCAAACTTGATACCTTTATTCATCTGAGTTGTTGTTATATCGTTAGTATGAAAATATTAGGAAGCATCTGGTTTATTTTTATGCGACTTTTCCACATAGAATTAAGCTGAATAACTCTATACATTTGAATTACTTTCTTTTAACCGTCATTTTCGAAACTTCTGTGTATAACGTTGCACATATAAAATATGTATATTTCTTAAAATATACACTAAATCTAGGCAGCACATTAAAAAAAAATCAGGAATTAATTTATGACTTTTAGTGAACACGATTTCTCACGAATTATCTTTCATTGTTGTATCCATTTCTCCGATCATAAGCATAAGCGATCATAGTCATAACGTCGCATTTATCGCTAAGCTTCGCGACATTTGGACGAAATATAGCCAAATATGGCGACCAAAAATATGTCGTCACAAATTAAGCCAATTTGGCTGTATCTGACTAATTTGGCGAAATTTCCATTGAAACTCAGTACTGATGATTCTTCTCTAACCGGGTTCTTCGCATCTTAACTTCGTGTTATCCAGTAAAATTAGCCAAAACCTTAAAACCAAGAAATAGGGAAACTACCTTTTCCAACCAGTACAGGAATTTTTTGTTTTGTAATCAACATATTTCTGTTTTCTTGTGTACATCTTGACAAAAAAATGGTTATCTCATTTACTTCAGAATGTTCACTTGCATTTCAGTTGAAATACATTCACTTACGATGAATTAAAAAAAAATGAGTAATCGTCAGTAATTGGGGCAGCTACCAAATTCTTAAATTTGCGCATCAAACAATGCTCAGTAAATTATGAATTTGTCTACAAACACGATTATGAAAATTTCCCGATAGAAACATACATTCGTCGGTACTTGTTAGTTAGCCCGTCGACCAAATTACTGTCGCCAAATTCTAAGATTAAATGCCAATAATGGTTGCCATTAATTAATTAATTTTAAAATTAAATGCCAATAACGGCCAATAAAACCATTAATTCGACGTTTTATTTGTATTTTTATTAATGTTTTATAAATTTATTTGTTCTTTCGTCATTTAAAATAAAAAAATATGTCAATTCGTATAATTTGGCGAGTGATTTGGCGATTTATATAATTTGGCGAAATTGGTCGACGGGTTAACTAACAAGTACCCATTCGTCTGAATACAAACATACATACATAAGAATACATACACATAAGTAATGCATACATGACATTATATTTGTCTCGATTTCTTTGAGTATCACTCGTAGCCATTCGACTAATACCCAAAATCGTATTTACCGTATTCGATTTTCTTTTCGTTTTTCTTAATTTAAAATTCAAAATGAATTGCATCGATTTGGAAGCTTACAAAGAATGAAAAGTTCGAAAATAATAGTGGTTGTTACATACGTAGAACGTAAAATTTCTGAAAGCCGGGGGGGGGGGGTAATCTATATCTCAGGTCACCAATGTATGAATATCGACTTCAACATTCGACTCCATAATGATCCGTATGAGGATAAAATGCATAATTTACAGCAATGGAGCTAATATTTTAATTAATAACGGGATGAATATCGTCGAATTTCGACGAAAGAAATTGTTTAAAAACGAACTCATACATAGATTACTGCTTAGTCTCTTAAAACAAATATTATTTTTAACTTAAGTTATCAAAATACTAATTCCATACACTTCGACTGTTCAAAATATTAAAAAATTAAACTGCATTATTTATTATACCTAATCAAGATATGTAATTTTGATGAAATTACCCATTGAGGCTGTTATGTTTAAAAGACACAGATGTCATCATATTGGCGCGATTTTTTCCCACACCAAATCGGGGAAAACTTCAACAGCACAAACAATAACACCCGGGTTATCATATCAAGCAAAATAACGACACTTTGGCGCCAGTTAAATACCCGTTGCGTATATATGATATTGGCGTCAGAAAAAAATCGCGCCAATATGACATGTGCCGTTTAAAATTCCCGATTGAAAATTTAAAAGGTACTTCTTAGTTATCCCGTCGACGAAATTACTGTCGCCAAATTGTAAGATTAAATGCCAATAATGGTTGCCATTAATTAATAAATTGTAAGATTAAATGCCAATAATGACCAATAAAACAAATTCGACGTTCTTTTTTTTTTTGTATTTTTGTTAATCTTTTACTAATTTATTTCTTCTTTCGTTATTTAAAATAAAAATTATGTCAATGTGTATAATTTGGCGATTTATATAATTTGGCGAAATTGGTCAATGGGATAACTAAGAAGTACCATTTAAAAAAATGATTTCACCTTAAGTTAATCATGGAATTATTTTTCGCGTAAAATCTAAACTTTATGTTATTTTTTCCCGTCTCATAATTTGCATACGCATTTGCATAGGCATATTTACATTCACCATTTCAAAAATATTTCAACGCGCAATATGTGATTAATACATATATTTCTAAACTTGAAATCAAGTTTGTCAACTACGACTTTGCATGTGAACATTCACACTCTTGACTTGTGATTCTAATATCTGTATCGGCGAGTAAAATTCCAGAAATTTATATCTTTTAGAGGCATTCGTAGTAAAATATTTACTTTTATCAGAGAAAATGATCGTTTGCATAATGATGTCATTTTGCCCCATTGAAGCATTTCACCAAGCGTCTTAAACTCAATGAATGAAAAAGAGTTGAAATATAACAGCTTTTTGCGGAAAACTTGACAATTTTATTAAAGCATGACGCCATTTTCTGTTCAGTTTTTCAGAAAGTTTATTTTGAATTTTATGAGAAAATGGCATCAATAAAGATTTTTTACGTTCTTTACAACAATGCAAGTAATCCAATTGCTACCATTTTGAAACAAATTCATAGAAATTTTTTAAATTTTAAATTTAAGTATAAAAATAAGAATATTTAAAAAAAATAGCTAGTGCGGGCAAATCTACAAAGGAACAGCTTTCATTTAAAAAAAAAAAAAAAAAGTATTATTAAAATTGGTGCAAAAAAAAAAAAAGATCAAGGTACATGAGTAAAAAAAGATAGCCTTATCTTTCAAATATATAGAATTAAACTCGCAATGTTATCTCTATGGGAAAAGTTTGAGCCGACATTAAAGGCTGTTAGAGTTGACGAATGTTTAGGATTTTCAATACGCGCCGATATTTTGGCCCTACCAACGTCCAACTCATTTTTTGTGTCGATGCGTCAAATATTTTGGACGCTATCGTGTTAACAATAAGTGTAATTTTTGCAGGGAAGCCGGAGCTGTGCTCCGACAACCAGCGCCTCACTAAAGAAGGAAAATGCGGGGAAGCTAACCAAGCCCCAATGTATGTAATCAGGATTTTCCTTAAGAGCGTGCCAAATTGTTATAATAGCTCAAAATCGATTTATTTTTTTTTTAACCAAAAACGATTTACAATATTTAGGAATGGGCTGCTGTCCCCCCTTTACATTTCTACTTCCTGAAGATCATGAACTCACAAAAAACAGAACAAGTTACTTCATCCGAAAACAAATGTTTAAAATTTTATTATAACAACTTAGTAGTCCATTGTTTTCCAGATAAATTCATTCTTGACGTTTTCAACATAACGAGGTAAGTCAAAACAATTTATGATGATTAATTGGTGCATTTTTCTTTAAGACATTATATGACATACAGAGATATAAGCTAAGGAAAAGTTTGCAAACAAGCTTTCTTCTCAACAAATCCATTATTGTTTCCATTAGTTTCTTACTAATTTTTATGCTATTATTTTTCTTAAAGTTGTGACCATATCTCTTGTAATGCAATGCGTACAGATTTAAACTGAAACTTGTACTATTCAGATGTGAATAGTAATTTGACAAAATGTTTCAATATATACAATAGGTATGTAATTTAGTATTAATCGCTTAAACATAATTCCCGAAATTTATTTTAATAGGTAGAAAGGAAACTACCCATATCGATGCTGGCCTCAGTGCCCTAGATAGTTTAAGTCGGGACTAAGTCTGAAAATATAGCTCTTGTTGGTAAACGAAATCTAGCATGTAGCATTTGATAAAGAACGAAGTAACAATCTCTAAGAAATGGAAGAAACATGAGGGAGAGACCAGATACGATAGACTTATGGCCATATAATACGAAATTTAGCCTGCACACAAGTATGTTTTCGAATATTTACTCATTTTGTTTAATACATTCGCACGAAGACCTTTTACTTTATGTGTATAGAAATAGTTTATTTAACGTATACTAAAAAATAATAATGTGGGTGAGGATATCAAGCTAATATTTTTCGTCGGGAATCAAAATGCTACAGTGGTAAAAAAAAAGTGTGTGTGTGTGTGGTGGTGGGAGGGGGGGGGGGCAATACGCAATGCTGAAAAGATGTGCAGAAAATATTTTAGTCATCGGACAATGTCTTCAGGACCCAGTTTTGATTCAAATTTAAAACTTTCCCTTTTACAGCGAAAGTTACGGGGTTAATTTCAGACTCGATATTGTTTTAAAATAGTAATTAAATAAAATTAAAGATGTTAAAATCATATAAATATTCTTCGAGTCATTATGTAGCATTTTCTTCCTCCAAAATTGTATAAAAATCTGAAAAAATTGGATGGGGAAGCTAGAATAAAATCATACAGTCGGTTGAAAACCGGATATGCTTTATCACTGAGGCAGCATCTTTCTACCGGCCTTTACCTCTACCGGTTGAAATATGCCGTTCGAGGCAAGAAGAAGAAACAGCTATAGAATAATATAGTTTTAAATCGTAATTTACCTGCCGGAGAGTGTTATTTATCTATAAGCTAAATTACTTAAAGTTAATTGAAACAGATAAACAAGCATTTCTGAATGAAACTTAAAACTTAAAACAAAACTAAAACTTTTGGTTTTTGAGAATCGTAATCAGCGATGAAATTTACCATATTTATTTAAATGGGAGTTCGTCTGTTCAAAATATAATAAAAGATGTTTAAACAAAGAATGGAGTAACAATTTCTATTTTTTTAACCATAAGAATTAATTGAATATCTTAATTGAACCTTTACAACTATATCTCAATAAAGCTAAAACATTATTTTCCGTTTTCGGAACAAATTAAATCCGACTTTATAATCGATTTAAACAAATGCAATTAGTCAAATACATTTGTTAAATTATATTCGTTTTAGTGTTTGTCTGTAAGTACAAGAGTGACAAAAGCCTTAAATTGTATTTTTGAAATAAAACACTTTTTATCAAATTTCACATAGACCGATTTCTTTTGTTTTTAAAATTTGATTTAACTTTGTATTATAATTTTTTTTCTTTTATAAATAACTAGCAGGCTATGCCCGCTACGCTGGTCCTATTTTTCCATCTTCAATCAAAGAAATATATATGTGGTAATGTATATCCTGATTTAGTGAAACGATGTAAACAATGTATCATCGCAGTATTATATTTACTAATGTGTTGGGACAAAATTTCAATTATTAAATATCAACTACTACTTTAGTTTATCAACTACAGTTTGATTTAGCAGGAAAATGAAGCCGTTATGGCAACAGGAATCAAAATGTCCTTTAATAGCTACACTACTGAAATGAAGTTCATTACAATGATTGCAGAGAATGTCCGTCGCATCGATCTAATGTTCAGGTGATTCATTCTCATTTGTTATCTTTTAAATTCCGAGCTTCTCGGTTTTGCGGCATGTGTGATTCTGGTAGTTTAAATGCTATATCACTCTATTTCGTAAGACGCAATACTGCCACAGTTTTTCATGTTTCCATTTTAGCAGAAAAAATGCAGTTAAAACTGTAATAGCAGTAAATAATACTGTAGCTTCCATCATGAGTTAAAATGCAGCACTCTTTTTTAATACGAAAACCTCTCTCAAAAAGAAAAAAAAAAACCTTTTTAATTCATGATATTCTTAAAAAAGGTAATATTTAATAATCGGGTTCACAGAATAAAAAATTTTCCACGTAATTCTATAACTAAGCATTGTAGAACTATGTATTGTATACCTAGCCCCAAAGACTGACATTGTAATTTCTATCAGCATAATATGAACCATTCAGTTTAAATGCAAATGAATATGGTAAAATATGATATAATTTTCTGTAATGGAATACATCATGAAGATTTTGCTTCAAACATAAACGATGCTTTCAAAATCATATTTAATACGTCAATTTGCGAGATATCCCGCTACGAAATATTAGCTCGAAATGCTATGAACGGTCGTACTTGATTATCCCGTCGACCAAAACCTGTCGCTAAACTGCAAGATTAAATGCCAATAATGGATGATCATAAATGCCACATTCACTTGACATTAAGCACGGTACACGTGTTTGTATCTTCATCAAGTCTTTTTAATTCGACGTTTTATATGCATTTTTATCAATGTTTTACCAATTTATTTGTTCTTTCGTATTTAAAATTACTACAAATTTTGATTTTTTTTTCTTCAATTCTATATCTAATGTTTACATGCATTTTTTAGCTATATCCGTCAACATTGTTTGCCTAAATAAAGAGCATCAGGTTCGTTACAATTTTCCGTTATCATTGATATTTATTGTGGTTTTTAATAAATTTGATTGTTACATTTAAGTTATATTCACAAATACAATATCTAGAAATCATCTAAATAAATCAAATTTTATATTTGTTACATAGCTATGCAATAAGTGAACGTCATTATTAAAGTAACCTTATTCTTTAGTATTTTTTTAAAATTTAATTTCATTAATTTTCCTATCTGAAAAATTTAGAATGACAGCGTTTTTCCATTTGTACAATTTGGATAAATAGTTTGGCGATTTGTATAATTTGGCAAGATTGCTCGCCGGGATAATCAAGTAGTACCTAATAAACAGACTATCTAAGCTTTCTTTTAGGAAGAATATTTTTTTTTTCAAAACAGCAATATTTATGCAAATGATATTAATGCATAATTGCATAAATTTCCTTAAGAATAATTTGAATTCCGAATTCCTGAAATGTTAATACTAACATAAAACTAAAATTTTTAAAGAAAAGAAAAAGCAAAATAAAGGGCAGGAGAGACTGTATATTTTGAGAAGAGTTACGTATCTTGTTCCGGTTGGCGCGATTGGCGAAGGAATCCAAAATGGCACCAATAGGCCGATTTGGCATCTTTGGCAAAAATTTTCAAGATGGTGGAAAAACACGTTTTTTAAATATTTATAAATATTTATTGTTAAATTGAAAATAATATCTATATGTATTAGTTTTATGTATATTTACATAATGTTGCATATACAGAAAAATATCGTTTAAAAAATCTCCGGAAATTTATAAATTAAAACATATATATATATATTAAAAAATTAATTATAAAAAGTATTCAAAATTGTTTCTTGACCACCAGTATCTTTCAAGTAATAAAAAAAAGCAATCCCAAATGCTACAGATCGCAACAACCACATTGAAAAATTCATCGCCAAAAAATACTCGCCATAAAAACGGGAACATGATATGGAACTGTTCCCTATATTTATCTAACTGGTTTAGAAGTTTAAAATTTTTAACCAAGGGCATTGAGGTATGTTGTCGCCAAGATGAAAGAAATTCATTTTTGGAAACATTTGGTCCCGCATAAGAGAAAAAAAAATCAAATTTTATTACATAAAATCATAATTATATATATTCGAATCCGCGAATAACGGCCCAAGCTTCTCACTTTTTCACTCTCAGTCAGATTGTTCATTACTCCATTGAGTGTTACAATGTGAAAACTGATTAACTGAAAAACCACAAATTTCTAAATAATCACTAATTGTGAAATTGGTTCATCTTTTGTAATAGGATTCATCCTGAAGCATTCTCTTCAAGTATGAAAAATGCTTCCAATAACAAAATTTATACGCCAATTGGGTGGGGTGTTCAATTACGGAAAATTTCTCAAAAATTCTGTAATCACCTATAAGAAAAAGGAGGGTGTATACGCAGTTATATTAAAAAGTAATGAAGCAATATATGTATATATATATTTCACCATGAATTCTTTTTTATAATGCGTAATTGCACAAATTTCCGTAAGAATAATTCTAAGTTCCCTTAAATTCTTTTTTTTATTATTATTATATATTTCAAATAAAATTAAAAACAGTTTTCCCATGCTGTTCGTATTTTCTGATAAATAATGTAGCCGTTTTAACTCCTCAATAATAGCATAATATATCGTCGCCAAGATGAGAAACAATGACCAACAGCAACCTTTGCGCCCGGAAAAAAAAAGAAAAACAAATTTTAATTGAATAATAATAATAATAATAGTTATATAGGTAAATCATGCATACAAATGATTCCGAAAACTTATCCAATGGTGTAAATGATAAATAAAATACATCTTGTACTTTTGAAATCAACCCTGACAAACTTGAAAAAACAGAAAAAAAAATCGCTATCCAGGTGCCAAATTTAAACCACAAAGATGATAAATCGCCAAGTATAGTTTCTATGGATCGACTTTGAAATTGAATCTTCTTTTAAGCCGAACAAACACATTTCTTTCATATTTAAATTAAATGTTTTCTTTTTATACTATTATTTCTTATTAAAACTGTATTTCTTTGTATTTTTAAAAAAAATCAGTAATATTTTTTTTCGATCTGTTTTTGTATTTTAATTTCTAAATCATATAGACGATTCAATTCTTTAACAAAAAGATTGCTTAATATGCCAAGATGAAAATCAAATGCCAATGCAACCTTTTCGTCCAAAATAACTGAACTTTCCTTCAGAACAATGTGTTATAGCTTAAAACCTTCCCTGAAACTATATCTATCTAATGGTGTAAGTTTTGTCAAAATCCATGCAGTAGAATTCGAAATCTAGACGTTCGGAAAGAAATTTCCGTTTGGATTTTATATATATAATAGAATAGATTGGTGTGATCAGACGGTTCCCTGAATGCATTTAGTGATATTAAAATCAGAATTTCTCATTAATAAAAGATGGCCTTTTTTTTTTTTTTTTTTTTTTTTTTGTGGATATTTGGTTTCCCTTACTAAGCAAATATTCTGGTATAAAAAATATTTATTTGAACCGTCGATTTAACGCTTAGATAGTCTTCGAACAGATATTTAAAATGAAAGTTTTAGAATAATGAAACGTAATTTCTTGTTGTCGACAGAATCTTGAATGCATTTTTCCACTTCTAATCGGAAACAGATTATGAACTTTTTAAAATGTCACTAAAACAGCAGAATTTTTTCATTATTTTTTTTTTCATTGAAGAATGATAGGGATGTTGAAAAGGGGAAAAAAACTCAGAAGATTAATGCGATATTAATTTATCTTACTGCTGCTGAAGAAGGGAATCAGCTGTAATTTTTATTTAATTTTAAAGTTGAATGATCAAGAGAATTCACGACAAAGAAGGTATCTGAATCGAATTGAAATACGATTGCAATAGAATCAATCAAATTTTGTTTGAAATACAAATATAGTACGATTATGGAAGCATGGAATAACATTAGAAGGCAAAAGCAAGTCTTGTTACGTTTATAAAAATCCCTACCGATTCGGCCTACAAGCGGAGGTAACAAAAACTAAATCAAGATTAGCGATAAACGCAGTTTAACAATTTTATATTAATTTATTTTTTGTAAGACTTGGTTTTATAAGAATCACGTTAAGGATGAATTAAAAAAATATTCTTCCACGCTCTGCTACTCGAAATTTTCTGACACATCTTCAGACTCATTTGTAAAAGTAAAAACATGAAACTTGCTGTAATGATTTACAAGCAACTTGTGTTATTCCTTTTCGTTCAGTGAAGTAGACGTTGATTTACAAACACTAATTTTCTCAGTACAATCATTTTTTAAGGTAGATTTCGTATGGAATCTTCTTGATTTTATCTACAACTTTTATACTGACAAGATTTTGGCAGGACTAACACTTACTGAAAAAAATGTATGTGTGTGTGGGGGGGAGGGGCGGTGGCTATAAAAATATATAACTTCGTCAATTCACAATATATCCAATCCGCTTATGTTCAAAAGTTTTTGATTGGATTAACTCTTACAGCAAAAATAAAAATAAAATAAAATAAAATAAACCAAAATAGGGGTTGACGAAAAACATTATCGTATTAAAGGTGTACTCAAACCCAAACGGCTTAATTTCTGACTCATTTTTAATAATTATTACTTTTTTTTTTTGGCTCTATTTTTGCTTAAACGCATCCAATTGTCAGATGCTCTTATTTAGAAACTATATAATGTGCTGTATTGGTCGATTTTTAATAAAGGCAGAATGTATGCAAAAAATTCTGTCAAAACGAGAATTTTGAACCGAATTTCCCGACGCGATATTACTAGAAACGAAAAAAAAAAAAAAAAAAAAAAAAAAAAAAAAAAAAAAAAACGGTTGTACTTGAGAAAATAATTGTAAATAAAGTTCTAATTAAATGAACAAAAAATAAATTCACAGGTCACTAATAAATTTCTTTAAAAAATCATGTCAGCAAGTTTCATGTTTTTGCTTTTAGAAACAAGTCTGGAAATGTGTCAGAAAATTTCGAGTTATTCAGCGTGGAAAAATATTTTTTTAAATACCGCCTTAATATGATTCTGAAGCTTTTACTGAAAAATAAAAATAAAAATTCGCCAAAAGCAGCCAGATAAAATTGTTAAACAATGTTTATCTCTTACCTTGATTTAGTTTTTGTTGGTGAAATTAGTACTTAATTTCGAAATATTCCTCCGCCTGTTGTCGGAGCCGGCAGGGAATTTTTCGTTCCAGGGATGCTCATAGACCATCATACGCATCTCTAATCAAATTATTTTTTGTGCACATATAAATTAACCATAAATATTATGCACACCATATTCGATAATAAGCAGCCTCCTTCTAGTGCATCTCTGCATGTAACATTATTACAATACATTTCAATAGATGTTAGATTACTATTGATCGTAATGTAACGTAATTTTTGGGTGCCCCCGTAAAAGAACTTTAAATTCTACTATAATTATTTTAAATAGGGACAATATCATATAAAAACACAAAAACATATATCAATTGCATGGAAATCCAGTTTATTTACGGGAGATAACCATAGCTAGGTAAATGGTAAATCATAAACTATTTTCAACTAACTTAATGAGTAGTAAAAATTATATCAAAGAATGATGGATATTTATTTTAATAAGACAATAATGCTCCATTTAATAATTGCAAATTCGCATCTCAAAGCGAATTTTGTTTCCATTCAATATTTTCATAAAAATCCAGAAAATCAAATCAATTTCTCTGAATTATGAATGTAAATTATATAAAAAACAATAACACAATTATAAATATAAAATTTGAAATATATTTCGCTGTAAAAATAAAAGATTTTAAAGTTTTACTATACAGTTTTCTAAAATATCTATGCATTTCCAAGAAATAATACTTTC
The DNA here is from genome assembly GCA_963932465.1 of Maratus speciosus. Classification (NCBI taxonomy): domain Eukaryota; kingdom Metazoa; phylum Arthropoda; class Arachnida; order Araneae; family Salticidae; genus Maratus; species Maratus speciosus. Next base: position 402,471,313 of record OZ010794.1, on the reverse strand, counting down.
ATGTTGTCCAAACAAAAATTCAAAACAAAAATACTAAAAACGTTCAATCAAACTTTTTTGTCAGTGGAAATTGTAACACATTTTTTCCCATCGCGAATACCTAAAATGTAAATGACTTTGAAAAAGATGAAAAAAATGTAAAATCAAAATGTAATAAGTATATTTTCATTAGATGAATCATTGTCTGATTAAAGTGGAAGTAACTCAGCAGATCGAAGTATCATGAGGTTAATCGATATGCATTTTACTTGTCGTCAGAATTTGTCTTTCTTCATATCATCAAGTGATCCTGAAATTAAGTGATGCATGTACTATGATCCAGAAATGGGAAAGTGCAAAACGTCGAATTTTATTGGAATCTACTTTAAGTAGTCTTGATAAGAAAAGGAGAAAAGTTTTCAATTATTTCATAAAATAAATTGTGATGAACATTGATATCAGAGCGATTGTACTTTTAGCGTGTTCAGTACGTGTTAAATTTGTTAGCGCAACCTCACGGCCGATGTTCATAATAGAAATGACCTGAAAACGTACGTTATGTCAGTTTTGATCGGATACATGAACTCTCCTCTCCTACCACGAATTACCACTAAATAAGCCGCGGATGGATGGAAACAGAATAGCTACACGTTGCTATTAGATTACATAGTCAACTACACTGATCTTAGGTCACCGTGAGTTTCGGATCTAGGTTCTATACTTCGCACACCTGTTTGCTGATTGTTTTTTAATTAAAATATTATTTTTCTTTTCTGGTGTCAACTTTTCATTTTAGAGTATGCAAAAAGATCACCAGTCGTTATGAGACGCAAACCCAGTTGTGAACTTGCGAAATTTCTTCCATCCGTCTGATGAGCTTATTATTTAATGCATTTATTTAATATGATAATTATTATTCATTTATGAATTTCGAATCTCTATCTGTTTTTCATAAATGTATTCTAATGAAAAAGTTTTTGTTTCTTAATTTCTTTTAATTTCACAATCGGATGGTTTATTTTTATAGTCAAAACTGACGTATTTAAAATAAATTTATAAATGAGAAATGTTATTACACTATGAAATTTGACGTAATCCATAAATTATAAATTAGTAACTTGTGTGTTAAAAATTCCCTGAATTTATTTTTTAAAAGACATATATAATAGCTATCACGTAATTTTTTTCTATAATTTGAATTACTGTACTGAGTTATAAAGAGAAGTTTGAGCATCATCTGTGACAGCTGTTTTTTTTTTTAGACTTTCTTTTGTGTACTCTGCGATTTTATAATGGAAAATTTGCTTGAACAAAGAATTTGCTTCAAAGGTTGAGTTTCAAACACAATTTCGTGTGTCGAATCACTGAAAATAATGCAGAAGACTTGTGGTGAATCAACCAAGTCAAAAACTGAGATATATGAGTGGAATAATGCAAAGAAGGCCGATAAGAAGTAGTTGATTTGCCTCGTTCTGCTCGTTGGCTTCACAGGTGAACACATCTTTTAAGTCCGTGTCATAATTTTATGCTTAGGAATGTAACGCGTCGATCACGACTAGTATAAAAAGAGCTTAATTTTGTTCGATCGTTAGGCAAAAGTTTTTTGCTAAAAACGACACTGATGTTATTGACGCCTCATATGAATAGTGAGATTTTTTCCTTCTCCAGAAGTTAAAATTACCACTTCGAAGAAGACGAGTTGAGTCGATTGTGGTCCCAAAGGAAAACTCACTGGAGGAGCTAAAGACCATTTCCCCATTTTGCTTACGAAAAGTGTATGGAGCACTAGGTCCTGCGCTGACTTATTTGTATTGAACTCAATGGTAGTGTTGAACTTTTCGTATCTTATTCATGGTCAATTTTGTTATTTGTGATTAGGTATATTAGGAAATTTTAATGAACATTACGCACTCGAAACCAACAAAATTAATTTCTATTAAACCATGCCACAATCCGAACATGACAAAATAATTTCAGTTACATGCAACCCGCTCGAGCACGAAAATTCCACATGAAATCAACCCGCATTTCGAACCAAACGCGACCAAAAAAAAAAAAAAAAAAAAAAAAAAAATCTATCGAACGACAACCCGATGGATCCATACAGTCAGATTTTAATATATAAATTACAAAAGTATATTAATAATTGTTTGGATGCATAAATAATAACATATTTTCTTTTATGAACTTTATTGACAATAATGTTTAAAGCGGATATTAAAGGATTTTTTTAAAATATATTCATTATTTTAATTTATACACCGTGTCCCAAAAGACAATCAATAAAATTTGCATTAACATAAAAAATAATAATGTACAATTAAAATTCGTGATATTTTAAAATCGTGAGATAGAATCAATAATATTAGACGAATAACCACGATCAACAGCAGTAGCTTTGAGGTAATTAAGTTCAGCACTAAGTAGCTGAGGAGTGATTCTATTTATAAATAATTGACGAAATCCGTCCATTCTGAAAAGCATTCTAATTCCATCTCTAATACTTCAGTTGTGTTACCATTTTTTCCTAAAATCAGTCAATAATTTGTTAAAATCTTAAGAAGGTTTGATTTTAATGTTATTTTTTCTCCTGTTAATAAAATTACTTTTTCAAATCTCAAACACCCCGTTGACCGCCTAGATAACTGGGGTATTTACCATATCTCTTGCCAGTGTGGCCTTTCTTATATTGGCCAGACTAAACGTGCTCTTAGATTTCGTTTAAAAGAGCATGAAGGTTATGTTAAAAATCAGGAGCTCAAACTTTCTTCTATTGTTCAACATTCTTGGCCTTCTCAACATAGGTTCGATTTTTCCTCAGCCGCCATTATCCAAAAATGTTCTTCTAACCTTGATCTTGATTTTTGGGAAGCTTACCATATCATTAAAAATTCTCACTCTTTAGTCAATGACTTATCTAGTACTCCTGATTTTCCAAGTATTTGGAAATCATTAATTTAATTTCCCCCTTTTTTATTTTCTTTTTCTCTCCTTCTCCGGTAGATGTTGCCACTTGTTCAGCCAGTCGTTTCCACTGCTTCTCTCTCATTGGTTGTTTCTGGCGCTTTCGCTACCCGCATAGGCTAAGCCAGCGCGTCTCTGTCTATCATTTTGCTCAGCCTTGCTTTTTCTAGCACGCTGTTCCTTTTTCCCTATTTTGCACTGAAGAAGAATCTCGCTGTAGATTCGAAACAGCTGTTTGCTGCTTTTCACGCATTATTTGTGCATTTTAAACGTTGGTTTACTGCTTTTTAATATTCCTGCACAAAGGCTTTAATTGCTATTTTAGTGCATCTTTATGTCTCTGGTTTAAGCAAGATTTTACTTCCATTCTCCTGTACTCAATATTTGTTGAAGCTTTAATTGTTATGTAAACAGTACATTTTTAAATTCTGGAAATTGATGCAATTTCACGCACGGATAAATTATTGACTGAAGCTATTTTTAATAACATTCTACCATCACGTAACATTATTTTCTTTGTCTTCCGACGCGCTTTCTTTTATTCCATGTTCCACCTGATCTCAAAACTCTATAAATTCTGCTCAGGGATCTCTTTATTCTTCTCGATATTTGCACAGGATTTTGTCCTTGTGCTTTTAAACGTAAAATATTAATAATTTCATCTTTAGAAATTTCTTTAGAACGTGTCATTTTTATCAGAATACGCAGGAAATGTCTTTTTCGAATCACAAATAAAGCAATATATTAAACTCATTTGATTCCACAAAATTTAAATAAATAATTATGCTAAAAATACAGCAGACGATATTTCAATTAAAGGGAAAAAATATTCTGCATTTATAGAAGATGAAAATAAAAATGTTTTATTTTGTGAACAAAAATGTAAAAGAAAACATGTAATGCCGTATATCTATACTTTTGGGACAGCACATTGTTATATAGTTTAATGTATGTTTTATAATTTCAAACCTTTGATCATAATTTATATGTGTATATCAGCAAAACTGCTTTTACTTATTACCTATCTCACGAATTTTAATTGTACCTTGTTACTTTTTATGTTCATGCAAATTTTATTGGTTGTCTAAACTTTTGGGACACGGTGTATTATAGAAGTAATATATTTATGTGGGACTAAAATCGGAAATATTTAAAACAAATTAATTAAGTAATGAAAGACAATGGGAACTTTTTTTGTATTTTTAAATTAATGTTTAATTATGCGACACAAAATCAAATTTTCTAATAATTCAAAACCAATGCATGACGCACTCAAGTGTCAAGTGTACGTAATCGTATATATTTAAAATCGCCTCTAGTCGAAATATAAGAATAAAATGTTTTTAAATTGTTCAATAATGTTTTTGCGCAGTGTTATGATGCTTGAAATATTTTGTTCTAAGACCTGGGTGATTTAAAATGAAAAATCTGTATCTTATGGCGAATGTATTGCATCCTTGTATGTAAAGTATGTGTCTATTTTTATTATCTCCCTATATTCTATTTCTTTTAGGCAACAATTAAACTGTCTTCCGTAAAAAATAACGTTGCGATACATACGCCAGCCATAAAGCAAAGCAAATGTACCACTGCATGGTTAAAAACTGATATCTACTGCAATTTTTTAAACTTCTAAACATTGCGCATTTTAATTTTTTATACCGTCGTATAAGGAAAAAATTGTACTGTTAAATGAAAATTGTCTGGAAACTGCATCTCAATTTATTTTTGAGATATTAATATTTGGTACCTTTTAACGCCATTTCTGTAGTGGTGGAAACTGAAGTACTTCATTTTTGTGGAAAGAAAAGGGAAAATAGTAGATTACTATATGTTTTTGTTGCATATTTCTCATAACAAATGAAAAAAAAATATCAGTAATTAAAATTCGTGCTATTTTCCAAAAAAAAAAAAAAAAAAAAAAATATTACTCAATGATTTCTGATAAAACATGGAGCTATTGTAAACTATATTTAATTTTAATTATCCATATTAATGCTACAAACAAATGAAGACATACGAATCAATAGACATTCGATTATTTATCTTGAGTTTACGACATCGCTTTTTCCTGGGATTGTGTATTATTCCGAAATAGTGACGTCAATGAAAGTTTTTCTGTAGATGTTGTTTTTGACTGGATCGTAAAGGTGGAATTCTTCAGCGGATGCGAATGACGTCAATTTCTATAAAACAAAAGCGTGTATTTTAAGTCTTAAAATGAAATATGTTTCGTAGGATCTATGTATGTCTCTCTATATTTTTTTTTCATCATGGGCGACACTAAATTCTGAAAAGGGTGAATTCCTGTTTTCTAGTGTTTAATTTTTTTGGAGTAGTTTATAAATAACTTACTCCAAAAAAATCAATCATATAGCAAAGAATTTTTATAAAAGCATTTTTTATATTTAAAAAAAGTTTGATTTTAAAAGTACAGATTTTTATTCTAGATGCAGTTATATGTCAAGGACATGATTCAAAATGTTCCGTTCCATTCTGTTATATTTTATGTATCCTTTTACAACTATGATCCTTTTAGTTATTTTCTATTTTTTAATGTATTTTCTCAGTTTTTCCATTTGGAACCCCAATATCGCAAAGGATAGTTGTAAAACTAGAAATCTATTAAAGTTCAGCGAAGAGAATTTAATGTAATATGCAGCATAAAAATGCAACCGTTATAAAAAGCCACTTTTATTGTCGATTAAATCTGAAAGTAATGCATGGATCATATTCTGTTAAGAGAAAAAAAAAAGTAAAATATTGACTTGTTATTCCTTTGAAATCTTACATTATTAAAATGAAATATTTTATAATTGAGAATCGAGAAATTTCATATTTAAAGATATTAATTGTTTATACCAATTATGTTTTTTGAGTAACTTAAAAAATGAAGTAAAATTTCAATATAAATTTTACATGTTTGTATATATTCTTTACTGTTTTTTCTATAATTGTAATTTTTAAAAAATCTAAGAATGTTACCTTAAACGATTAAAATAACATTTTTAAAAGAAAAAAGTAATTTAAGCATTTTATTTTTTTAAGAATATAAAATGAAAATATAAATTTCGTTTCTATTGAAATGCTATTTTCTTAACTTTTGATTTATCTTTACGACTGCAATTTTAAAATACCATAAAGTCTCTTATAAGGAAATTTCAGTACATATTACAGTTGGTTTCAAGACTCGATATGTGATTCCTCAAAAGTGTAATCTGACGTTTTTGTAAAAAATATATTTTATTGCAAAACGGAAATTACTCTTATCATTTTACGATCCTCTTGATATCGTAAACGAAATGACTTACGACGGAAAACTGACGCAATATTCAGTTTTCGAAATTTCTTTCGTCGCAATTGCTCTTTTAAACTGGCAGGATTAAAAAAAACTTTGATAGCCAGAAAAATATATTGTTTCTAAAGTTATAGATTTTATTGATATTGGACCAATCTTTTCTCAAACACCTCTATGCTGGGGCAGACATCTGGTGGTTCTCGGGTTCGCTGAAATGGTAGTTAAAAAAACTCCAACATGTAGATGAAAGTACAATCAGTCTTTATTCATTTTTCAATACGAAGGAAGACATCTCACAAAAAGAACCTCAAATACGAAGCTAAATAAAAGCAAAGATTAAATATATCTCTATGTGTAGAAGCATATCCGTTCATGAAAAACTGCTACGCAACGTCACAAAAGGAAAAAGAAAACAACTGCGGTCATTTTTGCGGACCTTCCAGCAGGGTGGACCGGAGCGAACTCTCTTGTTAATGCGTAGTGAAATCACATGCCTTGCCATATTGGATTATCACCAACTAATCAAGTTTTTGACGCCGATATTATAGAGACAAAGGATTGGCTGCAGGATTATTAGACAAATAACGTGGCAGCCCAGCCTTTCGGCACACCCACAGGATGTGAAGCAACCCTACATGTTTAAAGACTAAATTCGACATATAGTCTCGTTTTTGTTTACATTAACAACAGATATCAGCTAAATGTTATTGGGTAATCTTTACTAAATGTATGTGAAATGTAGAAAGCATAATGATAAATGAAAATATAATTTAAAACTGCAATTCCAATAAACACATTTTTTTCTTTATTTCCTTTTTTACCCGTCAAGTTCTAATGTGAAATGAGAGTGGTTTATTTATAGCGCAGATAAAATACGTTAAAGATAATGAACGGTTAAAAGAAAGTGCAGATGTACGGAGTTAAATGTGATCGTGAATGCCTTTAAAATAAATCCGTTAGGAATGGAAACATAAATAAATATGCGAGAATGAGAATTTTGAGTGAGTAGAAAAAAAATATGAAACTATAAATCTTTATATGTGTTAAGTAAAGTTCCTTGTGAAAGGAGAAGGGAAATAAAATAAATAAATGAATGGAGAACTATGAATTGTTTTAAGGAAAAAATAATTGCTATAGGGAATGTACTTGTTTAAAGTAGATTTTGAAAAACGGGGGGGGGGGGGGGAAACTGATATGTTGCAGATAAAATCTGCCACAACCTGTTACATGCAAATTTGGAAATTTAACAATAGAAAATAATTCAATATTATACGAAGAATTTACAAACATGCGACAATATACTTAATTCATTAAGTATAAAGTATGTTTCAAACTTGGTAGGTGTATGCTTTTTCATTGCATTGAATCTAAACCGGCGAAGACAAGAAAAATGGACAATCTATCAAAACGGCAAGAAAAAAGATTTTTCATCTCCTATGTCTCGCTGCCTGTTCAAGAAATCGCTGAAGGATTTATAAATGTCAAATGTAGTTTAAAGGAAGACATTCTTGAGAAGAAAAATGGTAACATATATCTCATATATAAAGCAGTTTGCTGTTCACTTCTTAAATATAAGAGATATCGAGTATGTTCAAGAAACTGAAATTTCAAGAAATATTTGATAAAAAGAATTATGACCGGCGAATTACAATAATACAATTAATAATAAAATTATAAATTAAAGTGTTAATTTCAGTACCAAGTTATATTGTATTTATGTATTTTAGAAATGTGTTGCTGAAATACTTTTAACAAATCAAATTTTTAGATATAGTAAATATAAATTTTTGAGTGATACTAATAAAAGTCAGTAAACGTTATGTAACAAATTGATGGAGTTTTACTATAATGAATAGGTGAACGCATTTTGTAATTATTTATTAAAAAAATAACGATAAAAGACGACTTAACATAACCTTTAAATAAAAATAAATACAATTATGCACAAGGCCTTATTTTTATTCTATTATGTATATGTGCTTCTACGAACATACAAATACAGAACGATAAAAGAAGAAAACATTTTTAAAGGATTTTGATATATATAATAATATATTTATACTTTTTTTTAAAGTTGAACAACAAACTAACACGTTTTATTTAACGAAAAATGTATAAAAATAGTTGCATTTCACACAATAATTTCTGAATTAAAACATCATGTATATAATGTCGCCATGTATAAAAAAAATCATGCATATAATTAATAGTATATGTCTCGGAAAGTTGGCGGGTGAACTGTTGCAAATAAATAAAAAAAAATATGATAAAAAGATTATCATAAAATTATGAATAAACATTTCATAAAATCTACATTACTAGTAAATCTGCAGATCAGGAGCCTCAACGTCAGCTCTGCAAGTCACTGTTTTTAGACACACTTTGGTAATATTCAATTTCATGCAAACCGCAATTTAAAGTTTTCAAATTATGTAATTATTTATAAGAATAAAAAATACGAAGTTTTCAGACATTAGAAGCATTAAATTAAAAACGTTGTTATGGAAGGATATTTTGAAATAATTTTCATGAGCTACTAATTCTGATATTTTTTTAAATAATAAAACAGATTTCTTCAGGGGGGGGGGGGGGCTCCGCCTCCTGAACTCCCCGTGGTTTCATTAATTTACATATGTAACTTTTTATTTATTGCACTAATGGTTATCGCAAATCTTAAATTTCTTTTTATACTGCCGAGCCTTAATTTTAAATACTGGTGGACAGAAAATGATTCACATTGACGCAATTATATTAAAAGTTTAGGTTTTATGAATGAAAATATAATTTCCTTTTAAAAATAAAATAATTTTCATTCATATTTTCTGAAATGAGACGGCATTAAGAAGTAACACTCGTCATAAAATATTTTTTTAGGTAATCTAGTTAATGCTTGGTTTTTAAGAATGAGAATATTTATTTCCCAATACAATGACGTCATTTTCGACAGCAATAATTTTGCGGTGTAAAATTTTGACATTTACTATATATTTGATTTTCAAAAGATTTTTTTTTTTTTCTCATTGAAATTTTCGATTAAAAATTAACATTTCTGTTAGCTGTGTGCAGACGATAAACCATGAGATATTAGTAACATTTCTTTTAATAAAAAGAATTAATATCATAACACAAGCCCTTTTTATTTCAACCTCAAAGCATATTAGTTTTATTTTTGATATATGAGATCAAATTCACCTTCTTTTCGTATTTTAGTTTTATTTCCAATATGAAGACGTATTCATGTCTATTTTTTATTTCATTTTCCTCTTGCACATGAAAATCTTTCAAATCAAAATTAACTGTTTAGGATAAATTATTATTCTGGGATAGGATTTTCTTGGCAACGGTAAAAAAAAAAAAAAAAAAAAAAATGATTGTTAAATTTATAGCAAAATGTCAATTTATTCCTTATGAAAATAATGAACTTCTTAATTTAAAAGAAAACATATTTGAACAAAATAAGCAGAACATAGTCTTTCTTTATTTCTGGGGTAAATTTCATCTATATGTAAAGTCACAAAGGCATTAATTCGTCCCTTTTGACTTTGATTGACTTCAAACAATTACAAATACTTTCACATTTACGATATTTTTAGGTGTAGTTCCGTCGCTAGGCAACAGTTAAAAGAAAATAAAACAATGAAATATGTGCTTTGAAAAAAAGTAAATTTATAAAAAGATATATTATTGGAACACATATATAAAATACCTCCATAAGTTAAACACCGAATTTAAAAACTCTGACAAATGTATACACAAAATTTCAAACTAATATGAATAATGTATGGTTCTAATTAGAAATTACATCATCCATAATTTACTATTTAAATCCTTCAATCATATGAGCCATTTCCTTTCAACAAATAAAAATGGAAAAATCGTCTGAATTGCTATAGGAAAGCATTAAGTCGCAAAATAAAATGTTCTATATATTCCGAACGCATGAACCAAATTTAACCAAAAACTATACAGCTAAATCCGGGGATTTTACCAACATGCATACTTAATTTTAAGCTAATCGGATGCTTTTTACGGCAGTTATCGCGGAACAGACGGACAGACAGACAGACAGACAAACGGAAACCAAAACATTTCGTGTCTCCACAGTAAGCCTTCACTGACGTTTCGGCAACTAGATAATGCAGTTAGTTAAGATCAGTTCGATTATAGGGGAAAATAATTTTAAGTTGAAATTACTGATAAGATAGAAAAAAATTCTAAATATTGTGTTGAAATTGAACAAACTACAGTTGACTTAATCTACTAAAATATGCCGAACTAGCGTGTTTCTATCTCATTGAAGTTAACGTTCTATCATCCATTTGAAAAATAAATGTTGAGTGACTCCGGTAGCCGGGTTATCATACAACATATTCATATTTCAAAAATTTCTGAAACTTTTTTGAAGTCGTATGAATTTATTCCATCCTTTGGAAATAAAAACAGATTTATTAATTTTCTTTTCATTTCAGCGCTTAATCCGAGAGTAGTCCCGACATTTTTTAGAACGTTAGTAGTCGCGTTCGGTCCATTTGCCGCCGTTACCAGCACCGAAAACGAAGGGGAAACTTGCCGGTGTTATCAGATGATCGAAAACGGATAACGTAGGGTGAAAATATTGACTGAACTTTAAACGATTATAGCAATTATTCATTTTACAACCTTTTACAGCAAATTATTTATTTTGCTTAAGTATATATTCAGTTGGCATCTAGATAAATGTTTTTAATAACTCTTTCTTCGTTTTGCATGAATACTTAAAAGTAAATAGTAAATGATTTGATTGAATTTCTGATGTTACTATGAATCAATAATTAGTAGGAAAACATTTACTAATATGAATCTAAATTCGTGATAGTTTTTTAGGACAGAAGGGCAGAAGGACAGAATCAGAGTCAGGTAGATTTTTATGATACTCCGGCACTCTATATCCATTTAATAAAATAAAATTAATAAATTTAGCATCAATATATTATACGGACATTAAATTAAACAATTAAACTGAAAATAAAAACGGACCCTATGACATGCAACAGAAAATAAAATACAATACCACTAATTCACCAGCATATTATATATATATAAATATATAAATATATATATATATATATATATATATATATATATATAAAGCAGTATAAGATTATATTTAGCCTGAACCAGCGCACACCCCCCCCTCACAGAACAAGAAGAACAAGAAGAATATCTATGTAAACATTAAAACTTTAACAAAAACTAGGAAAAGATAGGCTGCGGCCTCATCGGCAGTGGGTTATGTTTCAAAAGCAGCCGAGCATTCGATAAAATATACATTAGTGGCAGTGGGTTTCGGCCAGAACAGTGATAGCAAAATCAAATGTTAAAACATTCGATGGCTATTATCACATGCTCCCCTACCGGACCCTACGCCAACAATATTAAATGAATGCCTCACCTGGAACACAGTAAAAGATGCTAAAAATATGTTCGTTGAAAAAACCACACGCAACCAACTTAGCCACATTGCCACAACCCAAATATAAAACATAAAACAAACTAAACAGAGCAGAATCCAACATCCAATCAACCAATCCAAATTCTTTCCAGTTCTGTTGCCAATCGACGCAGCACATCATCATAAAACCGTCCTTGAAAAGGCTTTAGGAAATATGAGTCATTCACTGACGTCGAAAAGCAATCGATCAGTAATGAAGAAAATCTGCAAAATCTGAATATTTTTTTATAAAAATTAAAGGTATATTGTTTTTGTAATATAAATTACTTTTAAAATTAAACAATTCCTTCTTAAACAGATGTTTATCTGTACAAATTCTAAAAAAACGAAATATTTGACTAATAATTATATTAATATAAATGCGTTTGTAAATATTGGAGGACCAGTGAACAAGTTGATTAACCTGAAATTGAAAACTATTACGTTTATTGTAAATTGAAATATGTACTTTGTTACTTTCTAAAATTATTTTTAAGTCAAGGTAATCAGCCTCTAAACCATTATTGTTAGTTTTCTTTAGTGTCAGGGAGTCAGGATAAATTTCTTGAGAAATTTCATTAAAATCATTATTGAAGTTTAAGACGATCAAGTCGTCTATGTATCTGTAAGCCAGGAACTGGAGATCAGCTTTATTAATACTGTACTGAAACTCATAAAAAAATAAAAATAAGTTAGCAGCTGTGGATGAGTAACTAGTACCCATACCAATTCCATTGATCTGTAAGTATACTTTAGAACCTGTATAAACGTAATTGTTGTAAAGGCAAAAACGACATAATTTATTAAACAAGTTAGAGTTGAAATCTGTAACATCTAAAACCAGTTCCGCTGTCTTTAAAAGTGCCTCCTTTAAACTATTGATAGGAATGGTAGTGAATAAATTTTCAAAATCATATGTTTGGATAGAATTAATACTATTGCTTTTTAATTTTTCAGCAATTTCGAAGCTATTAGAAATAATCCAGAAACAATTACTATCTTTATATTTATATTTTAACATGTTCAAAACTTTTTTAAGTAAATCCTCAAATTTCCTATTAAAATTATTGCCTATACTATTGACATTGCTGCAAATAAATCTATATTTTGTAGGAACTTTATGAAATTTAGGGGTCAGAAAAAGAAATGGAAATGATAGATTTTTACTACGAGGAAAAGAAATTTTTGTTTGCTTCGAAAAAGCCAAATGCTTATTAATAAGCATTTGGCTTTATTAATAAGCATTTGGCTTTTTCGAAGCAAACAAAAATTTCTTTTCCTCGTAGTAAAAATCTATCATTTCCATTTCTTTTTCTGACCCCTAAATTTCATAAAGTTCCTACAAAATATAGATTTATTTGCAGCAATGTCAATAGTATAGGCAATAATTTTAATAGGAAATTTGAGGATTTACTTAAAAAAGTTTTGAACATGTTAAAATATAAATATAAAGATAGTAATTGTTTCTGGATTATTTCTAATAGCTTCGAAATTGCTGAAAAATTAAAAAGCAATAGTATTAATTCTATCCAAACATATGATTTTGAAAATTTATTCACTACCATTCCTATCAATAGTTTAAAGGAGGCACTTTTAAAGACAGCGGAACTGGTTTTAGATGTTACAGATTTCAACTCTAACTTGTTTAATAAATTATGTCGTTTTTGCCTTTACAACAATTACGTTTATACAGGTTCTAAAGTATACTTACAGATCAATGGAATTGGTATGGGTACTAGTTACTCATCCACAGCTGCTAACTTATTTTTATTTTTTTATGAGTTTCAGTACAGTATTAATAAAGCTGATCTCCAGTTCCTGGCTTACAGATACATAGACGACTTGATCGTCTTAAACTTCAATAATGATTTTAATGAAATTTCTCAAGAAATTTATCCTGACTCCCTGACACTAAAGAAAACTAACAATAATGGTTTAGAGGCTGATTACCTTGACTTAAAAATAATTTTAGAAAGTAACAAAGTACATATTTCAATTTACAATAAACGTAATAGTTTTCAATTTCAGGTTAATCAACTTGTTCACTGGTCCTCCAATATTTACAAACGCATTTATATTAATATAATTATTAGTCAAATATTTCGTTTTTTTAGAATTTGTACAGATAAACATCTGTTTAAGAAGGAATTGTTTAATTTTAAAAGTAATTTATATTACAAAAACAATATACCTTTAATTTTTATAAAAAAATATTCAGATTTTGCAGATTTTCTTCATTACTGATCGATTGCTTTTCGACGTCAGTGAATGACTCATATTTCCTAAAGCCTTTTCAAGGACGGTTTTATGATGATGTGCTGCGTCGATTGGCAACAGAACTGGAAAGAATTTGGATTGGTTGATTGGATGTTGGATTCTGCTCTGTTTAGTTTGTTTTATGTTTTATATTTGGGTTGTGGCAATGTGGCTAAGTTGGTTGCGTGTGGTTTTTTCAACGAACATATTTTTAGCATCTTTTACTGTGTTCCAGGTGAGGCATTCATTTAATATTGTTGGCGTAGGGTCCGGTGGGGGAGCATGTGATAATAGCCATCGAATGTTTTAACATTTGATTTTGCTATCACTGTTCTGGCCGAAACCCACTGCCACTAATGTATATTTTATCGAATGCTCGGCTGCTTTTGAAACATAACCCACTGCCGATGAGGCCGCAGCCTATCTTTTCCTAGTTTTTGTTAAAGTTTTAATGTTTACATAGATATTCTTCTTGTTCTTCTTGTTCTGTGAGGGGGGGGGGGTGCGCTGGTTCAGGCTAAATATAATCTTATACTGCTTTATATTTAATTTATGTGTTTTACTGCAGCTGTTTGGCGCATTCCACATGAATTTATCTTGTTTTTTGTTGGTGATTACTGTGCTTTACGTTTATATATATATATATATATATATATATATATATATATATATATATATATATATATATATATATATATATATATAATAAAGAAAAATGTAAAAAGTACTTAATTTCGAAATTATAAACGCAATATAAATGTTGTAACTACATTTTATTTATTTATTTTGTGGGGTGTCTGTGTGTGTATGAGGGGGGAGAGGAGGGGGGAGGGCTCTCGAGATTTTTATGATTAAATCCATTTTTCAAATGAAAATGCACGATTTGTAGTTTTTCTACTTATTTCAGGGTGGGAGCAGCGCCCTTGAATAAAAACTCTGGATACGAACTTCGCTTATATAAAGTAAATAATAAGTTATTGAAATTATATATTTAATTTAAATACATTTGCAATTGTAGATTTAAATCCTAAGATGGATAAATTATTTTAATTAATAGAATCACTGAAAGGTTCATCTTAATAGGGATGTATTTTACAGCAACTATTTAATTAAAATAAATATTCAATCGTACATTTCATAAGGTATTAATGTTATAATTTATTATTTTATAATAACATTCATTAAAATAATAAAAACAATAAGAAAATGTTCTCCGAAATTATAAATATGCAGCAATAATTTTATTTAAATGAATTTTCTCTTGTATTCTGGAAAACATTATTCTGAAAAATAGTTTGAACAATTGATGAAGGTAAAACAAATTTAAATTTGTTAGTAACCGTCCCCAAGCCTCTAATGGATTTCAAGAATAATAATAAAGAAAAAAACATTTTCTGCGGCATTGTTAAAAAAAAAAAAAAAAAATGTGTTTTTACTTACAGTATGAAAATTTAAAAATAGATAAATTTTAGAAAAATACTTAAAATATTTTTAAAATCATGGTATAAACATTCACTGAATTATCCAAAAGAGATTTTTATTTGCGTAATTTCTAACCTACATTATAAAATTCTCATTATTTTTCTTATTGTACAAATAAATTATATGTATGTTCTTCGCAGATATACATACTACATTTCTGAGAAAATTGTTTTATCTTTCGAATTTGTTTTATTGTACAAAAACGATACTTTTCAGATTTTGGAGATACGGCATTTTTTTTACTGATTCCCACAAAATTCTCTTCTCTTTTTTTATAGTTTGGCAGTGTTATTGTCTGTTTTCTTTCATTTATATGTTCCGGTAATAAATGGAAAGCAACTTCTTTCAAATAATGATAATGAATTCCCCCTTTTTTTCCATATTTAAACGATTGTCAATTTGAGAATTTATTCCCGCAATGTTTGACAATGAAAAAAAAAATTAAGTGACCATCCATCAGTTTTTTGTGTGAATTGACTTCACAACTAATATAATAAAACAATTTTAAGTCACATTCTAAAAGTAAAAAAAGTACTCTATGAACAGGTAAAATAGCAGAAAGAAAGAAAGATGAAATGACAACAGGCAGAGAGTCCGTACTTCGAAGAAACTTTCCCCCACAGATTTCTCGGAAATGGGAAAGGATGAACACGAGGGGGAAAAATTCAACTAACGCAAGTGGTCGCAACGCGGTCATTTAGACCGATTGAAACTTAAGAACGCGATAAAATGCTAAGAAATAGCAGGAATGACTTGCAATTTTACTACACAAGAGTGTGAACCCTCAAGGTCAACTACACGGAATATGGCTATCGTAACTTTAACGGGAAATGAGTTACAGGAAGATAACGAATTTCGGGCGGGGAAAAGACCAACGCGCGACTATTAACGGGTTAAATGAAGAATAAAAAAGTCTATTTTACTTCCTGTAATCATTTTCAGTGGCATTACGTGACATGAATATTATGTTTGATTGATGAGAGATCATCGTAAATGCTTGGCGTTATTTACAGTGCCAGCAAAAAGAAATCTTGACAGTCATTAAACAATTAAAAAAAAAAAACATTTCAAACCACTAAAAGAACTTAAAAAGAAGGAGAACGCTGCAAGGGCCACCAACCACGTGAGAAACGAGTGATAAAAACTCTCGCCGGCGACTTTTATTTAAAGCAGGAAAAAGTAAAATAAAACAACTGAACATTAAGTTTGATTGTTGATTGTCAAGATTTTTTTGCTGGCACTGTACATAAAAGCAAAAATTAGCAAATCTCAGGGTTTGTCTTCTCTTTAAATTCAAAAGGTCAAAAGAAAATCATTTGTTTAATTCCAACTTCCCTCTAAATTTTGATGTTATTATAACACGTATATATGTTTTGTAATGGAAATTACAAATTGTGCCAGTCATTTAAAATTTTCTTTAAATGCTTTCAGGATTTATTATAATTTTAATGGGGATTTTCCTGCATTTTAGATCGCATAAGACAAAGTTTTATTACTGTACTAGTAGATACGTTTGTGACTTTCGCAATGAAATCTTTGAATATTCTTTGTGGATACACAGTTTCATTAATTTTCAACGAACTCTAATTTTGTTGATCAAACAACGTGTTATAAACAAATGTGAATGTACTATGACTGAAATGTAAAAATCTTCTAATGATACCTCATTAAGCGATCTACAAAAAACGTTTTGCACCGAATAATAAAGAAGTTATGCCCCAACGTCCCTTACACTATAAATTAATAATAAAAATAGTAACGTGTCGTAAATAAATGGAAAATTTACAAATATTGTAACCTGGTAATTAAGAAATCATCTGGAAATCATTTTATTATCGTTAGAAGTCATTATGTGTATGATCAATCAGAAATTGGAAATCCTTACAGAATTCCTATTACATGAACTTATTTTCCGTAATTTACTTGACACAAAAGTCAAAAAGTTTCCTCCAGAAAATTTTTGTGAATCTTTCTTTCTTATGTTTCTGAAAGGTTCTTCATCATACACTGTAAACGGAAACGTCTGAAATTCAGTTAAAAAAGTGTCTTAAATGGATTGTCACATTTTAAGGGGAAAAAAAAGTGTCTTACTTTTTAAGACACCTTTTTGCATCTGAAGTTAAGACATTGGAAACGTCTTAACACGCCGACATTTTTAAAACATTTGAAATGCCTTAAAAAGCCGCGATTTTTAGGACATTCAAGCATCTAAAATGGTGCCATTTTTAAACCCTTGAAACGTCTTAAAAAGCCGCCATTTTTTAGACATTTGAGCATCTAAAATGGGGTCTTTTAAGACATTCGAAACATCTTAGAAGATTTTTTTTTCTCTTTTACACTCTCTCATTGACAGCAAGCTAAAACTTAGACTTACAAGATACAAAGCAAAATAAATGTTTTCCAATTATGGAAGAGTACAACAGACTACATTATTATTTTTTTTATGTTTTTTTTTCTACAATAATCAGATTTGATGGCAAGATATATTAATCCATTTTTAAGTATTTAAAAATATTAATTTTTCTTTGCTTACTTTAGAAAATAATTTATTAGAAAGAAGTTTATTAATCATTTAGTCAATTTAAATTATTAGACATACATACAAACCATATCTGGGATTATTATTTATGTTATTTTTTCAAAGATTCAATCTAATTAAAAACGAGATTCCCCACCCCTTTAATATTGTAGACAAGATAAATATAACACTGGGGAACACACATTTTGTTGACTTAGATCTGGCACTTGTTTTTGGCTAATTATTAGCATCTAAATCCAAAAATGACTCCAGTTTTTTTCCATCACGTCAACTTTTTAAGCTACAGGATATCCCAAAAATCATACTTGTGGATACAAAAAAAAATAAAGGAAAAATTACCAAATATATTATTCATATTACGGCTCTATATACTTACTATACACCCCATTGTGTTAATACAAGTTGTAAAATCCTTTTACAAAACGATAAAAGTACATATTGAGGTGAAATATTTCGCTTGTAGCTTTTCCTGGTGTGTGTGGACAATCTCCCTTGAGCTCCAACATTAGTCAGCCATCATATATTCATCCCATCTTCCTTTATACCGTTCTCCAATGTGCTTCAAATCTTGGTGGAATCGCTCACCCTGCTCATCACTGTCTGCACCAAGATTTTCTTGGAAGTCATCCAGATGGCTATGCAGAAAATGAGATGCTCACTTTGCATCCAAGACTTTTGAAACTCTCTAAAAGTTGCTGGACAATTTTGGTGTACTTTTCTACTCCCGTATTTCCAATGAAGTCTTTGACGAGGTTTTTGAATGCCAACTAAGCATTCTTTTGGAGTTTTATTATTGTTTAGATAAAATTTTGATCTCTAATGAGCTGCCGAATCTGTGGACCACCAAATACACCTGCCTTTATTTTTTTTTCAAAAGACAGGTTTAAAAATTTCGAAATGAGATACTTGAAACAGTCTCTTTCAATTGACAAAGCTTTCTCCAACTGCTTCCTTAGATCTAGCTTTATATGCAGAGGTGGAAATATGATGTTCTTCTGTCGGCAAGTGGCTGATGCAAAATGTTTGGATTCCCATGTTTGAGGTCAGATCTTAGAACCAATGCTTCACACGAACTCTGCTGAACCACAAACACAAAAATCGGGGATACTTGGTATATCCACGCTGCTGTCGAAGAAAGAAGCACACAATTAAGGCCATTCGTGAATGTGATCTTGCAATAAATCAATGGCTATCTTTATGTCCTCATATTCTTCGCGCAAATAAACTGGGTGGTTTATTAGGCCTGCTCCAAATAAATTTCTATTGTGAAGGAGTACGCCCTTGAAGCTCCTCTTTGAGCTATCGATGAACAGTCGCCATTCAGTTGGGGTATGGGATGAAATTTCCAACTTCTCCATTAAACCATGTATGTTATGGCAAAAAACAAATCCACCGTTATTTCGAGAGTATTGAAGAAATTCACTTTTTCTTGATCGAAAGTAGGATACATTAGCTCCCTTTTCAAGCAATTTTTTTCTCGTGCAGTCTTGATGCTAAGAGTTCGGAAGCTTTTTCATCCTAAGACTCACACCTTATTCAGCGTAGAGTGGTCACATTTATGTAAGCTGTAGAGAAAAACATGACGTGATAGAAAAAAACTAATAGCAGTTTTGAAATCAGCACGCTTTTTTTACCTAAAAACCGCTGAAAAATCGAAGTCAACAGAAATCGAGTTAGAAATTGTTTCCCAGTGTAATGTTCATTTCCAATCGACAAATCCTCCCTCCACTTTATGAAATTTTTGTATGCTTCATAAGATCATAACAAGTTTTTATATTTTATTTGTAATTCAAGGAAAATGTGCACAAACACAAATCCGGGCACATTTTCATAAACAAACATTTGAAGCATATTTAAAATTTCTGATAACACTGTTTGTTTATTTATAATTATTATTTTTTAGGTGAAATTAACATCATTAATTACGTATGATTTTATTATTCAAAATTATCCTGCTGTAAAATATTAAAATCACTTAAGAAATCATTTTATGATACAACAGTTAATAATATTATTGTTAAACAGGAGTAAATATTTTAAATAATTTTACACATCATTTCAAATTATTATTAATTTCACCGTTCATATGTAAATATTTTTCATCAGATAATTAGAAAAAATCTGAAAGCATTGCACGTCTTTTTGCTTCAATTTAACATATAAGAGTATTTAATAATTAAAGTTGTCAAAAATTTATAGGTTAATTCATTCATGTTTCCATAGAAAAAAAAAAAAAAAAAAAACCTTACTTAATTCCGTGTCCGTAAAGTTTCAACAATAAAATAAATGTTTACGACTGTTGCAATAATACATATAGTTAAAAATGAAACCATTATTATTATTTTTTTTACACAAAAATAAATAAATAAATTAATATGATTAAAGATTTTTTTATGTAAGAAAATAAACTGCGTAAAAACACAGTGTTAAACAATACTGTACTGCATTTTACAGTACGAAAAAAAAATCCACAGTAAACAATGGCGTAAATATGGATTAATATGAATTTAAAATCTTAGACATACATGTATACTTTAGAAATGGAACCTCATAAACACATAGATAACATTAATAGTTGTTAAAATGAATTTGTTCTAAAAATAATATAACATATTGAAAACATTAGCGGAACAAAATTGAGTATCATATTTTATAAGTCACTTACACTTTTGCATAATATACATTTTCGAGTAATTTATATTCCTTTGTTTAGATGGAGGAAATATTTTTGTTTATATCCAACAAAGATTTCTAGATAACTGATTAATATATATTTCCTTTAAAGTAACCAGCTATAATAGAAAACTCAATTAGACTAAAGTCTTGGAATCAGTACGAGGTTCAATTCACATACTCTGCGTTTCTTTTACATGTGCCACTGCATTCCACAGAGGATTATCCTAGCGGTCAGGAGAGGTATTGCATTTTCACCTGAAAGTTCTTGACAATAGGGATTGAAATGTTTGTCCACTGTTCATTTACTTGCATTTCACAGTGATCTTTTGATATTCATAGAAGGAATTAATTTTCGATTCGCGCACGGCACACAACAAAAATATGGCTGCGGTGATAACACAGTGCAGTGAATGTCTGTAATTGGATAGCTTAATATTAAGACACTTTAAATTAGTTCATTTCTACTACCGGTCCATTAAGACATATAAGTATCTTAAATTAAGGTATCTATTATGTCTAAGCTCTATATTAAAACATTTATGTGTCTTAAATGCTTTTTCAGTCGTTTTTCTGTCTTACTTTAAGACTCCTTTATTTGCAGCGTATATATTTTTAAAATATGGAAAAAGTTTCTTGAATCGTTCTTACTAACTATGAAGTTGCATTGAAGTTACACACGCATACCATTTTTTACTACGCCAGTAAAAATTTCTGTAGATGTTTATAGTGTATGTAAAGCGCTTAATTTGCATCTAATGATAATTTCATTTCCTGTTATCCATACAATTATTTAGAAGGGTTTATCATATATTATTTTGATTTTTACATTTTTTTAATTGAAATACTTGTTAAAATGCACTTTCGAAATATTCAGATATTTATGTAGCAAAGACAGAGTTCCCTCAGTCAGTTTTGGGAGGTTGCTGAACCGTGCCTTCACTTTTGTTTAAAAATAACACCCTTATTGCTCGTAATCCAAATTTTTCCATGTAGCGAGACATGCCGCGCCACCTATAATTAAAATCTCAGTGACTAACATCTGAAGTGAAGTGAAGTAAGCTTAAGTATTGTGTTGAGATGTGAGTGTCGGAGAAAGCGGCGGTGCGCTGCGTCTGTGTTAAATAAAGTGTTATATAAAGAAACCAACGCCTTTAAATAATTTGTGTTATAGTATGAGATATTCTTCATGGTCCGTCGACCCAACGGAGGAGTATAATTAAAATAATTCGTGTGCTTTCGATAACAAGAACAAATTTGAACAGTATGTGATTTACTTTCTGTTTGTGCTTAAAGATGTTTAGTTCAACTTTGTTGTGAGAGTGTCGTGATAATTTGTGCCTAATAAGAGAATTTTGCGACTAAGAAGATTTCAGTATGTAGATATTATTTTTATAAATGTGACCGTGGAGCTATACAGCGAAATTTACTTCGTGATTGCGCAACGACTGAGGTAAGAGCAATTTTCCTAGTTTTGATTTAGTTAAATTATGTCTATTATTGGTAATTTAAATAAAGACGAGCTTAAGCTTGTTGTTGAGGAATTAGGTTTAACTGCTCCTGCAAGCAGTAAAATTATAGAGTTGAGAGATATTATAGAGAAAAGTGAGCACTACTCAAATGAGCAATTAATGAAAGACGTAGTCAATTCGGTTGTTGAAGAGTATAAGTCGCGAAAAGAAACTAAGAAATCTAAACTAGAATTAGAGAAAATTAAATTAGCGCAATTAGAAAAAGAGTTAGAAATAGCAAATATTCGCAAAGAACCTTTCCAAAATTCTGAATTAGAAAAAATTAAATTAGCTCAGTTAGAGAAAGAATTAGAATTGGCCAAAGTACATAGAGATTCCCGCGAAAATTTGTCGTCCTTAACAGAAAAATTGGAAACGGAGATAGTGAATAATAACCTAGAAAATTTTATTAAAAGTGTTAAAACATTAACCATTCGTGTACCGACGAGAGCTGAGTCATTTAATCTTTTCTTTCATTCACTTGAAAAAGCGTTCAAAACTAAAAATGTACCCGAAGAGTTTAAGGCAGAAATTCTTCTAAATATTCTCGGGGAAAAAGCGAGTAATTTAATGATTTATTTGTCAGAGGAGGAGTTGATTAGTTATGATAAATTGAAAACTATAGTCTTAAAGGAATTTTAACCTACAGCGCAAGAGTGTTTAAATAATTTCCGGAATACGCAAAAATTACCGTCAGAAAATTACGTTCAATTTGCATCTAGGTTGAAATCAATTTATCTATTACAGTAGTCTGCGTGAAGTAAATGATTTTAAATCATTTTGCGGTCTGCTTGTTTCAGACAGAATTTTCAATTCGTTAGATCGCGAATTAATGAGTCATATTGCAATTAAACAAGCATAATCATATTTTAAATCACAGCCACTTGGCAAAGAATGCGATATTTTCTTATAGATTAAAAATAAAAACAGAAATGAATCTGCGCATTCGAGAAATTTCGTAAGTGAAAATAAACAAATATCGGGAAATAAATTGCGAAATGCATTCCCTGAAAGAGGGTTTTCAAATGTTTTCCGTTCGGAAACAAAAAATAATAAATGTATTTTGTGTAAACCTACTGCGTATCATGCATTACATTCTTGTCCGCGATTCAAAAAACTTTCGACAAAAGAAAGAGTTGAAGTTGTGAAATTAAATAAAGCATGTTTCAAATGTTTAAATTATAATTGTTGCGTACAGAAATGTAATTATAAGAACTGCGATTGTGGACTACCCCATAACAAACTGATTCATTTTCCGAGGGAAGAAAATGATTTGAGTAATAATCAAAATAAATTTCTAGGTCATGTGTTTCAGGCAGGTGCAGAAATAAAAAGTTCAAGAGAAGAAAAATTTTCCTTCCGTCCGAGCCAGACTGTCGCCACTAGTTTCGAAAAAAAATAAAACAAAAACTGTGTTATTGAGTACGGCTCGCATTTTCATGAAAGATAAATTTTCGGAATGGCAGGAAGTTAGATGTTTATTGGATGTCGGCTCGCAATCGTGTTTGATAACTTCTCAGTGTGCTAATCGACTGCAACTTAAAATTAATAAAACAAACACTTTAATTTCGTGTTTAGATGATTCTTCTATCAGAGTAAAGGTTGCGTAAAGATAAAAATTGGTAATAGAGATAAAAGTTTTGAAAGGGAATTGAATATGCTAGTAGTAAAAAAAAATACAGATTTAATTCCGCAAAGAGTGATTCATGTAAATATTGAGGTTCCAGATTTAAATATGTTAGCAGACTGACTACCGATTTAACTGTCCTGATAAAATTGATCTGTTGATAGGTGTGGAAATATTAAATGAATTATTAAGACCAGGACAAATATATTCTCAGAGTTCGAAATTACTTTTTCAAAATACTGTATTTGGATACGTGGCTAGTGGAAGCATAGAACAGGGAGATGAGGTTAAAGTTCATTGTGGACTAATTCGGGAGGAGGATTTAAACAAAACATTAAAAAAGTTTTGGGAAGTCGAAGACATTGAGGTAGAGTTACCAAAAAGTAAGGAATTTGAGATATACGAGAAATATTTTGCGCGTACGCATTCAAGAAATGCTGAAGGTAGATACGTAGTGAAAATGCCTTTAAAGGAAAATACTTCCTGTTTAGGCCGATCTAGGGATCTTGCTCTCAAAAAACTCAGGTCGCTGTGGACTCGTTTATCAAGGGATGAGCAATATTTTAATCTGTATGAAGAATTCTTAAAGGAATATGAAGATTTAGGGTAAATGAAACAGGTGAAAGAAACAAAAGAACGGGATATTGTGTACTATGCTCCACATCATGGTATATTTCGTCCAGAAAAATCGACAACTAAACTCAGAGTTGTTTCTCATTGTTCTGACGCGACAACAAATGGGACATCCCTAAATTCATTACAATATACTGGCGGAGTCATCCAAAACGACATATTTACTATCATGATTAGCTTCCGAGAATATGCTTATGCTTTAACTGCAGATGTCAAGATGATGTATAGAATGATTAACATTGACCCTAGTCAGCATTCGTTGCACAGAATTTTATGGAACGATAATTTTGAAGAAGAACCACAAATTTTCGAATTACAAACAGTGTCTTATGGAACGATCAGCGAGCCCTATTTAGCAATGAAAACGCCCAATCAACTATCAATTGATGAAGGAAATAATTTTCCAATGGCAGCGCCAGTTCTTCGTGAAAACATGTATATGGATGACATTTTGTGTGGTGCCCCTACGATTGAGGAAGCCAATGACACTGTAAAAAAAAATGGTAACGTTCCATGTAAAATCCAGAAACGTTTCGCCTTTTATCAGGTTTTCAGAATAATTTAGCTCTTTCCTGTGAAATTCTGGTTTTCTTATCTGAAACGTTCCTGAACAAAAGTTGGAAACAGCAAAACGCAGCGGCCGCCATTTTTTTTTTTTTTGCTATAATCCGTTGCTCGCGCGCGAGTGTCGAAAACGAATTCCTTAAATGAATGTAAAAAAATCAATATGGAATGCAAATAAATCAATAGACGACATAATCCTTTACGTCTCTATTGTCAAGACAATTCAGATGAAAATACAATACCTCTGTGACATCACTAAGAGATTATCTCTCGTACTTGTCTGTGGAATCTTTAACGAGCAGACTGTGTAAAAAAATACACCTATTATTTGGATCTCCATTAACCAGGGGACAATCAAATATGATTCTCACCGATTTTGATTAATTTAAAGTATGTTTTAGAGTTCTTATCTCTAATTATTCTTGTGAAAGGATTTCTTCAAAGGGGCCTTAGATTTTCAGAAATTAGATGCCGAGTTTTAGCATATGTTTCAAATACCCATTAGTTTGCAGCTCTCAACGTGTCTTTCATGGTGTGGACGCAGAAAGCTCGCACGCCACCCGTACGCTCCGAGTTCGATGCTACCTCTTGACTTTTTTTTTTCTTTTTTAATTAATTTTATATTTTAACACTTTATTACAATTTGATTTAAATTTGACATATATTTGACACTTTGAATTGCTGCAAATTTGTTTTTGTTTTTTTTTTTCGGAAAAAATATACAATTACTTTTAGGTTTTTTTTTTTTTCATGAAAATTTATATGTATTTTATCTAACTTGTAAACTAACATAATTACTGATGAAAATCCAAAATATTTTATGTCTAGATTTTTTTCTAATTATTATTTACATTTATATATTTTTATATTTTAAGCAAAGTTCAGAAACAATATATCACATACATATTTACTTTATTGAATTTTAACTGAAAATTTATTTTTTCGTGTAAATTATAAATAGTAATTTTGATGTCAATTTCAAAATATTTTTCATTCTAACAAATAATGATAATAAAGCGAAAATTGTCAACTGGAAATGTAAAAATCGTCTGCGGATCCCGCATGCTGTGAAATGTCAGTAATGTCATAATGAAGGGAACGAACATCCAGAGTGAATTATGTCAGCCAGGTATCGGTACGGATAGCCTAACATGTAAGGCATTAGCACGGCACGCCAAGTATCCAGGTTCGATCCCTGGTCTGGACATTTTTCGCTCTGTTGAAATAAACTTCAACTGTGCTACTCCATCCTTGAATATGTCAGTAATGTTTTGCTGTCAACAGAAATATTCCTGGTATTTCGCAGGAAACTTACTGGCATTTCTGTAGAAAGTTTTTAACATATACAGTAAAGTTCCAGTCATTTTCAAGAAATGTTTCTTGGAAATAATGGGCAACTCAGCTGCCCATTTTTTCCCAGGAACGTTGCGGAATTTTTTTTACAGTGGAGTTGTGGCGGCAACTTATAGCGATTATGCATAAGGCAGGTATGCAACTTCATAAATGGTGCACAAGTGATAAAAATCTTTCGCTGACACCTGGAGATGGGTATCATTTTGAAAACAACATTGAGTCTAAAACGTTAGGGGTTTCGTGGAACCCAAGAGATGACTGTTTCCTATTTACAGTTATAGTAGAATTGAGCGATTCCTATACCAAGCGACAAGTATTGTCGACAACTGCCAGAATTTTTGATCCGCTAGGACTTCTTGGCACAGTTATAGCGAAAGCCAAAATATTTATGCAGAGATTGTGGAGAATTAATATTGACTGGAATGACGAGCTCCCTGAGTCAGAATATCACGAGTGGCACCAATTCCTTATATCGCTTAAAAGTGTTATTAATATACAAATAAGTCGACGCATTATAATTGAAAACCCGGAAATTGTTGAAATACATGGCTTCGCAGATGCCTCAGAACGTTGTTATGGAGCAGCGGTTTATTGTAAATCTTATGATTCTCTAGGAATTGTGATGGTGAATTTAATAGCTAGCAAATCACGTGTTACACCAGTAAAGAGTCTAACTATTCCCAGACTTGAACTATGCGTCGCAGTTTTGCTAACCAAGCTGGTAAAAAGTCTTATCATCCATGAAAGTAATAGTTACTAAGGTTTTCCTGTGGTCCGATTCAACTATTGTGTTAGCGTGGATTCAAAAGGAACCTATTGATCTCAAACAATTTGTGCAAAATAGGGTGGCTAAAATTCAAGAAAACTCTAGTCCTGAACAGCGTTGTCATATCTGCTCTGAACAAAATCCGGCTGATAAACTTTCACGAGGTATGGATCCAGATAAATTCATTGATTGTGACTTGTGGTGGCGTGGACCCAATTTTCTTAATAACACTGGCTATCACCAAAATTCAGTAATAATACCAGAAGCTAATGAAGAGTTCAAAAAAGAGCTCAAAACAAATTCAAATCCTTTTAATGAAGTTAGTGTAATGAACTGTAATGTTACAGATAACTGTTTTGTTAATGACTTGATTAATCTTAGTAATAATTATATAACTATTTTACGTATTCTTAGTTACATTTTCAGGTTTGTCACGAATGCAAGAAACCCACTTTATAAGTTTGGTGGGCCTTTGTCAACTTCAGACTTGGAGCATGCAGAGATTTATTTAATTAAATATGTCCAAAGGGCAGAATTCAATGCAGATATACGTAGACTGCAGACCAAAGGTTCGGTAAGTCCAAGTAGTAAGCTAAAAAGCCTCAACCCATACTTAGATGAATTTGGAATTTTAAGGGTTGGAGGCCGGTTAGATAACAGTGATTTAAATTTTGCGAGAAAGCACCCAGCGATTTTGCCTAAGTCTAATAATTTTACTGTAATTGTTATAAATTATTATCATAAAAAATACCTTCATGTCGGTGCTTCAACATTACTTTCTTTGGTAAGAGAAAAATTTTAGCCAATAAATGGACGTGCAACATGTCGAAAGGTAGTTCATCAGTGCATCCCATGCTTTAAAGCTAAACCAGTTATTGCAAATCAATTGATGGGCGATTTGCCCAGGGATAGAGTCCAATTGGACTACTGCTTTAATATTTCGGGAGTAGATCTGTGTGGCCCATTTATGGTCAAAGTGGGGTATGCACGTAGAACTATCTTGCAAAAAATTTATATCTCTATTTTTGTTTGTTTTGTATTTAAAGCTGTACATATAGAAATTGTTTCAGACTTAACCTCCGAATCATTTGTTGCTGCATTGAAAAGATTCATTGTACGCAGTGGTAAATGTACCAAATTGTATTCGGATAATGCGAAAAACTTTATTGGTGCAAATAAGATTCTTAAGGCTTTTTATGAGTTAGTAAAAAAACCTGATGAGAAAATAGCAGCATATTTATTCACGGAAGGCATTTAGTGGAAATTTATCCCTCCCAGGGTATCCAATTTCGGGGTCTTTGGGAGGCCGCTATAAAATCATTTAAGTATCACTTTAAGAGAGTTGTGGGAGGTGCTAATCTCACTTATGAGGAACTTCTTACTGTAGTCATACAAATTGAGGGAATTCTAAATTCCAGGCCTTTGAGTCCATTATCAGATGATGAGAATGATTTTGGAGTCTTAACTCCGGCCCATTTTCTGATAAACAGGGCGTTAAATTCCATTATTGAGACTGATTTAACCAGTATAAGAGAAATTTTTAATAGTCACTGTCAAAAAATATGTCAAAAAAGGGTTTTTGACATGACCGTTAAAACTGGATAAAACCGCCAGCCACACTGTCAAAAACTTGCCAACCCTGGCTGCAGGGCATATAAAGTGGACAGGTCAAAGAAGGGCCACTAGGTATTGTGCTCGCCCAAATTGACCTAGAGTTAACACTATGTAAAGAAATTATTTTGGTGAATCGATAAATGTCATGTAGATAACTGATTTCTTCATTAGTGCAATATAATTCTAGGCTTTAAAGTTTAAATTTTATTTTAAGAAAAACAATTAAAACTTTTAAATGAAGCAATTTATTTCAATAAAATGCAAAAGTAAAAGTTAATTAAATATAAGTTTTAAATTGTGTGTTGAATAAAATTAAGTTTTTAATATATATGTGTTTTAGAAAAAAATGTGAAAGAAAATTTGTTTTTTATAATGTTTGTCATGTTTTACATTTATGTTTATAGCAGCTGTTTGCTTTGGAAATTCGAAAAATTAAGTAGTATGCCTCCCGAAGAAACATTGATAAAGAAATGGAAAGCTAATGCTGTTGATTGTACAGGTGTTTATTTAAAGAGCACCGAGCATTTTAGCCCCATGACAAAATCATATGGTAAGAGACTTATTTTTTTTTTTTCATTTGGCTACTTTCCATGTTTATTTATTTGTGACGATAATGTATTAAGAAAAGTGATGCTGGTACATTTATCAAATCATTGCGAAGGGGGATGTGAATTTTTTTTGTAAGGTACTTTCAAGTTATGAATGAATAAAAACTTCATTTAGAAGTACTTATAAAAATGTTTATTTTAAGGAAAATAATGCCCTTTTAAAATATTTTACACACATGACAGCCCTTACCCTCTTTGGAAACAAATTATTTCAGTCGCTTGAGGCCTTTTTTTTTTTTTTTTTTTTTTTTTTTTCCTCCTCTCTTCTCATGCGACCAACTGATAAATATTGAGATTTTTCTTCTCAACTGATTGATTAATTTCGAGGTTGCGTCATGTGACAGGTAGGCAAAATTCACAATCCCCGTTTGACTTTTCTTCTTTCTCCCTCCCTTGTGCAACTAAAAGCTAAGAATGTTTTTCTTCAAAATTTCAAGCTATTTTCATTGTTTTTAAAAAATAGTATTGACTGTGGACTGTTTTCGCAGGGATTAGCACCTAGCAGCCCTTTTTAAATATTTTGCACATTTGAAAAAAATTTTCCAGTCGCACGGGGCTCGCTTTTTTTTCCCTCTTGTAACCGACTGACAATTTTTGAGATGAATTTTCATTGCAACCAATTCATGAATTTCATGGTTTCATCCTGTGACAGGTAAAAAAAAGTCACAATTCCCTTCTCCCTTGTTCGACTGAAAAATAAGGTTTTTTTTCGAAAATTACTAGCGATTTTCAGTGTTTTTTAAAAATAATGTTTGTTTACTGTAGGTTATTTTGGCAGGACTATTGGAAAACGTTTAAATCTTATGTGATTTCTTTTAATACAAAAAAATGGAGATTTTCTGCAAGGATATGGAAAACTTTGGAAAAATTAAATATAGGCCATTCAAAAGTATTTTTATTCATATTAATGTAGAGATCTCGTTATGTCCTTGTGAACATACAAATTGTTAATATAATTTATTTATGGACAGATTTGGAAAATAAAAATAAAGATTTCACGGTTAGTGATCTGAATATGTTTATATATATTTTAAATATAAGTATAATTTTAAATACTTATAAATGCAAGCTAATTAATTACTAACTTCTTAAGTTTTTAAAATGTATATATATCTGATTTAAAATGTTTTAAATTAAAATCAAGTAAATCCAACGTTGATATTCACACTAAATTCTGTAATCGTTTAGAAATTCATAAAACTGGAAAATTAGTGTGTGTGTGGTTTTTTTTCGAACATTTTAATAGCAAATATAATAATTTTTTCAGACCCATTGAAATTTATAATATATAAAAGATCATCTTTATGTGTATGTAATACATGCTCCAGTTTCATTAAATAAATATTGTAATATGTATTCCAGAATGTTGTGTATAATCTAGAATAGATATGTTTAAAAGATTACCTAAGTAGTACAGAAGAACTGTATACTGTACAAAATTCCCAAATCCCCTACCCCACCCCCACCCTGACTGGAAAACATTGTTCTTTCCATTGTCCCCCCCCCCCCCCTTTTGTGTAACTGAAAGCTAAAAGAAAAAAAAATCAAGCAATTTTCAGTTTTTATTTCTTTTTCTTTACAATAATGTTGGCTAATTTGGCAGGAACAGTGCCCGGCAGCCCTTTAAGAATATTTTATTTTAAAATGACACCCCCGCCCCCCGTTTCTTGTGCAATTGAAAGCTTAGAATTTTTTTCTTCAAACTTTAAAGCGATTTTCAGTACTTTTTAAAAATAGTGACTGTTTCTAAAAATTATTGACTGTAGACTGTTTTGGCACCTGGCAACCCTTTTTAAATATTTTGCACATTCAACAACCCTTACTGCTCTTTTTGGCAACAATTTTTTTCAGTCGCACGAGGCAGGCTTTTTTTTTTTTTTCTTTTGGTGTCCGACTGAAGAAAATTCAGATTTTTCTTTGCAACCGATTAATGAATTTCATGGTTTTATCCTGTAACAGAGAGATAAAATTCACAGTTCCCCCCCCCCACCCTTGCAATTCAACTAAAAAGTTTTATTGTCTTTTCCTTTGCCCCTCCCCCTTACCTTGTGCAGCTGAAAGCTAATTTTTTTTTTTTTTTTCAGAATTTCAAGCGATTTTCAGTGTTGTTTTTTTAAAACAATATTGTTGACTGTATCCAATTTGAACAATTTTTTGTACTTTTTAGTTAACCAGGTGCCAGTGTTATATATACATATAAAGCAGAGTCGAGTGTCAGTATTGTTCCTGCAACTCTTAAGCATGGCTGTTTGACCAGGAGGTTCCAATTTCGCTCCCTGATGTGGACAGCGAGGCCAATTTCGAGCTTAGCCCAAAGCATCTGAAATGAGCCTGGAGTTAGTGATGCGCCCAGTGGCTGCACGTCAATATATCAGTTATTTGCAGCCTGTTTTTTTTTCTAGAAAAAAACCTATGTTTATACACTAGTATTTTCTGTTATTAATTAATTTTTTTCTTATATTTATTCATTTCATTCCAATATTTATTTATATATATTTCAGTGAATTTTATTTTAAAATAAATGTGTGCAGTATCACTTTGAAAACTTAAAATTTGTTTGTTTATTTATTAATTAACAAATTTTTAATTTTCAGATTTTAATTGAGTTTTAGCTTGTAAAATATATTTAAACTAGTCTCCCTTAATGTATGCTAAGCATTGTATCATGCTACTTTTATTCATAATTTAATTTACTTGCTCAATCCTTCGCCAAATCAGAAGATTCTGATGGAGAAATCAAGAACTCTGTTTTTTTTTTTTTTTATGTTAACGAAATGCAGGTAATAAATTGCCAAACATTGTTACCACCGCATTTTTTCGTATTTCATTAGTATCATTTAAAATATAATCCTTTCACTAATTTTATTTAAAATACATAACTTAAAGACTGAAACATTTAAAATTCATCATTTTCACTTATTTCTTAAAAAAAAAAAGAGAAAAAAAGTAATAAATTTCATAAACCATGATATTTAATTTCAATATCAAAAGCATTGGTTTAATTTACCACACAAAAAATCTGGCAAGATATAAAATGCTATTGGCCAGATTATCGCCTGCACAACATAAAAGTACTAAGAATTCATTGCGATCATGGCAACTTTTATGTATTTTTATTCAAAAAAATATGTTTTTTTTTTTATTATAGAAAGGATCGCCTTGCATATGGAAAGCAAAGGGTTCAGCCCGCTGGAGTCACGCGATGTTCGAATACACCAATGCAAGCTTACGAAAAGAGCATTACGTCACTCTAGCGGTCTGTAAAAAAAAGACACTTGGGATGCAGTGTGGTATGACTGTCTTTTTCATTAGCCTCGGATAAAGGGCAGGAGGGCAGCGGGTCAGTCTTGCTTTGACTGTAAATAAATCTTGCCCTTGAAAGTTGTAAATTGTGCGTGTCTCTAGTGTTTCTGGAATCAAGTTCTGCTTAGACAGATATAATCGAACCTCTAGTCATAGTATGTTCGTCATACGAATTGAATATTTCCAACTGAGTGAAAAAATGCCCAGGCCGGGAATCAAACCCAGATCCTTGGCTTACAAGGCCAATGCTTTTCCATTTAAGCTAACTGGGCTGACAACCAGCCAGCATATTTCGCTCAGAAAACTTTATTGGTAGTAACATCTGGTCTGTCATGTAGACAGCTCAACAGAATAAACCGCAGGTATGGAACTCCATATAAACAATGAATAAGTAGATGGACTATTATGTTAACACAATCAAACCGATTGGTAAAGTTATCATGGGAATTTAATATTTCCAACTGAGCGGAAAAATGCCCAGGCCAGGAATTGAACCCAGATCCTTGGATTGCAAACAAATGCTGCCCTGGGCATTTTTTCGCTCAGTTAGAAATATTCAATTCACATGATAACTTTACCAATCAGACTGATTGCATAAAAATAATAGTTCATAGTATGTTTGCCTTGCTTGCATAAAAACTGCTGAGCACCTGCATAATGTTAGACTACGTGTTTTGATAACACCTGATTTATAACTGAAAAATAAGTTTTTTGATTTTTTGAAAAGTTGCAGGCGATTTTCTGTGACTTTTAACAATAGTGTTGACTGTAGGTTATTTTGGCAGGGCTTAGCATCCAGCAGCCGTTTTTAAATATTTTGCACATCCAACAAATCTTGCTGCTCTTTCTGGTAACAAATTTTTTCAATCGCACAAGGCAGGCTTTTTTTTGTGACCGATTGATAAATTTTGAGATTTTTCTTTGCAACCAATTAATAAATTTCATGGCTTTATCCTGTGACAGATAGATACTCCCCCTTTCCATTCAACTGATTTTTTTTTCCTTTGCCCTTGTGCAACTGAAAGCTAAGACTTTTTTTCATCTGTTTTTCAAAATTTCAAACGATTTTCAGTGTTTTTTTTTTTTTCAATACTGTTGACTGTAGTCCAATTTGGCAGAGCGGGGGATATTTTTCTGTTTTATGGAATCCATTGTCCCCAAGCATAATAGTTGGAGCAAAATGAAAATCATGTGAATTGAAACATTTGAAAAATTAAAGAAAAAACATTGTTGATAGTAAAGTGAGCCTGGCACAGATGTCATATATGCACCGGATATTTAACTGGCGTCAAAGTGACGTTATTTTGCTTGATATGGTTATCCGGATATAGATGATATGGTAACGAGGTTTTCGCTAAATTGGTGTCGGAAAAAAAATCGTGCCAATATATATGCTATCTTTGCCTTGTGCCTTTTAAAAATATAATATTTGAAAATTATAGACTTTTACGAACTATGGCATGTCTATACGAATATATGTATTATGGTGTACGGTATATGATGTGTATATATTAAGGTATATATGTATATGGTATATGATGGCATATATTACGAACTATGGCAATACGTTGCATGGTTTGCAATAAAAATCATTTTTGCGATCAAGGTTGAAATAATTGATGCGTTAGCATATATTTTGCCAGTGTCCGTATAACGGAAAAGTACCGAGCGGAGCGTTAAGCAGCTGTTTTTAAATATTTTACACATCTGATAACTGTTACCGCCTCCTTTTGGCAACAGTTTTTGGTACTTTTCAGTTAACCAGGTGCCAGTGTTATATATACACATATACATGTGTATATATATGTATTTGTGTGTGTATAACATATAAGTATAAACATATGTATAAACATGTATACATATGTAAACACTTTTATGTATAAACATATAAGTATATATATATATGTACTTATATGTTTACGTTGTCGTTGCCGTCAATGAACGATTTCTTATGTTGCTCAAAACATAAATTTAAATTAATAAACACATTTATTTGATGAAATTATTATTTAATAAAGTTATTGAAGCTATGGCATATTTGAATTTAGTTGATTACAAGATGTATTTTAATGTTTGTGCATGTACTATATTTTAAAAATTCATTTTTTTAAATAAATTCAACGGTATCGATTATTTCAAAATGCCCCATGTGCATAATTTTTTCTCTGATTCCTTTGAAAATTTCTATGGCTGTTTGTCTTTATATATTTCATAAAACTGTGAATGTTTTTTTTTTAACTAAATATAATTTCAAAAGTTAAAAGCAGCTAATTGCAGCAATACGATGCAAAAATCCTGAAAATTTCATAAAACTAAGTTTTTTTGTGTTTTTTTTTTAAACTTGTATATTAAAATAGATAAAGTTTCATGCTCAGTTTCATTTATATGTATAAATCAAACTTGCATTAAAAATATTGGTGATTTTAATTGCTATAAAATGTGCATAGAACAGTTTAAAAAATTCTTCATAATGCTACGAATTTTGTCGTCAACGAATGATTTCTTATGTTCTTTATTTTTCTCAAAACATAAATTTAAATTGTATAAACACAGTAATTTGATGAAATTATTGAATAAACTTATTGCAACTGTGGTTATATGTGAATTTAGTCAATTAGAAGGTATATTTTAATATTTGTGTCCTCATTAGGTCTTAAAATTAATTTTTCTCAGTATAAACATTTTGTCGATATCATTAATTCAGAATGTTTCATGAGCATAATTTTTTCTCCAATTGCTTTCAAATTTTTTATAGCTATTTGTCATTATATATGTCATAAAACTGTGCATATTTTTTTGAAAATAAATATAATTGTAAAAGTTAAAGGTTATTAATTGTAGAAATATGGTGCAAAAATGCTCAAAATTTTTAAAAAATTCAGAAAATAGTTTTTTTCTAACCTTTATATTCAAATATATAAAATTTGATGCACAGTTTTACTTATATGTATAAACCAAACTTGTATAAAAATATTGGGTATTTTCGTTGATATGGAATGCGCGTGGGGCATTTTGAAAAGTTCTCCATAACATCTAAAATATCCAAAAAATTCCTTTTTTATTAAATAAAATTGTTTTTTTAATTTTTTTTTGTGATAAATGTATCCCATAATGCATATAATATACCCTTGAATAATATTTAAAGAGAAATTTACCAAAAATAAAAAAAGGATTTATAAGAATTTGCTTCAAAATTTCCTGGTTGTTTTTTACCATTTTCTTGTGTAACTCTCTTAATTTTACTTGGAATTTCATAAATGAGACATGATTTTAAATCATTAATTGCGTACTAACTAATTACTTTCTCACCCCCTCCTATATTGCTCCCTTTTTATTTGATAATTATCAATACCATATGATTTTATTCTAAAACACCATAGATTATACTATATAAATGCCATAAGATTTTGCTTTAAAAACACCATAGATTGTGATCCAGTTCCGTAAGATTTCATTCAGAAACCCCATACAAATGCCATAGGATTTCATCCCTAAAACTCCTTAGACGTTTACCGTACAGTGCCATAAAAATTACCATACAAATGCCATCCCAAAAACTCCATAGACATTTACCAATCAGTGTCATAAAAATTACCATACAAATGACATCCCAAAAACTCCTTAGACATTTACCATACAGTGCCATGAAAATTACCATACATACGATTTCCATGTCATTGTTTCTATGGTTTTCCATAGGATATTTTTTACCTTAGGCAAAAAGCCATAAGATTTCACTTATGGTTTTTTATGAGTTTTTTTTTATGGTAATTCTATTTCATTTTTTGCTAAGGGAATACTGAGAATTACTGAGAATGTAATTTTCTATCAGGAAACAATGTATCATTAAAACTGCGCCATGTATTCATGATGTCATATTTAGTTTTATTTTACATTTTAAGAAAATGTAGTAATGCACAAATTTTTCTAAATTAATATCATGAAAAAAATAATAACATCAATTGTCCTAAAAATAATCTTTTTTTCGAACTAAGAATTTCGAAAAGAATAATTTTAATAAGTAACCGAATTTTATTTCTAGAACTTCCTTAATTATTCTGTATCATCAAAAAATATATTAAATATATTAAATTAGTCGAGATTATTCTAATCAAATGATTTCCATTCTGAAAATAGAAAAATTGAAAACTGCAAGAACTTTTATCCTTACCTTTTAGTATTGAAGTATATGCGTTAGGAATTGAATAAAATCAGTGGTGTGTTACAGATTGTTTTTACTTTATTTTATTTTTAAACCTTATTTTGGTATAACATGATAATTATACAGTTTTCTTTTAATTTATAATTATTTGTACTTTGGAAAGGTACCTTTGGATATGAATAGGAATATTTAAATTCAGTCTTCTTTTATTAAGCCATTTACAGCTTTAAAAGAAATATTAATTAGAAACAAATTTTGTTTTATTGTTAATTATAGTATATGCTCGAATACCCGAGTGTGAAAATTCAGATACCGAAACATTAGTTAATGTTATCTATAATATAATTTTTAAATACAAAATATTCTTACATTAAAACATGTATGGTTTTAGTATATGGCATATCGTTGTTTCGTTTTTTGTCATATCCTAATACAAGTTTGTCCTAAACAGCCCAAATTTTCTCTGACACATTAGAAAATAGAATAGTGCAATAGCATTCGTATCTTTTTCAGGAATGCTGAAGGATATTCTAAGTAAACGACCACCAATTGCTTTAAAACACGAGGTCAAATTCCCTGATATATTTAGTTTGATTGAAGGTTCATCGAAAATCAACCGTCGTAGCGGGCGAGGCCTTATAGTCTAATATAAAACACTCCTAAATAAGCAGTAGTTTATCATTATTATTATTATAATTATTTAAAATATATTATTTCTGCATAAAAATACATTACCGTTACACCACATTTAC
This sequence comes from Maratus speciosus, assembly GCA_963932465.1. Taxonomy (NCBI): domain Eukaryota; kingdom Metazoa; phylum Arthropoda; class Arachnida; order Araneae; family Salticidae; genus Maratus; species Maratus speciosus. Next base: position 402,433,759 of record OZ010794.1, on the reverse strand, counting down.
ATTTTATTTCACGTTTCCTTCTTTTAAATAAGAAATTCGTGCAATTCAGACATTTTATGAATTCGTTTAAACATATGGAATAGAAAAAGTATTCATACAGAGATTTTGATTAAAACATTATTACATCGGTATCATTTTCTCTTCAAAACACATTACATTTATTTTTCAAAATTATCATACTTCATTTTCTTTCAGTATACATTTATTTGTTTCTGTTACAATCCATTTCAATCTACCCTCTACAGCCGTTCAAAAAGTTTCCACGCTCTGCATTTTTCTTTATTTCAGTTTCTCTTTTAAAAACAAACATATGAAGAATTACTTCTACTATAGCTTCATGATTATATTCGGTCTGCTGGATGGTTTTTCTTTTTACTCACCCGTTTCATTCAGCAGTGGAAAATGACTTATTTTTTAGTTGACTACTTTTTTTCTCACATTTTCCAAAGACAGATAAATTTATGTGAATCTGGCAGAAAAGAAAATGCATTTCAATTTTCGCCATAAAAAAGATTTTGTATTCATTTACCACAATTTGTGAAATGTTTGTTTGAAAATTATTCAAGATTTACGGTAGAAAAATTAAACATTTTTAGAAAAATGTACAATTTTAATTTAAAACGCATCAACGTTCAAACTTTTCTCAATATCTTTAGAATTGTAACTCAATGAATTTCAAATTTCACATCTTTTAAATTTTGGATTTTTCGCTTGCCATTTGCCATTTCGCTGACATTATATATCAGAAGTTACAACTGTTGGATAGTGAGATTTCAAATTCCTGCCGATAATGTGAAACGCAAGTGCATTTAATACATTCGTATTTTTAAAATAATTCCTCCATAAATTAATATTTTTAACTTATTTTTTGTGTACATTTCTATAAGGATCTCTAACGCTCTCTTTTTTTCAAAACATTTCTAAAATATATAATTATTTTATAATCTGGCGTGTTATACTTATTTTATCTTCGCGAAACTAAATCAGATTTTAACACTTTACAGAAAATTAAGTATTTAGTTTAGAAATATTTTGACAACTAACAGCAAAAGACAGCCTTTAAGAATAATACAGAGGAAAAAAAGTAAAAAATATTAATCTTCCGAGGAGATAGTTTAAAAATATGAATGTATTACATCAACACTGGTTTAGTGGCTTAGCACGAGGCTTATAAACACAACAACAACAACAAACAGGGTGCCGGTGTACTTAGCACGTGTCTCTTTTATCAAACAGTTTGAGTCACGTGAAGCTCTAATGCACAAATAAAGGTGCAAGAAAAGAGCACCACTCGCTGTAAATCGAAATGTCTAAAATTCAGATACTTAAGTGCCTGACACGGAGTCTTAATTTTTTCAGACGTTTTTTGCGAATGAATTTTAGACACTTCAAACGTCTGAATCTCAGCCATTTTAATTAATTTTTTTGTAAACTTTATACGTAGCAATGTTCGACCACGTTGAATCCTGGAAAATTATTGAATATAAAGCAAGGATGTATTTCTTACAGAAGCAGAACTTGAGTACAGAATAGGCAAATTGAACCATGGCACTTCCCCTCTACCTCCACAGAGCCTGATTTTAGGGCTTCAAAAATTTGGTATGCAATTTTTGTAACGCTGATAATTAAATTCTTTTTCCGCTTTGTACCTATTATAATCAATATTTTGGACTTCTAGAGTAGAAAAAAATTAAAAAGAAAAAATATTTATATGAATGCAGTAAAACCTCTCAATAGCGAGCACGTCGGGATCATGGAATTTGTCCACCATTGAAGGTGTCTTCTTTTCTGCGTTAAAAGTACGTAGAAATGTGTTTCCCAAATAGTGATGTCCTCTATTTAGGAGTGACCGTTATGGGGATTTTATTGCATAACCTTCATAACAACTTTACTTACCAAACATCTTTTCAACATAAATGTACATTTTTACCTCTGAAAAGCGAACACCTCCGAATACTCCTAGCAGAAAAATTCAGCGTTCCCGTGGTGCCCGCGAATGAGAGGTCTTATTGTATTTAGAATTATTAAATTTGGTTTTTTAAGTTTATTCTAGTTTAAAAGCTCAAAATATTGATTATAATTAGTATAATTTCAAAACTGATTTAAAATATAAGCTTTACAAAATTCACATATCTAATGCTTTCATCAAGTCCACCTTATGCAAACGTCCAACCCTGGATCATTGTTCACTAAATAGAGATGTTCGTTTTGGATGTTAATGGACATTGCCTAATGTCGGACACCTATATATAGCGAAAATCTTTATTAATACATAACGCAGACGTATTTGTTTGTTTTTACCTCGCAAAAGCAGACACCTTCGATTATAGAACAAATTCCGCAATCCCCAAGTGTCCGATGTTGAGAGCTTTTACATTATTTTTATATATATATTATTTGTTTGTTATCGTGTCCTATTCTAAAAGTTCAAAATATCCATCAAAATCAGAGCAATGTAGAAAGAGATTTAATTAAAAAAAATACGAAAATTGCATACAATTACAAAAAAATTTGCTTTGCTAAATTTGCATGAAAATTGTACATGGTGATGATCCCACTTACCTGAAAAAAGTGTACCAGCCCAGTGGACGTCAATTTTAATTGGAAGCTAGGTCAGTAGTACCTGAGGGAGAAATACTCGCATCATTTTCAATTAAAATCCCTTTTTATATCCTGCTAATTATATTAAAAGAATTAATTTTTTTCATCCTCAAAACACAATCCGCCAGAAAAAAGTTTCTGTTTATCAACTTTGATGAAACGAAGACGAATATCACTATATTATTGATAAGAATTTATAAGAATTAACTCTAAGTCGATACGAATTAAATCACAAACTTCACATTCTACAAAAAATGAATCAAGTCGAAATAAATTATTAATTAAAATCTTCGCGTACAAAGAGCAAACGTTCAGTTTGAATTACAAACGAATATCAAGGTCGGATAAAAAAAAAAAAAAATCTAAAATGCATGGGTAACTGAGAGCACCCGATGGTGGCTAATACGAAACGGAAGTAGCAAAATATTATAAAATAAGACGTCAAGATATTTTGCTGACATTTTTTTTCAGTTCGTTTACACTATGATCATAATAAGACACATATGTGCTTTAAATTAAGACAGATATTATGTCTAAGTTTTCAGATTAAGAATCTTGCATGTCTGAAATAATTCTTTTTCAGTCACATATGTGTCTAAATTTAAGACACCACAATTGTGCAAACTCTAATGGTCTAACGCGAAAGGTTATGCAGTAGATTGTCTTTTTCGTTAGCGAGGGTTTAACATTAATGAGGGAAATTCGAGATCTCACTGACTAACAATGACTATTGTTGTAGTAGAACGATCAGTTTCATTGTTTTACACAATGCCAAGCAATACATTGCACTTGTTGCCTGGAACTAAAAAAACTTTTATGCTTTGTAAAATTTTAGTGAGATAAACCAATCATATTCAAAAGTATTCTGATGCAACTCCTTTTTTTACCAAACTAAATTAACTTCATATTAATTTTATGTTCAACATAAATAGGAAAGCAATGTTTTCGTTGACAGATTTTAGTTTAACTCCAAGCGTAGAAACTTTTTGTTAAGCTGATCTTGCTGTAATCTGCTTTTTTAAATTTTATTTCATCCTATTAGTATTTACTATAAATCTGCAATCGGTTGTTTTTTATTACTGTAGCAGAGAAGCTTTTCTTACGAATATAGATTTTTTTAAAAGTCATGCTTGGAAATCTTTTAAAAATGTCACAAATTATGACTAAATTCATCTGTGAATTTGAAAAAGATTTCATTCAAAAGGACATTTCTTTCTCTATTCTACGAGTAAACATTGAAAATTTGCGAATGACTGTGTTTGGTATACTGCAGTAAAAATTTACAAAAAATCCAAATATAAAGTTACAATTTACACACCTAAGCTTATTTTTTAACATAAATTGAAAAAAGACATAGTTTTCAGTTGTGAAGGATTGTAGCTAAATGCGGCACATTGTAATTATTAAAAAGGTTGATGCCGCAATAAGCAGAAAATCCATGTAATCACGATAAGAATTTGATACAGAACCTTCGGCAAAAAGGATGACTAGATTATTTGCATACAATATTTATTCACAGGCATAGTCATAGATAACAGGAGACAGAATATTTAAGATAATCAGGAGGATAGGATCACCCTGTGAATTTTTTACATGATCACTACTGAAAGGTTTAAGACAGAAGTTATACATTAAAAAAAAGTTGTAATACTATAAACGAAATTGCACCATATCGCGTCATGGCGAGTCCAGTAAACGCCAACCAAAGAAAGTGAAATATCCGTTACATGAAAATAATATGAGAGAGTTTAAATTACTTTGCAATAAGAACTTGGCAATGTGCTAATGGGTCTTCGAAAGGAGGTCGCAAAGTTGCAACTCCGCCTTGGTCCGTGCCGCGTTTTTCCAGATAGGTTTTTCATTAACATTTAAAGACACGGGAGGCGTACAGAGATATCCACTCAATGCAAACTAGCCGTGAATCCAATAGTATTTATGTGATTAATTCTAATTAAATTAGTTTGTTTTTTTAACAATTTGACGTTTATTGCTTTTATACTACTACTGAGCGTTGCATAACAAAAATGTATCATTAAAAGTTATTATCTAGGCTTTAAAAGCCGATGGTACATAGAGTACGCCGCTCCTGTCTATGTATGTCCAAACCGGCTGTGTCTTTGAGGGTTAATATCTCGGCTAATTAAAGACGATTTTTTTCAAAAATCATTATCAACAATGCTTTTATACTTCTGCACGTAAGGTACCATCAGCGCTCCTCAACACCTTTGCTGAATGCCCGCAAATCGCAATTTGTGTGTAACAGAAAAACGCGTTTTCCACAAAAACTAAGTGACCTAGGGTAATCGCTATAATTTTCCTTCAAGGTTTAAGTTAACGTCTACTACCTCTAATTATTTCTTAATTTTAGTTTGAGTAGATTCGGAATTAGATTGGGGGGGGGGCGGGGGCATATTTTTGCACTATATTTTCGAAAATATCCTTACTACTATAATCCCTAAAACACTACCCAACAAAAAAAAATATTTTTGTCAGTTTCCTGGTTCTAGATAGTCAATTCTTACTAATTTTGGGCTGAAAAAATCGAATATCTAAATGAAATTTTTTTATTAGTTCTTGTTTTCAAGATACAATACAGCCCACTGCAGAAAGGCACACAACATCCCACGCATCGATTTAAAAGGAAATTGAAGAAGAAAAAAATTCATATGTAATAAATACAATACAATAGGCATGTTTCATTAAACAATATTCCTTTTTCAGAAAGCAGTGATTGTTTTTAGCCTATTCTTGCAAACGTTTGCTTTTGAATTGCCTCTTGTATGTCAACGCCGGAGCATCTCTTGTAATAGTCCAGCAGTAGTCGGCCAGCATTGATTCTTCCCAGCGACCCTGATATCTGCGTTCCATTACAGAGACATCTTTGTGAAACCTTTCACCGTGCTCATCGCTTACAGCTCCACCGTTTTTAGGGGGAAAAATCAAGATGTGAGTGGAGGAAATGAAGTTTCAGCGATATGTTGCATCCAAGGTCATGGTACTTTTGTAGGAGTTGTTTCACCAACTGTTGATCGTTCTCGGCTTTTTTGTTGCCTAGAAATCCTCGTACCACGTCTTTTAAGGCTTCCCAGGCTGCTTTCTCTTTCCCTTCCAAAACTTTATCAAAAGCAGGGTAATTCATTATTGTGCGTATTTGAGGGCCCACAAAGATTCCCTCTTTAACCTTTGATTCAGTCAGTCTTGGAAATTTCGTTCTAAGGTACTGGAAAACCTCTCCATCCTTGTTCGTGACTTTCACGAAGTTCTTCATTAATCCCAGCTTAATGTGCAGGGGTGGAAGCAGAATGTTTTTTGGATCAGCTAGAGGCTCATTTTCGACATTTCTCTCCCCGGGATTTAGATTTCTTGAAGGCCATTTATCTTTTATGCAGTGAGAGTTTCTATCTCGACTGTCCCAATAACACAGAAAACAGCAGTACTTGGTATGGCCTAATTGCATTCCCAGGAGTAATTACTTTACCAATTACTTTCAAGTCACCACAAATCTGCCATTTATGATCCTCGTATTTGATTGACTCTTAAGTAATTTCACGTTCCCGTAAGTTTCCTGCATGTGAACGGAATGTCCAATGGGAAGGGAAGGAATAACGTTGCCGTTGTGTAGTAAGACTGCTTTTAAACTAAGTTTATCTAACTAAACGTGGATCATGAGTTATGTCCATGGAATTCATCAAACCATTAACATCAGTACCAGCAAACCCATGTTCTTTCTTCTCAAAGAAATGAAGAAGATTCTTGTGACGAGTCCTGTATTCTGTGATCTTGACTTCTGGTTGGAGTAGATGCCATTGCTTCAGTCTTGATGCCAGAAGCTCTGCTTTCTCCTTCGGCAAGTCAAGATCTCTTACGAGATCATTCAGTTCTGTCTGATTTAGTCTGTGAGGTTCATTCAAATCTTCTGCCTCGAAATATAGGTCATGGGAAGTCCCAGGTCTAGTGACTTCTTCTTCTACAGCATCATCCTCTTCAATCTCATAATTTTGAGGTGGTTCAGGAATTGCAGATTAGCCGAGTGAGGAACGGGCCAAATGGCTGATGTACACTGGGATACTGTACCGATTCCTTCTTCTTTTTTGTCCAACCTCGATTCATGGATGGCGTCATGCAGAAATAACAATTGTCAACGTGGTTTCTTGGCTCACGCCAAATCATGGGTATAGCAAACTTCATTTTTCGTTTCTTCCCATTCAGTCACTCTCGCAGTCTAACTGAGCAAGAATTACAACAAACATGTGGGGCCCAAGGTTTATCCTGGTCACCTACCTTCATACCGAAGTAATGAAAGTAAGCTGTCTTTACAACTGGGCTAATGGTTCGCTTCTGGGCTTCAAAAGTTATTTCACTACAGATGTAACAAAAGTTGATGACCTTTAGTTGTAAGGCGAATAGCAGAGAATGTCACTTGAATCGTGCACAGTTATCTTTTTTCATTCTACTGACGCTCTCACCGGTTCAAAAGACGGTCAGTCCCAGGGAAGGTGCTTCCATCTGCTGAGGAAAAATGACGTCAAAAAGATTCCACACAGAGAATGCAGTTGAGAGGAATTACAGCTATTAGGAGTACCAACTTCCGAACATTCAATTTCCCATAAAACAGCCATAGTGAAATTTCTCAAGTTGGTTCCTATCTTGAAAACAAGAGCTAATCTCAACTTTTTATGTTGATTTTCGTGTTTAGCGAGACAAAATACTTCGGAAATAACTATTTTCGAGGTCGAAACATTTTTGATGTTGGGTAGTGAAATTAAAAGAAATGTATTTTTGAGTTCATCGTTACGGAGCTTTCACACGATATACAAATAAAGTATTTTTTTTTTCAAGTAGCTTAATTACCCCTTCTACATTTTCCCTAAATATATTTGTGAACGTTTAATAATCTGAAAATATGTGGGTCAATAGTCTTTATTACTTCCCCCAATTTGAACTTTCCACGTTCCATAGTTTACGAGTTAAATGGCCGTGACAGACAGACAGACGGACGGACAGACACAGGAGTGATCTTATAATGTTTCCTTTTTTACATTTTAAGTACGGAACCCTAAAACTATATAAATATAAATATAAATAAATATAAATTAAAAATAATAATAGCAAATAAGGAAAACAATCCTTTGCTAGTTTTTCGTTGATTTACAATGGATAAACCGCTCAGCAATAAATAATTAAATACGAACTTTAACAATAATTAGGTTGTTCATTAAAAAAATCCCAAAAATGTCATTTATTTTATCCGTCTGCAGAGAACTAAATAACAGTAATTAAGCTAATGAATTTCTAAACGCTTGGCTTTGTGAAAATATATATAATTAATTCTCAAAATTAATGTATTTTCATATTTTTGTTAGATGTCCTTTTTGATAGAATTTTTTTTTTTTTTTCGTCATCTGTTCTTAGAATATTTGAATCAGGAATTTTTCTTATTGTGGAAAAGTAACTCCGACAAAAAACAGTGACTAAGTTATTTGATGATAAAATAATTTTTATAGAGAAAAGAAAAACACATTGAAAACACAAAACGCTGTCTTTCATTATCAAAATAAAATTTCTACGTCGCATATTTTTTTTTCTTTCCTTCTTTCTTCTTTATTATTATTATTATTTGCTTTTAAGTAATTAAATTATGTATTTCGTTGCTAACGAAGCAATGTGCAATAATTTTCGTAAAGATTAATGAATTCATTTCGCAGTCCTAATTAATTTTAAACTGGTTTAAAATTTTTAGTCGACTACAAAAAATAAAATGCACTAATCTACAAATTGTTGTAGAGAAAAATGAAAGTAGCTATTCGATTTGGAGTAATGTATCCGTTTAATTTATGATTTTAAAAAGTTTGAAGAGACTTAAATTGTATATAAAAATTGTAACAAATTTTGAATTTATTAATCCGAACACGCAATTTTTTCATCATATTTGATTTTTTTATTTGATTTTTTTTGTAAATATTTCCTACGGATACCCTACAGGGATTCCTTCGGTGAATTTATTTAGGAAATATGCAGAAGTACATTTTGAACCTATATATATTATAAAGGACAAACATATCTGTGCGTAACGCATACGTCATTCTGCGAATGGCAACACTTTGAAATTTATTTGAAATGAAATTTCGGTTTTGCAATTTTCGCTACTCCAAATTTTTAAACTTTTAAACATCGCACAGTTTTAATTTTTACACCGTCGAATAGGGAAAAAAAATGTTCATTTAAATGAAATTTGTTTGAAAGCTCTATCTCAATTTATTTTTGAGATATTAATTTTTTTATAGTTTTTAGTACCAATTTTGTAACTGTGGCAACTGGAGTACTCCATTTCTATTAAAAGTAAAGGGAAAATAGTCATGGCTTATTTATTTTTATTGATTATATCCTTATTGATGCCATTTTCACATTACAAATAAAAGTAACTTATTTCTAATTTTTGAACAGAAAATTACGTCAGCCATTAAAAAAAACACGCATTCTTCTTCATAAATCAAAAGATTGAAGAAGATATTTTAATATTTTTACATTACGCTGATACTGAGTTTGAGCCGCTCGGCAAAATAATTCAGTGAGTAAAAAGGATGTCATATTCAAATCAAAACGATCATTTTCTTTGATAAAACTAAATATTTGACGAATACTAAATGGGCAATACTATGGCAACTAAAGGCAAATTTCTCAATGGTAAATTTTCGCGGTACTGAGATTAGAACTTAAATTTAATGCGGATGTTCACATGAAAAGTTGTATCAGACAAACGTGACTTTAAGTTTGAAAATACATTCATTAATAATGTATTGCGCGTTAAAATACTTTTAAATTGTGAATTTGAGTGATACGTATGTAAATTTTGAGAATCTGAAAATAATGTACAGTTTAGATTTTATGGAGGGAAATTTTATGATGAGACAAAGTGAAATCCTTTTTACTGATTTTTCATCCCGTAAAAACAAACGTAAGAGCCTCAATCGATAACTTCAACATAATTACTCATCTTGATTACGTATTCCAATACAGTTTAATTTTTCAGTAATTTAAGCAGTTGAAGTTTTTGGAAATAATATTTTGGTAATTTTAGGTTTAAAACATTATTTGTTTTAAGAGTTAGATAACCAATGCAAGACAATTTTTTATTGTAACTATTTTTGTAGGTTTATTATAAATTCCATCTAACAGTTCCATTCTAAACATTTTAATTCGTCGAATTTCGACGGGTTCCAACTCGTAATCTTAAATTCCTTTTTAATACTTGCAAAACAGACTGAAATGCAGTTGGTTTTTAAGCATAGCTCAAAGCTACTCAACCGAATGCGTTGGAATTTTTTATTTGCGTATTTAAAGCTTTAAAATTGTTTTCTGTAAAATTGTTATATGTTAATGTATATATTTGTTTCGATAATTAATTTCATAATATATAAACTATCTATATTATAAAGGACAAACATATCTGTGCGTAACGCATACGTCATTTTGCGAATGGCAACACTTTGAAATTTGAAATAAAATTTTGGATTTGCAATTTTTTCTACTGCAAATTTTTAAACTTCTAACCATCGCACATTTTAAATTTTTACACCGTCGTATAAGGAAAAAAATACTCTTTTAAATGCAATTTGTTTGAAAACTGTATCTCAATTTATTTTTCAGATATTAATTTTTTTGTAGTTTTTAATAACATTTTTCTTATCGTGGCAACAAAAGTACCTCATTTCATTGAAAGTCATCGAAAGTAAACGGAAAATAGTCGAAAATAGGAGATATCTTTCTGTTGCCATTTTCTCATAAAACCTAAAAAAAAAGGTTGAAATTAAAATATGGGCTATGTCAAGAATATTGTCTGTTATTCTGTGATAATGACGTCATATGCACACTTTTCTATAGACGAAGTTTAAAACTGGATTGTAAAAGTGGATTGCTTTAGCGAATGCAAATGACGTCATTTTATAAAAAAACGTGTATTTTATTTCTTAAACCTGAATTATGTTTTGTAGAAGTGCGTCATTTTTACAGCCCAGCTGCTTTGAAATTCTTTACATGTAAAAATGCTTCACATTTAAAAATAATGTAATCGAAATCACACACTGATAAAACGCAATGTTTTACAAAAATTTAGAGTATCTTTATAAAGTATATTTTTCAATCTTCTGACCATCGTTACATTTTCAATTTTCGTCGCACAGAGAAAAAATTTACTTTCAAATGCAATTTGTTTAAAAATTTTATCTTAATTGACTGATGTATTATATTTTCTAAAATAATTTTTAAGCATGATTTTTTCAAAGTTTATCTTATCACGTGCCGGTTTCAATACATAATAATAATAAACATTTTTCACATAAAGCAACAAACATTTTTCAGCATTTGTTTCTGGCTATTTTTGCATAACGAAATTAATACTTCCTTTATAAACAAATAAAAGAATAATATTAAAAAAACCACCGATCTAACATATTTGTGAAAGACAAATTAACGAAATTAATACTTCTTTTATAAACAAATAAAAGAATAATATTGAAAAAACAACAAATCTAACATATTTATAATCGTACAATTTAAATTTTTAGATCACCAAATAGGATTTTTCTTAAATGGAATAACTTTGCAAAGTCCATTTCAGTTTACTGATTGTCTATAGTTTTAAAAACAATTTTTAAGCATGAAATATTTTTTAATTTATCTATTTCGCGCGGAGCTCGATTACGAAAGATTAATCCGTTTGCCCTTAAAACAAAATACAGACTTCATCATTTTCTTACTGCTAATATCCATTAAAAAAATTCCCTATGAATAAATAAATAAAATAATATAAATAAAACACAAATTTACCAGACATGTATAAGCTCTGAAATTATCAGAATATAAAAGGATGCCATAAGTAGCAAAATCTTGGCAAATAACTCTTAGCATGCGGCTAATAAGAAAATATCGCTTTTGATAAATTTAAAAAAATTATTTGATTGTATAATTCGTATTTTCCATATGAAAAATGCCTTTTTAATGTAAGTTGTCAATCTAAAAATATTATGGAATATAAAAAAAAAAAATTATTAGTTTTCAATTTAAAAAAATGATTTCACCTATATTCTTTAACCCGGGAAGCCCGGGTACGATCACGTAGTAAAATTAATGTTCGAAAGCTCAATCAATAATAATTATCACAATGACGTCACAACTTCTGTCTGTGCTATTAGGATGCTTACTACATAATAATTTATGTCTCGATTATAATCATAAAAATATATAATGCCGATTATATCAAACATATTTTAGTTGCAAATTTTCCAAACCACTTTTCCCAAATTAAGAGGCTAATGTTGTTAAATGAAAATAAATATATCATGGATATCTTTCTTAAAATCTTTATATTTTTGTTCCTTCATATGCAAAATATGTAAGAAGCTATTCATTTAAATTTATTATAAGATATATAAAGCTAACATATTTATGATAATATAATATGCTTTATGATTCTATTCGATTACACTTTCCAGAAATTATATTAGCAGCATTTTTTCCCCGTATTCTACATTTTACTGACAAATTTTAAAGTTATAAATATGAACATGAATGAGCACGAATAAACTTTATCCATGTAGGATATATTTAACAATTGTCTTTTCTATTAAAACATATATGTATTCAAATATTTTTTAAATATAAAATTCGGAAATATACTTAACTTCTCTGCAAGTATATGTTAGTTTATAAAAATACAAACAGATAATTTAATCCTCCATATTATAACGCTTTTTATCTATAGATATATTTTATATATATATCACGTTCAGTCAGATTAAGAAAGATTATCCGGTTGTCACTTAGACACGTCTTTCATTTATAATATAGATAGGCGCCAATGTTTGTATGTTGTAGGTTTAATGTAAATGTAGGCTTTTCACAAAAAATATTTCATTGCATTAAATTTTATTTTTTTAAAATACGGCAATGGCGGTACACCCAAATACGGATTATTACTTAAAAGGTTTAAAATTATCAGCATTGTCGAACGTATTGCAACTGGTAAGTAAAAGGGCATGAAGCATAAATGCCTAAGTGAGTTTTTGTCAAGAAACATGAAAATGAAATACACAAAAACAAGAAATATAGGAAATGCTGCCATGATCGCAAAGAATCCTTGATAATACATGCTCCTTTAAACCCTAAACTACATTGTTTTATAAGACTCCTAAGGATAAAGAATGTATTAACATTTGTAGGAAAAGTAGAATGGTTAATATTTATATTCAAGGTTTGAGTAACACTGTTGAGGTTTATTCCCACAGCGACAAAAGATGTCCAGACCAGGACTAATTAAATTAATAAACCTCAACTGTGCTACCCCAACATTGACTATGATTTATCCAGTTGCAAAAAAACCCCTTAGTTTCATTATTAAAGAGTAAATTGTATATGTCCATTCGTGGTTATACAGCGAAACCCCGATTTAACAGTATTCAAGGACAATAAGGAAATGGCGCTATATGTGGGAGAACGTTAAATCGGGATAAGGGAAAATCAAAACACTGAGCCTAAAATAGAGACTAATTAAAATAAGATACATTTTATTTCGTCTTTACAAAGATTCAGAGATAATTTTTCTAAATTACTCTAAGAACTCTAAAGAAATTACTTAAGAAATTACTAAAGAAATTGGTTACTTAACATTGCTTCCTACTTTTAGTCGCTAGATCACAAATCGCATTCTTAACGTATATGACTATTTTGTAAGGATTTCCCTTGGTCTTCATCATATCAAAGTAATACATTCCCTGTTTTCAAACCTTGCGTGGTTTCTGTCACTGCAGGGATTTCGATTCTCCTTATTATCTTCATCATTATCAGAACATTATTTCATCATCAGCTCATTTCATTCATCAACATTTCAAAGAGCATCATTGACAGACGGAAGTCTTACCAGAAAGAATATTGTAAAATAACTCTGTCTGGAAAACATTGAAAACGTCTTTACTAGAATAGTCTTGATACCAAAGGCTCTATCGCTGTTAGACAATGGATAACTTCAGTTTCGATTCCACGAGACTCACCACAAATAGATTTGTAGGTTTTTTTTTTTTTTTTTTTTTTTTTTTTTTTTTTTTTTTAAGGGGTACATCCAATCATTTGAATCTGTGAATCCTTGATATCCGATTTTAAAAGCAATTTCTGTTGCTTTCTCTTTCCAAACCGGGCCCTGTATTTCCATATGTCTGTTCTACCAACTTCGGTAACCAACTGAAAAAGGAAATTTTCCAATTCTGTTAACAGTGATGATTTCAAATTTTTTAAAGCCTGTTTTCCGTTCTTTTTTTTTTAATTTTACTTCATTAAACTACTTACTTAGAAACTCTTTAAAATGTTGAATATGGAATTTTAGTTAAATGCGCTAAATCAGCTTTTTTTGTCATTTTAATTTTTGCTTTCCTGATAATTTCCTCTTTTTAAGCAAAAATCGCTTTCAATTTGACCATCTAAAGCTAATGAAAACTTACTGACGAATACTACCAACTCCGGTCGAACACAAAAAGCATAATCGAATAAAATAAAAGCGCTTTGGTGGGGATGGAAAAGAAGAGAGCTTTCGAATATTGCATCTATAGCTGATAAAAAAGGACAAAAGAAAAAAAGAAAAGTGCCCTGTTAAACTGATGGCATTGATCTCACAAGATATCCACACTAAATTCATATTGTACTATTATTGTCTATTATTCATAAAATAGAAGTCACTTATTTTGAGCAAAATAGTAAATAATCAGGGAAGCGCCTTATCAGAATAAACCGGTATACCAAATTTGAAGCAAATTGGATAATTCTGCATGACATGTAAACACATGCATCTAAACTAAGAGGGCATTAGCCCCCGTTACCCCTTTATACTCAACCAATGAACCCACAAATCTAATCAGGGAAGCGCCTTATCAGAATTAACCAGTATACCAAAGTTAAAGCAAATGTGATAATTCAGCATGAAAAAACCCATTTACCTAAATAAAGGGAGTGATTAGCCCCGAAAAAACCCATTTAAGGAGGGGTAAGCCCTCGTGCCCGCCCTATATATTTAATGAATGTACCCCCAAAATTAACCAGTTAAGCGTCTTATAAGAATGAACCTATTTACAAAATTTGAAGCCACTTTATACTTAACCAATGAACTCCGATAACTAAACAGGGAAACGCCTTATCAGAATGAACCTATTTACAAAATTTGAAGCAAATCGAATACGTCTATCAATAGTTATCGCGTTACGTACATACATACGTACATACGAGGGTGGTTCAATAATTATTGTCCCTAGTGTATATAAAATATTTATACTGCGATTGTTGGTGTGGAATATCGAAGCCTAATGTCTTGGATGCCTATATGCTCAATTTCAGAGCCGTAGCTGCTATATTCACATAGTTTTGGAGAAAGGAGTGAAAGGGGGGGATTGGGGTTGAAAGGCTGATTTTTAGCTTATGGGGTTAGATTTGTGACAGTGGATGAGACGTAACAACTATCGTTTGTGCTCGGGATCATAGTGATGTAGCTACATCTCAACCACTGTCACAAATATAGCCTCATAAGCTCCAAACCAGCATTTCACTTTCACCCCCTCCCTCCAAAACTATGTTAATATAGCAGCCACGGTTCTGAAATTGAGCATATAAGCATTTAAGAGATTACATTAGGCTTCGATAATCCATATCAACCATCGCAATACAAATATTTTATATACATTGGGTACAATAATTATTGAACCACCCACGTACATAAGTATATAAGTAACGTACATACAGAACCTGCAGCAACGTTAGCTTTCAGGCTTTGATAGCCTGTGAGCTAACAGGGAAATCTTCTAAGTTTTGCAATTATTTATAAGATTGTTATTCATCACAATTTCTGACTAATTGCGGGAATTATTTCAAAATGATAACGTTAAATCGGGGATTTTTTAACATTACAATTACTATAGGTAATTAATTGGGATCAATCAAAAATGACATTATATGAAAAAAATTATTAAATACGTTAAATCGTTAAATTGTTAAATCCAAATAAAATTTGTTTAGATGGTTGCTATGAATATTATTAACATAAAAGGAATTTTTCAACGTAAAAAATCAGACACGAAAGGAGTAAAATGTTGAATCCTTTACAATAAAAAATGATGATTCGTGAACCATTCAATTATTTGAAACCATTAAATTTGTTATTGGAAAATTTAGTTTATTGATAATGAAAATAATATTTTAAAAGGGCTTCTTATTTTAGATTCAAATTTGAGAACCTAAATCACCAGGCCCGTAAAGTATCAATTTCAAGTAAATGCTCTTTTTTGTCATTTATGATTCCATCTTGTTTTGAGTAAAACTAATGAATGTGTGTTTGCCGTGTTATTTTAACAGTTAAAGTGATTTTATTTCTGATTCTACCCATGTGTACTTGGAAATTCTGTGTTAAATATGCTCACAATTGGGAAAATTAAACAAGAAAACAGTAAAAGTTTTTTAGTCATTTATCATACCTAACTTTTAAATATAGTTTTATTTTTAAATCTATTTCACAGTACGCCTCCTTGTTATACTTTGACAATTTATATTGTATTTTTTTACAGCTAAGTTTTAGTCTAGTTGCCCATAATATTGAACAAAGATTATGACACATTTTTCAACGGTTAGATCTTATATATTTAATATAACAGTCTGTAGTGAATACTTTAATAAAAAAAACATTATAACAACATACAAATTCGACGATAAAAATTTTAAAAACTCCATATTTTCATATGCAAAATATTTATTGTTTCTTAAAATATTACTAAACGTAAATCTATCCAAGAAAATATTTTATTTCATGCAAACAGAAAGCATTTTAAATTCTTTAAAAGATTTCCGTTATATTTAAACTCCAGAAAAGTATTTGATCTAAAGCTTACTTTTGTTGAATAAAACTAAATCTTTCATATTTTCCATTTTCATTTGCAGTAATCTAAAACAGTTATATTTATTTTCCAATTTTAAAGAGATTTAAAATCAGTTAAAATAAAATAAAAGGCAGACTGAACGATATAAATTTATATCTCCAAAGGCGAATGTTTTTTAGTGAATAATAAACTGTATACCGAGCGAATTAATTATTCTAAAACCTGAAAAACTTTTTTATTACTAGAAATCTGATGCATACGCAAATACGCGTAAATAGACGAAAATTAGATATTGTTCGCGCCAAACATTTGTCGTTAGTTACTAATTCAGAACTCTTTCTACAGGTTCCAATAACTCCATTTATTACAACTTTATGTCATACGCCACACTAACATCCGTGTTTGGATGGTCGTAGGTGGTCCGTTACCAAATGTAAAAGCTTCATGTTGAGGTACATTTTAACTTTTTTCTATCTGTACAAGAAGAGAGTATTGAATTCGTGAAAATATTAACTTCACGTTTTCGAAGCAAATACACGTTTTAGAGTACAGAGATACCCAAAAACGTGTTGTTAAAAAATGTCTGTATGTTAGTCTGTGACTCTGTCTGTATGTAATACAAATTTTGTGGGCTCTATATCTCAAGAACAAATTCACGGAATATAATAAAAAATTATATTCTGCTAGTCCCTGATATAAATTGGTGCTCATTAGTTTTTGGTCTAAATCGCTCAACAGGTGACATAACTATGCTGCATTATTCCCAATTTCCGCAATAGTTCCATGTCAAGAACTAATTCACGGATTTTCATCAAACTTCAGTTTCGGTTACTCCTCCATATGAACTGGTGCTGATTACGTTTTGGTGTAAATCGCCTTACAAGTGACGCTGCTAAGCTGCATCTTTCACGATTTCTGCAATAGCGCTATCTCAAAAAGTAAAGCACAGATTTCCATTAAATTTCAGATTCTGGTAGACGTTGACATAAGTTGTTGCTGATTGGGTGTTGGTAAATTACTCAACACGTAACGCTGCTATATTGCATTTTATAGGATTTAAACGATTTTAGTGATTGTCATAGCTCAAGAAATAATGCACGGAATTCCATACCTTTAGAATTATCATGATGGACATAGATTACCATTTAATTTTTGCACTGTGCTAGCGAATTTTGAAGTACTAACATTTAGAGATAGATGAAAGTTTTAGGATTGGCTGATCGGACTATTTTTCATAAGGAAGCTGAGCCGCAATCCACTTAAGCCCCATTACAAGCTGTCTCACAGGAAGTCGATCACAATTTTTCGTTCACAACTTTGACGTTAATGAAGATATGTCACCGATATGATGCGACTTAGACTACTTTGAGTGAAATACAGATATCACGTGAAGTCCACTGTCATTAGTTCAGGGATTCGTATGTACCGTGATCTATATTCGGAATTACGAAATGCCTTGGTGAGAATTTTATGGAGAATTCGCAGCCGTTTCTTGTAAATATTATGACATTGTCATATTTCATAAAAAGCAAAGTCTGTTTGAAATCTCTCGTAATCTCTGGAACTACCCAACCGATTACAAAAGTAATGGTATCAAAATGATAGTGTTAGTCCATGTTTGAACATGGGCTATATCTTAAGTCGATGCCACTACACCAAAGGGGGTGTAAGAATAAAAAAGTTCTAAAAATGTGATTTTTGTGTTACTGAAGGGCCTAGAAATATAAAATTTGGAATATTAGTTATCTTATAAGATATAAATGATCTCAATGAACATTTCCTAAACAATTCGAAATTTAAAGGGGGTGAAAATGCGCAAAAAAGCGTTCAAAAAAACGTTCTAAATGGTGGTTTCTACGCAATCTCAGGAAATATCAAACAGATTTAAAAAATAATGGTATCAGATGATGCTGATAATCCTCGCTCCAAGATAGGCTATTTTTTATGTCAGTGTCACTACCCCAAAGTGAGTGCAGGAGCAAGACAAGTTAAAAAAATGCGATTTTTCTGTTACTGAAGGGCCTAGAAATATAAAATTTGGAATATTAGTTACGCATTAGATATAAAGGATTTCTAAGGACACTTCATAAAAATTTAAAATTTAAAATGGGTGATATTTCGCGAAGATCGTACTAAAAATTGTTCTAAATGACGTTTTCTATGGAATTTTAGGAAGTATCAAATAAACGTATACAGAAATTGTATAATTTATGTATAAATGAAATTATACAAAAAATGTATTTGCTGCTCACCTTTCGGCGGAATTTAAAGTACACAATAACGTTCTTTGTTGGATTTTCCTTTCCAAATTTCCATAAACATAGTCTTTTATTTAATAACCTCAAGGGAAATATTTGGTAAATTTCAATAAAATAGGAAATGATTTGCATCTTTAATATTTATCTCAAAAAGCAAACAGCTATTATTACGTACTCGAGTACACAGTCATATATGGCGTAAAAGATTAAAGATTCTGTCAGCAATGTGATTGTAAGTGAATGAAAGTTGCAATAATAATTACAACAGTGGAGTTGATTACGCGGAATATCAAGCTCACTGAAACACCTTGAACGTTTGCAGATAGTTTACCAGTCTTTCCCAAGAATAACACTGCCGATCACTTGACGAGGGATTAAAGTCATATTTGGACCAACAAAGTTTTTCACAAAAGCTCCTATTTATTACATTTAGTACAATGACAACATTTTGATGCCGAAGAATAACATAAATCGTAGAAAACGCAGTTTAGTCGCATCTCCAACGGAATATAAATGGCGAAAAGCATTTAGTACCATCTTATATCAAGATTAACTGAAAATAATAGGTTTGTGAAATTCCGTGCAATAATTTATCAGATAAAGGAGATACTGAAATATTTAGAAATACAGTATTGCAGCGTCACCGTTCGCGCAATATCCACAAACATGCAATCAACTCGAATTCCTGTCAGGATCTAAACGAATATGAATTTTTATAAAAATGCAAGTATATTTTAAAATATAGCTGTCATTCGAGGCTAAAAAAAAGGCAGGCTACCGCGGTGCATTCCACATGTTTTTTTTTTTTTTTTTTAACTGTCCGCTAGAGTGGCATGATGATCTTTTCGTAAAGCTGTATTGGTGCATTCGGGCATGACGTGACTCCAGCTGTCTGTAAAAAAAGATACACGAAAAGCACCGCGGTATCATTTATTTTTCGTTAGCCTCGACTCTCATGTAAATGACTTAAAATACAGCATATCAGCGCTACCAGATACTCTTAAATCAGTATCGATTTGGTGGTGTAGTTTGAATAAATGACGGCATTAATTATTGGAAATCGTAACAAATACAGGATTACAGCGCAACCTGTTAGACGATATGCTCTCAGATGTAATCAGCCACATATTATGCTTAATTTTATTTAACATGAAATATGTTAAAATGATGTACATTGATTCGTGGGTTAGAACAGCTCTAACAATTCTTTCACAAACAGACATGCATGCATATAGGCATTTTAGGTAGCTTTCTTTACAAAAAGCTACCTATTGCAGCCGTTCGGAGGAAAGCGATTTCGAAAAATTTTGGTATATTTTCATCGATCATGACCCCCAGACCCCGAAACCACCCTCCGTTCAAAATTGATATATATATATATATATATATATATATATATCAATATATATATATATATATATATATATATATATTAAAAAAAACTTCATATGACGAAAAGCATGTAAATTATTTGGATCTCACTATCGACATTGAGAGGGGTGGATTACGGACTAGCATTTATGATAAGAGAAAGGATTACAACTTTGAAACTATTAAGATATTAAATTTTAATTCCAATGTACATATTTCCATTTTCAGAAATATCATTATCAATAGTTTAATAAGGATAGTAAAGTTAAATTCTAATCATAATAGTATAATAAATGACATTATAAATCTCTATCAAGATGCAATGGATCAGAATTTTCCTATTGGTTTGTTAAATAGTTTGGTAAACAATTTCGTCAAGGATAAAGATTACTGCGACGCTTTACTTTTGGCGATTAAAAACATCGCCAAATAATCGTAGGCTTTATAAGGAGCTCTGTCTGAATGCGTCGTTCTTTTTGAATTGGGTTGCTGCTTTGGATGGACAGTTTGAAAGTGTTCTTTTCGAATTCGGTTACTGCTTTGGCTGGCCAGTTTTAAAGTTTTCTTTGGCCAGTATGGTCTTGACAGATATGGGGGAAGTTTCATGAGTAATTGCCGGTAAAACCCAGCATGCAAGTCTTTAGCCTTGCGGTCTGTCTCCATTGGTTGTTTTCTTTTCGTTCATGATTTAGTTAGTAAGTTTTCTTTTCGTTCATGATTTAGTTAGTAAGTTTTTCCATGGTTATTTTGTTAATTTTCTCTGTAGTTCAGTAGTTTTGGGATTGGATGTGTAGTGTGAGGTTTTTGGTATTATATATATATATATATATATATCTGACCTATGTCACACTGTAACTCTCGTATTTATGATCCGATTTGGATGTAATTCGGTGTGTACATAGTACATACCAATGTCTCGACCGAGTTCGTTGGCCAGCTTCATCCGCCATTTTGTTTCAAAATGGCGGCCATTTAAAATTTTTTTAAAAATTTAAAATTTGAAATGTGGTACCAAAAAATTGAAAATGGAAAAATATTTTTTTCTTATGTATTTGACCTTTATACAAAGACTCCGTAGCACTTTTTGTTTCGTCTATATCTTAAAAAATGGCTGAGTTATAGCATTTTGAATTTCTAGCGAAGCTGACATTTTGAAACGTCCTGAATTTTGTCACGCGATAATAGGCGTATTTATGAACCGATTTGGATGTAACTTCGTTTATACATAGTACAGACCAATGTCTCGAACGAGTTCGTTGGCCAGCTTCATCCGCCATCTTGTTTAAAAATGGCGGCCATTTAAAATTTTAAGAAAATTTTAAATTTGGAATGTGGTAGCAAAAAATTGAAAATTGAAAAAATATTTTTTTCTTATGTGTTTGACCTTGATAAAAAGATTCGGGAGCAGTTTTTGTTTCGTCTATATCTTAAAAAATGGCTGAGTTATAGCATTTTGAATTTCTAGTGTGGCTGACATTTTGAAACGTCCTGATTTTTGCCACGTGATAACAGACGTATTTATGAACCGATTTGGATGTACCTTGGTGTGTGCATAGTACATACAAATAACTCAACCGAGTTCGTTGACCAGCTTCATTCGCCATCTTGTTTCAAAATGGTGGCCATTTAAAAAAATTAAAAAAAAAAAATTAAAATGTGATACCAAAAAATTGGAAAATGAAAAAGATTTTTTTTGTATGTGTTTGACCTTAATACAAAGATTCCGGAACAGGTTTTATTTCGTCTACATCTAAAAAAATGGCTGAGTTATAACATTTTGAATTTCTATTGTGGCTGACATTTTAAAACGACCTGATTTTGTCACGCGATAACAGGCGTATTTATGAACCGATTTGAATGTAACTTGGTCTGTACATAGTACATACCAATGTCTCGACCGAGTTCGTTGGCCAGCTACATTCGCCATCTTGTTTCAAAAGGGTTGCCATTTTAAAAAAAAGAATGTAATTTAAAATTTAAAATGAGGTATTAAAAAATTGGAAAATGAAAAAGATTTTTTTTTATGTGTTTGGCCTTGATACAAAGATTCGGGAGTAGTTTTTGTTTCTGAAAATTTGTTATTTTGTTTATATCTTAGAAAGTGGTTGAATTATAGCACTTTGAATTTCTATCATGGCTAACACTTTGAAACGATTTTGTATTTGTCACGCGATACCACACTTATTCGCCTATTTCGATGGAGGAAGGCATGTGGATAGTATACATCAATATCTCGACCAAGTTCGCTGGCCAGCTTCATAAGCCATCTTGTTTCAAAATGGCGGCCATTAAATTAAAAAAAAATTATATTTAAAGTGAGGTGCAAAAAAATTAGAAATTGAAAAAGGTTTCTTTCTTAAGTATTTGACCTTGATATAAGGATTCGGGAGCATTTTTTGTTTGTCTTTATCTTAAAAAATGGCTCAGATAAAGCAGTTTCAATTTCTAAAGTGGGTGACATTTTGAAAAATCTGATTTTTTGCCTGCGACAGCACTCGTATATATCAACCGATTCCGATATGAGTGAGCATGTGCACAGCAATTACTAAGGTCTCGACAAAGTTCACTGGTTAGCCTCATCTACCATGTTGTCTTAAAATGGCAGGCACTTTAAGAAATCGCCGAATTTAGCAGCCAAATATAAGTGACTTTAAATAAAAGCAGCTTGGATAAAGCTGACTAATTTCGCGAAATTCTCATTCATAATGATTTAGTATTGATAAAAATTAGTATTGAATCTCCTACATTCGGCTTCCACTTAATTGAGCTTCGTGTGTTTGAATAATATAAGTTGGCTTTTTAATAATAAGGAATATGAAAGCTACCTCTTCCTCCCGGCACTGGCCGGAAGGACTTTTTAAAAAACAGCTGAATTCTATTCATGACAAACCAAAACGTGTATCTAGAACAAGAAATGGAAGTCGAATATTTTCACGAATCAAATTCATTGTGTATATAGAAATAAATAAAAAAACAAAAATACACACATGAAATGTCAAAAATCAAACTATTTAATATGACGGCTGATACCGCAGTTTTTAATGCGGTGCTCTGCTTTACTTTACATATACCAGGATCGCCCAGGAATTGGGCGAGGTTGACTAAAGTTTGAATTCTTTCGAAGTCAATAAAATGAGTAGTAAGCATATTTGGGGGATTATTCATTGCAGTTTGAGCCTTAGTCTAACCATTGACCGCGTCTTATGAGTGGCAATTCGGGACCTTTGGTCACATAAGTTCAAATAAAATATTACATGGGGGACATACAATTGAGATTTACATGGATTGTAGCGATTTACAGTTTGATAGTTATTTTAAAATGGAAATAGCTTCCTATGCTGGTTCAATTATTATGGAAGAGATGTGTCCAAATTGAATGATAAATAACCTTTACCTTTATCTGTAACATTTTAAGTTTAGAAAAAATGCGGTTTTTCTTTTTATCACTTATTTACTTTTGGGAAGGAAGGAGCACTAAATTCTTATAATACATAGATTTACAACTAATCCTAATTAGCAATATTTAGTTAAGTTTTTTAAAATATAAAACTTTTAGGATGATTTAAGAATTTGTATTTAAATTTACACAGATTTAAATTTAAATATATAAAAGTAATTCGTGATTAGAAAATATAAATAATATGTGATGAGATTAAAGAACATGTTTATTAGATCCTTTTTTGTTTAAAAAAATAACGAATTATGCCATAATATATTAACTTATGTTTTAAAAGCTGTATTAATATATCTTAAATTTAATTCGGTAAAAAAAAAAATCGCAGACACAAAATCATAACGTCTTTTTTTTTCAGAAAAGAGAACACCACACACAACACAACACACAAAAAAGTCGTACTACGATTTCAGTCCTTTATAAATTTTACGGCTTTTGACAAAACTATTTGAGATCTAAAAGGAACGATCCGGTTCGATGGGAAAAGACAGTAGAATGAGTATAAATAATAAAATAAAAGCACTCCTAAACGATGACAAAATCTCTATTGTATTTTGGAAAGGATCCAAAAGATCAACAATAGTGTAGATTTACTTTGTTTCCGAGGGCTAAAGGAAACTTTATCATTTCAATTTTAATTTGTGTTGACTATTCGATTCTATTTACATACATTTTGCATAGTCAGTAAAAAAATGGTGTTCTATTAAAAGGGTTTTTCGAGTGTCCGTAATCTTTAAAATATTGTTAGAAAATGTACGTAAAGTTTACATAAATATTTATTACATAGAAGTCTATGACATTTCCTAATTAGTTGGAACTGAAAATAAATCAACACTGATTATTTATTTTGGATTACATTGTCCAACAGGAGGGGGCATACTTTATTTAGTATTAATAATTGTTAGTGCGTAATTGTGTTACCTAAATTAATATATTACAATGATATAAAACATCGCTTGAGGGTGGCTTTATGCAAAATTCTTTTACTGTTTGATATTCGGTTAACCATGTTCTGCTTTGAATATCACGCAGATTCTACTGTGTTTTCTCTTATGTGCGCTAAACAAGGATACTGTATTTTAACGACGCTGTATATGTGTATCTGTGCGTTTTTTTTTTCTAAAAAAAATAGATATGAAATTTTTGCATACTTTTGAACTCATATTTGATATAACATGTTTAAATAATAAAATCGCTTATTAAGCACGTTCATGGTGCATTCTACAAAGGCATAGTTATTACAGGCACCCCTGGCTCGAGACAACTGCACTTCGGTATTCCGATAGTACCAATACATTGCTTCTACACTGTAAAAAAGATAAATATTTCTTAGTCTACGAAAGTATAATATAAGCAAGAAATAACTGGTACATTAACCTCTCGCGTGTCACCGCGATTCCGGAAAACATTATTTATCATTAGAAAACTCAGGATCTAATACATTTTCGAGATTTAAATAATCATCCATTAAAACTGAGTTTATTTTGCTGTACATGATTTCCGAAAATAATCCCTAGTATATATTTCATAGTGTAAGTTTTCTCAAAACAATATATAGGTTTTTATTATGCTACTCATTCTGAATTAAACATTTTCAAATGCGAAATTGGATATATGCTTCCTGGAGTAACAAAATGATATTAATTTTAATTTGAACGTTAATGCTGTTAATTTAGCTTGTTTGTGAGTAAAACATGTTTGGTGAACAGCAAAGTGCTTACTTCAGAAATGAAACTGTCCAAAAAATATTTCTTTGAGTTGATAAAACTGATTAACATGCAAAAAATTCGAAAATTCGTGACAGCGAAAGAAAATTCGTAAGCAGAAATGCTTTTTTAAATCTTAAAATATAGGTTTTTGAAGTTTCTAAACATAAAGAATCCTTTTCGGGATCGTGAGTAAACCAGAATTTTTCATTATACATTTCCATTCGCAGTTATATTACATTTCATTATTTAAGAAAAATGTTTTTTTTTTTTTTTTTTTTTTTTTTTTTTTTTTTTTTTTTTTTTTTCTTCTACAATGTATTATTAATTTACAGAACAGTCAACAAATTACATACATTTAATATTAACATTATGGCTTATATGCATGTTACTTAATATGCGATTTTAAGCATGTTTCATCAATGCAATTTTCTATTGACCTTCATAAGACCTTTTTGCTTTTAAATGCGTTCGTAATTATATAAATACGTAGCATCTATAGTCGTCGTTCTGTCCGTCCGTCCGTCCGCATATAACAGAGCAAAAACTACCCAACCGAATGGTCTGAAATTTTAAATATATGATTGTTGCAAAATTTTGTCGAGCCATTTCAAAGTTTATGAAAATCGGATGTATAGTTTAATTACAGGGACAGTCAAAAGTTTTTCTTTACATTACGGCCAATGGGGAAAATTATTGCAAGTGCATTTTAATGATGTTACAGCCTTCCGAATGGTCTGAAATTTTAAATATATCATTGTTGCAAAATTTTGTCGAGCCATTTAAAATTTTATGAAAATCGGACGTATAGCTTAATTACAGGGACAGTCAAAAATTTTCCGCTTCATTACGGGGAATGGGAAAAAAATAATTGCAGTGCATTTTAATGATGCTACAGACTATGCACTTATGAAGTGCAAAAAAATATACATTCAGTACAATATGGGGTGCAAAAAATAATTATAAAACTATTGTACGAACGCACCTCATTTGCCACGTTTGACGATCAATTCCCAAATTGTTTGCTTTTACCTCGCAAAAATAGTTGGGATATTTATAGCTATTAATTGTTACTTTTATTGATACTTTCAAACATAGTTCAAAGTTCTTATGACTTCGGTTTGTCTTTCCGTTTCTCCGTCTGTCCTATCACTTACTCTCGTAAATATACTCCAATTGCATTGATTTTTTTTTTATTATTTATTAACATTTACACTAGCACAATCGCTATTGAAAATTAACTATGTAATAGTTCATTTTCGGGGCTGGTCAAAAGTATTCTGTTACGTTTCGACGAATGAGAAAAAAAAGTTTCAATTTCTTTTTAATAATGTTTTGACATAATCAAACTGATATGCATTTATGACGTGCACTAAACCATGCACTTCACAGAATAGGAGGTGCAAATTATTTATTATACATTTCAAAGTCGCACAAAATAATTCGGTTATATAATAGTCTACCGTGAAAAAATGTACGCTGCGTAATTTTGGTCTGCTACACTGTTACAAATACTAGGGGATCGTACCCGGGATTCCCGGGTTAAAGAATATAGGTGAAAACATTTTTTTAATTGAAAATTAATAATTTTTTATATGCAGTAATTTTTTTAGATTGACAACTTACATTGAAAAAGCATTTTTCATATGGAAAATACGAATTATCAATCAAATAAATTTTTGAAATATATCAAAAGCGATATTTTCTTATCAGCCGCATGCTAAGAGATATTTGACCAATATTTTGCTACTTACGGCATCCTTTTATATTGTGATTATCTCAGAGCTTATGCATGTCTGGTAAATTTGTGCTTTATTTTTATTATTTTATTTATTTATTCATAGGGTTTATTTTTTATTTTTTATTTATTTTTTATTTTTTTTTTTTTTTAAATGGAGCCGTAATTTTTTATTTGCCGTAAGAAAATAAGGAACTCTCTTTCTTATACTATAATGCGAGGAAAAATTGTGTGTGTTTGCGTGTGTGTGTGTGTGTAGATTCTATTTTTTATGCATATTCGGGAAGAAATATTTTAACAATAAGGAGTATTTCAAATACATATTTAATTATAATATTTTATTAGATAAAAACTGTTTTTCATAACATAAAATGTACCTTTCTCTTAAATACTTCATCCGGTATAGAATAAAAAATGTATATCATTATATGTAGCATCTAGTTTTTTGAAATGCACCGAATACTTAACCCAAATTTAATATTAAATTCGGTTCATGCATTTTACAAAAATATTTTTTTTTTGTTTTGTTTTGTTTCAAATGTAACGTGTAAATGTAGAATTTAAATTTTAAAACTTTTATTTGCCTCTTCAAATCCTTACAACGATAAAGAGTGAGGTACTTTAACGTTCGCACTTTTAAAAATACTTTTAAATTATCTTTCATCAATAACAAAATTTAAATTAAGCAATATAATATATAAAAGTATTAGTACATTTATTTAATTAAATATTTGGTACTTAAAAAAAAATTAGTTATTTCATAATTTTTTTTACTTTAACCCTGATATTGAACAATTATAAAATTTAAAAAAAATGTCATTATGATTAAATTTTAAATATGACAAACAGAAAACATTTGGATTTTAATTTAAAATATCCCCGGGAAAAAATCCATAAGATATCTTTGAGATGAAATTTGAGATTACTTTCACATTTTTTTTTGTGTGTGTATTATTATTTCAGTTTTCCACGCACAATTGTTGCCTTGAATTTTCTTTCTTTCTTTCTTTTAAGAAATGGTATCCCCCTTCTCTGTATTGAAACATGCAAATTCTATGCAATTTCTGTGTGTGTAGAAAGTAGAACAAGGATATCGTGAAGAAGCCGTAGGGGTGTCCACACACTTAATAAAATGTTCAATGTAATCACAAAATGTAAAAAATATATATATATACATATATATATACTTTATATCACATTTCTTTTTTTCCCTGCAGAAATACGATATTCTGTATTTTAAAGATATGCCTACCCAGCTAAAAATGAACTGCAGTGAAACTTTAAAAAAAATGTAGTTGGAAGACTGCGGTGATTTGGCACAAATCCCTGCAGTGTTTTTGAAGTCGACATAACTATAAATTAACCGTAGTAAATGTGTAGTTGATAACTACACACTCACCGCAGTAAATTTATAGTTATGTCGACTTCAAAAGAACTGCAGGGATTTGTGCCAAATCACCGCAGTCTCCCAACTACATTTTTTTTTGCAGTTTGACTGTAGCCTTTTAAAAATTTATTAGAAAATATGAGGAGAAATGCCGGATGTGCATAACATAAATAAGTCGTATTAGGCCTTTCCAACAAAATGCCACATGATGGGTGACTCCAAAATTTAGAAAAAGTGCGCCGTTCGGGGGGGCAAAGTGGGGGGAGGGAAGACGGATGTGCATAACATGAATAAGTGGTATTAGGCCTTTCCAACAATATGTTACATGATGGGTGACTGCAAAATTTATAAAAGTGCCCCTTTGGGGGGGGGGGCAAAGTGGGGGGAGGGAAGACGGATGTGCATAACATGAATAAGTGGTATTAGGCCTTTCCAACAATATGTCACATGATGGGTGACTGCAAAATTTAGAAAAGTGCCCCCCTTGGGGGGGGGAAGTGTGGGGCGGAAAGCCAAATGTGCATAACTTGAATAAGTAGCCATTGGCCTTTCCAGCAATGGGTCACACGAGGGGTGTCGGCAAAATTTAGAAAAGTGCCCCCTCAGGGGGGAGCAAAGTGGGGGGGGGAGAACGGATGTGCATAACATGAATAAGTGGTATTAGGCCTTTCCAACAATGTGTCACATGATGGGTGACTGCAAACTTTAGAAAAGTGCCCCCCTCGGGGGGGGCAAAGTCAGGTGAGGGAAGCCAGATGTGCATAACATGAATAAGTGGTATTAGGCCTTTCCAACAATATGTCACATGATGGGTGACTTCAAAATTTAGAAATGTGCCCCCCTTGGGGGGGGGCAAAGTGGGGTGAGGGAAGCCGGATGTGCATAACATGAATAAGTGGTATTAGACCTTTCCAACAATATGTCACATAATGGGTGACTGCAAAATTTAGAAAAGTGCCCCCCTTGAGGGGGGCAAGTAGGGGAGGGAAGCTGGATGTGCATAACAGGAATAAGTGGCATTAGGCCTTTCCAACAATATGTCACATGATGGGTGACTGCAAAATTTAGAAAAGTGCCCCCCCTTGGAGGGGGCAAAGTGTGGGGAGGAAAGCCAAATGTGCATAACTTAATAAGTAGTCATTGGCCTTTCCAGCGATGGGTCACACGAGGGGTGTCAGCAAAATTTAGAAAAGTGCCCCCTGAGGGGGGAGAAACCAGATGTGTATAACATGAATAAGTGGTATTAGGCCTTTCCTACAATATGCCACATGATGGGTGACTGCAAAATTTAGAAAAGTGCCCCCTAGGGGGGGGGAACCGGATGTGCAGAACATGAATAAGTGCTCACAGGCCTTTCCAACAATATGTTTCAAGGCATGTTGGCAAAATTTAGAAAAGTTCCCCCTTGGAGGGGGGGGGGCAAAGCGGGTGAGGAAAGCCGGATGTGCATAACATAAATAAGGGGTGATGGGGCCTTTCTAACAAGTTACATGAGGGATGTCGGCAAAATTTTGAAAAGTGGGGGTTGCACCACCTGGAATACACCCTCACTTCTCTATGAAATTTTTATATATTATAAATGACATTTATCGGAGGGCTCTGTAAAAAAATCCAATCTAAAAGGATGAAAATATTAAAAAAGTTCAAAAAGTAAGAGAAATAATGAAATTCTTCGATCGGACGTGGTGAAAATCTGCGAAATTCATCCATCGACAATATGAAAAAAATCGCACGAGTTTTGCAAATCGATCGCAAGGAAGCTCCCGCACATTTCCCCGATCAGTAGAAATAAAATATTGCAAAACTCGAGAATTGGTAGCGTGAAAAAAATTGCAAAAATCATTACTCACTCAATGAAAAGATTTATGAAATTCCCCAGTCCATTATTGAAAAGCCCCACCAGTGGCCGAGAGGTTCTGCTCTCGAATCTGGTAGGATGGGAGGTGCTGTGTTCGATCCCAATAGTGCCCGTCGGCGTAATCTTCTAGAGTTTTCTTCGGACCTTGGTTTTCCAAGCATAAATACGGGTTAAGTTCCCTTAGAAAGACCACCCACGGAGGGCACTCCCCCCCGTTAGGGCCTATATCCCTCGTGTTGATAACTGGCCATCATAAACACAACCAACAACCATTATTGAAAAAAAAAAAAAGAACAATTCTTCAGTCGGCTGCTTTAAAATATTGTGAAACTTGTCAACCTGTTGCAGAAATCAATCGTGAAATTCATCAATCGAGACAAAACTCACAAGATTCTTCAGTTGGTGGCAGGAAAAAATGTGAAATTTGTCGACCGATTGCATCTGAAAAACTGCTAAATAAGTCACATTAACTGATAATTGAAAAATAGTTATTGAATATTAATATTTAAAAAAAGGAATGCATAATAACATTAAATGGGGGGAAAATCACAAAATTCAATCTGTCACAGGAAAACATTGCAAAATTTTATTGATAAAAAATAGAGCTGTACTGAGTACTCGGTAAATACTGAGTATTCGGAATACTCGGCCAATTTGCCGAGTACTCGGTACTCGGCGAAATTTTGGCCGAGTACTCGGCCAATACCGAGTAGTTGTAAGAATTTCAAACTGATCAGTAAAAAGTTATTCAAATATCAATGTATAATATATGTAATAATTCATAAAACTATTTACTCAGTATTTAAAAATATGTGTACAAAATATAAAAAAAGTTAAGCAAAAACCCCTCATAAAATAATTCAAGATTAAAATTTAGTTTCACACATACAAATAAAAGTAAGTTTTTCTTATTACACAACTACTCGGTATTCGGTACTCGGTCGAGTAGTCAGTGGCCGAGTACTCGGTACTCGGCCAAAGTACTACTCGGTACACCACTAATAAAAAAGGAGTCTAAGAAAACCAATTCAAATTATTTTTTGTGAACAAGGAACACGAATGCAAGAGAAAAATTTAGGTGCCAATGGGCAGTCTCTCACCACTAAATTTTATTTGTTATTTTTTGTCTAATATTTCACCTAAATTTTTTGTAAGAATTTAAGTGAAGAGAACTAATAAAATTTAGTGGTGAGAAACTGCCTGCTGGCGCCTAGATTTTTACACTTCAGTTCTGCAAGTGCCATCACTATCCTAGTGTTGATTCTAGATAAAAAGGGCCACTAGGCGGAAATGTTTAAAAAACAGAACACTTGTACCTTGTCGCTTGCAGGGAAAATCTGAAAAAGTGGTCTGAAAGTCGAAATTCATTCATCGACCATATGATAAAAATCCCACGAGTTTCACAAATCAGTATCAAGATAAAACTAAATTTTACCAGTGGGTAGAAATATAATATTGCAAAATTTGTCAATCAGTTGCATGAAAAAAAACTGAAAATAGTCATTAAGTCGTCAGAAAATTTAGTGAAATTTGCCACTTGATTGTTGGACAAAAAAGAGAAATTCTTTAGTCGGGGATTTTGATCAAAAATTACCGAATGCGTGAGTTAGAGATTTGCACGGGCAGTCCCGTGGCCCCAGAGTTGATTTCAGGGGGTGGCCCGGGGGGGGGGCTCTCTCATTGCTTTGGAAGGAATGTCCCCCCCCGTACCACCCCCTGAAATCAACTCTGGGGCCACAAGTCTGCCCATGCAGATCTCTTAAGTCACGCATTCGGCGCCTGGTAACAGATTTTGAAAAATGGGTGGCAGCCAAAGTGTTAACGTAAATTTTAGGATATTGTCATTGGTTTAACATTAGCTTGGGAATATTGTAACATGACAGTGTACTAAGCTCATTCAATGTCCTCCTATGCCAAAAAAACATTTAAAATAATTAAGGATATTTTCAGTGGTTTAACATTAGCTTGTGTGTATTGTAACATGACGGTGTACTAAGCTCACACAAATCAGTATCAAGAAAAAACTAAATTTTACCAGTGGGTAGAAATATA
The DNA here is from genome assembly GCA_963932465.1 of Maratus speciosus. NCBI lineage: Eukaryota > Metazoa > Arthropoda > Arachnida > Araneae > Salticidae > Maratus > Maratus speciosus. The sequence goes on along the minus strand of OZ010794.1, from coordinate 402,401,430 downwards.
ATATTGCAAAATTTGTCAAGCAGTTGCATGAAAAAAAAACTGAAAATAGTCATTAAGTCATCAGAAAAATTTGTGAAATTTGCCAGTTGATTGTTGGACAAAAAAGAGAAATCCTTTAGTTGCGGATTTCGATCAAACATTCACCTTAACACTTTGGCTGCCGCCCATTTTTCAAAATCTGTTCCCAGGCACCGAATGCGTGACTTAGAGATCTGCACGCCCCAGAGTTGATTTCAGGGAGTGGCCCGGGGGGGGGGGGAGCTCTCATTGCTCTGGAAGGAATGTCCCCCCCGGACCACCCCCTGAAATCAACTCTGGGGCCCCGGGTCTGCCCGTACAGATCTCTAAGTCACGCATTCGATGCCTGTGAACAGATTTTGAAAAATGGGTGGCAGCCAAAGTGTGAACGTAAATTTAAGGATATTGTCATTTGTTTAACATTAGCTTGTGAGTATTGTAACATGACAGTGTACTAAGCTCATTCAATGTCCTCCTATGCAAAAAACATTTAAAATAATTAAGGATATTTTCAGTGGTTTAACATTAGCTTGTGTGTATTGTAACATGACGGTGTACTAAGCTCATTCAATATCCTTCTTAAAAAATGAAAAAAATCATTTAAAAAATTTAAACGCATATGAAAACTCTGTCATGTGGAAAAAAAATAATTCTTCGATCGCTTGCAGGAAAAATCTGAAAAAGTGCTCTGAAAGTCTAAATTCATTCATCGACCATATGATAAAAATCCCACGAGTTTCACAAATCAGTATCAAGAAAAAACTAAATTTTACCAGTGGGTAGAAATATAATATTGCAAAATTTGTCAATCAGTTGCATGAAAAAAAACTGAAAATAGTCATTAAGTCGTCAGAAAATTTGGTGAAATTTGCCACTTGATTGTTGGACAAAAAAGAGAAATTCTTTAGTCGGGGATTTTGATCAAAAATTACCGAATGCGTGAGTTAGAGATCTGCACGGGCAGTCCCGTGGCCCCAGAGTTGATCTCAGGGGGTGGTCCGGGGGGGGGCTCTCATTGCTTTGGAAGGAATGTCCCCCCCCGTACCACCCCCTGAAATCAACTCTGGGGCCACAAGTCTGCCCATGCAGATCTCTTAAGTCACGCATTCGGTGCCTGGGAACAGATTTTGAAAAATGGGTGGCAGCCAAAGTGTTAACGTAAATTTAAGGATATTGTCATTGGTTTAACATTAGCTTGGGAATATTGTAACATGACAGTGTACTAAGCTCATTCAATGTCCTCCTATGCCAAAAAAACATTTAAAATAATTAAGGATATTTTCAGTGGTTTAACATTAGCTTGTGTGTATTGTAACATGACGGTGTACTAAGCTCACACAAATCAGTATCAAGAAAAAACTAAATTTTACCAGTGGGTAGAAATATAATATTGCAAAATTTGTCAAGCAGTTGCATGAAAAAAAACTGAAAATAGTCATTAAGTCATCAGAAAAATTTGTGAAATTTGCCAGTTGATTGTTGGACAAAAAAGAGAAATCCTTTAGTTGCGGATTTTGATCAAAAATTCACCTTAACACTTTGGCTGCCGCCCATTTTTCAAAATCTGTTCCCAGGCACCGAATGCGTGACTTAGAGATCTGCACGCCCCAGAGTTGATTTCAGGGGGTGGCCCGGGGGGGTGCTCTCATTGCTCTGGAAGGAATGTGCCCCCCCCCCCCGACCACCCCCTGAAATCAACTCTGGGGCCCCGGGTCTGCCCGTACAGATCTCTAAGTCACGCATTCGATGCCTGTGAACAGATTTTGAAAAATGGGTGGCAGCCAAAGTGTTAACGTAAATTTAAGGATATTGTCATTTGTTTAACATTAGCTTGTGAGTATTGTAACATGACAGTGTACTAAGCTCATTCAATGTCCTCCTATGCAAAAAACATTTAAAATAATTAAGGATATTTTCAGTGGTTTAACATTAGCTTGTGTGTATTGTAACATGACGGTGTACTAAGCTCATTCAATATCCTTCTTAAAAAATGAAAAAATCATTTTAAAAATTTAAACGCATATGAAAACTCTCATGTGGAAAAAAAAATAATTCTTCGATCGCTTGCAGGAAAAATCTGAAAAAGTGCTCTGAAAGTCTAAATTCATTCATCGACCATATGATAAAAATCCCACGAGTTTCACAAATCAGTATCAAGAAAAAACTAAATTTTAACAGTGGGTAGAATAGAAATATAATATTGCAAAATATTGCCTTTATTATTGGATTCTGACAAGTGTCATAATTGACGAAAAAAACTAATTTGGCCCTATTACCATTCAGAAGAGTAAATTTTCTTTTTACGATAACACAATTCATATGACAGTAAAAAAAGTTTGCTTCATTTAAAAAATTTAATATTTTACATAATTAGTGAGTACGTACTCATTAAATAAAAATTATTATTAACTCCATGTTATGTTATTAACACAATGTGTCAAACCGCTTTGTATTACATAAAACTGTTTCATTCCTAAAAAGAAAATAAGTTACTTACCTGTGAAATGTTATGCACTTATTGTAGGTATCCTAGACAGGCATCAAGTTATAATTTGAAGTTCAGTATTGATTTTTTGTGTAACTGAACATCAAAACATACTTTAATACAAAGCACAGATAAGTATCTGTGTAAGATCTTGGTAAGATATTTAAAAATTCTGAAACTCCTAATCTAAAAGAACATACTGATTGAAGCAAGTGTAAATCTGAAATAAAACATTGTTAATTACTATAAATAGATAAGTGCACTAAATCAAGTAAAATCGAACTATCTGGATTGTCAGAAACAAAATTTTATCAAATGTTTTGGATGACATTTGAATTTAATTAATCCTGTTAATATGAAATGGACCTATTTTTTTTTTTTTTTCGCATGCATTAACCGTTAATAGTACAATCTCATCTGGATTTGAAATACTAACGATGATTGTACAAAAATTGCGACGGTTTATAAATCGTTATCACTTTATTCAAATTAACTCAATCGTGTGGATCTGAAATTAATTTCTTTCGATTGAGAATGTAAAAATACCCATACAGCCACTTTATTTCAATAAACAGCGGTGATATTTTTCGCCAAACGGCAAAATAATCTTCTTTCAGCAAATCAACGTGGTACTCCGCGCCGATTTTCATAAACAAGCCGGCGTTTCCGTGAGTTGAGGTATTTCTTTAATGCTTCTCCTGCAGTTGCAACGAAACCATGGGGTTAGACATTCAGCTGTAAGGGGTTGAAAAATAAATCATATGTCCAAATGAGAAATTTAAATAAAATAAAGGAAGAAAATTATACTATTCTTTTGTTGTTCTTCTTTGTTTTTATGAGGTAAAAGTGGAAAACTGGAAGTTATATGTATGTCCGATATGGAAGAAAGACAATTTATGCAATATGCAATGAGTAAACCCACCTGTGTTTCTAATTTCTAATCATGGGCGACATATAAAAGAATGGTTGGGCCACTGTCCCTCTCGATTTTGAAATTTATCTAATTAAATTTCCTTTTTCTTCGATTTTGAAAAACATAGTAAATTTTTTTCGAGTAATTTAAAATAAAAGAGGAACTAAAAACTAGTTATGAAGATAGTGGGGCAGTGAGCAAGCGAGACCTATTGCCCCTCCCTTCATTTTAAAAATTTAATTAATAAGAATTTCTTTTCTTCTGTTTTCAAAAACATTATGTAAATATTTTGAGTAACTTAAAATGAAAATAAATAAGAAATTTTCAGTTAAGGGGCGGTGGTGGTGGTGGTGTGTGTGTGTGTGGGGGGGGGGGGTGAGACTCATTGCCCCTCCCTGGATTTTGAAATTTAATTAGCAATTTTTTTCTCCAATTTACAAAAACATAGTAAAATTTATTCTTTTCGAATAACTTAAAATAAAGGAACTAAGAACTTTCTGTTAGGGGAAGGGGGCATATGTGAGTCATTGCCCCTCCCTCGATTTTAAATTGTAACTATTTTTTTCTCTGATTTTTGAAAAACATAGTGAAATTTGATCTTTTCTCTTATCTTAAAATAAAAGAATAACTAAGAATTTTCTCTTAGGGGAACGAAGTTAGAAGAGAGCTATTGCCCCTCCCTAAATTTAAAAATTTAATTAATTAAATATTCTTTTTCTTTTGTTTTCAAAAACATAGTAAAGTTTATACTTTTCGAGTAACTTAGAATAGAAAAATGAGAAATTTTACATTAAGAGGGAGGGAGGGGGGGGGGGTGAGAGGTTCATTGCCCTCCCCTCCCTGGATTTTAAAATGTAACTAATAAAAATTTATTTTTTTCCACTTTTGAAAAGTAGTAAAATTTATTCTTTTCGACTAACTAAAAATAAAGAAACTAAGAATTTCCTGTTAGGGGAAGGGGCATAGCTGAGCGATTGCCCCTCCCTTGAATTTAAATGTTAACTATTTTCTTCGCTTTTGAAAAACATACTGAATTTTTTTTAATTATCTTAGAATAAAATATGAATTAAGAATTAACAGTTAGGGATAGGGTAGGAGGTAGGAGAAACCTATTGCCCCTCCCTGGATTTCAAAAGTTAATTAATTAAAATTTCCTATTCTTCTATTTCAAAAACATAGTAAAATGTATACTTTTTGAGTAACTTACAATAAAAAATGAAGAAATTTCTCATTTCCCGCCCCCCCCCCCCCCCTGGCTTTTCAAATTTAATTAAAATATTTTTCTCCGATTTTGAAAAAAAAAAATAGCAAAATTTATTCGTTTAGAGTAAGTTAAAAAAAAACTAAGAATTTTCCGTAGTGGGCAGGGGAACAGGTGGGTTGATGCCACTGCCCCTCCCTCGATTTTGAAATTTAACTAATTTTTTTTCTCTGATTTTGAAAATCATAGTGAAATTAAATTTTTTTTTATCTTAGCTTAAAATGAAAGAGGAACTAAAAATTTTGCGTTAGGTAGGAATGTGACTTTCAATTAAGTCCTTAAAAGTCTTGGAAAGAGTATTAATTATCATTAGTATTTAAAAAGTGTGTTTCATAACATGCAACTCTCACAAAATTAAAACAATTTTAAACACTTTAGAAAATTCGGGAAATATCACACAATCATACAGCATTGTGTCTTGCAAAAGAATCTTACAGTAACTGCTGTTATACTGTAGTTACTATTATAATAATCATACTTACAAAATTAAGACCTGTAAAGTTCTTCAGAAACTGCAGTCAGACTGCAGATACATCACCGAAAATTTTTGTGAATTAATTGCTATAAAATCACTTGAAATTCACTGCCGTTTTACTGTAGACATAAAGTCTTACTATTTTTTTAAATTGTGGGTTGAAAAAATACTTGTCAATAACTGGGAAATAACTGAAGTGTTTTTACTGTTGATATTGCACTACAAAAAAAACTACAGTTGACCGTAGAAAAACTTGAAAAATACCTCATTTCTGTAAAAAAACTACAGTTCATTTTTAGCTGGGTAGTATGTCAAGTCACATTGGCTTTTATACGTTTTCATTTAATTTTTCTCGGCAGTGTAAACAATTGCAACTAACTTATTCTACATTTATGAATAAAAAACGAGGGATAGTGTATTTCCTACAAAGGACGTTACACAAATTGTTTGTATTGTTATTTTTTTCTATGTATGTCCACACACAAGGTTTGAATTGATGATCTGATTTTCACAATTGTCTTTGTTAGAAAGGCCAGTCTGTTTCCGTATTATAATAATGGCGATGCACGTAAATATTATTTTTAAAATAATTACGAATACGAGATAAAGTTGCAATGCGCCATGTAAAGAATCTCTTGAAAGAACGATGTCAATTTACAATTAATGTGTCAAACACTGTAAACTATTAAAACAACTTATTCTACATATATGAATAACAAATTGTGAAATTTTATTTCCCAGCTATTTTCTACGAAGAACGTTACACAAATTGTTTGTATGTTTTTTTTTCTATATGTGTCCACACACAAAGTTTGAATTGATGATACTATTTTCAAACTTTTTTTAGTGAGAAAGGCCTGTATTTTTGCAGATGCCCCCATTTCAATAACATTAGGGGTTCAAAGTTATATACATTATGTATCATAATAATGGTTAATAGCCGGTGGCTATGCGCGTAAATATTATTTTAAAAAACTTTATGAATACAAGATGAAGTTGCAATGTACCATTTAAAGAATCACTTGAAAGAACGAAGTCAATTTGAAATAAATATGTCAACCACAACACTGATTACGAATGACTTTTAAATTTCCCATCGGTTTTTCTGAAAACTGTATTTTAGCTTCTTGAGCGTACTGTAACCAAACAATAGTGATTTAAAAAAAAATTGCGCAAATATATATAAAATGATTAACAGTAGAATTTACAACTATTGTTTTGTCAATTAAATCATCCATGTTTTTTGTTGCTGCTGTAAAATTGTGCATTTTTTTAATGTTATACACATTCAACAGCACATTCAAATTTCAAGAAATAAAATTTTTTCCATTAATTTTGCAAAATAGGAGACTGTAAGATATTTTATATACAGATGTGCAAAAAAAATTGATTTGAAATATGTTCATTTTTCTTTACAGTTGGTACAATTGTCAAAAAACACAGTTTGAGGAAAAGGTGGTGCAAAGTTTACAAAACAATTAGAGTCTGCTTTAATGTGGCCATGTCAATTTCAAATTGAACTTATTATAATTTCAATATATATTTGCAGTTCTTTTCAGATTTCTGTACGTTTTGAAAACTATATAAAACCAAAGAAAAAGATTTTTGGAATGGGTTTAAAGCTAATGATACAATATTCTTATTGGTTACAAAACGAACAATAGTTTTTCTGTTATACTTGTTTTATTTTTATTTATTAAAAATATGATGCTGAACCGATAGAAATAATTTTAGAAACAGTTGATATGTTTAAATTCCCGTTTGTTTTAGCTTGTGCATTTAACCATAATAGTTCACTAATCTACTATGTATCTATACATTATAACGATATTGTTACTTAAAAATATTCTCTTTGAAAAAAAAAATCATCACGGATATTCTTAAACAATATAACAAAATACAGAATGCTAAGTATAACTCTGTAAAAATATCTTGCTATCTCTTTTTAAAATAATCCAGAAAATATCAAAAACAACCTGAGCAAAAATATCTTCAGTTTATCGTTTTTATATCAATTAGATTCATTTTTTTTTTTAGAAATAGCATTTTTGTATAAAATAATCGAAAAAAGCACATAGATTTGCGTAAATTGTTTATTTATATTATCATTTCATAATTAAAAAAAAAAAACTCTTATTATTTTTTACCGATTCCATTGCAATATTAAACGGTTTCTGCATTCTAAGTACGTTATTCTTTAACGACATTTTTTAAGCGTAAAAATCTACAAAAATAGTAATAAGCTGTAAAAATTTTAATTATAAAAATTCGTGGACGATTTTGCATTTTCAAATTCTCGTTTATATTCTTAAATTAACATTCATACGAACATATCGTTTTTTTATATTATATATATATATAAATTTATGATCAAATAAATATCTTAATTAACAATAAGGAGCTTGCTGCGATATAACAGAAGCGTGACAAATAAAGAACGTTAAAAGCACCAAATTTTTTTAATTTAAAGCATACCGGTTTGGGTAGCATGTAGCATATCTTCCTCAGTGCTGAGGAAGGTATGCTACATGCTACCGAAACCGGTATGCTTTAAATAAAAAAAAAAATTGGTGCTTTTAACGTTGTTTATTTGTCACGCTTCTATTAAATAAATATCTTAGTTACGATTTTGTTTTATAAAAATCGCAACATACATTGGAAACATACAGTGAGATATCTATTAAAAAAAAAAAAAAAAAAAAAAAAAAAATGGAATATTACAGCGTCTTTATCTGAATTTTAAAAAAAAGTATATTAAAATGTACAACATGTAAAAAAAAAAAAAAACTGAATAATTTCTTTCATCGGAATTTAATTAATTTTGTTATGTGAAATTTTAATCATATAAATGGAAGCTATCATGCGATAAAGGATGATATATAATATTTGGCTCTTTCAAATATCATATTTTTGCAATGGGGCTATTTTTAGTTTATGTTTAAGCATATATGTTACGAATGAAAAATCCTGGGTAAAGAGAACATTATATGCTTACTTGAAGAATATTCTTATATCGTACTTTAAAGTACCTTATGCAAATAGACTAAAAAAAAAAAAAAGTTATATTTTCCGAATGGAAAATAAGATGTCCTTAAAGAGTTTCGTAAAATAAAATGTACAATGGTATTATTTATTTACTTTCATGAAATAATTTAATGGCATTTATAAAAACTATTTGTGTATTGTCTATGTCTTGTATAAAAGTACTGAGTTCTAACCTCCAATGTTGACTGTAATGATAAAACTGGGCTTAACAATTTTTGGAAGTTACTTTATTATACTATATGTACAAAAAACCATTCATTATGTATTCTTTATTTTTAAAAAGTCCTTCAGTAACACTACATTAATACGGAAATTATCTTTTGAACGACAGTAACAGATACATAATTTTAATTAATGTTTCAATTAATTATAAGCAGTGAAACTATGCTCGAAATTATTGAATATTTAATACGTGATTATCACATTTCTAACGAAGTGTAGAACATACAATGTGAAAAGTTTCCAAGCCGGGAATTGAACCCGGAACCCTTGGAACAGCCCTCCAAGTGCTCTACCATTTAAGCTACGAGGAAGATTCCCAGATTAGCATTTCTCACTCAAATAATTTGGTAAGGCTGCAAATGCAGCACAACATGGAATAGTCTTCATGATCATATAATCCTGCGGCAAAACATGAGATACAAATAAACCGAGCATCATTGAACACATATATAATTTTAATGACTTTTTCAGTTAATTATCAGCAGTTAAACTACTCTCGAAATTATTGAATATTTAATACGTGATTATGTCATTGCTAACGAAGCTTAGAACCAACAATGTGAAAAATATCCATTTCAGTCTCATTTCAGTAGTATTAAAATGTCATTTTTCATTTCAAATTCAGTAATTAAAAAAAATAAATTCTAAATGTAAAGTATTAAATTATAAAGAAAAAATCCTAACTATTTAATTACTTCTTCCAGTAATCTGATATGTATCGCTGATGAAAGAGATTTTAAAAGCATTTTTAAAGGAAACATGAAACCCATTCTTATTTTATGTGCAATGTTACAATTAAAAAATACTTATGTGTATTGAAAACGGCAGTAAAAAGACAAAAGTAATAAAATTTTCAATTGTCAATTGCTTAAAAATGTATCTTTTCTTGAAAAAAGTATGAATCAATTTTCAGATTAAATGATTTGCAAATATATAATGTCTTCTAGGATCATTAGATGCTTCAGAAAATGAATCCCATTTTTTAAACTAAATGCTCTTATGTATTTTTATAGAAGATTAGCTAAAAGTTTCAGTAATGAATGCTTAAAATTTTATCATTGAAACCGTTTAAAGGTAAAAGATGAAAGTACTAAAATCTTAAGTACATCTTACAAACCTATTTCCAAAGAAAAGGTAAAAATAAATATAAATTTTAATAAAAAATACGTACCTATTTAGAGATTAAATGTTTTGTAAGTATTTAATGTCTTTTAGAAATATTTAATGCTACAGAAAGTGCATTATTTATTTTTCATACCGAATTTTATTAACTACTAGCAGAATCACCAGGGGTTTTCTGTGTTAATCATGGAATCCTTCTGGGAAAAACAAATCAAATTACAATAAAAAGGCGATCACAATAACGGCGGTCTGTGCATTTACACTCATAAATCATTAAAATGACAATGAGAAAGAATTACGTTAATTTAATGCAATCATATTAAAACCTTCCGGTTTTATAAATGAGAATAGAGGTTTTCTTTACAACAGATATATATATATATATGTATATATATAACCAAATAGCGTAACATTTGGTGAACTTCTATTTCGTATAACATTAACGTTAAAAGGGTATTTATAGTCCGAGAGGCAGGATTTCCGAAAAGGTTTTAAACTTTAAGAACAATTTTCACATAAAATTCTTCCGTATAAAATCTTCAAACTATATGTGCATATGCACTTAATAAAAAAAAAAAAATAAATAAAACAATATAATAATATTAAAAAGTCTGTATTTTAATTAATTTTCTATATGAAATAAGTATGAACATAAGTAAGAAGATTCAATAACAGTCAAGCCAGCTTTGTTAAAATGTTCTGCCATTTTTTTTTTTCAAATTAAAAAAATGCTTTATAAAAATTCGAATCATTTTCAAATGATAAATTTAGAAATTTAAAAATGTTTGATGATACGTTTTGAAAAATCGAGAAATAAATTTAAAAGCTTACCACAGAGAAATAAAAAATATATTTGTATATACATATAATTTTCTGACAGTAAAGTAAGTATATTCATTTAGGTGATCATACTTTTTTGTAAATTCCGCCATCGCAAACATACATTGACTTTTTTTTAATGCAAAATCCTATAATAACACAATTCAACAGCATCGAACTTACAAAATTTAAAAATGAATTATGGAAATTTTACTGCATGTAAAAAACTTTTTAAAAATGCCTTTCGTGTTTATTTAATTAATTTTGAGTGCTAATTCTTACAAATGAAAAACTATCATATGGGTTAAACTTTAAATTTTTTGATCGATTTAAAACAATTCGCGCAAAAAAATTGTTTGTTTCACTCAATGAATTGAATTACTGTTTAAAAGAATTTTGTTTGAATAGCAGTTTTCTTCCGTTCAAGAGTGTAAACATTTAAATTGATATATGAAGACAGCGTATAATCACGTATTTTGTTTATCAGGAAGTGTAGGATAACGATTTCTAGTGTCGGTAAATCTGCTAAAAACAGAATTCCAATGAGTATTAAACACACGTTGTAGAAAACGCAACTCCTTCATGATATTCATTAAGAGGAAAAAGTATATTTGAATGAATGATTTCAATAATCACTGTAACTTCATATGATTTTTTTTTTAAATACATATACTTTTCATAATTGCTTGTTGTAATTGCTCTGATTAAATTAATATATTTTAATGATACAGAAGAACGTTTTTCCAACTTCCACATTCCGTTAGTTTGCACTTTGCATAAAAATGAAATTGCAGCAATAATTTTACTTGAATGTTGTTTCATAAGATAAAATATCACTGCATGATCTTTGCTTCTACCTTTAATACATAAGGTTTAGCAAGTTTTTTTTTTTTGTTTGTTTTTTGTTTTTTTATTGCCATTTTACTGATATCTAATCTTTATTTATATTCTACAATTTTTCTTTAAACACACAATTGGAAAAATAGTATTAAACAGATAAAAAAATAAATCCAGAAGCATTAAGTTAGATTTATTCCTTTAAATCGATATGCACCATTCGCGAAAGAAAAGTTTATGGACAAGGAAAAGTTAATTCATTTTTTTTTTTTTTTTCAAAATCGTTTTGTGACTTATACTTTTATAGTTTTTTATACTTGTATAGTCTTACTGAAAAGTTTTCAGCTTTTCAGTATAGCTATAAAAGTATTAAAATTTTTAAAAAATAATCTCGGCGCTATTTCAGAAATAAAATAAAAAGGTAAAATTTTTTGAAAAGTGTATAAACAGATTTCGATACTAATTGTTTTATAAATATTTAAAGCATTTTATGGCATTAATTTATAGAGAAAAATAATTTTTTTTCTACCAAATCTCATTAAGCATTTATTAGAAAATTACATTTTAGGAAGAAATGAAATCGTTGCTAAAAATAATATTAATTGAAACAATTTCCATTTTAAATAGAGAGTATTATGTGATTTTAATTATTTTTATAAGAAACAACTACTTTATTTTATTCTTTATATTCAGAACAATCTTCTAGAATGTGTAATGCACCCATATGAAAATATATCTGAAGTAAATATAACTAGTTTGTAAAGAATATTTTATTTTTATATTTAGTATTTGTTTTTATTATCTATTTTACTTTAAATCATAATTGTATTATTGAAGTAGTTATTATCATATCTATAGTATGAAAGAAAAACATGTCCGTGAATGACGCTGACGTCATACTCATGCGTGCAAAACACAACGTATAAATTTTGTGTTTACTTCAACTTTTTTTTTTTTTTTTTAACTTCTAGGCATCACACAATTTTGCTACTTAAATCCTCGAATGGGAAAAATAATGTTTGAACGAATGCAAATTGAGTAAAAACTGTATATTAATTTAATAATTTTTTATTACTTTTAAAATAAATTCTAAGAATGTTTTTTTTTCCTATTCTGTCTATATCACGTACAGCCAGATTATCTGGCCGTACGTGATATAGACGTGTAATCTGGCCCAGATTACACTTCAAACAAGATAAATACACACCATGTGTTTATTTATGCCTAATAATCCATAAAAATATTTAAACCTCACCTAAAAATGAAATTCCATAAATAAAACACCGACATAGAATTGAACTACACGCTTAAATCCCTAAAAATATCTGATTTAAAAAAAGTTTCTGTAAGTAGAGATCTTTGTTGATTTATTCTGCTATTAACTCCTGACAAACGGATAGTACGAAAGTATAGCTTTAAATAATACATTATTGAAAATTTTCATATAAAAATGCTTTTTGGAGTTGTTAATGGTAAATCTAAATAAATATATTGAATGCAAATAAAATTATTATAGTTTCAACTAAAATAAAATAAAATAAAGTGAAATAAAATATCTACGTTCTGTAACCAGGGAATCCTGGGTTGGATTCATTAGTATTTATAATCGAAGAGGAAACTACATAATAATAAATGCATATAAAATAAACACGAAATGAATTCATACTTGCACTTTAAAAAGAAACGATAATAATTGACAATTAGTTAATTTATGTTACATACAATATGTCGTTAAAAATTATGTAAAATGATTGTAAGAAAAATGTATAATGTTTCCTTAATTTGAATTGTCTGTTTAGGACAGTCTGCATAAATATTTTAAACTTAATTTGTATTCAGTTTAACAAAATGTATATTCATCGTTATTCTCCATTACACATTTTTTAGATAAATATTTCAGACTATATCTGCAATGTACGTTTAATCTTCTGTTAATACACTTCCTCATATATATCAAAGACCACATTCACCATTTAAAGAGTCCATAAAGGTTGAAAATTACGAAAATTGAATATAGTCTGATCATGGATTAGGATGTCTGTAATTTATTGATTTTTTGCATTTATTTATTTATATTGCACAGAATTTTAAAAAAAATATGTATTTGTTAAATTCTAAAAAAAGAATGACTTCAGTTTTAACATTGTACGTAAAAACGCATTTTGCAAAAATCGCTTTGCCACGATCGTCAAATCAAGATTCAATATTTTTTGTCGACATTACTTTTTCTAATAACTATATAATATGCTTATACATATACAAGCTTCTCTCTATTGAAACTGAAAAAAAGTCAAGCATATAAAAACTTTTCAAGTTATAACAAAATCTGTGATAAATTTTATTGATTTTATTTTTTTTACACATATTTTTTTACTTTTCAGCTGTAATCGAATCTCAAATTAATAAACAGTATGTAGAACAATAGACTGCTTAAAAATATGGAAACTGGGCGTGAAAACGGTGGCAATAATAGATTTTTTAGTAATTTTATCGTCAGATATTTGGAATTTTTATTTTTTTAACGATTAAACCAATATTTAAAAAAAATTTAACAAATACATGCAAAAAAAGTAGAAGTCTAAATTAATCCCAGACTCCCTAACACGCAATCAAACCTTAGTCAATTTTCGGCATTGCAAATCTTTCTGGTTCCTTTAACCAATTTTTTTAAAATATGAAAAATGATAATAAAAAACTACTCTACATCGTGCGTCTAGTATACTCGAAAGATATCTGAGAAAAAAATTAACTTTTAGTACCTTTTAAAATTAGATTAATGCTTTAATCACATACTAATTGATCGCAAAACGCAAAGAGATATTTACAAATATTTTGTAATAAAATTAAATTTAATGTTTAAACACAAAATAATCAAGAAATAATTTTGTATTATTTTTATTATATTGAACTCACTAAATTCGGCTCAATGTGGCATCATCGTTTATTCTGCAGGAGCTTAAGAGAGTCCCTTTTAACAGGCGATACCAGTATAAAATAAAATACAGGGGATTCCAATAACTTTTTATTCGTAATACAAAGATTAACTTCCTACGATTACTATTAAGTACACTGCATTTCGAAATAGACGTTAATTAATTGCAGTCAATAAAAAAATGGAAAAAAAAAGAAATATTTTAATTATAACTATTTCTATTACTTCAAGACTGTTTTTAGGTGCGTTCGTAATTATATAAATACGTAGCACCTATAGTCGTCGTTCAGTCCTGTCTGTATGTGTGTCTGTCTGTCCGTCCGTCGCAAATAACAGAGCAAAAACTACCCAACCGAATGGTCTGAAACTTTAAATATATAATTGTTGCATAATTTTGTCAAGTCATTTCAAATTTTATGAAAATCGGGTGTACAGTTTAATTACAGAGACAGTCAAAAGTTTTCCGTTACATTACGGCCAATGGGAAAATATTATTGCAAGTGCATTTTAATGATGTTACAATCTTCCGAATGGTCTGAAATTTTAAATATATAATTGTTACAAAATTTTGCCGTGTCATTTCAAATTAAAAAAAATCGGATGTATAGCTTAATTACAGGGACTGTCAAAATTTTCTCGTTGCATTACGAACAGTGGGAAATAATTATTACAAGTGCATTTTATTGATGTTACACCCTTCCGAATGGACTGCAATTTTAAATATATAATTCTAGCAAAATTTTGTCGTGTGATTTTGAATTTTATAATGATCGGATGTATAGTTTAATTACAGGGACAGTCAAAATTTTTCCGTTACATTATGGCGAATGGGAAAAAATTATTTCAAGTGCATTTTAATGATGTTACAGCCTTCCGAATGGTCTGAAATTTTAAATATATAATTTTTGCAAAAATTAATCGAATCATTTAAAATTTTATGATAATCGGATTTATAGTTTAATTACAGGGATAGTCAAATTTTTTCGTTATATTACTGCCAAAGGGAAAAAAATTATTGCAAGTGCATTTTAAAGATGTTACAACTTTTCAGACAGAATGAAATATATATGCTCTTATGAAGTGCACTAAAATATACATTCAGTATAATATGCGGTGTAAAAAATATTTATAAAACTAGTTATAGTACGGACGCACCTCATTTGCCACGTTTGACGAGCAATTTCCAACTTGTTAAAAGTATTTTTTGCAAATAAAAAAGTCATACATAGTGGTGTTAATATGTCATTCTCAGATGTCACAAATTCAAATCATTTCTGCTATCATAGTTTTCCACTTGTATAAATATGCAGATTGTCTACTCTAATCCTTAGATGTGATAAAAAAAACACTTTTTTATTAAATCTGTAGAAACTTTGCAATTATTTTTTTTAAGGATAGAGTTAAATGGAACCTGTTAACATATATTTAAGTTGAGCGGAGGTGTTTTAGAATTTATTTGCTTTCATAAAGAGAGCAAAAAATTCAAAATTATTAAATAATAGACAACTTGCACACGAATATCTGGAAGAACTATAATTTATAAATAACATTATTTCGTCCTAGAAAGACATTTCAGATACTGAATATTTTATGCATATATATTATATATATATTTATATGTTTTCACATAATGACATTTGAATTTTAAATATATATATTGTAAATCTCAGTTAGTCCAGCTAAATGAAAATCCCCATTTCATGTGGAGATTCTGGTGCTTGTACCGTTTTCCAAGTGTTAAATCCGTCCCTGCTTGAAACTATTGAAGTGAAATACGCATCAATTTACATAAACTTTCGTATTTTAACGCACCTCGAAAAATAAATATAATGGTTATTACTTAACGATGAATCTTAAACAAAATATGCAGAAGACTATGAAAATTTAGAAGGTTATAGAACAAAACTTGAGGAAATTAAAAATCGCGTTAATCTTTTAAACAATATTTTTGCTTCTCAGCAGTAAAATGTTGTTTTTGATACGACTGAATGGAAAATTCTGAAAATAGAGCTTGTTAAATTTGATGGTGAAAAAGGAGATTTGTTAAAACGTTGGAGTACGTTTTGCAGATTTTATGAAGATAAACTTTTAGTAGAAATACAAAAATTCCATTACTTAAAACTGTATTGTAGAGCTGGTAGTGGTTAAAATTGGAGTTAAAACTGGTAGTAGAGCAAAAGAAACTGACAGCAGAAAAAAATAAAGTAAAGAAATTGAGATCTTAAACCCCAGCTCTATTCGTGAGGATTTGCTTGAAGATGTTCAGGTACTCGAACTTTTGAGAGTAATTTTAAGAATTGCTACGCGTACGAAAGCTTTATGATGAATTAGCATTTTATTACGGTTTACTTTAGTATATTCTTAGGACATCAGGTAAATATTCAGCCATATTGTTACATTTTAGTTCAAACTTGTTTAACGGAAGATTTATATAGACAAAGATATACAGTAAAGCATAAAAGTGATAAATGCTGTGCAGGAGAATTATCACAATGGTCGTTTTTTCACTTTCAAAAGTAGGAATAAAACAAAATCTACCTTATGATGAATGTCAAATATAGCGTTGTTGAGTCAAGTCGTAATCTAATAATTTTCTTTCAAATGTAACTTTACTCTATATGTCCTTTTGTTATAAATTTTAAATCTTATAATAAATTTGGAACAGTGTTTTGTAAAGTTTAACAGAAATTCTGTTTCATGTTTCAATTTCAGCAATTTATCGAAAAACATGAAAACATGTCAAATGCCAGATTTTTAGTAAAAATTGTGGTTCATTATGCTCTTTGGGGTGAAAGATAAATTAAAGGCTTCAATAGAAATATATAATAAATGTAGTACAGAATAGATGTTTTCAACATCTGTTGAAGTTTTAATAAATACATTGTTCATTACAGTAGAAGTATATGGAAACAAATGCGGCAGTCAGATCTCTTTTCGTCACTAATGTGCAGTTCATATGTCCCGAATTTAAATGTTCAAAGAAGTAATTGTAATTGACAGGGTCTGAGACCTAAATTCATAAACTGTTTGAAGAATCACATCGAAAAGAAAAAAAATGTTACACATAGACAATTAAAAATATGTCCACAATTACATCGCTTCAGTTGAAACCAATCTAGACATAAAACAGCTTACATAAATTTCAATAAAAGTTATGGCAAAAGACAAATTTGCTCCATGAATTTGATAGAATTAAAAAGGTTCACTGATGATTCATGTATTTCATTACATTTTTTTCCTATTTTTGGTTCAACGTCAAATATTTAAATTATATTATTGATTGATACATCTGCACAACAAATATCAATCACCACACCGTTGCCAATTACAGCACATTATCTTTTACTGACATATCTTTTACCCGATTTGGATATCTTGACCAGTTAGGCTGTTAATCAAGTCTATTCTACGGACAAACTGGATATCTAAATCGAATTAAGATTCAAAAGAACCTGGTGATGTTAAAAGATTTTTTAAAATTGAAGATTTATATCTGTTGATGCATATTATTGCATTCTAAATATTTCAAATATACTTTATCCTAGCAAACAGTGTTGCCAGAGGGCAACACTTTTTTTTATGCCGATTTCGTGATGGACACCACTTTTTTGAAACGGTATCATTCTCCTTGTTTTCGCTATCATTAATATGTCATTAAATAAGACGAATTTTACCCTTTCAAAAAATTGGCGCCAATCAAGAAATCCGAATTTTAAAAAAGTAGTCCCCTGGCAGCACTGCTAGCACAGGGTACAGAAACTTATGGCACGCGACATAATATCTTTTAAACCATATTGATTGATGTTCTAAATCAAAGTATAGTGAAATTGAGCAAACAAAAATTTTATCTAGGCTGTAAAAAAAAAAAAAAAAAAAAAAAAAAAAAAAAAAAAAAAAAAAAAAAAACATGGAGAAAGGGAAATTGTACTGACCGCAAAATTGCCGGTCTGTTCTCCTTTTTTTCCACACAACTTTTATTTTAATATTCCAATTTTTTTGTATGAAAAATTTGCTCTAGTGAAGACAGGAAATTTCTATTTTCAGAAAACATATGTGGTAATCGCACAGTATTTAAAATATTTCTAGATAATAATTATACGTACTAATGCATATTTTCACGGAACAGTTGTTTTAATGAATGTTATCACATCCGCTTTTTATCGTCTTGTGTTCTTCTGGAATCGATCCTTGGTATACGCTAAGAGGATGAATGTTCTGTACCCCACACAAACTAACCACTGTCAAAGGCTTGGTTATAGGCCAATATATTGAACGTTATTAATGTATGTATTGAATGTTATTGATATACACGATAAAAACCATATTATATTTAAATAAACATTATAATTGATAGCAAGTATTTTTTATGTGCATCAAAGCAACAACATTTGATTTTAAGTTACAAAGAAATTAAAATATGCTTTCACAAAAAATACGCAGGGAAGAAATCTTTAATTTCTCAATTTTGTACATACAAAAGCAAAACAATATTCCACAAAGTAGTGTATTAAGTAATTGCAATCACTGATGCGATTATCTGCCAGTAAATATTTATATAATTCTGAAAGGGTAATTTTTTAAAGAGATTGAATTTTTATTGGATGAGGAAACATAAGCTTTAACAATACATAAGATATTACTTCATAAGAAATATGGTATTCATTTTTATGCGCCGTTACAGCTGTTTTAAATTTTCCATTTAAATTTATGATCCTTATAAAAAAAGTCTAATAAAATTAATAAAGTTGAAAGTTTGCCAAATCTTTCATATTTTATACTTCACTGAAAACTGGGTTTTCCACAGTAGCTGTCTTTACTCTATTCTTGTTTCCCTTTCATGTATTTTAGGAGAAAATCATTATATATGTTATATGATTCTGATAAACCGTTAGTTTGTTTATTAATCACAGTTTAAATAAATATATATTTTAATATAGCTTCGCCTAAAATTTTTGGAACACTTGATATATTTATAGATTTATATTGTTCAGTTAACCATTGGGGAAAATGTATTTTATAATTTTCTATATCAGTGTAAAAATAAATTGATAGAATATTAAATAAAAAATATCTAAAAGGACAATATTTTTATAAATGATATTAATTTTCAATGACTTAAAAATTTAAAACAAGCCTTCAACTTTTTTCAGTTGGATTCAAGTCAATGGATCAGTTGGGTCCAGATGTTGCGAATTTTTTTAGTTTTAACGACCAGCTTTTCGACCAGAACTTCAATCAGTGCTCTCTTATTAATACGAAGACTTATGTTTTAATTGTTATGTGTTTATCGTAATTATATATTGATATTGATATATTGCTTAAAGTAAACTAAATCAAAAATATTATCAAAAATCTATTTCTCTGTTACTAATTGTAAGAAAACTGGGCTTGATATCACGACGCCTGTTTATCATTATTTGGTGACATTTTTGACATTGGTATACATTTCTTGATTACCACTTTCATGGAATTTACACCGTCCTCTTATAGATTAGTTTAATTAAATTTACTAAACAAACCTGTGAGGCAAGCTATATCATTCTTAAATATGATTAAATTACTACTTAACAAATCTAATTTCTGAAAATATTAAATCTAAACTTATGTGCTCGTATACGTCTCAAATTATCCGCCTTTTTTGTCATAAACGTTTCCAAACATTATATTCGTACGAAAACCACTTATTTTCTTGTGATCTGCTGTGACTACATGCTTTACGTAATGAATATATTATTATTATTATTATTATTATTATTATTATTATTATTATTATTATTATTATTTTGCAACCATATGCTGTCAGTGAAAAACATAATATAAAGCCACTACAACTGATACAACAGTTCTTAAATATGAAATAAACTTGATGTAGCATTCACACATCGTCAAAACATCATCGACAAGCAACTGGCAAAGTAGTGTAACAAAGGAATACACTTTCCTTTAAAATTGACTTCAAATTCATCAAATATTTATTTTTATTTTGCATCCGTTTCTGACTCTCCAGTAAGTAATTATTGCGTTCTTGGGGATTTTGTTATTATAATGAGTTTTTTTTTGTTTTTTTTTTTTTTTTTTTTTTTTTTTTTACATAAAAGAAGATAATTTGGATTCGGTGTCTGGGTTTATAGAATTACGAAGATGCAAAAAATTAGCAAAATTCTTCAAGAATTCGTTTAGAGGACTCCGAGATATTGCGACATTCCATCGATTCTACTATGCACTGTATTTTTATTCAGTAGGATGTTTACATCTGTATATTATAATATCATATTTTGGATTGTGATATTAAAATAAACGCATACAATTTCGCAATTTCTAAAGGAAAATTTAAATTAAGATTGTAATTCAATCATAATAATGCAAATGTTCATTCAACATAATTTTTTTAAAGTGGAATTTCTTAATGTTTAACATCCGCATAAAGTATACTTTCTGAAGTAAATATAAAATTAAACACAAATGTCATCAGGATACATTGTATATTTTTTTCTAAGGCTTGTTTACTAGAAAATTAGATTTACTAATATTACTCCTTAAAATAAATTAATCATTGCGACATAAAATAAAATTGAAAATGGTTTCAAAATATCCAAATAATAAAATATTTTTTTTTTTAATTTATAAAAATTATTTCCGTTGATATTTATACCTTTTAATCTAGTTTAATAAAATTTATAATTTAAAACGTTTTTCTTATAACAACTTGAGCCTTTTGTAAAAATTGATCAATCTTATCGTGACAATCTCAAAATCTCTCTGTAGAACTGATTGCAACTAAGGTTAATTTTCATGAGGTTTATTTCTATATCATTCTTTTATAATGTTTATGATCATCCATCTTGTATCTGTCCACTCTACACATTATACCAAAATTTTCGGATTTTACCAAGTAAAATTTATCCACATAATTAAAAAAAAAGCTTATTTTTATAGTTTTAGTTTCTCATTAATATACTTATTTATCCTCACATTTTCTGTTAATTCTCTTTCTTTTAAATATCGGAAATTTCATTTGTTTCAATGACTAGTTAATTACCTTTCCGGTATCAAAATTAATACATTTAAAAATGTTCTATTTAAACTTTAAGCCTATTTTTTATTTTCCATTTGATTCTGGAGTTTTTGAAACGCAATATGCACCACGTTGCAACTTTTTTTTTCCATGTGCCAGTTTGAAGTTCTAGCGGGCACTCTGTTGATCCAGTGATCTGAGCGCAATACGCTCTTTTACGGGCTTCGTACACCGTGATAGATATAAGAGGGCTCGGGAGAATAATTTTTCGTGTTTTTCTTCTCATTGGAAAATAAGAGTCATCAGTAAATCATTGAATATTTATTGTGGTATTTGGAGCTTTGTTTATTTATTTATTAGCTAGTTTTTTAGATTGTCGACTTTCATCAGATCGGGGAGAGTATTGGAGCGGCGAATTTGGACCACTTCGCTTATTTTCAGGTGTAACTGACTTAATTTTTGGAATATCTCCAAAACATCATTACACGGAGTCAATCTATTCATCTACTAACTAAATAAATCTTTAACTCAATTTCTTTTTGAAAATCTTAAATTTTATTTTAATTTGAAAAAATTGTCAAAAAGGGTCCAAATTCAGCAACTGGTCGCCTACGTTGTACCCCAGTCTCCTAAATTGGACCAAATAATATCAGGTTGTTTTAATGACTAGGAAATATTAAAATGAGTTTTATTAAAACTAGTTTTATTAAAATGAAAGTTTGCAATTAATGAAACAGTCAAACAAAATAACAGCAATGAAATATAATGAAATCAAATATCTGGAAATAAGAGTAATTGTTTTAAATCAAAATGTATTCAAAATATAAATCAAAGTTATCAGTAATTGAAAATAGAAATTATGGAACTAATTGACAGTAGCTTGAATATCATGTAAGGAGCGACGCTAAGCTTACACATTAATTTCGTTTGTTGATTTTTTGTCCAGCGCACTCAAAAGGGAACCGTATTGGGCAATCTGAACACTGAATCTTTTCTGCTATTTGATTTTTCTTACAAATTAGGCAAAATCAATCATCGCTGTTTAGATCTTTCATTTTAGATTTTGAATTATTAGACTTTTTTTAGACAGAAGTTTTCTTTACATTATGTTTGTAGTTCTTCCCTTCCATCATTTTCTTGCTAATTGTATTACGCCTATTTTTTAAAACTTGATGTTCCAATTTTTTTTGTGCTGTAATAGCTTCCCTTTTGTTGTTTTTTATTTATTTTTTTTTATTATTATTTTTTTTTTCATTTCAAGGTTTAGTTTATATGGCGTAGATTTTACTGTTTTGTACTGACACAACTATTTTTGGCTCCCTCTGTACTTTGATTTAACTGAATGTAGCAAGGGAGATAACATTTATAATGATATTTTGGTTTTGGGGAGGATTTGTAGCTGCAGCCTTCTTGCAGGCCAATTTCTTCACAACTTACTCCCTCCTTTTTGTTTCCTATATCTTTAACAGTTTTTGCTGCCACGGTGTTTTTCTTCCAGACAGTTTTTCTGTGTCTTTCAAAGAAGTTTCAACATTACACTAATAAGTGTTTAAAAAATATCCTCCATTGAAAAATACGCTACGATTAAGCAAACGCCAACATTATATATTCAAACAGGGTTTAATTATCACCCCCACCCCCGGAGCCTTGAAATTACCACTCCCTCCGGAAAGTTTGAGATCTGTAAAAAGTATACCTTTGCGAATATCCTGCAGGAGAAAAATATTTGAATCCAACTCTGTAAACCTAATACGCCATAGGAATAAGGAATTCAAAGAAAATAAATACAAATACATACAAGATAAAAGAAATTGCTAACAAAATTTATTGCATAAACATGTAAAAATATTTTTATGTTTATATAAGCCTAAACTGTATTAAAAAATTAATCCAGATAAACAAAAATAAAACTTGAATGGAGATAGTAATCCATTATAAAATATAAAGAAATTAGTATAAAAAGCTTACCGTCCTCGAAATTCATTATTTACTTTTCAAATTTATGATCGCATATCTGGTCAAATTTAAGCAACTTAAATTGGCCCATTTGCGGCAACTGCGCCATTTTTTTAAAACAGATAATCTCAAGACTAAGAACAAAAACGAAATGAAACAAATCCGCGTGAAAAATATGCGCAATAAACAGATGAATTCATATATGTATATGAAAACATCACAACTTACCTCAGTTTTAAAGTATTCACTTACGTTTAGTAGGAAAGAATTAGATGAAAACCGCTAACTTTAGGCTTTTTGAAATTGTCTGAAAACAGCACGTGGGAGGCGGTTGCTTCTTCTAATTATGGGTGACGTCATTCTGGCGAGTAGGATTTCAGCGATAGATGGCGTCTCTTCCTGTAATTAACGGCAGAATGGCAACGGCCCAATTAAAGCGGCGGTCCAAATATGGCTACTCCCCCCTATTTTTAATATGGAGTTTTGATAACTATTAAATGAAAAAGTGAGAAGTTTTCCTTATCCAATATTAAATACGCAGAAGTAAAATCTGCGTAAGACAAGCACTGGTTTCATGCCGACTTTCTACATTTAATTCTTTTTATATTTGATTACAGCGTGTTTTTATGGCCAGTCTTCCGCAATCATGTCTATATTTAAATAGCGAGTGTGATTTGGTGCAAAAGTGCTTTGATTAAGCATTTAAAAATATCCTAATTCATTTTAAATGTCACTGTTGCCAACATGCCTTTTGTTTGATGGCAACGCATTGAAATGTAGACAATTACGGAAGATTTACCGATTATATTTTATCCAAAAATGCATACGAAGTTCAAACTCCAGTAGTTACCTTTAACACATTCTCCCCATTGCTTAAAAAATACTGGATCCCGAGTTCAGTACAAAAAAAGGAACTTCCCTCAGCTTATCATTAAACTATTTATAACATATTTCAATAAGAATATGGAAATTGTCAAATTGTCCATGAAAAAGTCCGCATTTATAGAAGCTTTAATCTGTGAATAAAAGGGCTCAGTTACAATATGGCTTTTAAACACAACTATCCTCAAATTGGCACGATATCGCCAAATCGACACCGTTTTCTACGTGTTATTTTTTTCACAGCATTTGACGATATTTCAATAAATTTTGGAAAACTTGATGTTTCCATATATAAAGGGTAATTTTGAGAGACTTAAAAGTAAATTAATGAAGTTTAAGTTAGAATTAGTTGCTAAACCACCTTCTAAATTGAAACATCTTCTGTACAGACCTTTTGATCCGGTTGCACAGGAAGATCTCGCGGGTGTGTATGAAATTCCATATGAGAATGAAAGGGGGGATATTAATTATTATATTGGTATGACAGGTAGGAAGTTTGGGATAAGGAGAAGAGAGCATGAATCTGATATAAAATTTGGTAGGGATAAGACTGCTTTATCAAGGCGGTTTTTAAAGAGGGGGGTTAATATTTGTTTCAGGGATAGTAGATTAGTGTTCGTTTCGAGTTTATACCGCAAGTCAATCATCCGTGAATCTATTGAGATATATTCTAGGAGGGATACTGTGTGTAATGATTCTTTTCCTTTGATATTCCAATTTTATGGTTGGAATTCCTTAATAAATACTTAAAAAGTGAGTCTGGTAGAGGGAGCCGCGCTAGCGGAGGCTATTTGAGATCATAGAGGGCGCAGTGTTTGCATTTTTATGTTTTTGGTTTTTAGAGTATTTTTTGGTACCCAGTGTCATTCATTTTCTATTGATTATGTGTATGTTATGAATACGGTTTTTACTATTAAACCGAAACACGTCAACATATTTTGATTTTTATCTGTGACACCTATTTAAGTAAAATAAATGTATGTTTTTATTTATATGATATGAAAGGGTGAAGTAAAATTTGTTTGAGTTTTTTACGAAAACTTACAACAGTTTTTGATATTTATATTTCATTTTTTTTTCTTTTAACTGTTGCGTAGCAACTGAATCTCATCAAAAAATATCATAAATGTGAAAGTATGTATGTTTTTTTAAGTCAAATCAAAGTTAAAAGGAATGAATTAATGAATGCCTTTGTATAGATATTTGCATATAGATTGATTTAAACGCAGAAATGAAAATAGTATTTATATACTATATAGAATAATATTTTTATTTATTTATTCAACTATTTTGATTATAAATGAAAAAGTTCGTTATTTTCATATTATCTGACATTATTCTATTAAACTTTATAAACTTTATTGTTGCCAAAATAAAAAAATAAAGGAATAATAATTTCTCCCAAAGAGTTAATTTTAATTTGTAAGATTTTCACGTGCAAAAGGAAAATGGAATAAGCAAATTATAAATAATAAAAAAGATAAATAGGACAGGAATGAATACATATAAACATTTCACACCAAATACCACCTAAAATAGTTTTTGTAGCAGTATTTTCCCAGCACTACGAAAGATTCCTCGATTTACACGATTTTACTTGGCCTTCCTTTTCTCATTGTTTGCGATTTCATTTTCGCAATTGCGTGCATTAATTGGCATAAAATTTTACATTTTTATGACTGAGATATATGTAAGGCCATACAAATAAGAAATTCCGTATTGTTTCCAATAAAATGTGATAAAGTGTTGGTTAATCATATATGTTTTTATTAAGAGGAGCAGAGCTGCCAAGCCTCCGGCGTTCTGGATACCAGTATTTTAATACAGAAAATGTTACTTTATTTAATTGAAACATTTGCGCGATTTAAAAGAACATTTTCTCTAACAAGGAGAGAGCCAACCTTGTTAATCACAGATTTTGATTATTTTAATATATGTTGTAGGGTAGACACCCCTTAGTGTCAGGTTCAACGGATTTTATCCAATGCCCCTTAGTTCTTGAAAAAACAGGGGGTCTAATATTAATAGACAACTTAAATACTTACTTCGCAGAAAAATTGACAGGTTAGTCGTAGCTCAGTTGGCATGGCGTTTGCCGGCTGATCCGAGGCCCCGGGTTCGATACCTGAATGTGCTACGTTTGTTTTTCTCATTTTTGGTTTTATAAATATAGTTGTAAATATAATTTAATAATTTCAAGTAAAAATTTTAACACCAAACATTAATTATAATGTTAACAAACTTAAATTTATCATTTCTTATTTGTAAACTATTATTTCTCATCCATTAAAGAGGTTTAAAAAGAATTTGGATCTATTATTGAATGATAAACATTCCAAAATCGTGACAAATTCTGTTGTGGTGCCATCTAGTTATGATAAAAAAAAGGAATATTCAAATAAAATAAAAGCAGAAAAATGATAAAGGGGAAAGCAAAAAAATTGAAAGCGCAAGCATACTTATTGCAAATTTAAAAATCTTTAATATGCAAAAAATCGGTTGTAATTTAATTCTGATGCTAATTTTTAATATGATTATGCTTGTTACTTTAAAAACAGAATAATAGTATTATCTCATTGACTTCTTTTGTTAAAGCAATGCGTAAATGATGTTTCTTTAAAATCACGAATTGACACAATTGCTCAATATCATTGCATCGATAAAGAATATATGAAATACATTTTAAAAGTGATTTTAAAAAAATAACAGTTTTATGATGTTTTATTACAACTATTCAGTTAAAAGTAAAAAATTAAATAGGTTAAAATTATAATTGATATACAATATTAAAAATTTTAATTGACAGTGAGATTATTAAGTTATACTTACAAGTAAATTTATAAAACAAAATATGAGAAAAACAAATGTAGCGCATTCAGGTATCGAACCCGGGCCCGCCAATCAGCCGGTTAACACAATACCAACAGACCTACGACTGGCCTATCATAGTTGCAGCAAAGTATGTATTTAAGTTGTGTACTAATATTAGACCCCCCGGTTTATCAAGAACTAAGAAGCATTAGATAAAATCCGTTGAACCTGACACTAAGGGGCCTCTACCCTACAACATATAGTAAAATAATCAAAATCTGTGATTAACAAGATTGGCTCTCTCCTTGTAAGATAATAGTGATGTGCAAAAAGCTTGAGACTTGGCATGTCTGGTGGGGAGTGAAATGTTTTACTTAATGCATTTATCTCTATTTTAATGCTACGTGAACAACGTCCCGTGTAACATCTTGTAGAGTGTAAAATAAATTAAATTATTAAAATAATCCTTATTACGAAAAATGAAACAGAAAGTCCGGCTAAGGGAAATGAAATGTTAGTTAACCTTTCGTAAATTGCCCTGAACATAGGTTTGCGTCAAATTTCAACGGTATTTGTACCATCACGATTTTAAATTAAATGTGGATACTATTAAAAGAATATCACAAAAAATACTTAAAGGTGCCAAATCACGTTTATCTATTTAACGATGATGAATTATTAACCGTTAGGTTTAGAAGCCCCCCTAATTTAGGGTGATTTTAGTAAGTTAATGCTATCGAGTACATTTTTTGATATTTAGATTAGATCTTAGATATAAATATTGCAGAATGGTAATCAAAATTATTTTTTGGAAACAAAATTTATAAAGGTATTAGATTTCTAAATTAGGTGTCTCAGTTTACATTTCCAAAAGTTCTTTATCCATTAGATACAGGTGTTTGTGGTTAGATGGCAAGTAAATACTGCTGTATGGATATTAGGATGACGTAAAATGCTTGACCGAATTATTGCTTATCCTTATAAATCGCAGTGTAAAAAGAAATATAAGATATAGGGTAATCATTAAATCAATCAGTAGAAAATTACAAATGCAAAATAAATTACACAACGGGGGGTTCAGGGGGGCAGAGCCTCCCTGAAGAAATTTCCTTTATTATATAAAAATTACTAGAATAAGTAGCTCGTGAGAATTTCAGAATATCCTTACATAGCAACGTGTTTAATTTAACGCTTTTAATGTCGGAAACCATCGAAATATTTTTTTCCTTTTATAAATGTTTGTGCAATTTAAATAGTTTAAATTTTGTTTTTGTAGAAAGATTATTATTACGCAAAGTTTGAAAAAAACAATGAGTTGCAGAGATGACGTTGAGGCTCTTGATCTGCAGATTTACTAGTTTAATGTACAGTTCTTAATACAGTGAAACCGCCTTAAACTGTCACTCCTTGAAACCCTACGATTGCACCGTTTAGGTATGATGAGTGACACGGTTTGGTGATGGTTTAATTAAATACCGTCTTTATTTAGTAAAATTGGTTGTATATATATATATATATCTATATATATACATTGCGATTGAAAATTATATATAAGATTTAACATTAGCTTTATTTATAATACGAGAAAAAACGTACATTTTATAATAAACATAATGCAAAAAGAAATATATATAGAAGAAATCCTCAGGTAATTCCATGTACAATATATATATATATATATAATAAAAACTTTTAATAAATGGAAAATAATACGGTTATTGGAATATATAACAAAACAAATGAGCATAAAACAAACAATTCTTAAAAAGTATAGCAAAAGCATCTCATTTCTCTTTAATATTGTGTAAGCTGTTTTATTAACGTTTCAAAAATTGTTTCGTTTTCTTTTTTACAAGAAATAACAAAAAACTCCTATATAAAGTACATAATTCAGAATCTGAGAATTTGAAAGATGTTGGCTTTTCTTCAACGAGTTCGTTGTCGCTCCCAATTAATGCGTTATTATGAATTTATATTTCTTATGTTATTTTGTAGCTATTATTTGAAGAGAAAAAGAAATTTGTAAAGTTTATAGTGACGGTTTAACAGTGCCATATGTGTTTCTTCTGACAGCTTAGAGGACTTTTTTTAGCACTTTTTTTTTTCTTTTCTGCCTGAACATTAGAGTTTTAGTGTCCAGGGAAATAAAGTAAACGGTTCATTACCACGGCATAATGATTATGTCTGGGTGTATTTTAATTGAAGTACATTTGTTGTAGATATTTAACATTCAGGTTAGATAAAAGCCGATATTTTTATTTTACCCAGTGAAGTTAGATATGAACGAACACGGAAAGCTTTCAAAAGTATAAATGTTTATATACATGAACAAGTACAGCCGATATTACATACAGTAATACGTTGGTGCACTTTTAATAGGAGTTCTGAAAGATATATTAAACGACAAAAAAAAATTAAAAACATTTTTTTCTTTTGCTCTATCTTAAAAAAGGAAGAAATGAAAAATTATATATTGTTTCATAATTCCACGTGCTTTCTTCTTCTACCAAGGGTTTTTTTTTTTTTTTTTTTAAGAGTGATTCTTTTTTTATAATCGTGTTTGATGCCCATGCCAAGTTAATGTATTGGAAACAGAAGCTAATGGGAAAAAAAGCCATGTATTTCAAACAAAATGGTAGGCATGATTTTTCAAGGTAAAAATTGAAAGCATATAAAAGAGTGTATTTTCTTTTTAAATCTGTTTTTATATTTACACTTATTTTTCTCCTTTTCTTTTGTTCGTTCATTCTACCTTTTCCACATATTGGATCAATTATCTTATGTTCTGTATACGAGACCACTTTGACCGTTTATAAAATGGAGCATTTCCAAAAAATTAGGTTCTGATGAATACAATAAATTATTCTTATTATAAAAAATATTTCTAAGAGAAAGCAAAACAGATTTGTTACATATTCATGGCAGACTCCCTGAAAGGGTCGGATTGTACTTGTCTTTATCTGAAAATACTGCTTAACCCTCTACTGCCCATGGTAGCATATTTGCTACCATGCGTTCATGATTTCGTTCATGATTTATTGGATTTATTTATTCAGATATTCCGCATTCACACCAGAAATTAAAAATAGGAAATCAAAACACAAATTTTTAATTTAATTTATAGCAGACATTTCGCTATTAAATAAACCGAAAGTTGCTACTAGATATTCTGATATGAATTCCGATTCTGTGAATTATACAATTTCTGGAACGCATTATACCCTGGGAATTTTAGGATTAATGTCAACCTGAACTTTCAACTGAAAACCGAAAAGAAATTTCGTAACCCGAAATCCTATCTGAAGTCGAAGATACAAAAAAATATAAGATTTAATAGCAAAGTAGTCGACAATTATATATGTAATATAAATTTTACTTACTTTTGTATGAAAATGAACATGTATACAATCATTTATATTCAATCACATAGCTTTATCAATTAAAAATGTTTAAGATTTTTTTTTTTTAATCGTGTCAAACCGACCCCAGCCGAAAAGAATCATAACCTAATCCAAATCTGACTAACCACGAAACAAAGTGAATACTGTGTAGGGTTCGTCAGAAGTTATCTTTTTTCTTCGGAAGCAAAAAGACGTGCTTCCACTCGGAGAACAGAAGCGATACTGATTAGAATGTTCTAATGGTAGCGCATCATTATTATGCCTAAATTTAATAAAAGAAAATTCCTTTGAAATATGTTGTTTTTCCTGATCTTTTTATGACACATGACAGAAATAGGTTTCCATGTTATTTAATTCTACGCCAGTTTGAATACATTCGGTTAATATAATTTCTGTAAAATTAGCGTTCTGATCAATAATCGATTTATAATAACACAGTCAGGTCCTGTTATTTAAATTATTTTGCATGTATTGTACTTTTCTGTATTTTGTATTATTAGCAATTTATATTAATTTTCAAATTTTTACTTGTTTTTATTCTCACCTCTTTGATTCGAAAACATGTTATTAAATGACGTATTACTATCAAGACATATACTAAAATCGAGCCTTTAAAGTGTATCTTTCAGCTTGAGAAAGAATTTATTTCGCATTTGTTCTTATACAGTTATTTCTAATAAGAAAAAGAAAAGAAATATGAGAAATATTTTTAGGAAGTCATATCAAATAAAAATAAGAGCAGTTTATACGACCATTAGCCTGAAAAAATTGGTGCTAAATCTCTGAACTAAGATGTAAAATCTGGAGATATACGATATGGTATTATTTATTGAATGATAGGATCAATGGTCCGAATCTTAAATCGAAAAGATATTTCACTGAAAAAATAGTTTTGTAAAAAAAAAGTATCATTATCTGAAGACATATAAAAAACATATTTCATCTATTACTTAAATTTGAAACAATAAACTGCATCTAGTTCTAAAGATATTTAATATTTCGGTACTAACATCAATGTACATGTAAATACACTGTAAATAGATCCGATTATTTTATTTAAAAAAATAAAAATTCGATAGCACAATTTTCAGGATTTTTTATTTTATGAAAGGGTTTTATTTCTTATGAACTTCTATAATGAACTAATTTTAGTCGTTTTATAAGAAAATGATGTTTGCAGAATTATTCCGAAAAATAAATAAGGACGTGAGTTTCAAAACTCGCCTTATCCAGAAAATTAAATTTTGGGAAATCGCGAAAAACCTCTAACTGCGTCCATGGGCTTTCATTGTAAACCAAGATTTTGCAATGCCAGAAATACAGGATAAAACTTGCCTTTTTGCAGTTTGGTGTCTTTTTTCGAGTTAGGTTTAACAATAGAAGAGGTTCATAGGGAAAACACGTTAAAAAAATTGTATAAGGTGAGTTCTAAAACTCACGTCAAACTCCTCAAATATATTTTTCTGGCAACCTTACAGACACTTTCCCCTGAAAGCAAGACTTTTTCTAATGTACTACTATACCAATATAAATATTGTACGAACAAATTTTATAAATTCATTTATTTTTAAAAGTATTTACTTCCTGTACTACTGAATACTTTCCAACATAGTTGAAAATGGTTTACGAATTCAGTATGTCCGTCTTTTTGTTGTTGTCTGGCTTTCCATGTTCAAGTCCATGTTATCAGGCTCTCCATGTTCTCGTAAATATACTCCGATAGCCATGAAAATTTTATATGTTATTGGTGTTTACTATAGAATGTAGGGTAATTATACTGCAGTGAGTAATATTTACAGTTGTTATTCACAAAACCTCACAACATAATTCCATTACATTATGGTCTATGTGAAAAACTCGTTTGCCGCGCATTTTATTGAAGATATTGCAAACATAATGAGGTCGATATGCATCTCTGAAATGAAGCACAACATACTTTCTGGAGAGTATAGAATAAGTAATATTTATAATTCATTTACAGGGTCGCACAGAGAAATGGAATAATCGTTTGAGATGAATGCAATGATGTTAGGATACTTGAAAAGTTATGTAATTTAAATAGGATCAGTAAGGCGCGTCAGAAGCTATTTTATTTAGGTTTTGGAATGCATAGCATTTATACTTTATTTTCAGAACCACACAAAATTATTCGGTTAAAGAACTGACTATAAATGATATGAATTACATGTGTTTTAAATTGTTTATTTAGATAAATTATTACATTATACGAAAAAAAAATGAAAATCCTTATTAACGTTTTGTCAATGTTTCAAAATTTTAAATATCTATGCCTCATGAATGATTTTTCGTGCTTCTTTGACTACCAGCGTTCGAATATTTATTTATGAATGTTGAAAA
Source organism: Maratus speciosus (assembly GCA_963932465.1). NCBI lineage: Eukaryota > Metazoa > Arthropoda > Arachnida > Araneae > Salticidae > Maratus > Maratus speciosus. Next base: position 402,368,878 of record OZ010794.1, on the reverse strand, counting down.
TAACATTTATTTTAATAGAGAAATGAATAGTAAAGTGGATAGTGATCATTTGAGTTTTTTTCCCGCTGTATAGCGGCCCAGCCAAGCAGACACTGGATGAAACAGTCGTCACAAATGCTGATAGTATTGTCAGCAGGATCAGCAGTATTGTCTTTTGAATCAGCAGGCTACATTTTTCTCGTTCTGAACTCATTTTATTGTTCTTTCTCATTTTTGATTTTAGGCAACTGGTGCAAGAAATAAGACAAATCAGGTCAATAGAGAAAGGATTACTCTCGACATTTCCAGTCTGCATAATTACTGGGGGCACTTGTAATTCTCTATTCGTCATGTTGATACTCATTAGAGTTTACTTTATCTTGCATCGATTTAATACTTAAACTATTACAAAACATATTATTTATTCTTTATGTTTATTACTTTAGCTTGTGTTGACTAAACAGATACATCCTGAATCAATCAGATTGGTTCATTTAGAATAGTTTCACCTAGCTTAGGTTGGCGAACTGGACATTTGGTACTTTTTCTTTTAAAGTAACGTGTACATTTTGAAATAAATAAAAAAAAGTAAAATCGTGATTGAAACAAAACTTCTTATAGTTAATATTGGTACTTGTTTGTAGAACTTGACTGAAAGGTATAAAAATTCATCAAGCCTTAGAAGAGTCATTTCAACCCTCCTTTCCCTACGTGTAAAGGATAAATATTTTTTTCTTATGGTTCCCCACAGTTTTAATTATAATTATAGAACACAAGAAAATAAATCTATATTAGAATTTTCTTATGTAATATTTAAAAAAAAAGAATTCAATTAAAATGATTCGAGATTCTTCAACATATCACCAGAAGTTTTACATAAGAATATTCAAAAATGTATATATAATAAACAATAATTAAATTCACAATTGTAAACCTTACAGATTCGTTTAAATAATATCCTGTTATTAGGTTGGTGCAAAAATAATACATGATTTTTCAATTCAAATTCAAAACGCTACAACTTTCTCCAAACTAAGTATATTAAAAAAAAAAATAAGAGCCATTATAATCAATATATTTTTGTCAATGGGAAACGACCTTAGTGATTTCTGTAACATAAAAGTCTGGGTTTCCGAAGGCGACAAGCTCTCCGAATGCGTTTCCGACATCCTCTTGATTGACGAAGACTTTCCACCTGAAGAAGTTTGCTAGGTATTTAAAGAAGTTGTATTTGGTTGCAGAGAGGAATGGTAAGTATTGTGAGTGAGGTAGTGTTTCGTAGGCCAACGCGTCTAACTTTTGGGTTGCCAATTGTGGGACGTGATTTGTCTTTCAACTCGTCCGACACCATCTTATCGAGTTTATTCGCCTTGCCAATTTGCTCCAAGTATCCAACCATGCTGGCATTGCGTTCATTCAAAATTTATTGAGTTGTTTTGATGGATCACCTTCAACTATCGCATTCAGTTGATCATCGTGAGCAACAGAAGGACGCTCGATCACCCTTATCTTGACAGTCGACATTTCTGAACCGTGTTTAAATTGATGATTCTCTCGTCCCGAACGTTATTAATATTTCACGGGATTTCTACTGCACTGCCATTGAGTTTAAACTCGTAAAAAATGACGAAAATCTTGTTTTAACATCTCAGCTTCTGAAGTCAATTAATAGCCTAAACAAAATAAGCAAACAAACGCCAAAACAAACAAATTTCAAAACCGGAAAAATTAAAAGAGAAAATATTTATTAATAAACATATATATTTTTTACAGTTATACTTTTCTACGCGTTGGTGGTTCGCTCAAGGTACGTAGTCGTCTGCTGTAGACGATTACAGAAATCATAATTGCAAAATTTTTAAGAGGGTAGGTTACCTTTAAACCTTCAAAAATTTCGAATTTTTTTTTTTTAAATACGTACATATTTTGATTTCGTAGTCATTTCTCAACAACATGCAAAAAACCGCATTAAAAAATTTTCCGTTAGTTTACTGTTTATGGTAGTTTTATTAAGACTACATAGGATACCGGAGACAAGGACGGTTGACCATACGGTAAGGTTGACTTACCCTTCAATTTTCATATTTAAAAGAATTTCAGAGTTTTATCAATAGGTGTCAACCAAAGCTACTGGAATGCTCAAACAACAGTCTTCCTTTCATAGAGGTAATCGGAATAGGTGTGGAGAAAATCAATTGTGAGGCATTTTCAACATAAAAGTTGTGTTTTTTCGAAATATTTTGTAAGCTTTTTCCAGATAAATTACATCATATAAATTTAAGTAAGTTGGTTTAAAATGATGCAAAAATATCGAGCTTTCATTCCAGGCATAAAGATTGTACAGTAAATTAGGCTTAACATAACAATGTGCTATTCTATAGATAAGGTCTATGTAGGGAGGCTTGACCAAATGCTCAAGGATCCCTTAATTAAGTGGTTTTGGAAATCTTTTTTATTATACACTGAGCATAATGAAAAGTTAATGGTTATATATATATAAAAGAATGTAAATTAATCTATAAAGCTACAGTAAAATGATGTGATGGAAAAGAAAATGTTTAAAAATGACTAAAGAAAGTTGTGAAAAATTGCTAGAAAATGGGAAATTTATTGATAGGAACTTTTATCCGTTTAAATATTACTTACAATAGGTAAAAAGAAACACTGGGAATGGCTAGAAAGGATGAATACAGAAGTCTTAACCCTTTCAGGGGCATGGTATGCTTATAAAACCACTTAATGTTAATTCCGAAACGTCACAATGGCACCAGAATTTTGCTAAAATTTTTCCATTTGATATATGTATGTGAAATATAGCCTTTTTCATATTTCCAAATAAATTTGTTTGTAAATTCCGGTGCCAGTCATTTATTTCAAAATTTTAGTACTGAAAGTACTTTGCCTCTTAAAGTTTTAAATCTGTTAATGATTAGTTATGTCGCCATGTGGCTGGAAAAGAACATAGCTTCTATCGAAAAACTTTAGGAAGGTATATAGAAAAATTCACCAGGGTGAATACAGTGAGATGAAGCCAAACTATGTGACAGCTGGAGTTTCAGGTCCAGTGTCACAAAAAACAGGTAAAGGAGGCAAAAAAAAAAAAAAGCTGGACAGTGGCTCCTAAATCCGGACATAAAAACATGAAACACTATGAAAGCGGAACCTGTCTCTAACAGAATATTACCTTAAACGTAAAAATTTTATTTTCTCTGCTGTACAATTATACCTGCTCAGATAAAATTCTGTTTAAAACAAAATTTTTCTCCTCTGACTTGCGATTGCGTCTCAACAGGTTTGTTTAAGTATCATATTAAAGAAAAAACAAATTATAATAATTAAAGCATGTAGCATAAAGTTATTAATTTTTTTTTAACTGATTTTATTTCACTTCACAAATATTGCAGTCTAAAATAAAGTGGGTCAAGCCTCTCATATAGTGGGTCAAGCCTCCCATATATGGGGAGCCATGACCCAATATTTTTTCATGATTAAAATCAATCATTGTTTAAATTTCTTACATGTTACATTTATGTAGCAATTTTATTTTGATAATGAATTGTATAACGAATAAAATGACATATAAAACTTTATTCTACGTTCAATGTTTAAAAAATAAAAAATCATTTTGTAAAAAGTGAGTCAACCCTCCCTATTCTCCCCTAATTAAACTTTGTTTTGCGTTTACTCAAAACGATGAATTTTAATATTGTGCGCAATGTTACTAAAACACTACGCATGGCAATGAAAAGAAATTTTCACCACATACTCATTTCTGTACTATCTACAACTTAAAATCAGAAAAAGGTAAGATTTTATTTTATTTTTGAACTTTGAAAATATTTTTTTAAGTGATTTTTTTTTTTTTTTTTTTTGTTAATTTTTTAATTTGGTCAATATATTTTTTAATATTCTTGTTTTAGTATAAAGGTAACATTAATAGGTATTTATTTTTTTTAAATGTCCTCTTTATATGTATAGTTTCAGATTTTATCATGCGCGTAAGAGTTTTTTCATTATCATATATTTTAAAACTTTTGATTCCAATATTTATTTATGAATTTACAAGTATATATATTTTTTTAAATATAAATTTAAATATAAACTTTATATTTAAATTAAGTTTGATTTTATTTTTGACTTATTACACAAGTTTTGAACCTTTTTCGACATGTTCAAAGGTATCCTATCCCCTTGATTACAGCACGACAGACTTCGCACAGTAAGAGATTTAAGGAATGTGTGGGGATAATTTTTTTTTTTTTTTTTTTTTTTTTGGGGGGGTGGGGGGATTAAACTAATTTAAATCAATCATTAAATCAAGAAATAACTTTCTCTGTTAGAAAAAAACCTGTTAAACAAAAAATGATTTATCTACCTTTCCTTTTAAATTGAATAAAAAAAATCGTCTAAAAAAATCAGCTATACTCAACCTGTAGTCCGGGGACCCCATATGGTCTGCCTACCTTTTATGTGTGACCCGAAACACACAGCCAGTTATTCTTATTTATAAAAACTTCATTTGCATAGTATATCATTTAATATTTTCGCTGATATTTTATATATTTTTCAAACCCACAATCTGCTTTTTTTACTTACAATTAATTTCAAATTATGTTAAAACATCCATTAAATATAATCTACTAAGTATAATGTTCTTTGTAAGTGTAAATCTATTTACCTACCGTGGTGCATATATTTCTTAATTTGCAAGACTAATGAAACAATATTTGAAATTAATTAAATCTGCTCTATGCATTTTTTACATATTAAAAAGATCAAAAATTGTTTGAACTCAGTAGCAGATAGATTTATTATAAAAATCTTTAATTTTATTATCTTTAAAACTTACTAGTTCGTCATTGTTATATTATTACGTTTTATATGTAGCGTTAAGTTTTGTTAAAGGTAATACTGAATATATTAATTTTGTTATTTTCCTTTGGTATGTTTTTTATTGTCTTACTATTCTATAATATAATAAAAAATAAATAAAACCTACACGCTCGAGTCAATCAACCTGCACATTCAAGTAGACATTCGACTACTGCTGCTGTACAACTACCTGGATTCGCTGCAGGCGCATTCTACTCATTCCTCCCGAACCTCTTTGTACGCAGTCTCTTCGACTGCGCAATCTCTCCTGGCATTATATAAACGGCAAAATATCTCTTACTGAAATAATAATCATAAGCTTATTATTGCAATTATATCATGTTTCCATTTATTTCGATCATAGCTAGCCAAAACAATACTACCTGGCGCGAAAATATTATGTTAACATGTGCATTGAATGTAAGGATACTGTTTAAAATGTTTTACAGCGTCTTTGGTTTTTTAAAGCTATTTATGTAGCACAGAATTTTATATCAGTTATAGAATCATTAGATTTGTGTGATTTAATAAACTCTAGACTAGTCTTTTTTTTTTTTTTTTTTTTTTTTTTATTTAAAGCTTTTAAGCATGATTTTTTTAAACGTAGAAACATTAATTGGAGTATAAATTTCTTATAAAGAAGAATAGACAAATTTTTTTGTGAACAAAATCCTCGTTAGCCTGAAACTGTTTTAAAATCTTATTTGCAATGAATACACCGGCAGAACTTCTATTTAAAATGACATTTTTCTCGTTTCAGCAACATTTTCTTTAGCTTTCTGTAAAATTTAAACAGGTTTCTCCGCTTCATTTTCCATCGGTCAAATCCTAAAAAGTATTTTGTTTTTAGAAGAATATTTGATAAATATCGTCTTTTTAAAGCAAAAAAAAATGTATTAAGCTTAAGTTTGTATTATTATGTAAAGACTTCCAATAAGACAACAATGTTCTGCAAGAAAGAATTTTACTAAGGTTTCTATTCTTTTGAATATTGATGCGAGTATATTAGAATTTAAACATAACGATATTGCGCCACTAATTTATAATCCTTGAATCCATGAAGAAAGATTGGTTTTATACTACGAGTATTTATACAAAATTTATCATTATGAATTGAAAAACACTTTGAAGTCAGTCGTGAAAAAAAAGTAAACACCGCTTACTAACTCAGCAACAAATTATCATGGAATAAAGTTACCTGTACCAAGTTATTGGAAATAAATGATTTGAATCCAAATGAGTGAAAAAATGACCAAGCCGGACTCGAACCCAGATTCTTGGCTTATATTGCCAATGCTCTACCGTTTAAGCTACTTGGGCTGACAGCCGGTGAGCATATTTCTCTCAGATAACCTTAAATTCAATTCATATGATAACTTTACCAATCGGTATAATTGTGTTAAAAGTAATAGTTTATTAGAAGTAAAGTCTACTTTTAAATAATGTATATAAAAATTGCTTAGGGGGCCATCTACATATATATAAAGCACAAACTTCGTTGTCTTTTTTTTAAAAATTGAAATACACAAATTTGACAACATAAATAAATTCAACACCCTTCAATTCACCTAAATAGAAAATTTCAAGAAATTTGTATGAATAATGTCAAAGAAAAATTTTATTTTAAAATGAGTATATTTTAGGGGGGTGTCCAAATTGTGGTTCGGTATTCAATTGTTGAAATACTACAGGTTAACTAAGTCACTTCTATTAATGCATTACTTCTTGCCAATATGACCATTTCCCTTACTTAATATGTTTCGACTATTGCCAGTCCAAATGTTTCAATAAAATCAATCATATATGTCTTTTTCTTTCAAATTATGTTTTTTTGAACATCATAGACGATCCCGTAAACCATCATTTTGATATTTTTAAATAATAAATTGAAAAATTCATGCAAGAAATTTTTGAAATTTTGGATTCGTATAAAGGACATAATAAATATAAATATTAATCCATCAAAAAAATTGTAGCTTATAATTGATTTTTTTTTTCGAATATTAATTTCATAATTCATAATTCATATTATAAAATTATAAAAAAATACAGATTCAATGTATGAATATATGATTGGGTTTTTTAGTATTATAACTGCACAAAATATTAGAACATTAGGATTATTATTTCAGGAGATATTAATAAAAATGTAAAAATGTAATTTAAAATTAGAAATTCTTATGATGTTCTCTGATTAATTATCTCAAAACATTATGATCCATAAGGTTTTCAATTTCATTTCTAGGCATAATTTGAACGGAAGATTTATATTGTCAAAATTGGGCGTTGCAATGGAAAAAATTCTAAATTTTGGCTAGTTTGGATTTGTAGATAGTCCCTTAACAGAATTTTATATACATAATTTAAAGACTATAATCATTTTGTACAAATAACTTTTTTCTATTATAATTTGTTGCAGAGTTAGTACGGGGTGTTTACGTTTTTTTTTTCTTTTTTTTTTTTTTTCACGACTGTTCATTAAAATAAAAATGATTTTTTTATTCTAGTCCCGTTGCAAAAAAATAGTTATATACGCTCATAACGCAAAGTATAACAAATGCTTGATAACCAAAAAATATGTGATTTTTTTTTTAAAACAATGGTAAAACTTAATACGCTTTACACGTAAGTAAAAACTTGCAGATATTCCATCAAAATACATTTTCATTAAAATCATTTTTTTTTAAATCCGGATGCAGATAAAAATTAAATATACTCATAACGCAAAGCATAACAAATCCTTCATAACTCTAAAAAATATATATATTCTTTAATACAGATAAAGCTTAATATGTTTTAAACGTAAGTAAATTTATATAAAAATAAGGATATTGTTTGCTATAACTCATAAAGCATGAAATTTTTCGGAAGCAATAATTTCTATGAGAATACATTTCTTGAGGACACGGCATCGCCAAATTTGTTGCTTTTGAACTTAACGAGGACGCCGCCGTGGATGTAGCTAATTGATTTAATAAATCAATTATCTGTCGCAACACGATAGCTTAATGATGAGAACAAATATAATTATTTTGTAATCAATTATTTGCGAACATCGCCTCCACTAAAGACATCTTTGTACTTCTTCGAGAATCTAATCTAATCACCATGGCAGTCCGTTTACATGTTACTTAATACATGCGCAATTCCTATTTATTAAATAACTCCAACAGACGTTAAAGTAGAAATTAGAGTAGCCAAAATTGCTTATTTTTGTAATTTCGGAAAATAATTAGAAATATCCTGCTTTATATGATGCTGTTAACAAACTGAAGTAACTGAAAGGAAAACCTAATTATGAGTTTTTTTTTATTATTGATGTACCTGACACATTACATTGTACACAGCACTGTACAACAATGGAATTTTAAATTCACTATAGGTAAAAAAATATAGAAATTGAAAATCATTAAGGAGAATTCACAAACAATGGTAAATATTATGTCTTAGACTAAAAATGTGAATTTTATGTCTTCGACGAAAAATTTTAATTAAACAAGTTCATGGTGATTGTCCAAAGTGTTTGTCATTTTTTTTTCACGCAATGCAATGTGCTTAATTTAATCTGATAAAAATTTTAAATTTCAATATTTAAAAGAAAAAGGAAATGCTGTAAACGTCATTTACCAAAGCCTGTTTAAAAATTCAAATTTATTAGTTTAAACTAATACTCCCTATTAAACGTTTATACGTGTATACGTATAATACATATAATAAGGGAACACATTTTGGATATGTATGATACGCCCAAGGGAGTTATGCGTATTATACGAAACAGTATATACTGTGGAGCACAAATACAGAACTTTCAACAGTGATTAAACATATAACCCTTAAATGGTTCTCGTTCACTGCGTGAATAAAATATGCTTTTGTCCTGCTGGTCTGCGGATCAGAGACATTATGAAACATCCACTTCAGTTCTGCATTCACAAAGACATATTACAACAATCATGGTAAATGAATAAAATATTAAAGAATTTAAACTGTTTATAACACTTTATCACTTAATTCATTGAAAATGGAAAGTAAAATAAATTATTTAAAATATTTATACTTAAAAATGACAAGATTACGTATGGAATATAGTATGAAGATTGTAACGATAACGCTTCCGATTTCCAGTTTTTTCCCTTTCCGTGACGTAAGACTGATGAGGTACATTGGTGTTAAAAGTAAACCGATATACGCTTATAAGTATCGGGATATGTTTAAACGTATCTTTTAAGATAAATGACGCGTTATATGTATTCGCATATTGGATAAATGTATAACTAAAATACGTATCGCGTCGAAAGCACTAGGTTGAATCTACTATATAAAGATCTGGAAATTTAGAGAAAAGGTAACTATTACCTGTGTATGATTTATGTAATTTTTTTTATATATATATTTGGCACATTAGACATATCAAAATATATTAATTTTATTATCCTTATTACAAATTTGACCCTAGAGGTAATTGGCCTTGCCAAGTTGCACAGTACTTTTTCATTCAGCTCTCCAATGGACATGGCAGTTACACTCTTTCATTTTATTCAACATGAAAAGATCGAACCTTAAAGATGGAAATATGTAATCAATTCTCAAGCGACTTCCTCATATGCAAGAATCTAAAAATGTGCTTTTCGATGACAATACAAAATTTTAAAACTCAATTGTTATTAATATATTAATGTGCATTTGATATATTTATTAAAATATATTTGTTTTTTATAACTAAATCATTAAGGCTGTTTTTAATTTTAAAAATTAGTTTTTGTTTATTATGGAATAATACGATATATATTTTAAAGCAATACTAATTGCAATACCTACGCAAAAAAGCATACATGTATTACAAATGAAAAAAAAATGTACATTATCAAGTTCTCTAAAGAAACTATTAAATCGATAGTGATCACTAAGCATTTGAAAAATCCAGTACTTTACGGAAAATAAAGTTAATTAGGAGAGCAATAAAATTACTGTACTCCGTAGTCTGGATGATTCTTTAGGGTATCATTATCTTAAAGCCTTAGATTAAGATTAGATCCATGTGGACGGAACAAATAATTTTTCCTTTTAAGAATAAATTTCTTATCTTTAGATGGATAGAGTTTAATTATAGATATTCATACATCTTCTTTATTTAGAAAAACTACATTTCTCTGTCCAAGTCTCAATTTTTCAGCAAAACTTGAAATATTATATTGAATTCTTAACTAAGTTTAATTCATTTCAATAATACCAATCTTAACACAAATACATCGTAAAGCTTAGTTTGCTCTAGCTTGCATTATAAATATTATATGAATAACAATATGTATTGAAAGTAAAATTTATTCTTCACATCTACCTAGTAGTGTGTAGGTTTTACTTAATTATCAACAAACATACGCACAATGCTAGTAACTCAAAGACTTCATGAAAGTAAAATTCTACCAATTTCTTTAACAATCTTTAATATCCATTACAATAGAGGCATTGATATGTGGTGTTCTGGTATGCCAGGTGTGTATTTTAATTTCACTATAGTAGGATTATAACCAACGTTTTGCTAAACATGCGACATAGGAAGGGCAATGTTGTGTTGAGGCATGGTATCAACATTCCAGATTTTTTTTTTTAATAAATGCACGTAATGATTTGCATACGTAAGAGGCCCTAGGAATATCCATCTAAATTCATCCTATCCACCTATTATATCATCGCCAGTTTCCTGTATTCCGTTTTGTAACAGTGGATCGATCGCTTTGTTCCTTTATGTATATGCTTGTACACAGACCTACATTAAAATATGCCCGTAAACTCACCTACATGAAAATATGGTTTGATTTGCTGAAAAACTGCTTTCTTGTTCTGATGTATTATGTGACTGTTCTGATCCCATTCAGTGATTAATGTATTGTTGCCACATTTCTCTCCAATCAACTCTGTTTTTACAGTTTTCTCCCGTATGATTGCTACACTATCGCGACAGTAACACGGGACATAACAGAAAAATATTGTTAGTTAATAACTATCCAGCTTTTCAAGCGACAATTATATTTTCGCGATTCAACCAATTTAAACATTTTGTTTTACTCAAGACGTTTTCCTTATTCTGCTGTCAAAATGTGTATATATATGTATATATATATATGTGTATATATACCATATAAGACCATATATAAAAACCCATTACTGTTGCATAGTGCCTGCTTTATTGGGGCATCCTGCCGGGCTTTTATTATATAAGGGCGAGTAAGTAGAGTAAGAGGTGTCTTTTATTATTTAAAATCAAGATGCATTAATTTGTTTGTCCTGCCACAGAATTAATGTAGCCATACCATTAGCCTAGTGGCTTTTATTGTAGCATAGTAGATATTGGTGCAAGTCGTGGAGTGACTTGAGAAAAGACAAGAAATGAAATCGTTGGTTGTTTCAACATGATGAAAAAACGAGGCATTTAAATCTCCATGTTTTTATTAATCAAATGTCATCAAAGCAGTTTACCAGATTTTGATAAGGCATTCTGGTCTAGGAATTAAATTTCACTGCATGGTCTTAATCTAAAATTAGAATAAAACATTTAAAAGAATACGTCTTACAAATACTAGCCAGGGAGCTGTTGACAATTGAATGCTCGAACAAATCTCTCGAAAACTCTTAGGAAAGTCCCGTGAATATGCTTTTTGTTACAACGCGTAGCAACACAAAATCATGACGTCGCGTGCGCTCGGGCCAATGAGAGAATAAAGGATACGCGTAAAGCCTACGTCACGTCCAATAGGATGATATAGTAAATAGACCCGACAATTTGGAGCGGATGCATTTAGAAGTAAGATTACCCCAGCGTGAAAATAATCTCGGAATAAAATAAGTACCAAAGAAAAAAAAAGAAAAAGAAATGGCTCTTTTAATAACCCTGGAATTCACATTAGATAATAGAAATGATCAGAAATTATTCTACAATTTAGGAATCTCTCTATTCTAAAAAAAAGTAACTACCGCTGTCACCGCCGCCGCCGCCGCCGGTTTTGATTTTTTTGTGACCAGAGGCCTTTCTTCGTTAATATTAACAAAAATAATGCATACAAAAATAAGAAAATCTGTGGTTTTATACAAAAATGTTTGATAAACACGCTGATGCAGTCAGTTTTCAAATCGAAGAATTATTTTAAGAGTTATTAAATGCTAAATTTGGACAAAATCGTTCCCCTAAAAAAGTTTTATAGCAGTAAAGACTATACATGGCAGTGTAATCATTTTTAGATCATTTTAGGCGTTAGAATTTGCCGGAGTGCAGATTGCATTAATTTTTTTATTTTGACTCATTTTTTCAGGTTTTATTTCTATTTTAAATTCAAATTTGCAGCATTTCTAGAGATATTTTTTACAGATTTCAAAAAATTGTACTAATTTAAACTGTTGCCAATTGTATAAAAAGCGCAAGCAATAATGTTTGCTTCAAATTAAAAATTTATTTACACGTGACTATTATAAACAGGAAAAAACTTTCAAATTAGAATTAAATAATTACGTATAAAAAGCAGGAACTTATTAAAAATTACGTCATAAAAAGTATACACGTGAATTTTAAAAGAGAAAGGATATTGTAAAATAATAAATTCATTAACATGCGTTAGAAGTCTTAGGAGAAATTACGTCATATTTACGTCACATTATAGTTATTACATAAAATGAACACAAAATAATATTGCAAAAAAGTTTAAATTTAGAAATTGCGCTAGACATTTATTTGATATTTTGAGAATTAATTTGAAATGTCTCATTTAAAAGAACTTTCTTTTCGCTTTGTTAAAAAATACCAGGAGACAAAGACTCTCTTTACTTAATTCCTTTTATATTAGCTTATTTTGAAATGTTGTTACACGTGTATAAGTCATCAAGTTATTTTTATTTCGACGTTTTATTTGTGTTTTTATTAATGTTGTACGAATTTATTTGTTCTTTCGTTATTTAAAATAAAAATTATATCAATTTGTATAATTTGGCGAGTGGTTTGGCGATTTATATAATTTGGCGAAATTGGACGACAGGATAATCAAGTAGTACCGCAGCGGATTTGGTGTTAAAATTCCCCAATCAAAGAGAAATGAATAGGAATTCGTTTATAGGGAGATCGCCACTGTTTTTTAAATTATAATTCAATCTTGCGAAATCTTTTTAAAGCCGATCAAATTAGCGTGCATTTAGAGTCTGCGGTGTCTGGACGAGGGTTGGCGAGCGTAGCTCGTAGGGGGCCGAGCCCCCTAGTAAACTAAAAGCTAATATTTAAGTAAATCAAGGTAATAATTAATTTAAGGAGAATTTAATATGATTGATGATATATGTTATTAAATAATAAGAAATTAGTCAATATACCGGTAATTTAGCATGCAAAATAAATATCTCGAAGGAAGAATCAATACTATAACAATATTCCACCCCCCTAAAAATGTATGAACTGGTAGATCTAACTAACCTGCAACTTCATTGGGAGAAAAAGCAGAAGCTCGGAATACAATGCAGCCACCTGGTACTTTTATAAAAAATAATATCGCTGAATTAAGCCAAAAAATAGTAATTAATTTAAAAAATGCGACTATGTGAGAATTGTGTTTTAAAATTTTTAAACTTTCAATAATAGGGAATAATGAGTTACAATAATTGTCTGTTAATATTTAGCATAGCATAGCTTTCTAAATTTAAGTTAATGTTGAATCACAAAGAATAAAGTATGAATATGGAATAACAACATAAAAGTCCAATAATAAAATTTAACAGTAATATACATACTTGTTTTTCTCGGATAATTTAGAGTTAATTCAATAATATTCACTCATTAGAGTTCATAAGTGTTTCAGTCCTATTTAATCTTCTGTCCTTACGCTTTTCTCAAATGTATTGAAACTGATATAAATCACTGAATTTCACTATAATCACGTTAGAGCAGAGCTTTCATAGCATGTTTTATTCAATTACTGGGACACACAAAAGAAATCTGTCACAGTACTGTCTGAGTAATAATTGCTGGAGTATACGTTTAAAATTTGGTATGCGCTTTTAAATTTAACTAATATGTTGCATGTTACTAGTTGTATATAAATTGTATATCTCATACACCGGGCTGCACAAAAGTATTACGTCCTAATATCTTCATCAGAGAAAATTGCTGAAGGGGAATTTTCAAATGAAGTATACGTATTTCTTAAGTGAACTAAATTTTGGCATGCATGTAGTTAATAGATACAAATCTATATATCATATACAGGACTGCTAAAAATATTCGTATAGTTTTCCAATTGTAGATGGGAATAGCTGAAATTGGGTTTCAAAATGTGTTATGCGTTTCCTTATGGTTGAATTAGACGTAATATTTTACATTTTTAAGCGGTGCAGTTTTCTTGCATTATTCTGAATGTGTTGGAAAGTGTTTCATAAACTTTGCTTGACACATGATTTTTTCTTTCTTGTTTAATTAAAAAAAAAATGTTAATTTAGAAACATATTGATTATTTTTAGATATTTAATAAATGCCAGCGTGTTAAGGATATAAAAATCTACTCTTGTGAATTAAAGTTTAGCAGAATGCATTTAAGTTTCAGATACACATTAAGTATCAGTGTTTAGAAAATCTGTTTTGGGAATTCATACTGTTCCATAACAGTTGATATAAAACACGGTAGACTTAGAATATTCAAATCTAAAGCCTAAAAAATCGTTAAAATTATTTCATGATGATAATTTCCAATCTTAAAATTTATGAGGCTGGAAGATTTAAAATGTTAACTGTGGAATTATATGTCATTCAATGTAAAAAAAAAAGAAACCTTCATTAATCTAATAGTAAAATATAACACAACAGATATTCTTTCGGCTACAGTTGGGAATAGCAGAAATTGGGTTTTAAAAAAAATTTACATAATCTTTCACCATTATTAAATGGTAAAGTTTCGTTATACACTGTAAAAAAAAATCCGTAAAGTTACTAAAATTTTTCTAGGAAACTGGGATTCCAGGAACTTTTTATGTAACGGCAACAGCAAAAATTTCTGTAGCAGCATCTGTTACAGGAATGTTTCTTGTTGCCGTTACATAAAAAGTTCCTGGAATCCCAGTTTCCTAGAAAAATTTTAGTAACTTTACAAATTTTTTTTTACAGTGTAGTAGTCTGAAGCAGTTAGAAAATATATCACAATCTATGCTTGACGCATGATTTTTCTTCATTACTTTGTATAATAAAACACATTGCATTTAAACTTAGATAGGTTTTCTGTTTAAAAAATCCATAAATCACTTTTATTTTTAACTTATAATGTTATTTTAGAGTCAGTTTTTTTTTTTTTATAATATAGCATACAATTACAAAGTTTATTTTAAAACTATTTGGAACACCGTACCATGCATTCCAGTAATAACATAAGTAAGATAAAAAATATATTTTAGTTACAAAAGTTATCTTTGTTTAAAATGTATTAAAATATCTCTTCTAATAATGCAGCATTATTTTTATTTTAAATCTTGAAAAAATACTTTAAAAAGTTTTTATGAAGAAATATTAAAACAGCAATCAATTCCTGAAGTATATTTCTCTGCAGTTTTCATTTAATTTACACATAAGTGATCTGTTTTTTTACTATAAAAATATTATTTATATACTAGCAAACCCCGCGGCTTTGCTCGCGTAATAGTTGAAAGATGCCAAGTGATATTTGCATGGCTATTTTTTATTAGAACATTTTTTGAAATAATTCAAAAATTACAAATTAAGCCACAGTTTGACTAAACTTCATTATAATAGTGCATTAGACAGAAATGAGATTTTAATTAATAAAATGAACTAATATTAATTCCAAATAAATGATAATTTAGAAAGTATTTTGAAACTTTTATGTTCATTTCATACGCTCATTTCAGTATTCATTTGAAATTTTGAATTTTTTAAAAACCATAACACATTTACATCTTAAAATTAATCGTCATGTCAAATTCTAAGCTTTTTGTCTAACAGTTTACCACCTCTCTGGTGTCAGTGGCACTAACATAAAATGCCGAAACACAGCTGAAATGGAATGTCTCCAAAAATGTTGAAACCATTAATTTGCCAACATTAACCTTGAAATCGGTTGGTATTTATTAATATTCTATAGGAAACGAAATTTAGATGTTTTTAAAGGATTTCTTGTTGTTCCTGCCAACCAGGTGGTAGTGACACCGGCATAAAATATAGCCCGTATAGGATCAGGGACTATCACTCTTGATTCGCGGCCAATAACTTCTGTAATTGGTTTATTATTTCCTGAGATTCCATAGAAATCGTAATTTTGGACACTTTTAGAATACTTTTCGCTCCTTCCTTTCAATATTTTCCTTTTTAATTTCGAATTTATTTTCGACTGTTCTTAGAGGACATTTATATTTTATAAGTAATTACCGTGCTATAGTTAAAGTTTCTAGCCTCTTCAGTACCGAAGAAATCGCAATTTAGAAAGTTTTTTGCTCCTGCAACCCTCTAGGGGTTGTGTGTATCACCGACATAAAATATAACTTATGTTTGAGCAGGTTCTATCACCCTCAATTTGCAACCATTATGTTTGAAATCGGTTTCGTATTTCATACGATTGCATAAAAATCGTCATTTAGAACGCTTATAGATCCCTTTACGCTCACTTCACCCTTTTAAATTTCGAATTTTCTTTTGAAAATTCTTAGAAAGCATTTGAATCATTGAAGTAATTACCATTCCAAATTTAAAATGTTAGACCCCCTCTTTAACACAATAAACGCAATTTAGAAAATTTTTTGCTCCTGTAACCCCCAGGTGGTAGTCACAACAATGTAAAATATAGGCTATGTTGGAGCGGGGACTGTCACCAGCAATTTGAAAACATTACTTCTGAAATCGGTTTATATTTCTTGAGATTGCGTAGAAATCGCTATTTAGAACGTTTTTAAAACGATTTTCGTTTATTTTCACCCCATTTAAATTTCAAAATTTTAATGAACTCTTCTCATAGACCATTTACATCTCATAAGTAATTAACATGCCAAATTTCAAGTTTCTAGCCCCTTCAGTATCACAAAAATCACAATTTAGAACGTTTTCTTTTTAAATGCAACCGCAAGGTGGTAGTGACACTGACATGAAATAGAGCCTATGTGGGAGCAAGGGCCTGTCACCCTCAATTTCCAACCATCACATTTGAAATTGGTTTGGTACTTTATGAGATTGCGAAGAAATCGCCATTTAGAACGTTTTTAGAACTCTTTTCGGGCTTTTTCACCGCTTTTAAATTTCGAATTTTTTAAGAAATGTTCCTAGGGATCCTTTATATTTTATAAGGAACTACCATTCCAAATATCATGTTTCTAGGCCATTCAGTAACAAAAAAAAAAAAGAATTTTCGAACGTTTTTTTACTCCTTCACCCCCTTTGGGGGAAATAGCAGCGACATAAAATGTAGCCTATGTTTGAGCAAGGATTGTCACCATCATTTTGACACCATTATTTTTTTAATTGGTTTGGTACTTCTTGAGATTGCGTAAAAATCGCCATTTAAACATTTTTTCGAACGCTTTTTGCGCATTTTCACCCCTTTCAAATTCCGAATTCTTAAGAAATGTTCTTAGAGATCATTTATGTCTAATAAATAATTACCATGCCAAATTCCATGTATTTGGGCCCTTCAGAAACACAAAAATCGCAATTTCGAACTTTTTTTTGCTCCTGAACCCCCTTTAGGGGTAGTGGCACCGACATAAAATGTAGCCTATGTTGAAGCAAGGGTTATCCTCATCATTTTGACACCATTATTTTTTAAATCGGTTTGGTACTTCTTGAGATTGAGTAAAAATCGCCATTTAGAACGTTTTTTAGAACGCTTTTCGGGCATTTTCACCCGTTTTTAATTTTGTTATTTTTAAGAAATGTCCTTAGAGATCATTAGTATTTTATAAGTAACTACCTTTCAAAATTTCATGTTTCTAGGCCCTTCAGTTACACAAAATTCGGCATTTTTGGAACGTTTTTTGTTCCTGCACCCCCCTTTGGCCAGTGGCACGGACATAAGATGTAGCCTGTGTTCTAAGTTGGACTAACACCATTATTTTGATACCATTACTTTTTAAATCGGTTCAGTAGTTCCAGAGCTTACTTCCTACCAATAAACAATTTTTACCTCTTTATAATATTAGTATAGATAGATGATCACCATGAAATTTCAACTCCATAATCACACGCAACACGATTATTTATTTATCTTCTTTCATGCTAAAGAAAGACGTTTATATCAGCTTTCATTTCAGTACTTCATCAAAAGCGCAGAATGTAATCTGCAAATTACACAGTATAATCATTTACACTGAGATTACGTGACAAGAAAATTAAGGCCGACTTTAATTGTTGTTAATTCTTTGTAGGTACTTGCAACTCTATACAATGCAGATAAACTAAATAAGAAAAGAGGCTATAATATTTTATCTTACGTAGTTCATTACTTTATTTAAAAAGGATAAAACACTTTTTTTCAGTTTAAAATATATATTAATCATATTTTCGTGTTTGATTATATTTTCACTTTTTAGAATATTCATTCAGTTACGAAATATCTCAAAACTGTTTTAAAGATTTCAAAAATGTATTTTCGTTTTTAAATACGCAAAAAAATCACTTGAGGAAAAATAATTAAAATGCCACCCAAATAATAGTGTCAAGTTTGTAAAAAAAAAAAAAAAAAAAAAAAAACATTTAAAAGAGATTTTTACTTTCGATTATTATTATGATGAATTATTTTTACAGCAATTAATATTTGAGTTACTATTTTTAGTACGTAAATCATATTGTTACATAATTCGGTTTTCCAGTAGATTAATAGTCGAAGGAGAACAATTTGTTAGACATCACACTATATTTGTACTAGCAGTATTCCAGAAAAGCCATGGATAATCGAAGATAAATATATACTAACATCCAAATGTAATAAACATACAGTTAGGCAGTAATAATCAGAGAGCACATAATGCTAGAAATTATCGGAATATTATTCTTCAATACGCTTCAAAAATCTCGATCTCTAGTTTCAAAACAAACAAAATAAAATAGTCGCAATGGAGCACGAAATATTTTCACTTCAAACAGCTTATCTGTCTCCCTGCTACTAATTTCATTCATAACTATTAATATGTTATGCAATGAGTCACGAAAAATCTCGAATAGTATATCCGTATTTTCTCTATAGCCCAGCTGATCGAAACAGGGGAACTCTAAATTGCTCACAACCAATCATAATTAAACCTCTGCCGAAAATACTAATATATAACTAGTAAATCTGCAGATCAGGAGCCTCAACGTCAGCTCTACAATTCATTGTGTTTAGCATCCTTTGAGTAATATTAATCTTTCTACAAAAAACGAAATTTAAAGTTTTGAAATTACATACACATTTATAAAACGAAAAATTATTTCGAAGGTTTCTGACATTAGAAGCGTTAAATTATACCCCTTGTTATGTAATGGTATTCTGAAAATCTCATGAGCTACTTATTCTGGTAATTTTTAGATAATAAAGTAGATTTCTTCAGGGGGGCAGAGCCCCCCTGAACCCCTTCGTAGTGTAATTTAATTTACATTTGTAATTATCAATTAATTGTGTTAATGTCCTTTAGTAAATTCTACCAATAGACGGAAACGTACATGAATTCTTTTCTACAGCCCTGTATATTACGTGAAGATTTTTACCCGTCGTCTATAACATTTAAATTTAATGCAGACAAAAAACCCTCTTAAAACTGCTCATATCACATTTCCGGGGATTAGTATGCATAGTGTGCACCATATATCCAGTTTATGCGGAGTCCTGTATATGGTTCTATTTAAATTCTGCAAACATTTGTTAGTATTCTAAATGTAATTGGGCTGGGAAATACATAACACACACACAAAAAAAAACACTGAAGCAATTCGCGCTCATTTTCATTTATACTTACGAATTCATTTGTGTATCCCTGTACATGGTCTGTACAATATTTAAGCACTACTTATTAAGCACAAATTTACTTAACGTTAAAACGCACACCATAATCGAAAATGCTCTTCAGCAATCATCCCTAATAGACCAGAACTGTATCCGAAATATTTTATGTGACCCTATAAATGAACGATAAATACGATACAAATCATATTCAAGCTTCTTGTAGTCAACCACAGTAATGTAATTTAATTTCATAATGTTTGAATTAGTGCAACACAATTAACACACTGACGACAGGCAATTTAATTAAATCTGGGTTTAAAAACAGTAGAAGCTCCTCCCTCTTCTGAAAGTGTCTCGGAAATTGGTTTCTGAGATATGTTTTTCATGTTTATGCAGCAGTAAATATCTTTCAATGTACAGATGTAATATATAATGCCTTACAATCTATAAAAAATATGGACAACACAATATAAATGTCTTTTCTGTAAGGTAGAAGTCACTCCCTTAGCCAATGATGTATTCTGAATAAAAACGAGAATTTTCGTTTCCCGTCGCTAATGTGTTAAAATAAGCTGTGAAGAGTTTTTTTCCCCCGTAGACCACATTTTAATCGACCACTTTTGTGTGACCCTGAAAAAAACATATGCTTTGCACCCCATATACTACAAAAATGTTTCAAAAATACATATCAATTTTATTATTTTGTAACAGAGTAACATCATTAAAAAACGCCACAAAAGGATTTTCTTCAAAGATTGTAATATTATGAATAGATTTGAGTTACATGTACGCATGCTGTAAGTGCTACACATAACATATTTTATAGTAACCAGGTTCTAGTGCACCTTAATAAAGTATATAAATTTCATTACGTTTAAAATTGTGTAACATTATTAAAATACACCGCAGACGATTTTTCCCAAAGACTATAATGTAACGGAATAGTTTTGAGTGCCCCTGTAATTAAGCTATGAATGCTACACTCTTCATTTTTAATACCAAACATACATTGGCAAACCTCAATAACGTATATCAATTACATGTAATCCCGACTATATTTACGCGAGTTAGAGCACGTAGAGAAACACGGCAGGCGACAGATAGAAAAACTGAAGTCATAAATACTTTTCATCCATGTTGGAAAGTGTTAAAAAGGATTTACATGCCTTTAACTGTACTTTTTTTTCACTTATAGCATGGTTAAACATTAGTTTAAACATCCTAATCCATGCGATAGCAATAACATATTAAAAGCCCCCCAAAATAGGCATATCTCGAGATCTATAAATCTACTGGAAAATAATTCATTATCGTGCCCACTGTTAATTGCATAAATTGCATCGATTTGGCGCGATAAAATATTTTTTGTGATATCCTTTTAATAGTACCTGCAACAAAATTAACGTAATTTACTAACTTCATTCATATTTGACGCAATGATAGGCTACTAATAACAGTCGCTAGGCAACGAAGAAAAGGAAAAAAAAAGAAATATGTATCATGTAAAACAAGAAAATTAATTTAAAAATTCTTTATATTATTGGAATACATGTATAAATGTCCTCAAAACATTATACACGTAAATAAAAAAATCTTATAGATATATTGATAAAACTTCAATATAATAGGAATAATTTAAAACCTTTATTTTGAATTTTAGTATCCATAATTTGACATTTAAATCCATTAATCAACCGTGCCATTTTCTTTCAACAAATCGAAATTTGAAAATCGTCTGACTTGCCGTAGAAAAGCATTATAAAGAAAAATAAAATCTTCCATATTTTCCGAACGAATGAACCAAATTTAACCAAAAACTATACAGCTACGTCCGGGTATCTCACAAATATACCCAATTAATTTCAAGCTGATCGGGTGCTTTTTGCGGCAGTTATCGCGGAACAGACGGACAGACAGACAGACAGACAGACAGACAAACGGAAATCAAAACTTTTCGTGTCTCCACAGTAAGCCTTCACTGACGTTTCGGCAATAACTAGTAAATCTGCAGATCAGGAGCCTCAACGTCAGCTCTGCAAGTCATTGTTTTTAGACTCACTTTGGTAATATTCAGTTTCCTGCAAACCGCAATTTAAAGTTTTCAAATTATGTAATTATTTATAACAATAAAAAATACGAAGTTTTCAGACATTAGAAGCATTAAATTAAAAACGTTATGGAAGGATATTTCAAAATTTTCATGAGCTGTTAATTCTGGTATATTTTTTAAATAATAAAGTAGATTTCTTCAGGGGGGCGGAGCCCCCCTGAACCCCCCGTGGTCTTATTAATTTACATACGTAACTTTTTATTGATTGCGCTAATGGTTAGCGCAAATCTTAGATTTCTTTTTACACTTCCGAGCCTCATTTTTCAATACTGGTAACACAGAAGATGATTTACATTGACGCAATTATATTAAACGTTTAGGTTTTATGAATGAAAATGCAATTTCCTTCAAAAATAAAATAATTTTCATTCTTATTTTCTGAAATGAGGCGGCATTATGAAGTAACAGCCGTCAAAAAACATTTTTTCAGGCAATCTAGTTAATGCTTGGTTTTTAAGAATGAAAATATTTATTTCCCGATACAATGACGTCATTTTCGACAACGATAATTTTTCGGTGCATAATTTTGATATTTACTATATATTTGCTTTTCAAAAGTTGTTTTTTTCTCATTGGAATTTTCGATTAAGAATTAACATTTCTGTTAGCTGTGTGCAGACGATAAACCATGAGATATTAGTAACATTTTTTTTTTTAATAATAAGAATTAATATCATAACACAAGTCCCTTTTATTTCAACCTCAAAGCGTATTCGTTTTATTTTTTATATATGAGATCAAATTCACCTTCTTTTCGTATTTTCACTTTATTTCTAATATGAAGGCGTATTCATGTCTATTTTTTATTTCATTTTCCTCTCGCACATAAAAATCTTTCAAATCAAAATTAACTGTCTAGGATAAATTTTTATTCCGGGATTGAATTTTCGTGGCAACGGCAAAAAAAAAAAAAAAAAAAAAAAAAAAGATTGTTAATTTTCATAGCAAATGTCGATTTATTCCTTATGAAAATAATGAACTTTATAATTTAAAAGAAAAATATTTGAACAAAATAAATAGAACATAGTCTTTCTTTATTTCTGTGGTAAATTCCATCTAATTGTAAAAACACAAAGGCATTAATTCGTCCCTTTTGACTTTGATTTAACTTCAAACAATTACAAATACTTTCACATTTACGATATTTTTGGGTGTAGTTCGCTGCTAGGTAACAGTTAAAAGATAATAAAAACAATTAAATATGTGCTTAAAAAGAAAATTTATATTAAAAAATATATTTTATATTATTGAAACACATAATTAAAATCCCTCCATAAAAGTTATACACCGAATTTAAAATCTCTGACAAATGTATACACAAAATTTCAAACTAATATGAATAATGTATGGTTCTAATTAGGAAATTTCATCATCCTTAATTTAGCATTTAAATCCTTAAATCATATGAGCCATTTCTTTTCAACAAATAAAAATGGAAAAATCGTCTGAATTGCTATAGGAAAGCATTAAGTCGCAAAATAAAAAGTTCTATATATTCCGAACGAATGAACCAAATTTAACCAAAAACTATACAGCTAAATCCGGGGATTTCACCAACATGCATCCTTAATTTTAAGATAATCGGACGCTTTTTACGGCAGTTATCGCGGAACAGACAGACAGACTAACGGAAACCAAAACTTTTCGTGTCTCCACAGTAAGCCTTCACTGACGTTTCGGCAATTAATATAGTAAATTTGTTCTCACAGACGCATGTGCTGAACAAGAAGATACGCTGAATCTAAATTACGATTTTCGTAACAATATACTTTCTGAAAAGAAAACAACAATTTACAGGGTGTCACATATGTTCATTCACATTTCAGAAATGCGTACAAAATTAATAAATTGTGATTTCGAAGAGATACCATAAGAAATAACTAAATGTCGATTGTTCTGTTGAAAAAAAGTCACATTTTCTTTCAATTTTTGCCTGAAACAAAACTTCTACCAATTTGTAAAATCTTACGTATAATCCATACTCAGTTATTACAACATTTAGCGTTTTCTGGGTTTGGAAATTTGATATTCTATGATGTATCTCTTTTCCCTTTGCCACGAAATATTTTTTATGGTATAAACCACACTCCCACTTTGTAGTATATATAGTAGGATAAAAATAATCAATTAATTAGAGGCAAAATATTTAATAATTTATTATTTGTAACAATGATACAAAATCCCTCATTTCCTTTTTAATTCAGGAATATATAAAAATAAAAGGCAAATCATGTTTCAAAAGAGTAATTATTTGCAGTGACATTAGCTGATATGGAAAAGAGAGCCAACCATGTATTTTCGTCAATTATTATCGATGTTTGTGATTTTATATAAATCAGGTTAACTTACTTTGTAATGATCATGCTAGTTTTCAACTTGCATATATTAACCTCAAATAAAATGCTTAATTTTGTAAAAATTTCATTTATTCAAACAGATGTTTTGAGTACATTTACTTTTGTTCGTAAATTATAGTTTTCATTTAGAAGCTTTCTGAGAACTGATATAATATATCCATTAGCATTAAGATGAATGAAATTGGAATTACATTTCTGCTATGATAATGTTATAACTGCAAAAACAAAATAATAATAAGTCAAAAAGGATTACAAATAAGTTATTAAAATAAAGTCATTTAAACACTTCAATGTTAACATTTTCATAACATTATATTTTTTTATTATTCTATGAATTCAATTAGTTTTACAGTAATTGTCATTTAAATCAAATTTACTCTACATAATATATTATTGCCAGTCCAAGAATTATATAAATTTTATATAATTTTAATAAAAATTAAACACTGTAATTTTACGCAGTACTATCATTTATTTTTTTCAATTAAAAATAATTGGAGGTTTATCTATCCTCTCTTGTTTTAGCTATTCGTAACTATTTGCAAAGTACATATAATCCTTCGGCGTGTTATTACGTGGCACGAAAAATAAGAACAACCTTGATTCACGTTTGTAGATGTTTAAGATTCAATACTAAACATCTAAACAGATTTTGAAAAGAGCCTGTCTTATTTCATCTTGGATTCAATGTTTCTTAAGTATGGAAACAAAATGCTTATGTTATTTTTAAATTATATTTATTAAAACATTAGCTCTAAGTCTTTTTATATCTTCCTTATGCTATTTTCGCATTAAAAAAGTATTGACTTTCTAAAAATCTTCGACTACCAGCGTTTGATATATTTATATATTTTGAAACATCCAGAATACGATTTAACTCCTTTTGGTTTAATATATGTCTATTGGCTGTGTGGTAAAAAAAGTTTCTGGGCGTTGTAACTGAAATCTTAATGTGTAGTTCACACACACTTAATGCTTTCATTTCATTTAACAGAAAATGAAAGTATTACTTGTTGAATAAAAGTTATTATTCCACTTATTATTTATTTTCTGATTCACTCAAGACTTCTTATACATTTTTCCCTTATAATATAACTTAATTTTGAACAAAATAAGAAAACCTAATGTTTTTTCAGAAAAACAAACGGAAATATACATTTTAAAATAAAATTGTTCTTTACACAAACAATAAGAATGACGTTAATAGAAGGACATATATATTAGAGTGCAGTCTAATTCGGGCTTTCGACCTTCGGGAACTATCAGCATTTACTGAAATGATTTAGAAACATTTCGAAATGGATGCGTTTAGATGTATTTTTCGGGATTTCATCTAAAATGCTATGAAAAATGAAAGTATTTTCTGGTAAAAAAAAGGTATTTGTCAATCATTTAAGTTTTTCAGCAATATATGCAGTCTTACGTTCATGAACTTTCTGTAGACACAAAAGATATAATAACCCTTTTCTTTTAAAAATAAAATTAACAATGGTTAGTGACAACGTGTTAATAACGGTTTAACGTAATTTTATTAGATTAATGCAAAAGTTGGTCGCATTTTGTTTATAAAGAAGAATGTCATAAAGGGAAAAATTAGTAATATTATTATTTATCCTCTACGACGGAAAATGTTACAACAAGAATTTATTTCCACACCCTAGGTGATTTTATGCAAAAGTACATTATGTGTTTCCAAGAATTGAAAGCAATAAGTAATACCGTACCTTGAAAATTCTTGTGCTGCATGTAGAAAAGACCTGATTGTTACAAGATTACATCTCATTGTATATATTCCAGGAAAAAATGTAATCACACTGATTACTTCTACTGCTAAAGATCATATACAAAAAGTTCTACGGAGAGGCAGAGAATTATGTGTACTGTTAAATTATATTCATAAATTATGTTTTGGGTATAGCCTACGCAATGAAATAATAGTAACTTTCTTTTTTTTTTTAAGTAAAACCCTTTTCTCAAGCTTCATTTAAGTTCCTTGCATCAAAACAGGCCGGAAAAGTACACAGTGTAAATACTTTTTCTTAGTTCTTTATGGAATACTAATGTAGCAATTTTGTTAGACGTTTTTATAGAAATTTATAATAAAAAACTGAAGTAAAACTCTACAGAGAAAAATGGAATAGCATCACTGATATTATTAATGGAAAAACGTAAACGTGAAATTCTTTGTAATATATATATATATATATATATATCTTCACGTTTATTCTTTATCTAAATTTATGAAATTAAGGCAACATATAAAACAATAACTCATTCAAATGTAGCTGATGAACGAAATGAAAAATTCTTAACTATATTAATAAAACATTGTATATTCAGTTTTTAAAAAAATCTGTTAAAAGATGAGTCATACATTTAAAAAATTATAATTGTAGGATAAAAAGGGCAAAACATTTAAATTCGTTATTTGGGGCATTCTCACAATCTTTTTACTTTCGGGAATAAAAATCTGGTGAAATTAAACTTGCTAAAATAACATTTTAATGTGATAGACGAATGTCATATTGATTCAAAATAAGTAAAAAATGGTCAGCAGCGAAATTTTTATTTAACTGAGGTTTAAGTTAAACTTGCGAGTTTAAATTTCCATACCATTTTTACAACTATAACTTTTAATTTTCTTCTAAATTTTTACTTATAATGAATTTGCATGTTACCCACAGGCCATTTAAATAAGAAATAATGAAAATGTAGTACTTTTAATACCGAATTTTTGTATAACATTGTCTTAAAGGGGTGTTAAAGAGGGACGGTAAGGTAAAAAAGGGGAAAGTATAGGAAAAAAGGGACGAAGATGGGAAAAAAGGGCCGGTAAGGATGGAACGGTAAGGAAAATTACCACCTATTTTTAGGAAAATTATGTTGAGACTAAGTGATAGCCACAATGTTCATTGATTTCTAGAAACAGTTGTTAAGATTGGATTTTTTTTTAAATTTACCTCGGAAAGTGCAGGAATAATCCTTGGGGACGGTAAAACTACCAATAAAGCCCGATCTTGAAATTGATATTTAAATGCTGATTTAAATTCTGCAGTAAATTTCCTGTCAAAGAATTTTAGACATTCTTTCTCTAGCATACTTCTGCATGAGAAAAAAAACTTGAAAAAAAAAACTCTGTGGCTGCATCTGAAATGATTTTCTGTATACGTTTAGCAAGAGGAACGGCAAGGATGAAAAACCCAGGGACAGAGTTCAAAAAATAATATCAACCGCAAAAAGATGTCCAGGTTAATGTTTTGCTACATATTTATATAAAACAATTGTCCCAGTTTCGGAAAAAAATTACATCGAATATTTTTTATTGAAAGAATTTTATACAGACAGATCCAAACTTAAAAATCAGCATCAGGCACACTGTACGGTATAGGAGTTTTCCTGGTATTTGGAACCCCAACATTGTCCAAAACTTATTTATTTAGTTAATATTTTTATGCATCATGGGATGTTTCCAAAGTATATGAAATAAAAAAAATACAAAAAAAATGTATTGAAATAAAAATTATTATTCAGGGACATAAAAGTCAAAAGATTGTTAGAATGCCCCATTTATTATGCAGAAGATACTTTTCAAAGCATAGCTGCCAGCTTTTACGCCTTTCTGCTACCACTGAAATTTAGAAGAGATTTTCGCCTTGTTTAACCCATTACTCGCATGTGTTACGATTACACAACGGTCAAATTAATGCT
The DNA here is from genome assembly GCA_963932465.1 of Maratus speciosus. Taxonomy (NCBI): domain Eukaryota; kingdom Metazoa; phylum Arthropoda; class Arachnida; order Araneae; family Salticidae; genus Maratus; species Maratus speciosus. Next base: position 402,340,913 of record OZ010794.1, on the reverse strand, counting down.
CATTTTAAAATTATTTACATACCCACAACTATTTCTCAATTAAAAAAACTTGCCTTACTTAAAGACATAAAATTCTAAGTTAAAATAAACCGAAAATTATCTTTCAGAGTTTGTGGCGGTAAACGACTTTCGGCTAATAAGTTGAAAAACTCAAACCTTATAGTTTTGTCGGTTAATGGGTTAATCGTGAAATTTCGACGATGAAATAACGCAATATTTACAATAAAATTTTAGTGTTAGGAAGAAAGCGTAAAATTTGGCAGCTGTGTCAAAGATAATTCTGTAAATATCATTGAAAACATTCGTGCATGTTTCTTTCTGTATACATTTTAACACTTTCAACAAAGTTGAAAAGTGTTTAATGCATTCGATTTGTACGTTCGTCTGTCCACGCTGTAATTCACGTAAATAAACTCGAATTTCCATGCACTTGACAAAGGTTAATTAGATTCACAAAAGCATGTTACTTTCTTCTATCTTCAATAGAAGAAAGTATTGTAATCGAAATTTTTTTCGACTTCCGGTTTTCGACGGATTTGCATGTTTTAGGGGTCAGAGATTCCAAAAAACATGTTTATAGAAAATGTCTGTCTGTCTGTGTGTCCGTCTGTCCGTCTGTCCGTCCGTCCGTCTGTCCGTCTGTCCGTCTGTCAGTCTGTCCGTCTGTCCGTCTGTCTGTCGCCATTGTACCATCAAAAAGTGTATGAAGTTATGTATAGAATTAAACCAAAATTTTATTATAAGTTTTTGGCTATGGCAAGCAGGTCCTCCCGGAATTTGGAAAAAATTCGCCGGTAGGGGGCGCTGAAATAACAATTTTTGTGCGATTTTGAATATTGTACCATCCAAAAGTGCATGGAGTTATGCATAGAATTGAACCAAATTTTTAGTTTAAGTTTTTGGATATGACAAGCAGGTCCTCCCTGAATTTGGAAAAAATTCGCCGGTAGGGGGCGCTGTAAATGCGTTTTTTGTGCGATTTTGAATATTGTACCATCGAAAAGTGTATGAAGTTATGCATAGAATTGAATCAAATTTTTATTTTAAGTTTTTGGCTATGGCAAGCAGGTCCTCCCTGAATTTGGAAGAAATTCGCCGGTAGGGGGCGCTGTAATAGCGATTTTTGTGCGATTTTGAATATTGTACCGTCCAACAGTGTATGAAGTTAGGCATAGAATTAAACCAAATTTTTATTTTAAGTTTTTGGATATGGCAAGCAGGTCCTCCATGAATTTGCAAAAAATTCGCCGTTAGGGGGCGCTGTAATAGCGATTTTTGTGCGATTTTGAATATTGCACCATCGAAAAGTGTATGAAGTTATGCATAGAATTGAACAAAAAAAAATTTTTAAGTTCTTGGCTATGGCAAGGAGGTCCTCCCTTAATTTGTAAAAAAATCGCTCTTAGAGGGCGCTGTAATAGCGATTTTTGTACAATTTTTGTGCCATTTTGAATATTGTACCGCCGAAAATTGTATGAAGTCATGCATAGAATTAAACCAAATTTTATGTGTTTATTTTTGGTCATGTCACGAAGGTCCTCCCTGAATTTGGAAAAATTCTGCCGGAAGGGGGCACTATAATTCTATGACTATATATTCTAATTATTCTACTATTGACTATATATTCTATGACTATATATCTATAATTCTAATCACTATAATGCAAATGTCTGTACCATTTTCATTATTGTACCATCGAAAAGTGTATGAAGTTATCCATATAATTGAACCAAATTTTTTGTGCATGTTTCTGGCTATGGCAAACAAGTCCTCCCTGAACTTGAAAAAATTCCGAAAGAAGGGGGCGCTATAATTCCGATCTCTGTGCCATTTTCATTATTGTACCATCGAACAGCGTATAAAATTATGCATACAATTGAACCAAAATGTTTGTGCTTGTTTTTGGCTTTGGCCAACAGGTTCTCCTTGAATTTGGAAATATTGCGCGGTAAAGGGGCTCCGTGCCAGCGATTTTTGTATACTTTTCTTGATTTTTCGTAGTTCTATTGTGCATCGGCGGCTCATGCAGCGGCGGGAACTAGCTTCCTGCTATGCCGGCTATTCGCAAACAGCTGATAACGACAGAATAAGGAAAAATTAATAATTTTAACAAATATCATGATATAGATTAACTCGTTTTTAGTCCGTTTAATTGACTTGAGCAGAAATTTAAGATGAAAATCAAAGTTGGTATAGTATTGAACTAATAATATTGAAGTATTAACATGTGTAACTAGGTTTTGAAATATTAAGATGTATAAGATAGAAGAAAGTTTTGGGATTGGCACATCCAACTAGTTTGGTATTGTGTACGAAGTATGTAGGATTAATAGTTCATTTACAGTGCCACTCAAAAGAATTCCATTACATTATGGGATATGGGGAAAAATCGTTTGCAGAGTATTTTAATGACATTATTCTTCTACTAATGCATTAAAATTGATACAAATCACCGAATTTCATTACGATCACGTTAGAACAGGGCATTTATAGAATTTTTTAATCATTTATAAGGACAAACAAAAGAAATCGTTTACAGTCTTTGAGTAAAAATTGCTGGAGTGTACGTTTTAAAATTTGGTATGAGATTTTAAATGTAACTCACTTCTTTTTCATGTTAATCGCTATATATAAATTCTATACCTCATATACAGGGCTGCACAAACGTATTCACAAACCATTCTGCTTATTAGAGGAAATAACTGAAGGAAAATTTTCAACTGAAGAATATGTATTTCTTAAGTGAACTAAATTTTGGCATGCATGAAGTTAATAGATACAAACCTATATATCATATACATGGCTGCTGAAAGAATTCGGATAATTTTCCGGTTGTAGATGGGAACAGTTGAAATTGGGTTTCCATATGTATTATGCTAACACGAAAGAAAAAAGAAGAAAAAGAAATGATACCATAAATCAAAATATGTTATTTAATACTGAATAAATTGTTTCTATTTTGTAAAATGTAAAAGATGCTACTGGCAATTAAAAAATTATGTTACAGAGATTCTCGCTAAATTCCAAATACTAAGTTATTTTGGCTTTTCTCTTTTAAATAGGAAGAAAATCCAGATTTACTTTCCCGTTTACATAGGTATTATATTAATTTAAAATTGGTGCGTGCATATTTTCTTTGCTCCATGTGCTGTTATCCGGTTTTCTACAAAAACATCCAGCCGTTGAAAATGACGTACTCTTAATTTTCGTGACGTATGTAGATAAATTCTGTTTTTTTTTTTAAATCAGTTTTCTTAAATATAATTTTTAAACGGTTTGTAACTTTCTTTCCATAGTAGGTGCATCCAGTAGGTTACCCTCATAGGTACCTGCTGGTACAATAAGAAACGAAATCCGACAAATATTTTTTGAGTTATGCTTGACGAAATGTCTTAATATCTATCGCAGATTTTTAATCCCCTAAAGTAATATTTCTCTGTGTATTAGCCTTCGCTTCGCTTAGACAAATAAACCGATATGATGAGTATTATACACGAAATTCAGTGTAACTGTTAGCTTCCAGGCTCATAGTGTGAAATTTTTTTATCAAAGAACAAAACCAAATTCTTAATCGTTAGTTATAAAGACATCGTTCCAATTGCAGAAATCTTTCAAATATAGTTCTATATCACATAAAAATCTCTTGATATAAAAATAGTTATTTTTTTAAATGTTATGAAATTAAAATTTTACATACTCCCTACCTCCTACGTTATATTTCGAAAAAAATATCCACAGTTTTAGAAGGAAATCGAAAAAAATTCCAGCAGTTGTGATACTTTATATTTCACGTGTTTTCAGCATTTTCTAGTTCTAAAAATAGAAAAACGCATTCTTTTGTTTGATAACATAACATGTTTAGTAAAAACCAAATGACTGTATCGGGGATTTAGTGCCCACAATTTTGCCTCTACTTGACACATTATTTCTTAACGAGATATTAAGTTACTTCGAAGACTCGTGTACTGAACTTGATTATTCATGTACTGAACACATTATATAATATTAAATTTTATTTTTTGAGAAGAAATGTTTATACCGATGAAAGAATTAATTAAAATAAAATGATAAATTTAATTAATTTAATTACAATAGTAACGACATATTTTAAATTAACTCGGATATTAAATGATACTTGATTTTATGCAATTATAAATTATATTACTTTTTTTAAATAATTTATATACTTAAAAGTTCGTAATATCTAAATACAATTACAAGTAACATAACCTCTAATAAAAGTTCTATGCTGAGTTACAATTTCAAAAACATGACATTTAATTTTAGAAATTTGTCAAAATTGTGAGCCGTACATTAACAGCTTACCTATTAATAACTAAAGCAAAAAATTGTCGAATTTTCAGGATTCACATTACAAAGTATAAAATTAAAACAAAATATTCAGTTTAATTTTTTAAAAAAATATGTTGCTGAAAATTTTGTTGCTACATTTAGACCATTTATTTTAACACCCTTACCAGTTTCAATTGTTTTACACAATAAAATAAAAATAGGGATAAACACAACTTTTTCCGTACTAACACATCTGCCTTGTATTATCGAAAAAATGTCCTTAAATTATTAAAGCAAAAACTAAATTTTAGAAAAAAATTCTCTTTAAAACTTTCAGTAACAAAATAAGCAATATCTTCTTGTCTGAGTTGCTCGAGTTCAGCAAAAACTGTTATGCAGGCCTCGTATTTTCAAGGAAATTTTAAAGACAAAAATCAGTAATTTTTATAGAAAAATGAATTTAGTTTAAATCCGCGTAATCACACCTTATTTAAGGAGATATTTTCTATAAGAAACTACTGGTAAAGAAAAATTTTATGGTCTGGAAATTTCGGGACTGGTACAACCCGTGCAGTTAAGTGGTTAATAAACAATGTGTGATACAATATTTGCTTAATTATTCAATTAGAAAAAATTTCATAAAACTGAAAAATCTTCACTATTCAGATAATGTTTCGAATATTAGTCGTATAAATGTTACTTTTTTATTTAAAAGATACAGCTTGCTTATATTGCTACTTGCCTCAGATACTGGATTTTTTCAACCCGCCTTTAAAGACAGGTTTATTTTGTAACCTATATATAAAATATAGTGGACAAAGGAATTAAATTTTTATATAAAATTTTATTGTCAATTTTTTCTGGTACCATATAATATATATATATAAAAGAAACATTACTCATTTTTCTTTTTCTATTTCGAATATTATAAGATTTGAGATCATGCACGAATCGAAGCCTTAGTTTCCGAGACTTTTTCAGAATGATTCGGATACTTTCCAATCAAGTATTTTTAGCAATGAGAAAAGACCTGTAAAGTTATGATTGATGGAATTTCATCAGTTGCACTCTACATATGTATACGTAAACACTCTCGCTTTGTCATATTCACATAAAGGGTATTTGAACCGGATTAGTAGCGATATTTCCTTTTTTCCTGACAGTAAAATATATATTTTCTGTACAATCACTTCACTTTTGATAATGATAATGATTTACATCATAGAGAAAATATTGAATTGAAAGTATATGATATTTGGTATTTCATTTTCTGCGTAATTTGACGTACCGAAAGCGAGCGAAACCGCAACGAAACACCCAGATCCTTACAAATTTCGTCGAAATTTTCACACATTTTTTTTTTGTAAAAAATATTTCTCCCGTTCGAACGTTTCAAAATTTTTGAACGTGATGTAAATCTATTTAGATGCCTTGGTCTTTCTGTGCCTCTAAAATTGCGCCCTGGAGGGACGAGATCGCGACGAAACACTCAGGGTTTTATGGATTTCGTTGAAATTTTCCCGCAATTTATTTTGTAAAAAATATTTCTTCCCGTCCAAACGTTTCAAAATTTGTGTAAGGTATATAGGTCTGTTCTATTGAGATGCTTTAAAAAGATTATGTTATAATACGGACTTTTAGTTACTTTTAGCGTAGCAAGAAGCTTGTCTCCGTGCGGCGCAAAGTGAATTGCATTCGCCGGTGTAGTTGAAAGTGTTAAAATTCAATTGGTTTAAAACCGATTACACCATCGATTAGAAGAAGGTTTCAGCTTTAAGAACATATCTTTGGTTTTTCGGAATCTTTAAAGTTACGCCTTTGAGAGGCGTTGCAATAAGGAGGAAACAGTTTTTTTTTTTTGGAAAAACGACCAATTTTGTTTTTTTTCTCAAAGGGTTAACTGCGATATTTTATTGAACTGATTGCGGCATTTGAAACGTAAGAGTGCGGTTATTGGAATATGTTTTTCAATTTTTACTCTACAGAGCGGTTTGGTCTATTTAGATATTAAACCAAAAAATCAAAAAACCGAAATAAAGTCAAAAAATGCTTCTTCGTTAGTTCGCTATATGTAAACGGGTTTGAGCACATGCGCAAGTGGTTTCCGTGACCGGCGATCAAGTACATGCCTTTCTGATGAGAGAGAGTTGCGATGTTTAATTAATAACTGAACTATTTATTAGAATTTTAAAATTCTGAGATTCAGGTGCATCAGGAGTCACTTTGGTCTAGCCTCAGAAAAATTTTCAGCTTCGTACTTGCCGTAGATTTTGATAGTCTTCGCACACACACAGAGCTAAACTTTCTCTTATTCGTATACAGTGTGTCCACGTATAACCTGACCGACCTTTGTTTTCGCAACCGTTGGTCATAGATGCATACATCCAATTACAAAAGTGGTCAAAACTAGGTGCAGAGTTAGGATAAAAAAGGTTTTAAACGAAAAAAAAAAAACCAATTTAGTGAAGAATTACAAAAATCTAAATTTTTATACGGTCACCTGGTACTATAAGTTATACTTAGTAATATTTTCCTGTTACACTGACAAGTAAGGAGAAAAAGCCCCGTTATTCTACGATTAAAATTCACCGAGTAATAGCTGTTTAATGTTTGAGCACATTTTAGCTGAAAATTAGGGGTCATTCACATATTTAGTAGAAATATAATTTAATTCAAATTTTGGGATGTGACATGTTTTTTAGCTTTTGAAAATTGATTCACATGTATTTTTTAGCGCTGATTCCGAAAATTATCTTCATTTTAAACCATCACATCAGGATGTTTCACAAATCGCAAATTTCAAAATTAAAAAGTTCAAACTTAAAATTGATACCCCCTGCCCTCCCAACCTCATCGGATCCCTGAGCTGTTTAGCTGTAAGAATCCCAGTATAAGCCCAAAAATTGAATAAAGTATTGAATTAAATAAAATTAAACTGAATAAAAAAGTCTTACATGTATTTTTTAGTATCAGATTTTGCGCTATTTTTTAACCTTGAAATTTACGATTTGCGAAAAATCCTGACATGATGGGTAAAAGTGAAGGTAATTTTTTTATTTAGCGTTAAAAAATGCATAAAACGTAATTATAAAAGATGAAAAACATAACTATCGCAGGTTTATGCTATCTAATCTAAAACCATTTCTTTAACTTGTTGACGGTAATCTATCCGAATTTTTTTGTGTTATCCTCTATAAGTATGTATAAAATGGTAAGCGTCGAAAATCATAACAATACTACATTGTAATCGGATTTAAGTCAGTATGTAAAATTTTAACTTCGATCGGACATTTGAAAGTCAGTTAAAGTTCGAGTACAAATTTTAAACTGGAAAGACGATCGTTGCAAGTTAAATAAAACCTTATGAAAATAACATGATTTTTGTTAAAAGAAATCATAGCCTCAAATCCTTACAAAATACAACATATGTTAAAATACAATTATTTTAACTAATCTGAAATTTAACTAATAAAGTTAACTCAATCGTAGTAGTCGTACGATTTCTTTCAAACCGCAGATACCTTGTAAATAAGTTCAAGTACTTTATATACGACCCCTGAAAGCATGGTCGAATTCATCTGTTTTGATATGCAAAAAAGTGGTATAAGTCATGCATTTCAAAGTTTCATAACTCGGTCAATTTTAGTGTTAGTTGTATGGGTATTTCTGTCTTACTTGTTAGTGACACAGTGAATTTTTACTAAATATCACTTATAAGACCGGGGAACAGTATAAAAATTTAAATTTTGTAATTTTTTAATATATATTTGTCTTGACCCAAATGGCTTTAAAAATAATTCTTTACCTTATTTAAACCATTTTTGTAACTGGAAGTATGCATCTAGGATCATCGGCTGCAAAAATAAAGGTCGGTCAGGTTATACGTGGACACACTGTATATATGTATCTATGACTACATCACATTCACTGGCACTCCATAAACATTGACTGGCGCTCCATTACCTGTGGTTTATTCAGTTGAGCTGCCTACATGGCATATCATATACTATTGCCATTAAAATCATTTGAGTGAAACGTGCGCTCAAAAGGTAAGAGCGTTAGCAAAATTTTTAATTATTATTTTTATAAGTAATTCAGACGAATGAGTTAAATTTGTACAAGAACGTTGGCAGGTGATTATACGTCATATGATTATACATTAATAAGCGGCACGTTTTTATTTTCTATAAATTATTTAATTAATAGTTTTTCATTTAAAATTAATGTAATATAGGTTAAATGTGAAAGTATTAAAAAGTAGAGTAGTTCTCTGTGAGGAAAATATAATGTAATGTAGTATTTCTCTATCGAAAAAAATCATTTTTAAACCTACAGTATTATAAGAGTTCGTGGAAAAAGTACGTGACATAAAAAACGTGATGTATGATGAAAATACAATAAGGTTATAAAATTAAGTAGAATGTTACTTTAATTTTCGAAACTGATTTATGAAACGTTTCACGGATGTAATAGTATTTTATTTTTGGATAATTAATTTTATCCAATTTTTTTTTTTTTTCAGAAGTATAATTTTTCTTTCATCGTTATTATTATCTCATACATAAAAACAAGATAAGCTATTGCGGCGCATATCTTTTTATTATTGCGAATATAGGGAAAAAAAAGAAAAACATAAAACATTTTTATATGTCAAGCAGGTTTATGTTCCCTTTTCCAAGTTTCTTTTTTTCATGCATCTTTGAGAACTTCGCGAAAAGTTTGAAAAATGAGAAATATTTCATTTAACTTTTACACATATATCCTCCATCCTCACGATAAATGTCATTAGGATTTAGTGAATTCAAAAACATACATTATCTTTAATATGAAATAATACATTGAGGCATAAATTCATTATCTTGAAAGTGTTCTTGATATATATATATATGAGGACGTGAAAGTTATCCATAAAATCAAATTTTGAGAAATCGAGAAAAACCTCTGATTGCGTCCATTGGTTTTCATTGTAAACCAAGATTTTACACTGCCAGAAATACAGGACGAAACTAGTTTTTTTGCAGTGTTTTTTCGATTCAGGTTCATCGATAGAAAAGGCTGACAGAGAAACTCGATTTTGTAAATTTTGGATAAGACGAGTTTTGAAACTTACGTCCTCATACAGGGTGGTTATAATTAAACTTACAGTACTCAGAGGCTCATAGCTCCGGTTTTACAGAACGGATCCAAGTGAAATTTCATATATATGTTATGTAGATCATGCGGTTGAGGTTTTCGTAAAAAAAGTTTGAAATTTAGCCAGCAGATGGCGGTGTACTGCTAAAACCATATTCAAACGAGTAGCTAGAGCAATTTCGCTATAAAAGCGGTAATTATGGTTCAAAGAAATGATTCGACCGCATTGAAGATGAGGTGAACAAGAAAGAACGCGCTTTGATCGTAAAACGTTTTCATCAGAATAAGAGGAATTCTTCGAAAGCCCTCCTTGCTTATCGACGGATGAAAACCTTTAGGAAAGAACCCATGTCCGTAAATTCAGTTAAATGCATGATTCGTAAGTTTAAAAAAAACTGGTTCTCTGGATGTTGCACTGGGGAAAGGACGAGGTACAACTGAGCCGGCGATTGTGGAGGAAGTGTGCAATTTCAACAGCTGAAGCATCTGCAAATTCTTCAAATTCTACTTAAGTGTAAGTGGCCGCTCAATAGTACGAGTATTGGACATTCCGTGGGCAACCGTGCGCATGATTTTAGGCAAAATTCTGAAGCTCTACCCTTACAAGATGCATATTGTGCAAAAGTTGAAACCACAAGATCACTCTCCACGTCTTGATTTTGTGCTATGTCTTCTGGCGAGGATGTAAGTGGATGAGTAGTGGCCATCGAATATCACATGAACAGGCTGGGCTCAATTTCACTTAGATGATCCGCATATGGGATTTTACAAATCCTCATGCGGTGCAACAACAGCTGCTACATTCCCCATACGTCACGGCTTGGCGTGGATTCACGGCGAATTTTATTTTTGGCCCGTATTTTTTTGAGAAAGTCACAATAAACGGATTTATTAGACGTACAGTAACAGGTGACCGATACAGCAGACTACTGGAGAATCATGTTGTCCCGGCGTTAAGACAAAGAGGCTATTTGACTACCACCATATTCATGCAAGATGGAGAAACTGCTCATACGGCGAAATGTGTAAAGAATGTGATTCAAGCCAACTTCTCTGATGAACGTGTCATCTCTCAGACTTTCGCGATTTTCTGGCCAGTAAAGTCACCAGATCTGGTACGCCATGTTGCCCTTATTCCTACTGATATGTTGCGTGCGGCCGTTGATAACGCGGTGTTATGATTTCAGCATATTGTTGACCGACAAGGTATGCACATAGAGCACACAGGTGTGTAAATAAATAATATATTCCATTATACTTTATTTTTGAATTGTTATCTTTCCTTTTATATTGTTAAGTCGCCACTTGGTGGCGAAATTTGAAACTTTCTTTTACGAAGATATAAACGAAGATATTAACGAAGATATTTTTTTTTTTCGAAGTATAAAGGTAATAAGAAATCTTGAATTTAAGCTATACTCAAAATTTCAAATATGAAATGCCAAAAATCACAGATAAATAAATAAAATAACAAACATTTTCAAAAAATTACACAAATATTATAGAAGACAACTGAGATCATAAATGGAATAACGTATATCTGTAACACATGTGCAGCATAAAAAATACCAGATATCGGGAAATTAAAGGATTCTCCAGCACATTTTTCTTATGGGAGTATAAATAAAATATTTTAGATAATAAAAATTTATCTCCTCCCATATTTATGACTGTATTGTTTTGAATACTAAACAGAAAAAAAAATATTTTTTTTAAAATCTGTAACTCGTTGTTTGTTTCAAATTGGCAAATGTTAGAAAATACGAAATTCAAAATAAGAGGTTTTCTATCACGTTCTTTTCGAAATTTGTGTTAATCAATTAAACTATTGTTTCATATTTACAGAATTTTAATAGAGATTACATATAATTAGGTGACAGAGTTGATTTCAGTTGTCAAAAACATCATGTTATATACTATAAAAACACATAGATGTAACTACTGCATTCTTGCTGTATCGTGAAAGATAATTCATTGCTTATTTATATCTCAACATTATCCATGTCAAAAAAATTAAATCTTTTTTAGTCTGATGAATTATTAATATTTAATTTAAAAATAACTATGAACAATTGCTCATTAGACAAAATTCGTTAATTTCTTATATACTGTTCTTGTACCTGTTATGTGTAGGTATGCTTATGTGTTTATCGTGAGATATCAATGTGCGTGAACAAGACGAACGATAAATGCGACAAAATTTCTATACCTAGAAGTCTAGGGTTAGAATCGTATATAAATTTGATAGACTCAAGCATCCTCAATACAGGAACATAATGCTAAACACGTTACTGAATATAAAAACTTTTGTTCAAGGGAAATATATCACAGCAATATACATTGTTAATTATCAAAATCCGACAACAGTTCCTTAATGTGAGAAATATTTCCGAAATCATGATACCTTACCCCCCCCCCCTTATTTTTTTAAATTTCACTTAATGCCATAAACGTGAGAACATCAGAGCTGTGTTTCATCCACCGGAGGTGAAAGTGGAAAAATCCGACACTAGAGAAATAGAGTTGTTCTAAACTGTCTAACACTTTTTGGTGTCTAACTTGATGACTGACATAATAGCGACAAATTGTAATCTCAATATTAGGGGAGTCTGTCAGTAGATGGTTTATGTTCAAATTTTCCGCAGATGACTAATTTGTGTATGTATTTCAAAGAATTCGCATGGTTTTATCTTTACTATAATCGCTGTCATATTATTGTGCAACAACTGCAAGAGAATTCGACCACAATTTTTTAACAATATGTAGAGAAATATAAAAAGCGGCGTCATTTGTAACCCTGTATAATGTGCTACATTAAATTAAAATATTTTTAAGCACAATTTATGAATAATTAATCTTTTCTGAATTAATAAATTTAAGAATTTCCAATGAATGATATCCTATCGTTTTTCTTTGGCTGTGTATTGTGTATTACATATTCCAAATTATGTATTTATTAGCCGCTGGTTTTGTGTTGACGCAACCATCATAATATATACGCCTGCTTAAATTATCTACATTACTACCGCTATTTCAAAATTAAATTTATATTCTTATTTAATGTCTGAAATTTTCGAACATATGAAGCGACGCTTACCTTTCGAAATCTATAATGCCAAACATCATTTTAACAAAATGTTGAAAACTCCTGAATTATAGTTTTGTTGATTAATAAGTTAGAATATGAAAATTAATGCCTTTAGAAATAATATAATAAAATGTTTGTGGTCTAATCTTTAAAATCTAATGGATAGATTAAAATTCAAAAGTTTATATTATCAAATTTCTAAAATCATAGGTGTCAAGAAAAACGTTCAGAATTATTAATTTTATTTGCTTTGAATTATTTTTAAAATATCATTTATTATGGAATAAAGGCGGATCATTTTATACAATTCATCACCAATTTTAGATTTTCCCCCTATATAATTTCTAATTAACAAATTGCTTAAGGGAGATACTAAAAAATCCTAGTGGTAGAATGAGCTATCGAAGATTTTAAAGTTTGTCAACGGATATCATGCCAAAATCTATAGGAAATATAATATAGTGGACTTTAGTTAAAAAATATCCGCCTCTAACTTATCTCCAGTTCATGCTGTCAATTTTGCTTTTCTCATGATTCTCTATTTGAAATTACAACATTACGACATTGCTTTATCTACTACCTACTATTGTTCCTTAATCAAACATTTTTTTCAGAAATAACCGCGTAAAATCTAAAGAAATACATTTTGCAAATATTTTTCGTGCCGCATGTTTTATTGAGAGATTTAAAAAAAAATGTACGACTGATGTAGAGAAAGATAGCATTTCACATCCGGAAATATGAGAGGGTCAAACAATGTTGCCGGCTGTCTGGCGATATAAGCAATCAGACTATGATGTAAAAAGCAAAATCTGTCATATGGTCGTAAAATTAGAAAACAATGAGGCAAAAAGCTCGCTTGCTTCACCTTCGAAAAGAAAAGTGACTTAATTATTTAAATTTATTTATATACCCAATAATTTAAAATCATTAATATTAAAGTCCTCCTTAAATTATCTATGTAATTTATCGGTATTTTGTATTTGTCCTTAATAAATAGTCATTTTGTATAAAATATATTGCCGTTTATATACACGTTTTGATAAAAATACTAAATTAAAAGAAATTTGTTTATTTTAGCAAAACGTAATGAACTGTTTAACTTCTTTAAAAAACTGAATTCAATTAACTTAAGGAAAGGGATTATTTTAGCATCATTCAAATATTTACAATATTTAATTTGAAGGTTTTTTGCATCACCCTATATTTCAATTGAAATTTTATTGTTACACATGAGCTCTTAATTCAGAAAAAAAATAATATTATGTAAATATGTCATTCATTTTTCTCTGAATGCGTATGAACTTTATAAAATTATTCCATTAAAAAAATATTTATTGCTTTGAATTCAACAAGAAAGCTAAATACGTATGAAACAGGAACTAAATGATTACCTAATTTACTTGAAGAGTTAATTATACAAGTATTCCTCAAAACGTATTTTGTTTTGTGGATTTTTGAAAGGTTATCTATGTTCGAAAGACATTTAATTATATTCCTCTGTGACATATACTTTTAGTTACTATGTGGTATGGATTGATGTAATGCAATATATTACGCTCTCTCTGCATAATTAAAAATAATGTATTAACGATGACATAATTACCTTCTTTTAGTTGGCAGAAATTTTAGTCCAGCAAATAAGGATAAAGACGACTTTCCGTTCCAATTATTAGTTATCTACAAACAAATTGAATAAATATATACCGATAATCTCATTTCATCTAATGATAGGTTTTGAAAAATATAATAATTAAGTGTTTCCACTAAACTTGATTGAATTAATCAATGAACTTTATTGAGCATTTCTTTGCAGCATTACGGATTGAATGTATTTTGCTTCAAATGTTATTCTTCAAGAAATATTTCTTCTTCATAATATGAAATTTTATTCATTATTTTTAATATTGATTAATACATACATGACGTCAAAATTTAAAATTCATATAGTAAATATTTGACATCAATTGAATGACTGATTTCATAAAATACACAAATGCAATATTTAAGTTTTACCAGGAATAAGTTTATCTGTATATACATACTGTGTAGAAAGTACTTGGAATTTATCAATTAAAGCTAATAGTAATTATAATCTTATATTCAAAGGTTTGTGTGTTTATATTATTTTTTTCTAATATAATGTGTTTAGATTATTTTTTTTTTAGTTAATAGAAAGAAGCTAACCTCTTTCTCTCATTTGCTGGAATATGACCCTGATGAAGACTACAGAGTGGTCGAAACTTGTTGGTTTTTAAACTTTTAAAATTTTTATTTAATGTTTTAAAAGTATTTTTATGTAGTATACGTCTTTAAGTAAAAATTTTTAATTTATTATGTGATTGTAATCTCAAGACGTAATAGTCCTTCAATATACTAATAATACGTTTAAAAATAAAAATTAACGATTAAAACATGGAAATAATTTAAATATTAATTAACTTTTCTAGTCAGTTTGCATTTCTCTCGATATGATACACGTTATTACACATAACATCCTAACACCGAACTCAGAAGTATGAATATACTATTTTTTTTTTTTTTAGGGGGTTTTCAGAGCTATCGTCGAAAGTTTCCTGCAAAGATGTGTCACTCCACTCATTTTGCCGTATTTACTGAAACTAAGATTATGAAAAATTTAAGGTTAGTGGGAGTTTATTTAAGATTTTGCAGGAAAATCATAGCGATTATACTAGCTTACATAGTTTTTGAGAAAGTTGCATTTTTCTATTACGCATCTGACCTACATTGCGATCTCTCAGCGGTGAAGTTGAAGAACTCTGGGGATACCTACCATCGCGGAATGTTCTAGGTTTGTATATAATCATAAATAGAATTATAGCTTAATAACCGAGGTATTAATTTAAAACCTCTCTACCTATCTACTGATCTACCTATGCAATATCCTGCCGAAGCGCCTAGCACAATGCCAAGTTTAAACTTTGTACAATGTTTAAGCTATTGCAAATCATAGTGATAAATAGTCATCGTATAGAACCCTTTATCCGCGAATAAAACTCGGACTTGGTTGATAAATTGCTAAGTTCATTTTAATTGCTTTTATTTTTATTACACAACTACGCTTTAATATGATTAAACAGACAAAATGAATGTTATCAGTTGGCTGTTAAAATAAATTGCATAACTCAAAAGAAAATAAAAGATAGAAAGAAAAGAGGAAGAAAGAAAAGAAAGGAAAATGTAGAAAAGTAGAAGCAGAAGAACTGAAGATGAGAAAAAAATTTGTGCATCACCACATCCATGTTACGAATCAATCAATAAATAATGGTGCATGGAACTTATGTTGGAATACAAGCAATACACTTACAATAAAAAAAAAAAAAAAAGATCGATTTTGATAAGTTGCAGACACCGGAAAAAATATAAAAAATACTTTTTGATAGAATAAAAAAATGCAAAAACCTGTTGAAATGCTTCATTGTGTCTCAATTAATAGTATTAAGCTGTTTTATGCGGGCAGTATTCGCATGACCGTACACCAAAGCGATATAAGTAAGCATCTTATCTTAAATGGGAGATGTAACCGCAAGATTAAAGGCGAGGTCACATTAATCAAGGTCACACGCCACGTAGCGGACGGGACTACAGGAATATATTTAACCGCTTTCTTCTTTATTGGTGATCTATGAATTGTACATCAATGAAATAACTGCGCAAGCTCAAATGTCGTGTTTCCATTTGTTTGTAGTATTTACATTCTGTCAGCATAGAATATTTTATTAATTTTTATTCGTGATTATTTAATTTATTAATTGTAGTTAATTATTTAAATAAAAACAGTTCTTTTAGAACTAATATTATTTGTTAAAATGGCGAAATGTTGGCCATCGATTAGCTGTAGTTTTCGAAATTGTAAGAAAAATTTTCCTGGTAGAATTCATCTCTGTCCTTTTCCAAAGAGTAAAACAAGATAGTTAAATGTTTTTATTTCAATTTATTAAAAAAAAAAGATAAAATCTTATTTAATTATACAATACAAATATTGCTGAGTTAAATACCTTCGATTTTAATTATGTTTTATTAATGTAATGAAAAATGACGCATAAAAATTAGTAAGTAGTTAATATGTAAATATTTTAATTTTGTAGTCTCACTTTTTACGAAATTCTTGATGTGCTGAAGTTATAAAAAATCATATACACGGTTGGATTCCGAATGAGAATACAACAACGTTTATAAATGTTTAGAGTATGTATAGAATTTAATGATAAGTAAAATGTCCAATTTTAAGTCATTTTCTCCATTTATCAAGCGTAGACGATAACTTTCTAATATTCATTTGATCGTATTGCACTCATGATGTGTCTAACTTACAAATATTTCATTCATTTAATTTAAAACTCATTTCGTGATATGTTCAGAATTACTTTAATTTCAAATGCATGCATTAAATGTTGTACTATTAAACGCGCAAGTATTGCCCAATTCATTTGTTTAAATATTTTGGGAGTTTAGACAATAACTTCAATTTTTTTTTTCTAAAAACGCCAAATTAGATTTTTTTTAAGCAGAAAAGGCATTTAGAGAAACCCTGTTAAGTATTCAATCACGAATTTCAGATTGTTACTTACTCACATGAGATGAATCTTGTTTACCAGATTTATTGCAAAATATTTTTGTTACAGCTTGTTTTGATAAAAATATATGTATTTTTTTTTTAAGTCATTATGTCATTTTAGTTTAAGGGCAAAAGGTAATAATGCTTTCGGAGCATTAGTGCTTTTCTCCAGAAATTAAATGATATTGCGACTATTTTTTTTTTTTTTTTTTTTTTTTTTTTTTTGTAAAATGAACATAATTTTATCAAAACAAACTGTAATAAAAATATTTTGCAATAAATCTTGTAAACATAATTCATCTTCCATAAGTGAGTAAAGATTCAAAAAATATGCGCAAGAGATGCGCAGATAGTAGATATTCTATCATATATAACGTCATACTGAAAACCAGCGTATTTGTATTATCAACCCCGTCCACCAGATGGCGCAAATGTGTCAATATACTCCAGATTCCAGCATTAACATTGTACGCTTAATATGTATGCAGTAGGGTGAGTCGAAAAAAACAATTTTTTTATTTTCGGAACGCTTTAGTGCGGAAAAGTTGCCTATTGTAATAACAAGAAAAACGGCATAGATTTTTTAAAAGTCTGTTAACAGCTTCCATTCGCGCATCGTACTTAAAGTTGATGAAAAATTGCAAAAATCGCGACTTTTCTCTAATTTTTTTTTAAGTTAATTAAAACTTTAAAAATTAACACGATTTAGCTTTTTATGATTGTTTCAGGATTTACATAACCTAAATAAATTAAATTCTAATTAGTAATCTAAATTTTACGTTCTCGCAGCATCTTAGAAAAAAATCAAACATAAATCTAACAATTTTTTCGCAATTTTCACCGTGCAACTCTTCGCCCTTTTTACTGGAACAAAACGACCCAGAACTCGCTACGTGGAGATGGTTGCAAGTAGAGTTCCACCTCCACCCTACTCAACCAACCATCCAATTGTCGGGTGTGGAATTTACATTGTATTTGCAACTATTTACAAAGGTTTTCCACAGAGTAGAATTCTTTGGCTTACTGTGTGTTTTACCCAACTAAAAAGAAGGCTTATGTGTTTCACGCGTATCTGTGTATGTGAATTTCTTTATAACCTCGAAATATCTCAACGGCTAGATGGATTTTAATGAATGAGGTCTCTATCAATTTGTCTTAACGGGCTGATAATTATAGGCTAGGTTTTGTTTTTATAAATTCAAAATGGCGAGACGAGAAAAAGAATTTACGCACACTATTGAGTGGCATATCATTGAATAGGTCTTTCAAAATAAAGACGATGTTTTATTGACTATTTTACAGTCAGAAGCTCCGTTAAAATATTACACAACCTGGAAGTTGTGTATGTATTGTGGATCTCTAGCATTACTGCAACTCTAACCATCTTAGACATCTATAGACCTCATCAAAACAGTGTTTATAGATAGGAACTAACAATTAAACACAACTTAAAAGTCATCAATACAAGTAGATAAAAAAAATAGGTAAGTAATATAAACAAGTAATAAAAAAAATATTTTAAGTCAATTCCTACTTAGGTCAATAAGAGAATTTTTTTCTCCTATTCTTCTTTCCTTTTGAGTGGCGCTTTAAATACATTGATCAAGAGGCGGGCTCTCTCGGTCTTAAAATAACTTGATCAAGAAGAGAGCCCTCTCGATTATTGAAAATTAATTAATTTAATTTAATTAATGAATTCATATTTGAAAAAGCTGGATTAACATCAAGTGTCATCCACTACAAGTTAAAAAAAATTATTTGAGCTTGATTGGATGAATAATAAGTATTTTATTAAAGATTGAAAATTTGAACAAGATATATATAGCGAGAGTGTGAGCTAAAAGTAGGAACTGAAAAAAAATAGTTTCACATTGATGAGAAATAATTAATTAGTTCACTTTTTACGCAGTCGGGTTTTTTGATTTTTTTTAATTTTATTTTATTACGGTTTCTTTTTTATATCTACTACACATTTAAAGTCTGATTTTTTGGAGAAATGAGGCATAACCGTTTTATACTTCAGTGTTGTTCGGATATAGCCATCTCTAGCTTCATATCCATATACTTTATTCGAGGGCTCTGTCACAAGTTTGACGTACATCTTAACAGTCTCTGTGTGACAGGGAAACATTTGTATTTCTCTGATGAGAGTAGTGGCAGAAGTGATGAACGATTTAACATCCTCTTCACTTAGGTCCTTTGGCATTGGGGAAGGACACACAGCACAAGAATTCCAATTAATAATTTCTATTTAATCGTAAGCTTGAAAGTTTCCATTCGGTGGTATTACATTTCTTACAGTCTTCTTCTTTGGGACGGTTTGCCTTACTTTTACGGTCATTCTGTAACCAATATACCGAATATGTTTTCTTTAATCGACAATCATTGCCAACAGAACATTCTCTGGGTACGCAAAAAAGCATTTTGTTCTATTACTGGATCGACAACTTGTAGTAATCAGTCAGATAAATAACGGGATATTTGAATTGCTTGAAATATATGTTTTTGTCAGTCAGTAAAATATTTGCTTATTTTAAGACAAATTACACAAGCATGTATGATTTTATGATGAAGCCAACTATTTATTTTAAGTTTTGGGATGAATCTGATGCAATTTAAGGACTCGGTTGGCCGCAGTTAGTCATCTGGAATCGGACAAAGTACCAGAGTCCCAATTCGCTAAGTCTTCTGGACAATGTCCCAAGATGATTGCATTCAAAATGTCCCAAAAATTCTGTTGTTCTTCGCTCAAAAAAGTTCTGTC
This sequence comes from Maratus speciosus, assembly GCA_963932465.1. Taxonomy (NCBI): domain Eukaryota; kingdom Metazoa; phylum Arthropoda; class Arachnida; order Araneae; family Salticidae; genus Maratus; species Maratus speciosus. The sequence continues at coordinate 402,321,056 of OZ010794.1, read as the reverse complement.
CATATCAGAAATCGAACAATCGACGACAGGAGCTTTTTCACAGCAAAAGAGCTGCTACACGATTGGCGCACTAAAAGATTTAAGCCCTTCAGTTTGACTGTGAATATTTTGGAACATTTGACGGTAAGGAAGCTTATTAAAATGCCGGATGCATATGCTCAACATTTTATGATTTTCTAGTCGGTGGAAAGCACCGTTATTCCATCCAGTGTTTGTTACAGTACCATCATGCTGTACTACTTCTAGTTTTTCTAGTGGTATAGATAGTTCACACAAGCAAGAAATAATGTTTTGACTGATATCATTTGATGAACTCGAGGAAGGAGATAATATAAATAGAAATCATGAGAACATGTCCAATATAAATAGATCTAGATACCTGGATAATAGAATAGTTTTCTTATTTCACATTCCTGTGAAATTGCTTGGCATTAAATTTTTCGACGAACGAAGTTTCTCATTTTTGTCTTTAAAAAAAAGCCCCGACCTTTCCATAGAGTGTGTGAATCGGCTTTTCATATCCGGCCTAAAACGACTCTTGTCTCTTTTTATTATACACTTATCAACCACATCAGAAGAATCTGTGTCGGATATCCAGAACACTTGACGCTATGACAGCTTTTGGCCGATCAGAAACTCAGAAACGATTTCTGTTTAAAGCTGCTGCGTTAATTTTAATTTTCATCTGCCATTTGGGCTTTTAGTCGATGTACTAGGTCTGTATTTATTTTCCTCATACTCCGAGTCTTCAAAAGAAGTGTGTTTGAGTTCATCAATTTCATTGTACGCTGCGACTTTAGGAACTTTAAAACTATTTGAGGAACCACTCAGTGCTGACTAAAGATCACAAGCTTTCCGCTCGGACTTCACATTTAACTTTTTTGTAACTGTTTTGTAAATAAATCCGATTTTCCCCCAAATAGTAATTCCTTTATAGAATCATAAACCTCAACTCAAAGACAGGATTTTTTTTTTTTTAACATAAGCATTTAATTAGAAATACACATTGACATGCATGTGGTCTTTTTAATATAATACAATTACTACACTCAACAACTGGACAGTTGGTTGGGTAGGATGTAGATGGAACGCAACGTGCAACCACCGCCACGTGGTGCTTTCTGCGTCGTTTTGTTTTAGCAAAACGAACTAAGAGTTGCATGGCGAAAATTGTAAAAAATTGGTAAATTTATGTTTTTTCCAAGTTCTTGCGAAAACAAAAAAAATTAGATTATTGATCGGAATTTAATTTATTTAGGTTATGTAAACCAGGAAACAAGCATAAAAAAGCCAAAGCGCGTTTATTTTTAAAGTTTAAATTAAGTTAAAAATCAGAAAAAATTTGTCTAGTAAAATAACAACAACCAAATTAGAATTTTTTGTCCATTCGCAACCGTACTCATCCCCCCGACCCCTCCCCCCCCCCAAAAAAAAAAAGAAAAATAATAATAAACGAAAAAAAAAATCTGCAATTTAGTGCAATTATGGAAATTTAATCTATAATAATATTTTTAATAATAATCTTATCTACAAAATTAATATGTTTAAAAACTCGTTTATATTGTAATATAGAGTTTTTTTTTTTTTTTTTTTTTTTTTTTTTTTTTTTTTTTTTATCTGAAAAAATATTTTGGTATTTCTGTTAATCAACCGGGTCAACCTCAAGCAATTGCCTAAAATCATATTTCTACCCACAATCAATACGAAAGTAAACAAATTATCCTGAAAACTATAAATGGGTTGACATAATTTATTTTATTTTGTTTTTTAAATTTGAGAGAGGATCCGGATTAGATTCCGAAATAGGACCGGCTATCTAAATTTTACTATATTCCGGTACTATTGGTTCTTGATTGGGCGTATTTTTTTTAATTTCTCGCCGAATATCGATTAGAATTCCGCATTGGCGAGTGTAACCAAATTTTACCAAATCCGGATAAGACCATTATCGGATAGGCTATAATTATTCTTGGTCAGGATGGGATTTGTATTAGAATCTTGCGCAAATTCGGTAACCAGATAATATTCTTCAAACAACTAAAATTAAAATGTTAGACACACAAAATAAATAAAAAAATATACATATGGATGAAAATAAAATAAAAAGTAAATATTCTAAAAATACAAAATTATATTATGCAAATGCCACTACATTTTGCCTATCCATTACTTCAGATTTCATATGTACAATTTACCAAAAAAAAAAAAAAAAAAAATTAACAACTAATAAGGGGTTTCAGGACTCTTACAATTGAAAAACAGAAAAAAAGAGACCATTTTCAAAATTTAATATCTTAAAATGTATTTGATTTTAAGACACAATTTTAACAGGGATGAAAGTTATAAGTATGTTCTTTCATTTCAAATATTTAAGAAATTGCAAGATGCAGAATTAGCATTTACAGGGAGCTTCGAACTGTCAGACATTTGACGAGCAGAAAATCGGCATAACAGATTACGCGTAGGGTTACAAAATAAATTTTGCAACTAGAATGAAAATTTTGGTGCCTACTTATACTTCAGTTTGTAATAATTACCCCGCACGTAAATAAATTTGTATTTAAAGCATTTTTATATTTTTAATACAAAGTTGTATTTAGATAATGCAAAATTTAGAAAATTTCAACAGTATAACCACCTAAAAAACTATTTTTTTGAACAATAGAAAGGAAATTTTAGGTTCAGGTTATACAGACTATCATGAAACATATGTTTTGAAATTTTCATGAAAAACTATTCAGAAGTTTTTGAGATATCGTGCGCGTAATGTCCCAGAACGTCATATGGAGAAAAATGACTTCAAAGTGTACGGCGACTAGTATTGCCAGGTGCCCGCGTAAATCGGTTTCAAAATACTCTGGACACCAGTATTTTCAAATAATTATCTTCGTTTATCTAATGGCAGAATTATCTATGAGGAAAATTGGCGAAATAAACTGTAAAAAATTAGTCGTGTCCAGAGCATTTAAAGTTCTGATTTCCGTGTGACACCTGGCAACACTAACGGCCTTTTAGACTGTGTTCCATGAAGTGCACTGAGACTCGTGTCGATTTAAAACTGTGCAGTTTACATATAACGAATTATTAGGGTTCCGTACTGAAAAAGTAATAACGGAAACATTGTAAGATCACCCCTGTGTTTATCATAGCCATTTTACTTGTAAACTTTGGAAAGAGGAAAGTTCAAATTGGCTGAAGTAATAAAGGCTATTGACCCACATATTTATAGATTATTAGCCATTTACAAATATATTTAGGAAAAGTGTAGTGGAGGCTAATCAAATTTCTTTTAAAAAAAATCCTTTGTATATCGTGTGAAAACTTTCGTAACGCAGAACTCAAAAATATATTTCTTTCATTTTTTGCTACTATATTCTCAGAGATATCTTCGAAAATATAATGCAAAAGTATGTTCCCTCTACTCTATTTATGAATCTGCGGAAACTGAAATTATGAAAAGATTAGTACTAGTTTGCATTGGGTTTATCTCTAAACACACCATCCGTGCCTTCAAAGGTTATAAAACCTGTCTTGAAAAATGCGGCGCGAAACAAAGCGGCGATGCAACTTTGCTACCTGCTTTCAAAGTGCGCTTAGCAGAATGCCAAGTTTAAAATTTTAACAGAGGTTTTTTTTTTTTTTTTTTTTTTAGGTACACAGTAAAAAAAAAATGATTATTACTATGCTGAATTTTGGTTTATGAAATGCCAAATGAATTTTAAATATGCATTACTTTTATTGTCAGCACCGAATACCAATTATCATAAACATATTAGGATAAGATTAAAAAAGTGTTATACAGAGTAGCAATATTTGATTCAACAGTACGACGTATAGGTTTTTTTTTTTTTTACAAAGTTTTATTATTCTTTTAAAGGCGACTGTTTTGTAATTATACAGTTTCTAATTGATATAATTATTGTTGGGAATCTTCTTCGCGTGAGTAATACTCGCATTTGAGCGTTTTCTATTTTGATGACCCCTTCGAAAGTTAGAAAAACACCTAAGGATAACTCGAAATTCAATTTTAAAATAGACAAATACATGTGCAATCTGATGATTCTGTTATAAAAAGTACGAAAATGTATATTATAAATTATTAAATAATAAAACCGGAAAAAATTAATAGTACAAATTTATTTATAAAATTAGATATAGAGAAGCGAGCATTCACGCCGCCAGCCATACGCTAATCATGAAACTATCGGTACGATTGTGCCAGATAGGAAAATCAGGAAAGAAAATTAAAAAATAATATTTTGGCATATATCGACGTCAAACAGTAATCGACTTGTGTCCAATTGAAAATTGTTCGATTCTGCACTTTGATCCGATGGAACATATATATATATATATACATTGTGTACTCGTAAATTCATACTGTTTGAATTAACTTTGCAATTATGTATATATTTTTATTGCTGTACGATGGTAGGTAATATTTACAACTTTAAGGAGCATCTTTGAAATTTCAAGAATGTTCAAGATTGAGTAGTTTCCGTCACACAAGAACGTCGACATGATATCTAGTTACTTTAAAACAACAAATTTATTTGAAGCTAATATAAACGGTAACTGAAATGACACAAGCACAAGCATATACACATTAATCAGTTCAACCTCGCAAACTGTCAAAACACTTAATACAAATTTACTAATATACATAAATTCATAAAATGTGTTAAAATTAACTATGAACAGAGTAAAACAGGGTTTTATAAAATGTGTACGCAATACGAAAATCTCTATCAAAACAAATAAGAATATTCCACAGTTCCACTATCTAGAATATATTGATTTAAAACCATTCCATCCCTATAGTGAAACATTTTTATAAGAAGTTTTTTTTAAATACAAATATATTTTTGTATTTGTGTGTTATCTTAAAAATAACAAAAGATGAACATATTATCAAGCATTATTATTATATTGTATATAACAAACATATTGCATTTTCTGATCTAAATAAACATAGATGAGTAAATTTTCTAACATCTTATTACAAATATTTAATAGAATCGAATTGTCAAAGATAAATGCATTTAATTATACTTATTTTTGATACATAGTAAGAAGAGCAGATTTTACACATCAATTTTTACTATAATTGGAAGAAGAATTTTGGGTATGAAAATATACTTTAGCGCTCAAAAGTATTTTGACTAAGATAATAATTCACTTAATTGAAAAGAATAATAAAATACAAAAATCAATCATTTATTTTATTTAACCATATTCAGTGTTTTAATTTTAAAAAATTAACAATAAATATTAATAATATTACTAAAATTATATATATACTATGTATATATATATATATATATATGACTATATATATATATATATATACATATATATATATATATAGTCATATGTTTTTTGTTGGTGATTACTGTGCTTTACGTTTATATATATATATATATATATATATATATATATCGATAGATAGATAGATAGATAGATATAGATATCCATATATATATATATCATGCTATAACTCTCGAATTTTTTAACCGATTTGAATGAAATCTTTCATATGCATAGTACATAATAATGACTCGACCGCGTTCGTTGGCTAGCTTCATCCGCCATCTTGTTTCAAAATGGCGGCCATTTGAATTTTGTGAACACGTTTGGAAATTTTTAGGTTTCCTAACTTTCTCTTTAAAATGACCTATGTTGTTAACATACACTGTGTGACTCTTTAAAATATCTTTTAATGTTTCTAACATTCTGTTTAAAATCATACATAAGAGTTTGCATTTTGTGAAACGTAACATTTTCTATAAGTATACAATGTTAGAAAACATAAAAAAAATTCAAAAATTCCAATGGCCGCCATTTTGAAACAAGATGGCGGATGAAGCTGGCCAACGAACTTGGTCGAGACATTAGTATGTGCTATGTATATGAAAAATTTCATCCAAATCGGTTCAAAAATTCGAGAGTTACAGCATGAGAAAATTCAGATATAAATATTATGGATATATGGATAAATATCTATATATATAGTATATATATAATTTTATTAATGTTATTAATATTTATTGTTAATTTATTAAAATTAAAACATTGAATATGGTTAAATAAAATAAATGATTTATTTCTGTATTTTATTATTCTTTTCAATTAAGTGAATTATTATCTTTGTCAAAATATTTTTGAGCGCTACTGTAATAACAATAATGTTATACAAGTGGATTTGGCTATTTTCCTCACCTATACAATTTCAAGATAACAAAATTTTGGTAAGTTTTCGATTTTATATTTTCCATGTGTCTTTATGGAATTAAACCATAATTATTTAACAACGACAGAAATATTTTTTCAATATTTTGTCAGATATGGATTGAAAAACAATACTTTTTAGTCCAGGCAATAGAGACCGTATAGGGGCTCTATCTAGCAAAATTAAGGGTAGTTCTGGGAAAAGGCTTACTATATGTTTTTTGGGTCGCTGAATCCGAATTTTTAACTTCCCACCAAAATTTCCCCGCACCCCCCCCCTTCCCCAAATTTTGGTAAAATGCCTCCCCAAAAAGGTTTTGATTAAAAAAAAATTTTTATTGTTTTAGGGAAAAAGTATCTAGAAATTCAGAAAGTAGATAAAATTTGCAACAAATTAGATATATGACATTATGACTTAGGGAGAAGGGGAAGGGGGGGATCTGTCTCGGAACATCCGCGCGGTGCTGCGTGAACTAAGTTGCGCAATTCCACTTAACCACTCACATGTTTACATTCGCCCTCCCATCTCCCATCCGAACTTTCTCTATAAGGTTTACTTTAAGTTTTTTGGGTCGCTGAATCCGAATTTTTAACTTCCCCCAAAATTCCCCCCCCCCCAAATAGTTGTTTTTAACTTAAATTTCTTATTCTTTTAGGGTAAAAAGCATTACGAAATTCAGAAACTAGACAAAATTTGCAACAAATAGGATATATGACATTATGACGTAGGATGAACGGGGAGGGGGATGGCTGCCTCTGAACATGCACTGCGGCGCTACGTGCACTAAGTTATGAAGTCCAAGCAATAGGGGATTTTACCTGGAAAATTAATACTAGTTCTGGATTTCGACTCACTTTATGCTTTTTGGGTCGCTGAATCCGAATTTGTAACTTCCATCAAAATTTCACCCGGCAAACTCCCACAAAAATTGATTTTTTGAAAAAATTTCGTTTTTGAGAAAAGCGCGCGAGGCAGCCCCCTCTCTCCCCGTTTACCCTACGTCATAATGTCATATATCCTATTTGTTGAAAATTTTGTCTAGTTTCTGAATTTCGTAATGCTTTTCCCCTAAAACAATAAGAAATTTAAGTTAATAACAACTATTTGGGAGAGGGGGTCGGGAGGGGAAATTTTGGGGGTAAGTTAAAAATTAAAAAATTCAGCGACCCAAAAAACTTAAAGTAAACCTTATAAGGAAAGTTCGGAGGGGACATGGGAGGGCGAATGTAAACGTGTGAGTGGTTAAGTGGAATTGCGCAACTTAGTCCACGCAGCACCACGCGCATGTTCCGACTCAGAACCCCCTTTCCCCTTCATCCTCACTCATAATGTAATGTATCTAATTTGTTGCAAATTTTGTCTACTTTCTGAATTTCTAGATACTTTTCCCCTAAAACAATAATATATATATATATATATATATATATATAATAAAAACCTTTTTTTTTTGGGGGGGGGGGGTTGCCGGGGGACATTTTGGTGCGAAGTTACAACTTCGGATTCAACGACCAAAAAAACATAAAGTAAGCCGATTTCCAGAGCTACCATTAATTTTGCTAGGTAAAATTCCCTATTGCCTGGAATATTTATAGTAGCAGAAAATCAGAAGGTCATTGCCGGGGAAATCACCAAAGGTTTTGCGTCTTTCAGCAGACTTTTTGATCGATTATTTCAGCGCATTGTTTTAAGCACGTGGTTTAATTACATGTCTGTTAACTTTGTGTTTTATGTACATTATTTTATTTATTTATTTATCTATTTATAAAATTTTATTTTGTCTGTGCAATATTAGTCGGAAACAAATGCTGAATTATTCATTTTGTTTTAAGTGCAGGCGAATTAATCGTGTGTAATCGGGTTTCAGGCTATAGAGTTAGATTTAGAAAAATACATGCTTGAAAATTATTTTAAATATCATGAAAAATCAGTAGATTTACAAACTGGATTCAAACAAATTGCATTAAAAAAACATTTTTTGCTTATTCGAAGTTTTAAATACCGACAAGTTATAATCAATTTTTATAGGTTTTAATGTTGCAGTAAAAGCCAACTTTATGCGTCAGCTTTTGCCACTGTCAAAAGTACGTGTGTTATTCACGGGTATTTTTCACTTTATAATACAGTTTTTCATTTATTAAATCATTTACTGGTTCCTGCAATTTATCACTTTCATTTAAAATTTTTTTGCAAATCTTGGTGAGATCCTATCTAACAACGAGATAAAAAAAAAGTGTATTTTATTTCTAAATTTAAATTAGAGAAAGTTATTAATGCACATTTATATCCTAGACGTTTTACTTATTATAAATAAGGTTACTAAACCTGGCATTTCAGAAAAATCGTCAGACACATTTATTATTAGAAATGTTTTCTTTTGTGTAACCTATTTGAAATTCAACTAAATTTCTCTTTGGTAGCGACAGGACGTAAAGGTCGCCTGCAAGTCAAAGTAAAATTTCCAGCCCCAATATTTTAAGAATACGTTTGATTTAGAAAGTCATCCAATTTCACCTGTTTATATTTTGAATTATTTAATAAACCGTTTTTAGAGCATTTTCCTGTTAATTGTATGTTCCATGTCAAATTTCATGTTTCTAGCACAAAGGTTCAACGTAGAAATAATTTCAAACAGTTTATCATTCTGATTTTCGATTAGAACAGTTACACCGAAAAGTATCCTATTTTTAGGCAGAGATTATCGCCATTATTACACATATTTTTATATTAGAAATCTATTTCCAGAGTGTATATTGCTCGTTGCACACTTTACAATTGTAATTTCGTTATAAAACGGTTGTTGCGAGCATTTACGCAGTAAAATTTCATAACATGGCAACATTTAAGTTTCTAGCGCCAACATTTTCAAAGAATTCAGTATTGTAAAATATTATCTTGTTCTTGTACCATTTTGAAAACAGTGTTGGCCATATATTTGTAATCCTATTACTAAGCTGAGACTTGCACCAATATTACAACGAAACAATTTTGGAAATCTGTTTGTTAACTTATGAGTAATCGTGATTTCAGAACGTTTTCTGGTTGTTTCAGCTTTTTAAATTTCAAATTTTGAACAAAAGTTTTTAAGTAGAAGTTATATTTTAAAATTGATCACCACGACATCTTTCTTGTGTGTCTGTCAAATTTTTTCAAAGAAATTGTAATTTCAAAAGATTTCTGCACCCTTGTACTCTATTCAAAAGTTTTCTGCACCCCTGTACTCTATCCGAATGTTGGTAGCGACCGTAAAAGCAGCATATGTTAAAGCAGAGACCGCCATGTATATCATATAAATACGGAAATATTTTTGTAGTCGGTTGGTAAGTTCCAAATATAATTTCCTACAAACAAACAAGCAGACAATTCTTCTTTGCAGAATTAATGTAAATAAATCAAGCCATAAACAAATTATAATGTTATTCCTCTTTTGTTTCGATATAATAATATTATTCGCATGCTTATCTTGCATGTTTATTGCATAAAACTATGCTTTTCAATCAACGTTTGGTAAATGTAAAAAATATAATTATAAGAAAACAAAAAGTGTTAGACAATTTTTCAGAGTGTTTAGCATTTGTATTAATGTTTAGGAAAACACTAAGCTATGTGTTGCTTCAATTTTCGAAAGATATTTCATTTCATTTAACAACTCTCTGAATATTAGCTTAATTTAGTTAATTAAATTAAGAGCATGGTTCAAACATGAACAAACCATTCAAAATGACCTTAAAATAAATCCTATTCAAAATACTATTTAAAACAAGTTGGAAAATGCTCGTCAAACGTGGCAAAAGAGGTGCGTTCGTACTATAACTAGTCTTATAAATATTTTTTGCACCGCATATTGTACTGAATGTATATTTTACTGCAATTCATAAGTGCTTATCAATTTAATTCTGTTCGAAAGTCTGTAACATCATTAAAATGCACTTGAAATAATTTTTTCCCATTGGCCTTAATGGAACGGAAAACTTTTGACTGTCCCTGTAATTAAACTATATAAAATTTGAAATGACCCGACAAACGTATACAACATTTATATATTTTTAATTTCAAACGATTCGCTCGGGTAGTTTTCGCGCTGTTATATGCGGACGGACAGATGGACAGACAAACAGAGAGACAGACAGACGGACAGATGCCTAAACGACGACTATAGGTACTACGTATTTATATAATTACGAACGCACATAACAGGGCATCAAACTAATTTTAACAAAATTCATTCTATTCCTAATTGTGAATCGTCCTATCTACATTGTTTTACTGTTTTATTTAACTCTAAAAAGACCAATAATCGGCCATTTGACAAGTACCTAACGAAAACATTAGCCAAATTTTTTTATTCTTTTCGTGGGCGGTGTCCATATAAAAAGATACCTAATTTTTATTTTACTGTCAGAAAGAATATTAAATAGAATTTTCTTTTTATAACGTACTTGAAATACATTGTTGCCAGATGGGCTACTTTTTAAAAGATCAGATTCTTGATTGACACCTCTTTTTTGAAATGGTAAAATGTGCCTTATTTAATGACATATTAATTAAGGCAAAATCAAAGTGAATTTTACCGTTTCAAAAAAGTAGTGTCAATCAAGAAATCTGAATTTAAAAAAAAGTAGCCCACTGGCAACACTTCTTCAACATAAACAAATTCGTATCTTTTAATAAATTCTTTTATAAATTCTGGTGTCAGCTCAACTGAATTACTCCGCCTCAAAAAGGGTTAAAAAGATCTTTATATTTAAATTGCACAAAAATAAGTTAAATTTAAAAAATATAATTTTTTAATTCGCGATTCCGTGTGGGGTTACTTTTATAAAACTTGAGTAAAATTTCCAGCACGCGTAGTGTTAACTAAATCTCTTTTTTTCTACGCATATGTGAAATTTTGAAAATCTTTTTCTAACTTACGCAAGAATTAAAAAGATTATGTACAAGTTGTTCACATGACAACAGTAAATTGTACCATTTTTAGAACACAATTATAAATTAATAAATTAATTTTAAAGAATTTTTGAGTTAGCTGGCCGAAGGCAAAATAACATATTAAAAGGGATTTTTCTTCTTTTTTTGAAACTACATGAATGGCAATGAAATTAGTCGCAATTTTTAAGATAAACATTGAATGCTTTTCTTCTTGATTTTAGGTTTTTAATGAGTAAATTCATAAAGAGATTAAATATTATGTATATAATAAATTATATATATATATATATATATATATATATATACAGTAAATAGACTACATTTTCTGAGAAAAGAATGACTTAAAAATTGTTCATTCATTTTCAAAATGATGTAAATGCAATACAAATAACAAAAATAACAAATAACAGAAAATAAGATTATAACAAATATTTCTTTTTCCTGTTTTATAAAGGACTTTCGCATTTTTAGCACACAAAAAAATTCTTTGTCCTTCTTTCCGATTACACATATATATATTTAGCAAAACTATTTTCTAGTTATAAAAAGCCAAAAAACAGATTTTTCTTATTTGTTTTTTTTTGGGGGGGGGGGGGTTCCGTACTTAAAAATTAAAAACGGAACCATTATAAGATCACTTATGTGTCTGTCCGTCTGTCTGTCACAGCCATTTTACTCGTAAACTATGGAAAGTGGAAAGTTCAAATTCAGGGAAGTAATGAAGACCATTGACCTACATATTTTCAGATTAATAAACATTCATAAATATATTTAGTAAAAAAGTAGAGGGGCTAATTATGCTATTTGAAAAAAAAATATTTTCTTTGTATATCATGTGGGGTATCATGTGAAAGCTTTTGTAACGCTGAACTCAAAAATACAGTAGCCTCCCTCTTAACCGGCTTCCTCTTAACCAGAACTCCGCTTTAACCGGCCGACTTTTTTCCTCAACATCAGGGAAATTTCAAGTATGACGGCCTCGAGAACTCAGCTTATGCTATCGAGTTAAAGTGCAATTCCGAGGGGAAGGAGGCAAAATTCTCAAATGATAACGTCAGTTCTAAATAGATACGCGTTAACCTTCACAGTGTTGAATTCAGAATGTGGCCCGGAGGGACGTTCTCCCCAGGAACAATGAGAGGTCCCCCTGAAGATTTGAGATTTTGTGATTTAATGGTCAAAAGTGAAATCCCCCCCCCCCCCCGGAAATCTATAATGTCTGATCTGTCTGCAAACTGTTTTGTATAATCATTTAAAAAGCTTGAACGATGCGAACAGATCACCGTAGATGTATAAGAGGATATAATTAGGACAGTAACTGATGTTGTTGAATACGAAGACGATCCTGATGATGATCCAGTTAAAGTTGGCACTGCTAAAATTCCTCATGTGGAAGGTGTAAAAGCATTAGAGTTGGCGCTACGCTACGCTGAGAAGCGGCTGGCAGCCGCCTCGGTTAAACTTATGATGTTAAAGAGATGGAGAGATTATGCTGCAAAATGTCGGGCATCTTGCCTTCCACAGAAGAAGGTCGCTGATTCCTTTATGGTTGATTAACTTAAATATACATAATGTAGAACAATTTCAACTTCTTATAAAGGTGTGTGATACGATTTTCAATAATTAAATTTGTGTAAAATAGTTTTCATTTATTTGTTATCAGTGATAATTTTTCTTTCAATTCAGTTAATTATAACTAGTATTCATTTCACAAAATATAGAAAATATGTACTTTTTTAAAACTACACAACTTGAAATACTAAATGCATTGTACAGGTTTAATTAATTAAGTTACGCAGATATTTTTTAATTTTTTTTACTTCTCCGCTTTAACCGGTTTTTCTTTTAACCGGCTTACCCTCGATCCCGTTTAGGCCGGTTAAGCGGGAGGCTACCGTACATTCCTTTTAATTTTCGGTATTATATTTTCAAAGATATTGTTAAAAATGTAGCGCAAAAATACTCCCCCTCCCCATCTAATTCCGAATCTACTGAAACTAAAATTATGAAAAAATTAGAGGTAGTAGACGTTAATATAAACCTTGGCGGAAAATTATAGCGATTACCCTAGGTCACATATTTTTTGACTAATTAGAATTTTTCTGTTATACACAAATTTCGATTTACGGACATTCAGAAAAATTGTTGAGCATCGTTGAATATACTGATCGTTGACGAAAAATAAAAGCATTGCTGGTAATGATTTTCGAAAAGAATCATCGGTAATTAGCCGAGATATTAACCCTTAAATGTACGGTCAGTTTGGACATACACAAGGACAGGGGCGGCGTACTCTATGCCTAGTTAACAACTTTTAATGATATATATGTGTAATGTAATGTACATGTGCGTAATGTAATGTAACATTATAAAAGCAATGAACGTCAAATTGTTAAAAACATACTAATTTAAGGCGTCTCGGGACTCTAAAAAGTGGAAAAAATAAAATAAAAGACCATTTTCGACATTTAATGTCTTATGTATATGATTTTAAAACACAATTTTAATTGGGATGAAAGATATAAGTATGTTCTTTGTTTCATGTATTTAAAAAATTGCAAGATACAGAATTAGTATTTATAGGGGTTCGAAACTGTTAGACATTTGTCGAACAAAAAATTGGCATAACAGTTTACGCGCAGGATTACAAAATAATTATTGCAACTAGAATGAAAATTTTGACGCCTACTTATACTTCAGATTGTAATAATTTCCCTGAACTTAAATAAATTTGTATTTAAACATTTTTATATTTTTAATGGAATGTTGCATTTAGGTAATACAAAATTTTGAAAATTTCAACAGTAAAATCACCTAAAAAAATATTTTTTTGAACAATAAAAAAGAAATTTTACGTTCAGTTTATACAGACTAACATGAAATATATATTTTGAAAATTTTATGAAAAAACATTCAGACGTTTTTGAGGTATCCTGCGCGTTATGCCCAAAAAACGCCATTTGGAAAATAATGACTTTAAAGTTTCGGAAACGCCGCTTCAGCTATTGAGCGGGTATAATTCTGAAAGCCAAAACTTCTGTTCTAATGGGAATTTCAAGGAAACAATTATATCAAAATATTCAGAAAAGATAGGAGTTTAACATCTAAAAAAATTAAAATTTCTTAAATGTTGAAGCTTTAAGAGTCCTGCGACCACATAATCCTTTCCGGCACGGAGTAATTCTATTTATAAACTTACGAAATAATGAGCTGACACCAGAATTTATAAACGAATTTATTAGAAAATACGAACTTGCTTATTTTCACGTACATGATAAAAGGAAAATTTTAATTAAATATTCTTGGTGCCGTTTGTCTGTTTTGGAATTAAAATTAGGTGTCCTTTTTTAAGGGCATCGCCCTCGAAAGATTTAATTAGAATGAATTGCATAAATACTGTGGGATTCGCGAATGTTTGCACTGATTGTATCTCTCAATACGCCTCAAGTGACTTTAAAAGTTAATTAAACACCCATCTTGAAAAACGCGGCACTGACCAAAGCGGCTTTGCAACTTTGAGACCTCAATTCAAAGCGAACTTAGCACAATGCCAAATTTAAACTTTGAGCAAAGGTTTTGTTTTAGCTACACTGTAGAAATAAAGGTTATTACTACGCTGAATTTAGTTTCATGAAATGCCAAATGAAGTTTAACTATGCACTGCTTTTATTGTCAGTACCGAATTAAGTTCATCATAAACAGATTAGGATAATATTAAAAAAAGAGTTATACGAATAGCTATATTTGATATTATTTAGGTTCATATGTCTTTGAACTTCCATGGTATACTCATTTACACTTTTCTAATATACACAGTTATACCCAACTCTACGTTGTATAGTTTTTTACATAGTCTTAGTATTCTTTTAGAAACTTTTTTTAATAATACAATTACAAATTCATATATTTATTCTACGGAACCCTTTGTGCGCGAGTAATGCTCGCACTTGACCGTTTATTCTTACATAAGAAAAAAAATTCAAAATCAAGTTTTTTTCAAATTTTTATGTCTACAACATTTTTTTATTTACTTAAAAGTAAAAATAATAATAATAATAATAAATAAATAAAACATTAATTTGCTATAATTTTCTATTCTATTATTTTTTTTTTCGTCGAGCTATTAGATTCATGTGTAAAACAAGTGTTGTCGTTTAATGTAATAATTTCATGAGATTATTTGGTATTGTTTTTCGCAATTTTGTATTTGGGAGAATTATATTTTCAAAAAATGTATCTATCACGTTCATTATAAAAAAAAAAAAAAAAAAAAAAAAAAAAAAAAAAAAAAAAAACTTCTGCATTGTTTTATGCTTATCATAAAAATTTCGTTTCTCCAACAGTAGCCAATCTTTAACTCTTTATGTGATTCTGTTAAAAATATATATGTATCTTTTAGTCAAGATATTTCGTGTTATAATATGGGAGGTATGCTTTTAAAATTTGGATGTATTAGGCCTATTTATAAAGCATAATATAATTTCAGTGTACTCCATACGTTGGAACTTAAAAATATGGTCCACATGGTCTACAAGAAATATTTGGCTATAGAGTAGCAACTGAGTGTATTTCTCATTTTAATTTTATGTAAGTACATAAAGACTTACAGTTATTTTATGTCTACGATGGGATCTAATTTAGGGTGCGCTTCCTGGATGTAACTAATAAAAAACAAACAAACAAACAAACAAACAAAAATGAAATGGAAATAAGAAATTCTTACATATTAATTTTGTGTACAAAACTCTTTGTAGGTAAAATTTCGCCATTCCTCAGTATTGAACGAATTGCAATCATAATTATAGATATGCATCGTTTTGCACCTGTAAAGTTTGTATTTCTGTTAGGAGTTGGCCTACACTTTAAAAATTTTCAACGCAGCTCTGAAAATTACTAAAAACAAAACAAACTTTTCCCTACCCCAATTTTTATACCATTTATTATACTAGTATTTAAATTTACATTTTTGTGCAAAAATATAATATTCTACCTTTTAAATACATGTCAGGCAGGGCAAAATAAAGCCCTCGCGCAAGTTCCATGCTTTTACTTGCAAAATCATTCATGTTACATGCGTTTTAAAACTTGTTCTTCTAATTTCCTTCTACCTGTGTAATACTTGTCATGTATTAAATTATAAGTAAAAACCTGTCTTAAAGAAAATCTTTTATTATTATGTATTAAAAAAGAACAAAAATGAAGGACAAGTAATAGAAATGACATCAGAAAAATTAAATGTGACTTTTATATCAGCTTTTCCTTTTAAATAAAATGGATTTACGGTTTTAAATATAGCTTCGTGATAAGATAAAAAAACATTCACCATCCTCGTGAGGATCGAATACCCGTCCACTCTGGGCGGAAGTGAGAAATGGCGCATTTACCAAACATGCCGCGGTTCAATAGAAGAACAACAGATCATTTCTGCAACAATCAATGACACATAAGTGATGGCATTTACGCACCCTTATCCGGCAAATGTTTTTCACCGAAGCCGAGGCAAATTTCATAAGTATTTTACCAGATTATTTTATTGTCAACAGCAATACGTCACAAAAGTAAAAAATAGTAAACTTGTAGCGCAGGAAGTGTGTTAAAATTGGACTGCAAGATTTTAACAGAATAGACATACAAGGAAAGTTAACCCCTTAATTCTCGCTCCCGTCATATTCACGGGCGGGTACACGACATTTCAGCCCCGACACTTCGGTCCCGCCGTTTCGGTCCCGCCATTTCGGTTCTGAGACATTTCGGTCCCTGGCCATTTCAGTCCCGACACATTTGGGTGCCTGGCCATTTCGGTCCCGAGACATTTCGGTCCCTGGCCATTTCGGTCCCGAGACATTTCGACACAATTTTTATACTAAACATCCGACACAATTTTTATACTAAAATTACTAACTGTTTTGAGAATTAATTAAATTTCAAAATTTTTGATTTATTATTTTCAAAAAAATAAAATAGAATTTTTTGAAAATTCAGTCAAAGACATAAATTCGAAGTAATAATTAATTAATTAAACATAATAATAATGCAATATTGTACAAATACATAAAAATAATTTTTATTCAGTTAAAAAATCCGACAATGTCCCTCCTTTTATAAATATTACGTTTCCCGTACAAAATATGAGTATTTTGCGATAATTATAGATCGAGTTATAAATGTTTTAATTTACCAGGACCTTACACTTAAGATACGCTAAAATAAAGAAAAAGTCAACAGACACCCCCCCCCCCCCCTGCTTTTTAAAACGATTACGATTATCATACGCAATTTGTGTGGGCTGCGACAAGTTTGATCTGTGTTATAAGTGTTTGCGTTTTCGAGTCCTTATATTCGGGTTATACTAAAATTTAGGGCGTTCAGTTAAAAAATCCGATAATGTCCCTCCTTTTATAAATATTACGTTTCCCGTACAAAATATGAGTATTTTGCGATAATTATAGATCGAGTTATAAATGTTTTAATTTACCAGGACCTTACACTTAAGATACGCTAAAGTAAAGAAAAAGTCAACAGACACCCCCCCCCCCCCTGCTTTTTAAAACGATTACGATTATCATACGCAATTTGTGTGGGCTGCGACAAGTTTGATCTGTGTTATAAGTGTTTGCGTTTTCGAGTCCTTATATTCGGGTTATACTAAAATTTAGGGCGTTCAGTTAAAAAATCCGATAATGTCCCTCCTTTTATAAATATTACGTTTCCCGTACAAAATATGAGTATTTTGCGATAATTATAGATCGAGGTATAAATGTTTTAATTTATCAGGACCTTATACTTAAGATACGCTAAAAATAAAGAAAAAGTCAACAGACTCCCCCCCCCCCCTCCGAGCTTTTTAAAACGATTACGATTATCATAGGAAATTTCTGTGGGCTGCGACAACTTTGATCTGTGTTATGTTTGCGTTTTCGTTATACTAAAATTTAGGGAGTTCAGTTAAAAAATCCGATAATGTCCCTCCTTTTATAAAGATTACGTTACCATACAAAATATGAGTATTTTGCGATAATTATAGATCGGGTTATAAATGTTTTAATTTATCAGGACCTTATACTTAAGGCACACTGAAATATAGAAAAAAATCAACAGAGCCCCCACCCCCCACCCCTGCTTTTTAAAACGATTACGATTATCATAGGAAAGTTGTGTGGGCTGCGACAATTTTGATCTGTGTTACAAATGTTTGCGTTTTCGAGTTTTTATATTCGGGATATACTAAAATTTAGGGAGTTCAGTTAAAAAATCCGATAATGTCCCTCCTTTTATAAAGATTACGTTTACCATACAAAATATGAGTGTTTTGCGATAATTATAGATCGAGTTATAAATGTTTTAATTTATCAGGAGCTTGTACTTATAATACATTAAAATATAGAAGATGTCAATCCCCATCCTCTACTTTTTAAAATGATTACCATACGAAATTTGTTTGAGCTGTTACTAAAATTTTAAGGCCTTTACTTAAAAAACTGTACATTGTCCCCTATAAAATTATGTCACCCATTTCAAATGCACAAAATTTCAGCTTCCTGGAGATGGGACCGAAACGGCTAGGGACCGAAATGACTCGGGACCGAAATGCCTCGGGACCGAAATGTCTCGAGACCGAAGTGTCTTGGGACCGAAATGTCTTGGGACCGAAAAGGCGGCACCGAAATGGCGGGACCGAAACGTCCTGCTTCCTTCACGGGCTGTGTCTGTTTTTCAGATTATTCTGATTTGTTTGATTCCCACCATTTTTATAAAATAGTGCAATTGACTTTATTATGGTATAATTTTACGTGTCATTAAACAAGGTGAGCATTTCTTTTTCAAAAAGTGGTGCCAATAAGCAATTTGAATTTTTAAACCGTAATTTAATGCGACCGTTAAGGGGTTAAATAACATATAGCAAGAAAAAAAAACTAAAAATCAAATTAAAAATAAAAAGCACAGACAGCATTAAAAATAATAATAATAAATATCAAAACAGGATTAAAGCCCTCACAAAAATAGGTCAGAAAACCCTAGTAAAATATTTCAATCAGATTAGACATGGGAATATTTAAATCTTTCAAAAACCACACGCTGTAGTACAGTGGTGTAAACAGAATATGACATTGACGATTGTTGAGCGAAAAAAAAATTATTTGTAAATAGGAGAGGATGTGGGAGTTGAATGTTGTTGTATGGTATAATGGTTGGTAACCACTGCCTTATAGTATAGAATGAAATATTCCAAAAGTACACACAGGAAAAAATAATCAACCTTAACTTATTAAAATAATTCGATTTGATATCGCCTCTCAGAAGTAGCGATAAATAACCACCAATCACCGACAATTATTTTAAACCGTCTTTTTCGACAGTATGATTACAATATTGGCCAGACAACGTTACAAATAATTAATATATTACTTATCGTTATTATTTATCTTGTTCTAGTTTTTGCAATATTATTTCCGGTGAAAGAAAATCTTTTAAATTTTACATGAAAAACTTTTTGTAAGAATTTTACAAATAAAGAATATAAATCCAAATAAATTATTTAGCTTATTATTAAAGTTTATTGACGACACATTTTGTGACTTACATGACAATTTATTATTATCAACGTTGACTGTTTTAATTTTTTTTGTTCATCATGTTTAAAAGTTTGTTTCGAGCTTAAAGAACTTTGTTAGTTAAATAACGAATTAAAAGAAGGAAGAGGAAATACGATTAAAAAGGTAATAAGCTTTACATGAAAAATAAATTAGACCATTATTATTTATGTAACCTTTTTTTATTAATGATAGTGTTATGATGAATATATGATTTGAGCACAACAGGAAATGTTAAACGATAGCATAAATATGTTGCCACATTCTATGCATTAATATAACTATGCATTTTCCATTTTGAAATGTATGTTAATTTTTATTGCG
Source organism: Maratus speciosus (assembly GCA_963932465.1). Lineage (NCBI taxonomy): Eukaryota > Metazoa > Arthropoda > Arachnida > Araneae > Salticidae > Maratus > Maratus speciosus. The sequence goes on along the minus strand of OZ010794.1, from coordinate 402,300,986 downwards.
AAAATTATCAAAGGCGATGAAGACTTAGTTACTACTAGATAGACAGTTTCCGTAGCAAAATTTAGCGGTATTTAGTGAATATGACGGGAGCGAGAATTAAGGGGTTAACTTTCCTTGAATGTCTATTCTGTTAAAACCTTGCAGTCCAATTTTAACGCTCTTCCTGCGCTACAAGTTTACTATTTTTTACTTTTGTGACGTATTGCTGTTGACAATAAAATAATTTGGTAAAATACTTATGAAATTTGCCTCGGCTTCGGTGAAAAACATTTGCCGGATAAGGGTGCGTAAATGCCATCACTTATGTGTCATTGATTGTTGCAGAAATGATCTGTTGTTCTTCTATTGAACCGCGGCATGTTTGGTAAATGCGCCATTTCTCACTTCCGCCCAGAGTGGACGTGTATTCGATCCTCACGAGGATGGTGAATGTTTTTTTATCTTATCACGAAGCTATATTTAAAACCGCAAATCCATTTTATTTAAAAGGAAAAGCTGATATAAAAATAGTAGGAAAATTCTACGAAATATTTTGGGCAGTCTTGCATATGCTTTATAAATATGTAGTACATATATATTCCACATCATGTACAGAAATTTAGTTCAGTGAGTATAACTAAGTTGAAATTCTAATTTAGATATTTTCGTCAACAAGCAAAAATGACTATCTGCACTGCAGATTCTGCAGTCCTGTATGCGTCTATAAGCGAAATATTATATCCAGCCCTCTATATGAGTGTATAGCATTTAAACATAACATGCATAAAACAGTTAAACTTAAAAACGCGTACAACAATTCAAACCGCACTTCCAACAATTATCACTCATAGACATATCGTAACCGAATTATTTGCGTTCCTGTACTAGTAAAGAACTATTAAAAAAAAAAAAAAAAGCAATTTAACAAATTACAACGACTATTTGGAAAATGCTTTTTCAAAGACTAAAATTTAAGACATAAAAAATCGCACCGAGTTGATCCTATATTACGTACGCCATGAATTAAACATTAATAGTGTTATTACTACGTATTATCCACCTGAAACTTACGAATTATCCAAGCATTTCATTGGTTGTTCGGGAAGAGGCTTTTCCATCGTCAGATTTCCAAGAAATCTGACGACACATTTTAAATGAAATTTCATTCTTAAACTTCTAAACATCCGACAATATTACTTTTTACACCATCGGATAGAGAAAAAAAAATGTACTTTTAAATGCAATTTGTTTGAAAGCTGTATCTCAATTTGTTTCTGAGTTATTATTTTTTTTTGTAGGTTTTATTACTTTTTTGTCACAGTGGCAACAAAAAGTATCCATCGTTGTTGAATGTAAAGGGAAATACTGTAATAGACCAATCAGAAAAATCTGACGACACATTTTAAGTGAAATTTCATTTTTAAACTTCTAAACATCCGACAACATTACTTTTTACACCGTCGAATAGAGAAAAATACGTACTTTTAAATGCAATTTGTTTGTAAGCTGTATCTCAATTTGTTTCTGAGGTTTTTTTTTGTAGTTTTTATTACTTTTTTGTCACAGTGGCAACAGAAAGTATCATCGTTGTTGAATGTAAAGGGAAATGCAAATTACTGTATAGACCAATCAGAACACGAATAAAATGCGGATTAAACCAATAAAAACCTTCAGATATGCTTTTGATTTCCTACCCTGACAGAGAACAATAACCATTTTTCCAAATGGTTAATAACATGCACATCATATTCTATAGTAAGCATAATGTGGTGAATCTAAATGATATAAAATAATTTCAATGTGTTTGAAAAATGTAACATCATTCATATACACTCCAAACAATTTTGCACCATCACACAAATTATAATTGAATTCATTTCCGTGCTCCTGGAACTTTAAATACTATGCAGCTCATTTTCAATACAGAACGTGCCATGATAAACCTCAATGACATGTATAATTTATATGACAATCTGAATATATTTCAGTCAGTTAGATCGCGGAAAGATAGACAGTCATACAACCCGAATTCGTAATTACTATTCAAAATGTCAAAACCTTTGTGAAAGTGTTGAAAATTAACAGTATTTGTTTTTAGTAATTAATTTTAAATCTATTTGAAGTGCAGATTATTTTTTTCTTCAATTTTAAAATAATTCAAGCGTGATAGAGTTCATTTTTATTTCCTTTCTGAAATAAATGTACTACTAATAAAATTCCGATCCATTACAAGTGCAGATTTTTTAAGCTGAGCGAAAGAAAAAGAGAAATAACAGAAATTCTCTTTTTCTAACAAATAAAATTACCGGTAAAGCATAATATTTTTTTATAAAACTATCTGACGTTCCTTTATGCATAATAGCGAACACGAAAGAACATAATTATTAAAAAAAATCCCTTTATCTTTATAATCCAGTTTTAGAAATATGTAAAGGCGTATATTATCGTAATTCTCATAGATAGGATGTAGAGATAAAATATATTGAAGTGCTGTTACGCGAAGTTTCGTAAATCGTTCAAAAGGAATATTAAATTAAATGTCACGTTCAAAGAGGATAATTGGATATATTGCGACTGATGTCCAATTTTCCAAACGACTGGATATCTTGACTATTTAAAACGGTGTTTTCAGAATATGAAACAATTTATTAAATTAACTTTTCTTTAGGAGATAATAACATTTTTAGGAGATATCTTTTGACAGCCAATTATTATTTTATTATTTTTTATATTTTTTATGGAACTTGTTGAAGCATAATTTATACAAAATATAAAAGTTAAAAATTCTGCATTGCTCTCTCACGATCAAATTTATTTAAAATAGACGTTGTCATGCAATAATATGGATTTACTCTGATTAATTGTATATCCATAATTAGAGTGTGGTTAAATATATTAATGATATCTATCAGTTAAATAAATTCATAATTAAAAAAAAGTCTAGTCTTTTTTAAGTGATATTTGATAATTGAATTTTTTCCAAAAATATAATTAAGGCCATTGTCCCTAAATGGGACGACTCCATAATGCGACGATGTTTTTGTACTTAAAATCTTAACTCAAGAATCATATATAAATGCTATAGAATGAAACATCCGAACATAAGGATGAAATCGCGAAGCATTTATCAGCATTTAAAAAGCTTTCTTTAAAATATTTTCTCAATACAATCCACACTGTTTATTATTAAGCGCCCCCCATAGTCTAAGCATTTTTGACACTTTGCTTTCTGCCTGTGCCTATTAGCGACATACAGACTACTGTAAGTGCGTAGAGACATTTAGAAGATTAACGAGGTGAGTTTATATGGTATTTTTCATATATTGTATTAAAATGATGTTTGAAGCAAATATTATGTTTAATTAAGCTGTTGAGTCAGCATAATACTCCATTAATGTTTCTCTTTAACCAGCTGTTTAAATATGTGTTTAAAATGATCAAAATAGAAAAAGACGCTTCTTTAAATTTTTTTTTTAAAAGGGTGTAAGAAACGTAGTGTATATTCCAGTAACATAATATAGACACATGATTAAGGAATTTGCAATAATTTTACATAATGGAGATTCTGAAAAATCTTGTGTAGATTTAAAATACTTAAATTCTGTTTTTTTAATGCGGTTAAGTAAGTTAATTTTACCAACATCATACCATTCGGTAGCTTAAATGCTTTCTTTGATTAAAACATGATGCAATTGAGTTACGCCCAGGTTTAGGAGCCCATAATTTTTGTTAGTACTCTTATAAATCTGAGGTTTTAATTCTGTTTTCACATAATACTCGTTATAATCGACATTTTCTACTTTTAAATCGGCATTTTCTACTTTTAAATTAGAAAAAGATCAAAAAATAAAATAAAACTATGTTTATCTAAATGAATATTTATTTTCATATACGTATTTTTAGTTGCAGAAAAAGTTAATTTTTTTGTGAAAGTGCAAGAAAAAAGAAGTGGGGTGGAGGGGGGGGGGACAGAATATCACGCACAGAAATTCTCTTCTTGGGTTTAATAAAAATTTAAACATAAATTATGTCCAGATCTATATCTTTCAGAAACGAAAAGAAAAATAGGCCTGTCTGGAAGATGAAAGCAAAAATGAGTTAAGAGCAAAATGAGAAGCAACTTATCTATAAAACTTGCTGGATCTGTTCGTATGAATACTGAAATGTACGATGTAAGCATCTCAGTTAATGTTTTATTATTTAAATTACTATTAAATAAAGTTTACTTTATAGTTTAATAATAAGCTATTTAACTTTCAATTTTATGTATTTCAACTCTTTATTAACACTTAACTGCTGTTAGCGGCACGGATCACTACATTTTTCAATTTTCCATGCTACACTCATAATTTCCAGTTTAGCTATGAATACCAGTGAAGTTTTCTTTTTCATTTGAAGCCCTAGAACTATTGCTAGAGATTCTGAATGTGAGAAGTTTAATTATAATAATCCTGTACTTAAAGTTTAGTACGGAAACAGTACCCTGTGGGTTAATAGAGACTTTGATTCATCTTTTAATAAAGCAGTCTCCGAGACCACTCACAGTAGTTATGCGACAATTCCTGTCACATCATTTAAGGGTTAAGTAATACAAAAAATAATTGCAACTAACCTTTTACTGCTGTTAGTGCTGCTTTAAACAAAATTCACAGTTTAACTTGTAATTTCCACTTTAACTATCGATACAGTGAAATTTTGCTTCATTTCGAGTCCTAGTACTATTGTTTGAAATGTTTGAGAAAATGAAATTTTATTAGAAATAGTACTGTACAAACAGTTTATTGCAAAAACAGTATTTTATGAGTTAATCGCGCCTTTTATTCATCTTTCAATCGAATGGTTTCGCAGACAGCTCTCAGTTGTAATGTGCCAATTTTCTGTTACAGCAGTTAAAGGTTAAATGAACTTTTTCAGGTGAATTATATAAAATGCACTACCAAATTTCGGACTATAGACGTCTTATTTAGGTTTTAGCTGCCTTAAATGCTCAAAAGTGATTTAAATGCGACAATCGTATATTGTGGTTTTATACTACAGATAATTATTAAATTTATACAAAAAAAGTTAGTTTTGAACTAAAGTAACTATTCAGTAATTTGTTGCTTAATAAAATATATATTTATGTAATAAAATGCCAAATGTACCCTAAATATAACAAAACTATGGGGGAATCGCGTCTCATTTAGGCACAATGACCTTATAGTATTTTATCCATACTTTTACAAATTCATAGATTTCAGTAGATATTTGTAGATAGATACAGTAGATATTGATATTTGTATTTACAATATTATAAAATATATAAAATACACATAAGTGTTCATTAAATTTCTTTGTTTCTTCTTAAAGTTTTATTTACAACAGTTATATTCTTAAAAATGGTGTATAATTATAGTAACGGGTATCAGCCATTTTAAAAGAAGCAACTTGCAGCGTATCATAACAGCAAACTCTGGATTTACAATATCAATTTTGCAAGCTATGCGAGATACGTACAAGGGGTGAATAAAATACATTAATTAAAGATAATAATAAAGATACTACTGTACTTTTAATACATACTATAGTATTTTGTACATAATATAGTATTAACTTCTATCTCAGTTTATCTTTAACTAGAGATCTATTTCCTCAAATTGACGAAATAGCTTCAGGTCACTTATTTTCATTTTATATTAAACAATATTGAATCATAAAACATTTAAAAAAATTCAATAAAACAAGTTTCTAAAATTTCATGAGTAAAAATTACTTCAAATTTCAATTAAAAAAGAACAATAGACATATCCAATAGACGTCTCATTCGTTAACAAACAGTTGAAAGATTATACCGAAATTTATAAGGAAAAATTACGTTTTCATGTTATTAGTTAAATCTATTGCATTAAATAAGGAAAAACAAATATGTAATCCTCCTCCAGTAATAAGCAGTGCAATTTCATAAATATTGTTTTGATGCGGTTTTGTAGGGATCAATGGTAAAATGACAAGTGTGAGCTTATTACGGTTATCAACATAAATACTATCCCTTTCAACCATATTATTTATGACTATTTTTCTTCAAGTTTGCTCAGGTGTTATATTAAGCGAAATAAAAAGAAAGGGGTGTCATAAAACCTATGTTGACTAAGTTATGTTGACAGATAAATCTTCAGCCTTTATGGAAAAACAAAAACAAAAACTGTTCGGTTACGTAGTTTCAGAATAAGAAGAGTACCGTCCGATTTTATAAGTTTGGTAAACAAAATAATGTGTCATAAAGTAACCAATTTAGATCTCAGAGCAGTCTTTATGCAAAACTCGTCGAAATAATAGTGCAAAATTCGATTAATATTTTATATATTGTAAGCAAATCTCATACAATCATTTATGCATAAAAAGCCATTAAATGAGAAATTTTTCTTAAGATTGAAAATTCGTAGCAGAACTGAAAACGAGGAATAAAAATTTATTCTTAACAGATTATTATCAGTCGGAATGCTTTGGTACGGCCTTTTAAAAATAAATGTTATATAGTTTATATTGTTTTACGAAGATGCTATCGTACAATCTCGATAACGTGTATCAGTTTCATAAAACGCCCTTTAGACAATTAATGGTACATTAAAATAGCAAGTAAAGCCTTTGAGCAGGAAAATTATAAAGCAATAAACCAACGTTTAAAATGCACAAATAATGGGTGAAAGGCAGCAAACAGCTGTTTCGAATCTACATCGAGATACTTCTTCAGTGCAAGATGGGGAAAAAGAAACAGCGTGCTAGAAAAAGCAAGGCTGAGCCAACTGCGTGCTTTTCACGCATTATTTGTGCATTTTAAACGTTGGTTTACGGCTTTTTAATTAATGGTATAGTCGGTAATTGTCGAGTTGTTTTATGTGTCTCTGTATTTGAACAATAAATTTTGTGTGACGCAGTGAAGGAACTGTAACTGCTATGCGTATCATTTACAGTGACTCTTCCCTTAGGAAAATAGTTCCTTGAGCTCTATAGAACTCTATAGTATTCTTTACACGTTCTAAAGAATAGTCTTTCTATAGAATACTATTTCTATACCGTTTTGAACAGTTCTATAGACAACTTTTTTTAAAGAAAAAGTTTTTATAGATTAGCCTTTGTATAGAATACTATCTCTATAGAGTTTTAAAGAACTCTATAGACTACTTTTCTAAAAAGAAAATGTTTCTATAGAATATTATTTCTACAATTTAGAAGAGTTGTATTTGTTTATGATTCATTAATTTTTTTAAACCCCACCAACAAAATAAATAAGTAAATCAATAAATATTTAAATAAATAAATTCTTTATTTTTAAGGACTTTTTTCGATACTTAAATCTGTCTTACAGAGTTACAAATGATTTCACTTTACTAATACAGACAGTTTGAGAATCAGTGTAAATTCCATACAGGATTAATATTTGGGAACGCAATTCATAAAAGAAACAAAGTTGAAAAGGTATAATAAGAGTTGATAAACTGTCAACGGACATACCAAGCTAAAAGTATCCGTTCAAGATCGAACAACAAATTAAAAGCAGCATCGAGCGTGGTTAGTTCTTGAGAGTGTGACTTACTTGTGTTTGCGAAATTCGAATGTTTTTATTTTATAGAATACACTCAAATATTTTTATGGAAACTCTATATTATTTCTATAGATATATTTAGAGAAGCTCTACAGACGTTTCTGTTGAATTTCTACGGACATTTTTATAGATTTTGGTTAAACAAGCTTATAGAAAAACGGGCTATAATTCTATAGGATTCTATAAGACTTTTTCTATAATTTTTATTTTTACAATTCTATAAGAAATTTTTGTAAGGGTTAACATGCATGAATCTCTAAAAACAAGACGAGAGGAGATAGTTAGAAGGCGACCATGTTTAAATTTCTTCTAATATAACTAATCACGATTGAATTTATCGTGATTAATCGATTATAAAAGTAATACATTAAGTCCAGTCACGTCTGATTTAGCTGAAAAAAACCAAAGGTAATCTATTTACCGATTGTTAAGATATTTCAGGTAGTACTGACTTTAAAAGGCACAGGGACAGGAAGTTTTTAAAAGAATTTATCTTAATTTTGTTTCACATAGCTGTCGTCTGCTAAACGACATCTGCGTTTTCACGAGAAGTAAAAGATATTAAACTGTGCATAACTATCATTAGTTTGCAAAATATGTATAAATAATTTCTCTTAAGTGTTTCTGGTGTTAGTTTTTTTATTTATAAATGTTTACATTTAGTTTGTAATTATCAAGTTATTTTGTGTGCTACTATAAAAGAACACTCAATATTACATCTTTTCTTTCATTTTTTATAGCAATCAAGTTGTAGAGTACATAAACAAAGTATGTCACTTTTATAATGTTTGAAAGAGTAAATAACATTTATATCACATAATTGGCAAAATTAATTTGACTTTTTTTGAGTGGCTATGAAAATGAATCACAAATGCTGTATTCATTATTATTTTGTAGAGAACATATTGCAATTCATCTTAATTGCATGTAATAATTTGGGGGTAAATATAAAAACACTTCTTTAACAGTTCTGTAGAATCTGATATCCGTTTAATTCATCATCTTAAAACTTCAGAACTTCAATGTTTCACTCAAGGGGCTAAAAATAGGCAAAACATTGAAAAACAAGACTTATACCTTCAAACAGGTTAAATATTTACCATGACGAAGTTTTTGTTTTAAATTGTCTTTAGAATAAACGGTCAAGTGCGAGCATTACTCGCGCACAGAGGGTTCCGTAGATTAAATATATGAATTTGCGATTGTATTATTTAAAAAAAAAAAAAAAAAAAAAAAAAAAGAGTCGCTAAAAGAATACTAAGACTTTTTAAAAAACTATATAACGTAGGGTTGGGTATAACTGTATATATTAGAAAAGTGTAATAGGGTATACGATGAAAGTTCAAAGAGATATATGGAACAATATCAAATATAGCTATTCGTATAACTCTTTTTTAATATTATCCTAATCTATTTATGATGAACTTAATTCGGTACTGACAATAAAGGCAGTGCATAGTTAAACTTCATTTGGCATTTCATGAAACTAAATTCAGCGTAGTAATAACCTTTATTTCTACAGTGTATCGAAAGCAAAACCTTTGTCCAAAGTTTAAATTTGGCATTGTGCTAAGCGCGCATCGAATTCAGGTCTCAAAGTTACAACGCCGCCTTGGTCAGTGCCGCGTTTTTCCAGATAGGTGTTTAATTAACTTTTAAAGTCACTCGAGGCGTATTGAGAGATACAATCAATGCAAACTATCGCGAATATCACAGTATTTATGCGATTCATTCTAATTAAGTATTTCGAGGGCGATGCCCTTAAAAAACGGACACCTAATTTTAATTCCAAACAGACAAATTGCACCAAGAATATTTAATTAAAATTTTCCTTTTATCATGTACGTGAAAATAAGCAAGTTTACATTTTCTAATAAATTCGTTTATAAATTCTGGTGTCAGTTCATTATTTCATAATTTTATAAATAGAATTTCTTCGTGCCTTACACTATTAAGTGGTCGCAGGACTCTTAAAGCTTCAAAATTTAAGAAATTTTAATTTTTTTAGATGTTAAACTCCTATTTTTTCTGAATATTTTGACATAATTGATTCCTTGAAATTCCCATTAGAACAGAAGTTTTGGCTTTTAGAATTATACCCGCTCAATAGCTAAAGCGGCGTTTCCGAAACTTTAAAGTCATTATTTTCCAAATGGCGTTTTTAGGTATAACGTGCAGGATACCTCAAAAACTTCTGAATATTTTTTCATAAAATTTTCAAAACATATATTCCATGTTATTCTGTATAAACTGAACCTAAAATTTCCTTTTTATTGTTCAAAAAAATATTTTTTTAGGTGATTTTACTGTTGAAATTTTCAAACTTTTGTACTAGCTAAATGCAGCATTGCATTAAAAATATAAAAATGCTTTAAATACAAATTTATTTAAGATCAGGGAAATTATTACAATCTGAAGTATAAGCACTAAAATTTTCATTCTAGTTGCAATATTTATTTTGTAATCCTACGCGTAAACTGTTATGCCAATTTTTTGTTCGACAAATGTCTAACAGTTTCGAGCCCCCTATAAGTACTAATTCTGTATCTTGCAATTTTTTAAATACATGAAACGAAAGAACATACTTATATCTTTCATTCCAATTAAAATTGTGTTTTAAAATCATATACATTTTAAGACATTAAATGTTGAAAATGGTCTTTTTTTTATTTTTTCCACTTTTTAGAGTCCCGAGACCCCTTAAATTAGTATGTTTTTAACAATTTGACGTTTATTGCTTTTATACTGTTACTGGACATTATATTACACATATATATCATTAAAAGTCGTTACCAAGGCATAGAGTACGCCGCCCTGTCCTTGTGTATGTCCAAACTGACCGTACCTTTAAGGGTTAATATCTGAGCTAATTACGGATGATTTTTTTCAACAATGCTTTTATTCCTCTGCAACGATAGGTATATTCAGCGATGCACAACAATTTTTCTGAATGCCCGTAAATCGAAATTTGTGTATAACAGAAAAATGCTAATTACTCAAAAACTATGTGACCTAGGGTAATCGCTATAATTTTCCGGCAAGGCTTATATTAACGTCTACTACCTCTAATTTTTTCATAATTTTAGTTTCAGTAGATTCGGAATTAGATGGGGGGGGGGGACATATTTTTGCGCTACATTTTCAGCAATATCTTTGAAAATATAATACCTAAAATTAAAAAGGAATGTATTTTTGAGTTCAGCGTTACAAAAGCTTTCACAAGATACCCCACATGATATACAAAGAAAAGATTTTTATTCAAGTAGCATAATTAGCAGCATTACTAAATATATGTACATGTAGTAGCATTACTAAATATATTTATGAATGTTTATTAATCTGAAAATATGCGGGTCAATGGTCTTCATTACTTCCCCGAATTTGAACTTTCCACGTTCTATAGTTTACGATTAAAATGGCTGTGACAGACAGACAGACAGACAGACGGACGGACAGACACAGGAGTGATCTTATAATGGTTCCGTTTTTACTTTTTAAGTACGGAACCCTAAAAAAGTTATTAATATAATAAAAAGTTATTAATAAAATAATATTGTGATTGGAAAAGTAATATTTTAAATCAGGGCAATTCCATCGTAACTGACGTAACATTTTAACATCAAATTTTGTTTTCAAATCTATGTAGAAAATTTACTATAATAATATAAAATAAAGCTAGAACAAATTTTTACAATTTAAAGTATTTCTTACTAAGGTCTTAATGCCCAAGTACCAGCAGATTATTTCGATCTCAAATTGAGCCCCAAAATTGCAATTCAAAATTCTGTAACTGACGTAACAAAATATACAAACATTTTTTATGCCTTCACTGAAGTGTAAAAATTATCAAAACTATCCAGTTAAAAAAAGTGATTTAATGTTATCAACAACACTAAGTAATGCCAAATTATAACAGTAACTTGTTTAATTAATTTATGAATAATAAAAAAGAAAAAAATGGCATTTACATGTGTAACTGTTGTAACTTTTATTGTGTGACTGACGTAACATTATGACTTTACAAAGGCAATAATGGTACTTAACTTAGTTTGTAAACAATAATTTTCAATGCATTTTCATTAGAATTTTTCTATAGAATGTAAAAGTATCAAGTTTTCCAATCATACCCTTAAATTAAACATATTATAAATTTGATTCCCCCCCCCCCCATAAAAAATAGAAAAAAAAAGCATGATTTTCCTTAGAATTGTTCATTATTTGTTTTGAAAATGACACGGGTAGAATCGAATTTTGGCAATGAGATTAAGGCTCATGAAAACGTACTTTTGACAAAGTTAACTGATAGCAGTATCCCTTGGACTTATAGAACAGTAATATCTAAAACCAAGGCTAATAATATGTAGGAGTTTTAAAGTTCTTCTACTTAATGTTGTTGCTTCTGAATACATAGATTTAATTAACTGGAATGAGCGGAAGCTAGCAGAACCTCCTGTCTTGAAGAACTTAACGTATGATGAACTTAAAAATATAGTACAAACAGAGGAAACATCTGATATCCTAGGTTTCCCCTGGCATACACAAGCAGTGGAAAGGTGTATCAAAATTGTCACGGAAGCTGCGTCAAGTGTTTCTGGATATGAAGCAAGAGATGGCTTTATATTGGGAAAGTTGTAGCTCCGCAATGTAATGCCGAAGTTTAATAATAAGAAAGATTATAAGACAGCAGGCTGAATAATTAATATAAGAAAGGGAGGGAAGAACGGTCGAAGTTTTTATTTCTTATTATAAGCAAATAGAATCTAAGATCTCTGTTTTTTTTACTTTAAATTACTTTATACTAAATTTGTAGATATTTTATATCCTTGAGAAACCAGAAAACACATGTATTTTAAAAACCTTTCAACCGATAGTTTAGACATCTAAAAAAGAAAAAAAAAAGTTTTCACTTTTAAACGCGAAAAAGAAAAAATTTTTTTTAAACTTTATACTTAAACTCCACCCTAATATACATATTGCTAGAATTTACTAAATATTTACATTAAATACATAGTGCGTATTAAGCGATACGTTGATGAATTGTCACGAGCATCACGAAACAACATTATTTCAAATCTCTTAGATAATTATTCTTCAAATTTCTCAATTCTCCTTTAACATGATTTGGAATATGTGGTTTTTTATATGTAAATGAGATTTCCTGGAAAACAATTTTATGACAAACTAAATTTTATGTTTTTATTATTTTCCTTTCTAAACACTTAGAATTTCAGTTCCATGCTCAGAGCAATTTTTGTGTTAATTTTTGTTGCTTGTTTAAATTTATTCTTGAATTTTAGAAATTTGGATTTCTGTGTAAACGTTTGGGCTAGTTTGAGCAATATAATCACTTTGGCGTCAGAACAATCTCGTTTATGTTTTGACATTAAACGGCAGTTCAAGTAGGGATTTGTGTGAGTAAGCATTAACTTTCCATAAAATACTTTCCTTATTTAGAATTGAGAGCTACTACTACGTTATTGCTAACGCCCTAGGAAATTGTTTCTTGAGTTCTTCAAGATTGCCTTGGCCTTTCGTCGAAGAGAAAGGTGTAATTTTTATATTTTCCCATCACTGCTTGAACCTCTTAATGCTCTTGGTCTATTTACAGTGTATTTGGTTAGATATACAGTACTTTACCTGAAATAATCTATATTTCCTTGCTACTTTGACATAAAGAGTATATTTCCATAAGAAACCGCGTATAAGTACATATATATCTATAAAGTAATTATCGGGGCTCGTAAAAGTATTATTAATAAAGATACGACGTGAGATAGTGCTTGAAAAATCATTTGGTGCTATACAATCCAAGTGTGTACACTTACCCCCTTTGTTATGTGAACCCCTGCCCCAGCTTATAAAATGCCTCGGCAAGTGTATAAAAATAGCTGTTCCCTTAACTGTACATAGAATAATCTCTTTTCTACACGTAGATTGCTTGGGCCTTTGAGTTCTCCAGCTTGACTAGCGAGTCAAAAATGACCGTCAGCACAGATGTGCCACTAGCACAAAATACGGTAGAATAGTGAACAAATTCTTCATGCTAGTTGAAAAGACTTTTAAAACAAACTATATGCGATCTGAGTGTCACTTTTTAAAAAACAAAAGTAGGAATAGTGGATGCTTTTACCTCGTGTGAACACTTGCACAAATTAACCTTCCATATTATAACAGTTTATTGAAGATTGCTGCATGATAAGGAAAAATAATGTACGATACTTTTTTTCACGTGACGACAATTCGATTAAACCTTTGAAATTGGACTCACATTTTAAGTTAACGAAACGTATAAGTTTTTAGTGCAAATTTAAATGTTGGTATTTTTTCTGACTTGTAGTTTCACTTTAAATAATGGTTTTATAATCGAAATTGCATTTCTATTAGTAAGAATGTGGCTTATTATCATTTTCCTAAAGTTAATAATTCCTGATTAAATATATGTTAATCTTAGATGTATTAACTTCTATAATTCGTTCTAAGATATCAAACCAGGATTTCATTATTAAAATATATTTCATCCTGTTCATTAAATAAGAACATCAAAATTTATAAATAAAAAATTGCTGCAGCATAAAATCCTGCAATACAACAATCAAATTTTCATGAAATTTATACTTCAATGAATACACTTTTTAGGAAATATTGAATTAATAAAAGTAGATGAACTTCTTTAATTTTTAAGGTCTCACTATTCAGATATCTAATAAATATACGAAATTGCTTTGTATAAATATATAGATATTTTATATATGTTATTATCGTCTTGAATATTGAAAATTTCTATTAATATAATCGTCTTTATAGCAGCTAAAACCATTTGCACTTTATAGCTCATAGATAAGGATAATAATAAAATTGATATTATAAAATACAATAATTAATAAAATACAATAATTAATAAAAAATGTGCTATCATTAGTTTTTTATTATATTTTTAAGAACTATGGATATGAATATTTTTTTAAATACTGATAAAATAAAGTTATATATATATATATTTTTTTAACCAAAACTGTATGTATCTGCAAAGTGTTATAAGTCCACAACAGAAGCCAGTAAGTATTGACATTTTAATGCAGAGTAATATTTCATAACTCAAACATAAATATTTATAAAAATAATAATAAATCTACACATACCAATAAGTAGAATAGTTTGTAGAATCTTTCAGATCATTTAAAAAACTATCAATTTCTAAACCACATATTACAGTAAAATTGAAAATGTAAAATATTCAAGGAAAATATGTCAGATCTGTACGTTGTTAAAATAATTTTACAAGTGATATGAAGTTCAAGAGGTCATTCGAAATTCGACTATGAAATTTCAATGTTTATTTGTGTATGTACGGTACACGCTATGCTACTAAATTTTTTAATATGTATCAGGAAAACTTTTTTTTATCTATATATTACCAGCTCAGAAAAAACTATCTTGCATTTGATATATAGCAGTTGCATCCACCACATATTAAGCAAATATATTCAACTAAACTTAAAAAAAGCAACCATAAACGAAATCTGACTTCCAGCAATTATCGCTAATTGACAAATATCCGAATTTTCTATGTGCCCCTGTAAATGAACGATAAATGCTATGCACATCCTGTTATACAAAGTTCAGTAATGCATATCAGTTTAATTTTATTTGACGTAGTGTAACAGAACTGAAATACGTTGCTGCAAACTATTTTACCGCCGACACTATTATGCAAAATAATTCTTTGTGTTGTCCTGTAAATGAAAAATAAGTACTTTTTGCCCCATATTGTACAGATTGCATAATTTGTGCACTTTATAAATGCATATAAATTTCATTATGTTTGAAACAACCAACATCATTAAAATGAACTTAAAGCAATTTTTTCCCATTGACCGTAATGTAACTGAATACTTTTGACATCCCTGTAAATGAAATATAAATTCTACACACTTCGTTTTCAATAGTGATCGTGCTATTGTTAACGTTAATAATATACAACAAATTCATGGACATTAGAGTACATTTACGAATGTCAGACAGGGGACAAACCAATGTCATAAACACTTTTCAACTATGTTGGAAAGTGTTAAAAACTTTTATAATATTTTACATAAATGCTGAGACATTATAAGAAACGTATAAATTAACAAATGTCATTGATAAAACGTTGTTCTGCTTATAAAAAAATACTTTAGGTTATTTACAATAACAAAGCACTTAAGTGGCTGACAACTGATCCAGTGATAGCCGAACAATAGAATTAAATGGCAGATTACTAGAGATTTGCTACTTTTAAATTTAACTTTCCATAAAAAAAACTATAATCAGTTTTTAAAAAAAACTAATTGCTGAAACAGTAAAAGAAAAAAGTATGGATGTGTAACTGTTAAAAATGTTGTACTGCTTTCTAAAATCCCGCTTCGAGCTACATACAAAAATGAATGGCTAAGTGTCTGATTATTGGTGCTTTCAAAGTTGTTAATTACTATGTTAATAACTATTGTTAATTTTAGTAGATAAACATGGATAAGTGAACAATAGATATGTCAACAATGAATATCTGTTTGTTATATAAAGGTTTATATTTGTATAATAAACAAATGAGTATAACAGTAACTACAGCAATAATAATAATAATAAAAAAACAGTCGCGTTTATTTGAACAATGTAGCAAGACTGGGGCAAGTTATTTTATCAATGATATTTCATTAAGCAACACTGTTGAATAAGGGGAAACGAGGTGAAAAAAATGGAGTTCTGAGACACATTTATCTGCATACTTTACTCTTCAAATTATGGCTGTCGAAAAACTCTTTCTCTTAATTCCCTCAAGAAAAGTCATCGTCAACTGGTAAGTGCTTAATAATTATTTTTAGTTACTAAGTGCATAAAGTGCTTAAGTACGGCATATAGTGCTAGTTTGTATGCAGTATATTATGTATAATTGGGTTAAAGCTTTCATAATTGGATTTCCACCCGATTGGGGTATTATAGCGAGAGTTGATTGCGCAAAATTAATTCCTTTTTAAATATTTCTTTATTCAGGTGAGCATGTGTTTAAAAAGATTATTTTAAGATACATAACCCTATGATTTTAGAAAAGCAAATGATAAAGCAATCTGGTACTCAACTTGTGTGTACTCATTTTAGAAAGAAACATAAACATAATTATACCTGCGAAACTGATATAATAATCTGGAAGTTAAAAGAAGAAAAAAAATTAAGTGAGGAGGCACGAAAAATCAGGAGAACGCAAGAATATCTCAGGTATGTCTAATTTCTAAGGGTTTTAAACTCTTTTTTGCTGTTTGGATTATAAATTACAATATATATATATATATATATATATTATTTTTATGTAAACACGAATAAATCAACAATAGGTATGTCAAGAATGAACATCTGTTCGATTTAACAGTGTTTATAATTTTCTAACAAAAAATGTCTTAAAGTAATAACAATCTATAACAATAAAAACAACAATCGAGTTTATTTGAGCAATGTAACAACAAAGTGACATGCTATTTCAGGCAATGATATTTTCTCAATCAGATAAGTTGAAGAGAGAAGACTCGGCGAGTAACTATGGGGGAAAATGGGTTTATGGGACACATTTATACACTTAATTTGAAACAATAATGATACACGTTTATTCTTTCAATGATATTTTTTCAAGCACGTCAGTGGAAGAGGTGACGTTATGTGAGTAGGTAGGAGGAAAATGGAATTATGGGACACATTTATACACTTTACTTGCCAAAGTATATGAAAAAAAAAAAAAAACTGTTTCTCTGCTAATCCTAAAAAAATTATCCCAAACTGTTTAATTTCTTAATGATTATTTTTAGATAGTTACTGTATAAAGATCTATAAATATAGCATATGAATTGCAGTAAATTATATATTAATGGTGGAAATGTTTCATAGTTTAATACCCATCGAATTGGGTTGTTTTAAAGAGATTTGTTTGTTGCATGATTTTTTTCTGAATATTTGAACATATTTGTGGGAGAACATGTTATGATGCATTTTCTCAGAAAATTGTTTTATGTAATGGATGAAAGAATTATGATGTATTATATCGTATAGTAAAACTAAAATACTAAAATTCTACTTAGTATTGAATATATGTGACAGTATCTTTTAATATATAATATATTTGTATATAATAATTTAAATGTTGCAAATAATTTCTTATACTATTTAATAATTACATGTTAATATACTTTTCTAGAAGATTTTAGGGCTTAGATGCTGTATATTCCCGCGACCGCTATCTTGGATATATATAACAGCTTTCCCGTTATATATTCATTTAACCTCCTCTACCCTCAAAAATCAACATTTAACTTTACTGGTTCATTATAAATTGCCATTATTCTCCCCCCCCCCCCCCTCACACTACTGTAAGCTTCATTTATACTTTAAATGTACGTTTTAAATGCATGCATCATTTAGCAGTCAGTTCCTTCTTTTCTTTTACTCTCACACGGATAAGAATATGTCTTAACCGCAGTGATTTTCCGTTGAGATAAAATAAAAGAATAAAATAGAAGTGAATTTCGTTTTCCTCTCAGCCGACAGTATGTAATGCATATTTTAGGTATAACACAACTGCGCATTAGATCTTTCTCACCCTTTTGGGCGTGCATTCCTATTAATTCCCCATTCTTTAGTTTCTCAGATAATGACCAGATGCCATCCTGACTAATACAGACAGTTCTTCAGTTCTAAAGTACATGTAATATAGTACATATAGTACATGTAGCTATGCCTTCAATCACACCACTTTACCGTAGGAATTTTAAAATACTTGTAACCCTATAGCCCGCCATGGCGTAGGTTTTAGTTCTATGTAATACTTCGGGATTCTTCTGATTCCTTTGTCCACGCCACCCATATTCATCGCCAATATAGTACATATGTTCCTATTCATCTCGCCAATGAGTGAGAAATTGAAATGAATATTTTTACCACTACTGCCTCTGACTTCGAATGTGAAAGACGTTGCGTCCCTCCTGGGGGTGCGCCTTAATGGGCAGTCTTGTTACTCCTCCCCGTCTCTCTGTATTTTGACAGCCCCCCTTTTAAAGGTTCTTTATAATAAAAAGTTTAAGTCTCCTAAAGTATTGTGTTGGAGTTTTTCTACTCATTCATGAACCTGGGTACATAAATCACCCTCACATAAACCTGGTGCGTTCCCAGCTTTTTCTCCAACCTTAATATATATATATATATATATATATATATATATATACGGGGAGAAGTTTTGTTCCGACCAGCGACGCGAAAGAACTTCAATAGATTTTTCCCACTGGGGTTACGACTTCCTCCTCCGACTCAGCACTCATTCTCCGGCGTCAAATGTATGGGACTTTCCCTTGCCTGCACTCGCCGTCCCTATGGACTTCGACAGTGCGTCTTACTTTCTGACTCTACCCTCGTCTAACGTAGAAGCAAGCATTATCGTTTCGGGTCATCGAACGCCTGCCGCACCTCCTTCGGCTGTAATTCCGCTTTGCTGACTTCCCTTGATTCAAGTTCTGCTTTTATTCTCCAAAGCCTAGCTCAAGACTGTACCTTCTATCGTGTAATCTTCAGTCAACACGAGAAACCTTTCTCCGCTTAAGTGTGCCTTCCTCTTATCTTCGAGTCTGTCTATTTCTTGCGACTGTGATTCCTCCCGCAAAAAGAAAAAGTGACAAATACCTTGTGTTCCGATTCATCCTGTTCCGGCAGTTTGTGAAATAATGCCTAGGTGTGAAATAATGCCTAACATTACAAAAGATATTTTTTTATTCAGTGACTTCAAAAATTTTATACTATGTGCTCTTGCAAAAGAAGATAAAAATAAGATACAAAAATTAGTTAGTCATTATAGAATTATGCGAGTATGAAAACAGGACGTTAATTATATTTTTCCTCCTTTTCAAAATTTTTCCGTTTCAGTTTGTTACGGAAATCATAATATTTTTAAGAAAAAAAAAAAAAAAACAGGAAAAAAGCGTTGATTATTTTTATGTTCGCTCTGTTTTCATACTCAAAGATAAAGCTGTATCCTGTCTACAAAAAGTGACAGAATGGATTTTATTAAGTTTACAGTGAAAGAGAAAATTCTGTCACGTTACTTCAAAAAAAGGGGAAGAATACTTGTACTTTGATAACAATTGCAGAGTCATCCGTTTATTTTGATTTGTCAGCTTGTACGGAGAAACTATTCCTCATCTATTTTTAAGACGTACCTAATATATATAGCATTCTTGTTTAATTTTTCTCCTTCCGGGCTGTTTTTTGGTATTTAAAAAAAGTGCATTTTCTAGTTGAAATGATAATTTTATAGTACTTTTATTAATATTTCATTTATTATATTTTTGTGTTTAAATCATGACACACTTCTCATATTTTTTTCTTCCGTGAATTTACATAAACATGCTATGTTTCGTTTTTTTGTAAAGATGATTTTATGCATTTAAAAATCTAGAATTTAGCCCTTTAGCCCCACTGGCATACTTTGAAGGTATACTTATTTTGCCGATAGACAAAAAAAAGAAAAATTCTCTGCTCGAAGTTTTACAGTATTTGATATTTTTATATAAATATGTGCATATTACGCTCACAGCGTTTGCACTTGTGTGTGATATTTGCACACTTTTTCTCACAATGTGTAGTTCTACTCTGTCTTTGTTTAATTTTTTGTATTTTAAAGAAGAAGTACAATTAAATTATCTGATAACTTTAATTTTATTGCATTTTGGGCACTTTAATCCAACTAGATTTTGACAGAAATTTAATTTAAAGAAATCTTGCGGTTGAAACACTTATTTTTTTGCATCCCCCCCCTTCATTGTTCCTTTGGTGCATAATTTATTTAGCTGTTTATTGTGTTTTATTTTATGTGCATGCATTTCATTTCTGATAATTATAGTTTATGCATACTTACCCCTTTTTGAAATACTGGTATTATTTATTTTGCATTATTTGTGGTTCTCTCTCTCAAAAAAAAAGAAAAAAAAAGAAAGAATTTCCCTCCTTTTTTTTAAATCTTTCCGTTCAAAAAAAAGGAAACAGCAGAAACTAATTGTACAGTGTAAAAAAAAAAAAAAAAAAAAAAAAGGGATTTAGGGGATAACAGAAATTTTATTAGTTTACTTTTTTTTTACAATATGGAATCACAAGACGAAAACAAGATTTGTGATTTAAATCACCCCATTTCTGTATCTCCATGGGTAGATTATTTCGATGAAATATTATTAAGACATTCGGATTCCATTACTAAGGAGGCCGCATCAATTCAAAATTCACTGAACACCGAAACTGCTGCATTCTTGTCTGAAAATATTACTGATTTCTTTCAGACCATTAAATTAAATTTTGACGTGCTTTAAAAAAACGTTGATATTGTAAAAGAAGACTATTCCAAATTGAAACATGAAAAAGATAATTTATTTCTTGTAAATCAGAAAGTGTTAGAGAGATTACATGAAATTACCGCCCAACAGAAAGGTAAAGCTAAACGTACTAAAACTCTGGATGATCAGGTGGTGAATAACAACAAACTCCCTGTATCAGTCCTAAATAAAACAACACAGACCTGTTATGATGATACACATGAGAAATTACCACAACTGCAAAATGATAAAAAAGACACATATCTTAGCCCCGACCTGCACACTCAAGGTAAACACAATGAAAAATTTACAGATGTTAGCAATTCCTCTCTAAATTCCTTATCCCCTGCTAAACTTAATGTACGTAAGCCTATTCGTGTCATAATTTGTAACCTTCCTGAAAATTTAAACATTCCTGATATCTTGTTCGGTATTTGAGATTTAATTCACATAGCTGAACCTAATTTTCAGTTTGTTAAAAAGTACAAGCTTCTACATGTTAATTTACATAACTGGATAGTTGAGCTAGCACTACAAGAAGTTAGGCAATTGCTAATGCATAAGGAAATTCTGATTCAATCAAAACTATACCCTATAAAAAAATATGTAACAATTAAACGCTGTTTTAGATGTCAGTTATATAATGATCACTTTGCAAATTCGTGTCATAATGACATCAGGTGTTTGGTTTGTGCTGTGCCACACACTGACCCCCAGTGTAGAAATCCTCCAACATGTATTAACTGCATTAGAAATAATGAAATCAACAACACCAACTTTGACATTTTCCACACTGCTTTTGCACATTACTGTCCATCATTAAAAAATTTCATCAAGCAAAAGCGAAAAAAGGTATACAACTGCAATACATTCTCATAAACATCTCATGCAACTTTCTTTTGTTAAAAAAAATAATAAAAAAACAATATAACATACATTTTACAGTTTTCAGTTTTAACTAACACACATTACTGTGAAGGAGTTACTATCTACAACATTTTTATTTTTTTTTAAGCTTTTTTCCATTTTATTATACATTTACATACATATGTCAGTATTGGACATTCTTATTCATACTTAATTGAAGTTTGAAGTTAGACTAATTTTTTTTCTTCTTCAATTTATTTTATAAACACAAGTGTACAGTGAGTTGCTTCTTCATTTGATTGTTTAGCCGGCAAATACTTAAATGAATGTCGAAATGGAACATTAGTGAAAATTTTTCTGATGCGGGTCATCAGACATTGTGATTTTCACATTGTAGGAAGATTTTGCTGAAAGTGTACACATTAATACACCTTTAATCATTCACTACTACACTAGTTTCATTTTTTTAGATCTATCTTAGAAATTTGGATAAAAATTTCACCTGTTTATCTCATTTAAGTTTATTTAGTTACATTTTATTACATAAGTAGCATTTCCTTGTCACACTTGTCCTTTTCGCTTTTCTTTACTAAACAAAACACAGTTACTTTTTGTTTGTTTGTTTTAACTTTAGGCTAAACATTTTTGTACTTGTAATACAATGCTCTTGGATCCATTGATGCACTAAGAATTTTTGTTCATAGATACCACACCTGAGTTCATAGTTTATTTTGTTCATAGAAAAAACTTTACACTAGTTCATTGAGTTGCCAATTCTTTGTGTACTTCAGGGACCAATTGCATTATCATTTTGTCCTTTGGGTGACAATTCTTAGTTCATAACATTTTTTTTTTGCATATTTCATTTCATAGTTTGTTTGTTTTTTTTTCTTTTCGTTTAATCATACATATTAGTTCATTGTTTGATTTTCTTTCTTTTGTTTTGCTTTACATTTTAGTTCATAGCGATTTTTATTGATTTTTTAGACAGTTTAGTTCATAGTAGTTATATTCTTTTGTTAGACACATTAGTTCATAGCAGCGTTCATCGTTTCCAACACTTTAGTTCATTGTATTACTCTTACACTTTAATTCAGTGAAATACTTGTTCACTTTAGTTCATCGCAATAATTTTACACCTTTGTTCATTGTGGTACTTAGATTGCTATGTTCATTAAACTTGCAAATAAGTCGTTAAATTTAACTCTTTTCCACTGACATACACTGTTTTTGTTCATTATGAGATACTTTTACTTTGCTTCGTTCATTGAAATACACATTTTTTTGTTCTCTTCGGTTTATAGAGATGCACTTACAATTTGGTTCATTAATCTTTTGGTTGGTAAAAAAAAAAAAAAAAAAAAAAAAAAAAACATTATACACAATTAAAAACATTTAATTGTTTCTAGTTTTAAACTTTACACATTCAGATTGTTTTGTTTTGTTTTTTTAATGCTTCTTTAACCAGTACTACTTTTAACTATTCAGAAGAAGTGATAACTAAAAAGTGGAGTAGTTGACAGCTAAGTATATGCTGATAGATATATTTAAAATTTTTATTTTGCTAAAGAAAAAAATGCTTTAAATTTTGCAATTAATGTACGAAATATAAATATGCAGATTACAGGGGCAGGGGTGGTGGAACGGTACAGTTGTTGTACCGGTAGAGCTGAATATTAGGGCTTCGGAAATTTTGTGAGAATTTAAGCCCTGGGTGCAGTAATCTAATTGTAACGTAACATTAATCTAACTCTACCATAAACATTACCTAACTGTAACCTAGCTGTAACATGTTACCTAACTGTAACCTAACGGTAACCTAACAGTAACATACCTTCAACATAACTATAAACAAATTATCACCTAACCGTAACCTAACTGTAACCTAATTGCAACCTAACCTTAATATAATTATAACATAACCGTAACCGAACTGTAACGTAACTATAAACTATTGGCAACTTAACCGTAACGTAAACTAATTATAAGCTAAATGTAACGTGACTGTAACCTACCTGTAACCTATCCATAATCCAACCGTAAACTATCTGTAACGGAATTGGAACATAACCGTAACCTAACCGTAACCTAATTATAACCTAACCTAACCGTAACGTAACCGTAACCTATTTATAACCTAACCCTAATATAACTGTAACATAACTGTAACCTAACCGTAATCTATCTGAAAAATAAACGAATCATGACTGTCCGTTAACCGTAAACTAATTATAACCTAACCGTATCCTAACTGTGATGTAACTATAACCTAACTGTAACTTAAATGTAACCTAACTGTAGCCTGGCGGTAACCTAATCGTAACCTAATCGAAACCTAATTGTAACCTATCCGTAACGTACTGTAACGTATCCGTAACCTAGCCGTAATCTATCTGTAACGGAAATGGAACATAACCGTAACCTAACCGTAATTATAACATAACCTAACCGTAACGTAACCGTAACCTACTTATAACCTAACCCTAACCTAACTGTAACATAACTGTAACATAACCGTAATCTATCTGAAAAATAAACGCATCATGACTGTACGTTAACCGTAAACTAATTATAACCTAACCGTATCCTAACTGTGATGTAACTATAACCTAACTGTAACTTAAATGTAACCTAACTGTAGCCTGGTGGTAACCTAATCGTAACCTAATCGTAACCTATCCGTAACTTACTGTAACCTAACTGTAGCCTGGCGGTAACCTAATCGCAATCTAATTGTTACCTATCCGTAACGTACTGTAACCTATCCGTAACCTAACCGTAATCTAACTGTAACCTATCCGTAATCTTAATTGTAACCAAACTATAACGTAGCTGTATCCTATCTGTAACCTAATGGTAACATAATCGTAATCTAACTGTAACCTATCCGTAACTTAACCCTAATCTAACTGTAACCTATCCGTAACCTAACCTTAACCTATTTGTAACTTAAACGTATCCTAATTGTTACCTAAATTTAATCTAACTGTGACGTAACTGTAATTTAACCGTAACCTAACTGTAAGCTAAGTTTAACGTAACCGTAATCTAATTATAACCGAACTGTATTCTAACTGTAACCTATCCGAAACCTAACAGTATCCAAACCAAAACCTAACTGGGCCAATCGTCCTCTCGGCTAAATATCCTGTCGGCTAAATGTCCTGTGGGCTAATTGTCCTGTCGGCTAATTGACCTGTCGGCTAATTGTCCTGTTGGCTAATTGTCCTGTCGGCTAAATGTCTTGTCGGCTAATTGTCTTGTCGTCTAAATGTCGTGTCTGCTAATTGTCTTGTCGGCTAATTGTCCTGTCGGCTAATTGTCTTGTCGTCTAAATGTCCTGTCGGCTAATTCTCCATGTCGACTAACTGTCCTATCGGCTAATTGTCCTGTCGTCTAATTGTCTCTGTCGGCTATTTGTCTTGTCGGCCAACTGTCGCTGTCGGCTAATTGTCCTGTCGACTAAATATACATGGCGACTAAATGTATTTATCGGCTAAACGTCCTGTCGTCTAATTGTTGTGTGCTAAATGTCTTGTCGGCTATTTGGTTGTCTGCTAAATGACATAGACCCCTGAAAGACAACATGAAAACCATTTGTCCTTTTCACTGAAGAAGCTATCTTACCTTTGCATTGTTCCACTCAAGTAGGACATAACATATTACCTCCCTTTCTCATGTTTATATAAAGAAGGATTTCAGCATATCATATTTTATTTGCTCTCATATTTTCATTTACATTTGTTCGAATGAAAAATGTATAACGTTTTACTTGTTAGAGGAACTTTTTTATGTTAAAAGAAGTGTGATATATTAATAATATTTTGAAAAGTGAAAACTACATTTGTTTGTTCTATGGTCCTGAAGACAAATATATTTTATAAATAGGTTCCAGTCTTTGAATAAAAGATTGTGAATTAACAGACGAATGTATCTTTAATATATGTATTTCTTTAAGTTAAAAGGGAAAACGGCTGTAATCATGCACAATGATTACAGAAAAACTTTTATATAAATAAAAGAAACATTTATTTAAATAAAAAAGCAGAATCGCAATGCATATTTTGATTCATAATTAATTAAATTAACAATTATAAATAAAATAAAATTTTTGAAAAGTATATTTAATTTAAGGGGGTCCGGGAAACATTTTAAAATAATTGTTATTGATTGAGTTAAAAATTTGAATTTTTATGAGGGTTAACGGTATCATTTGTAAACTAAATCACACGATAAAACTTCTCATAAGTTAAAAAAAAAATTAAAATTTATTAAAAAAATGGTGTAATTTAAAATCATTATAACTCGAAATATTATATCTAGAATTTAATTTTTTTATCATTCAAATAAACAGAAATATATAAGTTTTAATTTATATTCAATATTTAAAAAAATATTAATTTACAAAAAAAAAATATTTAAATTAAAAATTAAAGAAATGATATTTCCAATAGTAAATATTTTTTTCAAATTTGCTGAATTAAAATTGAAGTAAACTAATTGAAAAAGACATGTCCCAAGTTTAAACCATATATCTTTAACGGTTTTTGAGAATTTAAATACGATAAATAGTGAAAAAAACTATCATGAAGAAAAACGCATTTTCACGAGAAGTCGTTTGCATGACAACCATTCCTTGAAAGCTAGATATTGAAAACAAAGCAAAACGAAAAACATAATATGTTCTGTACTAATGAGGAAATAATCATGATTTAAGCGTAATTTTAAGCAAAAAAAGCGGAGAATTTTTTACTGCAATAAAATATTTTTAGAAAATTTGAAGATTTTTGTGTCCCGGACTCCGTTAAGAAAAGATATATTAACAATATTTGGTATTGAAGTCATAGCAAAATTCTGAGCAAAAATAGCAATTATTTGTAAAAGACATAGTTTAAGTTTTAGAAAAAAAACACCTTATTTTCTCCTCCCAAAGTAAAATAAATAAATGTAACATAACTGTGAATAAAGATGTAGGCAGTTTCATCGATATCAATCCATCTTTTAAACCGATACATTTTGAGCACTTGTTTAAAGATCTGTTTACATATTTGATAAACACTTTTTTCACTATTTTCTCTCCAGATACCATTCTCAGCATTTCTATTTTAAAATGCAACTAGAAAGATAACAGGGTAACCATTTGTCTTTCGCATAGGAGAATATATCTCACTTCTGTCATACTACCACTGACGTACGAATTTAAATATTTCTTCCGATACTCATTTTTTGTAAAATAATTTTAGCAAATAATATATTTGCTTTCAGTTATTTGCTTTCATACATCATTTTTTTTTCAAACGAAAATATAACCATTCAGTAAAGCGAATAAATCAGGTCTCGAAGCGATCACTTTTCTGCGACCACTAATTTATTTAAATTATTCTTATGGCAGATTATTACAAAAATTGGAATAAACTGCTCGCCAAGACCTACGAATTTTCCATGGTAAATCTAAAACGAAAATTTTCGTAAGGAAATAGTTGTGGTTTAAAATAAAATTTAGTCTCCATCAAAAGAGACCTATCTGAGGCCTGTTTACTAGATAAATTGAATTTCTTTTCAGTTTCAAGAAAACTTAGTTTTTTGGCGTTGCGCGTCATATTTTTTCATTTTATTGTACGAATTCTAAACAAAAATCGGTTTCTAACTGTTAGTCTAATATACGAGTAACGCATTTTATTCTGTGCTATTTTTGAATTTGTATCTGTTTGTAACGTTTTTTTTTTCCGTTCCGTGGCTATTTCTTGCCATCCGTGAAAGAATTCCCGTTATATTAACAATTTTTGTCCCACTATTGTAAATTTTCCCCTTTGCGATTTTTAAAATTTGAGATTTTTTTCACGGCGATTTGTCCGCATTTGCGAAAAAATTCCGGTGTTACTCTTTTAGCCCAACATAGTAAATGCTGTTCTCTTTTTTTTCCCTATTAAGTTTATGCGGAATTATTTGCGGTTCATTTATGTTATTTTTTAGAGTATTTTCGCGTTCTGCACCAACTTCTTGTCATTCGGTTTTAAAATTTTAGTCTGATATAGTAAAATTTGTTCTCTTTTAATGTTTGAAATTTTAGTGATTTCTTATGCTATTTAATGTATTTGCTTTGCGCTACGATGTTCTAGAATAACAGTTGTCAGTTAGAAAATTGCCCAGATTTTGGAGAATTGCTGATTTAGGACTGCCGGATTTGACAATCTGTACAGTTATATATTTTACTAGATTAAGAAATATCTGTTCTTTCTACTGTGTCTAGAAACAAGAAGAATGAATTGGAAAAATAAATATTTACTTCATAAATTTACCAGACGTATTATAAATGTATAAAGAGAATTTTATCTAATATTTTTGGTTACTATAAGCCATATTAATCTAAAAAAAAGTTAAAAAATAAAATCGATGATCTATTACTATTTCATAAGCAAGAGTATGATCGATAAAAATAGAACTCACAGACTATAAACTTTTTACTTTTGCACTTAGGCGAAATTCCAATGGGTAAACAGTCTCGATTGCAATATTGTAAATATGTATTTCGTCAACAAATACTTCATGATAATTTCATACAAGCTTTATAATATTTTGAGGTTTTAATTAGCGTTTTAATTTTATTTTTAAGACAACAGTAATAGAAGGAAGGGATGTAATTACTGTTTTGATTGTAGCCATTAAATATAACGTTTCCTTAAAAAATAAACTAAACTAATCGAAGACGATTAGAATAATACTCAATTTATTAAGGGATTTTTTTTGCCAAGATAGATAACATTATCGCGGCTAATGAGGCACAATTTCAGCACTTGTTATGAGTTGTAACATTTTTCATTTCCATTTCGTACTTCGATTTAATTTTTGTAATGTGAAGGACTTTTTAAAATGATTGGCATATTTTCTTTGCGTCACGGTCACGATGCGATAGCATCGTCACGATCTTATTTTCCAGAAGAATATTTCGATTTTCTTCTTAAAATAACAGGTATACATACTTTTACTGCATTGTTAAAAAATATATATAGGGGAGAGTAGCCTAATTTGGACCGCCGCTTTAATTGGAACGTTGCCATTCTGCCGTTAATTACAGGAAGAGACGCCATCTACCGCTGAAATCCTACTCATCAGAATGACGTCACTCACGATTAGAGGAAGCAACCACCTACCACGTGTTGTTTTCAGACAATTTTTAAAAAACCTAAAGTTAGCTGTTTTGATCTACTTTTTTCCTACTAAACGTAAGTGAATACTTTAAAACTAAGGTAAGTTGTTATGTTTTCATATACATATATAAATTCATCTGTTAATTGCGCATATTTCTCACGCGGCTTTGTTTGATTTCGTTTTTGTTCTTAGTCTTCAAATTATCTGTTTTTAAAAATGGCGCAGTTGCCGTAATTGGACCATTTTAAGTTATCTAAATTGAACCAGATATGCGATCATAAATTTTGAAAATTAAGTAACGAATTTTGAGGATGGTACACTTTGTACACTATTATTTTTTAAATTTTTTTTATATTTTATAATGGATTACTATCTGAATGCAAGTTTTTTTCTTTCTATTTTTGGGGGGGGGGCGGGGGGGGGTATATTTGGATTAATTTTTTTATACAGTTCAGGCCTATATAAACAAAAAGATATTTTTACATGTTTATGTAATAAATTTTGTTTGCAATTTCTTTTATCTTGTATGTATTTGTATTTATTTTCTTTGAATACTTTATTCCTACGGCGTATTTGGTTTACAGAGTTGAATTCAAACATTTTCTTCCTGGAGGATCTTTGCGATTCCCTGAGGAAGAGCAGACTTTTTACAGTTCTAGAGGGTGGAATTATAATTTTTTGCCATTAAAACTCATAAAACCTCAAACCTTCCGGGAGGAGGGGGGTGAATTCAATACTGTTGAATATTTAATGTTTGTGCGTATAATTAATCGTAGCGTATTTTTCAATAGAGCCTATTTTTTTAAACACTTTTATAATATAATGTTAAAAATGTTGAAAAAAAAACACGGCCAAGCTGTCTAGAAAAAAAAAAAAACAGGTGACAGCAAAAGCTGATAAAGATATAGGAAATAAAAAGGAGAGAGTAAGTTGTGAAGAAATTGACCTTCTATAAGGCTGTAGCTACAAATCCTCCCCAAAAGCCAAAAAATCATTAGAAATATTATATCCTTTGCTAAATTTAGTTTTAAAAAAGTACAGAGGGAGCCAAAAAACACTTGTGTTAACATCTTCGCCATATAAAGTAAACCTTGAAACGAAAAAACACAAAAAATCGACTAAAAGGAAGCTATCACAGCATAAAAGCAAATGGAACATCAAGTTTTAAAAAATAGGCTTAATGTAATTATCAAGGAAATGATGGAAGGGGAGAACTACAATCATAATGTAAAGAAAACTTCTGTCGCAAAATGAAAGTCTAATAATTCATAATCTAAAAAGAAAAATCTTAATAGTAATGATTGTTTTTGCCTGATTTGTAAGAAAATAAAACAGAGAAAGGTTTCAGTGTTCATATTGCCAACTACGGTTCCGAGTTGTGTGCGCTGGAAAAAACAATCAATAAACGAAATTCATGTGTAAGCTTTGCATCACTCTTTAAATGATATTCAAGTAACTGGCAATTAGTTTCATAATTTCTATTCTTAATTACTGATAACTTTGATTTATATTTTGAATACATTTCGATTTAAAACAATTACACTTATTTTCAGATAATTGATTTCATTATATTTCATTGCTGTTATTTTGTTTGATTGTTTCAGTAACCGTAAACTTTGCTTTTAATAAAATTAGTTATGTTTTCTAGTCATTAAAACAACCTGACTTTATTACGTCCAATTTAGGAGACTGGTGGTCCAACTTAGGCGACCAGTTGCTGAATTTGGACCACTTTTGACAAATTTTTCAAATTAAAATAAAATTTAAGATTTTCAAAAAGGAAATAATCTAAAGTGGTGTTATTTAGTTAGTGGATGAATTGATTGACCCTGTGTAGTGATATTTTTCAGATATTCCAAAAATTAAGTGAGTTACACCTGAAAATAGGTCCAAATTAGGCTACTCTCCCCTATACCTGTAGCAAAATTCCAGGTTACGTCCTCGTTCCTTCTTAAATATGCTGCTGTTCACAACATTTACCCATCTTTTGAAACATGTGCATTCCTAAAATAAAGAAATATTTTTAATTAAAAATTGAAAGCCCCAAAACAATTCCTTTATTATTATGAGAAAATATACATGCATAATATATTAGTGCTTTATGTTGATGCTTTGCTTTGTGGTACTCTAATTCATTCTAACTTGAAACTTTTTTCCTCTTATTTTCCCGAAGAGTATTTCGATTTTCTTCTAAAATTCGCAGTGATACATATTTTTTATGCAACGTTTAAAAATATATATACCTGAAGCAAAATTCCAGATTACTTCCTACTTCTATCTTAAATATGCAGCGGTTCATATCATTAACGAACCTTTTGAAACATGTGCATTCCTGAAATAAAGGAATATTTTAAATTACAAATTCAAGCCCAAAAACAATTACTTTGTTATTATTATTAGGGAATATACATACCTCCGATATTAGTGCTTTATCCTGATGCTTTGCTTCGTGTTTCACTGACCCATTCTAACTTGAAATTTTTTTCTGTTTTGTTCCCGAAGATTATTCGATTTTCTTCTAAAATTCGCAGGGATACATATTTTTAATGCATCGTTTAAAAATTTGTATGCCTGTTGCAAAACTCCAGATTACTTCCTACTTCCTTCTTAAATAGGCAGCTATTCATATCATTATCCCATGTTTTGAAAATGTGCATTACTGAAATAAATAAATATTTTAAATTGCAGATTAAAGCCCTAAAACAATTACTTTGTTATTATTACTATAAAATATGCATACCTTCGATATTAGTGATTTGTCCTGATACTTTGCTTCGTGGTACTCTGATTCATTCTAACCTGAAAATTTTTTCTCTCTTATTTTCCAGAAGAATGTTTCGATTTTCTTCTAAAAATCACCAGGATACATATTTTTAATGCATTTTTTAAAATTATATATACATGTAGCAAATTTCCCGATTACTTCTACTTCCATCTTAAATATTTAGCTGTTCATATCGTTAATACATCCTTAAAAACATGTGCATTCCTGAGATAAAGAAATATATTTTAAATTACATATTCAAGCTCCAAAACAATTACTTTATTTTTATTACTAGGAAATATACATACCTTCGATATTAGTGCTATATCCTGATGCTTTACTTCGTGGTACCTTGATTCATTCTAACTTAAAATGTTTTCGCTTATTTCTATGAATAATATTTCGATTTTCTTTTAATATTCACAGTGATACATATTTTTAATGCACTATTTAAATATAGATATACCTGTAGTAATATTCAGACTACTTACTCTTTCGTTCGTGAATTACGAGGGGTACGTATATTTAGCACATATTTATAAACATGCGCACTCGTGAAATGAAGAAATATTTAAAATTAAAAATTCAATCCCCAAAACAATATATTACCATTTATTATACAAACCTCCGATATTTGTTTTTCTCCTTATTCTTCATATCGTAGTCATTTGCTTCATCCTTACGCGAAACTTTTTTTTTTCAAGATTCGTTTTCTTTCTAAAATTCACAGGAATATATATTTTAATACATCTTTTTTTTTAAAGTATATACGCATGTAGTAATTCTTTTATCACTTTTTGACAAATCCGGGCATATCTATTCATCTTTTTAAACACATGTTTACCTTAAATAAAGAAAAATTCAGAAATTAAATAATAATTCGAAAACAACTCTCGTAAAAATAAGCCAATCAGGTGTGGATCCAATTTTAAAACATTGATACCTTTAACATGTAATTTACTGCATACAAACTCATTTTACATGTCGTAAATATACATCTTTATGCAGTTAATTAGTAAAAATAATCATAAAGACATTACCAGTTGGTAATAAGTTTGCTTGAGGTTTAGCAGAAAAAAGCGGTTATTTTTATCCATACCTTATCAAGTAAAACCTATAAAGGTATCCCAGTACTTTATTTTTCTCGAAACCCTCAAATCGCGCACTTTCTTTAACTGACGTGTTTGAGAAAAAGAAAATATTTCACAGATAACTTATTCCACTCTTAATACACTGTTAAAATATACGTGATTGTAAATTTAATTTTTATAGATGCTATTGTTATTACTATTATGCGACATTTGTTTGTTATAAAAATGTAAACATTGTTATAACAAACAATTGTTCATTTTTCACATATCCATTGTTGACATATCCCTGTTTACTTAAAATTAAAATATAATTGTTATAATGTAATATTATTTCAAGCATAAAAAAATAAATCTTTGGTAATTATTAAAGGTATCTCTATATAATAAAATGCAGTGTAACGCATCCGGGGCGAACCCATCAATCTTACCAGTCTCCGATAAGATGGAGCCACGTTAGGCTTAATTTTGATTTGAGATGTGTATGAGAAAACTTATCTGCCTAAATACAAATCTTTTCTACCTGAAATCGCTTCTGTTCAAAATAATTTTCTATAAAAGATTCAAAACTAATAAAATTTGAATGTTTTACGCAGCCATTTCAGAAAACAAACGTAGCGCACTCCGTGCGTAAAACGTAAATAAGAAGCTGTGTTGAGAGTCATTCCTTTTGTGATTCATTGAAAAAAAATTAAACCATGGAGTTATGAAGATTAAAGGAGACAATATAAATGACATCACTTGAAGCTGCCCACCCCTGCTGCGTGACGTCAGCCGCGGATAAACAGAAAAAAAGCACCAATAGGCGTGAAGAACACTTTAACAGTGCTTCCCATTCGTTCATTCGGATGGGGTTCAACCTATGATACCTATTTATTAATCAATATACATATTTAAAAGAATGTGGAGGGGGGAGGAAAGGAGAGGGGTAAACGATAAAAATACAATTTCAAAGTGTTATTTAAAAAATAGTATTATTTGAATAGTGCAGCAGACTGTTTTAATTAGGCAGTTTTATTGCATATTTGTTAAATTTTTGTTTTACTAAGAAATCTTAATTTTGTTATCTGGGAGCACGGCAGTGCGTCCGCCAAGTTCGCACAAGCCGTAAGCTACCTTTTCCTGAACCATTTCGGCATACTTTTCACCCCCTCATAACGTCGTTTTAGGGAGAGATATAGAATTTTTTCTTTTATGCACATGTTCGTATGATCAAACGGAACTAAGGTTTCACGATTTCATGTTTCTATGTTTAGTAGTTTTCGAAATATTAAATTCCGAAAAGCGCTTTTTTGTCACTGACTCACTTCGCATCATCAAATAACTAAGGTACTTCTAAAAGTCGTAGAATCATGAAATTTCACAAGTAAGACGGGTTTGTAGCACAATTAACCAGAAAAATCTGAAAACACAGAATTTCCGCTTCTAAACCCTTCAAACAGGGGGTGTTCATTTGGCCGTAAACAGTTGGTCGCCAAATGTTGGTCGCCAAAACACGATTACAGAGTTTTGAAGGGGGTCACGTGATTTCAAGCAGAATAACATTTTATATATATGCTTTTCCAAAGATGTTTGTTAAACAGAAAAAATGAATATACCTAAAACTTTTAATCAGTATAGGTTATGATATATTTACGATATTAAAACAATAAAACATTTAACAATATATAACCGCAATTCGGTACGTTTCCGATATAGCAGCCTTGGCGAAATACAGAAAAACAGCCTTAACGAGAAAAGAAATTTGATAATAACGTATTTTCTTGCAACTTATTTACTGTGTCATATACACAAGCAATTTTTTCCATATGTATAGAATTTATTTAATGTAAGGAACCCGTTTATTTATTTTTATATTCCAACATAAATAATTTGTATATAAAAAATAATATTTTATACATGTATAAATAAAATGTTTATATGTATATAAATGCTTATATAAATAACATAAAAGTTCATCAGGTTTGTTTTCACAGTTGTTTATATCATTTGGCAACATATCTCAGTTTCTGAAGTCCGAATTGCGGCAAGATTTTGAAAAAATGCCAAGGTCCCTATAGTGGAAAAATATCCGGTACTTGTTAGTTATCCCGTCGACCAATTTCGCCAAGTTATATAAATCGCCAAAGCACTCGCCAAATTATACAAATTGACATAATTTTTATTTTAAATAACGAAAAAATAAATAAATTAGTATAACATTAATAAAAATACAAATAAAACGTCGAAATAAAAATCATTTGATGACGTAAACACGTGTTGTCAAGTGAATGTGACATTTACGATCAACTATTATTGGCATTTAATCTTACAATTTGATGACAGTAATTTGGTCGACGGGATAACTAACAAGTACCAAATATCCTAATTCTATATGAAAGTTTAAAAATCTCCTTTTAAATAAATGAAATGTGTAACTAATAAACTGTATTTAACGATGTGCGACAGATGCGGCGTCCGAAGTCCGCTGCTAATGTTATATTGTGTTATTAGCCTACTTACTGTTAATTTATTGTTAATTTTAAATCTGTAAAAGAAAGATTACAGTTATAGATAAGATATGTTGGTCGCCAAAACCCGATTACAGAAAATTAGCCTGAGTTATAAAGGTGTTACATGATTTCAATCTGAATGAATTTTTATATGCTTTTACAAAAATCTTAAGGCAAATCATTCAGTTTATCTGTCCATCTTTCTATCTTTTACTTCCTTAAAACAAATTTGATTAAAGACCGGGAGGTGTCTGCACAGATCATCACCTCATCGAGTTGACGGCTGAAATTTTAGGATTAGTTAAATATCGATTAGCGTATTGAAATGTAACTGGTCTGCCAAGTCATATCTTTGTGGAAACCACCTACAGACCCGCGATTTTACGGGTTAATTGGTGGATTTTCCATTGTGTTTTCCTGCACCCATTACTCCATGTTTCCAAACTTTTGGATGCAGGAAAATACAATAGTAAACCTATCAGTTAACTACTAAAATTAGGTCTTCAGGTGGTTTCTACCAAGATATGACTTAACAGACCAGTTGCATTTAAATATGCTAATCTAGTTTTAACTAATCCTAAAATTTCAGTTGTAAACTCGATGAGGTGATGGTGTGTACAGACGCCTCCCGGTCTATTATAAATGTCGGAATTCTAATCTCAATAGCACTCTGGTTAATCTGGCAATTATCCCTACTATTTATGGAACACTCTTCCTTTAAGTGCGTTTTAGTGATGTTAATGAACTTATGCATATGCATCATACATATTAAACATATGCATATAATACGTAATACATTTGCATCATACATATTATAGGTATGTATATAATACATAATACATATGCATCATTATGACGTCAGAATAAACAAAACATTTTTTGTCGCCAAATTTGAGAATTGACATGATATATTAGCAAATTTGGCGAAACTTTGCTAAATGTCGCCAAGCTTGGCGAATATTTGACGCTAGTGGCTATTTTTCAATGAGTTAATTATTAATGCGAGATATCTATTTTTATTTTTCCGCATATCATCTCAATAGTTAAATGATATAACGTACTAATATTTCCAAAGTACTAATAGTTTCGTCACTGCCTAAAACCTCTGCTATTGTTATTATATTGTACTGTTATTATACTTACTGTGACTATGTTGTTAATCTTTACACCGCTAAAACTTCTGTATTATATAAAGAGAATTTACGGAAACTATTAAAGCATTGAAACTGCCAGTTCTCCTTATGATTATTATAATTCTATAATATGTAACCTATTAACCGATATGTACTTTAGAATGAATCTTCTATAATCCGGTTCCTCGCATTTTAGTTTTCAGGTTTCGAATAAAATTAGCTAAAATCTTAAAGCCATGGCACATTGACTAATTCTTCAACACGATCAGATGAGAAGAATGATAGATTTTCAAATGGATCATGGCAGTGAGCCGGTAGACCTTCTATTCTTCCGTAATCGAGCCTATTGAAAAGGTTAACGTGAAACAAAAAGATATTAGCATCAATATGGTTTAATGCAAATGCAGATATTATCAAAGGATTTCATAAGAACCATTTCACTTGTACCCAGTCGTATCAGTTAAAATACAACAATTGGCAGTGAGCCCAATTAGAAAACATTACTTAATAGGATTAAAAATTTCAGCTTTAGAGAACGAATCGTAACTGCTAAGGAAACATGCATAAGGGAGTTAAGATATATTTGTCACGAAATATGGAATACATAACAACACAAAATATATGATGTGCTTCCATGATCGTAAAGAGTTCTTGATTTCTCTATCAAAAGCTTCCGACTTGGCGAAAGAATGGACAAGTAAATTAAATTATGAATAACAGTAACATGATGCAACGTTTAACATGGAATTAATATGGTAAATACTGCTTGCTAGAGGCGGCTAGTACTTTAATATAAAAAGAAATAAAGTATAAATTTGTAAAGCTCAATAAAATAAATTTAAGTATTTTTATGTTAGCCGGGCGCA
Organism: Maratus speciosus; assembly: GCA_963932465.1. Lineage (NCBI taxonomy): Eukaryota > Metazoa > Arthropoda > Arachnida > Araneae > Salticidae > Maratus > Maratus speciosus. The sequence continues at coordinate 402,263,696 of OZ010794.1, read as the reverse complement.
AGTGGCAAATCGCGAAACACTGTTCCCAACTCCCTTGTTCATATTGCATTCATTTCATTTAAAGATATATACTTTTCAGTCATCTCATTTAAAATAGATACATTTTCCTCATTTTATTTAATAGAATATTTAATATAGAAATAAATAAATAAATAAATAGGAAATAATAACATAAACCAAAATATTTTATTTGAAAATCAAAACATTGTTTCTAATTTACACATGCGAAAAATGAAAAATGCTATTGGCGAAAAAACAAAAGGCTAATGAGGAGATTTGCTCCTGGCTAACATAAAAGTACCGAAATTTAATTTTTTTCATATTAATATAGTTTGGAATAACAAACTTGAAAAAACATACAAAAAGTAGTGATATCCCAACAAAAAGTTTTCGGTAAAAAAAAAAAAAAAAGCGCCAAGTTCTCCTTAATGTTTCGGCCAGAAAAAGTAATGATATCTGAAGTTCGCACAAGTTAAAAGCCAAACATCCCAAATCTTTCATTGAAAATGGCTTCCTGCGACTTGGCCGTTAATGCCTTCGAGAGAGTTTTTCAAATTTTAAAATATGTACAAATGAGCTAACCAACCAAATGAGCTAAATGAGATATGCCAACTACATTTTTTGATTATTTTAGGCATTTTGTGGCACAGAGTACAGAAATAAAATACACATTTGAAAAAAGCATTTAACCAACTTCAGTCTATTTACATGCTTAGAAGTTAAAAATAACAAAATATTTGTATTCAGGAGATAATATCCCTAATTGCTAAAACATAATTAGTATCAGCTTTTAACAGTTTATAAATCGAATACCTCTTAATGTATACACACAAACTATAATAAATGTTCAAACGAAAAAAATCTCTTTCGTCAATACACAAGATTTTAATATTAAACAATAAAATATAATGTATGATTTATTTAAATATATTGTGAGATTTGAAGTAAGTAAATTTTGTTTTATTTCTTGGGTTTTACGTTAATGACTTTAGCTTTAGACCGCACAAAATGACAATTAAACCACAAGTGTATTAAATGATCTGTAATCAAAACTAATGTTTGTTGAAACTGAATGGTAGTTATCAAAAATCTTTTACTTATAATGTCTTCTTGTGAATTTGCCTCTTTGCATTCTAATATTACATTTAATATTTAAATAATTCATAAATGCGTAATTTCCAATCATTAATTTTGAAATGCTGTAGAAGGCATTAACGGCCAAGTCGCAGGAAGCCATTTTCAATGAAAGATTTGGGATGTTTGGCTTTTAACTTGTGCGAACTTCAGATATCATTACTTTTTCTGGCCGAAACATTAAGGAGAACTTGGCGCTTTTTTTTTTTTTTTACCGAAAACTTTTTGTTGGGATAGTATATTAGCCGGAAAACCTGGCTTACCCAGAAATATTCTAAATGCTAATTGCGTGTTTATTAGAACATAAACTAGCCGAACTTTGCTCATCTAAACGCTTCCATATTGTCAATTGTTTTTTATCAGTTTTTCAAACTGTAAGTGAAAAACACAATTTTTACTCACCGTCCTAGGACGGACAGTTACACTAGTACATAAATATTATACAGACGTACCTACAGTAAATACAATAAACCCAACCGGAGTGAAAAATTAGCCAGGTCCAGGAATCAAACCCGGGGCCACAGTATACAAGACTGCTGCTCTAACCACTGAGCTACTCCGCCCGATACCTGGGTCTGCAATTTCTCACTAATAAACCATATTGGGGAAGTCACCAGCCATCTATACGACAGTCTTGGATGACCGGACAACGATGTATAGATTTTACTATTACATCGAACTACGATAAATATAATAAAACACACATACTACAATATATATTATACACACATACACACATAAATAACGTCTGCATTCAACAGTTAAAGGTATATATAAATATTATACAGACATACATACAATAAATATTTCACTCCAGTTGGGTTTATTGTATTTATTACATGCATATTACATACAATACATACAATAAATATATAAAAATTGACATACATACAATAAATATTTCATAAATGTCTATAAATTCAATAAATTTTTCACTCCAGTTGGGTTTATTGTATTTATTGTATGAGCGCCAATCCATTTGAAAGTGTCCAGCACTGGTTTCTCGACCATTTTTAAAAAATTGGAAATTTTTTGTACGACACAGCCCTAACATGATGGAAGTTCAAAATGACTATAATTTTAACTTTATTAATTATTGTTTGTGCATGGCGGCCATCTTTGTTTCATCGTCTGCAGCAATTTTCTCACAAGAAGGGTTTACGGAATTGTAAATAATTCATCGTTTATTTCTCCAATTTAAGTGTGGATTAAAGCAATTTGTAGAGAATACATTCGGCTAAAAATTTGGTAATAGAGTAGTAAACTAACTGCATATTGGTGAAATTTAAGCATAAAGTTTCAGTTTATTTCCAAAATTTGTCCGTTTATAAAAGGAAATTTTTGTAGCAAGGAAAACTGTGAACATGAGATTCTCTCTTTTACAAATAGGCCGAAAGTACTTGTACTCAAACGTCAAGTTCCAGATCTGGGACTTGCTTTCTTTTCGCTAAAAAAGAAATCCCTCATTATTCAAAAATGTCAAAAATTGCACTATTGAGGCTTTGATATCTCTGGTGGGGCATGAGATAAAAGTTTGAAGTTCTGGTTTCTGACAGTATTGTATAGTAGTGTTATGCATAAGAAATTTCAGGATAGAGATTTGATTGCAAGCTGAGATATTGCAAGGGCAACATGTCAAATCATTACTGGCAAGCTATTGTTTTGTTGTAGTCACAGCTAAGTATTTATCTCAGAGTATCACTTAAATTTATGTTTTTGATTGTCTTTAAATAATAGTAACAGAAAATAATGTCCTTAGCAATTAATAAAAAAAAAAAAATAATTATGCCTAAGGCCATACATTTTGTATGGTTTTAGTCATTTTTGTTGTAAGTAATTTTAGTAACTAAAAGAAACCTCAGCACTTATACATAAAGAAAAAAAAGTATTTTGATATAAGACCTGAGGCAAAAACAGAATAGGGAAAGAGAAAAGCTGTTAATTTTATCATACTCGGTGAGACATGATCAAACGTGTCAAAACACATTCCTGCTTGTTTGTTTAAAAACAACAATTTTGATCTTTCTCAAAATTTTATTTCTAAGAACCACGTCTTGTCATCTCTTGATAACTTGGTTGAAGATCTTGGCCCTGCTGGTTTATAGAAATAAATTTTGAAATCACTGTGTGCATGTCTCACTTCATTAATAATTCCTAGCTTAATTCTTATGCAAAAATGTAATTTTTATGCAGTATAAATTTTGAAAGGGCTTTGGATATCTTTACTTTCTGAAAATTACTTGAGGTTGGTACATGGTAATATCGTATAATGTTTCATTTACAGGAACATACTTATGGCAGGAACAAGTTTCAGGGACTGGCAAGCAGCATTAAAATTTGTGGTTTTTAAACCAACAAGCAAGAATGTGTTTTGACACGTTTGATCATGTCTCAACAAGTATGCCAACATTAAAGCTTTTCTCTTTACCTATTCTGTTTTTGTCTCAGGTCTTGTATAATTTTTTTTTCTTTATGTAAAAGTGCTGAGGTTTCTTTTACTTACTAAAATTACAACAAAAATTACTGAAACCATTCAAAATGTAGGCCTTCGGCATAATTATTTTTTAAATTAATTGCTAAGATTTGCAAAAGTCTTTATTTTCTGTTACTATTATTTAAAGATAATAAAAAAAATATGAATGACACTCTGAGATAAATACTTACCTTTGACTGAAACAAAGCTGAAATTTCTTGTGCATAACACTACCATTCAATACTCTAAAGAAACTAGAACTTCAGATATTTATCTCGTGCCCCACCAGAAATATCAAAGCCTCAAAAGTGCGACTTTTGGGATTTTTTTTTAGTGAAGAGAAAGCAATTGCCAGATCTGGAACTTGGAGTGTGAGTACAAGTACTTTCGACCTATTTGTAAAATCGAAGTGTAAAGTTCTATAGAAACTCATTGATAGCACTTTTGTTTTCAGAAATTTTCACACATGTATTATTTTGTTTAGTATTTAATTTGAATGTTTTGTCGTTGAACTATTTGAATTGACTATAATTAATTGACTATTTATTTAATATACTGTCATTTTTGACGGGGGTATATACGAGTAAATAATAATAATTAATTATTAAATTTCACAACAATTAATAAATAATTAATACCAAAATAAAACAATTTTTGAGAAAATGCGTCATATCATGTTCTCCCATAAAGCTGTTAAAATATTCACAAAAAATCATGCAACAAATAAATCTCTTTAAAGAACACAATTCGATGGGTAGATGGAACCTTTCTACCATTGATATAAAATGTACTGTAATTCATAATTTGCTATATTTATATCTTTATACAGTTACTAGCTAAAAATAATCATTAAGCAATGAAACAGTTTCGATAATTTTTTTAAGGCTTTGCAGAGAAACAGTTTTTTTCAGAGACATACTTTGGCAAGTAAGGTGTATAAATGTGTCCCGTAACTCCATTTTCCTCCTACCTGCTCACGTCATGTCCCCTGTTTAACTGACGTGCTTGACAAAATAACACTGAAATAAAAAACTTGTATATTTATTGTTTCCTTATTTAAATAAACGCAATCGTTATTCATATTAATTTAGATTGTTAATATTATACGTCATTTATTTGTTCTAAAACCGTAAATATTGTAATAACAAACAAATATTCATTGTTGACATTTCCCTATTTACCTAAAAAATTTAAAAAAATACATATTTATAAATTCGAGTACAAAAAAAAAATACATATATAATTCTCAGTAATGATACATACATAAGGTGTATTTTTTGCTTTCTCCTGTGTTTCCGGGCCTTCTCTCTTCAACTTACCTTATTGAGAAAATATAATTGCCAGAAATAGCATGTCACCTTGTTTTTACATTGTTCAAATAAATCCGACTGTTGTTTTTATTGTTATAGATTGTCACTACTTTAAGACATTTGTTTGTTAGAAAAATACAAAAACTATAAATCGTTCATTGTTGTTCATTGATGTCATGAGATCGTTCATTATTGTCATCAAATGTTCATTGTTGATATATCTATTGTTGACTTATCCCTGTTTACCTAAAATTAAATATACTAGTATTAAAAAATGCTCTGACGAGCACCAAGAAAGGCTAATATGTTTAAGTATGAAAAAGGGTTTGACAAGTGCTTCTAATAGAGCATGAAAAAGAACAAGGGGTCCCTTCTTGGCTGCAGCTAACTGTCAATGCCAACTTTGAAAAAATCATATTTGCGCTTTTTCCATATAAAATAAATTCGCGGTACTTTAGTAAAACTTTCCGTCGCGATTTACATGTTAACTGCACTGTTGTACTGCGCATGCGTCTGTAATGCAACTTTGTACAGTGCACTGTGTACCATTATTTTTCTATAAATTGTACTACACTGTACATTCCTATTATGCTTTTGATTTTTGAACCTCAGTGCACATTCACACTGTGCTTTTGTACTTCCGTATTAAAGGTGTATGCGTCTAATGTTCGTTTATAGTTTACATGCATTGCTGTACTGCATAGTACATTGTACAGCCACAGCCACTTGCTTTTAATTTCAACAATCAATGAATTAATAAATATAATGTTATGCGTGCACATGTGGAATTGTTCCTGTGCAGAGTGCTGCAACAGTCTGCACTGCACTACAAATCAGTTTTCTGTACAGGTCTACATTGCGGGCGTGCTTGGTGGCCCTACATTAGTGTGATACGCTGTAGGAACTAAGGTTTTTGGTACTATGTCGCCTTACATTCATGTTTAATCAGGCTTAGTCTTTACTGGTTGTGTCTTTACACTACACATTTTTATCGTAACTGTGGCTGATTTTTTTTTTATATATGAAAAAAGCGCAAATATGATTTTTTCAAAGTTGGCATTGACAGTGAGCTGCAGCCAAGAAGGGACCCCTTGTCCTTTTTCATGCTCTGTTAGAAGCACTTGTCAAACCCTTTTTCATACTTAAACATATTAGCCTTTTTTGGTGCTCGTCAGA